>JAOWCC010000936.1:53074452-54443265 GCA_030867875.1 Actinernus sp. WN-2022
GGAACTACAATCAACAAAACTGAAATGAAGATGAACTAAAACTGACAGCAAATAAAAGGAGTATTGAAGCAAAAAGTGCAATTGAAGCAAAATATGTTTTACGACCACTTTTTACCCCGGCGGACGACAGGCAGCGAGTGGTGTCCCGCGCCAACCTACCCGGATTGCTTCGGGTTCTACTGCCCTCTCTAACCCAAAGTTTAGGTGTGAAGCATCGCCACTCACTAGCGGTACTTTGGCTTAGAGACGAGGGCAGTAGAACCTCTCGCATACCCAAATGGCAAAAAGGTATAGGGGGAGTACTTTGAGAACGTCTAGGCTTTGGCTTGCTATTGAAGCTAGTTGATGTTCTGCAGCTCGGATAGCCAGGGGCAGGAGGTGACAGGAAAAAGGCGAGGCAGAGGGGGAGAGAGAAGCTTCTTAACCCATCCCCCCTTTTAACTCCTCTCCCTAACCCCTTTACCCTGCTCTCTCTCAAGACGAAGGAACCTCTAAATGAACACTTGTGAAAGTATTTATCCTCGGTGAGGAAAAAAGGGCGAAGGGATTATATCCTGCTAGACAGAGATTCCTTCCCTTTCTCTATCAAGGTATATATCTCTGTCCAGCAGGGTATAATCCCTTCGCCCTTTTTCCTCACTGCAGATAAAATACTTTCACAATTTTAATGTGCTCTGTATCATGGAGGAGATCTAATTTATAGCGTACAAATGCATTTTTGAGATACACTCAGACATAAGAAACGCACCTCTTACCTCTATGTATGGCTTCAACCACTTGGTCCTCATAGGAAGTGAGGAATAAGGTGATATTGAATGCCTCAAGGTATTTGACTGGATTTGTGCCTCCAGTCAATGCCATTCGTGTAACAATAAGACCTAAATGTGGCGCAATGGGTTAGTTATACGGTCCTGAGCTCGATTCCTGTCGCGACCCGCCACATCTGTATTGACTGTTCATTAATGATTCGAGTAGCTTGTATAGCTTTAAATTCCCTTTATCGGGAGCTCTGACATGGAAGGGGTAAAGTTGAGTGCACCGTCGGTCTCCTGGGAGAACAGTCTGATCTGCTAGTCTTCTGCTAGACTGCTAGACTTTAGTAGTGTAAAGTGCTATGAACAATTCGTGAATATAGCGCTATATAAATGTTTTTTTTATTATTATTATTATGACTGCGATGAAAAGGTTACAAACCTTAAATAAAGACTTTTTTAGGTGAAAGCTTCTGGGGGAGGTTTCGATGGTTCCAACGAATTATTGGATGGGATGGGGTGAAGATTGGAGCTTGTTCGAACAATACTGACATATACCAATAAAAATTATATTGCTGTACGCGTAAAGTATATGTAAGCTTTTTTGAATAAGAATAAATACCCCTCCCTCAGATTGGACTTCAATATTTTTATTAGGGGGAGGGCGTAAGGCCGGATTGTTTGCTCTCTTTGACCTAGGTGGAGACTATGGAGTGTTGGCACTATATATATTTACCGTGATAGTCAATGGACTTCTGCAGTCTTATTCCCACTTGTGCATCATTGTGTGACATGAGCGTAATGCTGAAAATTTCTTTCTCTTGTGGGTTCCTCTCTTTCAGCTTTGCATTAACATTCTCAAGAGCCTGGAAGTAATTCAAGCGATCAAGAATGTTCTCAGTCTAGCTATTTAACTTTAAATGAACTGAGTTATCGACCATGTGTGGTCTGAGTAAGTGTTTGGCTGACCGCTTAATGACCACTTACCGAACACCTTAATTTTTACAGTGTTCATGCAACTTGAACTACTTGTATATAGCAAAGATCTTTAAAATAATTAGCAGAATCAAGGGAAATCAGTGCAAATTAAGGATTTAGAAGACAAAAAGAAGATAACAGAAAATTAGGAAAGAATGACACAAATTACCACTAGCTACTGGCCAAGGTACCGGGCCGCCTGGTGTCAACAGATCGTGCGAAGGTGAAGCTACTTTTTCAGGCACGTCGCGCATCAGGGTTCGGGAGCGAGGAAAACCTGAAATCAGCTAGACTGCGAGCAGCCCTTGCTTTTCCCTCTATTCATAGTAATTTTCGAGCGGAGCGAGCGAAGAGAATTGCAATATTTTCTCTTCGCTCGCTCCACTCGCAAATTACTATCAACGTAGGGAAAAGGAGGAGTTGCTCGCAGTCTAGAAGTCAGCCAATTTTTTCTCTCAATTACGCTCTCGCGGGCCAAAGAGAAAGAGCTCTAGCCCCTCCCCTCCCCTCCTCTTCGCCCTCCCCTCCCCCCTGAGTTTGCCACGCAGGCTAAAGAGCTCCGATATAATAACATGATCATTTATACAATAATTAATATACTCCTGAATCTACCCTATTACAAGCTCTATTTACAGTTTGTACAATTAGTATATAATCAAATGGGGACGAGTGAAATTAGGGTAAAATTTCACGCATGTTTGTCAAAATCACGTAGATTTTGCCGACAAACACAAGTGAAATTTATCCCTAATTTTACGAGTCACTATTTGATTACCATTAATATTATAAAGGCAAATTACGATCCAGAAAAACATTATTTTAAGCGCGCGTAATTTCACATGTGAATTGAAATTACAAATTACGCGTGAATTTTCGAGTTGAAATTAGGGATTCATTTGTCCTCTATGGTATTAAGTGGATAATTCCTCATGAAATATTTAACAATTAAGGTCATGGCTAACAAATGACACTGATTTATAGATATTTGTAGGTAATAATAAGGTAGACTATTAATGGCGGTATAATTTACCTTGATGAAAGGAAAAGCTGTGCCAGGTTTGAGAATCTCGTCCTCTCTACTGACTTGGAACTTTACGTACTCCTCCAGGCCTTTCTCTACAAACAAGTCATTCTCTTCTTCAAGGTTAAACAGGGCTCTGGAGGACACAGCAACATTGATAGTCTTACTGGAATCTGTTCCCTGCAAAAACGTCAATGTCATAAAGTTTAATAATTGGCCACTTTGGAAATAATTCGGGGACTGGGACCGAGTATGAAAAATCAATCTGATTACAAAACAAGTAGCTGCACACAGCTTTAACTCGGACCGTAGGGAAGTTCAACAAACAATACAACGTGTTGAACGAAACAATTGGGAAATCCCCATTTGCTCAAGATGTCCACATGTTATTACTAAGTACTTACAGTGCGACTACGTGAACGAGAACCAATCACATTGCAGAACGAAAACAAAGCTTTCCAATTTACGGTTACATGAGCCAATCAGTATCGAGCTTCGTATAGGGTAAAAGGCGACTTGTTCTGAGGATGAAGAAAATCGCATGGATATGCTAGGAAACGGGGAACGGAAAGATAGGAATCAGGAACAGAGAGCGAGGAACTGGCTTTTCTTCTGAATTTTACCAACAACAACAAAATGGCTAAATACATAAAAAATGTAAGAGCCGTCGCGTCAGCTCGTATTCATAGGCATCTGAAATTTCTCGGTTCTTTCGCGGTAAACACGCGCATTATTAAAATAGCTCTTTCCACTGTACTGGCTACGGATCAACTACGCTTATATGAAGTTGTATTATCAATAAATTAAGCGACTACCAAAATAAAATGAGCCCAAAGAAAACGAAGGTGGCGTGGACGAGCGGTTAACACGGCATGCAGACTCTGAGTTCGTTCGACTACGTTTGTAAATAGCCAGTCAATTTGCCTCCTCGTCGACTGAGATTTGACTAAACCCGACCCCACAAGCTGTTAGCTTTCAAAACTATCGTGTTAAAATGACGGTCTACTTTTTTTAACAAGTGAGGGAAACAACAGAAAAATAATAACTTCAGTTGGAAATTAGGTAGCGCTCTCAACCAGACGATCGATGCAGTTAATCTAGCAAAATATACAGCCAGTCACGAGAACATACTGCTGAAATGACATCAGATGGAATATATTTACGATGTGTATCTAAATGTAATCTCCTGTCCGAGTTCTCCAAAGGCACCAAAGCTGTGTCTGAGCCCACGGAACTAATCCAAATCGCCGCTGTCGGTGTGCATGTTTACAGTGTGACTGCTGTAGCCAGTTGTTGCACAGTAAAGTGTTGTCTTCGTGTATGACAATTCCTGGAAAGAATAATCCAGAATTCACAGGGAAAAAAGCACAACTAAAAGGTGGGTGGGTCGAGTGCGGTGAAAGAAGACGGAAACCGAACGGTTAGAACAAGAGAATAAAATTATGCAGTTTACGATGTCATAGGGATATCCCTATTTGCTCAGTGAGCTTATTTTAGGCTTTTATTTTAGGCATGTTTCATTTCCGACTACTGATTTTCAACATGAGAACTAAAACCTGAAATTTCATTTAATCGTTTCGATAATGCGTTTTGTCTAAAAGCTTTCATATATATATTTCAATGTATTACGTTACTTAGTCGGGGCAGACTTACATTCTGTTGTCATCGCTAGCTCAGTAGCTAGCTGTTCGAATGTATAGCGTTGTGCCCTTTAAAAATAAGAATTACAGCGAATGCTGAAAAGATTCACGTATTTTTGGTTCAATACTATTGAGAGTTTCATTACAAGAATAATAAGGTTGGGGAATAGAGTACCAAAGACTCATGCGTCGGCGCAGTAGTCGTGTAATCTGAGAAACTCATTTATCCCACATCGATAATACGGTAATGGACCTACCATGCAATTTGCCACTTGCGACGCTAATTTTTTTTTGAGAGAGCGGAATGCACTCGGCACTGAAATAGTACATATTTGTTTCACCCAACATGCCTATGAAGCGAAATTTTCGTCATTAAAATTATAGATTTCATTTGAAAGTCCTTTCGAAATGAGGAAGAATGGCGTTTTCTGTTTCTCAATATCTCATCTCGTCCGCGGGGAGAGGGACCACCTCGTACCGTCTGCAAATCAGGCTTTTTTTAAATATGCAAATTCCATGGTCTTTGACGTCATAAGGTTGACACAGCCATGAAGCCAAATCACAAAATGAGGAATATATCTGTAAATAGTGGGTAAAAACATTGAAACTTTGCACATGTATAGGAAAACACACACATCACTGTGGAAATCATGATGTTGCCATGGAAATTACGAAACACTCTTGGCCCAGGACCATTCCACCTTGAATGTAAAATCATAGTTTTTATCTGTAACGCAAAATAATTTACACTCACATGCCTACACTGTTCTAAACCTTCTGATATGCCCACAGTGATAAAAATGTGTTTGGCAAAGGAATATTTAGGAAATTTCTTTTCCCCATTGAAGGAGCCTGGGGCCTATAGTTATGGCTGTGGTAATATCCTAATTTACATAATGACGAAATTATTTCTTTGACGATGTGAAAAATTTACAGACAGATGTATGGAGAAGTGAAAACACGATTACACGCTTCCCAGCACAGCTATATATCCCTCGAATTTTGATCAGTTAATCTTTTACCTGGTATCTTAAGTTTGCAGACAGCGAATACTTCAGAAATTCGACTTTAAGGAAATTTCCCATACAAACACTGTACTTCGTGCCATGTTTGCATCTAGGCCTGAGCGGATTGTGCTCCTAAAAGTGGCATATTATGCCGCTAGCACTGCTCCAAATTTTGTCGAATTATGCCCAAATTATGCCAAAGTTAAAAAATTATGCTCGTAGATTACACAATTATGCTCACAAAGAACGTTTTTCGAAGACGGCCGGCATTAGTTGATGTGCGGCATTTTTAGTTGTTCACACAACATTTTATAGACTTTTTAGTACCAACGGACACAGAAACCAATCAGGCGTGACTGTTCCCACGCTCTGAACAAAAGACGGCTTTTGGCTTTTTTCACGTTTAACGCACACTCGTTAAGTGAAATTCAGGTATTTGCTTTGGAAAAATTTAGAATCTAAGCAAAATATACCAGCTAATAATTAGGAAAGGCACTATAAAAGCAATAATAGCATTGCTTTTGGCTTTAATGCTTCAAATTATGCTACAATCTGGTAATTATACTCGGTAATTATGCTCGAGCAGTGCTTCTTTGAAAAACTATGCTCGTTTGCTCCAATTATGCCAAAAATTATGCTAGCACAATCCGCTCAGCCCTATTTGCATCCCCTACAAGATGGTGGAATTACCTTGGATTGGTCTATTTTCCAATGCATGTAAACTCACCGGCAAACTCCTCTTCAATCTCTCCACCTCAGGACTGGAGACGAACTTAAGAGCTTTAGAGCTTTTTTCATCCTCAGCAGAAACCTTTAAATTCTCATCAGCGCAGCACTGTTCATTTGCAGCCATGTTCTTGGGAGTCTTCGATGGAAATGAGTCCGTTCTTCCCGGAGTATCATCATCATCATCATCATCATAAGCTTTATTAAATATAACAGTATCGCATTCATTATAATAATTACAATGCTCTTCCAGCGAGCCGTCAAAGGAAAACCACTACATACTACTACACTATGGAAAGCACCCTAACTAATCTATAACTTTAATAAATTCAATAAAAAGTCTGTAATCCAATACAACAATCAACAGCTGCTGTTTATCTGAAGTCCAAGGTATCCTTAAAGGCATTTATATTCGTCATGGATTTAGAATCATCCGGTAGGTCACTCCACAAAACAGCCCCTCTATAACTAAAAGCCCGCTTTGCAGCTTCAGTGCGAGGTCTTGGAATAAACATATTATTATCACTACCCCTCAGGTTATGGTGATGTATGCTGGATGTAGCTTGAAAAAGCTCTCTAATTCCTGAAGGATAATGGCCTCTCATTGATTTAAAAACCAATCGATAAAATCGATAACCAATAACAATCGATGAAAATCGATATCAATCGATATCAATTTATCGATTGATATTGGAAATCGATGAAAATCGATAAGAAGGGTTTGTGTGACTATCGATTTTATCGATTTCCAATATCAATCGATAATTTAACTTCATCGATTTTATCGATTTCCGATTAAAATCGATAACCTAGCTGCATCGATCGCAGCGCGCGAGTGACGGCATTCAAATTAAAGACAAAGGCGTAACTCAGACAAACAAACTCGTATTGTATGATTTTCATTACCGATCTCGGTAAATCTTTGTATATAATAATGAGATCATTAGTTACATGTAAACTTAAAATAAGCATATAAATTTTAAATCTGTTCTCATAATACTCAACATAGCAAAACGCGCTGCGCTATTCAGCTGATGAAAATCCACACCGGACTGTTAAGAAAAATCACTCTAACGTCTAAACCTATCTCGCGAACCTATAATTCTTACTTAAATTATACGTACACATGGATGCTTGTATGTAACGGCCAGAAAGGAGTGACCAGTTCCGATTGGAGGTGACCAAGCTGCCCGCGATCGTTGGTTACTTTCAATGAATTACCACGCTCCCCCCTTTTCTTTGTAGCTGTAAAGCGCTCCCCTATGGCCACTTCAAATGTGCACTCTTGGTAGCCTTTAACCGTACAATTTATAGATACTTCTGATAGTTTTGCTTGTGTAGCCATGACTTGACGAGTAACGTCCGTTCACTGCTCACTTTCGTCTCGTGGGAAAACAAAGCCGTCTAAATGGCTTGTCACGTATCAGGATATCGACAGGTTATAATTAAAAACGAAACTTGATTGTTATCAAACAGAATGAAAACAATCGATACTAATCGATTAATCGATTTTTATCGATTGGCACCTTTTTTGTGTGACTATCGATTTTCATCGATTGACCGATATCAATCGATATCAATTAGTTAATTATATCGATTGATATCGATTTATCGATTGGCTTTCCGATGATCGATTTTCATCGATTGGGTACTCCGGGGTTCTTGGAAGCGCAAAGCCCTGCGAAGGTCAATATATAAAGTATCACATGTCGCTTCTCGTATTTCCATCCCCTCAATAATGTTTTAAAGTGGAATTCTTACCTTCGTAATAGGTTAGGATTTATCATAAGATAGAAAAGTACGCTCTTGTGATGTTCTAACCAAATTTAGAAGGAAAAACAGAATGTTTCTTGGTCATTAGGTGGTTTCAGTGTGTGACGTCACGACTGAAGGGGGATTCCCTGTTGGGAGCGTGTCGCTGCAAGCCAAAACGAAAGTGAAAATTAATTTACTTCCAGGAATTTCCCTTTGGATCGAAACATCATATTTTGGTAGAAACCTTGAGTCTTATAAGCAGCTTCAGAATTAAAACACACAAAAATAATTAAACAAAACAAAACAAGAAATAGCTTCCATCTATTAATAGTTTTAGTCACGGACGCCTGCGAAGGGAACGTTTTAGGTTTATAATTTGGAAGACTTTCTAATGCTATTAAACCAGTGTAAATTTAAAATGCCTTTGATTAAATATTTCTTATTAACATTAAACAGAATGAGAATATTTCAATCAATGAAACATTGGTGCCTAGCAGTATTCGCGAGGGAATATCCCTTACCCTACCCTGGATGCCAGAGGCTCGAAGCGAGACGTCATAGCCGTCGAGCGAAGCGAGACCTCTTTTAAGCTGACGTCGAACGAAAGCGACACGTCAGCCCGAGTCGCCACGTTGTAAATATATTGTGAGCTACGTTGTCGATATTGTGAGCTAGGAGAAGCGGATTTCCAACCTCCAGCGGATTTCCAAACTCCAGGGTACCCTTACCCTGTTTAAGACAAAAAAACTCAAATTTCCATACCCTGTTCAAGGCAAAGTGTTAAAATTTTATATCCCTCTATAAGACAAAAAAATTATATCTATACTTGGATGTCAGTGTTTATTGTGATCTTGTATAATGAGTGTCATAACTAAATAAGTTTCATCAAGCATTAGACAGAAACTCGAATATCCCCGTAGTCCATATAAAGGGGGGGGGGGATCCCTTATGTTCGCCACGGAATCTCCACTATTTTCACGTCCACACTCCTCCTCAAAAGCCCCCCGTGTGTATGTATTTGTATAAGGGGCCTATACTGGTTGTTACTGAAAGTTGGACTGAACAGTCAATATTAAAGTCTTTCTATTTCGAAATGCATTTCGTCTTCCACATAAGTCCCATCTGCAGTAATTATTTTTGTTTGCTATTATTGCTGGTTGACATTTTACTTCTACTCCTGGGTTTTCCCATAAAATGCTGACTAATTTTTATTGTGCCAACTGAGCTCTTGATAACGAAAGGGGGAAATAAAAGATTTTCCTGCATCCTGTTACATTAACTTACAATTATTTTTTTATGGTCCGAGTAGATTAATGCATGCAGTTCACCCTTCATGACAACTCTTAGTAGAAAGTGTCTAAAGCAGTAAGAAAATCCGAGGAGGGAAAGCACAACTCAGCAAAAGGGTACGGTTGATTCCCAACTGGTCTTTTTAAATATATCTTATCATTTTATTAAAAATAAGGAAGTTAGGTAATATATAATAGCCAACTTTCGATACATGCTTCACTTGTCACGCACAAAGGTTTCATTATGAGGCTCTGGGGTAAATTAGATATATTATTTTCTCTTTTCACGAATCACTGAGCATTATACCCCTGAGCCTCGTATTGAAACCTGTGTGTGTGACAAGTGAAGCATATGTCTAAAGTGTGCTATTATCAGCATGGTTGTAGATAATGGCGGGTAACTATAGTGAAGGGCCATAAGCCCTTTAGGAGCCCTAAAAAAGCAGCCAGTAAAAACTGACAGAGAAGCAGCCATTAAAGTTTTCTGGCTGTCGTCTCTTAATCTACAAGCCTGAATTAGGATAGGGGCAAGGCCATAGACCTAATTTATTAATTTCAAATCTTGTTTGAATGGGTCACAGTGCAGTACTAGGTCACAGTGCAGTACTAGGTCAATACTGAATGCACCCACATTTAAAATCCCTCCCAAACAAACTCCAATGCATGGAGCCCAGATAATTCACTACAAATTCTTTATACTATTTTTATTGAATATATGTTGGCAATGTACATGTAACTCTTATATACATGGGCATATATACATTGATGATGTTGACTGGCAATTAATTACTTTAGTATAAAAAAGCAGGAAATGAGGCCAATCACAGATAACCTGTCTGTGGAGCTTTGAAAGACTAAAAATAACCGAAAAACTATATATGATAAAAATTTCCTCTATTCCTGATTAGTTCCCGATATAATTGGATCTGGTTCCTAGGAGTGTGACACATGGAAAACGTTAGGTTTCCAAGAATGAGTTTGGTGAAATAGACATTCTCAAATCAAAATCTACTTATAAGTCTCTTTGGATACAAGTGCTGAGAACAAAATAGCCATTGTGCCTTACATATTAAGCTAGCTACAGTACTGGTGTTAAATAGTAAGAATCTTAACACTTCAGCTTGTCTTGTTCCTAATGTTTGGTGCAGGAATGCCTGCTGCCTTGAATTGCTGAGGTGGATCTCTAGGACCTGGGATGGTAAATGGTAGAAAACCTGCAAACAAGCCATAACAAACTGCTCAGAGCAATCAACAATCATTTCAGACCTAAAAGGTCAAAACCCCAAGACCATCAAGAGGCACATATCCGAATAGCTTTTACATGGAAGTATCCCCCAACCTGGACAACCAAACTGCCAAGAAAAGTCACATCCATGTCTTCTGAATATTTAAAAAAAGCTGCAAGTGTGTACACGCAGTAACAGGAAACAACTGGTACTGTATAACATCACTACTAATGTAAATGTTCACTGTAGAGTGGTTTTCAATAAATAATTAAGTGTTGACAATTATTCAGGTCATTGCTTTAGAGTTTGATTGGTTAGTTATTCATGACTGTTTTTTTTTTTTTTTTCTTGTGACTGGTTCAAGTAACACCAATTCCAGCTTATTTCAGTTGGTTCATTGTGTTTTTACTTGCTTGTGATTGGTTCATTGTGTTTTTACTTGCTTGTGATTGGTTCATTGTGCTTTTACTTGCTCCTGTGATTGGCTCAGGTTTCAGTTTTACGACACTCAATCGAAAAATGATCTAACATGTTTTTTTACTTAGCTCTTACCCTGGTCCTTAGCTTTCTCTATTGCATTGAGGAGCTTTTTCTGTTGTTGTCTACACACCCTAAACAAACAAATTAGAATAAACTTGAATTAATCAAACTAAAACGAGTACAATAATACTACAGAAAAAGATCATCTAGAAAGCTCAAGCTCGTAGTCTCATTGTTAGCTATTAACTTTTCTCAACTATCAGAAATGCTATTCATTTTTGTATAAGAAAATGTATGGGAAAGAATAACTTTTCAGAATTTCTAGCTTTCAGAGGTTTAACATACATTGTACTCGTTTCTCGACTCGAAATTATTAATGTATCGATCAAACGTTGCACTCACCATATTACCGATTTACAACGAAGACCAGATTTTCCTGATTTTCTTCCCGAGCAGTTTGTTTTCTCTTCACCTTGAAGCTACCAGATTTTCCATTTAGGCGCGATATCGACTGACTATCGAATATCGGATAATATCAGATATTTTTTTATAGTCTAATATCAAACAAATATCATCGAATATCGGATATTTTTCATTCAAGGTATGACCACAAAACATCGGATAATTTATTCCGTCTAAATAATATCGGATATCAGAATATTTTTATAGTCTAATATCAAACAAATATTTAACAATTATTCACAGAAGTGGAGGTGAATAGTGGTGGATATTTACCGAGCCGCTTCGGCGAGGTAAATATCCACCACTATTCACCGACACTGAGATAAATAATTGTTTTAGTATATACCACGCTGCAGGTGAATAACCAGCACCAAATAGTTATTTTATTTTGTCAAATGGACAAAACCTCGCGCGAAGTGATCGCTGCTTCGCTTGCATGGAGGTGAATATGCAATCTAATTGGTTGCTCAGCGGGCAAGATTTTTCCATCTTGCCCGCTCAGGATTTTTCAAAACCGCTCACAATTCTTCGTAAACAAATAGCGATAGAACCCATACATTTTGAAAGAAACTAAACAATTTGTGACATGAAGGCAAATACTAATTTAAAAATCGTTCTGCCTTATCGTTTACAGCTAAAATTCACCTTTTTAGAGGGATTAATGCAGTTTTTTTCTGGCTCTTGCAAGTTCGATGAAAACAACTGCAGCAAAAGCGACTGAATTGATCATGAACGAAGCTGGACTTACGAAGATAAAAAAACTATAGCGAAGCTGAAATGGCCGTGACTTCAAAAACACAAAGAAAAGTTCGGCTACCTCACAACGCTACTACAATCGTGGTACAAAGAAATAAAATTATTACGGAAACGAGTAAGCTTAGCACACAGTTTCATCAAAGAAAGCAGGTTTTATATTGTATGAGCTAAGAAATTCAGCAGTTACATTTGGTAAATGGCTTACAAATTAAGAGTATTTACTAGATTAATACTTACAAGTTTGTTTGTATTCTTCTACAGCTCTATTTGTCAAATTTTGCAGTGTGCTTATCTGAGTTATCGCCACTCGAGTGATTTCAACGCCGGTTTTCAACTTTCAAATCTTCCACAAATATGCACATTTTTGTTTTTAGTTAATGCATTCGGCCTTCCTGATGAAGTTGTCATTGAAACTCAGTACATCTGAAGTAAAGTACAGGTCAGTTTTCATCCATAAAAACGCATTTTTTACGTCGGAAAACAAACTGTTTTGAACGCCACAAGGTTGAACTTCAAGTGAAAAGTCGCCGAGACTCAGTCTAATTTTAGATTGATTTCTATTCGCTCTTCAGTTTACCACGCAATGGGTTCCTGGCGCGTGTGTCAAAGTGTGATTTTATTCATTTGTGCCATATAATAAAAACCTTATTGACCAAGCTTGTTCGGTCAAGATGGGGGGATATTGGCCTCGTTCATTTTTTGCGTTTTTATGGACCTCGACTCCGTCTCGGTCCATAAAAACGCAAAAAATGAACTCGACCAATATCCCCCCATCTTGACCTCACGCTTGGTCAATAACTTCTACTTATTACATGGCAGCTCCGTGAGCGGGCAAGATGACTCTGAATGCTGCAATCTGATTGGTTGCTCAGCGGGCAAGATTTTTCCATCTTGCCCGCTCAGGATTTTACAAAACCGCTCACAATTCTTCGTAAACAAATAGCGATAGAACCCATACATTTTGAAAGAAACTAAACAATTTGTGACATGAAGGCAAATACTAATTTAAAAATCGTTCTGCCTTTTCGTTTACAGCTAAAATTCACCTTTTTAGAGGGATTAATGCAGTTTTTTTCTGGCTCTTGCAAGTTCGATGAAAACAACTGCAGCAAAAGCGACTGAATTGAACGAAACTGGACTTACGGAGATAAAAAAAACTATAGCGAAGCTGAAATGGCCGTGACTTCAAAAACACAAAGAAAAGTTCGGCTACGTCACAACGCTACTACAATCGTGGTACAAAGAAATAAAATTATTACGGAAACGAATAAGCTTAGCACACAGTTTCATCAAAGAAAGCAGGTTTTATATTGTATGACCTAAGAAATTCAGCATTTACATTTGGTAAATGGCTTACAAATTAAGAGTAACTATTTACTAGATTAATACTTACAAGTTTGTTTGTATTCTTCTACAGCTCTATTTGTCAAGTTTTGCAGTGTGCTTATCTGAGTTATCGCCACTCGAGTGATTTCAAATTCAACGCCGGTTTTCAACTTTCAAATCTTCCACAAATATGCACATTTTTGTTTCTAGTTAATGCATTCGGCCTTCCTGATGAAGTTGTCATTGAAACTCAGTACATCTGAAGTAAAGTACAGGTCAGTTTTCATCCATAAAAACTCATTTTTTACGTCGGAAAACAAACTGTTTTGAACGCCACAAGGTTGAACTTCAAGTGAAAAGTCGTCGAGACTCCGTCTAATTTTAGATTGATTTCTATTCGCTCTTCAGTTTACCACGCAATGGGTTCCTGGCGCGCGTGTCAAAGTGTGATTTTATTCATTTGTGCCATATAATAAAAACCTTATTGACCAAGCTTGTTCGGTCAAGATGGGGGGATATTGGCCTCGTTCATTTTTTGCGTTTTTATGGACCTCGACTCCGTCTCGGTCCATAAAAACGCAAAAATGAACTCCACCAATATCCCCCCATCTTGACCTCACGCTTGGTCAATAACCTCTACATATTCACTGTTTGAGTAGCCAATCAGAGCGCGCGAAAAGTGATATTCACTGGTGTGGTATATACTAAAATCAAATATCGGATATTTTTCATTCAAGGTATTACCACAAAATATCGGATAATTTATTCCGTCTACATAATATCGGATGTTATCGAATATCAAGCACTCGAGTAAAGGTAAAGGGGGCTTATCTAATTAGATATCTAATAGACATATATCATTCATATATATCCGATATTATCAATATATAATTATCCGATATTCGATAGTCAGTCGATATCGCGCCTAACTCAGATTTCCCATACATTTCGTCCAAACCCTACGCAGTTATCGGTCAGTTTGAGGTAGTAGGCTTTGCTACAGCAGAAGTGCTGGACTCGATGTCAGTAAAACACTGTTTAATGCGTTTCGTGTCGGTACTTCATCAAACCCGATATAACCAATAGAAGGCATACTAGGATCACATGATAGGTGAGCACAATATAACACTTACCGAGTCCATAATTCAGCGTGGTCGTCTCCGTAGCGCAGAGGTTAGGCCATCTGCTTCCTATGCGGCGAGTCAAGGGTTCGAGTCGCAGTAGGTGCCGATAATATTTTAATTCTCCATTTTAATTCTCCATACAAATACAATTCGATTTATACATCGCCGTACCGTCGAATTTAATTGCTTGAATTAAATTCCTCTGAATTAATTCATCGTATCGTATAAATAATCGGAGCCACAAGCTTAATTAGGTCCATCACGTACATGAATCTTGATACCAATGAGAGTACAGATGAAAATCACTAGTGATTTAGCCTGCTTGCCGGCTCTCCTGTAATTTTTTTCGGTCGTTTCTTTTCGGATTGGGTCACCTGTGGCACGCGGTCAAAATGGGGCGAGGACAAAAATGAAGGGAGGGGGAGGGGAAGGGGAAAGGAGGGGAAGAAAGGAGAGCCTGCACGAATGCCATTGTTTTGATAATTACGCCCCTCCACGCTTGACCACGCTTGACAGCCCGTCACGCTTCAAGTGTAAAAAAATGGCCAATGAAAATTGCGCTTAATGTCAACACGATTCAAAATGACAGCGCTCCGGTTCAGCGCTCCACGTTCTAAATTTTTGCGGTATTAATCATAACACAAAAATTTAATGGTGCATGTGGACCAAGAAGAAACCCCAAAGAAAGTAATTACCAGTAAGAGAGGTCGAAACATCCGTGGATGATTTTAGTCGCCTTTGCAAGTGTTGATCCAGGTTGTTCTGGAGTTATTTCTAAGGATAATCTTTTAATTCCTTCCAAATGCAAACGTGAAGGAAGCCGTGTTGTCAATTCTCCTGGTTTATCGAGTCGAGTTTGTAATCCCTGTGGGAGGAAGATTAGAATTCTCAATGATTTGTACTTTTACGTGAAAAACTTTGTAAATAAAGTGGAGCTGGAGAAAGCTGCAGTAGTCCTAGTCCTGAAGCCATTCGAAGCAAACGCCAGCTACCAACAACAGTTTTGACACCCGATCGAAGCCCGTTGGCAAGAAAACAACCACGGTCTGAATATTTACCAATAAAAACGACTTCTTCGCGGTCGTCGAGAAAGTTCAACAGGAGTAAAGTGCCGATGAAGTGCTCACTCAACATTTAAATATTGATGTTGTTACAGAAACGAAGGAGACCAGTGTGAAAGTAGTAATACTTCAGCCGAATGGAAATGTCTCCGTTTGTGTTACGACCGATGTAACTACATATGTCACACGGGATTCTGTTTCGTGTGTGCTTAATGTCAAACTTGACACCTGTCACATTCTAGCCAATGGGAATTTTCCGTTCGTGGACGAACGGTAAATACTCCGAAAACAATGGCATTCGTGCAGGCTCTCCTTTCTTCCCCTCCTTTCCCCTTCCCCTCCCCCTCCCTTCATTTTTGTCCTCGCCCCATTTTGACCGCGTGCCACAGGTGACCCAATCCGAAAAGAAACGACCGAAAAAAATTACAGGAGAGCCGGCAAGCAGGCTACTAGTGATTTGGATCACCTATCCAAATCACTAGTATCCAAATCACTAGTGATTTTAACCTGTACATACTCTCATTGAGTATCAAGATTCATGCATGTGACCAAATGCAGTCCTCTGATTGACTAAACATCTCATGAATTATTAATGAGTTTGAGAAATATACACTAGTGCTACAAGTCATAAATGTTGATACATTCGTTTTAAACGGTGATGCAGATAATGTAGTTACATGTAGCTCCTGGTGAAAACTTTGTCTCAGTTGGATAAACTTCTCAGTCTTGCGCACCTTACACGATTTACAGATCAGTTTGCAGGAGGAAAAAGTGAGACTGTGCATGTTTAGAGGATCCCACAGAGGATGAAGTCACCTATATTTCAGAACTAACCTGGGAAGTGGGAGGGGGGGGGGGAGATTGATCATGCACTTTTCATAGCAATAAAAGGGACGCCATGATATAGGCTTTCATCTTGTTGTAAAAAAGGTTGCAAGCCTACGTATATCAGACAAATAATTTATAACCAATAACAGTTACAGTAATGAACTAAAAAATTCTTATCAACTCAATAAACCTCTAACTTTATTGATTTTCGGATTTTGCATTTAAACAGGATGTACGGCAAGCATCAGAACACTAGGCAAAGATGAGACAGCTTTGACTCATCAGCAACAGCGTTCTGTTAGTTTATAATTCTTATAAAATTGGTCGTGGAGTACAAGTAATGTATTTAATGTATTACAAGTAATGTATTTAATGTATTACAAGTAACGTATTTAATGTATTACAAGTAATGTATTTAATGTATTACAAGTAATGTATTTAATGTATTACAAGTAATAAATGGTTGGAATGGGTCTTTTGCAGGAATGCAATCACGTGGTCGTATTCGATACCAATTCGATAACGGATTAACTTATACGGTATCAGCAGTGTTGATAGCAAAACCTGTTTGTAAATGCTATTTTCTACCTCTAATCGATCGTCGATCTTTCTAAAACAACGTTTTGAAGTTTGTTAGCCAATGGGCGCAATGGACCTTTTGCAGGAATGCAATCACGTGGTTGTACTGGGTGACCAAAAAATTTTTAATTCATATATTTAAAGGCACTTGTACGAGATCGGTAGTGTTATTAGCAAAACCTGTTTGTAAATGCTTTTTTCACCTCCAATCGATTGTTGATCTTTCTAAAACTGCGTTTTTAAAGACAGCTTGCCACCCAGCATCCATGGCAACGCCTTTCCCATGGGGATCACGAGCTCTATTCATTCGTTAACGAGGTATTATATCAGCACGTGACTGTTTCCTGCAAAAGGCCTATTCATTGGTTACTATCAGCACGTGACTGTTCCTTCAAAAGGATATTGCGTTGTAGTGACTGTTATGATTAGATACAAGTAGTACCACAGGCTGGGACAGAAGACTGGTTTAATTCTTTGTCTTAACACTATATAATACAGGATCAGTAATAGGATACAGTCAATATGAACAGTATGATTAGCATGCTGAACAACTAGGTATTATGGATATATTTACAGAATAATCATGACAGTGACGTCATTTACGGAAAAGCGAACAAATCGAATGTTCAACTCATGATTTCATTAATGAAAGATGGAAATAAACTTCAGACTTTCCAAGATGCATCACAGGCGCTGGAAGCTACATTTTCAAAGAGGCATCAAGTCATGTAACCGACCGGGGCGAGAACTAAACGCACTGAAAAACGAAAATAAAGCATTCCTTGCGTATCTTCATTCAAAAGACTTGACTTTAGAACTAGCCCACGAAATTTACCATTCATAGGGTCGAAGCTCGAACAAGTTGAAATGCAGTCGACACTGAATGGCTCAAATAACCGTAAATTGGCCAATACTTTGATTTCGTTCTGAAAAGTGATTGGTTGTCGTTGTGTAAGTGGCCCTGTGATTGGTTGTCGTTGTGTAAGTGGCCCTGTGATTGGTTGTCGTTGTGTAAGTGGCCCTGTGATTGGTTCTCGTTGTGTAAGTGGGCCTGTGATTGGTTGTCGTTGTGTAAGTGGCCCTGTGATTTGTTCTCGTTGTCTAAGTGGCCCTGTGATTGGTTCTCGTTCTCTAAGTGGCCCTGTAATTGATTCTTGTTGTCTAAGTGGCCCTGTGATTTGTTCTCGTTGTCTAAGTGGCCCTGTGATTGGTTGTCGTTCTCTAAGTGGCCCTGTAATTGATTCTTGTTGTCTAAGTGGCCCTGTGATTGATTCTTGTTGTCTAAGTGGCCCTGTGATTGGTTGTCGTTGTCTAAGTGGCCCTGTGATTGGTTGTCGTTCTCTAAGTGGCCCTGTAATTGATTCTTGTTGTCTAAGTGGCCCTGTGATTGGTTCTCGTTGTCTAAGTGGCCCTGGGATTGATTCTTGTTGTCTAAGTGGCCCTGTGATTGATTCTTGTTGTCTAAGTGGCCCTGTGATTGGTTGTCGTTGTCTAAGTGGCCCTGGAATTGGTTGTCGTTCTCTAAGTGGCCCTGTAATTGATTCTTGTTGTCTAAGTGGCCCTGTGATTGGTTCTCGTTGTCTAAGTGGCCCTGGGATTAAGTTGTCGTTCTATAAGTGGCCCTGTAATTGATTCTTGTTGTCTAAGTGGCACTGTGATTGATTCTTGTTGTCTAAGTAGCCCTGTGATTGGTTCTCGTTGTCTATGTGGCCCTGTGATTGGTTCTCGTTGTCTAAGTGGCCCTGTAATTGATTCTTGTTGTCTAAGTGGCCCTGTGATTGGTTCTCGTTGTCTAAGTGGCCCTGTAATTGATTCTTGTTGTCTAAGTGTCCCTGTGATTGGTTCTCGTTGTCTAAGTGGCCATGTAATTGATTCTTGTTGTCTAAGTGGCCCTGTGATTGGTTCTCGTTGTCTAAGTAGCCCTGTGATTGGTTCTCACTGTCTAAGTGGCCCTGTAATTGATTCTTGTTGTCTATGTGGCCCTGTGATTGGTTCTCGTTTTCTAAGTGGCCCTGTGATTGGTTGTCGTTGTCTAGTAGTCCCAGTTACTAACAGTCGCAGTGTAAAATGGTGCATGTATAGTCCCAGAAAGCGTTACATACCCATCTCAGACCTAGATGGTCAAAAACCCGATTCCCTCCAGCGGCACACACCCGTATAGCTTTTATATGGGAGTCCCCCACCCCCCCGGGATTCAACCTTATTTATCCCTTCAGTCATTTCACGTAATACACTCGTTGTGTTGTGTAATCTGTTACACAAATCCTGCCATCTGCAAGCACTGCTAAGAAGATGGGTTTGTCAATGTTCTCACACGTTTTCCCAACGAAACGGCCGTCCAGTGTGAACTTCTGAATACGATGATTACCATAATCACATACAAGTAGGTTACCATCATTGTCAATAGCAAGACCACGTGGGTTCTTGAGCTCACCATCTTCACTTCCTTGTCTTCCTATTACAGATCTCCTGGTTGGTGTGTTACCTTGCTGATCAAACACTTGAATGACATGATTACTAAACTTAGATACAATGAACAAGTCACCGTGAGTTATAGCAGAGACAGGATGTATTATCTCGCCCACTAACCCTAGGCTAAACTGAGTAAACTGAAATTGATAAGTTCCATCTCCTGTAAACACTTGAACGCGGTGATTGTCATTGTCACTGACTATAATACGTTCTTGTTCGTCTACATGTACTCCCCATGGACTACTGAACTCTCCACTACCCTGACCTCGTCTGCCAAAGTACTTCAAAGGCTTTCCAGTTGTGCTGTCGAATATCTGTATCCTGTGATTGTCCTGATCTGCTACCACGACGTCGTTATCGTTCAGGAATGCTATACCATAAGGGTACTTCAGTTGTCCATTTCCACTGCCTTGACTACCAAACTGTGCTAGTAACATACCCTCCATATTGAATACAGCTATACAGTGGGACACGAAGTCAGTGATAGCAATCCTGGTATTACGTTTGTTAACTGCAATTCCCCAAGGCCTTCGCAGTGGTGCCTTTATCCCTTTCATCTCAAACTGTCCAGTAATCTTCAGCTGTTGTGGTTTCACGTCAATCACCAGCGGGCTATTGGACACATGCTTCCCGTTAATCTTCACATCAGCTGTGAATTGTCCTGGTACCTTAGGGGTGAATTCCACTTCATATTTCTCTCCAATCCTTTCTGATACTTGTAGCAGTTTCACGTCCTCTTTAGGGCTGATGTTGACCTCTACAACATCTCCAGGGTCGTCGTTTGGTTCTCCCGCAGAGGTTTTTGTGAACACACTCAGCTTTGCTTCACAGAGTGCTTCTACTTTTGATTCCACCTGTACGGTGCTCTTTACTGGGTCGGTAAGGTTTTGTTTAATCAAAGAACCGAGACCTACTTCTCGCAGTATAGTACGCCCTTCACTAGGAACAAACATGATCTGAGAGTAGATCTTGGTTAAATCATTTTGTAACGCAAGAAGTTCGTCACATCTATTTTGTACTGAGTCTTTAGTGGTCATTATTAGATGTGCTGAGCCATATTCAAGTAGCTTGGAGACGTGCTCACTGGCACTGCGAGTTTGATGAAGTAACGATTCTTGCTCGGCTTTCTTTCTAATTATCATTTTCACTTCTTCATCTACCTGTCTCAACAAGTCTCTCTTGTTTTGTTCAATAAAGGCAATCAGTTCTTCGGCTGCTTGTAACACATTCGTTTTCGTTTCTTCGGCGGTAACCTTTATGTTGGAGACAGTTTCTTCTAAAACTTTGAGTTTAGTCTGTTCTTCTGTTTCTTTAATCTTCAATTTCTGAAGTGTATCACTGAAAAGCAACTTTTGCATTTCCGCTCTTGATTCAATACCTAAAACGTCATGTAAACCTTCGTGATCCTGTATAACACATTTCTAACATACACAGCTCTCACATGTGTTACAGTAAAATTGCAAGAATTCTTTCGAGTGTAGTGTCTCCTCACAGAACAACTGCTGCTTGAAGAGAATATTATAATCTTCGGCTTGAATATCCGCCAGGTTTACAATTTTATGTCCTTCTATGAATACATTGTGAGCATTCAAGCATTGCTCACAGAGATAACGAGCACAGTTCAAGCAGTGTGATGTTGATGGCTTTTTACAAACTGAGCAGTTTACTCCAGAGCTCGCTTCAGTGGATGTTGCAATGGACAGGACTTCAAGAATACGCGTGTGAAAGCTGCTTGACTCTAGAGAATCGAAGTCGCTGCTCTGCGGTAGATCGTGTTTCGTCTGGCACGAAGGACAGCTGAATGTTTTCCCTTCTTCTTTCAGCTCAGCGTGTGTAACCAGACAATTCTTACAGAATATGTGGAAGCAGTTGAGAATCTTGGGCTCCTTCAGGGTCTCATTACACAACGAGCACTTACTTAGTTGTCTGAGGCCATCGAGTATTGCCTCCATTTTAGAGCAGATAGATAAAGAACTTATTATGAATACCGATTGGAATTTGTAATCTTTGTTGCCTGATTAATAAATACGTGATTGTTAGCTTCTGAAGAAAAGTTCCTGTTGACCCTAGCTAGGTTGACCTCTTAGTTTAGTTGTGTTACTCATATTAACCAGACCACGGAGTCATTGGAGCGAGATACTAGAAGCGAGAGTCACCATAGTGAAGTTAGCAGGCTACTCAGCAGGCAACTCGCAAAATAACATTTCAGTCCATAACTCCGAAACTAAGCATCCAATAAACACGAAACGTGTACACAAACACAAGTGGCACACAACAAACAATATCACGTGACCAAAACAAATGACGTCATAGGTCACGTGACACATGAGAAAATAAGCTATATTACAAGGAATATAACCAATACAGACTCAATTAATGGTAGACGCATTAATGACTCGACACCAAACTCACGCTAATCAGATGTGATGACGACATAGATCACGTGACAGTAAAGAATATTCGTAATAATAGTACGAAGTATCATTAATACAGACCTGAAATTATCAAATATTGATAAATCATCAAACACCTATATCATACGCTAATCAAATGTGATGACGTCATATACCACGTGACTACGTGAACTAACCACACCCATAATATCAGAAATCGCTGCTTTGTAGATGGAATAGCCGTACTTATATTATGGGAAATCGCGCTTTGTAAATGGATTAGCCACAGCCATAATATGGGAAATCGCGCTTTGTGGATGGACTAGCCACAGCTATAATATGGGAAATCACGCTTTCTAGATGGACTAGGCACAGCCATAATATGGGAAATCGCGCTTTGTAGATGGACTAGTCGTACTTATATTATGGGAAATCGCGCTTTGTAGATGGACTATCCACACCCATAATATGAGAAACCACGCTTTCTAGATGGACTAGGCACAGCCATAATATGAGAAATCGCGTTTTGTAGATGGACTAGCCGTATTCATAATATGAGAAATCGCGCTTTGTAGATGGACTAGCCACAGCCATAATATGGGAAATCGCGCTTTGTAGATAGACTAGCCACAGCCATAATATGGGAAATCACGCTTTGTAGATGGACTAGGCACAACCATAATATGGGAAATCGCGCTTTGTAGATGGACTATATAGCCGTACTTATATTATGGGAAATCGCGCTTTGTAGATGGACTAGCCACAGCCATAATATGGGAAATCGCGCTTTGTAGATGGACTAGCCGTACTCATATTATGGGAAATCGCGCTTTGTAGATGGACTAGCCGTACTCATATTATGGGAAATCGCGCTTTGTAGATGAACTAGCCATATCCATAATATGGGAAATTGCGCTTTGCAGATGGACTATCCACGCCCATAATATGAGAAATCGATTTCCCATATTATGGCTGTGGCTAGTCCATCTACAAAGCGCGATTTCCCATATTATGAATACGCCTAGTCCATCTACAAAGCGCGATTTCTCGTATTATGGCTGTGGCTAGTCCATCTACAAAGCGCGATTTCCCATATAATGAGTATGCCCAGTCCATCTACAAAGCGCGATTTCCCATATTATGGCTGTGGCTAGTCCATCTACAAAGCGCGATTTCTCATATTATGAGTACTGCTAGTCTATCTACAAAGCGCGATTTCCCATATTATGGCTGTGGCTAGTCCATCTACAAAGCGTGATTTCCCATATTATGGCTGTGGCTAGTCCATCTACAAAGCGCGATTTCCCATATTATGGCTGTGGCTAGTCCATCTACAAAGCGCGATTTCTCATATTATGAGTACTGCTAGTCTATCTACAAAGCGCGATTTCCCATATTATGGCTGTGGCTAGTCCATCTACAAAGCGTGATTTCCCATATTATGGCTGTGGCTAGTCCATCTACAAAGCGTGATTTCCCATATTATGAGTATGCCCAGTCCATCTACAAAGCGCGATTTCCCATATTATGAGTGTGGCTAGTCCATCTACAAAGCGTGATTTCCAATATTATGGCTGTGGCTAGTCCATCTACAAAGCTTGATTTCCCATATTATGGCTGTGGCTAATCCATCTACAAAGCGCGATTTCCCATATTATGAGTACGCCTAGTCCATCTACAAAGCGCTATTTCTCATATTATTGATGTGGGTAGTCCATCTACAAAGCGCGATTTCCCATAATATGAGTACGCCTAGTCCATCTACAAAGCGCTATTTCTCATATTATTGATGTGGGTAGTCCATCTACAAAGCGCGATTTCCCATAATATGAGTACGGCTAGTCTATCTACAAAGCCGGATTTCCCATATTATGAGTACGCCTAGTCCATCTAGAAAGCGCGATTTCCCATATTATGGCTGTGGCTAGTCCATCTACAAAGCGCGATTTCCCATATTATGGCTGTGGCTAATCCATCTACAAAGCGCGATTTCACATAATATAAGTACGGCTATTCCATCTACAAAGCGCGATTTCCCATATTATGGATGTGGATAGTCCATCTACAAAGGGTGATTTCCCATAATATGAGTACGGCTAGTCCATCTACAAAGCGCGATTTCCCATATTATGGCTGTGCCTAGTCCATCTACAAAGCAGCGATTTCTGATATTATGGGTGTGGTTAGTTCACGTAGTCACGTGGTATATGACGTCATCACATTTGATTAGCGTATGATATAGGTGTTTGATGATTTATCAATATTTGATAATTTCAGGTCTGTATTAATGATACTTCGTACTATTATTACGAATATTCTTTACTGTCACGTGATCTATGACGTCTCCACATCTGATTAGCGTGAGTTTGGTGTCGAGTCAATAAAGGGGCCGTCTCACCCACAGTGCTTAGCGCGCTCACATAGCATAGCGGCCATTTTCGATGCCATCGAAATCCAGAGTTTTATGGCAGTGGTCTTAATCTTCTCTACATCTCTGCCATCCTTCCAGCTATCATTAAAAAAATCATCAGCTGGGTTGAACCTTTTTTATTGCTCTTCCTATTGAGCCTCTTATTTAAGTCTTAAATTATTTGGTCATGTAAATTTTAGTTTTATTTCAGGTGGCCGTAGTTCTCTGATGGTGCCTGAGTCTCGTTCGTCCTCAACAAAAGGAAACAATTGTCCGTTTCTGTCCAGGATTTCCACCTATAACATGGAAAAGCTATAATGACCATTAATCTTTATATTTAAAGATATATTAGCGCTTAGTTGGAGTATCTACTATCTTTGAGCCGATTTGGGTTGTTGAACTGACACCGTGGCTGGCTTACGCGACCATATGGCAACAAAACTCCGCTTGGTCGACCCGAAAAGAACTGAGCAGTTTCCTAAAATCATTTTCAGGGCTTGGAGGCTTTGGCGTTTAACTTGTGGAAACAGGTCTCTCTCTGGTTTCGAAGGACTTTAAGACAGTGATTTCGCCGAGATTTTCGGATTCACCGCGTCGATCAAAGTGTTATTTCAATGACAAACAAAGCCGCCGAGAAAATAATTTCCCATTCAAGCGAGCTCTTGAACTGGTTCTCTGCTACTGCCATCAACGAGATTGCCTGCTAGTAGATCTTTCTCTCTTTCTCTCTCTCTGCAGGGAACAATAAAATCGAGGAGAGAAACCTCTCGCTTTAATAATTATTAGTATTACCTGGAAAGATAGCACCGAGATAGTACGGAAGCGACGGGTGAGCGGTAATAGTCAACAAACTTTAATAGGCAACGAAACTCCGCTTGGTCGACCCGAAAAGAACTGAGCAATTTCCTAAAATCATTTTGAGGCCGGGCTTCGGCGATTAACTCTCTCTCTGGTTTCGAAGGGCTTTCACGCAGTGATTTCGCCGAGATTTTCGGATCAAAGTTTATACTCGCACGAAATTTGACAACAGAGCCGCCGACTGGAGATAATAATTTTCTATTGAAGCGAGCTGTAATTCGTTCACTGTTCTCTCTTGAACTGGTTCTCTGCTAATGCCAGCAACGAGATTGGAGATTGCCTGCTAGCAGATATATGTATATATATATCTCCCTGCAGGTAAAATTAAAACGGAGGAGAGAAACCTCTCGCTTTCATAATTATTAGTATTACCCGGAGAGTGTGTTCTCTGTTATAGCACTGAAGGGAAGCGACGGGTAAGCGGTAAATATTATAGTGCAGCCAAATACTGCTGTATAACACTTTGCTGACTTCACATTCAATTCGTAAGGTACTATTAGTTTCATCAAGGTCATCCATGTTCAAGGCAAAATTATTATGTCACCAACATACAGAAATATACTCTCAGTTCGTGAGGTTCCCGCCGTAAACAAGGGGTCAAAGTCCCGGATATAAACAATAACAAAGCACGCGAAGCACTGTGGGTGAGACGGCCCCTTTAATGCGTCTACCATTAATTGAGTCTGTATTGGTTACTGATTCCTTGTAATATAGCTTATTTTCTCATGTGTCACGTGACCTATGACGTCATTTGTTTTGGTCACGTGATATTGTTTGTTGTGTGCCACTTGTGTTTGTGTACACGTTTCGTGTTTATTGGATGCTTAGTTTCGGAGTTATGGACTGAAACGTTATTTTGCGAGTTGCCTGCTGAGTAGCCTGCTAACTTTACTAAGGTGCGAGACTCGTTGTTTGAATAACTGAATATTATGAAATCATTATAAAACTGTAAAGCTGAACTGATTACTAATTTAAACACATATGTCGGTGGAGTTGACTAGAAAGGCACAGTAATCAATGCACTAGTGTATTGGAACGCACAATGTAACATGTAATGATCTAAGATTCTTTCGAATTTTTAGTAAAACTACGTTAATAAGTTTGTTAGTAACCCAGGACTGAGTTAGTTACTATTAAACTGATTAACTTACTAAGTTAACAACCGCTTCGCGGGAAACTTCTGAACAGCAACGTGCTGTGTGCACTGGACAGTCGGTTAGGATTGAAGTTTGGAGGAAAGTAACAGGACACATACTTAAAAGGTATTTTCTTGGTTTATTTTTATGATCTCTGATCCAGAAGCTAAACTTACGAACTGTTAATTGCACCAGTCAGTGGTTTCCCCCAGGGGAGGGGTATCGGGCATATCCACGGGGTTTGACTTTTAGAATTCAAGAATTTTTAATACATAATTAGTCTGCAGACGCGTCCGACACTGGAAACTTTTGTTTTCCGAGAAATGTTGCAGTCTAGCTATGATCCGGTAAGTTACTTTGTTTTAATTTCGTTATAAATATTCCCGTAAATTTGTAATTCATAGGATAATAATATGGTTATTTCATGGAATACCAACGAAAATTTCACTCGAAATTCTTATTATTTTATCTTTGGGTCCTGAAATGAGTGTGGCAGTTTTAATGAAAGCACATGTGCTACATGTGAATTCTAAATATAGCCACATCTACTCCTGTGCTGGGGCCCAGTCCATGACATAGGAACGCTCCTGGTAATGGGCTCCTCTATAGGTGTATGTAGATCTGAAAGTGCACACGGCTGATCTTCAAAACAACTCAGAATTGTACCCAAAGAATAACCAGTACCCGCTATGATGAATAAGTAATACTGTGGGGAGGATCCAGGATGCTGTGAGAGGAGGTTCTGAAGAGGGATTGGAGCGAGAGTTATAATTTAAAAATAGTAACTACCGTATTTGCCAAGGGGGGCGCTTAATCGAGGGGGGGTGGCGCTTAATCGAAGGGGGTGCTTAATGGCTCACGGAAACTGGAAATTGGTCTTGTCGTCCCCGGCTGTTTCAGAGCATTTACCCAAAGCGTTGAAATGGGCAAAAGGCTGAAGAACGAGCTGCTTCGGGTACAAGAGCTATGCAAGCACATGGACTTAATAATCACGGACTGTGAGTTGGAAGAAAAGAAAGTAATTTCCCTTATCAGCCAAACATAACTTTAATACGGTACTACTTATAGGAACATGCCGTAACTTTGTAATAAAACGCAAGTTGTATGCCATCTCTCTTACTGTGCCATATTTATTGGGGGAGGGGAGGGGGGGCGCTTAATCGAGGGGGTGCGCTTATTTCAAATTTTGTTGCCAAGGGGGGCGCTTAATCGAGGGTGGGCGCTTAATCGAGGAAATACGGTATTAGTAAAGTAAGACAAGGAAACGTTAAATCTTTGCTGGGGGTCTGGCAACAAGGTCAAACCCAGGCCTTAACGTACTTGAGAACCTCCTCTGGATCCATCCCATCTCCTTTCTAGTTAGAAAACAGATTCTTCTTCACCGTCTCCTTCTTTTTACTATCATATTCACGTAACACTCCATGTGGATCTACCCCAGCTCCTTTCTAGTTAGAAAACAGATTCTTCTTCACCGTCTCCTTCTTTTTACTATCATATTCACGTAACACTCCATGTGGATCTACCCCAGCTCCTTTCTAGTTAGAAAACAGATTCTTCTTCGCCGTCTCCTTCTTTTTACTATCATATTCACGTGACACTCCATGGCTCACGTGACCAGCTGGTGTACCCTTCAGCCTCGCCTTATCAATGTGTGTAATCTGATCGTCGAAGAATATGTGCGGGTTAATAGCATTCAGAACCCCGTCCTTTGGAGCGCCTGCCATGAAGAAACACTCGTCGATGTCCAGGCCCCAGTGACGTAAGGTCTTCAGAGACCTCTGACCCACCACCGCGTCACGTGATGTCACAATGTACGTCCTGATTGGACAGTTGTCTCTGTCGAACTTCTTCTGCATGCGTCCGATGGCTTCTGCAAAAGGCTTCAGTGGTCCCTAAAGAGATGAAAAATGAAGGACTAAGCTCGTGGCTCCTTGATTGGCCTAAGTCTTCAGCCAATTGCGCAACTGTTCTTGAAGGACTTCAAGCGTGCGTTATTTAAGGTTAGATACTGCTGTGCGTGTTTTGTTGACAAATACATGCACAGGTTGAATTTACAATGAACGAAACATACTAAATGCCGCACGAGGCCGAAGGGAAGAAAGCACGCATGGCATTCTCTAATCCTTAATTCTTTTTATAGAATATTGACAACCATCTTCTAGTTGTTGCGTTTGACTCAGTGCAAATTATAGCTGACTTCTCGATTTGCGATGGATTCCAATACTTATTGAATATATCCTCGGGTTGCTAAGCAACATGAAGATAAAGCACAAATCACTTCAAACCCTGGCAGTCCTTACCTCTGACAGTGGAATATCTCTTTTTTCAATTTCATGTTCTAGGAATGCGTCAAGTCCCTTCTCTTTGTAGATTCTCTCCGATGCATCCGAGAACAGCACGGCGTCTAGGTCGAACGCAATGCGAAGTTCTGTCTCGCTTGGTGAGTTCATGGCCTGTGTAGACAGCACTGCTGCGGGAAAACCTAAATAATAATAATAATGAAATGATAATAATGATCATAATATGATGACGATGATAATTCTTATAATAATGATGATAATAATAATATAATCGAAGTTCTCAATTGCTTTCGAATTTGATTGGTTAGTTATCCATGATTGCGTTTACTTTGCCTCGTGATTGGTTGAAATAAAACCAATCGTGGATTACTTCAGTTCGTGATTGGTTCATTGTGTTTTTACTTGCTCGTGATTGGTTCATTGTGTTTTTACTTGCCCGTGATTGGTTCATTGTGTTTTTACTTGCTCGTGATTGGTTCATTGTGTTTTTACTTCCTCGTGTTTGGTTCATTGGGTTTTTACTTGCTCGTGATTGGTTCATTGTGTTTTTACTTGCTCGTGATTGGTTCATTGTGTTTTTACTTGCCCGTGATTGGTTCATTGTGTTTTTACTTGCTCGTGATTGGTTCATTGTGTTTTTACTTGCTCGTGTTTGGTTCATTGGGTTTTTACTTGCTCGTGATTGGTTCATTGTGTTTTTACTTGCTCGTGATTGGTTCATTGTGTTTTTACTTGCTCGTGATTGGTTCATTGTGTTTTTACTTGCTCGTGATTGGTTCATTGTGTTTTTACTTGCTCGTGATTGGTTTATTGTGTTTTTACTTGCTCACGATTGGTTTATTGTGTTTTTACTTGCTCGTGATTGGTTCATTGTGTTTTTACTTGCTCCTGTGATTGGCTCAGGGTTTGATTTTACGACACTCAATCGAAAACCGTTAATGGAGATGATGATGATGATAATAATAATAATAATAATAATAATAATAATGATAACTTATACTGTAGCAGGGAAATAGGCAGGATTTTGCCAGGGGAGGTCCCGACACGAGCACCAGACTGAGGCGCTCACCTCTATGAGAGAACAGGGCTCGCTATTCATTCAATAATTCACCCAAGGGGGGGGGGGGATCACGGGCATCCTAGGACCCCCTAGCTACGCCCCTGTGTAAAAGCTCAAACATATCACATTGAAGTACAAAAAATGTTATTTCCTATTTTTCTCTCGATATTTGGTGCAGATTAAATAAACTACAAAGGGCAGATTTGGATAACTTTTACTAATCGTTTTTGGTTTTTATAAATAGACCATTGATATAATTAAACATAATATATTTGAGTCAACACGAAGGATGGGAACTACAATCAACAAAACTAAAATGAAGATGAACTAAAACACAGCAAATAAAAGGCGCATTGAAGCAAAAAGTGCAATTGGCAGCGAGTGGTGTCCTGCTCCAACCTACCCGGGGTGCCACAGGTTCTACTACCTTCTCTAAGCCAAAGTTTAGGTGTGAAGCGCTGCCAGCGAGGAGCGAAACTCACTAGCGGTGCTTTGGCTTAGAGACGAGGGCACTGAGTAGAACCTCTGGCATCCTGGGCAGCGCCAACCCAAATGGCAAAAAAAGGTATAGGCGGAGGACTTTGAGATCGGTCTAGGCTTTGGTTTGCTATTGAAGCTACTTGACCTTCTACAGATTTGATAGACGGGGCAGGAGGCGACTGGAAAAGGTGAGGGGGGGGGGGGGGAGGGGGGAGGGGGAACAGAGAGCAGCTTCTTTTCCCATCATCGACTTTTTAACTCCCCTACCTAACCCCTTTTCTCTCTCAAGACGAAGGAATCTCTGAATGAACACTTGTGAAAGTATTTTATCATCGGTGAGGAAAAAAGGGTGCAGGGATAATCCTGCTAGACAGACATTCCTTCCCTTTCTCTCTCAAGACGAAGGTATCTCTGTCTAGCAGGGTATAATCCCTTCGCCCTTTTTCCTCACTGCAGATAAAATACTTTCACAATTTTAATGTGCTCTGTATCATGGAGGAGATCTAATTTATAGTGTATATGATGCATTTTTGAGATACACTCAGCCATAAGAATCGGACCTCTTACCTCTATGTATGGCTTCAACCACTTGGTCCTCATAGGAAGTGAGGAATAAGGTGATATTGAATGCCTCAAGGTATTTGACTGGATTTGTGCCTCCAGTCAATGCCATTCGTGTAACAATAAGACCTAAATAAAAGTATTTCATTTAGTGTTTCCGATAGACAAACTCTGAGGTTCGGGCCATGTGGCGCAATGGATTAGTCATACGGTTTCGAGTTCGATTCCTGTCGCGACCCGCCACATCTGTATCGACTGTTCATTAATGATTCGAGTAGCTTGTATAGCTTTAACTTCCCTTTATCGGGAGCTCTGACATGGAAGGGGGTAAAGTTGAGTGCACCGTCGGTCTCCTGGGAGAACAGTCTACTAGACTGATGACTGCGATGAAGAGGTTACAAACCATAAATAAAGACTTTTTTAGGTGAAAGCTTGTTGGATGGGATGGGTTGAAGATTGGAGCTTGTTCGAACAATACTGACATATACCAATAAAAATTATATTGCTGTACGCGTAAAGTATATGTCAGCTTTTTTTAATAAGAATAAGTTGGTGGTCATGCATACCCCTCCCTCAGATTGGACTTCAATATTTTTATTAGGAGGAGGGCGTAAGGCCGGATTGTTTGCTCGTTTTAACCTAGGTGGAGACTATGGAGTGTTGGCACTATATATATTTACCGTGATAGTCAATGGACTTCTGCAGTCTTATTCCCACTTGTGCATCATTGTGTGACATGAGGGTAATGCTGAAAATTTCCTTCTCTTGTGGGTTCCTCTCTTTCAGCTTGGCATTAACATTCTCAAGAGCCTGGCGAGAAATTCAAGCGATCAAGAATGTTCTCAGTCTAGCTATTTAACTATAAGTGAACTGAGTTCTCGACTATGGTTGATTGGTCTGAGTAAGTGTTTGGCTGACCGCTTAATGACCACTTACCGAACACCTTAATTTTTACAGTGTTCATGCAACTTGAACTACTTATGTATAGCAAAGATCTTTAAAATAATCAAGGGAAATCAGTGCAAATTAAGGATTTAGAAGACAAAAAGAAGATAACAGAAAATTAGGAAAGAATGACACAAATTACCACTAGCTACTGGCCAAGGTACCGCGCCGCCTGGTGTCAACAGATCGTGCGAAGGTGAAGCTACTTTTTCAGGCACGTCGCGCATCAGGGTTCGGGAGCGAGGGAAACCTGAAGTCAGCTAGACTGCGAGCAGCCCCTGCTTTTCCCTCTATTGATAGTCATTTGCGAGCGGAGCGAGCGAAGAGAATTGCAATACTCAAGAATGTTAAGGCCTGGTTGATTTAACGGAAAATAGATATACGTTAAAAAATGTTTTCTGACAGAAATAACAGTTTAAACAAAATCTAATTACACCGTAATACTAATATGAACTTCCTTAAATTTGTTAAGTGGGTGGTTGTCGTATCACGTGATCGATGACGTCATAATTATACAAAATCGTTTAAGTGAAATGCGGCTGCGACGATAACATATGAATATAAAGTAACCATAATAAAACATTACTCCTCCCACATTGTTTCAGATCACGCTTAGAAAACATGACTACTATGATGTAAAGATAAGGAGATATTAAGGGTAGAAAAAGTCATGTGACCTATTTTGCATATGTTCGCCTTAATTACTCGTTAACGAAACATGGTAGCCATCTTTTCTAAGCTGATTTAGGTAAAAGGCTTCAACCTTAATTAAACATATCCACTCATCATCCTAGCTGTTTTAAACTCGGAGCCGCGTTTTTGATTTACTGATTTCGTGTTCTAAGCCACGTGACAGACCACGTGTCACATTTTACTACACACAAACCCGCCTAAGGTAGTCAAGAATGGCGATACCTATTATCGTGAGAAACTTGGCGAACTTATCATACTCGGCTGTGATGAAATAAGGAAAACAGTTTTTACCCCAAATTTGACGCCTGAACCAGGCCTTAACATGCTTGAGTATTTTCTCTTCGCTCGCTCCACTCGCAAATTACTATCAACGTAGGGAAAAGGAGGGGTTGCTCGCAGTCTAGAAGTCAGCCAATTTTTGCTCTCAATTACGCTCGCGCGGGCCAAAGAGAAAGAGCTCTAGCCCCTCCCCTCCTCTTCTCCCTCCCCTCCCCCCTGAGTTTGCCACGCAGGCTAAAGAGCTCCGATATAATAACATGATCATTTATACAATAATTAATATACTCCTGAATCTACCCTATTACAAGCTCTATTTCCAGTTTGTACAATTAGTATAGGTAATCAAATGGGGACGAGTGAAATTAGGGTTAAATTTCACGCATGTTTGTCAAAATCGAAGTAATTACGTAGATTTTGACAAACACAAGTGAAATTTATCCCTAATTTCACGAGTCACTATTTGATTACCATTAATTTTATAAAGGACAAATTACGATTTAGAAAAAAATATATTTTAAGCGCGCGTAATTTCACATGTGAATTAAAATTACAAATTACGCGTGAATTTTCGAGTTGAAATTAGGGATTAATTTGTCCTCTATGGTATTAAGTGGATAATTCCTCATTAAATATTTAACAATTAAAGTCATGGCTAACAAATGACACTGATTTATAGATATTTGTAGGTAATAATAAGGTAGACTATTAATGGAGGTATAATTTACCTTGATGAAAGGAAAAGCTGTGCCAGGTTTGAGAATCTCGTCCTCTCTACTGACTTGGAACTTAACGTACTCCTCCAGGCCTTTCTCTACAAACAAGTCATTCTCTTCTTCAAGGTTAAACAGGGCTCTGGAGGACACAGCAACATTGATAGTCTTACTGGAATCTGTTCCCTGGAAAAACGTCAATGTCAAAGTTTAATAATTGGCCACTTTGGAAATAATTAGGGGACTGGGACCGAGTATGAAAAATCAATCTGATTACAAAACAAGTAGCTGCACACAGCTTTAACTCGGACCGTAGGGAAGTTCAACAGACAATGCATTTTCTCAAGATGTCCACATGTTATTACTAAGTACTTACAGTGCGACTACGTGAAGAGAACCAATCACATTGCAGAACGAAAACAAAGCATTCCAATTTACGGTTACATGAGCCAATCAGCATCGAGCTTCGATAGGGTAAAAGGCGACTAGTTCTGAGGATGAAGAAAATCGCATGGATGTGCTAGAAAACGGGGAACGGAAAGATAGGAATCAGGAACAGAGAGCGAGGAACTGGCTTTTCTTCTGAATTTTACCAACAACAACAAAATGGCTAAATACATAAAAAATGTAAGAGCCGTCGCGTCAGCTCGTATTCATAGGCATCTGAAATTTCTCGGTTCTTTCGCGGTAAACACGCGCATTATTAAAATAGCTCTTTCCACTGTACTGGCTACGGATCAACTACGCTTATATGAAGTTGTATTATCAATAAATTAAGCGACTACCAAAATAAAATGAGCCCAAAGAAAACGAAGGTGGCGTGGAGGAGCGGTTAACTCTGAGTTCGACCCTGAGTTCGATTCCCCGTGCGTTCGACTACGTTTGTAATTATAAATAGCCAGGCAATTTGCCTCCTCGTCGACTGAGATTTGACTAAACCCGACCCCACAAGCTGTTAGCTTTCAAAACTATCGTGTTAATATGACGGTCTACTTTTTTTAACAAGTGAGGGAAAGAACAGAAAAATACTAACTTCAGTTGGAAATTAGGTAGCGCTCTCAACCAGACGATCGATGCAGTTAATCTAGCAAAATACACAGCCAGTCACAAGAACATACTGCTGAAATAACATCAGATGGAATATATTTACGATGTGTGTCTAAATGTAAACTTCGTTCCGAGTTCTCCAAAGGCACCAAAGCTGTGTCTGAGCCCACGGAACTAATCCAAATCGCCGCTGTCGGTGTGCATGTGTACAGTGTGACTGCTGTAGCCAGTTGTCGCACAGTAAAGTATGACAATTCCGGGAAAGAATAATCCAGAATTCACAGGGAAAAAAGCACAACTAAAAGGTGGGTGGGTCGAGTGCGGTGAAAGAAGACGCAAACCGAATGGTTAGAACAAGAGAATAAAATTATGCAGTTAACGATGTCATAGGGATATCCCTATTTGCTGAGTGAGCTTATTTTAGGCTTTTATTTTAGGCATGTTTCATTTCCGAATACTGATTTTCAACATGAGAACTAAAACCTGAAATTTCATTTAATCGTTTCGATAATGCGTTTTGTCTAAAAGCTTTCAGATATATATTTCAATGTATTACGTTACTTAGTCGGGGCAGACTTACATTCTGTTGTCATCGCTAGCTCAGTAGCTAGCTGTTCGAATGTATAGCATTGTGCCCTTTAAAAATAAGAATTACAGCGAATGCTGAAAAGATTCACGTATTTTTGGTTCAATACTATTGAGAGTTTCATTACAAGAATAATAAGGTTGGGGAATTGAGTACCAAAGACTCATGCGTCGGCGCAGTAGCCGTGTAATCTGAGAAACTCATTTATCCCACATCGATAAAACGGTAATGGACCTACCATGCAATTTGCCACTTGCGACGCTAAAAATTTTTTAGAGAGCGCGGAATGCACTCGGCACTGAATTAATACATATTTGTTTCACCCAACATGCCTATGAAGCGAAATTTTCGTCTTTAAAATTATAGATTTCATTTGACAGTCCTTTCGAAATGAGGAAGACTGGCGTTTTCTGTTTCTCAATATCTCATCTCGTCCGCGGGGAGAGGGACGACCTCGTCAGGCTTCTTTTGAATATGCAAATTTGATGGTCTGTGACGTCATAAGGTTGACACAGCCATGAAGCCAAATCACAAAATGAGGAATATATCTGGAAATAGTGGGTAAAAACATTGAAACTTTGCACATGTATAGGAAAACACACACATCACTGTGGAAATCATGATGTTGCCATGGAAACACTCTTGGCCCCAGGACCATTCCACCTTGAATGTAAAATCATAGTTTTTATCTGTAACGCAAAACAATTTACACTCACATGCTTACACTGTTCTAAACCTTCTGATATGCCCACAGTGATAAAAATGTGTTTGGCAAAGGAAAATTTTGGAAATTTCTTTTCCCCATTGAAGGAGACTGGGGCCTATAGTTATGGCTGTGGTAATATCCTAATTTGCATAATGACGAAATTATTTCTTTGTACCATGTGTAAAATTTACAGACAGATGTATGGAGAAGTGAAAACATGATTACACGCTTCCAGCACAGCTACATATCCCTCGAATTTTGATCAGTTAATCTTTTACCTGGTATCTTAAGTTTGCAGACTGCGAATACTTCAGAAATTCGACTTTATGGACATTACTTGGCATCGGATTCCCATACAAACATTGTACTTCGTGCCATGTTTGCATCCCCTACAAGATGGTGGAATTACCTTGGATTGGTCTATTTTCCAATGCATGTAAACTCACCGGCAAACTCCTCTTCAATCTCTCCACATCAGGACTGGAGACGAACTTAAGAGCTTTAGAGCTTTTTTCAGCCTCAGCAGAAACCTCTACATTCTCATCAACGGAGCACTGTTCATTTGCAGCCATGTTCTTGCGAGTCTTCGATGGAAATGAGTCCGTTCTTGGAAGCGCAAAGCCCTGCAAAGGTGAATAAAGGTCGCCATCACATGTCGCTTCTCGTATTTCGATCCCCTCAATAATGTTTTAAAGTGGAATTCTTACCTTAGTAATAGGTTAGGATTTATCATAAAATAGAAAAGTACGCTCTTGTGAAGTTCTAACCAAATTTAGAAGAAAAACAGAATGTTTCTTGGTCATTTTAGAATTGAGGTGGTTTCAGTGTGTGACGTCACGACTGAAGGGGGATTCCCTGTTGGGAGCGTGTCGCTGCAAGCCAAAACGAAAGTGAAAATTATTTTACTTCCAGGAATTTGCCTTTGGATCGAAACATCATATTTGTGGAAACCTTGAGTCTTATAAGCACCTTCAGAATTAAAACACACAAAAAAATAATTAAACAAAACAAAACAAGAAATAGCTTTCCATCTATTAATAGTTTTGGTCACGGACGCCTGCGAAGGGAACGTTTTAGGTTTATAATTTGGAAGACTTTCTAATGCTATTAAACCAGTGTAAATTTAAAATGCCTTTGATAAAATATTTCTTATTAACATTAAACAGAATGAGAATATTTAGTCAATGAAACATTGGTGCCTAGCAGTATTATTTTATCCGTGGGTAATTCCGAGTGATAGATAATATTTCGCGACGGAAAATCCCCTTACCCTACCTACCCTGGATGCCAGAGGCTCGAAGCGAGCCCTCTTTTAAGCTGACGTCAGCCCGAGTCGCCACGTTGTAAATATATTGTGAGCTACGTTGTCGATATTGTGAGCTAGGAGAAGCGGATTTCCAACCTCTGATCCAGGGTACCCTTACCCTGTTTAAGAAAAAACTCAAATTTCCATACCCTGTTCAAGGCAAAGTGTTAACATTTTATATCCCTCTATAAGACAAATAAAAAAATATCTATACTTGGATGTCAGTGTTTATTGTGATATCGTATAATGAGTGTCATAACTATGTTTTCATCAAGCATTAGACTGTTCAATGTCAGAAACTCGAACATACCCGTAGTCCATATATGGTAGTACCCCCTCCCCAGGGGGAGAAATCCCTTTTGTACGCCACGGAATCTCCAGCTATTTTCACGTCCACACTCCTCCTCGAAAGCCCCCCGTGTGTATGTATTTGTATAAGGGGCCTATACTGAACGGTCAATATTAAAGTTTTCTATTTCGAAATTTCGAATGCATTTCGTCTTCCACATAAAGTCCCATCTGCAGTAATTATTTTTGTTTGCTATTATTGCTGGTTGACATTTTACTTCTACTCCTGGGTTTTCCCATAAAATGCTGACTAATTTTTATTGTGCCAACTGACCTCTTGATAACGAAAGGGGGAAATAAAAGATTTCCTTGCATCCTGTTACAACTTACAATTGTTTTTTTTATGGAGTAGATTAATGCAGTTCACCCTTCATGACAACTCTTAGTAGAAAGTCTGTCTAACGCAGTAAGAAAATCCGAGGAGGGAAAGCACAACTCGGCAAAAGGGTACGGTTAATTCCTAACTGGTGTTTTAAAATACATCTTATCATTTTATTTAAAATAAGGAAGTTAGGTAACAGCCCACTTTCGATACATGCTTCACTTCTCACGCACAAAGGTTTCATTACGAGGCTCAGGGGTAAATTAAATTTATTATTTTCTCTTTTCACCAATCACTGAGCATTATACCCCTGAGCCTCGTATTGAAACCTTTGTGTGTGACAAGTGAAGCATATGTCTAAAGTGGGCTATTATTAGCATGGTTGTAGGTAATGGCGGGTAACTATAGTGAAGGGCCATAAGCCCTTTAGGAGCCCTAAAAAAGCAGCCAGTGAAAACTGACAGAGAAGCAGGCATTAAAGTTTGCTGGCTGTCGTCTCTTAATCTACAAGCCTGAATTAGGATAGGAGCAAGGCCATAGACCTAATTTATGAATTTCAAATCTTGTTTGAATGGATCGCAGTGCAGTACTAAATAAGGTCAATACTGAATGCACCCACATTTAAAATCCCTCCCAAACAAACTCCAATGAACACCAGATAATTCATTACAAATTCTTTATACTATTTTTATTGAATATATGTTGGCAATGTACACGTATCTCTTATATACATGGGCATATATACATTGTATAATGTTGACTGGCAATTACTTTAGTATAAAAAAGCAGGAAATGTGGCCAATCTCAGATAACCTACTCTAAACAGTCAAGAAAGCTTTAGTAAGTAATTATTCTTTATTCACAGGAAATATTTCATACACGTTACCACTTCCGACACATCCTCGGATACCCAGGGAGGGACTTTTCCTCCCCCCCCCCCCCCCCCCCCTCCCCCTCCGTCGCTTTTTTGCCTGTCGCCCGGCACTAACTGCCCCTGGATATCCGAGGATGCTCATGATATTACGGGGAAACACGGAAAGTATTTCCTTCGGAAAATTAAACAGGAAGAAGTGTCCGTTGAATCGGAACCACAGGTGATACGACTACACAAATTAATCGGAACCAGTGATTGTAGGAGAAAATTACCAACAAAATCAATCACAAACGACTCTTCAGCCAGTACCGACTGTACGTACACTACAGTGACTTAATGAATCAAATTTCATCTGATGACAATGGTCGAGTGGCTTGTGTATTTAATGTATTACAAGTAATGTATTTAATGTATTACAAGTAATGTATTTAATGTATTACAAGTAATAAATGGTTGGAATGGGCCTTTTGTAGGAATGCAATCACGTGGTCGTATTCGATACCAAAAAACCTGACTTCATTTATTCAGTTAAAGGAACTTTATACGATATCAGTGGTATTGTTAGCAAAACCTGTTTGTAAATGCTATTTTTAATCTCCAATCGATCGTCGATCTTTCCGCTAAAACGTTTTAAAGTTTGTTAGCCAATGGGATCACGAATGCAATGGACCTTTTGCAGGAATGCAATCACGTGGTTGTACTGGGTGAAAAATCTTAATTCATATATTTAAAGGCACTTGTACGAGATCGGTAGTGTTATTAGCAAAACCTGTTTATAAATACTTTTTTACACCTCCAATCGATTGTAGATCTTTCTAAAACAGCGTTTTTACAGATACAATGTAGCTTGCCACCGAGCAGCCATGGCAACGCCTTTCCCATGGGGATCACGTTAACGAAGTATTATATCAGCACGTGACTGTTACCTGCAAAACGCCAATTCATTGGTTACTATAAGCACGTGACTGTTTCCTGCAAAACGCCAATTCATTGGTTACAATAAGCACGTGACTGTTTCCTGCAAAACGCCAATTCATTGGTTACTATCAGCACGTGACTGTTTCCTGCAAAAGTCCTATTCATTGGTTACTATAAGCACGTGACTGTTTCCTGCAAAACGCCAATTCATTGGTTACTATCAGCACGTGACTGTTTCCTGCAAAAGGCCTATTCATTGGTTACTATCAGCACGTGACTGTTTCCTGCAAAACGCCTATTCATTGGTTACTATCAGCACGTGACTGTTTCCTGCAAAACGCCTATTCATTGGTTACTATCAGCACGTGACTGTTTCCTGCAAAACGCCTATTCATTGGTTACTATCAGCACGTGACTGTTTCCTGCAAAAGTCCTATTCATTGGTTACTATCAGCATGTGACTGTTTCCTGCAAAACGCCTATTCATTGGTTACTATCAGCACGTGACTGTTTCCTGCAAAAGGCCTATTCATTGGTTACTATCAGCACGTGACTGTTTCCTGCAAAACGCCTATTCATTGGTTACTATCAGCACGTGACCGTTTCCTGCAAAAGGCCTATTCATTGGTTACTATCAGCACGAGACTGTTTCCTGCAAAACGCCGATTGATTGGTTACTATCAGCATTTGACTGTTTCCTGCAAAAGGCCTATTCATTGGTTACTATCAGCACGTGACTGTTTCCTGCAAAAGGCCTATTCATTGGTTACTATCAGCACGTGACTGTTTCCTGCAAAACGCCAATTCATTGGTTACTATCAGCACGTGACTGTTTCCTGCAAAAGGCCTATTCATTGGTTACTATCAGCACGTGACTGTTTCCTGCAAAACGCCAATTCATTGGTTACTATCAGCATTTGACTGTTTCCTGCAAAAGGCTTATTCATTGGTTACTATCAGCACGTGACTGTTTCCTGCAAAACGCCTATTCATTGGTTACTATCAGCACGTGACTGTTTCCTGCAAAACGCCTATTCATTGGTTACTATCAGCACGTGACTGTTTCCTGCAAAAGTCCTATTCATTGGTTACTATCAGCACGTGACTGTTTCCTGCAAAACGCCTATTCATTGGTTACTATCAGCACGTGACTGTTTCCTGCAAAAGGCCTATTCATTGGTTACTATCAGCACGTGACTGTTTCCTGCAAAACGCCTATTCATTGGTTACTATCAGCACGTGACCGTTTCCTGCAAAAGGCCTATTCATTGGTTACTATCAGCACGAGACTGTTTCCTGCAAAACGCCGATTGATTGGTTACTATCAGCATTTGACTGTTTCCTGCAAAAGGCCTATTCATTGGTTACTATCAGCACGTGACTGTTTCCTGCAAAAGGCCTATTCATTGGTTACTATCAGCACGTGACTGTTTCCTGCAAAACGCCAATTCATTGGTTACTATCAGCACGTGACTGTTTCCTGCAAAAGGCCTATTCATTGGTTACTATCAGCACGTGACTGTTTCCTGCAAAACGCCAATTCATTGGTTACTATCAGCATTTGACTGTTTCCTGCAAAAGGCTTATTCATTGGTTACTATCAGCACGTGACCGTTTCCTGCAAAAGGCCTATTCATTGGTTACTATCAGCACGAGACTGTTTCCTGCAAAACGCCTATTCATTGGTTACTATCAGCACGTGACTGTTTCCTGCAAAACGCCTATTCATTGGTTACTATCAGCACGTGACCGTTTCCTGCAAAAGGCCTATTCATTGGTTACTATCAGCACGAGACTGTTTCCTGCAAAACGCCGATTGATTGGTTACTATCAGCATTTGACTGTTTCCTGCAAAAGGCCTATTCATTGGTTACTATCAGCACGTGACTGTTTCCTGCAAAAGGCCTATTCATTGGTTACTATCAGCACGTGACTGTTTCCTGCAAAACGCCAATTCATTGGTTACTATCAGCACGTGACTGTTTCCTGCAAAAGGCCTATTCATTGGTTACTATCAGCACGTGACTGTTTCCTGCAAAACGCCAATTCATTGGTTACTATCAGCATTTGACTGTTTCCTGCAAAAGGCTTATTCATTGGTTACTATCAGCACGTGACCGTTTCCTGCAAAAGGCCTATTCATTGGTTACTATCAGCACGAGACTGTTTCCTGCAAAACGCCGATTGATTGGTTACTATCAGCATTTGACTGTTTCCTGCAAAAGGCCTATTCATTGGTTACTATCAGCACGTGACTGTTTCCTGCAAAAGGCCTATTCATTGGTTACTATCAGCACGTGACTGTTTCCTGCAAAACGCCAATTCATTGGTTACTATCAGCACGTGACTGTTTCCTGCAAAAGGCCTATTCATTGGTTACTATCAGCACGTGACTGTTTCCTGCAAAACGCCAATTCATTGGTTACTATCAGCATTTGACTGTTTCCTGCAAAAGGCTTATTCATTGGTTACTATCAGCACGTGACTGTTTCCTGCAAAACGCCTATTCATTGGTTACTATCAGCACCTGACTGTTTCCTGCAAAAGGCCTATTCATTGGTTACTATCAGCACTTGACTGTTTCCTGCAAAACGCCTATTCATTGGTTACTATCAGCACGTGACTGTTTCCTGCAAAACGCCTATTCATTGGTTACTATCAGCACGTGACTGTTTCCTGCAAAACGCCTATTCATTGGTTACTATCAGCACGTGACTGTTTCCTGCAAAAGTCCTATTCATTGGTTACTATCAGCACGTGACTGTTTCCTGCAAAACGCCAATTAATTGGTTACTATCAGCACTTGACTGTTTCCTGCAAAATGCCTATTCATTGGTTACTATCAGCACGTGACTGTTTCCTGCAAAAGTCCTATTCATTGGTTACTATAAGCACGTGACTGTTTCCTGCAAAACGCCAATTCATTGGTTACTATCAGCACTTGACTGTTTCCTGCAAAAGGCCTATTCATTGGTTACTATCAGCACGTGACTGTTTCCTGCAAAACGCCTATTCATTGGTTACTATCAGCACGTGACTGTTTCCTGCAAAAGGCCTATTCATTGGTTACTATCAGCACGTGACTGTTTCCTGCAAAACGCCTATTCATTGGTTACTATCAGCACGTGACTGTTTCCTGCAAAAGGCCTATTCATTGGTTACTATCAGCACGTGACTGTTTCCTGCAAAACGCCTATTCATTGGTTACTATCAGCACATGACTGTTTCCTGGAAAAGTCCTATTCATTGGTTACTAGCAGCACGTGACTGTTTCCTCCAAAACGCCAATTCATTGGTTACTATCAGCACTTGACTGTTTCCTGCAAAAGGCCTATTCATTGGTTACTATCAGCACGTGACTGTTTCCTGCAAAACGCCAATTCATTGGTTACTATCAGCACGTGACTGTTTCCTGCAAAACGCCAATTCATTGGTTACTATCAGCACTTGACTGTTTCCTGCAAAACGCCTATTCATTGGTTACTATCAGCACGTGACTGTTTCCTGCAAAACGCCTATTCATTGGTTACTATCAGCACGTGACTGTTTCCTGCAAAACGCCTATTCATTGGTTACTATCAGCACGTGACTGTTTCCTGTAAAACGCCTATTCATTGGTTACTATCAGCACGTGACTGTTTCCTGCAAAAGTCCTATTCATTGGTTACTATCAGCACGTGACTGTTTCCTGCAAAACGCCAATTCATTGGTTACTATCAGCACTTGACTGTTTCCTGCAAAATGCCTATTCATTGGTTACTATCAGCACGTGACTGTTTCCTGCAAAAGTCCTATTCATTGGTTACTATCAGCACGTGACTGTTTCCTGCAAAACGCCTATTCATTGGTTACTATCAGCACGTGACTGTTTCCTGCAAAAGTCCTATTCATTGGTTACTATCAGCACGTGACTGTTTCCTGCAAAACGCCTATTCATTGGTTACTATCAGCACATGACTGTTTCCTGCAAAACGCCTATTCATTGGTTACTATCAGCACGTGACTGTTTCCTGGAAAAGTCCTATTCATTGGTTACTATCAGCACGTGACTGTTTCCTGCAAAACGCCTATTCATTGGTTACTATCAGCACGTGACTGTTTCCTGCAAAAGTCCTATTCATTGGTTACTATCAGCACGTGACTGTTTCCTGCAAAACGCCTATTCATTGGTTACTATCAGCACGTGACTGTTTCCTGCAAAAGTCCTATTCATTGGTTACTATCAGCACGTGTCTGTTTCCTGCAAAACGCCTATTCATTGGTTACTATCAGCACGTGACTGTTTCCTTCAAAAGGCCTATTACGTTATAGTAACGCCAATCGAGGAAAGTTTAACTCATGATTTCATGAATGAAAGACGGGAATAAACTTCAGACTTTCCAAGATGCATCACAGGCGCTGGTAACTACATTTTCAAACAGGCATCAAGTCCCGTAATCGACCGGGGCGAGAACTAAACGCATTGCAAAACCAAAATAAAGCATTCCTAGCGTATCCACGCGATGTTCTTCGTTCAAAAGACTTTAGAACTAGCCCACGAAATTTACCTTTCACCGGGTCGAAGCTCGAACAAGTTGAAATGCAGTCGACACTGATTGGCTCAAATAACCGTACATTGGCCAATACTTTGTTTTCGTTCTGCAATGTGATTGGTTCTCGTTGTCTAAGTGGCCCTGTGATTGGTTCTCGTTGTCTAAGTGGCCCTGTGATTGGTTCTCGTTGTCTAGTAGTCCCAGTTACTAACAGTAGTCGCAGTGTAAAATGATGTATAGTCCCTAAAAATCACAGGTTCAGCCCGCACATTTTGTATTGTAAACTAAAAACGGTCGCTGACATATGATATTCAGGATACATTAGATATTCAAGTGATATTTCAAATCCCGATATAAGCGATTTGTAGTAGTGCTCATTGTGTGTCTTCTTATTCCGCAATATATTCAATTAAACGAACACTTCTGCCTATTCATTCATACTGCATGGTTATGTTTCTTTTCTTGTAGATACTGGTTGGTAATTCAGTATTGTTTTCATCGTCCTCACGCTATCACGCCAACTAACCATTTTTTTACTAATTTCAGTTATCTCATCTCGTGCCACACCCAGAATCGATTGTTATTACAACTGTTGTGATCAATCGTATATCCCACTTTCTTAATTAGACAAGTGGACAGGGTTATTGAAGAGGGAAATTGTGGAGTAATAAATCAGTACTCATTAGTATGCGATAAGTAGTGTGATAAATGGTTATTACACTGTTTAATGCATACTAATGAGCACAATGCCAAAACATTACATTCGAAAATTGAGCAGAAACCATTACATACCCATCTCAGACTTAGACGCCGAAACTGGCACCCCATTTCAGACCTAGAACGTCAAAAACCCGATCCCCTCCAGCGGAACAAACCCGTATATAGCTTTTAGATGGGAGTCCCCCACCCCCTGGGATTCAACCTTATTTGTCCTTTCAATCATTTCACGTAATACACTCGTCTTGTTGTTTCATCTGTTACAATAATCCTGCCATCTGCAAGCATTGCTAAGTAGATGGGTTGGTCAATGTTCTCACACGTTTTCCCAACAAAACGGCCGTCCAGTGTGAACTTCTGAATACGATGATTACCATAATCACATACAAGTAGGTTACCATCATTGTCAATAGCAAGACCTTGTGGTTTCTTCAGCTCACCATCTTCACTTCCTTGTCTTCCTATTACAGATCTCCTGGTCGGTGTGTTATATTGCTGATCAAACACTTGGATAACATGATTACTATACTGAGATACAATGAACAGGTCACCGTGAGTTATAGCAGAGAAAGGATGAATGCCATCGCCCACTAACCCTAGGCAAAACTGAAATTGATAAGTTCCTTCTCCTGTAAACACTTGAACGCGGTGATTGTTATTGTCACTGACTATAATACGTTCTTGTTCATCTACATGTACTCCCAATGGACTACTGAACTCTCCACTACCCTGACCTCGTCTGCCAAAGCACTTCAATGGCTTTCCAGTTGTGCTGTTGAATATCTGTATCCTGTGATTGTACTGATCTGCTAACACCACGTCGTTATCGTTTAGGAATGCTATTCCATTAGGGTGGTACAGTTGTCCATCTCCACTGCTTTACTACCAAACTGTGCTAGTAACATACCCTCCATATTGAATACAGCTATACAGTGGGACCCCCAGTCAGTGACAGCAATCCTGGTATTACTGTTGTTAACTGCAATTCCACAAGGTGTATTCAGTGGTGCCTTCAACCCTTTCATCTCAAACTGTCCAGTAATCTTCAGCTGTTGTGGTTTCACATCAATCACCAGCGGGCTATTGGAGACATGCTTGCCGTTAATCTTCACATCAGCTGGGAATTGTCCCGGTACCTTGGGAGTGAATTCCACTTCATATTTCTCTCCAACACTTTTCAATACTTGTGGCAGTTTCACGTCCTCTTTAGGGCTGATGTTCACCTCTACAACATCGTCAATGTCGTTGTTTGGTTCTCCTGCAGAGTTTTTAGTAAACACACTCAGCTTTGCTTCACAGAGTGCTTCTAGTTTTGATTCCACCTGTACGGTGCTCTTTACTGGGTCTGTAAGCTTTGTTTTAATCAAAGAACCGAGACCTACTACTCGCAGTATAGTAGGCCCCTCACTAGGAACAAACAAGATCTTAGAGTAGATCTCGATTAAATCATTTTGTAAAGCAAGAAGTTCGTCACATCTATTTTGTACTGAGTCTTTAGTGGTCATTATTAGATGTGCTGAGCCATATTCAAGCAGCTTGGAGACGTGCTCACTGGCGCTGCGAGTTTGATGAAGTAACGATTCTTGCTCGGCTTTCTTTCTAATTATCATTTTCACTTCTTCATCTACCTGTCTCAACAAGTCTCTATTGTTTTGTTCAATAAAGGCAATTAGTTCCTCGGCTTCTTGTAACACATTCGTTTTCGTTTCTTCGGCGGTAACCTTTATCTTGGAGACAGTTTCTTCTAAAACTTTGAGGTTAGTCTCTTCTTCTGTTTCTTTAATCTTCAATTTCTGAAGTGTATCATTCAAAAGCAACTTTTGCATTTCCGCTCTTGATTCAATACCTAATAGGTCATGTGAATCTTCGTGATCCTGTAATATAACACATTTCTGACATACACAGCTCTCACATGTGTTACAGTAAAATTGCAAGAATTCTTTCGAGTGTAGTGGCTCCTCACAGAACGACTGCTGCTTGAAGAGAATATTATAATCTTCGGCTTGAATATCCGCCAGGTTTACAATTTTATGTCCTTCTATGAATAGATTGTGAGCATTCAAGCATTGCTCACAGAGATAACGAACACAGTTCAAGCAGTGTAATGTTGATGGCTTTTTACAAACTGAGCAGTTTACTCCAGAGCTCGCTTCAGTGGATGTTGCGATGGACAGGACTTCAAGAATACGCGAGTGAAAGCTGCTTGACTCTAGAGAATCGAAGTCGCTGCTCTGCGGTAGATCGAGTTTCGTTTGGCACGAAGGACAACTGAATGTTTTCCCTTCTTCTTTCAGCTCAGCGTGTGTAACCAGACAATTCTTACAGAATGTGTGGAAGCATTTGAGAATCTTGGGCTCCTTCAGGGTCTCATTACACAACGAGCACTCAGTTAGTTGTCCGAGGCCATCGAGTATTGCCTCCATTTTAGAGCAGATAGATAAAGAACTTAATATGAATACCGATTGGAATTTGTAATCTTTGTTGCCTGATTAACACGTGATTGTTCGCTTCCGAAGAATATTTCCTGTTGACCCTAGCTAGGTTGACCTCTTAGTTTAGTTGTGTTACTCATATTAACCAGACCACGGAGTCATTGGAGCGAGATACTAGAAGCGATCGAGACTCAGTTGTTTGAATAACTGAATATTATGGAATCGTATAAAACTGTAAAGCTGAACTGATTACTAATTTAAACACACATGTCGGTGGAGTTGACTAGAAAGGCACAGTAATCAATGCACTAGTGTATTGGAACGCACAATGTAACATGTAATGATCTAAGATTCTTTCGAATTTTTAGTAAAACTTTTAAAATACGTTAATAAGTTTGTTAGTAACCCAGGACTGAGTTAGTTACTATTAAACTGATTAACTTACTAAGTTAACAACCACTTCGCGGGAAACTTCTGAACAGCAACGTGCTGTGTGCACTGGACAGTCGCTTATGATTGACTTTTGGAGGAAAGTAACAGGACACGTACTAAAAAGGTATTTTCTTGGTTTTATTTTAATGATCTCTGATCCAGAAGCTAACCTTACGAACTGTTAATTTACCCTTCTCACACAGCGGCAATGTTGGATAGAAACAACAGATTTTGCGTGGCTAGCCTCGCACTGAGCAGATTCAGAACGAGTTCAGCCCGCAAAAACAAAGCTTTTTATTCTCCTGGGACTCAAAATGGCCGTCGCCTGAGAAGGGTGAATTGCACCAATCAGTGGTTTACCACAGGGGAGGGGTATTGGGCATAACCACGGGGTTTAACTTTTAGAATTCAAGAATTTTTAATACATACTGTAATTAGTCTGCAGACGCGTCCGACACTGGAAACTTTTGTTTTCCGAGAAATTTTGCAGTCTAGCTATGATCCGGTAAGTTACTTTGTTTTAATTTCGTTATAAATATTCCCGTAAATTTGTAATTCATAGGATAATAATATGGTTATTTCATGGAATAGCAAAGAAAATTTCACTTGAAATTCTTATTATTTTATATATATTTTGGTATACAATTCGCCTAAAGGCTCGTTGTATACCAAATAATACTTTTTGTGTGTGAAATATTCGCCCGCATTCCATAGAAAACCATGAAATAACCAGTAAAGGTACGGACACACGCTGCGACACTGCGCGCAATCTTGGCAGCAATTGTTGTCCACACGGTGCAATTTGTTGCCGCAATGTTTCCTAAGTAGAACTCGATCCTTCTTCTGAAATATTGCCGGCAATGTTGCAGCGTGTGCCCGTACCTTAAGTATAGCGCCCGTGCACGGAGATATGTTTGAAATAGCTATAAAAGGTTGTCTCATGCATGTTGGCATTCAAAGACCGCGTACAGCAACTGTAAAATAAGTGTTGAGAAATAGTGAATCCCTCATGTTGTTATTGAACTGAATACTTATAACACACACGTGGATTTCACTAAAATGACACAACATAAAATTACTGATGCATTTCTATCTTGGAACGCGTAATGCAATATGCACAATGCAACATGCACTAGACACCCTTTATTGATATAGGTCAGGAGTCCATTACCAGGAGCGTCGATCTTCCTCATTGGTTCTGTTCCCAGCACAGGAGTGGATGTGGCTAATTTCGCGCGAAATAAACAAAGGCCATGTTGTCTTAGCCAATCAGATATATATACGTCACTTCTCATTATTATTCATTATCATTCTTCTCACTTTCGACGCGGGAATTCGAATTCTAAATTTAGCCACATCTACTCCTGTGCGAGATCCTTGCTGTCAGTTCTAACATCTAGTAAGTGTTCGCGAAATCGATCTCCTATTCTCCGATGTTTGTTACAAAGTGTACAGGTGATACAATAAATAACAATACTAGACGTACAGTCAAAATGGTCAATAACTTTAAAGTGCATGCATATAAGCCTTAGCCAGTTATCTTTGATATCGATTGTACATGAAGTGGATAGTCCAACGGTAGAATATTTCTTGATTTGGGTGATGCGTCTATGAGATATAAAGGATTATATTTCCAATATGCTAATGAGGTAATGTCCTCACCGACATTTGCTGAATTTCTTTGTGCTTGTAAATTAAGCTATTTTCTAATTTAGAATATTTGTTTTGTAAAATCACTTTGATAAGCTTCAAATATAACTTAGAATTTAAAAATAGGTAATTTGTCTCTACCAGTATGCTTTTGTATAATAAGTGATGTCGGTGATGACATCACATCATTAGCATATTGGAAATATAAACCTTTATATCTCGTAGACACAACACCCAAATCAAGAAATATTCTACCTTTGGACTATCCACTTCATGTACAATCGATATCAAAGATAACTGGCTAAGGCTTATATGCACTTTAAGAGAGCCTTTGGGTCCTGAAATGAGTGTGGCAGTTTTAATGAAAGCACATGTGCTACATGCGCATTCTAAATATAGCCACATCTACTCCTGTCCTGGGGCCCAGTCCATGACATAGGAACGCTCCTGGTAATGGGCTCCTCTATAGGTGTATGTAGATCTGCAGGAAGTACATACTGCTGATCTTCAAAACAAATCAGAATTTTACCCAAAGAATAACCAGTACCCGCCGTCTCCTTCTTTTTGCTATCATATTCACGTGACACTCCATGTGGATCTACCCCATCTCCTTTCTAGTTAGAAAACAGATTCTTCTTAGCCGTCTCCTTCTTTTCACTATCATATTCACGTGACACTCCATGTGGATCTACCCCATCTCCTTTCTAGTTAGAAAACAGATTCTTCTTAGCCGTCTCCTTCTTTTTGCTATCATATTCACGTGACACTCCATGTGGATCTACCCCATCTCCTTTCTAGTTAGAAAACAGATTCTTCTTAAAATTAGCCGTCTCCTTCTTTTCACTATCATATTCACGTGACACTCCATGTGGATCTACCCCATCTCCTTTCTAGTTAGAAAACAGATTCTTCTTAGCCGTCTCCTTCTTTTTGCTATCATATTCACGTGACACTCCATGTGGATCTACCCCATCTCCTTTCTAGTTAGAAAACAGATTCTTCTTAGCACGAGCTCCTAAGGAGAGGAATCGCTCACTTAATTTATTCATGAAATGACAATATAAACTAACTAAAATCCTACCCTGAAAAATAAAAAAAACCTAACCGGTCAGTAAACAAGATCTTACCCACCTAGAGCTAGGGTTCTCAAGAAAAAAATCTGAAGAAAATGGTGAGGTAAAAAAAATTTGAGAGATTTTCTGGAACTCGAACCTCGCTGCCGACTACTTGTAAGGCAAACGTCGCAACCACTACACTAAACAACCATCGTCGCTCAAATGCTGTCAAAATTGTACATTTTAAAACCACTGCTAATTTATGTTAGTTTATATGGTCATTTCATGAATTAATTAAGTGAGCGATTCCTCTCCTTAGGAACTCTTCTTCTTAGCCGTCTCCTTCTTTTCACTATCATATTCACGTGACACTCCATGTGGATCTACCCCATCTCCTTTCTAGTTAGAAAACAGATTCTTCTTAGCCGTCTCCTTCTTTTTGCTATCATATTCACGTGACACTCCATGGCTCACGTGACCAGCTGGTGTACCCTTCAGCCTCGCCTTATCAATGTGTGTAATCTGATCGTCGAAGAATATGTGCGGGTTAATAGCATTCAGAACCCCGTCCTTTGGAGCCCCTGCCATGAAGAAACACTCGTCGATGTCCAGGCCCCAGTGACGTAAGGTCTTCAGAGACCTCTGACCCACCACCGCGTCACGTGATGTCACAATGTACGTCCTGATTGGACAGTTGTCTCTGTCGAACTTCTTCTGCATGCGTCCGATGGCTTCTGCAAAAGGCTTCAGTGGTCCCTAAAAAGATGAAAAATGAAGGACTAAGCTCGTGGCTCCTTGATTGGCTATAAGTCTTGAGTTAATTGCGCAACTGTTCTTGAACTGAGGACTTCAAGCGTGCGTTATTTAAGGTTAGATACTGCTGTGTGTGTTTTGTTGACTGCACAGGTTGAGTGTACAATGAACGAAAAATACTAAATACCGCACGAGGCCGAAGGGAAGTAAGCATGCATGGCATTCTCTAATGGCATTAATTCTTTTTATAAAATATTGACAACCATCTTCTAGTTGTTGCGTTTGACTCAGTGCAAATTATAGCTGACTTCTCGATTTGCGATGGATTCCAATACTTATTGAATATATCCTCGGATTGCTAAGCAACATGAAGATAAAGCACAAATCACTTCAAACCCTGGCAGTCCTTACCTCTGACAGTGGAATATCTCTTTTTTCAATTTCATGTTCTAGGAATGCGTCAAGTCCCTTCTCTTTGTAGATTCTCTCCGATGCGTCCGAGAACAGCACGGCATCTAGGTCAAACGCAATGCGAAGTTCTGTCTCACTTGGTGAGTTCATGGCCTGTGTAGACAGCACTGCCGCGGGAAAACCTAAATAATAATAATAATAATAATAAAATTATAATAATGATCATAATATGATGACGATGATAATAATTATAATAATGATGATAATAATAATATAATCGAAGTTCTCAATTGCTTTCGAATTTGATTGGGTAGTTATCCATGATTGCGTTTACTTTGCCTCGTGATTGGTTGAAATAAAACCAATCGTGGATTACTTCAGTTCGTGATTGGTTTATTGTGTTTTTACTTGCTCGTGATTGGTTCAGTGTGTTTTTACTTCCTCGTGATTGGTTCATTGTGTTTTTACTTGCTCGTGATTGGTTCATTGATGATTTTAGTTGCTCGTCATTGGTTCATTGGGTTTTTACTTGCTCGTGCATGATTGGTTCATTGTGTTTTTACTTGCTCGTGATTGGTTCATTGTGTTTTTACTTGCTCGTGATTGGTTCATTGTGTTTTTCCTTGCTCGTGATTGGTTCATTGTGTTTTTCCTTGCTCGTGATTGGTTCATTGTTTTTACTTGCTCGTGATTGGTTCATTGATGTTTTTACTTGCTCGTGATTGGTTCATTGTATTTTTCCTTGCTCGTGATTAGTTCATTGTTTTTACTTGCTCGTGATTGGTTCATTGATGTTTTTACTTGCTCGTGATTGGTTCATTGGGTTTTTACTTGTTCGTGATTGGTTCATTGATGATTTTAGTTGCTCGTGATTGGTTCAGTGTGTTTTTACTTCCTCGTGATTGGTTCATTGTGTTTTTACTTGCTCGTGATTGGTTCATTGTGTTTTTCCTTGCTCGTGATTGGTTCATTGGGTTGTTACTTGCTCGTGATTGGTTCATTGATGTGTTTACTTGCTCGTGATTGGTTCATTGGGTTTTTACTTGCTCGTGATTGGTTCATTGATGTTTTTCCTTGCTCGTGATTGGTTCATTGTTTTTACTTGCTCGTGATTGGTTCATTGTGTTTTTACTTCCTCCTGTGATTGGATCAGGGTTTGGTTTTACGAAACTCAATCGAAAACCGTTAATGGTGATCATAACTTATACTGTAGCAGGGAAATAGGCAGGAGTTTGCCAAGGGGGTCCCGACACGAGCACCAGACTGAGGCACTTACCTCTATGAGAGAACAGGGCTCGGTATTCATTCAATAGTTCACCCAAGGGGGAGGGGGGGGGGGGGTCACGGGCACCCTAAGACCCCCTAGCTACACCCCTGGGCAGAAGCTCAAACATATCGCATTGAAGTACAAAAAATATTATTTCCTATTTTTCTCTCGATATTTGGTACAGATTAAAAATCAACCGTACAAAGGGAAGATTTGGATAACTTTTACTAATCGTTTGTGGTTTTTATAAATAGACCATTGATATAAACATAATATATTTGAGTCAACACGAAGGATGGGAACTACAATCAACAAAACTAAAATGAAGATGAACTAAAACACAGCAAATCAAAGGCGTATTGAAGCAAAAAGTGTAATTGAAGCAAAATATGTTTTACGACCACTTTTTACCCCGCCGGCGGACGACAGGCAGCGAGTGGTGTTGCGTGCCAACCTACCCGGGATGCCACGGGTTCTACTGCCCTCTCTAAGCCAAAGTTTAGGTGTGAAGCTCCGTCACTCACTAGCGGCACTTTGGCTTTGAGACGAGGGCAGTAGAACCTCTCGCATACCCAAATGGCAAAAAGGTATAGGCGGAGGACTTAGAGAAAGTCTAGGCTTTGGCTTGCTATTGAAGCCAGGGGCAGGAGGCGACTGGAAAAAGGCGAGTAGGGAGAGGGGGAGAGAGATGCTTCTTAACCCATCCCCCCTTTTAACTCCTCTCTCTAACCCCTTTACCCTGCTATCTCTCAATACGAAGGAATCTCTGAATGAACACTTGTGAAAGTATTTTATCCTCGGTAAGGAAAAAAGGGCGAAGGGATTATACCCTGCTAGACAGACATTCCTTCCCTTTCTCTCTCAAGGTATCTCTGTCTAGCAGGGTATAATCCCTTCGCCCATTTCCTCACTGCAGATAAAATACTGTCACAATTTTAATGTGCTCTGTATCATGGAGATCTAATTTATAGCGTACAAATGCATTTTTGAGATACACTCAGCCATAAGAAACGGACCTCTTACCTCTATGTATGGCTTCAACCACTTGGTCCTCATAGGAAGTGAGGAATAAGGTGATATTGAATGCCTCAAGGTATTTGACTGGATTTGTGCCTCCAGTCAATGCCATCCGTGTAACAATAAGACCTAAATAAAAGTATTTTATTTAGTGTTTCCGATAGACAAACTCTGAGGTTCGGGCAATGTGGCGCAATGGGTTGGTCATACGGTCCTGAGCTCGATTCCTGCCGCGGCCTGGCACATCTGTATCGACTGTTCTTTAATGATTCGAGTAGCTTGAATGTATAGACTTTAAATTCCCTTAATCGGGAGCTCTGACATGGAAGGGGGCAACGTTGAGTGCACCGTCGGTCTCCTGGGAGAACAGTCTGCTAGACTGATGACTGCGATGAAGTGGTTACAAACCTTAATAAAGACTTTTTTACGTGAAAACTTGTGGGTGAGGTTTCGATGGTTCCAACGAATTGTTGGATGGGATGGGGTGAAGATTGGAGCTTGTTCAAAAAAAATCCTGACATATACCAATAAAAAATACATTGCTGTACGTGTAAAGTTTATGTAAGCTTTTTTTAATAACAATAAGTTGGTGGTCATACCCAAAAATATTGTCGTGTAGTATTAAGCTTTTTTGAATAAATAAATAAATTAGTGGTCATGCATAACCCTCCCTCAGATTGGACTTCAATATTTTTCTCAGGGGGGGGGGGGGGGCGAAAGACCGGATTGTTTGCTCTTTTTAACCTAGGTGGAGACTTATATGGAGTGTTGGCACTGTATATATTTACCGTGATAGTCAATGGACTTCTGCAGTCTTATTCCCACTTGTGCATCATTGTGTGACATGAGGGTAATGCTGAAAATTTCATTCTCTTGTGGGTTCCTCTCTTTCAGCTTGGCATTAACATTCTCTAGAGCCTGGCAAGTAATTCAAGCGATCAAGAATGTTCTCAGTCTAGCTATTTAACTATAAGTGAACTGAGTTATCGACTATGGTTGATTGGTCTGAGTAAGTGTTTGGCTGACCGCTTAATGAAGGGCACCCAACGAGTAGTTTTTGAAATTCCTTTGAAACCAGTTGTCTGCAGCTTATCTAGCCATTTTAAGGCGCCTACTTTGTCTTTTGACGTATTCTAGAAAGCTATCAGCTGTTCGGATTTTCTTGGTGGAAATCGCGTCAACCGAAAATACTATGGCAAAATATTCCCGGCCTACGAATTTGTTAGTAGTCTAGAACATAACAAGAATTTTCTAGCCCAAGTAACTTCATGTTGCAAAGTTTTGTGGAGGTACGAAAACTTCGTTGGGTGCCCTTGCTTACTGACCACTTACCGAACACCTTAATTTTTACAGTGTTGGCATGCAACTTGAGCTACTTATATATAGCAAAGATCTTTAAAATAATTAGCAGAATCAAGGGAAATCAGTGCAAATTAAAGATTTAGAAGACAAAAAGAAGATAACAGAAAAGTAGAAAAAATGACACAAATTACCACTAGCTACTGGCCAAGGTTTCGATGCGGTTAGCCTGGTGTCAACAGTGCGCGCGAAGGTGCAGCACTTTCAGTTATCAGGCACGTCGCACGTCGAAGTTCTGGAGCGAGGGAAACCTGAAGTCAGTTAGACTGCGAGCAGCCCCTGCTTTTCCCTTTATTGATAGTAATTTGCGAGCGGAGCGAGCGAAGAGAATTGCAATATTTTCTCTTCGCTCGCTCCACTCACAAATTACTATCAACGTAGGGAAAAGGAGAGGTTGCTCGCAGTCTAGAAGTCAGCCAATTTTGGCTCTCAATTACGCTTGCGCGGGCCAAAGAGAAAGAGCTCTAGCCCCTCTCCTCCCCTCCTCTTCTCCCTCCCCTCCCCCCTGAGTTTGCCACGCAGGCTAAAGAGCTCCGATATAATAACATGATCATTTATACAATAATTAATATACTCCTGAATCTACCCTATTACAAGCTCTATTTCCAATTTGTACAATTAGTATAGGTAATCAAATTAGGGTTAAATTTCACGCATGTTTGTCAAAATCGAAGTAATTACGTAGATTTTGACAAACACAAGTGAAATTTATCCCTAATTTCACGAGTCACTATTTGATTACAATTAATATTATGGAGGGCAAATTACGATCCAGAAAAACATTATTTTAAGCGCGCGTAATTTCATATGTGAATTGAAATTACAAATTACACGTGAATTTTCAAGTTGAAATTAGGGATTAATTTGTCCTCTATGGTATTTTAAAAGTGTATAATTCTTCATAAAATATTTAACAATTAAGGTCATGGTTAACAAATGACACTGATTTATAGATATTTGTAGGTAATAATAAGGTAGACTATTAATGGAGGTATAATTTACCTTGATGAAAGGAAAAGCTGTGCCAGGTTTGAGAATATCGTCCTCTCTACTGACTTGGAACTTTACGTACTCCTCCAGGCCTTTCTCTACAAACAAGTCATTCTCTTCTTCAAGGTTAAAGAGGGCTCTAGAGGACACAGCAACATTGATAGTCTTACTGGAATCTGTTCCCTGGAAAAACAAACTCGAACATTATCGTATACGTGGACAGGCATTAAAATGGATCAAAAGTTACTTTAATAATCGAAAGCAATTTGTTCAAGTCAATGATACTATGTCTTCTGAGCATAACATCACATGTGGTGTACCACAGGATCCATACTGGGACCATTATTTTTTATCATTTATATTAACGATCTTCCTAACGCCTCCAAGGTAATCGACTCTCTACTCTTTGCGGATGACACAAGTATTTTTTATTCCCACAAAGATCCTAATCTATTGATATCCTTTTTAAATAGAGAACTAAAACAGATAGATGTAAAGAATGTAATATATAAAGTGGTAAGCTGTAGTGCTAAGTGTGCACGCCCTACGAGGGAAAGAGAAAAAATCTCTGACCCAAGTGGGACTCGAACCCAACGACCTCCAGGTTACATGTCTGGCGCTCCACCAACTGAGCTATCAAGTCAGATGAAAGCAATCGTGGGTATTGGTGCGTTATATGGGGTCACGGCGATTATATATGTATATGTAGTTATGATATTGAATCATGTTTGCCGCGTAGCACTAGTAAGTGTAAAGAATGTAATATATAAAGTGGTAAGCTGTAGTGCTAAGTGTGCACGCCCTACGAGGGAAAGAGAAAAAATCTCTGACCCAAGTGGGACTCGAACCCAACGACCTCCAGGTTACATGTCTGGCGCTCCACCAACTGAGCTATCAAGTCAGATGAAAGCAATCGTGGGTATTGGTGCGTTATATGGGGTCACGGCGATTATATATGTATATGTAGTTATGATATTGAATCATGTTTGCCGCGTAGCACTAGTAAGTGTAAAGAATGTAACATATAAAGTGGTAAGCTGTAGTGCTAAGTGTGCACGCCCTACGAGGGAAAGAGAAAAAATCTCTGACCCAAGTGGGACTCGAACCCAACGACCTCCAGGTTACATGTCTGGCGCTCCACCAACTGAGCTATCAAGTCAGATGAAAGCAATCGTGGGTATTGGTGCGTTATATGGGGTCACGGCGATTATATATGTATATGTAGTTATGATATTGAATCATGTTTGCCGCGTAGCACTAGTAAGTGTAAAGAATGTAATATATAAAGTGGTAAGCTGTAGTGCTAAGTGTGCACGCCCTACGAGGGAAAGAGAAAAAATCTCTGACCCAAGTGGGACTCGAACCCAACGACCTCCAGGTTACATGTCTGGCGCTCCACCAACTGAGCTATCAAGTCAGATGAAAGCAATCGTGGGTATTGGTGCGTTATATGGGGTCACGGCGATTATATATGTATATGTAGCACTACAGCTTACCACTTTATATATTACATTCTTTACACTTACTAGTGCTACGCGGCAAACATGATTCAATATCATAACTACATATACATATATAATCGCCGTGACCCCATATAACGCACCAATACCCACGATTGCTTTCATCTGACTTGATAGCTCAGTTGGTGGAGCGCCAGACATGTAACCTGGAGGTCGTTGGGTTCGAGTCCCACTTGGGTCAGAGATTTTTTCTCTTTCCCTCGTAGGGCGTGCACACTTAGCACTACAGCTTACCACTTTATATATTACATTCTTTACACTTACTAGTGCTACGCGGCAAACATGATTCAATATCATAACTACATATACATATATAATCGCCGTGACCCCATATAACGCACCAATACCCACGATTGCTTTCATCTGACTTGATAGCTCAGTTGGTGGAGCGCCAGACATGTAACCTGGAGGTCGTTGGGTTCGAGTCCCACTTGGGTCAGAGATTTTTTCTCTTTCCCTCGTAGGGCGTGCACACTTAGCACTACAGCTTACCACTTTATATATTACATTCTTTACACTTACTAGTGCTACGCGGCAAACATGATTCAATATCATAACATTCAATATCAAACATGATTCAATACATAAAACAGATAGATGACTGGTTAAAAACAAATAAACTTACTGTCAATATAAAGAAAACCAATTATATCCTTTTCAAACCTAGACAAAAGCACATTTCGTGCAATGTTTCCCTCCTATTTAATTACCACCAGTTAGAACAAAAGCAAGTTACTAAATTCCTAGGAGTATTTATTGATGAAAACTTCACCTGGAAAACTCAAATAAGCCATGTTTGTAAGAAAATGTCCAAAACTATAGGTATTATATACAGATCTCGATTTTATCTGTCTTCTAAATCTAAAGTATCTCTTTACTATACATTAGTTTACCCATACCTCTCCTACTGTAATATTGTCTGGTCAAACACATATCCCTCAAACTTAAACAGAGTATTTCTTCTTCAAAAGCGTGCTGTACGAATTCTAGCCTCTGCCGATTATCGTGCCCATACTGCACCAATTTTTTGACAGCTTAAAAATACTAGACATTTTTACCTTGAACAGTTTCAACAATGCTAAATGTATGTTCTCCTATCATAATCAACTACTTCCCCCTCTATTCTCAAACTTATTTCCTAGAAATGATCAGATACACAGTTATAGTACCAGAATTGCAACTAATTATCGATCACACTCTTGTCGTACTAATATCAAACAATTTACTATTCTTCATCAAGGACCAAAAATATGGAACTCTCTGCCGGACTACATAACTAAGTCTTTAACACTACCGGAATTTAAAAAAAACTTTTTCCACCACATTGCTACTAACAAATGAAACTTCATTCTTTACACCTTCACATCTCTAATTATCTTTAATTACATTGTTGTTCGCAAATGCTAACTCATTTTATTATATGAATCTTATGAGGAGGTCTCTACTCTATAAGCCCTGTGGTTTCCAGAGGCCTCCTCGCCATAACTGCCTAAGCTTCCACTTATTTAACTTGTAACTAATAGTAACTGTTCGTTGTATTTAGCACAATATTCTTAGTCAAATCAATTGTTAACACTAGTTAGTTAATTTCTCTATATAAGAAATCTATTGTAACTATTCAAAGACCTTAATTATTACTTTCTCCTGTCAATAATTTTCCTGTACAAATCACACCGCTAGGCCGCTTTGTATTGTAGTCAGTATTACTATTGTTACTTTGTTACTCATATAAAAAAAACATATGGCGAATAAAAAATGATGATGATGAAAACGTCAATGTCATAAAGTTTAATAATTGGCCACTTTGTAAATAATTAGGGGACTGGGACCGAGTATGAAAAATCAATCTGTTTACAAAACAAGTAGCTGCACACAGCTTTAACTCGGACCGTAGGGAAGCTCAACAAACAATACAAAGTGTTGAACGAAAAAATTGGGAAATCCCCATTTGCTCAAGATGTCCACATGTTATTACTAAGTACTTACAGTGCGACTACGTGAACGAGAACCAATCACATTGCAAAACGAAAACAAAGCTTTCCAATTTACGGTTACATGAGCCAATCAGTATCGAGCTTCGATAGGGTAAAAGGCGACTTGTTCTGAGGATGAAGAAAATCGCATGGATGTGCTAGGAAACGGAGAACGGAAAGATAGGAATCAGGAACAGAGAGCGAGGAACTGGCTTTTCTTCTGAATTTTACCAACAACAACAAAATAATTAAATACATAAAAAAATGTAAGAGCCGTCGCGTCAGCTCGTATTCATAAGCATCTGAAATTTATTGGTTCTTTCGCTGTAAACACGCGCATTATTAAAATAGCTCTTTCCACTGTACTGGCTACGGATCAACTAAGCTTATATGAAGTTGTATTATGAATAAATTAAGCGACTACCAAAATAAAATGAGCCCAAAGAAAACGAAGGTGGCGTGGACGAGCGGTTAACACGGCAGACTCTGAGTTCGACCCTGAGTTCGATTCCCCGTACGTTCGACTACGTTTGTAAATAGCCAGTCAGATTTGACTAAACCCGACCCCCCTAACCCTAACCCTAACCCTAAACCCTAAACCCTAAACTGCGCGCGCAAGATTGTGACTGCGGACCACGGACCGCGGTGACAGTACTTAATGGTAGCTAAAAAAGTGACAAGGTATTCTAAAGTCTAGCCATGACGGTCTACTTTTTTAACAAGTGAGGGAAAGAACAGAAAAATAATAACTTCTGTTGGAAATTAGGTAGCGCTCTCAACCAGACGATCGATGCAGTTAATCTAGCAAAATATACAGCCAGTCACGAGAACATACTGCTGAAATAACATCAGATGGAATATATTTACGATGTGTATCTAAATGTAATCTCCTGTCCGAGTTCTCCAAAGGCACCAAAGCTGTGTCTGAGCCCACGGAACTAATCCAAATCGCCGCTGTCGGTGTGCATGTGTACAGTGTGACTGCTGTAGCCAGTTGTCGCACAGTAAAGTGTTGTCTTCGTGTATGACAATTCCGGGAAAGAATAATCCAGAATTCACAGGGAAAAAAGCACAACTAAAAGGTGGGTGGGTCGAGTGCGGTGAAAGAAGACGCAAACCGAACGGTTAGAACAAGAGAATAAAAGTATGCAGTTAACGATGTCATAGGGATATCCCTATTTGCTAAGTGAGCTTATTTTAGGCTTTTATTTTAGGCATGTTTCATTTCCGACTACTGATTTTCAACATGAGAACTAAAACCTGAAATTTCATTTAATCGTTTCGATATTGCGTTTTGTCTAAAAGCTTTCAGATATATATTTCAATCTTTTACGTTACTTAGTCGGGGCAGACTTACATTCTGTTGTCATCGCTAGCTCAGTAGCTAGCTGTTCGAATGTATTTTTGGTTCAATACTATTGAGAGTTTCATTACAAGAATAATAAGGTTGGGGAATAGAGTACCAAAGACTCATGCGTCTGCGTAGTAGCCGTGTAATCTGAGAAACTCATTTATCCCACATCGATAATACGGTAATGGACCTACCATGCAATTTGCCACTTGCGACGCTAAAAAATATTTAGAGAGCGCGGAATGCACTCGGCACTGAAATAATACATATTTGTTTCACCCAACATGCCTATGAAGCGAAATTTTCGTCATTAAAATTATAGATTTCATTTGGAAGTCCTTTCGAAATGAGGAAGACTGGCGTTTTCTGTTTCTCAATATCTCATCTCGTCCGCGGGGAGAGGGACGACCTCGTCAGGCTTCTTTTGAATATGCAAATTCGATGGTCTGTGACGTCATAAGGTTGACACAGCCATGAAGCCAAATCACAAAATGAGGAATATATCTGGAAATAGTGGGTAAAAACATTGAAACTTTGCACATGTATAGGAAAACACACACATCACTGTGGAAATCATAGTTTTTATCTGTAACGCAAAACAATTTACACTCACATGCCTACACTGTTCTAAACCTTCTGATATGCCCACAGTGATAAAAATGTGTTTGGCAAAGGAAAATTTAGGAAATTTCTTTTCCCCATTGAAGGAGACTGGGGCCTATAGTTATGGCTGTGGTAATATCCTAATTTGCATAATGACGAAATTATTTCTTTGTAGGCATGTGTAAAATTTACAGACAGATGTATGGAGAAGTGAAAACACGATTACACGCTTCCCAGCACAGCTACATATCCCTCGAATTTTGATCAGTTAATCTTTTACCTGGTATCTTAAGTTTGCAGACTGCGAATACTTCAGAAATTCGACTTTACGGACATTACTTGGCATCGGATTCCCATACAAACATTGTACTTCGTGCCATGTTTGCATCCCCTACAAGATGGTGGAATTACCTTGGATTGGTCTATTTTCCAATGCATGTAAACTCACCGGCAAACTCCTCTTCAATCTCTCCACATCAGGACTGGAGACGAACTTAAGAGCTTTAGAGCTTTTTTCAGCCTCAGCAGAAACCTCTAAATTCTCATCAACGGAGCACTGTTCATTTGCAGCCATGTTCTTGCGAGTCTTCGATGGAAATGAGTCCGTTCTTGGAAGCGCAAAGCCCTGCGAAGGTGGATAAAGGTCGCCATCACATGTCGCTTCTCGTATTTCGATCCCCTCAAAAATGTTTTAAAGTGGAATTCTTACCTTCGTAATAGGTTAGGATTTATCATAAGATAGAAAAGTACGCTCTTGTGAAGTTCTAACCAAATTGAGAAGAAAAACAGAATGTTTCTTGGTCATTAGGTGGTTTCAGTGTTTGACGTCACGACTGAAGGGGGATTCCCTGTTGGGAGCGTGTCGCTGCAAGCCAAAACGAAAGTGAAAATTATTTTACTTCCAGGAATTTGCCTTTGGATCGAAACATCATATTTGTGGAAACCTTGAGTCTTATAAGCAGCTTCAGAATTAAAACACACAAAAAAATAATTAAACAAAACAAAACAAGTAATAGCTTTCCATCTATTAATAGTTTTGGTCACGGACGCCTGCGAAGGGAACGTTTTAGGTTTATAATTTGGAAGACTTTCTAATGCTATTAAACCCAGTGTAAATTTAAAATGCCTTTGATAAAATATTTCTTATTAACATTAAACAGAATGAGAACATTTCAGTCAATGAAACATTGGTGCCTAGCAGTATTATTTTATCCGTGGGTAATTCCGAGTGATAGACAATATTTCGCGAGGGAAAATCCCTTACCCTACCCTGGATGCCAGAGGCTCGAAGCGAGACGTCATAGCCGTCGAGCGAAGCGAGACCTCTTTTAAGCTGACGTCGAACGAAAGCGAAACGTCAGCCCGAGTCGCCACGTTGTAAATATATTGTGAGCTACGTTGTCGATATTGTGAGCTAGGAGAAGCGGATTTCCAACCTCCAGGGTACCCTTACCCTGTTCAATACAAAAAAAACCTCAAATTTCCATACCCTGTCCAAGGCAAAGTGTTAAAATTTTATATCCCTCTATAACACAAAAAAAAATCTATACTTGGATGTCAGTGTTTATTGTGATCTTGTATAATGAGTGTCATAACTAAATAAGTTTCATCAAGCATTAGACTGTTCAATAATCCCCGTAGTCCATATAAGGGGGGGGGGGGGGGGGGGGGGGGGTGGAATCCCTTATGTTCGCCACGGAATCTCCACTATTTTCACGTCCACACTCCTCCTCAAAAGCCCCCCGTGTGTATGTTTTTGTATAAGGGGCCTATACTGGTTGTTACTGAAAGTTGGACTGAACAGTCAATATTAAGTCTTTCTATTTCGAAATGATTTCGTCTTCCACACAAGTCCCATCTGCAGTAATTATTTTTGTTTGCTATTATTGCTGGTTGACATTTTACTTCTACTCCTGGGTTTTCCCATAAAATGCTGACTAATTTTTATTGTGCCATTTGAGCTCTTGATAATGAAAGGAGGAAATAAAATATTTTCCTGCATCCTGTTACATTAACTTACAATTTTTTTTATGGTCCGAGTAGATTAATGCAGTTCACCCTTCATGACAACTCTTAGTAGAAAGTGTCTAAAGCAGAAAGAAAATCCGAGGAGGGAAAGCACAACTCAGCAAAAGGGTACGGTTGATTCCCAACTGGTCTTTTTAAATATATCTTATCATTTTATTAAAAATAAGGAAGTTAGGTAATAGCCCACTTTTGATACATGCTTGACTTGTCACGCACAAAGGTTTCATTATGAGGCTCTGGGGTAAATTAGATTTATTCTTTTCTCTTTTCACGAATCACTAAGCATTATACTCCTGAGCCTCGTATTGAAACCTGTGTGTGTGACAAGTGAAGCACATGTCTAAAGTGTGCTATTATCAGCATGGTTGTAGATAATGGCGGGTATATAACTATATATAATGTGAAGGGCCATAAGCCCTTTAGGAGCCCTAAAAAAGCAGCCAGTGAAAACTGACAGAGAAGCAGGCATTAAAGTTTGCTGGCTGTCGTCTCTTAATCTACAAGCCTGAATTAGGATAGGGGTAAGGCCATAGACCTAATTTATTAATTTCAAATTGTGTTTGAATGGGTCGCAGTGCAATACTATAAGGTCAATACTGAATGCACCCACATTTAAAATCCCTCCCAAACAAACTCCAATGGAGCCCAGATAATTCATTACAAATTCTTTATACTATTTTTATTGAATATATGTTGGCAATGTACATGTAACTCTTATATACATGGGCATATATACATTGTATAATGTTGACTGGCAATTACTTTAGTATAAAAAAGCAGGAAATGAGGCCAATCACAGATAACCTGTCTGTGGAGCTTTCAAAGACTAAAAATAATCGAGAAAGTATATGATAACAATTTCCTCTATGCCTGATTAGTTCCCGATATAATTGGATCTGCACCTTTGGACATGGCTCTAATGCAACACTAATCCTTTAATTGTTATGGACCAGAAGCAGCGTGCAACCCTGAAGTTCCTCTCTCCCCCCTTCCACCCCGGCCCCATTCAATGTTGGGGGGAAAAAGTGACCAAACCAGTACGAAAGTTTATCCAATATTGAAATGAGGGGGTGCGGGGGACGTGTTCCAACTATTCATGTCCAAAGCTGTGGCTCCTTCATATAGGAGTGTGACACATGGAAAACTTTAGGTTTCCAAGAATGAGTTTGCATGGTGAAATGGACATTCTCAAATCAAAATCTACTAAATATAAGTCTCTTTGGATACAAGTGCTGAGAACAAAATATTTATTATTTAATGTTTTTCAGCAACTAATTTCACAGCCATTGTGCCTTACATAAAGCTTAGTACTGGTAAGCCACAGTACTGGTATTAAATAGTAAGAATCTTAACACTTCAGTTTGTCTTGTTCCTAATGTTTGGTGCAGGAATGCCTGCTGCCTTGAATTGATGAGGTGGATCCCTAGGACCTGGGATGGTAAATGGTAGAAAACCTGCAAACAAGCCATAACAAACTGCTCAGAGCAATCAACAATATTGGGACCCCATTTCAGACCTAAAGGTCAAAACCCCAACCCCATCAAGAGGCACATATCTGTATAGCTTTTACATTCAAGTATCCCCCAATTCAACTGCATGGACAACCAAATTAAACTGCCAAGCTAGAGATTAGTCACATCCATGTCTTGTAAATATCAAAAAAGCTGCAAGGGTACATGCAGTAACAGGAGACAACTCAGGTACTGTACAACATCATTACTAATGTAAATGTTAACTGTAGAGTGGTTTTCAAATGTTGACAATTATTTAGGTGATTGCTTTCGAGTTTGATTGGTTAGTTATCTACATTGTATGAAGTCCTGTGTTTATGCATTTTCTTGTGACTGGTTCAAGTAAAACCAATCCCAGCTTATTTCAGTTGGTTCATTGTGTTTTTACTTGCTCCTGTGATTGGTTCAGGTTTTGGTTTTACGACACTCAATCAAAAACTGATCAAACATGTTTTTTTACTTAGCTCTTACCCTGGTCCTTAGCTTTCTCTATTGCATTGAGGAGCTTTTTCTGTTGTTGTCTACACACCCCTAAACAAAAAATTAGAATAAATTGAATTACTCAAACTAAAACGAGTACAATAATACTACAGAAAAAAGATCTAGAAAGCTCAAGCTCATCATCTCATTGTTAAATATTAACTTTTCTCGACTATCAGAAATGCTATTCAATCCTTTATAATTTAAAAAAGATCAGATTTGACAATATTTTGGACTTTATTCTGTGTCTGGGCATTTTAAGCTACTCTTTTGTGCCAGTACTTCTTGAGACCCATGCACTTATGGTATATGCTACAAATGCAGTGCTGTTCTTGTAACAACTTATTTAAAAAGTTTACATGCTTTGGTTTAAATATCAGGCCTCAAAATTAAACAAAAATCCTTAGCAGTCATTTGTTGACTAGCAAATAAAATCTAGTTGCCAGCCAGTATGTCACAACTACTAGGTAAGTTTTAGTCAAGTCACCCAGCCAGTAATTTTGATTAACGGTAAGTTTTAGTCAAGTGACCAGTCAGTATGACTTAAATGGTAAGTTTTAGTCTATATATAGTCTAACCCACCAGTATGACTAATGGGTAAGTTTTAGTCTGCACATATTTCTTAGTTGTACTGGTGACCATATGCATGCTGGTAGCAATTTATAGCCCTCTATCAGTCAGTAGCAAACTCCAACTTGCAGTACTTTATTGTTAAACAGTTAAATAGCATTATCAGAATTCAAGTTTGGGGTATAGTCAGTGGCTAGTAACTATGTAATACATGTATGATCAGTAGTTATTTTGTTGCACCTGTTTTCTTCGTATCCAAGACCATTCCAGAGTGTGGTGAGATAAACTGAGTTAGAAATACAACATCCTGGGAAAAAACACAATAGTATTTAGTGTGATTTTTGAAGTCTACTGCAGACACCGAAAAAAGGATCACCAGTGTTTAACCCAGCCTGGACAAGTTTGTGTTTAACATGCATTTATAAAATGTTTCAGCTTTTGTGCACAGATTTAGGGCAAATGGGTAAGTCTTGATGCTCATACAATAATAATATTTATTATTTATATTGTGCAAATTAACATATTATGATCAAAATTAATGTTACACTATCAGGTTACTATCAAACTATATCTAAAATCTAAGGTCTTATTAAGCAATCTAAAAGCTAAATACATGTACTATTCTAAAGTGAAATCTAAAAAGAGTATGAAAGAGACACCTATTGGCTAATGTAAATTAAAATCTATAATTTTAAAAAGATGAGTCTTGAGTAAAGATTTAAAACTATCAAAATTGTCCTCATTACAAATGCACAATACATGTACAATGTACATATAAATGGTTTGTTAATTTGGATACTTGAAATTATATACACAAACAAAATTAAAGTGAAAAAAAAAAGATGCTGCATAGAAACACAATTGGATCCAAGATGGTGCTGACAAGTGGAGAATGTCCTCTCATGCACACATTATACACTAGTCCCAGCACTCACAGACAACAAGATAGATTAGTTGATTACCTCAGTCAAAGTGTAGAATGGCTGAGTGCCTACCTTGCTATCAATTTCATAGTCCTTCTCTACTCGAACTCGGCAAATAGGACATGGGTTTTGAGTCAGCAGCTTTTTCGTTACCTACATTTATTTGTAAGAGTAATGCATTAAACACATGACAACAATAACAAATATTATCATAATGGTTGTGGTACATTACAGTATGTGATGCAACTACAACTATTAACTACTAATTTTAAAACATTAGTAGGCAAAATGTTGTACTGTGTAAGTAATATTAATTATATGTAAAACAATGTAAAAGTTAATACTAATATTACACAAAGCAATAAGAAAACTAAATTTATATACAAAACAACTTACAGTATCACACTTGTGAACTATACTTTTGTACTTACTGTTGTACATCGTAACCTTGTTTTCTGTTTAAAATAAGCAAATGATGAGAGCAATTAGAAGAATTAAACAAGTTGCTTAAATATGGGACTCATGGTCATAAACTAGCAGGAGGTCAGGAGTGGGGGTGTAGAAGGCAATAAAATAAAAAAATCCCCCAACAATAAGCATGACATATTATAACCCTAACCCCTAACCCCTCCCCTTATAACCCCCCTTTTTCAAATTATGGCATTTTTTTATGACCCTCCATTTTTGAGGCTTCAAAACATTATGATCCTTATTAGTGGTGCAGGGCTATTAAGTAATGGCTTGCGAAAGAACTACCCCAATCTTGAACAATAGACCCAGTGGCGTCAGCATATCCACACATGCATGTATACAATTTTGCTAGAATATGCCTTAAGTGCTGTTTGAGATGTCCACAGTCAAAGTTACTAGCAAAAATTGTAGAAAACTGTATGCTGTTGACCATTTGTACTGTGAAAATGTAAAGAAAACATCATCTAGCCAACGGGAAAGGGAGGAAACAAAAGATCTTTGAATCACAAATTTGATAACATTCTACATAATAAATTATTATATATATACAAGTCATGTATACAAATTTCTCCAAAATCAAACCACAGTTAGTTTAATTGATCAAAAATAAATTTAAACTTCAAAAATTATCTAATGAAAGTGCATTATTTCAATGGTCTTCTATTGACTTTATGAAGGCAGTATTTTATATGCTGGTTCTGCAAGAACCCACAGTATCCTTCGCAGCCGTTATTTATGTTGTCACTCAGTTTTTTTGTTTGCTGATGATTGATAAGGGCTTTTATATGTGTGTCCTAGCTGGTGATACTGTACCTGGTAAAGGAATTAAACTAAAATAATTGCTGGCAAGCCACCATATAATTGCTGCAAGTTTGAAAGTATGGCAATGTCTGTGTTTGTCTGTTTGTTTTTCTGTATGTTGGGATTAAGTCATGTGAGAAAGTGAGCACGTGAGCTAGCATATAGCTAGCGAGCATGGAGGGTACAAAGTGTAGGTTGCAGGTTGACAGTTTTCGGTTGATAAATGAAATAAATTTATGGGCATGGCTTTTTGGCCATCGCTGGTTCTGCAAGAACCCACAGTATCCTTTGCAGCCGTTATTTATGTTGTCACACAGTTTTTTTGTTTGCTGATGATTGATAAGGGCTTTGTCTTCTTCTCATTTTGCTGAAATGCTCAGAGCACGAGGCCAATATATGCCCCTTTGTTACTCTGTATTCAGCTTAAGTTTGATGAATACTTTCATTCATTCAAATCGTGCTCTTATAATATTACATAGGTATATGATGGCCTTAATACATTGGCTTAGATTCTGATCAATTGCTACTTTATTCACTCAACAGCATGTCACTTTCAATTTGAAACTACGTACTATAGTTATAATGGATATAAACTAAATCATGTAAAAACTAAATAAATGTAGGTCTGCATCAGTGGTTAGATAAACACTGGTATAATCCACTAAGGGTTGATTAAGGTAGTCCACTAACCACCATGGACAGTGAGTAGCAGCTGATGTTTTGAGTGACAGCCCAGAGAGAAGGGCTAATTTAATGTTCAAAATGTCAGCTTCTACATGCTTTCCATGGCAGTTGGTAGAACTTAATCAACTCTTTGTTGATTATACCAGTGCTGGAATTATTTTGGCCTTAGCCTTGCCTAAATAGCTTGCCCAGCCAGAACTTTTACTTGCCTTGATTTTTATTAAGTACATGTACATGTATTCTGAATTTGAAAGTCATCAAAATTAATAAATCATGGCAACATTTCAAACACATTAAAATTAATATTTCATGTGCTCAAAATGTGGAGGTTATTAAAACAGTACACAGTTTACTACTGTGATTTTCTTTACAACTTTTACAGTGCTTGCTACTGTAACCGAAGCCATGAAGACAATGAGAAATAAACATATCGCAGAACGAAAATAATTCATTCCAACTTACGAAATCCTAGCATTTCCATATGATCTGTTCATTCAAAATCCTTTATTTGCCTTTTACCAGATTGAAGCTCGAGCAAGTTGAAATGTCATTGTCTCGTACTCGACACTGATTGGCTCAAATACTGTAAGCTGGAATGCTTTGTTTTCATTCTGCAATGTGATTGGTTCTCGCTGTCTCATTGTGGCCCCGGCTACAGCTGGTAGTCACATTGTAATGGTTCAGTTTCACTGAAATCGAGTTACATGATTGTACGTCTTGTGGTTTTATATTCAAATGTTGTTGCCCTGAGCAAAATTTTGGCTGCCCCAGGCCACCTACATGCACAGGCAGCCCAAGTTCTGTATCTGTACTGTGTGATCGTATCAGATATCGTGTAAAAATACTAGAAAAAAATGAAAACAATAAAATATTGAACTTTGAAGAACTTGTCTTGTGTAGAGAGTAAACAAGAAAAAGAGCGAGCTAGAAAACGTACTAAAACAGGTCCCAGAGCGCTAAAATTGAAATATGATACTTAAGGACACTCGATAACACAAGACAAGTTCTTCAAAGTTCAATATTTTATTGTTTTCATTTTTTTCTAGTATTTTTACACGATATCTGATACGATCACACAGTACTGTCAGAAATGATACAGAACTTGGGCTGCCTGTGCTACATGTAAGGCAAATGATTTTTTGAGCCCCGCTAGTGTTTGCAATAATAACTTTACTAATGATGAGTATCACTAACCTTGGGTGGAATTTGACCTTTGTGGTTCCTTCTATATCCCACCCATATTGGTTTTTGATCTAAAAGAATTAGAATTAAGTAGAAATCAAGTGTGATCATGAATATTCAACTGTAAAAGAGAACAAGTTGCACCATAAATACACGTTGGTAAGTGGTTGGCTGACCATTTACTGATCACACAGGCAAGAAACAAGTGTTTTCACAAGGATGCTGACACCAAGGGTTGTACAACCAATAAAAAGTGATCTTTGAAAATGTCAAGGGACAACATTTATATATATTAATTATTACAAAAAGGACAGGAAGCATTATGATTGCATCAAACACATTTTTACCAGACTGAGTAAAGGAAGACAGCTAGAGTTGGAAGAGAAAGTTATTACAGGAAAAGTCAAGTATGAAATCTAAGGTCCAGTTCAAACGTTGAACTTCTCATGTGCCAAATCTAATACCTACATGTATTTGGGTGGACTGAAATAATTAAATTTGACATTTGATTCAAATTTACAATGATGAAGTTACCAAAGTCATGGCACTGTGTGAACCAAAGGATCCCAGTTTTCTTTTCAAAAATTATTCATTACAATGAAACAGATGACGACCAACTGATGCAACTGCCATGAACTTTTCATCACGTTTTCTCTTTGAGGAATCACTATAATTTCCAGTAGCACATGAGCGATTTGTTTTTGCTTGAACACAAGGATTTGTGTAATTTTGTAGTTGCCACCAGCATAAATATGGTTTGAAGAGAGAAACTGATCTACCTGCTTTCCAGCCTGGAGTCAGTCTTCCATCAATTTCATAGAGAAGTATTGAAGGCATCCTGGCTAATAGACCTAAACAAGTGTACTTGGCATTTTTAAAGATTCCCCCCATCCTCTGACACTGCGCCACACCTGAATGTAGGTGTCTGCACATGATATTTTAGCCCGAAAGTATAGAATTGTGGGTAATACATAGTGTATGCATTAGATTCGACACATGAGAAGTTTGACGTTTCGTGTTGAACTTGTGTCATTTTATTCAAGTGTCCCAGTCGAATAAAATGATGAGTTGAACTTAATACAAATCTGTCCAATTTTTAATTGATTCATACATGTACATTGAACTTTTCATGTACTTAATACAAACATGAGAAGTTTGATGTTTGAACCAGGCCTAACAGCGAGGAGAAATGTCCTGAGTGTACTTAAGGTCATGAGAATGTCTTCTTATGCATACAATACATGATGATTACATATCAGTCTAGTATTCTTTCAGTGAGAATCTTACATTAGTTTGGCCTGATGAGAAAATTGAAAACAAGATCCCTAACCTGGCCACTGCACTACTAGATCATCAAGAGTCAATCTATAAAAAAAAAACAATTATGTATTACATTACTGACATGATGCTTGTGCTTAATAGCATTAATTACCATATTAATTTACATTAAATTTAAAATAAGGTCTGAGTTGCATGCGGTAAAATTGTTTGAAAGTCTGCAGAGTGTTTCAATCAAAAATGTTAAACTGTCATTTCTCTTTGGATGAGTAAACAAGCATAGCAAAGTACACAAAGGAAGAGAAAAAATAGTTCCTAATTGATATTAGGAAACACTGTCTATTGTCTGTGCTGTGAAGTGACAGCCAATCAGATTTTGCTAGATTGGTTGAATATGTAATGAGCATCTTGTTTATAAGGGAAAGTGTTAGGATTATTCAGTTATCGTGGCTCTGATCTGACTCAAATAATGTCTAATTTTAGGTAAGTTGGATGTAAAGTAAATAATTTTAAGTAGACTGGGTGGTTAGTAGCCTGACCTATGCAGCCGTCCTTAGTGTTGTCACAAGCATTGCGTGACGACACTAAGGACGGCTGCATAGGAGGCTACATGTAGGTGATTAGCTGATTAGAACCATTCCACCGCATATGGGCTGGAGTGTTGATCTTAAGATTAGGAATGTCTTGTTGCTATGTTTTTTGGAACTACAGTCCCTGTCAAAAGTTTTTCAACCATATACGGTACCGTATGTGCTTCGGTAAAACGAAGATTCGGTAACCACATGTGGTAGATTTCGTTCGGTAAACTCCATTCGTTTTAAGACCGAATTAGTTTTACTGAAAGTGGTAGAGTCACCGATTTCATTTTACTGAAAGTGGTTCGGTCACCGATTGTGTTTTAACGAAAGTGGTTCGGTCACCGATTGTGTTTTAACGAAAGTGGTTCAGTCACCGAGACAGTCTACAAGTTGTTACTTGTACATGTAGTTCACTGCTTGCGACTAAAGTGATTTTTACAACGTTAAACTGAAAATGCTGAAGTTTAGATTTCAAAAATGATGGTTTTGTCTTCTTTGAAACGATATATCGGCACAGCAATAATTATTGGTGTTTTCATTGAAGAAAAAGCTCCAATTTCAAATTGTCGGCGAAGCGTCAGGTCGGTGTCCTGGTGCGATCATCGAAAAACTTATTTGTTTTGATCGTGATTTGTACCGAGAAAGCCGCGAAGTGGCTAAGAGCATTTCTCTCCTTCCTATTTCTTCTGGTAACCTCACTGATAAACTGTACTGAAAAAAAAGTACTGCTGTGAATATACTGCAATAACTTACGCCACAAACTAACAACCGCCGTTCGTTCATAATCTAGCGGCAAACTTTTAAAGCGGGCCCCGCCAGTAAGCAATAATCAACAAACAAACTTTAGCTTCCGTAGTTTAACATTTACGAGAGATTCCTGCGTTGTTCAAGGTTCCGACCAAAAGCATTGCAAATGTTTGCGGATTCTGGAAAGGCATGTTTTCAAAATTAAAATATCAAGATTGTGCAATTGCAATCAGTCACGCGTGAACTTGTCAGTCTGAGTTTTGACAGGTCTTATGTTTGATCGATCGAGGACCTGAGACTTGTTTGTTTCACATCTGACATCAGACCAATCGCTGCAGACCGGTCTCACAGCAATTACAATGTATAAACCGCAATGCCAATCACAAATTGACGAAGTGATGAAGTAAAAAAGCTGAAATTGAAACTCCAGAAGATTCGGTGCGATCTCACGGCAAAATAACCAATAACGAATTAAAATATCCAAAATGTATTCACCTGGGTGTATTTATTTGACAGAATGGACTCAAACCAGTTTTCGAATTAGGTGAAAACTGTTCAGACCGTAAATAAAATACAAAACTTTGAAAGCATTTGATTCAGTAGGAAGATATCAAGATAATTTTTGGTGTGATCTCAAAGCAAAACAAACACTGCTGTCAGAGCTCATTGATTATTCAAAAATGTCACACTTCTGTTCGAGCAATTTGAGCAAAATGACGGATCCCACGTTAACTAAAAAGAATTCCAGAATATTCTATTTGGTAGACGTTTATCACTTGCCAGTATTAAAAGTTGAGAAACTTTCCCTTATTATTTAACTCTGCATTCTGCAATAAAATCACATGTTCCGCGAAGTTCGCGACATTCTTGTTGTGTCAAAAACCAGACAATTAGTTTCCACGGCTGAAAGCACATGTAAGCACCGAAAAGCTCTTGAATCTGTTGAATTGAAAACATACAGCGTACGCAACGACTTTTAAAGAATCGTGAAGGGATTGAGGGATAGATTAAAGTATGAAAGTACAGAAGTCTGTAAAGTTTATCAGATGAATAAAAACGCCGAACTTTGCTACAACTAAACTAGAATTGATCGCGTACGTAGCGCCATATTTACATAACATGATGACTATCCGAATTCATTTTACCGAAGGTGGTCGAGTCACCGAATTCGTTTTACCGAAGGTGGTAGAGTCACCGAATTCGTTTTACTGAAGGTGGTAGAGTCACCGATTTCGTTTTACTGAAAGTGGTTCGGTCACCGATTGTGTTTTAACGAAAGTGGTTCGGTCACCGATTGTGTTTTAACGAAAGTGGTTCGGTCACCGATTGTGTTTTACCGAAAGTGGTTCAGTTACCGATTTCGCTTCGCCACACTTCGCCACATTCATTTTACCAAAAGTGGTAAACACATGTGGCACATGTGCCACATGCTACCACATGTGGTTCGTACGGTGTGAAAAACTTTTGACAGGGACTGTACATGTACATGTATCACGAGTAAACATTCATTGATTCCTTGCTGGGATTTATAGCTGCACTTCAGACAAATCAAATGAAAATAATAATGACAGGTTGAAAACTAAAAAAAATACTTCATCTATTTAAGATAACCTTGGCTGAAAAACTATCTTTGCTCTCAAATGTTCCTTATGGATACTTACATGTACATGTATTGCTGTGTCACAAAATGCATATATGCCTCCTGTAAATTGTACAGTACCAGATGTCATTTATGGGCTGATTTCTCTTGAATTTCCATTGCACCATGATCTTGGATCTTATACTGTCAAAGTGTTGCCCCTAACAATACGAGCAACCATGTGACATCATAAGATCCAAGAAGCCCAGGCATGGATATTCAAATGAGTTTTTAATGGACAGGAAAATCAGTCCACAAAGGATATCTAGTGTACACATGCAGCAACAGATTGAGGCATCAATATGGAACATTATTTTGAGAGCAAACATTTGATTTGTTTTTCAGCCAAGGTTGCCTTTAACTTAGCCAAAATTTGGTCAGCCTGCTCCTTTCAATATTGATGATTTTGTGTAAAACTTACTTTTTCAGAACTTCAGGGGCATCGCTGCTGTCGTCATTCTCTGTAGTCTCAGATGCTTTGGAATCTACAGACCATGGTTATGTTTACAAACATTTTAAAATACGACATGAAAAACAAGTTCAAAATACATGTAGAAGTTAAATTCTCACTCTTCCTTAAAATAAACAATAAATTGTCATTAGTGATATTTTTTATTATTTTTATTAATCAATTAAGGCTCCAACCGTTACAGCAAAAACTTGAGGGAATAAAATAATTATGTTCTCCTTCTAAAACTAGGGCACTTATTTACAATGCAACTAGTTACTGAAACTGAAGCCACTTAATTCAAGGCTATAGCATAATTACTCGGGCTGCCTGTGGCAGCGCCGAGTCTTAAAATGCAAGTCGTTATTTTTAATCCATGTCAGACGGCGTCTGCGCATGCATTAAAGGTCAACTTCAAAACAATCAGATTGCACTGTGCTGGTCACGCAACAATAGCCAGGTTAATGTATTTACATAACTAGTGAATACAGTAAATCAAAATGGTCGACCCGCGAGGGCGAAAGCCTTCCAACAGGCTCAGGATATTTCAACTGGCGCTCTTGTTGACCATAAAAATACATGAACAACCAGGAGCCGTAATACATTCGATCAGCGCTGTTTGGACAGATCCAATGTACATTTAGAAACGTAAGCGAAATACAATATCCAAACACGTTTGGATATCAACGGGTATCGAATTATAATCAAAGGTTAGATCTCGTCAGGCGCGCTCAGATAAGAAAGTTCAAAGCTCTCAGACAAGGCGAGACAAGGAGATATCACTTTCAATGAGATCAGTCTGTTGTTTTGACGTTCTCACTGGCAAATTAAAGCACGACTTGATACTAAGAGGATTTCAAATGAAAGTGTATTTCATCTTCAATCTCATGTGGCCCGAGTGAAAGCCCAGATGGGCTCTTGTTATATATTATATCCAAGGCATGCGATTTTCTTCATTCAAAAGACTTCAACTTCAGAACTACCGGTATAGTCAACCAAATTCACATTTTAACAAATAGAAGCTTGAGCAAGTAGAAATGCTATTGTCTTGTGAATTACAATGATTGGCTCAAGTAACCGTAAGTTGGAATGCATTAATAGCCCACTTCCGAGATATGCCTCACTTCCTACGTACAAAAGAATCAATACGAGGCTCCGTGCATAATGCTCAGTCGTTCGTGACAAACTACAGAAGTGTTATAGTGTTGTCACGAACGACTGACCATTATGCACAGAGCCTCGTTACTATTGATTCCTTTGTATATGGGAAGTGAGGCATATCTCGGAAGTGGGCTATTGTTTTCATTCTGCAATGCGATTGGTTCTTAATAGAAGCTACATGTACGTGTACATGAGGTTTGTGAGGCCCCAGTTTTACTAGTCGCACTGTAATTTTTGGACCTGGAAGGAGGAGGGGGGAGGGCCAGTGTTTATTGGGGTACACATGATTATTTATAAATAGCTTAGCAGATAAAAGTCAGGTGAGGATCAATGCATGCTACTCTTAGTGGTCAAGGGCATGATTATAAGTTGACATGTAAAGTGCTACTAGTTACCCAACCAGGCTAAGGTATTAGAAATTAAGTGGATTTTTGGAGGTGTGTTCGAGAGTTGAATTTAAAGTGTGAGGTCAAATTGTAAAATAGATGCACAGTTTTTGTGATCAAGTGATTGAGAATCTTGTGAGTGAACGAACCAAATAAACTACAAAACCCAAAGTGATTGTGATCTGTTATGGAATATTAAGTAAATGGAGGTGAATTCCTGACAACTTGCTGCCTCAAAACAACTACAGGTAACAATAAAGTCTTCGGGGAGCTTCTTTAATTCCACAACTGTCTTTGCTAGATTAAAAGATGACAAAAATTGAATTTTTTGCTAATTGGCTCGAGACAGATTATCAAATCTCACAGAGTCCCGATTTTACTATCGACGAAATCCCTCTTGGTTTCATCTTCAAAATATCTTAGGGTACATATATGTTGTACTGTAGGTCAAATTGACCCTAATCGGGTCAAATTATTGATCCCAAGTCAATTTAACTTAGGTCAAATTGACCTGGTCAATTCAAACTTGGTCAAATATTGACCCTGGGTCAATTTAACCTAGTTCAAATTGACCCAGGTTTGGCTATCAATGATTCTAAAATGGGATTTTCGGTACAGTGCATGGATTGACTCAGGGTCAATTTGACCTAAATGTAGGTTAAGGTTACAGGATACCTTCAAGGCATGTTTTTTTTAAACAAATATTATTGATTATTTGGAAAGTTTATGGATTGTTTTACAATTTAGAAAAAAACATTATTTCAAAAGATATAAAAAAAGTTGAGATATTTAGAAAAAACGTATTTGGAAGGAAACTCAATAAATCACCGAGGCGTTATAATCCCTTAATGTGCCAAGGGCGCCCCGTGGACTTTTAGTGGGAGCTGTTATCCGAGTAATTTGCAACTGCTGTTGTAGATTCCCTTCTTCGAAATAACAAACGTGCATTTACTAGATTCTTTTATCAATCGTTTGTATGGGGAAATGCAAAAGAGAAAAGCAAAGTTCTTGGGTAAAACGTAAAGCGAACCCTGGACCGAAAAAGTAATGAAAACGGCGATATGATAAGGAGGAATTTGGTAATCGCGGACAGCGACAAATGCTCGTGCTTCGAAGAACATGCGACAGGCAGCAAAGAACAACCTTCAACTTCAGGGTCAACTCCAAATATAAGCAGTGCTAGCAGGCTTAATAAATTAAACTGTCGTTTGGCTTACCAGGAACCAGCACTGAGTCATTTGAAGAGACTGAGGACGCGAGCAGCGATGAGTTCACATCGGAGTCTGATTCAGATCCGAGTTTCACTCCTGGGCCGTTGTCAATCCTCGACTTCTCAATCGTGAGCTTGAGAGGTTATTGTGGAACTTTGGGAATGAAACTTAACGGCTCTCGAACTGAGTGAAACTGTTGAATTGTTGTGAGCGAAAGGTTTCTTATGAAATATGACCTATTTACCAATTTCCTGCGAATTTCACTACTGCTTTGAAATTCCAGGGGCTAGTCATTGGCTAGTTGGTTCAAAGTGTTGACATTTGCTTTGATGAGGTGTGAAATGTTCACAAAACTTTACACGCCAAATCTCAGACTAGTTTTTTTCTTCGTACCCCCTCTCTTTGAATGAATTAATAGGGTATTCAGACTTGCCAGATTTTGATAAAACCCGGCCAAAAGACAGATAAGTTAATGACAAAGGAAAGGGTGTGAGCGTTTAGCAATAGTCAAAGTATTTTTCCTCGTAGAGTATCCCGCATAACGTGACTCGGATATTATTGAAGACTAAAACTTTAGGAATGAATTGCATTTGAATGAAGTAAAATATTAACAAATGCTCACACCCTTTTATAGGCTGTCATATGTTGATTGACATTGTGCTGTTGAATTGTTTTTATGCATTAACCCAAAGGCTGCTAATTCACTTTTATAAACCTTGTCAGTTTTGCGTTTGTTGGCTTAGCATTGCTTTACAATTAAATATTTTTTTTAACAAATCCATTCAGCGTATTCTGTACTTCATAAGCTTTACATACAAATGTAGGTATATACATTGTAGCTGGTTTCTATAGTTTTCTTTAAAACAACGTGCGTACAAAATTATTAATGAGAGAGACCCGCGAAGGTATCCGGTAACCTAAAATTGACTCAGGGTCAATATGACCTACAACATATATGTTGCAGGAAAAAAAAAATTTAGGTACATTTTTTTCAACTAGGTAAAAAAAATTTCAACTAGGTAAAAAATGTTCAACTACAGTAGGTAATTTTTTTAAACTAGGTAAAAAAAAATTAAAAGGTAATTTTTTTAAAGATTGTAAAAAGGGAACTTATGTTTACTGGGGTTAGGTTTATTTAAATGTTGGGTTAGGGTTTGGATTACAAATGTAGTTCACAGGACCATCAAATAATCATTATTTTTCTGTGTTGTTCAGTGATCTAGCCCTAAGAACCCAAATGTATGACTACATGTATATAGCTCTAAAAACCCTAAGTTACTAAACACCTGTTGTTGACGGTTAGTTTTTTTTTTATGTAGGGCAGGGTTTGGATTAGTTCACAGGACCATTGAAGAATCATTATTTTTCTGTGTTGTTCAGTGATCTAGCCCTAAGAACCCAAATGTAGTGACTAATTAGCTCTAAAAACCCTAAGTTACTAAACACCCAGTGTTGACGGTTAGGGTTTTTTTAAATGTAGGGCAGGGTTTGGATTAGTTCACAGGACCATTGAAGAATCATTATTTTTCTGTGTTGTTCAGTGATCTAGCCCTAAAAACCCTAAATTAGTGAGCATGCAGGTTAGTTTGTTATGTTGGGTTAGGGCTTGGATTGTGTTAGGAATGAGTTTGCTTGGAGTAGAGTGTTTGTGGCTTTAATAAATCTGCTTGTTATTCATTTGGCTCTTGTTCCGCATGGAAACGGCAAAGCGAAGCAGAAATGTTGATAACTTTTTGAGTTACATTGATTTGTAGTTCTTTGCAGTTCTCGATCATTTATCTATTTTTGCGCCGTTTGACATCCTCTGTGGGCGATTCTTTGATCAGAGAACAAGAGAATAGTAGTATTTCTTTGAATTGCGGTGCTCGGAGGGTTTTTCTCCGGCTTCTCTGGTTTTCTTCCATCCACAAAAGCCAACACGCAAAATTCCAATTCGATGTGTGGATTAGCTGGGTCCTGACTTTGATCAGCCCAATGGTTGTTTCAGGTCCCATTAGAAATTGAAAGTTTTTTTAGCAAACTTCTTTGTTGTCAGGAGTTAGAAGTTTGTTTATTTGCATACTTACCATTTTCTTCTAGTCAGTGTTTTATTCCATTTGGAAAGCTGAGTCTATTAAACGAGTATGAGGGGTTACTTCAAGATCCTCTGCACTTGTTACTTTAAGATATTCTATAGGTCTTTTGTATAAGTTTTCTTCTAGATACAATGTTAGAGGTGATTTCGCTTTTACTTTGCCTTTATTTTAGTTCAGTTACTCTGTAAAAGTCGGTTCGGTTGACACAGTTTGTTTCGAAGTACGATTGGAGCTGTAATTTAGTACTGATCATCTATAAACAATATATTTTTTCTGGAATTAGCTTTCCTACTTCACCTGAGTTGCTGCAGTTTTCATAAAAGAATGCAGAGTCAACACAAACTTTGTCTGTATATTAAATTTAAATAGAGTTCACCCGTGTTGTTGTCCATGTTAATTTTAATTCCAAGTCCGATTTTGTTAGTAGTACGCATGCGTGCATAATGAGAGCGACTGTGTTCGACGATTAGTCACTTATAGAATAAACAGTGGTGTTCAAATCAACAAGCGCTTCTGTGGCGCAGTGCGATAATCCACTGGATTAATATCTACATGTACCAGGCGTTCCTAGTGATCCTGGCCTAAGTTAAGCCCGATCGAACGAGGTTAGTAAGTGGATGGGTGACCGTAAGTGGTACAGTGTATTAGGGGGGAGAAGGGAAAAATGGAGATGGCAATGGGAGGGAAGGGAGTGGAAGTAGAGGGGAGGGGTGGGTTGTCGAAATATATTTTGTAGGGGAGGGGTGGGTGTTTTTTTTATATTTTTAAAATCCCCCCCAAAAAAACTAAACATTTTTTTTTATGAATCGATCCCCCAAAAATAAAATCCCTTTTTAGAATCTTTGATAGAAAAAAATTCCTAGGTAGAAAAAAATTACCTAGTTGAAAATGTTTTACCTAGTTGAAATTTGTTTACCTAGTTGTTTACCTGAAAAAAAATTACCTGCAACATATACATCAGAACCTAAACCATGAAATTCAATGTTGTACAGGGAAACTGTAAGAAACATATGTATCATGACAGCAACTTCCCCCAGGGGTAGATCCCAGAGCTGACCAAGGGGATATGTTGGGGAATTAACAAGGGATTTGAATGTAAGTTTAACCCCTGGGTAGGGGACAATGATTGACTTTGTTTGCAGTTCCAAGACAGGGCAGGGCGAATTCGTAAGATTGTGATCTTATATATGAAATATACAGTATACGAGGGATTCTCTGTTATGGAAAATGTGACCCAGAGGACTTTGACTTGTAAGATCCCCCACTCTGAGGGAAATCGTCAAGTTTTCACCACATTTTTGCAATCCCCCTGGTCAGCCTGGGGGTCTATTCCTGGGGGAAGCCTGCTGATAAGTGCATAATGCAGATAAACTTTTCCTGACTTTATTAGGATGGAACAAATTAGATCATCAACGTAACATCACTAAAGCAATTATGATATACAAAGCTTTGCACAACGAGACTATTGCATGTAATCTGAATGGATCATACCACTCTGTATTATAAGTAAAATGGGCCACGTCAGGCAAAAAAGGCCTGGGCGACATAATATGTAAATGTTGTTTGAAATTGCACCATGTTTTTTATACTTGTGGTGCGATTACAATATGCATTGCAAGCACCACATTGTGCTACTAACAAGTAGTGTTCATTTCATGAAATTGACCAGTGAAATAAAAGACGAAATTTACAATATTTTTACAAGAGGGTGTGTCTGATCACAATTTTAGCAGGTGGAAATTGTTCCTTATCACCAGATGATTGTTTCAAGGTGTAACCTGTACTATTGCTAAAATCATATTATGAGCTTAACGGGGAGTAGAATGACTGCAGAAAATATATTTTTTTGCCAAAAAGTGATCATCTTGTTCATCTTATTTCTTTTTTACTCTTTAATGCCAGCAGGTATAAATGAATGTCATACATCAAAATCATCCCCTCTGACAGGATTCCTAACTTTTGTGGTCATATTTATAATTGGGCCCTTGCATCAAAATCACGGAAATTTCACCCCTGATTTTTTTTGTCAATTTCTTGAAACTGACATTTATTGTTAGGAATGAAATGTAGCACTTCTCGTAAAGAATACAATACAATATTCAACCTGTTATTTAATTAAGGAACACCATTGTAGGAATTTTTTAACTTGAATGTCATCTGGGCCCTTTTTGCCTGACATGGCCCAAATTATCTTTAATATCTTCTCCAGATCTAGACACCTCAATTCTTGGGTTGCAACATTCCTAAGGGAATACAATCACAAAAGCATTGCGGCAATCTTGGTTGGTAGGAACAAAAAAAGCAAATGTAGTTTCTTTTGTTCCTACCAACCATGGCCGCCAGTGCATCCCGATTTTTTTTTTGGGGGGGGGGGGGTGAATGGTTCACCACTGCGGTTCAGTTTAATATACCAAGTAATTTAAAACTGATCACTTTTGATGCACAAGTATGAGAAAGTTCTTTCCTCGGAGAATGAACGTATTATGAGAATATCGAACTGTATCTTACCGGTTACCATAAACTTTGAAGTCGTTTGTTGGTGAACATATCCCTGTAATTGTAAAGCCAGAGGCTGTATAGCGCGTCCGTCAGATCTCGATACAAATACAAAGTTCCACCAATTCCGTTGTTTTGTGCACAACCCAGAAATATTTCGAAGCACCCTATAGGAAGCAGAAATCTTCTGATAGGAGCAATTTGGAATAAATCTTGAAGGGAAAAGTGGTTGAAAACTACCAAAATGCCTTACAAATTGACCCACTTTTTTGGAAGCCATGTTGGATTTGCCACTCGTCCCAGTCCCTCTCCGCCTATCTTATGTCAGCCAATCAGCATTCTATCTTTGTTATTGTACCCAGAATGCAGTTCAATACCCGAGGAATGTAGAATTTCGACTTGATTGACAGCTGATTATCCAATCACCATTCGAATCTTTTGTTCAATCCCATAATACCCTGTGGGGCGTCGAGCGGGCGATGCCTTGCTCGCTGAATGGTAAGCCATGTTGGATTTACAAGTTGTTACGTCAAATTTTCCCTTTCAAATTTTGCTTCTTCAGGTACCCAGTGAAAGCGGATCTCGGTACGGTAACAAACTTAAACTAACGATCATCTATTGTGTGCAGTTTCAGGGCAAGAAGATGTAGGAAAACATGGGAAAAGCAAGTTGACAAAGTTGAACATTGGGCGGCCATGCCGATTTAGTCGCAACCTTTTGAACACACGTCTTTTAGGCTTCACAAAATGTCGCTCAAAAGTGTTTGTAAAACTAACGTACGCAGGCTGTGGAAGTGTATAGATTGAAGAAAGAAACTTCTTTGAAGAAAGAGTTGAAAGTGAGAGGATAATAGAGTAAGTTGGTTTCTAAATTCGTACGAAAATTGAACTCAACCCCGGCTAGGTGTCGCTTAGCGTTGGCTCCAATAAACGAGCGACCGTAAGCGCGTGGTAGCTAGCCGAACGGTCGTCCTTGTGTGTGTTTTCTGTGACCTCCCACTCAAAAAATACTCTTTCTCTCGACTAACAAGCAAAGGAAATAAGCAGTCTGAGATAAAGACTGCAGTATATAACTAATTTTGAGGCAAAGCAATGCGAATGGGGTTGGTCGGAAATTTAGCAATATACACTTCGTCTTGAAAAACCTTGAGAAACCTACAATACTGTAAATCAACAGTTGCTAAAAAATCACTAATTTCGGTCTCTTCGTTTCAAATTTTGCTATAAATGCAAGAAAGTGTGGAATAAGTATATGAGTAACTAATATTGGGCTCCTAATATTGAATTGAATCCTTGGGCTTGGGAATTTATCAAAAACTAGAGACTTGATTAAGGTAGTTGCCAAGTTGGGGACGTGAAATGTGTCATTCACATTAATTTCAACTTTGGAGTTGATTTTTTTACTGTAGGTAGTATGTATGTGTTTTTTACTTTCTCTTGTCTTTGGTAGGAGCAAAATGCGTTTTTAGGTTTCAGCACGCGGTTGGCAAGATTCGAAGCTAATGAATTATGTATGACCTGTGGGATTTTGTAAAAATATGTTTTGCATCAACAATTTCAGTTCATGTGAAACAAACAAGGAAAAAAAGACATTTTATGCCCTCAAAGAACACAAAGGGTTGAGCACTTTTAAATAATCACTTTTATACTTTATGGAACTAATTATTGCAAAAGGGTGACATGTCTGAAAAAAAGCTCTAATAGTACAATCCAGTTCTTTCCAGGTTACCAAATATTTCATTAACATGAATGGTTGTATGTATAAGCTTGCAGCCATTGCCATCATTTCTATTGCTTTGCCTCTTGATTAGAACTGATCCCCAAGTAGTACCCAAACCTAACCCTAACATACATATGTAGATGAATGTTACAACAAGGTTTTATCAAACACTTTAACAATTAGACTGAGAGCTTGAAGTTTCTACTGGCTCGGAGAGTGGATTTCATTTGAGTGGGGAAAAAAAATTGTAACTTAACCATACAGTAACTGTAATTTGATTGGATCAGAAGGACAACAATGGGGAAACCAATTCAATGTTGTGGCATGCCGTACAATAACCATGCTGTAAGTCTGTGCCATACCTTGCCCACTCATGCAAAATCTGCTCTGGTTGATAAAGAGCATAGTTCTGAGATCTGTTGTTTTATCAGTAGAAAACAACTTGTTTAACAAGAAGACTCTTGTAACTTGATAAGTTGGCTGCCATTGTTTTGATTTTTTTTAGCTATATTGATCGCAGAATAGATAGTGAGTGGCTTAGCCAATCAGATTGCAGGATTCATGTTAGAACACTAGTGGGTGTCTACTAAAGTAGGATACCATACCAATACCATAGTATTTGGGAGGTTATGTTGAACACCTAGAATTAACCAGGACTGCTAAATATCCATGGGGTTGGGTGGTTGATTTTAGACTTTTTGAATTTGAATGACTATCCGAGCGTAAGATTTTATACATTTCCTCTCATGACTGGGCAATGTACTAGTATACAATCCTGGTTTTCATGTTGTCACAGTAGCCTGGGTGGTGTAGGGATTTCAACAAAAGCTGGCTACTACGATACAGAGTTTGGGCAGCTACTTGATCATGTAATACTGCAGGCTACTTCTAGGTCTGTGGGTTACCCGCAATGTTTAATGCCTCTGCTGCCTAATTTCAAAGTTAATGATGTGTAGGGTGATGGGTAGTTATTGGGTATTTAACAATTAGACCCGCAGCCCAACTAGGTTACAAGTCGATAGCCGATGAGGTGCAGCCGAATGGGCTATTTAACTCGTAGCCCATAAAGGCGAGAGGTCTAATTGTTTTAGTATGAACTAACTAGTCGGACAGAAAATAATAGAAAGAAACAAATTGGATTTTTTTTTTGTTGTTATCTAACGAAAATGTGTGCGGTTTTTCTCTTGCTACCATGGGCTATCACAAAGAGACCTATAGTAGGGTAACCAGTCAGAATGCAAGTGTCTTAATAGTCCACTAGTTGGTTTATACTAAAAGGTGTTAGATATACATACTCTTCAGTGTCAGGGCCCTGTTGTTTGAAGCAAGGGTAAGCACTACCCCAATGTTAAATCACTAACCCGCCTAGGGTAAACTGTACAGAATACAATTACAGATTTAGTGCTATTCTAGGGATAAAGTTACTCTTTCTTCGAACAACCATGTCCTGATGAAATGCCTGAGAAAACTTATTTTTAACGGTAAAAGTAGTAGTCCACAACATATATTGGAGCTTAAAGTTATAGTATAAACTTAACAAGACTTTTAAAACATTTGCATTTTGTGAGGTGTATATAACGCTTATTCCACAGGAAGAATTTTCAAAACAAAATCAATGTGCTGGTAATTTAATGTGAATACCATGAGAATTGTTTTTCTCCATTATTGATTCATAGGTATTGATAAATTCCCATTGAGATACTTTGGAAAGTTTTCCTGTGAATTCTTATAGATATGCTTTCAACATTTTCAACCAAATTTTGGTTCATGGAAGGCACTAGCTGTTGTGGTAAATAAAATTCTGTATTAAAATAAAATAGGACATGTCAAGCATTGGATTTTTGTAAACTTGAAATTAATTTTAGGACAGAGAATCCTACAGATACTATTATAATGGCACTGTTTGTCTAGTTACATTAATTTGGAAATGATCAATAAAACACAGTCGTAACTACTTCAAACATTTTGTTTCAAGCCTACAAAAATGAAATATGTTTTTGTGGACCTAAAATAATAATTGAGAAAGTTTTGATAAACCATACAGCAATATGTAGTAATTGAAGATGTATCAAATTGTTTTTGAAGAATATATTTACATATTATATACTGGAAGAATAATGATCTATTTCTATTCTACCAGAATGTCAGCAACATTTTGTTAATGGTAAACAATTGCCCAAAAACATTGAGCTACAAATTAAACATAGCAAACCAAATTGCCCAAGCCTTAAAATCAAATACATGTTTTTGATGTAGACATAACTTATAATATTTATTTTAAGAGATGACTTCCTTTGTGGAATATAAATTGTTGTTACAGTTAGTAAATGGCAAGATAAGATACTAGAGAACCATGCAATGTCTGTTTTTTTTTTAAGTTAACCTGAAAGATCCTATGTCAACCATTATTACACTTTGCGTGACTTGCGAGAATTTTGTATGATGTGAGAAATTCTGAGCTTGAAAGTGTAAAAGCAATAGCCATATAAATTACTATTGTTTTTAGCATTCCCAGAAGATGTGTGATGTGGTTACAACAACAGCTGTGTGCAGTCTTGCAATGCATAATGGTTGACAGGGTCTTTAAGTTTGTATTGCTATATTAAAGCTAATGATAAACAGATAATAACATTGACAGGCTTTTGAATGCACTAAAATATTAACTACATAGTACCTTGATTGTTATTCTAAATCGGAAATGGTATGTTGTCATAAATGTATTGTCATTTCTTCATGTTTTGAGATTTCCCTCCCGGCCTTGATAATATCTTTGAAGCCTAGCTTATTATATTTTAATTACTACATTCATCCTTTAATATTATTGTTGAACTTTATTTTTAGAGGTGGACACAAGTTGAAGAATAAAAGACCAAAGACTAGAATGGTAAATATATATCTGCAGTCGTGTGCACTTTTCATCAGCTTTCCCTATAGCTATAGGGCTTGCATATCTGAGATAAAGCACAATTCTCAACCATCACCACCAGAGGTTGTCTCGCCTTCATACAACTTCGCTCCTCGTTGATTAACTGGCTGGTACCCAAGGCCAGGGTCAACCAATGTAGATTGGTCACTTGTAATGATGGAAGGTATACATACCATACATGTGTAATATTACTAAAACAGTAATATTTAAAAAATATTGTTTCCTCAGGGTACATCTGGAGGGGAGCCCAAAACCCTTCTCAATGCCCTTAAGCCAATGCTAGGTTGTGCAGGAGACATCAAGACTTCCCAGGAAGTAGTCCGTATCGTCAGGTATGTGGTGTGTTCTAGCTAGCTGGTGTATTAGGTTAATTAACATACCTACATGTATTTAATGTAATGACTATATAGAATTTAAAAAAGAATAGTATATATGTTTAGGCTTGATGGTTACTGTATACATGTACATTGTAGCTCTGGCTCTTAAGTCATTCAACCATTGAAATAATTATAAATGCAACATTTCCAGCATGCTTAATTTTTTTTCAGTTAGTCTGGCCTGTTTAGTGAAAAGGAATAGTGTGACGTACTATAGTTATTAAAGGAATAGTATATATATATATATATATACTTGTCACAGTTTCCTTAAATATGTCATTATTTTAAAAGTATTATTAAATAAAATAATAAAATGTAACCATGCAAGCATAATCAACATGTCACTGACATGTATCACCAAATTAATAATTACCGTATTTACCCGTGTATAAGCCGCACCTTTTCAGCCAAATTTTTTGTCCAAAATCGGGGGTGCGGCTTATCTACGGGAACACCTAGAAAGGTATCAAAAATTAATACGGTATCTAAGGTTATTACTAATGACATTTCTTTTTTTCTAGTTTAATGCGTGATGCAGAGAAGCTCATGAGCAGATGCGTATACATCAACATTCTTAAGGCTACTATTTTTATGGCCAAAGAAAATAAAAAGTCAAATGAAACACTGGAAAAGTAAGCAAAATACATTACATTTAATTTGTCCCCTATTTTTCAGTATTTAAAACCAACATTCTTGAACAAAACTGAAGACATATTTTAAGGAGATACATTTATAAGAAGTTGATGCAGGTCTTGAACTAATTTCAAGACCTGGAATTCAGTACAATTTAGTACAGGAATTCACAAACAATAATGATAGCTAGGGGAGAGCAGTAATTAAGTAAAATAGTTCCTATTGTTCCCTTGAGTCCCTGCAACACACCACAGCAACACTTTGTGATGATGGGTTTAGGCCCACAGTATCCACATAAAAAAAATAGCATGCTTTACAATTTGTGAGCCAGAAATACAAAATTTGAACTGACTCTGTCTCTTGACAGTTTATAACCCTAATTATCATAACAACAGCTCTCCACTGGCCCTCTCATCCATATACAAATGAAGGAACTTATTTCTCTTTGCACTACCAATTCATACATTGTACAAGTCATTCAAATTGCCATTACAAGAGAGAGACATTTCTCTCTGAGACAGCAAAAGACCATATAATTATGTCATGACAGTCCCAAATACCCAAGACATGTACATGATAATCCTATTAAGTTTTAGAGTAACCAACTGGTGTATTAATGCATTTTATTTACCCTGTTCTTACATGTAGGTTCGTAAGCATTGGAGGGTGGAATATTTTGAACAAGTGGCTGTCTGATGCAAAGAAGTGTGATAATTTCTCCATTGTAATTGAACTGTTGCAGGTATGCTTGTTACCATTAATTTATCAGAAGTTAATTTAATTAAAATGACATGATATGAGAGAGAAGGACTTGCAATCTTGATATTTCCCTTTTTCAGATACTTAAAGATCTTCCAGTTTCTGTCGACACTTTGAAACAGGTACTTCATTATACACATAATTATATTATTTACCAGTAATGATTCAGTTTTATAACAGTGCGATTTATACTGTAACCGGGGCCACTTAGACATTTGTGTTGAAAGCATTTTAGTTCACATTTTAACTAATCACGGAAAATGGAATAAGCTTTATTTTTAAACGTCAGACTGAGATGCTCATTCATCAGGTACAAACATAACTGTTTTCACATCAATTTTGTCAATAGTGCCAATTGAACACCTGATATACATGTACCTGTGTTTTTCAATGAAGTTTGAACCATGTTATTTTTTGTATTGATGAATTCCGGCACAAAGTGACAGGTTATTTTCTGGTAATTAACTTACCAGTATAGATTGCAACACTGAGATCAAAAAAATAGTTTACTCTTCACCTATTCACTTGATGTAGAATAGATCTTAATTATAAAAAAAATGGAGTTATACATAACTGTCATAGGGTTGTCAGCAGAGGTTCAAATAGGAGGCAAGGGGGGCTAAGGAACTGTTGCCCCTCCTTCCATGAGACGGCCCCCTTTCCCACTCCCCTTTCACATCAAGTCCTGATTAAATCTAGCCACTCGATTTCACTGTGTTACATGAATATTTATAAATGCACTCACCCTCGCTATCATATATATTTCCCACTATTTTGTTTTCTCACTTTGTAGTGTGACTTTACCCTAAAATATATTAAAAAAAAAATCCCCTGAGGCCTGACCTTCCCCCAAGTCCCAGCAACAACTCTGATATATGTAGGAACTTTAACCTAACCAGAGAACAAGATGCAGAACAAATTAAACTGTTTTTTGCAGGGTAACACTGGAAAGATAGTGAAATACTTGACCAAGGTAGATGATCAAGGTAATGCATTTGAAACACTGATTTGTAGGTATCACTTTTGTTATATCACATTTAACTTTGGCTCCACCCTCTGTGTAAAGTAATGATAATAATAATATTTTACCAGGAAGCTCCCACATGGATGTAATTTTCATTCAGGGAAGAATGACTAATACATGTAGTTATAAAAATAATTATATCTATCTACCTGCTAGGAAAGTTACAAATTGCAATTAAAACTACTTTAAAATTACTTACTAAGCAAATTAATACATTAAGTACTTAAACGAGCAGCAGTGTTTTATCAGGGTTGCAGCCCGAGAGTTTTAGACCAGATAAAAGATGTCGAGTTTATTAAATGGCTTCAAAAACTTATAATGGTTACTTAATGAACCATTGAACCTTTGTATTCACAATGGCATGAAAAATATTCGAGTAATCACCACCTGCAATTACGAACATCTCAAGGGAATGACATGAAGAAATTACCGTACTATGTTGTTTGAAGCGGCGTTTCGCAATGCAAGAAGAACCTGCACTTGAAGGATTTGGTGTCCTGGTTGACATCGATAAAGCCATTCAAGACTTGGAAAGCGATGTGACTGACATGACTGCAGACTCTAAATTTTTTACTCCGGCACAAAATATGTAAGTTTCATGCACGTTCTTATTATTTTATGGCTTTGAGTTTGGTTTAATAATTGGAACTAAACAGTGGCTCGGTAAACAAGTAATTGTGAGTTGGATAACTTCATTTCAAAAATATTATCTGTGTATCTTGGTAGTCTGCTGATATTAGTAAATTTAGTGCAAAATTTATTATCTAGGTACCTTATGTTCTGTGTACTTTTTGCTATTTTTGGGTCTTTATCAGTGAATTCTTAATTAGGATGAAACTTTACATAAAATTTCATGTTCATTAGTATTCTTTACATAAAACTTTCATCCCAATTAGCAATTCAATGAGAAAGCTGAAACATCAATAGAAATTCCAAGAGTTGCAAGGTGCTTATCCATTGTCTCAATCATTAACCCCGTTTCCCCCTTGGACAGAATTCAAATCCCTCCACTGGCTTTTCAGAATGATGAGATTTTATCAGGTATAAAGGAGCATGCACGTGACTGATTTGCTTCATCTGATTGGACACAATGCTCATTAATTATTCATGAGACCTACTAGACTCCCTCGGCCGATATCTGCCGTGCTTATTGGGACAGTTTACCACCCTCCACATGCCAAAGCAGAGGACAATAACAGGCTGCGCGACCACATCCAGGAAGTCGTGGATTCACGTCTCTGCCAACACCCTGATTGCCTGGTCTGCGTTGTGGGTGATTTCAACTCAACATCTACGAATTTTTCTGCGTCGGTTCTTAAACAGTGTTGTGGCCTCACGCAAATTGTGCGAATAAAAACACGTGATACCGGATCACTAGATTGGTGTTTTACCAACAAACCTAAGTGTTTGTCTTCCCCGGTCCAGTTACCAAAGATCGGGACCAGCGACCATTACTGTTTCCTGGTTGAGAACAATCAACCACGCCCCAAGCCTCCCAAGACAACCGTTACCAAACGAGACACAAGGGCCAGCAATATTCGATCATTCGGCCAATGGATAACATCATACTCGTGGGACGAGCTGTACAACTTAACATCGTGCAGAGAGAAGTTTGAGTGGCTCTACAACAGGATAACAGAAGCCATCGATAAATTCCTACCTATGCGATCAGTGCGCATGCACGCGACTGACAAGCCTTGGATCACTACTGCAATTAAGTCTGCAATATCAAAACGACAGCGATTTCTGTCTAAGTATGGGAAGGAATCCGAACCCTTTAAGACCTGGAGGAATAAAGTTCAGAGGCTGATAAAAGAATGCAAGGGGAGATTCTACGAGACCAAGGTGAAAACTCTAAAAGAGACAAACGTCGCGCGATGGTGGAAAGAGGTGAAAAACCTATCTGGTATCTCGAGTGCCGATGGTCAGTGGTTTCACCAACTCATCGGGGAAACGGAGTCAGTTACTTCGCTATGTGAAAGAATTAACAACTTCTTCTGTAGCCTAACGTCAGTGTTCGATCCCCTCACCGCTGACGACGTTCTCGGGATCTCTGTGGATGTGTCTGAGATACCATCTGACCTGTTTGTAACAGCACGGGAAGCTGACATCGCCCTACGGTCGATCAAGCTGAGAAAGGCAGGAGGTCCTGATGGGATCCCTAACATCATTCTGAAGACCTTTTCATTTGAGCTCGCACCTGTCATTGCTGAGATCTATAATACATCATTACGAGAAGGCTACCTTCCGCCTCTACTCAGGTCGGCTGCTGTCTCTCCCATCCCCAAGGAAAGACCACCAAGAATTATAGAAAGTGACTTAAGACCTATATCACTAACATGCCAAATCTCCAAGGTGCTAGAAAGTTTTACCTTGTCTAGAATGCTTCCTAAAGTGCTCCCTAAACTAGATAGTAATCAATTTGCAGTCGCCGGGCGATCTACAGACCAAGCCCTTGTTTATCTGCTCCACTTAGCCCTTGAAGCACTAGACAGAGGCAATTGTACTATCCGGTTCTTTTTCGCCGACTTTAAAAAAGGCTTTGACTTAATTGATCATAAGATTTTATTGTCCAAGTTATCTTGTTTCGACCTACACCCTAGCCTAGTAAGATGGGTCGCCGCGTTCTTACTAGAAAGGTCACAGTTCGTACAAATTGGCTCGGTTTCATCTTTGCCTAAGCACCTTAATGGGGGTATCCCACAAGGCACGAAACTAGCGCCCTTGCTTTTTGCAATAATGGTAAACGATCTTGTTAACGATTGGAGGCTTAGAGCAAAGTTTGTGGACGATCTAACTTTATTAGAAGTAATACCTAGGAACTCACCATCAGTAATGAGTTATATTGCATCGGATGTTCAAGAATTTGCTAGCAATAACAACATGCAGCTTAATCCGAAAAAGTGCAAGGAGATGCGTGTTAGCTTTCTTCATTACAATAGCTGCGAACTTCAGCCCATTGCCATCGGCGGCACATATATCAAGGAAGTGACGTCATTCAAGCTACTCGGAGTGTTCATTTCTAATGATCTCTCATGGGCTGATCACTGCGGGTACGTGGTGAAGAGGGCTAACAGGCGCCTCTACGCAATTAGACAACTTAAGAAATGTCGTGTTCCACCAGTAGACCTGGTCAGCATCTACTGCTCTCTAGTGCGTTCTATTCTAGAATACGCCTGTGTCGTGTTCGCCAACCTTCCTAAATACTTATCACAAGATCTTGAAAGGGTACAGAGGCGCGCTTTAGCAATCATATTCCCTTCCCTGCCATATGCAAGCGCGATGGCTAAGGCTGGGATCACCACCCTAGAGGAGCGCAGGGATATGGCATGCGCCAAGTTTATAAGAAAAATCACTCCTGGAAACCCCCTGTATTCTCTTATACATTCTCGGATCACCGGACAGTCTTCTCACTATAATATGAGACCAAAAGCGCATACCACTATGGCGACAAAAACCGACCGCTTTGGCGGTTTTGTCAGCACAAAATATGCGTCCAGAGCGCTCAGTAACTAGTTCTCGGTTATATCTCATAATATAGATATGTATATCTATTAGTATTATTTATTATATAGTAACTTACTAGGAAGTTGTCTGTTCGTTAGTATATATGTATAGTTGACCTACACTGTAATTCAGCCACTGGCTGCGAGAGTGATTAATAAACGAATTATTATTATATTATTATAGTTTTTGAAGTTAAAAATAAATTTAATGATTTATATAAAAAAATGCTGTCTTAGCTTGTTCTTCCGATGTTAATAAAGTGCCTATCTGGTGGAGAGAAGTATTAAGACTGTTCCAGTCACTAAAAACATCTGGTATACATGTACATGTATAGAACTTTGCTTGCCCCTGTTTCATTTGACTGAGGGCAAGCAAATGTCATATAATTATTCTTCCTTCTGGTGTTATATTCATTTGATGGATGTCTTTATTTAATGTAATATTATTGAAATCAAAATCTAATCTGCCATTGAGGTACATGTACTTAAAAGCCATGACAATTAACACAGTGAAAATGGCGACTCTTATCTAAGGCGTACCATCCAAGATCGCTAGGAGCTAAAGATAAAAAATAAATGCATAGAAATATCTAAAATAATTTTTGCTGCCTTATCAAGGCACTCAGACTGTTATGCATCTGATCATAAGGATCTGAAAGGATGCAGAAAAAAATCAGAAATGATGTGAAATTTTTTGCCCAATTACGTGGAAAAAAAAATCAAATGAACAACGCAAAGCATATTTTTGATATTTTGGAGGGGGAAATAAATGCTGATTGGTGTATATTTTCTAGACTGATAAGCAAATACAGTATACAAAAATCAGGGCCCGGTTCCTGAAAGCCCGATTAGCGCTAATCCTGAGTTAATTACCATGACAACTAATACGTTTTGTTGAGAGTTAATCCAGGATTAGCGCTAATCGGGCTTTCAGGAACCGGGCCCAGGCTGCAAAAACACCGGATCCGAGGTGTGACCTAACCAGCCAAAATATAAAATTATGACGACAATAACAAGTCCGAAGACTACAGCTTTCTTCGGACTTTTTATTGTATATTTTCGCCTGAAATTGTCAAGTATCCCCAGAAATGTGGATAATAAAAATATTATAGGAAAAGTACTTTAATTTTATGATTTATTTAGCTTTTTTCTAGCATTATGCGGAAATTGTGAGATTATGCGATCGGATGCGCTTTTGTGTCAATTACGCGAAATGGCATCCTTGCATCCTCTCAGATGCCCTGATAAGGCCAAACAAAATAAAATAATGTTGTGTTTCAGGTAACCTGACTGACCTGCCGTGGATTTTTTTCACACCAACCTCAAACTTTTTATTGCTACAGTGTAGGTTTTATTATGAAATTATAAAATAAAATAGAAAACATCACAAAACAATGAGAAGTATGTAAACAACAACTTCTTATTACAGTGTGTCTTAGCATGATCGCATGAACATGACAATGTAAACACAGCCGGGTTAACTTGCAAAATATGCATGCTTATACAAAAGCAACGAAATTACATGTTTTCTTGGGTAAACATGGATTGAGTTTACAAAGAGCGGGAAGCTAATACTGAATCACCACAGGCATTTGCTTCCAGATCACCTGACCTTTGCCCATACCTTGACCATGTGTAAACAACCAATCACATCATCGAACTAGTCATTCACGTGGACATGTGGCGTAATCACCGTGTCTCGTGCATAATCAAAACCGGTCAAACAAGATCTGTGCCCACAAGTTCGCCCAACTCTTGCCTAGTTGTTTGCAAACACAAAATATAATATTTTCATACCTGTTTTTTTTAAGCTCATTACCAGAAACACAACATTTATTTTGTTTGGCATTATTAATTGACCTGCTTAAATATCTGCTTCCAAAGGAAATTAAATGCCAGATCACTCGCAAAAGGGCCAAATTGTCTCTTCTGGCTCAATCCCTGCATGTAATACATAGTAGCTTTTCTGGTCGCATTAACATAAAATAATTTATTAATTTTATCAGAACTAAGAAGCACTTAAATTCTAAGTTTATTTAGCATGACTTTCTTTTCTTTCAACAGAGGTGAAGGACCTCTCGAGCAGCATATTGAAGCAATGGATGTTACTTGTTAGGAATCAGTCTGGAACTACTGGTATACTTTATTTATACTGATAATCATGTGTTTTGTAACTATTTGGACTCAACATTAAATGCTCTAAGAGCTGTTATTAACTAGTCTGGCCTTCTGATATTTCGCGGAAAAAAATTCCGAATTTCGCGGGATTTTAAGGTGTATTTCGCGGGGGAAATCGGCTATTTCGCGGGAATTTCGCGGAAAATTTCGGTGCTTAATTTCGCGAAAATAAACTTTTCTCGCCGTTCTTTTGCTATTTTTGCGAACGTATCTATAGTATAGAATATTGGCGCTTTTGTGATACACATTTTGCGTGTAAAAAGTTAATTTTACGGGAAACGAATGCAATCTATATTCAGCAGAAACAGTCGTTGCTCTACAAATGTAAAAATTGCCGCTTCAGCCGAAAATGACTACACGCAGTTTTCAAAAACATCATGTATTTATTGATTCCTTCTATTGATCATTTACATCAACAGGTTGCAAATAGAAAAGCAGCATACTTTCACGTTATTCTACTATTCGGTCTGAAAACGTCAAATAACATTACGTTCTCACGTTTAAAAAAATAACCCAACCTGTACAACATGCGTCGTACTAAAATGTGTAAGTAGAAACATAGGAATAAAAATCGCTGACAAGCTGTGGAAAATTGGTTGTCTTGCAATGAAATGCGTTTGGATCTACCACACCTATCTACCACTGACACCAGTATATGCGTTCATTTGCTAAGTTTTAGTAATACTTATAATAATGCCTATCTCACTAAACAAACGCTAGGTAATGCAAGGAAATGCACACGTCCAATTCGTGTTAGCTGTAACGTTAACTGTCCAAAAGGTGCTTAGACACGCGGAAAATATGTACAAATAAAATGGTTTACATTTCATTTCACATAACTTTTGACGAAAATGTTCCCAAGTTTGTTCGGAAATACTGAACTTTCCGCTGAACTTTTGAACTTCGCAATGAACGTTGAGCAGAATAGGAGGCCATCGTCGACGTGAAGAGTTCCTTTGGGATAGTTTTGTAACCGATCATATGCTTTGGTCTTCAGGGCAGTGTGGCTGGCCTTCTTTTTGGTCAGAAACTTCTCCATACTTTTGAAACTTTAAAGCCGCCGCATGCGGTAAAGACTACATACTTGAGAAATACTACATTGCTGAGTTTTAAATCAGTTCTCCGCGGTATTACACTTGGAACGCCTTGCAGTTTTTTGTCGCGGCAACGTACTCGATTGATTTTGAATCGGTTTTGAAGGCAATTTCCCGACACATTTGGACTTTATGGCATAAAAATGACCTCAATAACTGTGACAAGTGTTTATTGTAGTTCAATGGTATGTATTTTGCAAAATTCCTGTCAAATTCCGTGCGATTTCACGGACTTTTTGCAAAATTCTGGCAAATTACGCGGGATTTCGCGGACTTTAGTGAATTTCGCGGGATTTCGCGGATTTACCTAAATTTCGCGGGCCCGCACCCGCGCGAAATATCAGAAGGCCTGACTAGTAATTGTACAATCATATATTTAAAAATGTGTTTTTAAAGCCTTGCTAAAAAATGTGTGAAAAATGATTGACTGTTGCTGTCATTCACTGGGCATCTTATTGCATTCTCACTTTTCTGCCCTACTTTTCATTCGTTAAGATTTCTACATTAATGCAATGCCCAAAAAAGTAAAAGTACATTGTTCTTTGCATTCAAAACTGTACAACATCTACGCTTTTAATGTTTGATCAAAACAGTTTTAATATAATTATGCTTTCTGCAATTCAAGTCATTTAAAATTATACATACAATGTAGTACATGTACATCAATGTGGCTTTAATTTCAATGCTACAAGAACGTTTTTCCCCAAAAATGACACCTCAAACCTTTATGGAGATCTCAATTGATTAATTAAACAATCAACCAATTACGCTAAATTACATTATATGTACACTATAAATAATAATTTACTATGGTACATGTCAGATAATCATAACTATAAAATAGCTTTATTTTATAGTAAGGAAGTAAATTGTTAAGTAAAAATAGTGATCAATTCACACACAAATACACTTGTGAGTTTAAAAACGGTCATGATGAAAACTATAATTTTGGGACTGCATGAACTCAAATAAAGAGATTGACATAATTATCCATCCTAGCTATTTTACATGTACATGTAATTAATGCTATTAATTTTCCATACATCCCTTAATACCAGCTACTTTGTAACATGTACAATGTATGGCTATACACACATAATTATTAGTCTATACTGATGGGTTAATTTTTGTTAAAAAAAGTATGGTTACTATGTTTGAGACCCTTCATCTTTACAATGTGGGCACAATACCATGTATTTCCGATAACCAAATTTGCAGTTTTTCGTAATTTATAAGGTAACTTCTTTTTTGAAATATTCGTAGGGCCAGAGAAACCAAAACAAAATGGAGAGAGTATGGAAACTGGTTCCCAGTCGTCGGACAGTTCTCTTGATGCAGTAGTCAAAGGTTTGTAATATAAGTGACAGTGTAATAACAACACTTTATACGATTATTATAATCTATATTATAGTACATGTACATGTATAGGCAAAATAGCCTAAAAGTAGAGCTACTAAATGGAAATCTGGATTGGATAAGTTAGTCAGTACTGGCTCTACAGAGCCATACATGCATGTGTATATATAGTACGGTTCGAAAAGATTGCAACACTAATTAGTGAAATATCCCCAGTGATATCACACTTCACTAAGGGAAGTGAAATATCACTTTTTGGGAAGTGAAATTTCACTTTGTACAAAAATTAGTGAAATTTCACTTACAGCAAATGTGCCTGTGCTAAATATATACTGAAGACTTGGCATGCTAACAATACACCAGTTCACAGTAAATTCCAACATTTTGAAATTAAAGGGGTGCAAAAGTGGCACGAAATACAGTGTTTGTATCCTGGGAATCCGATGCCAAATAGTTTCCATAAAATAGTAAATTTTCCTGTGGACTTTGACTTGTTGCTAGAGACAATGCATGGAAAACTGAAAACATGATTGTATGCTTTCTAGCACAGCTACAATCAAATCCCTCAAATTTTGATCAGTTAATCTTTTATCTGGTATCTTAAGTTTGCAGACAGTGAATATTTCAGAAATTCAATTTTACAGAAATTACTTGGCATTGGATTCCCATACAAACACTGTATTTCACGCCATGTTTGCACCCCTTTCAAAATGTTGGAGGTTCATGTTACCTGAGCCACAGGTCCTCCTTCCAAGCACCTTGGTCTACCTGGGTGGTGAACTGTGGCCCGGTTGCCATGGTTACCTCCTCTGAAGTGTTGGACAGGCACGTCCAGCACCTCGCTCTATATGGCACCTTACCCCAAGCTCATCTATTGGTGATGAGTTTTAAATGTGGCTAAATAACATTTAGGCAAAGTTAAATTCGAGACAATGCTGGCCAGCGGTCTCACCCATAAATGTAGCCCTGTGTGGGCCATCCTCCATGGGTAAGTGAAGGGTAAGTATGGAAGAGGTGAGTATTCCACTGAATCATCAGTGTGACAGGTGTCAGGTGGTGCCCGGTTGCCATGGTTACCTCCTCTGAAGTGTTGGACAGGCGCGTCCAGCACCTCGCTCTATGGCACCTTACCCCAAGCTCATCTATTGGTGATGAGTTTTAAACTAACGAAGCCAACTACGTGCTTCAAAATAAACCTTCTTAATTCACAGCCCACTAACAATCTTAGGCTAACTTTTAATTTTGTTCACACTTCATGAGCTGTCTTTCTTACTCAACACCGCCGTTCACGTTCTTATTAACTAACAAAACCAAAGTTCTTCAAAATAGACATGTGTTAAGATATGGCCCACTAACAATCTTTGGTTAACTTTTATTCTTGTTCATCACAACTTCATATTAGCTAATAACAAAGCCAACTGCTTCAAAATAAACATTCTTTAAGATGCAAACGGCTGTGTTGAGTTAGAAAGACAACTCATGACGTGTGAACAAGAAAACAAATTAACTGAATATTGTTAGCACAAACACAGCATTAGATTTAGACATGAATTTCATAACTAACATTTGAGAGCAGACATTATTGTTTTATGGTGGAGGGTCCCTTGAAGCAATTAAAATCTTTATATTAATTGCTTTGTCCTTGCATTTCAGATTCACACAACTCAAATTCAGATGCAAAATCAATCAAGAGATTAAGGTACATGTGTATGTGATTATCTGTACAGAGATTATCTGAAGAGATTGAAAATAGACCTGTTAGAAGAGGAAAAGAAAGCAGAAAGCATCTCCAAAGTCAAGTAAAACTCATTCAATGGCAGCTTGCCCTAAGTTGAAGTTTTTTTTTTCAACCCAAACTATGACTCAAAAGCATAATTATTAAAAATTTAATTTAATAGTTTCTTTTAGACCTATGATCAAAATAAATGCAATTTATGATCAAAACTATTTTACAGTGATCAATGTACAGATAAACCTTGAATGGCATGGCGATGATCTGGGCCGGGTTGTTCAAAGCCCGATTAGTGCTAATCCAGGGTTAATTTCCATGACAACCAATAGGTTCTGTGCAGAGTTAATCCAGGATTAACACTAATTGGGCTTTGAACAACCCGGCCCTGAAGAACATTCTAAATTGATTTATAGTCTGAGAAGTAAAAACAGCAATTATGCGAATTAATGTTGCAAGCTCAATGCTACACAATGAAGACATTTAGAGAAGTTGGGGAAGCAAAGATGAGCAAAGCCTGATCAAAGTTTACATTAACATGAACTTGGTAATTAATGGGGCTTCTGCATTAATAATAATTATTGTAATGTATTACTACTTATGGTTACATGGATTTTTTTTTCTCAGGGAAGTTCTGCAAGGTGAAACCAAAAAAAAAACTCAACCAGAAAAAAAGGTCAAGCGCTCTAATGAAGAAAAGGCTCTAACGATCAAGAAAGAGATTAAAGGTGTGTGAGAGAGGTATTCTGTTTTACCATACCAGGATTGTCGCCAGAGGGTCAAATAGGGAACTGCCCCCCCCCCCCCCCCTTTCCCCAACCGACTGACCCCCTCCATTTAATTAAGAGTTCCATTTCTGTTTTTAATGACTTTTTAGTCATGTTTGGTAAAGGTGCACACACATGCTACAACATGTGCGAGAAGCAGCCATGAGAAAAGATTTTTACTTTGCTCTGCAACATGCATGCATGTGCAACAAATTGCACAATGTGAACACACTTGCAACATTGCTGCATGTCAACCCCTTCTTGCCAGAAACGTTGAATGAAATTAATGTTGCAGCTGTGCATGTCTGTACCTCTGAAGAATCGTGAATTTTAAGATGAGTCAGGGAACAGTGAATTTTCTGTCTACAAGCATGTACAAGCTTGAAGTTAGGGGCGGATTTAGGGGGGGGGGCAAGGGGGCTGTGCACCCCCTTTCATTGACTGGGATACATGCCCATGCACCCCCTAGCTAATTGCGAGGTTCATCTTATGCTGTGGCCCCCTCTTTCTGCATTTCCTGGATCTGCCCCTGTAAGTAGATATCCTATGACCTTAATTACATCAGGTACATGTAAGAAAAGTAGCACAGTTTGATTTGGATTTCACTGTGATCACTGCAAATAGCAAGTACCAATTCGGTTACTTACGAATAATATAAATTTAGGAAGTTGAATCTTTGGAGGTCACAATAAATTTTGGCCATGCAAAACATTTGGTTAAGTTGCAAAATCTGGTCGCAAGTTCGCAATTTTTAGTTGCTAAAAACATAATCCAGTGGCCTTACCACAAAAAGCTGCACCTGCAAAAAATTATTTAAAACAATTTTCCACTTTAAAATGCTGTCTGAGTGAAGGTTTGTGTCACTTGCATTTGGTTAAGGGAATTAATAAATAAAAAGGGGGAAATGAAGGTACAGTAAATGGTTTTGCTAAAAAAATGTAAAATCTCAATGAAGCATAACACACAAGACTATTGGACATTTTATTCCTTTATTTATTCATTTATTTAGGTGAAAACTATAATTAAGTCACAAGCTATAGTAATTTGGTTGCAATTTGGAGTGGGGCCCACTAGTGTTCTTTCTCTGTGATGCAGTTTGCCATTTTAAATGGATTTAGTGCCTGGGGTGCAGATTTAATTTTTTGGACCTGGCAAAAAGTGTGACTGCATTATAAGGATAACACTGTAGAGAAGCCTTAACCTCTATTGCTCTCCTGATAATAACTTTAACAAGACCAGTTTCTGTTTGGTATGGGAATTAATAAAACATGACAAACTACAGTTGTTATTGTATGTTTATATAATAATACCGGTACATATTATTATGGATAAAAAGTTTTCAGGGATATTTATTACTACCAGGGAAGCTACATTGGTAAGGGGGTATTAATTCGAATAGGAGCACTTATTAAAAATACATTGTAAGGGGGTACTTAGTAGAGGGGGGTGCTTATTGGAAAGAGGGCACTAAATAAAATCATTATGGTAATCAGTTTGATCAATCATGGATGGGAACTTTTGATAATTAGCATTCCTTCTGTATTTTGTTTATTGTAGTAATTGCTATTGAGAGCACTGGATTCATGAATGCTTTAGCAACGGCAGCAGCACCTGTACCCATGAGAAAAAGAAAACGACCAACCACAACTGCTGAAAAGGTTTGCCTGTTGTTTATATGCAGTTATTCTCAAATACAGTCAATTCAAGTTTTAACTTCTCACTACGTGTACCTGTATTAAAGTGGTTGACTGCAATGAACATTTTGTCTCCTGGATCTACGAAGTAGATTTGGGATCCTTTGGTGTATATTATTTGGTGTCTCTCCCTCTCCCTCTCCCCCTCCCTCTCCCTCTCCCTCTCCCTCTCCCCTTTCCTCCCCCTCCCTCTCCCCTATCCTCCCCCCTCCACCTTCCCCTCTAATTTCATCCACTCTTATCACATGGCTGCCATGTTGAGTCTCACAAGAACACAAGTCTTAAAGTTTGTTTTCCCCCATCGTGTAGAGAGGCTACATGTGGGAAATCTATTGTTTCTAGCCAACATGATATGGCTAATGTGTGATAAGTGCAAATTAATGTACATGTAGTATACTCAATTCATGCTCCTTAAAGTGCCCCTAACCCTTTTTTGCAATTTTTATACCTTTCTGCAAAAAGAAATTTGGTTTACAGAGTTCTACACTTGTTTGAAATCTTGAAAAAAAATGACCTTTCCTGACCCATGACAGTACAAGTAAAAGCCTAGGTTGATTCCCGGGTTGACATCACCTCATTAATGCATTATTCTCCATGGCACGTTTCTATCACAACAATATTGCATTGTGTGTTCCAAGACAGAAACTAACATTTATTTTATGGCATAATATATCTTTTGTCAATCTCAATGTAAGCTTGGTATTCCATCACAGGGAAAAATTTCAAAAAACATTGATTTGATGGGAATTTGCCAAAACCCATCTGACATTAATGGGAAGAGTTCAACTTTCCTGGAAGAATTAAAAGCTGAACTCTTCCCATTAATGTCACTGAGATGGGTTTTGGCAAATTCCCATCAGTTTTTATTTTTCCCTGTGAGTACTGTTTGAAAATATGTGACCTTGCACGCGAAAACGTTAATATGGCTTTCGCAAAAAAACGGGTAACAAACGGCTTTTCGAGGCGTTCGAACGACTTTTACTTCCGTTCGAACGACTTTTGCTTCCGTTTGGACGGCTTTTGCTTCCATTTGAACAGCTTTTGCTTCCGTTTGAACGGCTTTTGCTTCCGTTCGAACGGCTTTTGCTTCCGTTCGAACGGCTTTTTAGGCCGTTTGAACGGGTAGCGAACGGCTTTTCAAAGCCATATTAACGTTTTCGCGTGCAGGGTCACATATTGCAACAGGAGAGGTGAAATTTCACCTGAACAAGTACATTTCCTGCATTGTCTTTTAGAGGAAATTTCACTTGTTCAGGTAAGGTTTCACCAGTCTCCTGTTGTAATATTTTCAAACAGTACTGCATATATTGACCAGGGCCCAGTTGTTCGAAGCCAGATTAGCGCTAATCTTGGAATAAGTCTTAACAAGAGAGCATATTAAGTACATTGTAAGAGGGAATATTGTAGCATGCAATGTCTAATAAAATCTATTTTTAGTAACCGGAAGCAGCTGAAGCAAAGTGAACGAGTGCGTGACAACAGTCTCATGACATCAAATGGTGTGAAAATATTTTGCCATGAGATTGTTGCATCCTCACGTGCTTTTGAGCTGCTTCCAGTTAACTAAAAATAGATTTTATTAAAGACATTATCATCGCACAACCATGCATATTGGAGATTCCCTCCCTTATTAATTTTGCTCTCTTGGTCTTAACCCAAGGTTTTGGCTCTCTCGGTAAAAGGTATTTGTTTCCAAATCTAGCAAGAAAAGTAGATATTAAAGTACTTGTTATTTCTCATGTAGGATTAAGTTTTTAATGGACGTTACTAAAACCAGGAATGGGGAATGGGGAATGAAGGAATGGGGGATTGGGGCGAGCGGTCAGCGGTGATACCATTTAAAAGTGTCATGGCGGCTGATATTTGTCGGTCAGCGGTCAGCAAGAACGTCATATCCACGTTTCTTTGCACGTTTCTCCGACCGATCAAGGACAAGATGTCAGGTTGGTGATTCAATAATTGCTCGTTTTGACCCATTTTTAAAACTATTCGTCAATTCGATACTGATTACTGCACTATTAATTTGCAGAAACGGTAGAGATAGCGTCAACGACAACGGATAGGTATGTCTCTATGTAAACCTTTAATAGCTCAGCTGTTTTATTATTCTATAAACTCTGCCTTGCTTTAATATGTTGAGTTGCGATATTTCAAAAATAGCTACACTTGGTTTTAAACTTTAATAGTTGAAGAGATAAAGCATTTAATTAGTGCAATTTTGCTACATGTAAGCTTATACAGTTGTTTCTTTAGTGTTTTAAGCTTAAATATACAGTCGAACCCCTCGTAAGCGAACACTTCGAGGCGGTCCCAAGGGTGTCCGCTTACGAGGGGTTCGACTGTATATTTAAGCTTAAAACACTAAAGAAACAACTGTATAAGCTTACATGTAGCAAAATTGCACTAATTAAATGCTTTATCTCTTCAACTATTAAAGTTTAAAACCAAGTGTAGCTATTTTTGAAATATCGCAACTCAACATATTAAAGCAAGGCAGAGTTTATAGAATAATAAAACAGCTGAGCTATTAAAGGTTTACATAGAGACATACCTATCCGTTGTCGTTGACGCTATCTCTACCGTTTCTGCAAATTAATAGTGCAGTAATCAGTATCGAATTGACGAATAGTTTTAAAAATGGGTCAAAACGAGCAATTATTGAATCACCAACCTGACATCTTGTCCTTGATCGGTCGGAGAAACGTGCAAAGAAACGTGGATATGACGTTCTTGCTGACCGCTGACCGACAAATATCAGCCGCCATGACACTTTTAAATGGTATCACCGCTGACCGCTCGCCCCAATCCCCCATTCCTTCATTCCCCATTCCCCATTCCCCATTCCTGGTTTTAGTAACGTCCGTTTTTAATCTCATAATTATGTAATTCACAAGTTAGCAAATTGAACTAAGGTTGTCCTTATAATAATCCTGGATGAGCATAATCAGGCTTCAAACCACCGGGCTCAGGGATGTATGCATCTAACCCATGTGTGAGATGTTTGTGTTTAGAGAGTTAATTGCCTTGCCACTTTATTCCAAACTACGAAGCCAAATAAATTGTGAAAACATTAATAGCTAATGTCAATGATACTGACCACCGTTGATTGCTTTTTATAGGCCTCAACAACAGCAAGTACTACTACTACAATTTCAAGTTCTACTTCCACAAAGGTACAATGTACAAGATTAAATAATTATATTAGAAAGTGCTTGAGGCCCAAGTGGATGGTAATAAGTGTATGGAATCTTATTTGATATCTTATTTGATATTCCTTCAGTTTCTGACAGTCTACATGTAATTGTATTTGTCAAACTGCACAGAAACTCCAGAAGTTGTTCGTGTTTCACAGTATAATTATTTTTAACCAAATGAGGCAGAAATTGAAGGGGTCCATGCAAGAACAACGTAATATAATTATATAAGTGACTTCTGATCAAATTCCAAATTCTTCTTGATATTCTTTGTTTTCTAAGAGATAATTTAGAACTTGATCAAAAGTCACTTACATTGTTCTTGCATGGACCCCTTCAATTGTTGAACAACTATAATCTGTTGAGCCACAGCCTTGGACACAAATAGTTCGAATATGTCCCCCATATAATATATACTCCCTCATTTCAATGTTGGATTAACTTTTGTTCTGGTTTAGTATTTCCCCCCAAACATTGAATGAGGGGACAGGGTTCTCCCCAGAATTTTTTCTCAGAGTGGTACTGAATTTGTGTAACAGTAGATTTTAATTTGCATAAACTAATTCAATAACTGAAACACATACTTATTGATATGAATCAGAATGTGTTTCTTTGAATGCTTGAAGCAAAACCTTACAATTTTCCTTGTCATTTCCTGTGTACCCACAGGCAGCCCAAGCTCAAGCTACGAAAATATAACTTTATAAGGGTTTGTATGGGAGCGTAACGAACTCTGTTTACTAGCCAGAAATACTGTAATTTTTTTGAATAAAAATGACTTACACTTACCTTGCCACTGTGATGTCTTCTGTCATGTTTCTCTCCTTGTTGGCTGATTTCAAGCTGATTTCAGCCGGGTTTTCTTTTCAAGAGAAGGGGCTCCAAAAACAATCCTGGCTGAAATCAGCTTAAAACCACCCTACTGTACAAGGAGAGAAACATGACAAAAGACATCACAGTGGCAAGGTAAGTCATTTTATTCAAATATTTTACAGTATTTCTGGCTAGTAAACGGAGTTCGCTATGCTCCCATACAAACCCTTATATTTTTGTAACTTGAGCTTGGACTGCCTGTGGTGTACCTTTTAACCTGCTGTCTTTAAATCACTTCTCTGCTTTTATTCCCCCATTAACTAACAACATATTTAAGGAACATCATTCGAAAGTAAGATTTTCTGTCAAAACTATAATTATGACTGTGTACATTTCTGAGTCTGTGGTCTGGCATCTTGGATTTCCAAGGGGAGGGGCCTGGGGCGAGAGTTTTCTTAAACGTCCGATTGAGCATGATCGCTGAACATGAACTTGATGAGAATGACATTTAAGGGCTTCCAAGCCCAGTTATGGGCTTTACCAACATTAGGAACCATTAATTTGAGGAATTGTCCAAGAACACGACAAGGAAATGGACAGCTTGTTTCTTTGGAAAGCGAAGGGAGGAGCTTGAGTAGAAAATCTCACTAACACTCATGCTCTGTGAATAATATGCCATTTCTATTGTTCATATGGCTTTGTTTACAGGTCATTGCAAAGTGTTTTTTGAAAACTATCATATTAAACAGTGATGCAAATGATTTTAAAAAGACTCAGCATGGAGCTCAGAAAAAGTAGCGTGGCACTGCACCATGTTACGATGCTTTGGGGAGAAACCTGGGGGGAGTTGGGGGAACTTGCTTGCTGCTATTCAAATAAATACATGTACATGTAAGAATTAAAGGATAATTGTTGCAAGAATCATTCCCAAAGCTGTGGCTATTCACTACTTAAGGCTAAATAAATGTACACTTGCTTCCTTTTCAGCCTACATACACTGGCATACTAGATGATATCATGATCAAACAATCCCAAACACATGGATTAGAAGGAAAAGAAAAACAACCCAAGAGCAAAGAAAAGGAAAATGGCTGTGCGCTGGAAAAGTCCTCTCCTAATGGATCTCCAGAGAGTGGCACTCCTGCAAGTGAGTTTGGGAAGTGGAATGGAGTTTTCTTTTTTAATATCAATGATGGTGATTAAATCCCCAACACTCTTGAACTTTGCAGTGTAAATGAAGGTGGCATGCCCTAAATTATTGACACTCCTGATTTGAGGTTTGAAAGACTTTTGAGTGCCACTATGCTACATGTAGGCCACTTAAGAGAAGAAATAATAAGAACATTTGAAAATCTGCATACACTTTGGTTTCTTGATAAGTAATTATTTTTAGGGCCAAATTTTGTTCAAACATCTGAGAATGCTTCATACTCTTAATTCATTCAAAGAGAGGGAATATGCAAGAAAACTTGTCCGAGTTTTTAGCTTCTGGAGTTTGGTAAGAACATCGCACCTCATCAAAGCTTCTGTCATCATGTTGCTCCAACCAGGCAATGAAATGTTAGGACTCCTGGCAAAAAAAGCGATGTTGTTTTTCTGTTTTGTAAAAGTATATTTTGTATATTGTTTTAGGTGGAGATGCAGGAGATTTTATCAAAAAAGAACCAGAGGTACAGTAAGAACATAAAATAAAGGACAATGAAATGTTGATATATGAAAATATTAAGACACTGGAATTGGAAGTAATGTACATGTACCAGATCCCATGCAAATGACCTGTGCCCTATTTTTCAGGCATCAGAGAAAGAAAATTCACAAGAATCAAGTAAGTTTGTGAACTGGATTATACATGTATATAGACTGCTATGCAGAATTTAGATTATTATTATTATTTTTAGAATGTGCTATTCCATTGGCCAAAAGAGTTCAGCATACATGTACATTTTTTTGGATCAATCACCCCCACCCATCCCCCTACAGTACAGCTCAAAAAGAATGCATGCGCAAGAACTTCTTTTTGCGGACGCAAGAAGTTGACTTTTTGCGCTTCTTGTTGCGCTTATAATTAATTATCAACCGCAAGAAGTTAGACCCGCAAGAACTTCTTAACCGCAAGAAGTTCGACCCGCAAGAAGTTCAACCGCAAGAAGTTAAAATTAATTCAAAGGGTTCGAAACTCGCCGCTTTTTACGGGAATTGTGTAAATTAATATCTGTTGGTATTGGTGTGTAAGATACACTGATGGACAACTGCAAATATAACAAATTGTTTAACTGCATGTGTACTTACATTTTGTAGATCGAGGTTCACATTCTACAGGGAACGTACATGAAATATTTCCTTTTAAGTTAAAAGTAGATGTGATCCATCGAGCAAGGAGAGTTAAGCAATACATCATTATTATTTAAAAAAATTCTACAATGTGACTTTGATAAAGGCATGGTTCTTCATGATGTCTTCTGTCCATGATAGAAGGAATTTTTGGAAGGATACTGGCTCATCTGTATAGAGTGAGTGCTGTGTTGGCGAGATATAAATTACGAGACTTTGATGGGACGTACTCCACTCCGCTACTAAAATAACAGATTTGTTCTTGAACTACTGTATCAAGATCGAGCGAGGTTTGGTTGAAGGAGAGCTTATACATGTAGATCAACTTTGCCTTTAGTGGGAAAATTACTCATATATTGGCCCATGTCACCTCCACATGTTGTATGCTCATGCAGGTCGAATTGAAATGAGGTGGCATCGTAGACTCGACTCGACGTCTATTTCCCGCTTATTAATCTGTTGGGTACCCTGTGGTTTATCAATTAGTTTCATAACGATCTCAGAAGAGTTTATATAATTGCTCCGTGTGAATTCTCTTTTCCGATTCCTACGAAATAAATCTTCAATAAAAGATTGATTCTTAATGAAGTTATGTGAGTGTTTGTTTGCCGATTTGAGCAGTTTATGATTCGAAATTTTGACCGTTGTCCGCAGCTCGAAAAAAAAATGTTAATCAATAAACCACAGGTAACCCAACAGACTAATAAGCGGGAAATATACGTCGGGTCTGGGGTAAGCTAGTCTCCCTCGCAGCCGTTTCCTTTGTCGTCACTTTTGGGAGGGAGCGCTGCGTGACGACAAAGGAAACGACTGCGAGGGAGACTAGGGTTAAACCGGGTAAGCCTGTGAAGCGGCGCTGATTGGTAAATTCAGGGTGGATTTATGTTGCCATGGTTACGAATCACGCAGTTATATAGATACGAGCACAGAAAATGCTCAAGCTACTGATCACTCTGATCTCTGTGCTACAATCATGCTTGATGATTATACTCAAAAACGAATTCTCTCTCTTGCGACACAAGGAAACTCTCCGACAGAAATTGTACGACAGTTTGAGAAGGAAGGTATGCGACTAGTTCGTACAACAGTGTCTCGTTTTCTCAAACGCCAAGATCAAGACGAGCGTCCAGAAAGGCGCCTTGGTAGGCCAACCAAAGTGAGAACGCCGATCAAAAGACGTATTGATACCGTCTACGAGAATGATTCAGAAGTTTCTGCATTTGAGTTGAAGAATATTTTAGAGCACGAGAACCCTGGTGTAGAGTTGAGCTGCGCCACCGTGAAAAGAGCCCAGAGAAAGCTAGGTTGGGTTTGCACTAATAAGACGCGCTACTGCCAGATGATCAGAGATGCGAATAAGCCAAAGAGAGTAGAGCACTGCCAAAGCTAAACTTTAATAACTGAACTAGAAATAAAATTAATATTATAAGTTGAGTTTTGCTGTTTCTTTATCTGTCTGTAATTACTTCGAACACCGGAAGTAAATTACCCAATTTACAATATCATAATTGATTGACATGCAAATTTCGTTTTCGCTTTGCTTGAGCGCTACCCTGGTTCCAGAGGGGCTTGCTGCTAAACAAGTCGCGAAGCGACGAGAGAACGAAAAATTACTCTCTCTTAATCGTGAAACTTCTCAAAACCTCTGGCACCCAGGGTACTTGAGCGCATATGAAGTCAAGATCGAAGACTCAACAAAATACATTTTGTTTTGCTGTTTTACCGAATGTTACTTCTAACAATGTAGTTAAAAGTGCACATCAAAGAACGGATGGATCTTGTGTCTAAACAACCCAAGGGATATGCGAGTAACAAAACAATTTATAAATGAATTTTGGTGATGGAAGTCCAGAAAGTTCCTAAACATGGCATTCACAGAACAGTTCATGATCAGACACAATTGAATGAAGTCTGATTGAACGTTCAGTATTTACCCAGATTGACCTGCAAAACCAAAGAAACAATTAATACACACTACCATAAACGAAAGCTAAATATTAAAATACATCTTTGAAAATAAGTTAATAAAAAAATATGACCTGAAGCGTTTGCCGTGCGAACTTGTAAACAAAACATGAATTAGCAAATTTAGCGTGCGTTGACTCGCATCTCGAAGTTCTTACATTGCATTGGACTTGAAACTTTTTGCGTGTTCTTGTCTTAGCCGCAAAAAGCGGGTTATACACTTATTAACTTCTTGCGGTGTAGCCGCAAAAAGCGGGTTATCAACTTGTTAAACTTCTTGCATGTTCTTGCGGTGTAGCCGCAAAAAGCGGGTTATCAACTTCTTGCGGCGCAAGAAGTTCTTGCGGCACTTCTTGCGCGTGCATTCTTTTTGAGCTGTACTGTATTTCACCCTACATTTAAAGGTTAATCATTAATTACTGTGATACCCAAGGGAGGGATGGGTGGATAGTTTGTTTATTGTTTTTAAAATACTTTTACTTACATGTAATTAAGGCTCTAAATGAATTAGCTCCACTGTACATTAGTAGCTTCACACCTACATTCCTACACATACTCTGAGATCGTCTTCACAATAATTTTATTTGTTAACTGTTCCTATGTCTAATTTGAAGAGCTATGGTGACTGAGATTTTTCAGTTACTGCACCTAAATTATTATGGAACTCATTACCAGCTAAGATAAGAGTTTTAACTCTACGATAAAGACATAAAATTATTTTTAATTGTGCTTATAATTAATGATTTTTATAGTAGTTTTTAGTTATGTAGTATACATACTAGATAGCTTAATATCAATAATTGTATGTTATTTTAACTTGATATGTATTCTTACATTTATTCATAAAGCGCCATAGGGCAATTAGTGGATTATGGCACTATAGAAATAATTTGTTATTATTGTTATTATTATTATAGTAGTTTCCCAGAAACCATAACTGATCCCAATTTTCCTATTATTAAAGCATGCTCGGGCAGGAGAACTGTGTAGATCAAATTTTATAATTTATTATAATAAAACAAATAGAAAATGGTTTTCCAATATCCTACAAAAATACTTCACTTTTGTTGAATGGACTGCAGCTATTCAAGACCTCGAGCATGCATAATATTTTTAACAACATACAACGTAGAGAACCATCTTCTATTTGTTAACGAAATGTGCAAAGAATGTATGCAATCTGCACAGGAATGCAAGAAACATAAGATGTTATTGGCGTAGTAAATATAAAATGGCTTCCCGGAGGCCATAGTGCAGTTTTTTTTTTGCAGCTTGGTTGGCTAAAGGCTCACCAAAATATGTACATGTACAATGATGTATGACTCATAAAAATACACAGCTGTATTATATATTACTAGCCGTATATAGCTACATTTACTATTCACCGAAGTGGAGGTGAATAGTAGTGGATATCTACCAAGCGGTTCCTTTCGATATAATTATTTTCACTCGCCTTGGCAGATTTCAGTTTTGCCCATTTCCACTCATTTTTACTGCATTTCCTCTCTTTGTAACATGGTATGAGGTCTCAAAAGTGAAGACTGCTACATGTACTTCAACTTGAATTCTAGTGTGCATTTGGACTGGTTTTTTTTTTTGGTATTTCTCTGTCTTTAGAAAATCTATTCTTGTAGTCCCTACAAGTCTAGTGTCGAGTCGGTTTGTGCAATGAACCATAGTGGCACGTGATTATGCAAATGTCTGTCATGCGCGTGGAGTATTATTGTCTAGTTTTAATTTCTCTGATATTCACTGATGAAATTATACTGAAACAATTATTCACTTCAGTCCACCAATAGTCACTTTGACTTCAGTGAATAAGTGTTAAATGTATTAATTGAAGGGATGGGTGCAACAAGAGCATAAATGATTCTTGATCATGTTCTAAATTCTCTCTTAGAAAATAAAGAATTTGAAGGAGAACATTCATGATTAGGAGTTGCTTACACCTTTGTTGCATGCAGCCCTTCAATTGTTGAAGGGTTGCAAACTGATCATTGATTTTGAGTATGTTTATCAGAGAGAGCACTAGATATTTGTATTCTGGATTATTTTTGCCTTGTTTGTTTGACACACTATACAACACATTGCTCCTGGGATGCACATGGTAATTTGTACAAATAATGCACTTTAAATTTTGAGATCTTTTTGCACAGAAATGCACAATTTAGGTGTTAACTGGACATACATTATATCCCTGTTTATTCCTGGTTATTTCTAAACAAAACAAATTGCATGAACTTCTCAAAGGCTAATGCAATTATCAGAACTTTCAAAACATCACTTGCAGTGCCCATAAATCACTATAGCATGAGCAGTTCATGTGATTTCCTCCACTTATATTTTGTAAGTTAACCTGTCTGTCTGTTTAGGCACTGCTGCTTCTACACCCTCAACAACAACTGAAGATTTGTCAGAAAGTGCTGAGCCATATGTCAGGAAACCTAACAAGAAAGGCAGAATAGTCACATGGGCTGAAGACAACAGCCTTGCTACCTATCACTTCTTTGAGATGGATGAGGATGAGAGAGGTAACTTACTATCAATTTTATGTACTTCAAAGGGGGGCACTAATTAATTGCAGGCGTGAATTTAATAGAGAAAAATATTAATGTGGTAATAATAATTTTTTTTGGAAAGGAGAATTTTGATATTGATAGTCAATCAAAGACTCTGTCAACCATTATACAGTATAATTATGCATTGTGAGGGTGTAGTGATTGTTAAATACCTTCTGGGAATACTAAAAACAATATTGTATATTTGTTAATTTCTATTGTTTTTATGCTTTCAAGCTTGGAATTTCATATCATATGAAATTTCCTCGAGTTGCGCTAAGAATAATGGTCAACATAGGATCTTTAAGCTGCTTTTGCATCCAGCCTTCAAAAATAATAATTATAGATACCTAGTTAGCAACTGTTAATCTGCACAGTTCTTGGCAATGAATAGAATAAATGATGATGGCTGTGCATTTACCTGCAATTGACAATGTTTTTAAATCTATGTATAATTACTTGTTTTTTAGAAATTAGAACATTTCTGAATCACCGACTCTCTTTACTGAATCTTTTTGTTATTTAATTGGTGTACATATTATAATTGTATGTACATTGTACACATGCATATTCATGGCTAATAATTATTTTAATTGAATAAAATAAAACTCTTTCTGATTGTGTTTTGCAGCCCTTATTCGGCACCCAGTTAACTTCATCAATGCAGCGCACCTTGAGATGATGAGAGAAAGAGAGGTAAGTGGTTTTAATTAGTTGGATGGTTAATTCGGTAATATAATATTAAGCCTTTGAATTTGTCTGCTAATCTTTAAAAGCCCTTGAATTCAAAAATATCCTTGAAAAGTACTTGAATTGTATAAAAGGTCTTGACAATTCCTTGAATTCTTACTATAAGCATATTTTTTCAGAAAACTGTAGAAATAAGGAAAAACACTTGTTAAATAATACTATTAATTTTGATGGTTTCATGATGATAATTGACAAACCTAATGATGCTTAGTAGCACACTGAAAGTATACTTGAAATTTCCTTGAACGTTTGGATTTTGGAAGCTGTATGAACCATTGTTTGGTTGCTGATACATTTCTGCTCATCCACGCTTACCAATGAAAGTGCTATAATTACAAAGTTTACCAAGTAAATTATCTCGTTAATTGGATTTTATTAAAATGACCATCATGCATTAAAATCTTAAAATTAATTTAAATCTCTCTTTTACAGCTTTTGGAAAAAGCGAAAAGATTGACGGAAGACAAGATGACTGAGAAAGTTAAGGTTAGTGGCTTTTCAGTGGCTTCATGTAATTGTAATCTTTTTCAGATCAATATTTAGAAAAAACATTGTTCAGCTTTGTGACACATGCCTAATGTAAAATCCTGTACAAAGGAAATATATAAATTTAGCATAACGAAGCCACAGACTATTGGAAAACTAAGTTGGAAGGACTGTATAGCTTGGCTGTGCTAACCAATTATTTGACTTCTAGCTTGTTAGTTTATGTTGATTGTGATAGTTGACTTGGGACCTATTCAGCCCTTGCCAATTATCACCATTAGCATAAACCAGCGGCTGTCTAATTGGCAAACTCACCATGTTTTTTTTGTGAGTTTATTGAACACAGTTTTCTAGTTTTAGAACTGTGGCTTGGTTGTACTAAAACAATTACACTTCTTGCTCTTGTGGTTTCTACCAACTTTGATAGTTTACTTGGGGCTGTGCCCCTCACTAACTGTCTGCCAATAGAAACCTCAAGCTCGCAATCTAATTGTTAAATAAAAATATACCATCAAATCTATGTAAAAATAATCGTAATAATAATGATTTCCATCATAATCACAATGTCAATGGCTGCAGTTGCACTAGAGGGTGACACTGGTGTCAATATCACGGTACCATCCTTTTTGATGTGGCTAACACTGTGGTATGCATCCATGACAAAACTGGGGGCCAAAGGCTAAAAGTCACGCAAAAGTTTCATTGTCTGTTAATAAAGAGAAAACAACCAGTGATATCAGCAGCTACCAGAGCTTTGGTGACTGCTGGATTGCTTTGAATGCCCTGCTGGACTCTTGAGCATGTTTGACACCCACACTTTCAAAATCCTTTAACGTGATGCAACAAATGTTGGATGGATGTTGAAACTGTCAGATGGAGGCTTTAGAGTGCAGATGCACAGATGACATCATGTTTTGGACAAACTCATTTTCTGTCATCCTTTTTTCGCTGATTATTGTTTAAAAAATAGACGTCATTTTGCTGTGGGTCTGCTCTCTTAAACTGTAGATACTCAGATGATGTCACAACATGATGATCTACAACAGTTACACCACTCAACTGGGTCTAATGGTGTACTATAGTCTAGCTCCTTCATAGCCATTCTTAGGGTCATCACACAAACGCTAGCCCCACTAATGGTTGCTTACTACAGCGAGACATTCCATTCCATTAGGTACTGAACAATCAGCATTCAGTTCTCAGAATTCAAGAACTATGGTCTGGTCGGGAATCAATACTGGAAATACTATAGCTCAGCTAAACTTGAAAATATGGTTTTCAAATCTCTTTAAATAGCTTCACATACAGTGCATTCTGTTCTTAGCTTTTATCCAGAAAGAAGTAGAAGCTTGGAAGAACTCATTCATTTTATTTTGATGCTGTACTGGCAAACTTGAAATGTTGACATAAGCGAGTCATTGCTAATGAATTCATATAATGTTACACTGTGATCAGTTTTGATTGGCTAAATAAATGCAAATAACCAAGAATGGAATGTCTGGCTGCAGTAAGCAGGTGTTAGTGGGGCTAGCGTTTATATCAAGGCCCTAAGACTAAGAATGGCTGCAAAGGAGTCTTGATTAAATGGTGTACTTCTTTGTTCTTAATTGTCATGTTTTGATGTCCTCTGTGCATCTATGATCAGATGCATGGCATAATGACATCTATTTGTCATATACATGTAACTGCTATACAATTGAAAGAAACAAGCCACTCAAAACTTAATATCTAGGGTTGTTACCAAGGGGGTAGGGGTGGGGGAAAAAGGTAAAAATCGGAAAACTATTTGTGGTAAAACCAGACAAAGTCAGAAAACAAATGGGAAAAAAAAATGTTTGAGACTCCGAGGGTGGCCGTGTTTATATTGTAACCCAGTGAGTGACATCGAGTGGGGGAGGGGGGCAGTCTGATGGGGGAGGGAGGCAGTTTATTGGGGGAGGGGGCAGTTTCTTGGGGAGGAGGGACCCTGCCCTCTAGCAACAACCCTGTTATCACAAAGGTCTAGTTACTAGATCTATATTATGATTTAGTATAAATTGTATTTTGTGTTTAAAGCAAATGTTGTAATGATGTATTCTTATTTCTTATTGTAGTGGTACAAGCCACGGGTGATAATAGGTTTAGCACACACCATTGATTATGGTGCAAGGAGTGAGCAAAACTCTCTGCAGGTAATTCAGTTCTCTGCTGTCTGCAAGATTTTATCCAACCTGATATTTGATAAAAACTTTCAAAAGTGTAATTTAGTACTCAGCTCCATTTTTAAACAACCAAGGCTTAGAAAAGAGTTTTGGTGATCTCTTTTGCATAAATTAAATTATAACAGTCTGCAAATTATAACAGTCTGCGTTAAGTATTGAAATAACATTATTCTTCACATTGAAAATTGTATGTATAAATTATTTTGTTTACTGTTGTACTCACCTACTAACATTCAAGTTAAACTTCTCCTCCATTTTCAGAAAGAAAGGGAGTCGAGCGTGCTTGCAGATATCTACTTCTCCAAATCTAGGTATGAATCTTGATAGATAGAACAGTCTGAATCAAGTAATTTAAATACTGCAGTGCAGCCAGTAATATTTATACTCTAAATATGTACATGTTTTTTGTGTTAAAAGAATTAGGAAATATATGTACTGTAAGTGTGAAAAAAGCCAGCAACGCAGTGTTTGTATTAATGGCTGGAAAAATGCCAAGTCAATACATGTGAGAGCAGTGTTATATAAACGTTACAGTTCAGGAGCTTGTGTACCTAGTTTAAATGCAGTTATGCTTTCAAGCATAGTTGTTAGAGTTTTTGATTGAAGCCAGTTTAGATATTCTAAAGAAATTGTTCTCAATTTTACTCATCTTTTATTCTACAGCAGTATAATTTATGCTAAATATTGAAGAAAATTTATGCATCAGATTTAGCTCACAGACATAATTATAAATTAAAGCTATAATCGCATAGTCACTGCTGAATCACAGTCTAGCGCATTTGCAAAATCAGATGCTGATTGGCTGAGAGGAATGGTGATTCAGAGTGTAATCACCACTGTAGACTACACATGCTATTTATAGTAATTGTACATGTAACTCAACACAAAATATCAACAAAAGTAACGAATTATCAAGTAATTCATCGGACTATGTGATTCAAGAAAAGTCACATGCCTGACTTGGTAATTCTAGGGAAAATTGCACTTGAAAAATGGGGTTTCTTGACAGTGTAGGCCTCGCGCACGGTGTTGGTGATCACTCGCGTAACAAAAACATCACAATGTACATCGTGCGTTATACATCGAGCCTTCCTGGAACGCTCGATGCACGATGGCTGATGCTCGAATATCGAGCCTGCATTCCTTTCATCGTGCATCTATCGTGCCTTCATGGAGCCTAGATCGAGCCTGGAATGATTTTGGATCGTGCCTTCATCGAGCCTGGCCTGGTGCCTGCATCGAGCTTTGGATCGTGCCTACATCGAGCCTGGCATCAATTCATTCGTTTTTGCTGCAAGTTGTTTAGTTTCTTTCAAAATGTATGGGTTTTATCGAATTTGGAAAAGCTTGGTTAATAAGGTTTTTATTATATGGCGAAAATAGTGCTAAAAACACACTTTTTGACGCGCCGGCCAGGAACCCACTTCGCGGTAAACTGAACAGCGAATAGAAATTAAGCTAAAATTAGACCGAGACCGGACGAGTTTTACTTGAAGTTGAACTCGTGGTGTTCACAACAGTTGTTTTTTTCGACATCAAAAATACTTTTTATGGATGAAAACTGACCTGTACTTCACTTCAGATGCACTGAGTTTCAATGACAACTTTACCGAGAACCCGAATGGCATTATCTGGAGACAAACATGTGCATGTTTGTGGAAGATTTGAAAGTTGAAAACAGGCACGTTGAAATCACTAGAGTTGAGTGGCGATACGATAAGCTGAAAAACTTGACAAAATGAGCTGTAGAAGAATACGAACAAACTTGTACATGTAAGTACTAACTAGTAAACACTCTCGTGTTATATGCCAGTTACCAAATGTGAATGCTGAATTTCTCAACCCATATGTAATAAAACAATCTGATTTATTTGATGAAACTGTGTGCTAATTATAAGTTAGTTTACGCGTGTTGCCGGAATAATTTGTTTGTACTGCGATTTTAGAAGCGTTGAGGTAGCTGAACTTTTCATTGTGTTTTTGGAAGTCTGCATGTACAGCAATTTCAGCTTTTGTGTATTTAATTTGACAGCTACATATAAAAAGTTATTTATCCACTAATCCAGCTTCTAACATTCTATTCATTCGGTTTTGCTGCAGTCATTTTCATCGAACTTGCGAGAGTCGGAAAGCTTTTTTAGTTTGCTCTATAAAGTTGAATTTTAGCCGAAAACCGGAAATTAGAAATATACTTTAAATTAGTATTTGCCTTCATGTGACAAGTTGTTTAGTTTCGTTTTTTCTTTCAAAATGTATGGGTTTTATCGCCATTTGTTTACGAATGGTTGTGAAGGAATTAGGAAAATCTTGAGCGGTCAAGATGAAAAATTTTGCCCGCTGAGCAACCATTCAGATTGCAGCATTCAGAGCCCCCTAGGAGTCTTGCCTGCCCACGAAGCTGCCATATAATAAAGAGATAATTTATTATACCATTTCAATGTCCTGATATAGGATTGTAAAGATTAAGTGGATCAGTTGAAAAAAACGATTATTCTAGAAACTGATTTCGGTTACACAGAGTGAATTACTCTCTTAAAAACAATACATTGCTCCACTCGAATCTTTGCCATATTTTACTTCATCAAAAATTTCTCAAGTATACTTGTCAAATGGTGCATCCAAAATGAAGAAACTATATATTTGTACATAAGAAAGAAATGAAAATAGGAACTAATTCCTTGGCTGATAGATGTACATGTACGTATGGTCAATCTGAGCAACATTTCTTTCTTCGAAACTATATACTCAAAGCTTACAGTTTTTAATAGTATGGCTCGCAGTTTAAAACCTGACTGCTTCAACTTGAGTTCTATTATGCATTTTGGGTGTTTTTTTGTATTTCTCTCACTTTAGAAAAGCCATTCTTGTAGTCTCGCCTGAAAATCATAGCTTAAATTAAGTTGAGCCGAGTTGGTATGTGCAATGAACTCAGTGTAGTGACTACCCTGGATTCCAGAAGTTAAATGTTTTGCCTTTTGTCGGTAAATTCGGTGAGCGCACGGAAGGAACTCACCGATTTTACCAACAAAAGGCAAAACATTTAACCTCTGGAACCCAGGGTATGTAGTGACATTATGCAAAATGTTATGAGCCTGGCATCGTGCCTTCATCGAGCTTTGGATCGTGCCTTCATCGAGCCTTTGCCTGAATATTATCTTGCCTTTATAGAGCCCTAATGGTGCCCTCATCGAGCCTAACGTAAAAGGCCCGATCTAGAACTTTGAAGGCTCGATAATCGTGCCTCTATGCTCGATCCGAACATCGAGCCCAGAGGGCACGATACGCGAATCTGGCAATTTTGTGCATTTAAAATGGCAGTCTAACGCTATAAAATGGATTGTGTATGTAAAACCATCAACAAACCACAAAAAAAACACGAAGTGCAAATGAAACTATAGTTAATGTGCATCACAAATGTATAACCTTTTGCCGGATGTTGGGGCTCGTTTCGAAGGTGAGTGACTTCTAAGTTTTTCTATCGGCATGAAAAATAGGTCAAAAACAGCTAAAATTAAGTGGTATGCTATAGAAAAAAAGTGATTTTAAAAATCGTTTCGAAACTTCAGAAAACGATTTTCACTCCTCTTGGTGCACATGAACTACATCATCTTCCTGTGAACAATCAAGGTTCTACATTAAAGTATAGTGAAATTATGACACTAAATCTAGCGTTAGACTGTAAAATGTGAAAAGGTGATCACCAACATCGTGCGCGAGGCCTGTAATTTACCTCATTAGGGATGTGATTTTCTTATAGAATGTATCTCAATCAAGAAGGTATGTAACTTGACAAAATATCAACAAAAGTAAAAAAATATCAAGTAATTCATCGGACTATGTGATTAAAATCACATGCCTGACTTGGTAATTCCAGGGAAAATTGCACTCAAAAATGGGTTTTCTTGTGTAATTTACCTCATTAGGCATGTAATGTTCTTATTAAATAAATGTTGTTTTTTCAATACTCCCATTATTCTTGCAGTGTTCCAGACAGCCCTGCTGAGCCAGATCAAGAGCATGACAAGGTCACAGGGGAACCAAGAGTTATACCCCATGATGAAGTAAGGGTTAGTTGAAATGTGTGTGGGTAAGGGGGGAGGGGGGTCGTACTCAAGTGCATGCAAACCCACTTGTGTCTTTAAAGTGTTTTGTGTGGCATCAGGCAATTTTGTAAGAACTCTAAGATGTGTGAGTAAAACTTAAATTCACTAGACCTCATGCAATTCCCTATACTTATTAGTGTTCATTCTGATATTGTATTATAATATTATTATAATCATTATTATTATGTACGTAGCTAAGTAATTTTGTGGGCTGTGATTGGTTGATTTGTGGTCCATAACTTTCCATATGGACCTTCCGCTGACTTCTGGTCTCGAAGGAAATGAAGAAGCCATATAATAAACATAATTTATTTTTAACCTTGTTTGCTTGGTCTGTATTGTTATGGATCCTTGTTTTTTCCTTTAAGAAGGAAAACAACTTGGTTCATAACTTATGGTACGGACCTCACACTTGGTTAATAATAAGAGGTATTTATGTAACTATTCTTCCCTGATGGTAATTTATGTTTTTGTCCTCGGAACATTTGCAGAAAGGAACAACGCACCTTCCACTCAAGATGCCGACACCTGCCCAAGGTGAGGTCCAGCTACCTGCACCTCTGGCATCACTATTCTCATCTGCAGGTGTGTATACTTTAGTTTAATATAGACTGCTTATCACCCTTCGGGTACATATACTTTAGTTATAACATACTCAACAAAATATCTGGATTCTGATTGGTCAATAACGGGTGCATAAAAACTTATAGATTACACCGTTGCATGCTCTCGGCAAATGTTTACTTGGTATACTATTAACAAAAAATCACATGAACTGCTCGTGCTATATTTGATTTATAGGCACTGAGTGATAATAATTTTGAAAGTTCTCAAATTGCACTCACCTAAGAGCTTGTGCAATTCTCAAAACTTTCAAAATATCACACAGTGCCTATAAATCATGTTTACAGGGCTGTCATTACATTTTTAAGTTGCTGAACAACTGTGAAGAACAGCCAGTCTTTTTGTGCCATAAGCTACAACTCTGGCTTTAAAAGAGCTGCTGTGTCACGGTGAGAGACACGCCTTTATGTTCCGGACCATAACACAATTATTTTCAGTGATTTTCATATAAACTCACGACCCTATCACATGTGTGGGATGGATGAAATGAAAGTAAATGTTCAAAAATGATTAACAAACTGTGCGTAGATCTAGTCTTCAAGGAAAATATTGCATATCCTTACAATCAAGCATTAAGGGAAGGGACTTTAACTGTTTGAAGCCAATTAACAGCCACCAATCAAACATTTATGTCAGCCATGTGCAAAACCATGACACAGCGCCTTTAAGTTTTACATTAAGTAGTCCGTGATCATCATCATAGTTGCTGGCAATAATCACTGGTAGCTGGTTTATAATGATAGTCCTGCGTATAGCACTCGCGTTCATGCAATTTCCTCTACAGTACTTACAAATGTATATGATAACCTGACTGCCGGCATATCCCTCCTGCCAGCAACATATGTTGTATATAATTACATGGTTCATACTCTCTTGGGAAGCCTTCAAATTTCTCATCTTGACAAGTCCTTGAATACAAAAATTTCCCTAAAACGTACTTGAATTCTGGTCAAAGGTTTTCCTTAAAGGAAGCACATTTTTTTCAGAAATGAAATTACAAAAAGTACTCGTTTAAACAAGGACCTGCGTTATAAAAGGCCTCTGCCAGGCACTCTCACACCTTCAGTTCTCACTCAGCCTTTGTCAAGTGAACATCTCTATTCAAAGCTCTGAACAACATGTGATGTTCTGCTGGAGCGGTCTCTGACTTTTGTTATCGCGCGAAGTTCAAATCAAACACTTGAATGTTTAATGTTTAAAATAACACTAAAGAGTTTGTAATCGGTTCTAAAACACAACTGAAGACATAACTGAATAACTATTTAATTTTAGCATCTGCAATTTAGCATTGTAACAGGAGAGGACCGATAACTTGTTTCACTGTTCTCAATTTCAATTTCAAATTTTCAATCCCAAAGGGTGGGAAAGGGGGATGAATAATCACATTTATAGTGCGAGTCCTTGTTTAAAGAAATCAATTTGATGGTTTCCTTGACACATGTAATGACATCTCCCAGTAGCATGTTAGTTACATGTAGCAATGTCCTGTCTGAGAATAGGACATTATTTTGCATTATGGCGTCATTTTATTACAACTACCAGAATCCTTTTCAAATTCTCTTTCTCATTCAAATTTATCAACTCCTTTGAGAATTCCAAGACAATGGTCTTAATTAAAGGAACAAAAAAAATCCGTGCAAAGAGTTCTGGTAGTTGTAGTACGCTATGTGATGCCATCATGTAAACGTCCTATTGTAAATGCAAACCAATCTGGGGTATCGTTAGCATGTATCTAGATAATGCAGGATAGTATCTAGTAGGCAATCCTATACTGTCGTCTGCCCTTTGGGTGAAACTTGAAGTAACAATAAATGTTTAAATATAAGCAATTGATGCTTATGGACGTACTGTGATAATAATATTAATCTAATTTTTGTTGTGTAATCCAGGACCAACTCCACCACCACCGCAGTCAGGTAAAGTATTCATATTCGGCGTTAATCATTGTTGTTGTTTTTTTACTTATAATTTGGTGCGACTGGCATAAATGGCAATCACTGTTGTGGTGTCCCTGCGTACTATGCATCATTAAAGACTGGCGTTTGTGTTTTATTGACAAATACACGCACGCACTAACTGTACGATGAACGAAAAATTATGAATATTTTTATTTCTTTATTATTTTATTTCAAGATTCGCCCATAAAGGGCAGGTGTATTAATAATAGGAAACGATGTCCCCTACTAGATACAGTACACTGCAACCCCCACCTCTATAAGATAATTATTTATCTAGCCCCGCCCTAACGCTACCCAATTAAGAATATACATGGGTATGTGTGTGTACAGAAATTAATGAAAATAATTGCTAAATAGCAGTAAAGAAAACATACTTAGACATATACACATGTATATAAATAAATGTGTAAAGATAATAAATAAATACATAAAAATACTGACTAACAGCTACAAACCGACATGGCATTAATTCGACAACACTTAGGTTGTATGTACTAAGATTGTCATGATCAAAAATAGTGTTGACTCTTTTAAAGAAAAAAGATTTATTAAGATCTTTTTTGAAAACTCTGAGAGAAGTGCTAGATTTAACATCAACTGGTAAAGCATTCCATGAGTGCACAATTCTGATAAAAAATGAATCGCTGAAAAGAGAAGTTCTTGATTTCTGTACATTAAGGTTGAGGCCTGATTCAGAGCGGCAAGTATGACTATTACGAAAAGATAAGTAACTGTGTATATCTAACAGATTTACGTTGAAAGAAAAAAAACAAGATCACGGTAATTCTAGCCAGTAATTAATTGGTAAAAGATTCAATCTCAGTAAACGTTCAGTGTAGTTAAGGCCAAAGTTTGTACATATAAACCAAGTATAGCTCTTCTCTGGATTTTTTCTCTTACGATTATATTATAAATCAAAGATTGCGGTGTCCAGACTTGAGAACAAAAGCACAGATTTGAGCGCACCAGAGAAATACATGTACATGTACAAATAACAGTTTCGAGGCGTCTTGGCATAAGTTTCCCGCATAGTTTCGCCTGACAAATCGTAACATTTTATTGGATTTGGCAGTAATTATCATAATATGGTAATTCCATGTTAAGTCTTGGAAATTACGATGCCGCGATCCCGTTCTTTCGTGACTCCCTTGCAAGCCGTAATCTCAGCGCTAGCACGTTTTCGGCCAATGCGTAACTTTACACAGTTCGAGGCTTGGAAGTGAAGTTTGTTGACCAATGACCAATCACGGAAGGAGTTCAAATCTTCTTGTATAGCATTACAGTCCTACATGGGGTGGATAGTCTGATAACATTTAGAGTCATATTGCATGAGGTCGAATGCAGTATGAAATGTTTTTGAGTTCATCGTACTGAGTCAGCCAAGTGCCTGTATTTGTCAACAAAACACGCACGCAGGTCTCTAACCCTTTTAATATTCCAACTGAGCACACAGCGTGCTGTGGTCACCAGTAAAGCACTATCGTTAGCCAATCACCGGCTTGGATTTTGTTCCGTGCACGAAGTTAGAATATTAATCACCAATAAAGCACTGTCATTAGCCAATCACCTGCTAGGATTGTGTACTGTGCACGAAGTTAGAATATTAATCACCAATAAAGCACTGTCATTAGCCAATCACCTGCTTGGATTGTGTACTGTGCACGAAGTTAGAATATTAATCACCAATAAAGCACTGTCATTAGCCAATCATCTGCTAGGATTGTGTACTGTGCACGAAGTTAGAATATTAATCACCAATAAAGCACTGTCATTAGCCAATCACCTGCTTGGATTTTGTTCTGTGCACGAAGTTGGAATGTTTAACAATAATGTTTATGCAATGATCAGTCCGAAATGCGCATTCTGATTGGTCGAGAGCCATGTGTTAGCTGAGGATACCACATGCATGACATGAGCACGTGCAGCCAATTTCTCACCTCGTTTTGATTGGATATTTTCATAGTTTTTATTTTATAATCGTCTCGTGGCGCACGTCTTTGTTCTCTTCACGTTGTGACATCATCTGTGCATCTAAGAGGACAGATGCATGGCAGATGGAATCTATTTGTTAAATATTTTGTTGATGAACCTAAATCAGTCAATGAGCCTTTAGCAGGAATGCAATCACGTGGTTGTACTGGATGGCAAATAAATCTTCATTCATATATTTAAAGGCACTTGTACGAGATCTGTAGTGTTAATAGCAAAACCTGTTTGTAAATGTTATTTTCCACCTCCAATCGATTTTCGATCTTTCTAAAACAGCGTTTTTAAAGATAGCTTGCCATCCAGCATCCATGGCAACGCCTTTCCCATGGAGATTACAAGCTCAATTCATTCGTTAACGAAGTATTATATGGATATCAGCACGTCACTGTTTTCTGCGAAAGGCCTTTTCTGCCCGCACTCCTACTTTGCTGAAATGAAATTATATTTTAACAAAGATGCCTTTTGGTACATTTATATTGATACTAGTTTTAATCTATTCTTATTGTCTTCTATACAGACCCCGTCTCTGTTCAGTTTCTACTTGATAAAATAATGGTAAGAGATCTATCTGTTGCTTTAAAAACTCTCTAGGTTGAATCGTATCTTTATCAGCGTTTTTACAACAAAACAGATTTCTCGCTTTCTGTACCATTGACTGTGTGACTACTGTATCCCACTTAGACAACGAGAACCAATCACAGGGCCACTTAGACAACAAGAACCAATCACAGGGCCACTTAGACAACGAGAACCAATCACAGGGCCACTTAGACAACGAGAACCAATCACAGGGCCACTTAGACAACGAGAACCAATCGCAGCTCAGTGGTTAAATACCAGTCGGATGCATGGGAGGTCACGCAATCTCATTCTCGAACTGCAAATAGTTAGACCTTCACTTCTCAAACTCATTAATAATTCAAGAGATATTCATCCAATGGAGGGACTGTATTTGGTCACATGCATGTGTCTTGATACCCGATCAAACCCTTCTTCGAAGCTTCGTCAGGTGAATGCATATTGACATCCAATGAAATACCAGGGATTGAGCCCAAAATCTGTTGGTCACAGTTTATAAGACGAGAACGCCTCTAGAGTTGTAGTAGCCTTGGTAATTGTATATAGCGGTTTTTCAATGAGTATCATAAAACCAAAACCAGAGCCATCCACGGGAGAAAGTAAAAACCGCAGTTAACCAATCACGAGCAAGTAAAAACGCAGTTAACCAATCACGTACTGAAGTAATTTGGGATTGGTTTTACTTGAACTCACGATGAAAACTAAACGCAATCATGGATAATTTACCAATCAAATTCTAAACCAATCACCTAATTACTCTTCGACACTCCATTGAAAACCGCCTCTACTGGGCTATCAAATAATGTGACGTCATCGTCGCCCTCTTGGTTCCCTTTAACAAAATATTCCTCCATAGCTGCTTCTCTTGTCAGTTCATCCAACATGGTGGCCACGTCTTTTGTTATTTGAATCTCTTGGGATTGACTGCACACCAGCATTCTCGGGCGGCTCGTTTTGAGTCGTGGTTCCCGATGGGAAATGGCTGTATTCACAGGCTAGAGTTGTAGTCTCATGTATCAATTTTTTTCCTCTGCAGTCTGGAGGAAGTGTAGGACAACCCAACCCTCTCATGAAGCTGCTGTCCAATGTACAGCAACAACCACCACAGGAAACTGGCGGAACCTTACCACCAGCACTTAAAAACATCCTGGAACCATTACAGAGCAGAACAGGAGGACCAAGGCCGCCAGGACCGGTGGGACTGCTTGGATTCGGTGGGTATAGGACATGTACACTATGACGTCATTTGACTATAACTCCCAGAATCCTTTGCACAGTTTCTTTTGTTCATCTCAAAGGAGTTGGAAAATCTGACCAAGAAAAGGAATTTGAAAAGGTTTCTGTTAGTTGTAGTCAAATGACACCATCATGCAAATGTCCTATTTGTTTCTGAAGAAGAATCTCCAGGTGTAGGCGGTTTTGTACACTCTTGAAAAGCCCTCAAATTTGACTTCTCGTCTTGAATAGTTCTTGAATCCAAAAATGTGTTTAAAAGTCCCTTGAATTTGACTGACCAAAATGGGATGAGCTGATTGGCTGTTGACCTCATTCATTTGAGAATTCTAGTAAAAGTCAGAAATTAAAAAACAATTTATGTTCTAATTCGCTCCCCGCTCAACCGAACATAAAACATGTATCATGTATTAGGCAACCACTCATTGGGGTGTGTCCACACGAACCGCGTGCGCCCTCTTTATTAACTATCATAACTTCAATATACACGATGATAAGGTGTAATCTAGAGCAATTTTCTATTCATTATATATGCGCTCACGAACACTGATTTGACAATAACTGGCTACTTACAACTCTATAATAGACTAATACAGCATAGACGTGATGTATCGTGAAAATTACAATAATAATACTTGAATGGGAAACTCATTAACACATCTCTCTTACAATACTGAAATAGCGTTTTATAAGTGTAATATTCCACAAAACCTATCAAAAAATCACAATAATTTGTGAACACTAGTAAATTATAACTAGAAACCATATAACGACTTCCATTAGGTATTTAATTTGTAAGACGAGCGGCGGACGTAGGACTCGAATGACTGTACATTACGTAACTCCGACTATATAGTACTGTCCCACTAATGACGTATTGTGTCTAAAACAACACGTAACACCCCAGTAGCGGGGTTACGCAACCCATGATAAATACATTTCATGGTTTCATGGTAGTTGACACATGTAATGACGCCTAGCATTGTTCCGGACACTGTAAGTATTAGTTACCAGGCCTCCCGACTGCTGCAATTGATTATGTTTTTTGTTTCATTTCCTATTTTTGTCGTGTCGTGTCATGTCGTTTTGTTGTTTATGTTAATGCTTTATTTCTGTTGAACTAGCCTAGCCTAATCTAACTCTTTTATCAAATGTACCATTCTCTAATAGGACCTGGAGACACAGGAGGGTTGGTCAATGTCATGGGACCACCAGGACAGTTCGGCCCACGAGGCCCTCAGCCTCTCAGACCAGATCAACCCCATCTTTTTCAAGGCCCTGGAGGCCCAAGACATGGGCCACCAATGGGCCCATTATTCCCAGGCCCTGAGGTTCTAGGACCTCGTTTAAGAGGACCAATGCCTCGGATGCCACCACCTCGACCGTTACTGCCAGAACTGGTGAGCAAATAGCAAGTGGTTCGGTTACTTAAAGTGCACCTAACCCCTTTCGCAATTTTTATACATATGAATCTTTGAAACGGTTTGAGTTCTTCTGCGAAGAAAGTTTTGTATTACAGAGAATACTCTATGTTCTATGCTTGTTTGAAATGAGAAAATGCGACCTTTCCTGACCCATAACCGCGTGAGAAAAAGACTGGGTCGATTCCCGATCTTACGTCCTCCAACTCATTCGACTAATAATAATTTGGATAAATATTTAAGCATTTTGTCTAAAATAACTTTTTTTTTACTAACAACTCATAGACTGCATATTCTCTATATATCGATGTTGTTGTGATAGAAAGGCGCCATGGAGCATAATGCATTAATGAGGTGACGTAATATCGGGAATCGTCCCAGGCTTTTTCTTACGCGGTCATGGGTCAGGAAAGGTCAGATTTTCATAATTTCAAACAAGCTTAGAACATATAGTATTCTCTGTAAGCCAAAAACGTATTCGCAGAAGTACTCAAAAACATGTATAAAAATTGCAAAAGGGGTTAGGGGCATCTAACATTTATTTGAGCTTGTAATAGGTAAATTATGGAAAAATCTGCTAAGCTGAGTATCAGTCCCACAGGGAAGGGAGAATGGGACAACACGGTATCTCCCTTAGATTGACTATTATCATCAATTGTCAAAATCGCTAGAATTGATTATAATCCTCAATTTAACCTGGAGGTTAAAACCAGTCAAGTATAAAGATAAACAATTGTCGAATTCCGAACGGCGGTAGACACGCTTAGTGTAGTGGTCATGACGTCTGTACTACCAAGCACTACACGCAAACGGCTACGAGTTCGAGCCCGAGTAGGAGCGCTCAAAAAAAATTCTCTCGTTTACTTTCCTTTCTTGTTTACTTGTGAACCCTAGCTCTAGGTGAGTGAGAACCCGTCGTTTACCCGTGAACTCGTCCGATGGTTAGGGTTTGGTTTGTAGTTCGGGTTAGGGTTTGTCTTAGAATGATGATTATAATCAATTCTAGCGATTTTGACAATTGATGATAATAGTCAATATAAGAGAGATGACGCGTTGAGTAAGAATAGGAACAAGAGGGAGACTGGGGAGAGGGGAATAGGGAATAGGAACAAGAGGGAGACTGGGGAGAGGGGAATAGGAAATAGGAACAAGAGAGGGGACTACTCCCTCTCCCTTTGAGCCTGATACTCAGGCCGTTAAAGAGCCATGAAAATCGATATTTATTAGTGCCCATCTGGCGAGACGAAACTTCTAAATGTTCTTGTCATTATGGTTGGATTATTTATGATATGCAAATGTTAGCATAGCAAAAAGACTATCCTCACATACGATTGTGCTGGAATGTGCTGTCTGAGATGTCAACAGTCAAAAGCAGAAAACAAAGGAAACCGTACGCCATTGGTCAGATTTACTGTGAAAACGACATTCAGCCAATAGGGAAGACAACAGATCTTTGAATGATAAATTGGAGTAATCTCCTCGCACACGGTTTTACTTAAAATCAAACCATAGTTAGATTGATCAAAACTAAATAAAACGTCAAAAGTTATCTAATGTACATTTATTACTTTGTTGGTTTACTAATTGAATTTACGAGTACAGCGACCTTATTTAACGTCAGTAGCTCGTAACAGTCTTGTAAGACTGATAAACTTGAGGCCGACGGGAAACCTACGATTTAACGTCCTTATCCGTGAAGACTTGAAGGTCTAACCACTTGCAGTTCGTGAACGAGATTGTTTCACATCCTTTGCCGTTCATGCTCTCTCTCTCAGCCAGAGCATTACGTAGACAGTGATTGTACATTCAAACAAAGTCATTTTTTTTGTTTTGATAAAGTGGTGATAGAAAAAAAAACGACTCTTAAGCAACTGAGATAATTTGAGGATTTCACTTTCTCGTAGTTACTCTCAAGTTGTCTTACTGGTCTATCAAAATTAACCGATTTAGCTTGTACATTTGTTGTTCCAATTCAGGTCACCTGACTTTTCCCTTGAGTAAGGTTTTCTTGTTTTTCTGTATCCCCAGAGGAAATGTACAAATTTCTCTAACAAAGTACTGAATCCTGGAAAGCTGTCACATGATCTGAATTGGGACAACAAATGTACATGCTAAGTCGGTCTTTTGCATTTAACAGTCACGTGCTGATATATCACGGCAATAACCAATGAATTGAACTCGTGATCCTATGGGAAGGCTTTACTGGATGGCAAACAAACTTTAAAACGCTGTTTTAGGAAGATCGACAATCGATTGGAGGTGGAAAATAGCATTTACGAACAGGCATTATCGATCTCCTCCAAGCGTCAGTGTTTTTGCCATCCAATACAGCCACGTGATCGTATTTCTGCAAAAGGCCCATTGCAACCGAAACTGATTGGTATTCCTCATGTCAACAGGCAAACAGGGACGATTACCAAGACGACATGTTCGACCAATCGGAAAGTGGCGAAGACGAGGACAATAACGCATCGCACATGCGCGGACGGGGGAGGGGAAGTCCACGGAGTCGAGGCCGGGGCAGGGGCAGGGGTCGGGGCATGGCTCCCGTGTGTCGTCATTTCGTTTCCAAACGGGGGTGCCTACGGGGAGAATCTTGTCACTTTCTACACCCGGGAGTCAATGGCCCACCAATATAGCAACAACAATTGTACATAGATTATATAAAGAGGATTTTTTTAGATTTCATTATTTGTAGGAATGTTTATATAAAAGGTATGCTGAAAAAAGGAATATTTAATAAGAATGGTGGGTTCTGGTGAATTTTCTTTCATGGGGTTGTCGCAAGGTTATTATCGCTGCTGGAGTCATGGTAGAGTGCGAGCTCTCCCTACTATTGCCGTTAAGTTCTACATGAGAGCGACACCCTCCCAGTGTTGGGTTTATAGCGGAAAAGTCATGATATCACTGGGCGATTTAAACCTTGGTTCACACTAGCGACACAAGTATAAGCACAAGCAACATGTCGTAATTGTGAGATAGAGAGTGGGACAAACTACGGCAATGACTACGGCACGGTTACTGTACGGCATGCCGTGACATTGAAATGGTTTCCCATCGTTTTTGTCCTGCTGATCCAATCAAATTAAAGCTATACGGTAAGGCTACGGCCAGCCGTAGTTTGTCCCACTCGCACGAAATCTGCTCAAAGAACAAGCGCTGCTAATCCACCGTACCGGAAATGATGGCGTCTGTTCATTTGACCACAAGTCCTTGCGAACCTAACACCGTCTAAATCATCTATTCTCTTCAATAACTGGATTGGCAACAGCATTTGTACTTGCTTGTTTTTCAGATTGAAAGCCCCTCTACAGCGATTTTATAACGGATTTAAAGTTTTTCGCTCGCAAAGGATTGTGGGTAGAAGTACGAGCCGCCATCTTGTTCGATACGGTGCATTATCAGTGCATTACTGCATGCGTGTGCTATTACTGCGTATGCTGTTTGTGATTATGCTTTGTGTCGCTAGTGTAGACCAGGCTTTGTGTCGCTCAGTAGTGTGAACCAGGCTTACTAGATAACGCGCTTCGGGTCATATTGTTTTTTAACGGGCGTCGTGCTGATATAGAAATTAGCGGGAATACTGACTAGGGACGGCTAGCAATCTAAAGCCATCGGCGTGAGCCGTTGTCCTGCCAACGAGGAACATATGATCAAGGGAGCGATTGAGTTTGGGATCTTACCAGAGGAACTCGCTTTTCCATTTCATATGATGGGGAAAATGTTATAAGGCTATAAAAAAGTCTAACCAATTCATGGTTCCACACCTGTCAGTTAAAACACTTCAGACCAATCAAAACGCAGCAATGTTTCCCCGGGAAAATACGGCCGCCATCTTGTCCCACAAGCTGATGAAAACGCAAACTTTAGTTCTTCACTAAGTTTTAAGAAATTCGGCTAAAGGTTGGAAATCGATATAACGGAGAGAACGTTACGAAGACTATCGCCTCGGTGTTTTTCGCCATGATTGTTTGGAATTTCTTTGGTTAAAGTTTACGGTTTGTACGTAATGCGGCTGCGGAGCCATGAATTACTTGAGAACTGAAATCTTCCAGGTCGTGAATCGTATAGCACAATTAAGGGGTTGTCGTATGACATGAAGTAGGAAGCCTTAAGTTAGTGGTCCTTTAGATTGAACCTCCCGAAACAATTCGTGAGGTATTCGGCACTGAGTGGAGAATGGAGCTTAGCGTTCCATAGGATGGCATTTGATCATGAAGACTCTCTGGCGACCGTTATGCTGTGCGCAACTCGAACGAATTTCGTATGATATCAAATTCCGAGCTTGAAAGTGTAAGATCAGAGTAGGCACGTAACAACAGCTATACACCCTCGCAAAACATAACGGTCAACAGAGTGTTTAAGGATGAGTGTTTACTGCTTGCATAAAAAAATCCCGGAATTTTCGATTGGAAATCCAAATAAGACTTCTTATCCCGCAAAAGGTTTCAGAAAAGATGAAATACCATCGAATGTTTCCTATTTTTTCCCATTTTCGCCGAATAGATCTTTATCACGCGTCGGCCATCTTGAATAAAACCATTGTTCATGCTCGTCCAGCCTCGGTTCAACGCGTTTTAGAACGAGGCTGAACGCGCATAAATGGTTTTATTCCAAGATGGCCTAAAGGTCTATTGCCTGAAAAATGGCGCACCGTTTGCACAAATTTGAAGAAAGTCGGCCATGTTCGTTTTTGTAGCCGGCCGAGAGAGATTTACTGTCCAATCACTTGCCTAGAATTACCACAAAACATCAGTGGTACAGTTATGTTTTTCATTCAGTTTTTCTGTAACTCGTAGATTACTCCAATCCATTGGGTGAGAGATCGAGTTGTGTTTTACGGTTCACTTCTAGTTCGTGCTTATTTCATAACCTGCTAATAGGGTTGTATCCCTAGGCCCTGAGCATTTCATGGGAAGAAGGTCGATCTTTCTAAGAATAAGTCCTTTAAAAGAATACTTGAATATCCGGTCTAGCGGTTACCACTCCTTAGAATCTGAAGTCGCGCCCTCTATAAAGTGCATATCTAATCTACTGACTTGCCTAACCTACTAAAAGTGTGGGAAACAACACCTACATAACACCAGGCAAACGAACGCTCAAACAATCAAAGTATGTTGGTTCAGTTGCCCAAAAAGTTATCAACTTCTTGTTTGGGGATCAGAGTCGGAGAAGTTCATTAGTCGCACTCGCCGAGAATCGGAGAAAACGAAAAGGATTTTTTTTCTTAAATCACGAACTTTCCGATTCGGTTTTATATTTAGTGCGTCGACGCTGTGTTTTAAATCCTAACGCATCAAGCGCCGAGACTATATCCATAAAGGGAATAGTTAATAAATATACCCTTTTCCCTCGAAACATTCAACCGCTCGCAAGAAAGAGCTGTCGAGAATGGTCACGTGATAAAGTCAAACTGTACCAAACAAGCATACTGTGCATGGCTTTCTTGCATTATACGAAACTCTTGTTAATTTCGGTGCAAAGCCCTTAAATTTCAAAATGCGACTGGTGAATGTCGACCCGACTGTTTTCGCCAGTTCAAGGGGAAACTAGATATTTTTGCGTATAAAAAAAAAGTTGTTCAAGGTCTCGGCGAGGAAGAAGTGATAGAGGGGTTTGACACCATGTTAAGATTTGGAATCGTGAGTTAAGTAGCTTCTAAAAAAATAAGTATAGAATATTAGCCACTAAAAATCGCTACTTCAGTAACCATGAAATGATGCTAGTCGAATCACTTCGGGAAGCGGAAACAAAATTTGCTTCGCAGCATGTTTCCCGCGCGCAAACGAGGAAACACCGAAATTCACAAATGTTTACTCGTGTGAAATTGGAGTTACGGGGGGGCACTTGTATGATAGCTGGGTATAGGTATGAGATCAAGCGGCCATGAGGTCCAGAACTGGATCCGGCTTTATGAGAAAAATATTGCACCAATACCCGGATTATTATTGTGAAAATGAACCCGGATTTCCTCCTTGTTTGATAATTCTGAATCGTTTAAACTAGTGAAATCAAGAATCTGATTGGCCCAAAAAACGGAATTCGACTGTTATGAAAGATCGAACGGTACTGCATGCCGCACATGTTACGTTGAGAACAAGAGTATCCTCGGGCATTTAATTAATACCATGCAAAAGTACTGTTTCAGATTCCTAAATTATAAAGGATTACCCACTTTTTAATGCCAATCCTATGTGTTCTGGATGGGTTAACAATAATATCAGAAGGGAAATCCTCGCCGTCAAAATAATTCGTGGTTTTGTTTACACTGATTAGTATGAAGGCAGCACAACACTTGTCTAAAGAACGTGCTAGTTTACAAAGTACTTGCTACTTTCTATATTTCGGAAGAGGGATATGTATAGGACCTTGAAGTATCGGTAATCGTCTTTGTGAAGGATATATGTCGGATGACTATCAACCCGACTGTGAGAATATGCAATACATGCCTGATCAGGCTCGATGGCCCAGCGGTACTCTGCCGCCCGTGCTCCTAAAGACCCCAAAGCTTCTGTACCCTCGAGCACTGATGGCTTGTGATACAGTACTGCGTTACACCATAGAGCGGATTTCGATTGAGTGTCAAAAGCAATCCGTGATTGCTTAGGTTTCGCGTTTGCTCAGTTTTCCTATTGGCTGTGGAAACTTATATTTTGTGATTATCAGCCAATCGTGCTAAACTAAAAAAAATCTGTCTATCACGACCATCCACGATTGCGTTTACTTTTCCTCGTGATTGGTTCAAGTAAAACCAATCTGTGATTGGTTCTGTGATTACTTTGGTTTTACGACACTATCGAAAACCGCTCTTTATAGTTAACTATGATTAAACTGAATGCCGAGTAGCCGTTGGTGTCGTTACGAAGATTGTGTGCTGCACTGAATGAAATGGAGGAATATAAGTCTAAGAGGGTTCCGGTAAACAACCAAACGCGTTGTGTTTATTAGACACGAGTATATTTCTGCCAGGCTAATCGTAAAAAATTAAAGTACGACTATTCGAGTAACATGTACATGTGGTGTTTCAATAACTGTTGGTCGGTAAATGACTGCAATTAGTCGTGTGATATGGTTTGACTAATAAAATATTGAGTGCGCAAATGCTGTCCGTGTGATTGAGAGCGCGGTCAGTAATTATTAGGGGAGGCTACTATTTTTGGGGGAGGATCAGATTTTTTTTGGGTGCCGGTTTGGGGGGGGTCATTTTTTTAGCGCAGATAAGGGAGAGGGTCACGATTTTGTATGCTCCAAATGGTTCAAAATATATCATTTTTGTATTTTATGACATCTCCAACACTTGTACTAGTGCAGCAGCAGCCGTTACTATGACTACTAACTGGGTTATAGGTTAGTAGTTGGTTAGGTTAGGTATATAGGGGAGGGTCACAAAATTCTGGGCGCACTGCGTTTAGGGGAGGTCGATATCAGTTTTAAGTCCTGCTTTGGGGGAGTGCCACAATTTTTAGGCCCAAATTTATAAAAAATGAATCCGACTGTAGGGAATCCCAGTGATTTAAAAAATAATGCTCAATTGGGAATCAAACAACGCGTGATTCAATACGAACCCATCAACACGGTAACTCCCAGCTGTGCTGCAAATACACTGGCATTTATTCTTGAGAGGTGAGGGAATTTGCGATTTGAGTTTCTTTCCCACACTGTACTTCTTGCCGTGTCCGATATTTTTAAAGGACCGAAGAAAGTATTCTGTACTTCTGTCTCATAAGTTTTAAAAGAAACATCAAAAGAAACACCCTATTTCATCCTAAAAAGGGACATGATAAGGTAGTCACACCGCGGCGACACGTTTAGCGCATGCGCTTTGGATGAGCCCAGTGCGAACGCATCCTTCCAGTTTAAGTTTTCTTAAATTGTAATTCACTTGCACTGTGCTTCAGATTTATTTACTAAAAAAGTTTAAGGCCTTGGAAATTTTACCAAACCTGCCGTATATGAACATTCCAGCTCACCAACGTTTGGTCGCAGTGTGACGCTTTCCCGCCAAAACTTCAATATTGACGAAGATGACGGACATTTTGAAGGCTTTTCGCCATTTTCAATTTACGCCCTAGCTACTCCGGAAATTTTGACATTTTGATCGGCAAAAACGATACTTAATGTTCGGTTAACTCACAACTTTTTACAGGGGACCGTTAAAATTCGCTATTATATTTTGTTGCTAAAATGGAAGATAGGAAAGATAATCGCATTCCAATGAGGATAATCCTGCCAGTTGGCTTGTTTACAAAGTAGCGTAATTCAATACGTTTGCGTTGAATTCGTTCTTTCGACTTAATGCGTGCGAAGTATCAGGATACTTTGCATTATTTGCCGGTTGTTCAAGAGCTTACAACGACAGTCACATTTGGAAAAGCCTTGCACGTCAGATACTTCATGATCAGGTTTTCTCTAAGGATCAGTTGGGTTATGTAATCCCACTCTATCCATAACCTTTACTCTATTGACTGCATTCTGGAATAAGAGTACACAGAATGATCACTACAGCCCTATCTCGTGATTTTTAGCCACTAGAATACTAAATGTATCGTGAATAGCAAACGCCAGGAAGCGTTTGTAGAGTGCCTGAACCAATAATTTCCAAAGGCCATTCACTCTTTTCACCTGGTGGCCATCTTGGATTCAAAGCGAGGCTATCCCTTTTTTTTGCTAGGTTAGCCTCGCACTGAGGGATATCAGAACGAGGTACACAAGATTGCCTCGCTTTGAAACCAGGGTGGCAACCGGGTGAATTCCAACGCGCCCTTAAAATTAGTTGAATGGCTGTTTCCTATTTTCCCCGCTTTTCGGTACAAACTTTAATAATTGAGCCTATTGAAAAGTTACCCTACTTTAAGGTAGAACTCACTTCAAACAAGGCACAAGTTCATAAAATTGTAACTTTTTTTACTTCCAGTAATGTATTCTTTACATTTGTAAATTTCATAATTTACTTTCATATACAGATAATATTACACTTGAATCCAGGTTAATATAAATTAAATCTTAAAGATAAATGAAACACAAGCCAATAGTCTCTCGTTTGGCTTACTTTTCGGTAATTTTTGAGGGAACTTTCAAGTTACTGATATTCTAATGTTCTTATTAATGATCTATAGAAATGTGTTTCACTGTGATTTATGTAACTAAGATTGGAGCCCAGCTGACTTTCCCGTCGCTTAATAATATTGGGTAGTTCTATTCTTCAAACAGAATTGCTACTGCCAACAGATATTCCATATTTAAGTTTCTGTGAAAACACTAAAAGCTCTGTTAGCAGTATATTGGGACAGAATGACTAAACTTGGACTACTTTCTATGTTGATTTCCAAATGTTTTACGTTGCTAGAGATGGGTAGTCGGTAAGCCTCTAAAATATTCAAATGGTAAACAAGAATGAAGTTAAAACTTGATATAAGTCATATTTAAACGTTTGAAAATGTGTCTTTCTCTTTAAAAAAACTTACCGGTTGTAATAAATAAATCTCTATACACTTGATACAAGTCTTTTTTTTTTTAAATCACAAGGTGTTGTAAAGCCAATTCCCCCTCCTTGACCCCAAGTACCGAACATTTACTACCATGATCTCCATTTGTTATCAAATAAGATTATCTATAATTTACCTGGACTTCATAATTGTAGCTAACTAATTAACGACTGTACAATATCTGTGCCTGTAGCTGTTGCAAGGTGATTTCTATGCATATGAATTGTATTCACAATTTGTTTTTCACGCTTCTGTTCTTTTTATACTTTATAGCCAGCCTGAAGCCATCCGATTACTTCCGGTATATATCCTTACTGTGTCATGGGAGTATAAGTAGGTACATATCCATATATATAATATTGAATTGTAAATTATAACTTGCGAGGTCAATAATTAGTAATAGTTCCCTATTGAACAGCTTACTTATTAAATTCAGTAAAAAAGGACTGCATTTGCTCTGATAAAAGGGCCACATCAAAAAGAAATTGAAAAACACTCCACTTATGTCGTATAAATAATACTTTTTCCATCAGTTTGAAAAGTCTTAGACGGCAAAAAGAATTTGGGCAAAACTTTACGTCAACTAAAACAGCTTTATCATCAAAACCCCTAAAGAGATTATTTCATGTTTTTCAGTATAGCCAAGCAACTTTTCAAGAGGAAAAAAAGGGCCTTAATTACCATAGCAAATCCAGTCCAAATTAACTTATTTTGTTTCCAGTTATAGGTAAGTACTTTGTAGTCTATTGTCTTTCATGTTGTCTGTACTCCGATAACTTACAGGTTGGTTCCAATCCCTTAGAGACCTGTGTGATGAAAGGTTGAAATAATATTAAAATGCCGAATAGTGCAGCCCATGCCACATTATAATCAGACAGGCCTACCAGTATATATGTTTTGGCATCAAATGAATTTAATGAGCAATATCAAGACTTAGAAATCAATCTATGTTTTAGAAAGTCGACTGAAAGTTTTTTAATGTATGTTTTGTGAACGGAATGCATATTAGAGTGCTGTACTACATGTGATTTGTTCTTCGCAAGCCAAAAGATTAGCTGAGAATCAAATACATAAACAGTAAGTTTATGTCAAGTATACATGCAGCAGCAATATGTCAGGCAATGTTCATAAACTGAAAGTTCTTAGTAACACTTAGAACTTAGTATAATCCAACTAGTGTTCTATTGCGAATCTTGCAATCAGATTGGCTAAGCTACTCATTATCTATTGAGCGATAGATAGCAAGTAGCGAAAAGGAAGGTTTTGAAAAACAAAACAACGTCGGTCAATAGCCCTTATGTATAATGATGTCACGCTTTTGTGATCACCACCAAACCTCACTTTGGTATAACATTTTCTCTCAACACAAAAGTGAGACTTGGTGGTGATCACAAATGCATTACGTCATCATGCAAAAGTATTCTTGTTTCAGTTTAAGATTGAGCAACTAGTTAGTTTCTACTAAGATAATTAGACTACTCGCTCTCGGTTTCTATGGCTGATAGTCGATTTCGGGAGCTATGTTTCTCATCAAATATCATCCGAAAGATATTTTGAGCTCGTAGTCTAACTGTTACATAGAAATACTTCGCGCTTGAGCAGCAGCCAGTAGAACATCTAGCAGTATTTCAATATACTCCCATGATACAGAAGATACATTGGTGGCTCATTAAAATGAATTAATCATATCATGCATAAGTTCTAGATGGTTCTGACCATTGTGATTCGTGGCTGGGGGGTAACCACTCATTTCTTGTGGGTACTGGTGTTGTGGCATCATGCAGTCCTCAAGAGCTTGCATTGTGTGTTCCACTGTCATTTCCCCCCCTGAATCCATGTGATTAAGTGGTTGCTGGTAAGGGTATCCTGGGGGAACCATTGACCCCATGTGGTTTGGCAATCCCTGGTACTGTGCTTGTAGCATTCCGTAAGGTGATTGAGATACAGGTATCCCCTGCGAGGGTGATAGTGAAGATGGAATATCCAGAAGATCTCTGTCCCCCCTACGCTTTTCCCTTGGACTTGATCCTGGTGTATAAAATAACAAATCAACTGTAAGGGCAAACTTTTTGTCTATTGTAAAAACTGAATTTGCTACTGGAGATGTAACACAGTTTATAATATACTCAACAAAATATCTGGATTCTGATTGGTCAATAACGAGTGCATAGAAAGGTTATAGAGTGCACGGTCGCACGCTCTCAGCAAATGTTTGCTCAGTATATTATAAACAAAAAATCGCATGAACTGCTCGTGCTATACGTCATTAATAGGCACTGAGTGATATTTTAAAAGTTCTCAACACTTGCCTAAAGGCGAGTGCAATCATCAGAACTGTCAAAATATCACTCAGTGCCTATAAATTACGTATAACGAGCAGGTCATGCGATTTCCTCTACTAAGAGTGCATAACTGAAGAAAAATGATAAAATGATTTAATAAAAAAAAAACAGGCCAATCTTCTTATAAAAAGTCAAGCAAAATTTGCAGTGTTTAAAACATATGCATGAAAAGTCGACATAGTTTGACTACCTGAATAACTGATTTGTAAATAAACATGTAAGACCCTATGTCGACCGGCATGCTTTGCGAGGGTGTAGTTGGTATGTTATTACAAGAGAACATTATCCGGAGCGTCCATCTGTCACATATTCGAGATGCAGCGTTTTCCCCGATCGGGTAATTTTTTGATTTCATTTCTCACTGTTCGCTTTGTTAACAAAAATACCTCGTTAGCTTCTCTTGTTTGTTATTCATTTGAATTAAAATTAAAATCAAGCAAACGCTTGTGATTGGCTAGCCGGACCGCATTCGCGGGAAATACATTCTAAAAATAACCCGGTCTGTAACAATGCTGTGTCATAGATGGACGCTCTGGGTAATTGGTTATAATAATTATATATATATACTGGAATACTAAAAAATACTACATTATATCGTTCAAGCTCTGAATTCCATATCATACAAAATTCGATTGAGTCGCGCAAAGTATAATAATATTTATTTCTTATATTGCGCAAATTAACATGTTATGTGTGCTAACGATATGGGATCTTTAAAGAATATAGCCCAACCATGATGCTTAGCGGCCTTTCGTTTTGTTTTGTTTATTTCCGCTTCGTGAAATTATCAAACAAAACACTGAGGAAAACTACAAAATAAACTTTCCAAAAACAGATTCTAATTGAAACTATCACAAAAAAAAAAACAGGACTGTAACGATTTTCAATAGATTGGAAGACAACTCGTACAAAGCCGACTTTTCAACTGTGACAAAATGGCGACCATAGCGCGCAAAGCATGATGGTTGATCTATATTCTTTATTAAAGTTAACTTGAACTAAAACATTCTGGGATGCATTGATACTATAAACGATAAAAGTAGTCCACCTCCCTGTACTGCATAATTTTAATACACTATCCTATATATAATATAACAAGAGCATAGGTAAGAAAGGGAATTATATTTATCGTATGACCCATACGGCCCCGCGCGCGCTTTCCTTTCAAAACCATTTACAAAAGTAACGTAATGAGGACCGGACGTGTATGGCGTGAGCGGGCCGGAAAAGCCGTCCGACCCTGCACAATTTTTTTCTTGCTGCTACAAAAAAATATGGTCATATGATAAAAAAACTATTGACTGAGTTAGGTCCGGTGCCGGACGGGAAAATATTTGGCTCTCGGTCATTTTGTATGTGCGCTCGGACCGTACGTCATGACCTCGAGCCAAATATTTTCCCGTCTGGCCCTCCCACTCAGTCAATAAGTACCTAAACTTAGTAAACTCCAGCTCACAGTGAATTACAAAGTTAAGAAAATTCAAACATTTTGAAATCTTTGCTTTTAAGTAGTTTTCTTGTTTTTCGCGAAATATCTCATGTAAATACGCGTACGTAAAACTAAAAACATGTTTTCTTTTAGTTTCGGCGGGAAACTGGGGCGAACGCGCGCACTGGGCTCGCCAAAACGCATGCGCGTGACGTTTTGCCGCGGTGTGGCGCGCGACAATTGCATGGCGGCAAAATCGTTTCCGCCGATATTGTTGTCGCGTGCGGGCGCACTTCCGGTTAGTAAAATAGATTTTATTAGGCATTGCAATCGCACAACCGCGCGCTACAAGATTTCATCTATTCCTTATGCTCACTTGATAATATACAATCTTAATTTCGGCTTCTTTAAATTTTAATACTCTTAAAAGTATATGATTCAAAAGATAATCTTCATTTGGTCTTGTTTAACTTTCAATATAAAAACCTGCTCCAGCATCAATCTACAATCAGTATACGGTAATGGATCCATTCAGTACTACTTGCCTTTTCCGTCTTTTGACTTTTTAATGCTTCGTTGCCTGTTACTGACTCTACAACTACTGGCTCCTTCTGATTCCGGATTGTTTCTCCTTGCCAACTTTTTTATCTGCAAAATAGATACCATTTTAGATTCTTGCAGAACCAAAAATAACGAATGTTGTACCTTTTCAACGCCTTTTTCATTTGGGCTATGCCTTAGTTTTATACTTATGTCAATTTGTTCTTCACAAACTCTATTTCATAAGACAGTATCTTTCCTTTCTTGTTTCATACTCATACTCATTTCATACTCATAAAAAAATGTATTTAAATTATAGTCAGAATGTTCTTCCTCTCCAACAATGCTCTCTATTTTCTGCTTTATTTCACACAGTTTGAAAAAAATCTAGACATTTTATGAACATTTCTTTAGCACTCTTTAGCAGTTCCTACCCTCTAAAAAATTGACGACGTTTAATGAATACAAGGTAAACAAATAGGCCACTTGCAAGATCTTTTCCATTGTATGAAAATGATATCCTTCACAAGTACAAATTGGAACAAAAACAGTTGAAAAAAAGACCTAAAACTTCGCCTCGTTGCAGTCAAGTAAACACTGAGGTGAAGGAGTGACAGTGAATGGGATGGATTTTGAAAGTAGCCTATTTTGTCCAGGTGATGTGGGTTGGTGTGATGGAAACTTACTGATTTCTGTACCTTTGCTCTTTGATTCTGAAACCAGACTTGAACGACTCTAACACTCAAGCCGGTTTCACGAGACAGCTCTTCTCTCACCTGAAATTTGATAAGAAGCACATTGTAGATTTGCGAAATAATTGAGATTAAAATAACTGTTTTATAACATTAGACGGTGGGCAATTTCTCGCTTGACGTTTGTGGTTTGTCTTGACACTTCAAAATATGTGGCAATAATCAAATTCTAAAGTCTAAAGTGATGCGACTTCGTTCATTGACAGAAATCCATTTACGGGGACGGAATTTGAGCAGGATTTCACTTGACCAAACATCTGTTGGCATATCATCTTTCTAAAAAAAAAGCCTGGCTAATGATCTATTCACTAGGACCATTTAAACAACAGGTCATTTCATTTAACAAGACAGACATTGTGGGTTTCAGCCCGGACGGGCTGGCAACTCTAATATAAATGAACGAATAACCTTTTGTTCAACTAAATATTTAAAAAATCATTAAAAACTGCCTTGCGAATAATTACAAATGACAACAAGTTGTGAATGTACAAATAGAAAACACATTAAGCTTAGTTTGTTTCCTTTGTCTCCTTCGTTTCTCATCAGATCGTCATTACGTAGTCTCTCAGGGTACTTTTTTTTTGGGGGGGGGGACATTTTCCTGTATGCCAAAACAGGAATACACTAAAAAAATCCATTTTATTTACATCAGTCAAACACAAAAAAATAATTCCTACTAATAGCGACTACTTTCAACTTTTCAGAAGGATATGTGCAGCATTTCGAGGTATTCTAAGTTCAGAATAGCTGAAACTAAGTCTCCAAAATGCACCTTTAGTATATTAAACTGAAGTATAAACAATAAACATTATGTTAATAAAGCTTTATATGCTGCCGTCTTTACGGAGGAACCATTATTGTCTCTTCAAATTGACAGTATGACATTTGTCTCTCTTCATTACACTCAATAATTATCTTCAATACATAATTCCTAATTCACCCCTTCTTTAATAAATATCACTGGACGATATGCTACGGTTTGACTTTATTTCTTTGCAAAGAAAGTTACAGCTGGGCAGGTAATCTTAAAAAAATACTAAAATGTTCGTTAAATCGTTCAAGAATATAACGACACCGATATAAATATACAGTTTACATTACACTCTTTCTCTCATCCATTGCCTCTTGAGTAATTTTTCATTGAAACTTGGCAGGTTTTACTTCACTGAAATATGACTCTAAGCCGAGGTGGTTGCTCTGACTTTTATGTATATTTTTATATGACAATGAAATCATTCATAATAAAGAGAGAAAATATCTGGTAGGGCGAAGGAGCAAGTCTTTGTGATACAGTTCCTAAAGGTAGAGGAGAAAGAACCACCAGTAACTATTTTTTGTAATGTTTCCTTCAATTTGATGTCTTTCTTTTCGGGAAAGGGGTGAAGTGTGAATGCAGGCTCTATATTTGCAGTGTACTGGCTCGGAGGATCGATATCTGTTTTGCGCGCGCGGGATTTCTACTTTAATGTATTTTTCGTTGTTTTGGTTTATTATATGTTAACGAATATATTGGAAAGAGAAAGAAAAGGCATCAAATAGAAAGAAAGGAAATATGGAAAGATATAATGGAGCAAGGGAAAAGGTCGAGAACAAGAGGAAAACGAAAAGTTACAGGATGAGAGAGAAATGAGGCTGTAAGGACACTGCGCAGAGTAAAACGAACAAAGGCAAAAGTACGCAAAAAAACCTTAATCAAGCCGAGGTTAATTTATAAAAAATGGAAATCAAAAAAGGAAAAAATGAGGGGGAAAGACAGCAAATTAGGGGAAACAAAAGAATGCCAGGGAAAACGTCGAACGAGTGTACGAAACACAGTAAAGGGACAAACTTAAAATGAACGCTCAAGAGGTCGAGAAGTAAATTAATACAGAGTTTGAAAAAAAAACGTAAGGTCACAAACTAAACGATCAGGCCAAATATTGGATTAGACAGGCCAGCAAGGGCCAACATGATTATAAAGACATACAAAGGTGGCGAGAAGTTCACCAGATGTTGGGCTTTTAATTTTCTTTGTACTGGTAGCAACTCCAAATTGTCACACCAAATGTCATTCGCGGATCAGCGTTTTCCGCCAGCCTCCTGTTCGATTTCACCTGTTTTTCAATACATATATTTAGTTGGTTTTGCATTAACGCGGTCTTTTTCAGTTGAAGTCTGTACGTAGAAAAGTATTCATGTGTGAATTAACTGTGTCTGCTTTAGACTTGCTCCAAGTCGAACTCGCTTAGTTACTGGGTAAGCGATTACTGGGTCAAAAAGCGAGCGCGAGAATCGAAGTGAGAGGCGAGTTCGTGCGGGGGCTAAGAAGGACTTTGAGAAAGTCTATGTCTGCTTGTGCGCACGAGAAATGCATTCAATGATTTTACGAGCTGCCCGAAACCCCTAAGTAATTTATACGTATTAGTAAATTTTCTCTGCTCAATTGACATATTTCATGGTAAAGTTTCACCTATGTTTTATTGTTTGAATTTTAAAAGTAAAGTTGAGCGTCGTTTTTTAGCAAGTAACACGCACTACATCTTTAAACGCTTCAACTGGAACCCTTAGGACTAATTTCTAAAACGTAGACGAATTAAGTGTCTGTGTGCCTGAAACGCGAGACGACCGTACACGCTGAATTCGAGTTAACGAATATTCTTTTAGTTAGAAGTTCTGATGGGAATTTGGCAGTAGTATTAAAAACTTAAAGCCCCGCGGCATATATCTGTGCTAAAATAATAACAGAAAAATAATAATGGACCACGTTCGGTCGATAATTGAAAGTAAATGAGATAATTTGGAGTGACACATTTTTTTTGGTTTGCCCTCACTTCAACCGTCAGTAGGAATACTGAACGTGAGGTTGTCAGGTAGTACTAGTATAGAATGAAAACAACGGGAAACTAACGAACTAGAGTCTACCACCCAGAGAGCTGTGGCCTTTTCATGACACAGTCCTAGGTAGCAAAAAGGCGAAATAAGCAAGGTAAAGAAAATGCTTGTCGTTGGTGATGATAACGAAATAAAGATACGTTTTAGCTCTGCTTTTATGAATTGCTTCAACTTTAAAACCACTGAGAAACAAAGAACATTTTTTAAATGACCAAGGCTGATATTATTTTATAATGGTATGACTTTCGAGGTTCTTTGTAGCAATTAAGACTGTAAAGACTTTAACGCACAGTGTAGATTTCAAGTTATAACTCCCAGAAGACTAAATACATGATTTTTTTGCGATAAACTCGCCAAAACATGACCCAGCTGTTAAAACTTTCACTGTGCCGCTCTCTTCCCTGAGGGTTGTTATTCATAGAGAAATAATCATTGGGGTTTTCTCTGACTTGGTTCATTTAGCAGGTTAAAATATATGTTATTTCTTTTCACTGTATTTCATCTTCCAACGCTCTTTCTCCGGATATGGAGTAGCATACAGAACAAGCCAGGTGCTGTGAATTATTTACACCGCCACTACCTGAGTCAACTTTACCAGTTGATTACTGCAAACAGCCTTTCTTACATCGGATTCGCAGTTATTTAAGTAACGTCAGACAACATATCTTACCTTTCTACAGGGTTTCGAGCTAATTTCGAATGCGGACTTGAAGACTTTTCTCTGCTGACTTGTGAGTATCGTTCTCGGTCTTTTGGGACCTTTTTTATCATCGTCGTCGCCGTCGTGAACCGAAGAGTCGTCGGAGTCAGAATTTTCTGTCTTGATTTCTTTCTTCGTTTCTATTTCCGATGAGATAGTGTTGTTACTGACATCTGCGATGCAATTGAAATACATTACTTTGTTAGAACCAGTTCCCGAGAATGGGTTACGCTACGCTTGCGATTTTACTTTACTCATGATATTGGCGCAATATAGAAGACATAAAAACTGAGGGAAAAGCAAACTTCATTCAAGTAATATATGCCTTACATATGTTTAAGCCATTGTAAATTCGAAAAATTAAACTGGTATATGGACTTCGGATATCCGGAATCAATGCCTGTGGGTGTTTTCCTGGTAAGTTAGCGTGTAGCGTCGTTTATCGAAAGTGCGGGTAGATGTTGGGTGTTATAATCTTGTTTGAGGGTTCCACGTGGTTGGGAATCGTACTATATATTTGTAGACCTTTGGAGAGAAACTGGATTCACCAGAACATGACATATGGAATGACATCCGGCCGTCAGTTCTTTGCGCGTATTGATGCGTTTAATATCAAACTCATTTCTACCCAACAGAGCACACTTTTTCTCATGAATCTCAATAAAAATATTTTTAATCCGTATGTTAAAAATATGACAAGGTTGACTTAGATACATAAATTATTCCAGTTTACTTATTCTCCCTATAAAGTCGTAAACACTCTTCATCTCAAACCCCATATTATGTCCAGCTATGTGTTCGCACAACTGGCGTTCACAATATAATAACTCAAAATACGAATCGGACTTTGCTTTTTTGACACATCAGTATTGCTACTCAAACTAAAATTTTGATAGTTTTGTTTTTGCTTGCTGCTTTGGCTAAAAAAAATAACTTAGTTAACAGCTTAATTTAAAAAAAGGAACATTCATCAACATAAAATGCAGTGTCTCGACAAATTTCCAATGTGAATCGCTTGATGATAAATAATAATTACGAATTCAAAGGACACCCGACTTCACCTAGATTCAATTTACGGAGTTGGCTTAATTTCTCACGGCGTTTATTGTGTAAATCATTCTTTGGCGGTTGTTGTTTTGCGTTATGTGCGAAAAGTGTAACTGTTTTATATGCTTTAGGCCAGCCTTACACCTTCGTTTCCACATGTTTATACATTCATGGTAAAAAAGGATTAAAGTAAAGAAGGGAAGAGATCGAGGAAAGTGGAAACGGAGAAGAGAATGAACGCAGAACGGACCTTGGAAGTTGAAGCTTATATTATTGCTATCTTTTTTTTCGATTTAGGAGTTCAATTTTTCTCATTTTAGCCTTTGTTTTTAGCTTTTTGTACTAAAAAGCGAGTGGTATTTCACGAAATATTCCTTTACCAATTGCGCTAAATTCATGGGCATACGTAAAACCTCTTACTAAGTTCCCAGTCACGTATAAATAGAGCTTTACTTCACTTTTGTTTAACTTTAATCCAACTGGACAAACAAACACTATCTCGATTTAATACTCCTATCAAATTGGACATTATAGATTAATCCGTTTCTTGCCGATTCAAATAAGATACGTTCTAGAACGAGACGACGGAACCTTTGAGATTAATTAGAAGCTAAGAATCAAAAATTGGTCTGTGTATCTCATTACAACTTTTATAGTTAGACTAAACAATTACGCTTTTTCCTGTTTGCCGCGAAGGCTGCTAACATCCCATGTTTTAATAGGGTCATGCTTTACCACTAAGGGCAGTTCAGCTGGTTCGACAGTCAATAATTGAAACTTTCATAACACAAGCATTTATGATGCATCTTTTTTATCAACACAATAATAAAACACTCTAATCAAAATCTGACTTTTTGTAGGCTAGCCGTGAAGGTTGAAGAGCTAAATTTTGAATGAAAAATGTTTATTTACTTTGGTAGAAAATCCTGAGAGTTCTGTCTTGGATTTATTCTTGTTCTTTCTATCCGCTTTCTTGGTAAATATACCCAGGGTGTAGCCAGGAGTTCCGCGAGGCAGGGAAGGGCCAAGTCTGGCGATCCATCATCTTACAGAGCTTCTTTACCCTTTGGAAATCATGAAGGGGGGAGGAGGACCCCTGGAATCCTCCCCTGGCTACTCCCCTGACACCGTTATTTAATTGCAGCAGTACAGGATCGGATTCAGTAACATTGTATTCTACAATAAAATACCATCAACTTTCCCGCCACTTACTTTCTTGTTGTCTGTTAACGTTGTTGCTTTCGCTGCTGTTGTTGTTGTTACTGCTGTTGCTGTTATTATTGTTCCGGCTGCTTCCTCTATGGGAGCTACGACTGTTCTGTTTCGGGAGCTTAGCAAAGTCCACTTTGCAATATAATTTATTGTCTTTGAGAGCAAATTCTTGACCTTTTTCTAAAACATGTCCACACATCGCACACACGAAGCACTGTAAGTGATAAACATTCCCCAAAGCTCGCATCACCAATTCGTTTGCCGGAATCGTCTTTTTACAGCCGCTGCATTTTGTTCCAAATACTCTGTGAAGAGAAACAAGACTGGGTTGGTTAACTTTGTATGAGTATAAGTAATGTCTGACTCGGGTTAGGTAAAATGAAAAGCGAGAGAAGAGAGTGAGGTTTTAATTCTTAGGGAATGCAAGACTAAAAGTAGTTTGACAAAAGCAAAACGACTTCAAGTCTAGAAAACATTGACTCGGTATAGACACAACAGAATACTGAGTGAAATTCCAATCTTCAAGAATTTAAAAATATATATTTAGTAACTAGGTAGCGACTTTAGAGTCCATGGGAGGGAATTATTAGTTTCGCTGAAGAATTAACACAGTGGTGATATTGATTACTCCCACACCTCTTCTCAAGTGCACATTTCGAGTTCTAAGTCAGAATTGGCAAACCCAAACAGATGAAGCTAAATATATGATATTGATTTTTTTTAAACAGTTCGTTTCCAAAGATATCCGGTTCTTGCAACCGACTTTTGCTAAAACACTGATTTATGGCTTTCGACATCATAAACAATTGTTTTATCTCAGGTTTTGCCAAAAATGACGACTTCCTTTTTCTTGAATTGCTCTTTTCTTTTCCTGTTTTCTGCTTCAAATGGAGTTTAACAAATGTAATTATTTAACATTTCTGTAACCCATTGTTCTCGTATTTTATTAAAACTCTGAGTAAAATTTTGCCTTAAATTCGCAAACAAGATTCCGACCTAAAGCTCGTTTCTCGAACCGAAAATCAAAAGTATAACAACGTATATTGCTTTTGAATGAACATTCTCTATTTCTATAGCTTTGTCAAAATAACCTAATTAAACTCGGTAACTACAAATTCAATTTATCCACAAACTGTGTACCCCCTCCCCCCAAACTGATTGATAGAGGCCAACGCGTCCTCAACCGGGATACGAATTATTAGCGAAACTTTATGAATATTGAATGCACTCCGTGAATTTCATTAATGGCCTGGAGGCTTCGTCTGATAAAATTTTAATCTCGCTTGAAGTTTAATAGAGGTTCTGTCATCCTGCCAAACATGACAAGAACTTGATCTCCTAATTACAAAGTTTTCCTAACAGCCGTTTAGTTCTGTTAGTACTGCAGACTTCTTGGATTTTCGCAACCTATTTTTCTCTCTACAACACAAAGGGACCGCAAAGTTTCAATTCCAAAAGTCAACTGATTTCATTGGGTTTGCGAATTTAAATTTGCTAATGAGTCAGTTGTTTCTTGTGACTTTTACCTGCGGAATTATACAACAATAAGACATTTTCTCAGTCAAATACCGGCTGAATTCCATATTCCGTTTGAAGTTCGCACTTTACTGTTGTGGTTTTTGTGTTGAGCGGCCCGGTGTTTTAATTTCAAAAGTGCATTGAATTGACTTTTGTTTTCCACTGCCGCGCTCAAACTCCAACACCAATGACTTATGCTTGTTTTCGAAAACAAACGAGGAAAAAAAGCTAATACAATTTATTGTGAGAAAGAAAAAAGCCGCTTTGTTTATATTTGAGGTAGAAGTCTTATATTTCACCTTTTTGTTTTCTTTTCTAAGTGGAGTTCTACGTTATTCTAATACAATAAAACCGCTTCTTCCTATAAAGCATACATTCACATATGTACCGAAGTGTATTCGCAAACAGCGAAACTTCAGCTGAGCAAACACCGTGGCGTGTAGTCTCTAGATGAGTTTTCGATTCACCTGCCTCGGCAAACGATCCCTTACTTTCGCTAACAGCCTTCTATTTTACCAAAATTGACAAGTTCATTGTTTAGCTCATTTTAAAGAACCTTTTGGAGTTCTTTTATCGCACTGTAAGAAGCACTATTGTCCCCTTCAATTCATCTCCGAGTCAGTTAATTTGCCTTCTAAGATCCAGTTTCTTAACTAAGAAGGGTATTTTCTCTTGTCTTTTCGTGGTAATTGAGCTTCCTGGATTCTTTCAACGCGATACCGAGGAAGGTTGAACCGTCGTCTGGTTACTTCGGATACTTGTTTGAGTTGTGCTTGACCCTTCGAGCTCCGGTTCAGCTGACTCCAATTTTATTATCGCGTGCAACAAAATCTTTGGCCCACATTTTCAGATATCTGAGCAAAAATATTGTACAAAAACCCTAGGTGGGAAAATGACCAAATAGCTTTGTCAACTCACAGCAGTTCCAAGAAATAGCTTGATTCATTATTCAATTATTCATTTGCCAAGCTTTCTGATAGAAAGACTTCAGAAGAATGGAGAGACCAGCATTTCCTATTTAATTTCCGGGTTATTCTCAGGGCCTGCCCTGCCATTCAATGATAATTAAAAACAGTCCTTCACAGCTCGTTCTTATTTTTTTTCCTGATTATCTTGAGGCTATGTTATTGGTAAGGCGGTGTTTAATCTTTCTGATAACAAAAACACGCATCTACAGCTTGAAGTCTGTAATGCTAAATTCAGTTGAATATAGAAGAAAGATTTACCAATCCCTCATTAAAGTAGATTTATAAAGAACAATTAAGAAAGCAGTTACGGATTAAAATAAAAAAATAAGCCTACTTCGAAATACTTCTCGCTCATGTCCAGTTGACAATAACTGTGCTTTCTATCGAACGAAAACAACTCCAGTGTTATCGGTCTATATATCATATTTCAATCGTAATGGCTTCTAATTTTTTAAAGGTCCTTCAATCAATTTTACTCCATTAGCAGTGTATTTGTTGCTTCTTGAATAAACAGGATCTCGAGCCAAATGCGAGTACGATCAAGTACTTGGCGTGTTAATGTAAAATAGTAAAGTGAAAACGCTAATAGGGGTTTAAGTGAGCTTTAAGTACTGTAGTGAAATAATGTGAGGTCAAGTTCGGTTCGTCTTCTGAACCAAACGAAAGCAGAAATGTGAACACCAAATCAGATCTTATAATAAGTGTATAGTTTTTGAAAAGAGTATTACAAGTACATTATTACTTTAAATATCGTGTTGTACAGTTTGGCTAAACTAAACTGGATATCATCAGAAGTCGATATCATATATTTCATCTTAAAATTCCAATGGATTTGTAAGACGCATTCCTTTGCTTTTGAGTTAGGGTTTGTAAACGATTGTGAGGAAATCATGACTATGAGAAAAGAACACTTTAGAAAAGAACCAAAATGACTTGTGCAGAATATCGTAGGGAAACACCGAGGCAGTGTCAGATAGGCCCTTCACAAGCAAATTATCTGGACATATCTCATAAAAGAAGACTCAGTCAGAACCCAAAATGACTTGTGCAGAATATCGTAGGGAAACACCGAGGCAGTGTCAGATAGGCCCTTCACAAGCAAATTATCTGGACATATGTAATAAAAGAAGACTCAGTTTAGCTTTTTTTTTACTCAAAAAGCATGCATGAAGCCTAAAAAAATGGAATCAACCTTCAAGCGTTTATTATTTACTAAAGCCATCAATTTTTTTTCGTTTGAAGTGTTTATATTTTAAGCTTTGTATGGGAAACAAAAAGACTGTTATTTATATTTCTCCTTCTTTAGGAAGACCCCTGCTGCGGAAAATTTAATCTACAGCGTCAGTAGTGAAGCTCGTCCATCTACTAAAGTTAGTCATACGTGTGTATACCCTACCGATCCCGCCACAGAAATATGTACACAAGAAATTTAAAGCACGAGTGTTCACTTCGAAGATTATTACTTTGTCACTCAGTCAACGGCGCTTAATGATGCGTGATTAGGGACGCGTTTCAAGATTTAGGTCTCACTTGCACAATAACTGACATCTACCTGTAAGGGTGGGCATATAGCCGGAAAAATGTAGCAATAGATCAATTTACCTCATCTCGTGCTTTAGCTAAATTAGCTATCGACAGGACAATCGGATGTGGTGTTCGGTTATCTTTGCTAAATGCTAGCGAGTTATCGGAACTGCAGGACTTGTGGCGGCAATTCGGGTGACCCTTGTGCGATGGGCGGTAACGACGCGATAACCACTGCCAAAAGATTGCAGTTATTAGAACAATTATCACCTAAAATATCATCCACGTACGCAATTCTACTTCAACGCCGGCCACACAGCAAAATCACACCAAAACTTATTGACCGCAATGTCTACAGCTAATGGATATCTCTCATTTAATAGACCAACATCGGTTCATTTGCAGTTTAAAAGGCTTTGGTGTTGTTGAGATAATGGACATATCCTATCTAAATCGCCCGCCGACTCGCCCCGGGTCTTATCGCTTCTACTGCGTGTAGCTTTTCCCTAACTCACAGCAGTGCAATCGAGCTCATGTCTGATTGGTTGTAAGTGATACCCCCATCCGCGCTCGATTTTGCCGAAACGCAAACTGTAGGAGCCCGGTCTAGTGTATGAGAGTGTGTACAGTTTGTCGAGTCATTAAAGTTCTGGGTTATTTTTTTAACTTCAAGCAGGATGCCTTTCTTCTTCATGTCTGGAGACTGTTCCGTTGTATTTGGAGTTTCGTGGCTGTTTGAACATTCCTCGCATAGTTTGTAAAAGTACACTGTATCGCTAGAGCTTGTGTTACATGCACAAATAATGCCCTAATCGCAAATTTACCATTTTACTAACCGAAGTTTGACCTGAATTTCGTCAATACTTCTGGCAAACTAACTCGAATGAAGCTGAGTTTTGGCGGCTTCTTGTATTAAAATTGCAAATAATTTTGGTGAATTGTAATTCAACTGTGAGACTTGTCACGATACTAAACGCAGAAACAATTAGACTGATACTATGCTGAGTTGAAGACTCTATCTAGAAGTAAATAGTTCCACTGTCTAGAATCGATACGATACGAGACATAAATACAAAGATAAGAGAGAGAAACTGAAACGTTCGCTGCGAGTCCCAGTTCGAAAGTATCCAACCCACCTGATCCCAAAGACAAAACATGAGCAAAAGGCTCGCTGTATGTGATACAGCTGTCAAATGAAAAATTCTAAACAATCCCTTCTGGGAGTTTGTCGCTGTTATTTATAAGTTTTTATCTTCAATATTATGGTTAGAAGTTGTGCTGTGTTCTAACTTTCAAGAGCCTTTACCTTGGGATAGAATCCGTAACAGAAGACAGGCGATACAAATTTGTGCTCGACTGTCAATCGTTTCAATAAATAACAGAGGGAGTGACATCTTGGCCTATGTAGAACCAAACGAGACATGGCCAACGGCTCTTAATAGTTCTTTAAGAGACAGAGAGACACGGGAACACACTAGTTCACAGTTTAGCTCGATAGCTTTTTAGTTATAGCGGACAGTTGCGAGTAAACTCAAGCTATTTTATTTTTGGCACACAGTGGTCGACTCCTGAACCTGTCATTCAAGTATCGCGCGAAATCTGTAAATCTAAACTCACTCGTCTGTTTGAGCTTATTAGCGATAACCCAGTCGAGAGGAAGTTTCCTCGCTTTCAGTGAAAAGCCCGAGAAAGGGTTTTCAAGTGGTACCGATAACCCTTGATTACCGTTCAGGAGAAGGTCATGGCATTTACAAAAGTTTCAGCCCAGAGCGAAGATTCGAGATCAACGATTTTTGCAAAGACTGCATAATTTCACAGACCAAGCGCTCTGAGCTACAAAGATGACGAACAGTTTCCATTACTTAAGTTAAAAACATACGGTTTTATTGCCGAAAATAAAAACCTTGCTCGCGGCTTAGTAAAACTAAAAGAGCACCGATAAGAGAAAATATGGATTAAAAGTCACTTTAGAGCAGGAATACCACTGTTAGTTTGTGTGCTCTCGACATGAGGTGAGCTCTTTTTGAACGGGTTGGACGCGTATTGAGCCGCTGTATACAAGGTGTTACTAATTCTTGAGTCTGCAGATTAAAAACCAAAGTGTAATCCCTCAATTTAAATCTCCTGAGAAGTGTATTGTTCCCATACGAAACTCCCAATATTGCTTTCAATTAAATTACAAGGCATAAGCGAAAATTTAATGCAGTTTTCTTGAGCTGAATATTCAAGATGTAGGCGGGTTTTGTAGCCGAAACGATTTTCTCTTGCAATGGCTCGTGAAAGACGAGGCTTGAAATTATTTTTCTTTACACACTAGAAGTTTTACATTGTCATCAACTACTATTGTGCTTTTCTTAAAAGGGAAGCCATTCTTTTCGAAGCTTCCGAATAAATCCTAAGAAATAAAAACGCTTTTATAAGAGGTCATATGCATCGCACTAAACGACGCCGGCTTTACAAACACTCACTCAATACTCCCTTTGGGATCTCAAGTTAATTCCATGAGTCTACTTGGCTGACTACTGTTGAGAAGGAAAATATAATTCCCTGCCTATAGTACAGTAGAATGTAACTAACTTAAGGATAACCTAGAAGTTGGATGTTTCTAAATATTAAATGAGACGGATTAGACTAAGGATTGAATGTTGAGTATGTCCATGTTTTGTACAAATTAATACAGTTAACTTCTACTAAAGAAGCTGATTGAGAATGAAGAATATATGCACCAGGCGCTGTTTTTTGATAGCACTTGACATGCAATTTCTGTGGTCTAAACAGTATAGTAGCGAATAGAGAGGTTATATGAAGAAATTTAGTGCAATGTTTAATGGTTCCAAGCTTGTTCATGAGAAAATTGTATGTATATAGAAACTAAGCCAGTATACCTAATGACATTCAATCAATGAGTCTGTTGGAAAGCCGAACTTCAAAACAGCGAAACTAGTCAATATTTCTAGGTACCAAAATTCACATATAAACAGAGAGAACTTTATTCTGAAAATGTAGCTGATTTGTAGAGAAAGCTAACGTTTTTTAGCCTTATATCCGACACACCCATCCCCGGTAAAACCACGCAACAGCCGTTGTGTAGAGTACATCAGTTAAACAGCAGGAAAGCGGCTTGTGAAGAAAACTTAATATTACCCACCCTTAAAATGTCTCATCAAAATGCTAAGAAGATAGCCAGAATAAAAAGAATGGGGCAAAAATATTTAATTTTGGATATTAATCGTTACATTGACAAAGCATGCAAGCTGTAGAAATCTGTTCCTTCCCTCCCAAAGTCAAAGTACAGAATAACAGCGAGAAATTTTGACTCGAAAAACGATCAAAGGGGAGGATGTTTAAAGCAATGCTTGGTGTAAGCTATATCATACTACAAGCTGAATCCGTTCGGATATTTGCTACACAACCGTAAAGCACAATTGATCCGAATAAAGAAAGTCTACGAGTGGCTTCGTCCGAACACCCATCGTGGGCCGGCCAGTTTTTAGCTGTTCTCTGTGTTTAGTGTTTTCTCGACTAGTGAGAACTATCCCTCTGGTTTTATTTGTTTTAATATCGAGTAATCGGAGGTGGTGTACTTCAAAGAGATCCGCCAAACTTCCCACTGCACAGTTTTCTAGTCCACATTCACACCAAGCAAGTGAACACGTGCAAAAATAATGAAAAGCAATGGATCCCGTCTCGTGTGAAACGTAATTGTGCTGTTCCCATTTCGTTTTCTTGTTTCCGGATCAATTCAACACCTACTTCACCAACAAAACGTGCGGACAAGTTGGTCCTTGCTGACAATTTTAATAAAAAAACAGTCCAGCTTATTTCGGCTCTCATTAGCATGACCGCTTTTGATGTGAAGGTTGAGTTAAGTTAGACGGCATGAACCATCAAATTACTTCAATAAAAACACCAGAGCATACCAGTAGTTTATCAGTCAAGCAGTCACCTACATTCTGCACCAAGGTAGATCTTTGTGCATTTCACTGAAGTCTGCGTATTACGAAAAAAGAGCTGCGAATAATTTCCCTTCTTCAATGTGGAACAAATAATTTTCTCCAAGATCCTTTCTGGCCTGTATGATTTCTAAGGCAACTGAGTTGGGCTCTAAAGAATTTGACTTGCAACATGATCCTTGAACAACTTCCAAACAGGCTTCCTTTTATATCTTATTTTGTGGATCTTTGTTAAAGTTTTTGAGTGAGTGTTCGAGTAGACCAGCCGCAGTCTCCAAACCACTCACTCATAAACACCTAAATGGATTCTGTGATTGACAGTCGTAATAGATACCTTCAAATGCAAACATTCAATTACAAAAATATAAACTGTACCACTAGGGCACAAGCCCAAAAATGTTCATCCGCTCTCTAAAGTGAAAATCGAGTGTTAATATGGTAGAGTCTAAACCTAAAAAGTGTTGCCTTTTACCGACTTGAGCACTGGAACACTCTTATCGCCAGGACAATTTGCCATAAGGGTAATTAAATGTTTCGTTAAGCTTGTGTTCAGCGTAACAAAAATTATACTTCTCGGTTCCTTAGGCACTTCTAAGCAATGATTATTCTTTTCTTCTACCTTCCTCTATCTCTAATTCGGCATCTATTGCGGTTTAGAGACGCATTCTTCGATTCATTTCTGGTTTTCCGTTTCCACTGAAGCGACTGATTCAGTAAGTAGCATAACTTTTCAACACTCCACGCACGAAAACTCCCTGCTGGTGAAGTGAAAGTTTTCTAAGCCCCTTGAGGAACTAAGAGTTTTTAAATTGACCTGCCTGGGCACTTGGTATTATCGCTTATTTTCTGCAAACAAGATCGCATCAGAAGATGCAAACAGTGAAACTTAGAGACCCGAAACCGCGATTGTATTGTTCTGTTTCGCAGATTTGTTTCATATCTTTCGAGTTCTGGCCCATAATAAGGCTAAGCCCGGCTACACATACTGGCTTCAGCAGAGAGATTGGTATTTCCTAACATTATAGGAAACTTTAAACGACAACTAGGGACAAACTATTAAGAGACGGCGACATGGAAAAAGCGGAAACTTATTTATCACTTGAGGAGGCAATTGCGATTAACACGTTCAAGTGAACTTCCTGAATCCAAAAGCCCGCTGCGAACGAAGTGTGAGTTTGAGGATACGAGCCAGTTGTCGTAGTAGATTGTTTATCATTTATCAGAGCTCAGTTTTAAAGTTCTTTTGAATGGAAAAGCTCATAGGAAGAGGACCTGCACTGCGCTCGACGATTCATGTTTTCTTAGACCGGTGGGAGGCCGAGTTGTAGAGGTTCTCAAAGGGAACCGCCACATATCTAGCGTGTATATATTTAGCTCCGTGATGTAAATATAATTTCCTACCGATGGCGGCATATTTGACCGAAAGACTGCACTGCGTAGCGAGTAACAGCTCTGCATAATACCTTGAAAACTGCGTTTAGAGCAAGCAACGACCTGGCAACATCTCTCTTCATAAATTTTAACTGGCCACGTTCGCGCCTCTACGAAGCCGAAGGCCAAGCGGAAAGCTACCCCGTTCTTTGATTGCTCGAGAGAATACCTTGTCGATTTCTCATGTTCTAAGCACCCTGAAAGCGACAAGCACCTTCCTTACCTGCCTAATCTAAGTATTCACAGAATAGCTATTAAGTACGAAAATATTTATTGAGTACAGGGAGGAAAAACAGTGTGTAATGCGATGACTTTCAACAAACACTATGTGTGACCTTAAGCACGGCCAGCTCTAACGCAAATTACGTGTATATATGGTGGTTCACGGAGTGATACTCACTTTTCGTAGTCGGTTCTACAGTAGAGCTTTCGATCTTTGCTAAAGCACGACCTGGAGAGAGGTGTACGACAGATACAGCATTGTAGGCAGCTCTCATGCCATGCTTCGTCCACTACTTTCATCAGAAACCTGTCCTCAATGGGCTCTTTGCATCCCGTGCATATATTCATTCTTCCATTTTGGCTGCAAGTCGTCGCTTTGCCTCCTAGAGTGGTTAAGATACTACAGGTTAAATAAGGTTAACACAGCCAGTATCAATGTGTCTGCATTAAACTGACCCTTACTCGAGCAAGTCTTGCGATATTCAGTCTCTTCCATAGTAATTTGTAAGGGGAGAGTATGGTGGTGCTATATTATACAGGTTGCTCACTGGTACTCAGACACGAGCCACAAAGGTGTCCCAGCTTTGGCGACAAACAATAAATTCACGCGGTTTCAGTATCACAAGCGGTCCAATATTAAAACGAACCGTATGTGATTGCCAGGGAATGTGGCGGTCGCTCACCAATCCCAATGGACCTATCTGTTAACCGTACCGCTCTCTTGTTGTGTTTCAATGAATTCAGTTTGAGGTTGAGTTCTCTCACTTTGCTTCCTATCAGGCGCTTAGAAAATTCTCCCTGTTCAAACCACCTGCCTATTTCTTTCAAGGCTTCACAACTCCACACAAACTCAGCCGATGTTATTTTAGTCGTGGCTAGACTTTGCTGAAGTGCTACGGGACCATATAGCGGCGTCCGTTATGTATCGTCGTACGTTAAACCTCTATAGTTCACAGCACCAAGCGGCCCGTGTTGTAGGCTAATGCTGCCGTATAACTTTGACACCTCAACAACTAAACTATTGGTAGCATGGGCGTCAGAGCGTCCTTTCCTATTGTTCTTTCCCTAATGACATATGACAGCTTGATTGATTGTCATGTGACTCGCGCTCGGACCTCTCTAGTAATAATCTACACGTGCAGAAAAGGCCGAGGAATCGAAGATGGCGAGAAATTCCGAAAAATATATCATGGCCGCGCTTGCTCTCGACTGGAGTCTACGTAAACACCGCAAGCTATTTTTAGTATCGATAATTATTCCTCGGCTCGATATAATTACTTTACAAAGGCTATTATCATACGGAGCTGCATTGGTCGAAGTTTGAAATCTTCTGTATTCATTCGGGTCACACCGGAAATCAAGGTTTACCAATCAGAATGCTTTTGGAGAAAGTTTCACAGGAGCCACACGTGCAGTGGTGCAGTGTATATCCACCTGCACAAAATAGATTGTTTACTGGGGAAAACACGGAACAACACACAGGTCTGTACCCTAAAAGTACCTGATTTAGGACCAATTACCCAATTTTTGGACTACCTCATGCTTGGAATAGAAATAGGCCAGAATATTCGGTGGATTATGTTTACTTGTACTCCTGTTTCTGCAGTAGTAATTATTTGGAAGGTTTGTTGACAGCTAGGACTGTCGATCACAAGTACTTCTCCGACCTCAAGAGAACGCCCACCGCAAGTTCACCGCCAATTGAAAAAAAATCGGCGGCACCGTTTGAAACAAAGCCAAATCTCACGGCCAATTGGCACTGCGGCAAACTTATTTTCTCCTCCAGTGCCGATCTTATTACATCCCAGGAACAAAAGAATCGCTAAAGTTACTGCTAAACCGCAAGCTGAATTGAATGAAAGAGCCTGCTTCAGGGTTAATCTTGAGGTCAATTGAATTATGGCCGATTAATTGTAGCCTCGAATTTTCTTTACCGTCTGTATCATGAAAAGAGGTCACTTTCACCCTTGTAGTAGGGCATTTTGTATCCATAAGAACTCGGGACGTTTTCTTGCATTTCGAAGCTTGACCGGACCGTTTTTTGTAAGCCACGAAGCTGCTCAATATCGCGGCGATTTCATGTACGCGCGCAGATACAGTATGCAAAGTCACGAGTAACGGTACTTAAAGAGCAGTGTGATAAAACATTACAAGGACAAGGTCTGAGAGGCTCCTTATAATATTCATGTTAAATGTCAGAACTCATCACTCGACTCATTTTATACCTTAGGAGACCCATTGTTGACGAAAGAATAAAGTATTCAAAATATTATTTCACCGGAATTACAACATACACAATGTTCACGGGAACACTATATGTCCACAAATAACAAACAGATCGATAGTTCCTTTACCATGTTATGTCTGAAGGAATACAGCTCTCTCTTAGTAAATTTTACTCGGCGTCATGTGAATAGGACTAATTACGCTCCTCGCGTAATATTCATCGATATAATTACCAGCTATTCAATTTTAAAGTGGTTAATGCTATAGTTGAGGTAATGACAACAAATCTACCATGTTTAGACTTACTTATATACACATATACATACCGAGGTAGCCGACTGATCCGCAGGGCATACTATAGCGGCTGTACACAGACATCGCACGCTGGGATTGGCGTGAATGTTTGCAATTCGAATCGAGAGCTGAGCTTGTCTGAGGTGAAAAATTATACTCAGCTTTGACTTCTCACGTTCTGATCCTAGTGTCAATTTCCTTCCGGCTGGAGCGATCGCTCCATGAAATTTCTTCGATCTGCAAAGTCACGCTGCTACCTTGGGTCCATAATTGAGTTTGAGGATTTCAAGTGTAGGCATGTGTTAGAGACAAATAGAGATTGGTGTAATGTCCCATATCCCGTCTTGTGTGCCAGGTTTGACTCGCTCACGCATCTACGCTCAGCACTCATCCACCCCAACTGTCCCCCTGTTGTGTGTCTTTTCACATCTTTGCACGAAACCACTTCTCTAGTGGCGGGCCTGATGACAGCGCCGCTGGAGTCGATTGTACTCACGTATAGGCAATTTTCACCCACTTCTACTCTCCGGGCCTCTTACCCCACATTATGTACGATACGTAATGATAGTGTTTAGCTAAGAGAGGGATATCGAGTAAATATAATAATTATTAACTAGTGGTAATCATATTTATTTGTTGATTGCTTCGGGCGACTTGGTAAGTGATACCTCTCGACCACAAATAAGTTCGTTTGCGCACGAGTGATCATGCACCGGCGGGCTTTGAGGGTAAATAGTCATTGTGCGTAAGTTATGACTCGAGCTGAGCAAATCAAAAGAATTCTGACCTTCTGTGGTAAATTTGAGTAGAGAATACCGTTGAAGCAAACACAAAGAAAGAGACTTCGGCTTCTTTTTTTTGTCTTGGCCTTTTTTTCTTTGGAAATGAAAAGTCGGAAGGCATTCAAACAAGTTTTTAATCCTTAAACCTATTGTGTTGTTCATCGCACAAACGGCCTAACGCCGCCTGGGAAGAAACCCATAGTGCAGCTAACTGCGCAGTCGACTCAAAAGAACCGCGCGAGACGAACGAAAACCTTCTCCGTCTGTACAAACACTTTGCCGGCGTTAGGACTCCAACTTCACTACGACGAAAACAGGTCAGAATATGTCAAGACTGCATTCGCTTCCTCCTTTGTCGGATCCTTCAAACCACAAAGGGTAATTTTATGCTAAAATATTTCAAAGAGACACGTTACGGTTCCGCCAAGCGTTTGCAGCTGCTCCTGAACTTCTTTTTGAAAAACTTCTAAATTACTCGATTAATAGGACTTTGTGGCTATTCCAAGTTAGGCTAGTGAGATCTGATTCCCGTGACGGAATGCCAGGACATTTTACTAAATTTCGGTACCTCGCGTTGTTTCAAAAGCGACACCTCTCCGCCACTTGAGTTTCTTGTGCGCCGCTGTTTATCGTGGGAGATACTTAAAGGACGAAGTCGTAGTGGTGGGTTCTGTTATCAGTGAATTAAACAATGCACACTTGTCAGTGTTTTCAATGGCCACTCCAAAAAGCTCATCTCTTCTTTTCGCAGGCAAATAGTTGCAACGTATCATATACCCAGACGGCGGTCCAGTCACCCTATATTGACACTCCGTGTTTTGTTTAAACTCGGGAAGGCATCTGAAGTATCAGTTTGTAACGTGAGCCTTGTTCTGATCATTACCTGTGTAATATTAAACGAAAATAGGCGAAATTGTCCGTTTTATGGTCTGAGCCACATTAGCTTTTTGCCCCGGTTAACACGAACAGATATACTTTGCTTTTTGACTTCCTACAAAATGTATCAGGCCTCATGACTTGAGCTAACATATCAGATAGGCATTACTGTCATCTATGGATTCGTATTTTATTTTCCCCACTTCTGTGGAAAAAAAGAAGAAGAAAGCTTAACGCTGAGTCAGTTATCCGCCATTATCGGTCTGTTCAAAACTTGAGGTAGAGATTTAATTTTATATTCTAGAGCCTTCAGATTGAATTCTGAGATTATAAAAATGCCTCTGGGAGTTTTTCTGATTTGTTTATCAAACCCAGATGCTTACTGAACGTACGTAAAACTGTTCCTTTGATGATATCAAACATAGGAAAAAGTTAACAACGATTTCTTTTTATCAGGAGACGACGCTAAAAGCTGCCTCAGAATAATCCAGTAAGGGAATTATCACTAATAAAGGGAAGTACCGTTTCCTATTCTGGATAAAATAATGCCATTAAACTGCTCTAATTAGCTTTGCGTTTTCTGTGAGGGACACAACCGAAATACTCAGTGATGTTATCGGACAGAAGCGTCCTAGAATGCTTGTGAAAAATATAAAATACACTCTCTCATTCTACTATTGTTAAAAAATTACAACTTAAAAATAAAATAAACTTAAAGTGAAATACACCGAAGTAATGACTTTTTGTTGGGGTTAATTTGAGTGAGGGAAGATGCAGCCTCATCCCTTGGAAATGATTTGAACAGACAAAAATGACTGGGTTATGGTGAACTTAAAAGTTCATAGCCTGAATTAAATAGTTCAATTGAAGCTCATGTTTTGAAATCGGTGTGGAATGCTCAGCTTCTGAATTAGATTGCACAATTCTGTTCTTGTTAATAACAAGTACAGAGCTACTGAAAAGCACAGACGTGTTTTAACCTGGCATGGATTCTTTTGATATACTATCCCTGGGCACGCTATTTTTGAAGGACGCCGTTGTAACCCTACAAGAAGTCTTCCATAAACCAAAAGCTCCCAAAAATTGGATTAGATAGACTATCTTTGCTAAAGCAGTTATCTCTATTACATGCGTTGCTCCAAAGAAGAGTAAAACTAGCGTGATTTACGAGAGCCAGGGACTTCACAGTAGGTATCTTGTTGAATAGTCCGTTAGAAATATTTGTACCTTGGTAAATCCTTCTTAGATTTTAAAATATATCGAAACTTCATTAGCATGTTAACGTAGTAAGCATGTTCTCATTTACTTGATCATTCTTTGACAGCTTGAATATAGCTCACGTCTTTCTGGTCGAACTGCTTACTAGTTAACCTAGAAATTTAGACTATAGACATAGACATGCTGCCAAAATTTGCCCACCCATAGTTGTATTCTCGACCGATCGCGAGAAGCGCCGTAATCAGGTCATTTTTCCTACTTAGCTGACTAGATTTGGCAACAGTTTTCTCCGTAAGGGATTCCCTTCCTTGGAATGTGCCAAAGAGTAGCGAATCCGTCGGGATTTTGTAGGTTCGTTTTGCCCTATCCTTGATTTCCCTTGTCAATGAAACACCTCCTTCGGCGAAGCAGGTGAAATATGGACTTCTATTTTTGTTAGAACTCGGTTCTGAGCCCAAACAAAAACATAATTGACCTCAACATAGCCCACGAAGCGCTCTCCTTTTAAAATTGTAGTGCATATGTATCTTGTCACTGACATTAAAATTTGTACATACTCTGCTTCTGTTTTTTTTGGTGCAAAATCAGTGGCAAGTGTAAGTTTCTGAGGGGGTTCCCAGCAAATCGGCACCAAACGGTTTCTTCTCTCTCTACCTTATATATCTCAGAGTATTAAAATAACGGTCGGCAATGCTCAGTTTCGGCCGAAATCTGTGACCTTCGAAGCTCACTACAAATAAAGAGGAAGTTGTTATAACTAAGAGAACAATTCAGTGCCTATGGATAAAAGAAAGCTTATATGAAAGTTCAACCGCAGGCACGCTAGAGTTTTCAACAAACTCATGCAGCAGCGCCGAAGCATGAGATCCAACAAAGACGATCCTTGCACATTGAGATCGTATCTCTTCCTTTCGAGTCTATGAAATAATAACCGTTTTGTTACATCGAAAGGAGGCAGAAGCAGAAAATTGGTTGTGTACTGTGTTTGGCACATCTCTGTTCTGAGAACAATTCTTAAATTATGACCGGGGATGCTAGGCAGGCCGTGGATGAACTCTGTAGGCAGCCCAGTCAACTAAATTGACAAACGGCATGATCGCACTTCGGATATCAGGCCCGTTGTGGGCTCTACAGTGTCTGTGACGTGTCTGTTTCCTCGTCTAACTGCCAACCAGTAAGCAAACTTTTCTCGACATTAAGGGCTGGCAGTTTGGTGACTTTGTCATTTAGTGCTAAAGTTGAGAATTCCGAGCGACCCACAGCCAAATAGCTTTCGAAACAAAAGTGTTCCCAGGCGAAACTGTTGCCCGTTGTGCGATGCTGTTAGCGAGGAGGACGCCTCGACGGGGTGGACCTAGTCTACATTCACTCGTAAAAAATACTGACTTATCCTCTAAAGACTTTGATGAAAATTGAAGTATAATATTAGGTGAGAATTCTACCTGTCAGATGTTGAGAAAGATCGAGTGAGTGCATGTATCATCCTTAGATAGTTCGTCTAAGAAAGTTTGATTATTTTGTTATTCCTTGGTCGCGGATGGAAAGTATATATAATGCCTTCATTCTCTCTTATAACCCTGTGTACAAAAACAAACAAGGACTCCTACCTAGTTCTGAAGCACTAATATCCATGTTTTCCCTTGGCGAACTGGCTGTACCCTTACGGAGAGCCGTTTGGCAGCAACTTCGCCGCGAGATTATTGAGTCAACAGTAAAACCGGATCTTCGCTTCCAGCTCTCCAGTTGGGCCATTCACAGATCTAGAAAGGCGGGATTAAAATCTGCCAGCATTGACATTAACTCTTACTTGAATATTCATCACGAGGTCGATTTTGTTTTTATTTGGTTCGCATTTGAAGGTCCTGCGGAAGATCGCTCTGTTCTAGGACTACCATCAATTTTATTATAACGGGTGACCTTTTCACGCTTCTGAAACAATTTTACGTTTTTATACATTAATTTTTTATTGATTTCTTTTTGCGGAAAACGTACTATTGTACCAGTTGGTTGTGGCTTTCTTTGCAAAATTTTGACGTTTCAAAACTTGGCATGCATAATTATGTGCGGTTGTATAGCGCTTGTGCTACCAATCGTCTCATAGCTGTCTTTTTCTGACTGGATCACTTGTAGTCTGCCTCAGATATACTGTTGTATGACTTCTATAATTTTCAAATACAATAAAATCATCCGCATTTACAACCAACTTAATTCTATCCCTAGTTTCATTACAATGGGTACTGAACATGCTCGGGGACTGCATTAATTTCCAAAGAAAGAGTTAACTCGGTTATTTTAATCAATATGGTCGTAACTGCAAGGTGCATCGATCCTTGTTCAGTTATAAATTTCCTTTAATATAATATCTCCACGGAGCATGAATCAGTAATCAATACATCTAGTTATCGGACCTATCACAGAACGAGTTCACCTGGATAGTAACCACTGGAAATATTCTCACAGGACTATTAAAATGAACTTTTGTTGTTTTACTACCACCGCCGCGGCGCAGCACTGAGAAAGTAATCCATGTCCCAAAACAGCCAAAACGAGTAATCTCGAAACTTTGGATTCTTACTTTGCAGCTGAAGGACTATAAATGTATTTAGGAGCGGGGAAAGAGTAATAAAATTTGTCTGATATTTTTCGGGCGGGGCATGTGGAACAGAGGCATGAGATGTAGTTCTAGCGGCCAAACTTAGAGAAACCTGTAATTTTTGGGAATACATGAAATTTGCTGTGATAATCGTGAATGCTGCCAGCAGAGAAGCCGGTTCCCCGTGGTAACTCGATAATTAGCATTAAACACACGAGTTCTTAAGCAGCTCTGTCAATATTGTCCCGTCAAAGTGTCAACGCAGCGGCAAATACAAGGAGGATTTTGACAGGCTCGACCGCCGTCATGTGGGCGCTGATGACTGCATGTCAGGGATGTCACATTTCAAAGAAACCCGATAGAGCAAACAACCAATGTAAATTTTACTAGTATGTGAAAAGATCCTTCGGATGTTTGGATTGCAGTATAATCACCTCCCATAGGTTGGCAGCTTGTGCTTTTATGTGGATTAAATTATTCAGCTTTTCGCAAATGCAGTGTAAACAGTACATAAATTGTATGGAAGCTTTGCGCGCTATTCACAAGCTACCGGAAAGTTTGTTTACAAGAAATAAGTTATTTTGGGTGCCGCTTTGGAGAATATTTTAATACATAAACAGTGTTTTGGCTTGTCATATATCCATCCAAAAAGGTACGAACTCTCCGAGAAGGTGCACGCGTTTTTGAGAATGAGGTACTGTTTGTGAGAAAAGAGTGCAGAGTGTCCGGCAATGTTTTGTAGTCCCTTAGTTTTGACATCCATCACATTAATCCAATAGTTCCAATGCCAAAAGTCAATACAGAGGTGCTTGCGGACCTATTTCTCACCCAATGGGACTGATTGTCCTTCCATCGCTTTCTTCTGGCACCTCTTAAATATCTTTGCTGTCATGGCGTTGGCTTGGTTGCGGCTTTTGAGGGACCTCGAAGCGCCTTAAAAACAAATTTCAGTCAAAGCCTTTTTAGCGAGTCTCTCTTGTACAAATTTGTTCACTGTTACTTTTAAACCGGAAAGAGAAAACCGCGCAAGCGAAAAGGGTTAATAATATTCGCATATCGGTGTGATCACTGGGGTAGATCTAGTGTTTTGAACTGTTTTTCCTGTCAAGCGGAGTGAAGCGCTCAGTGGTACTCAATCGCAGCAAATGATCCGCTCTCTTTGAAAATGAAAACTAGAAGAACTGAATAAAGGAAGCGCCCTTGCCCTTCTCTTTTTCTCTTTTTCATGAGAGGTATCGGTTACAACGTCAATGCTTAGTGACGTGCTGCCCTAATATACATCACGCTTATTCAAATTAGCCGAGCAAACATCGGCTGAGTTTGCTGAAAAAGAAAGACTGAATTGGCAATTGGGTGAGTAACTAACACTGAACACTCTTGAACCAGTGAACGAATATGCCATGAAGGACTTCACTGGGAACGATTGGAGGGGAGTGTTTCACTCCGACCGCCCTCAAGGAAGATTTTTTTCCGATAAATATTCTCATTGGTACCTCGAGTTTTTGACGGGTATTGTTCAGAATTAGCGTTTGATGTTTTTAAGTTGTCTCCCTTTAGAGCGATTGTAGGGCACTGTTTGTTCCATTCCATGGTATCCAACCAGATTCGCGCGAATATCAGTGCAGCGCCATGCGAAACGGTCGAATTAGTTCCGACCAATTTAGTTCCTATGGCTCAGCGTGAGATTCTTTGCGGTATTAACAATATGCTGAGCCAACCGACATGGCTGCCACTATAATACGAGAGATTAACAGTAGAGTTCACGTTGTCCAGAAGTATTTCCTCTCATTTAAACCATTTGGAGTTAGTGGACAGGCAAGTCGAGGTATCGAGCAACAAGAGCATGCAGTATTTTGATTTAGTCTCGTGGTGATGCCAAAATCAGGGCGTGGGCAGGCCAGTCGATTTACATGCGAGAAGAGCCGCCAAGTCGACGCCTTGACTCCCGTCCCTGAGTCATCCTATGTGAGTAGCCTATGCGTCAAGAACTAAACACAATCCAAATCCCATTTTATAATATTGTGATGTATTTTCTTGTTGTGATTTGTGGTAAAAAAGTCTCGGAAATGAGGTAGCGACTACAGAACGGTGTCGTTTGACAGTGTTTACACTTTTCATCTTCCTCTTACCAGCAAACACGTTCTCGCAAGACGGGTTCCTCTCTGTATCAACATGACAGCATCCACAAGGCGTTATCAATGTTTCTTTCATTTCTTCCAAACAACATATCTCCAATATTCCGGAATTAGGCTGCTAGAAGAAACTAAGTAAAGAGAATGAAGGAAGTGCAACACCGAAGTAACTTGTGATATCCATTCGCTAAAACATTTGTTAACGTAAGTAACCTTGAAGTAAGTTAGTATTTGGGATTCAAAAGGACAAGACACTCGAGGAAATGTTATTAGGCCGTGAGCTAACATCTACTACTTGTTAGTTTCGAAGTTTTCTACTGAAACTTGTCAAACCGACGTTAAATAGCGCCAGACACGTACGAATTGCGGGATGACTCATACTTCATTACAAAAAGTTGCATGAAGTTGCCTTGGATGTTATTTGTGATCTTCATATGAATCTGTAGGACCTCGTATGCATTTTTCGTCCATTTTTAGTCGTGTTCAGTGGCTTTGAGTTGTTTTATGCTCCACTTTTTTGGGATATGTGACCATATGTCAATGCTAAGTAGCGTATAGGTAACCTCCATTATCCTAAACTGCACTGGGTCGCGTACCAGGATGTGGGCGAACTTAACTTCTCATCAACTGTTTCATAATGTCTCTAAAACGTGCCCCGAGGAGCTGAAAATCTGTCATTAACTAGTGAGGTTTCTTATATCTTAAGATCTTGTACAGTACATTTTGAATACACTGAACTTTTGCCAACACAGCCAACAACACAGTCTTGATTTATTAGCTTTCTTTTTATCTTGAGCAATCTTTCTTGCTGATCAAAATGACTCGACCGAAGAAACTGACTTCCGATATCTGTTGCTTCTCACTCTTGTACTCGAAGTCATAATAAAAAGCATCAATCCTTTAGCTTTGTGGTTTTAGTCGGCAGCTTTAAGAATTGGTAACACATTAGTTACGTTCAGCCTATGAGCTAGTGCCTCACTTTCCAGCAGAACATTCAAAGCCCTGATTACTTTACAGATAAGCCAAGACAGCACATTTTCTAGCCTCGTACCTTCAAGGGGCGCTAACAATAGATTAAGGTACAAGCTTTCAGAACAATTCAGTTTTGCGGGAGTATATTTTCAACCATAGCTCTCTGTTTGTACAAAGTTAGAATTTGCCTAAGTCATGAATCATGGCATGCCGGTGTCAGTCCAAGTGGCTTGTTTGCTCATGAATTTGCCATGTCTCTAAAAGAAACACCGTATCACACGTCTCCTGTTGCCCGCCTGTTTGCCGAGTTTCTGATTATTCTGGGTCCTTACCTAATAACCTAACATTCAAATCCTACTCTTCGCATGCAGTAGCTTTTCTTGGGATAGTTTTCGTCTATGATGCATCATCGAATTGACTTCCTTTCGAAAACATCACGAAATTACTTACGGTCGAGTTCAATCTCAATTTCAGTTAATCCCGGCAGTACTCACAATCAAAACCGACAAAATATCAGTTCCAAAAATCTGCTTTTTCTCGAGAAACAAACTCAAGAAACTGCAAAAGGCTTAATAATAGACTGCCGGAGTTCTTCAACTTTTCAGAGGAACGAGATAAAACGAATAATTCTATTTGTTGAAATTCATTACTGCATTTATTGCTTAGCTAAGAATTTTATTAGTAAGGCATAAATCGTCAGATTAATCCCATTTCAAAAGTGGAGACTGACTAAGCCCACATACTATCAATCTTATTTTACATGCATGTTCTGATGCTCTAAATAACTTTAACTGCACTGAGTTTTGGGCAGTTTATGAAGATTATCAAAGGCCAGATTCATAACTTCGTTTTGCTCTATACAGGGCAATGAAGAAAGAAAACTGAACCAGATGATTACAAACTTCATCTGCCTATCGGCGTTCTTTGAAGCTTAAGCGGAGTCCTTCCAAGGAATTTGCCGATTTCTATCCTAAAATAATCAGTTACGGATATTCGTTTTTTTCTAGTACCTCATGGACAAACAGAACAACAAATTCACAGTAATAAAAACTACAGTCAATTCGATTCGAAATCAATAACATTTAATTACTGAGACCTTGTTGATGACTTTCCGACCCTTTCCACTCGAATTTTCTTTTAATTTCGGCCTGTTCTAAAGACAAAAAGTATAAGGAGCATCATTGCACACAAACTACATTTTTTATTAAAACTTGCGCAAGGTTTTCCTGGAATCTGAGTAGAATACTAATAGTGAAGTTGCTATAGAAAAAAGCGAGTTTTCTTGGCAGACATCTGACTTAGCGGGCGAAAAAATCTGAGAATAAACCGAGTCAGTAATTTGCCCTTATCTTCATGTTCTAAACATTTTTACTCCCAAAATGAGACGTCAATGTTGGTACCGTGAAACAATATTATTCATTATCTTGATTCATAGCTTCGCGACATAATCTTTCCAAGGTTTGGAATCAAAATCGGCTTGCCGTTCGGTCCAACTGGTAGTGTTTATTATTTATAAACAGGACTACATGGTGATATTGCCGTGTTCTTTGGAATTAATTCTCTTGTTCTGTGTGTTGTATAAAAGTATTTATGACCTACCGAAACGCACACTCCGTTTTCCAGAAGAATGAACAATACCATTAATGTTTTTTACCGTGAGTTTATAAATATATATATACTATATCAGTTCACCAAAGAGACAAATTTCGCTTGGTTGTCCCGATACATGTCGAAGGCCAAGGAGAAGCTGAAGTACCATCTACAGATCTGATTGCAAATACAAAAATATATATAACTTTTTTTTACCGATTCAAATAAAAAATTTGCTCACATGTTTAAAATGTTCTCGCCCGAAATGGTTCACACATATCCTGCTCATAAAATCATAGTCCATATATAGCTCCATGCATCAGTTACTAAGAATCGAATGATAGATATAAGAATTCATGATAAGCCGGTTATCGACTAAAATCACTTAATCTCTTTCTAACGCTCAATGTACGCCCCATGGTCCCATTTACCAACGAAATCATGTCTTTATATCGTTCTAACGGCTTTTAACCCATCACTGAGTAGCATAAATCAGTGTATTTTAGATTAAATCCGTTATACTCTGTTGTCTGTCATTTTCCAATTAGGTGGTCATCATTATAGGATTTTATTTGCAACCAGCCCTAGAATCAATGTATGATCGTCAGTAATGGATCACAGCAATGAGATACCTCAATAAACAGAAAGCTAAATGCTAAAAAGTATTCTAGAGAAAGAAATAGTTGAGAAACACAACCAAAACCCGGCGCAACAAAAAAAATATTTATCAACACGAATGTTTTTACCAATAATATAATTCAACTTCTTGTCCATGCCCCAAAACTCGTATATTTTGAACTCGTATATATTGAAGGACTGAGTTCATCAAGAAAATATCAACGGAAGCAATGGTAACAGCTTTATTATTTACTAATTTAATTTGAACCAATTTCCAAGGGCTTATTGTGTTATCGACAGAACAAAACAAATTCCCGCCAAGCCCAAATAATATTCAAGCCAGACACAATATGGCAGAAACAACTCCCAAGATCTCGGAAACGAGTGAAAAGACCGCTAGCGATAAACTATGAAAATTTTCAGTAAATAACCATGATCTATAAAGACAACGATCGAGAATTAGTACCTAATATATATTATATATATAATATCTTTACCCTTGTTATATCTCACCTTTATGGCAGTTGAAATTCATGGTTTTTGTAACAAAGATGTGCGACAAAAAAAAAAGACTTTTCGCTTAAATCGTCGAGTTGTGCCAGTACTTCGTTCGTCTTTTCTTGGACTGACTGAAGTCAAATTCTACTGAGTTACTTGCTCGGCGTTCATGGTACGAAGTAAACTGTTAACAAGGACTGGCCGCCGAATACCTGATGGAAACTCGTTTTTCTTATATTTAGTGTCACTTTTTGTCTTTTTATGCGAAAATAAAGTCAGTTTGTAAACGATCTGAGAAAAATAACGTGAAAGTCCAAGCAGCACTGTATTGCATCAATAGCTAAAAGTCTGATCGACAGAAATTCGTGTAGAAACTCGGATATAAAAAGAAAACTGAATAAAAATATTAAAAACAAAAGAAGCCGTTGCAAACGGCTAATATTATAACAAGAAGGTGTCGACATCACTATTGGGATTGTTCCTCTATTGTTCACTTACTACTTCGCTATGTGTCGTTCTGCTGTAAGATTCTTAATATATAAATCTGCAAGATACCTCTAGCTTGAAGAAAGACCACTAGTGAAAGGGACGTAAAATGGAATAAAGGACGCGCCGACATTTAATCAATAGTTACCATTGTATACCTAGATTCTTTTTATTCACTTTAATTCGTCGCACTGAAAATATTTCAAGCGAGAGAAGAAAGGACCGATGTAGAGTTGATTGTCGTGCTCGACTGTATTGTGAAATTAATTGGAAAAACCTGCTTCGAGCCTGAGGCTGTCCCTCCAATGATGAACCTACGTCGGAACTGAACCCTCAACTAGGCTGGTTTCATGTTGACATTTCCTGTTGAAATATTCAATAACTGATGACGAGAAACAAGTGATATGGAGCATATATCCCTACATAACTCTATCATAAGCTTTTTACGGCGAAAACCGGATATCATTCCTGACATGCAATATTAAAAGTATTGTAATTATAGGGACGCAGCATAGGGTCTCTGGTTTGAGCTCTTCTGTGATAGCATCCCGCCGCGAGATTTATGCACCGAGTAATCGATTATTCAGCAAAAAAGGGAATATATTGTCAGAATGAGGCAGCTTTTTAGTATTTTCCAGAAGAATCCGAGAAAAATATTAACTTCTACCTCGAGAATAACTGAAACAGTAACATGTGTGGGTGTACTAGTAACAAAAATACTATGCGAGCCGAAGCCGGTCAATGAATCCAGGTCGAAAGTCTTTTCTTCATCATCTTTCGGAGTTTTATAAAATAGGTAGCTCCCATTAGGGCGTCAAATTCCCACATGCTAGTTCATGTTAGTTTTTCACCACCCAAAACGCTACATTCCTTTCCCTAGCATCAGTACTCCCATTAATTAGCTACTCATCTGATAACTTTGAGGTTTTATAAACAAAATAAAGATATATATTTGGTGGTCTCTAATCTCTGGTAATCTTCACAGGGTCGAGGCCACACAGTGAAGTCAGTACAATAGGGGAGGTGTCGTGGTGGCCATGTTCTGGCCTTTCGTTTAGGTGGAGTGCCCAGTTGATATCTTTTAGGTTTTTGAGGTGTAAAAACACATACTATATTTCAATCCTAAATCAGATATTTATTTCCTTTCCCACACAATCGAGTTGCGTTTGTTTTGTTTTCTATGTTGTGTTTTGATACCCATGATTAGCCGTAAATAATTTCTATAATTTTAAGCGACTTTTCGCATCTTTAATACGATTCCAAACTGAAATCTCCCGACTCTTTTCTTTGCTTTATTCCACGTTCCAAACACATTTTCTGGCCCACGTCTCCAGAATATAACAATCTAACTTTTGGTGGCTAGTATTTCAAGTCATTTTAGACATCTTTTGACTTCGAAGACATTCTACCAGCCACAAAAATATTCATTCCAAAGTCGAGCCCAGCAGATGGCAGCCTCAAATATCATCTCTCCGGGATGAACATTTGCTTAGCTGCTGCCGGCAATGATTGTTGGCGGTTTCCAGCCGGTGGAAAAACACGCACCTGGGCTAGTTTCATTTTGAGCGTTTCAATAGATGCTCGGTGGCCGAAAACCACACTAGTGACCGACTCCTGAACTTACTGTTTACATATCTAAATTAGTTTATTCCTTAACTGATCATGTGGGAGGGGACACAAAATGTGATATCAATCCACCAGTTGTGTTCTCCAAAGAAAGTACTTCTTATTTTTAACATTTCAATGGAGATATTGCGATCGGATAATATTAAGGCGTGCGCTCGAGGTTGTTTCAATAGTTTTATTTGAAGGAGGCTTTGTGTATTCTAGAGGTGATAGTTTGATTGACAAATTATCCAATATGAGGTGATATCCCTTTCTCGCGACACGTGCACTATATGTCATTCAATAACGTGGGAAACAAACGTTTGGTTATTCTTTAAGAAAGCTCTGAATAAAGATATTAGCAATCCTAGGCATCTTTATTTGTACTACGCCATAAACATACCAAAAACTGAACGAATAGCGCTAAGTTTCGCGTGAGATATTATAGGATTAGAGCTGGCGTTTGACTGACGCAAAGCCCCTTATTTTATCACCTTGGGGAAAATGAAAAGGCTTTAGAAAACGCCGGTACCCTTTGATTGTTCTGTCCTTTAGTTTACCTGTACCTGCCCTGAGCCCATCAATGTTCATGAAAATAATTTTCTGATGGGCTCAATAATCAGGCAACAGAAGACAGCTTCAGTAGTCAAACGATTTATAGGTAATTAAAGTGACCTGCCTTGGGGCTGGGTACAATCGAGCACTCTTTGAAACAATCCATTTCCCGTGGCAGTATTCCCCGCAATAATATCTTATCATAGAGAATTTACTCTTTTCCCCCGGCCCTTCCTTAAATTATAATTTCAAATCTTATCGCTAACCTTCAGTTGGTGATGAAGGGGTAAGACTAAGAGGCCCTTAAATATTTAGTCCGAAAAAAGCTTAGCATAATTTGTAAAAAAAAATGTAGAAAAACGTGTCTAGAGTTGAATAGAATTGTAGGAGCACTCTGATACAATTCTCAGAGTTCTTGTGAAAGGCATACAATTGACATATGGTCACCGAATTGTGAAACCTTTGCACTAGTAAAAATTACTTTCCGGAAAGGTCTCAGAGAAAGGAGTCATACAGAGATAAACACGAAGGGATCAACTGACACACTGACGATTTAGCTTTTTAAAATATTCCAGGAAACTGCGACCAAGAACAAAGGTCCACGAAGGTGCGAGAACAACAGAAACAAGGGCTGCTTTGGTTAAATATTCAGACAGTGCTAATGTCTGGGTAGGGACTGTCAAGGAAGAGTTTGTATAGCGCTAGCGAGACGATGCACGCCTAAGGCAGGTGACTTGAGGTAATTTAGTCATGGTCGGCAGTCATTTCTAAACAAAGCTAGCAGATCTACTTTGTAAATCGCTGTAAAAGAACATTCGCTGATTTAGTGATTACTAAACCGTATTACATATGGATGGGCAGGTAGATATTAGAAAGAAAATTAACTGCTCGGTGAAAGGATGTTATTATAGAAACATGCTTTTTATAACGGATTCGTTAAGAACGAGAATGGGGATGATGCGAGTTGAAAACTGCGAGTTGCGAGTTGAAAAATGGGAGTTGCAAGAACTGTGAAAAGTAAGAAAAATGAGATTAGAGTTCCTGCGATGGAATATGATTTTTGAGGGAGAAAAAAATCACCGCTTCTGTACCCCTAGAATTTTTTTTTTAATACCAGCGTTTATTTATGCCTCGCTGGAGGTTTTATTTTGTTCTCTTTGCCCTCACAGTTATTCAGAGCTAAGTCCTTTCTATTTCTAATTTACAATATTTCGATTGCAATCACAATTACTTATCAAGTTTAACTATTCACTTTCTTCTATCTCTGATTCTTCCAGAGACGTTTCGTATTATTTCTATGGCGACTCTTTGGTTTATTAGTCCTACAACTCTCACGGCCCCTCCAGATACTAGACCGATGCGAGAACTAATATGCCCGGGAATAAATCCTACTTTATATCAGTTAAACATTCCTAACGAAATTGCTATGCTATCACGACAGTTCAGATTCACATCTCAAGACAATTTCGTTCTTCACTGCGGTCGGCCTTAAGCGCTATTCTAATATCTCAAGCAGTCATATTTTGTACCTTTTTTGCTTTTTTTCGATAAATGTTCAGATCCATTTTTACCAGCTTAATTATTTTCTTCTTGATCATTTAAGTTCCTTCCCGTTGTTTCCATCGATTTTCCAGCGAGAATCGAAATCGCCTTTCCAATGAAGTCACCCTTTGTTGGTGTCTCCACAGGGGTCCGGTCAGTTTTATAATTTCCTCTCAGAGTTCAGTTTCGCTCGTTTTTCTTGTTCTGTCATTTTTTTTCGGGTTCAATACTTTTCTTCTTTGACCTCCTAGTTTGTTCATGTCATTTCCAGTTCGATAAATTGTTTTTACAATCCGAAAAGTAGTTTATTCAGTTCTGTATATGATTCATGTCCGTATTAAGCCATATCCCATTTCTGACGGTTCTCACTTCTCACGGTTCGTTTTCGGTTCTATATATTATTTTATACTCGGTTCAGTTTTCTCCATTTGTGTATGGGCGTCAAACAGTTTCAACATCGGGTTCGGTTTCTAGTTCTATTTATTCTATTCATGCATGCACTCAGTTCAGTTTCCTCGATCGGTGTCCATACGCTAGTCCGGGTACAGTTCAGACTCTCTTCTGTTCTCGAGTTCGCCCATTTCGTTTTGTATCTGGAGAATACTGATTCCGAATCGAAAGCTCGTAATTTTTTTTTTGCTTTTTATCGTTTATCTTCTATCAGAAACAAATGAAATCATGACTTAAAGTCAAATTCTCTTGGACTTGGCTCCGCCTTGGCTCAGCCTTCGAAATTTCCAGAATCTGGGTCTTTCCACACGACAGACCACTCTGTGACAGATCATATATTTTCCCGCCATTTTTTTCTGTTACATTTCAACTCGCAACTCGCACTTTTTAACTCGCAACTCGCACTTTTTAACTCGCACTTTTTAACTCGCACTTTCCCTATCCTGGTTAAGAACATCCTCCGAGTGTTGATACTGTCATACATACATATGTACATACATGTACGTGTACTTTAAAGTAGATAACGGGGTTTCTGTTTTTAATACATCAGCACGGTGTAGATAGCGATGACCAGCATAACTATAGAGATCTCCATCGAGTAACACTTACATTTCTCTTGAGTTTTGTGCTTTCACATTCTATGAATAGACCAGTTCGCGGTAAATTCCGACATTTTGAAAAGGGTGCAAACATGGCGCGAAATACAGTGTTTTTTTTATGGGAATCGATGGGAATCCGATGCCAAATAAAATACGTAAAATCGAATTTATGAAATATTCTTCAGATACAAACTTAAGATACCTGGTAAAAGATTAACATATCGAAATTTGAGGGATGTAGCTGTGCTGGGAAGCGTGCAATCGTGTTTTCAGTTTTCCATACATTGTCTGTAAAAACGAGTCAAATTCCCATCGATTCCCATACAAACACTGTATTTCGCGCCATGTTTGCACCCCTTTCAAAATGTCGGAATTTACTGCGAACTGGTCTATTAACCCCAGCTTAACCTCTTAAGAGCATGTACCTTAGCTCCACACACTCAATTAGTTAATCCTGCGAGTGTTGAGTTCATAATTGTTCATATTTTACCCGACGCAAGGATCCGTCGTGTTGCCGAAAGTTACGTTCCACTGAACTTTGTGCAGTCGTCCTGTTACTAGCGATGAATATGGACATAAGAATAACGGTAACCAGATATCAGCGATAACATAAAATGCTATCCAAGATTTAGGCTGAATATTAGACTCATGTAAATGAAAATAGATATAATATGAGTCACCACTTCACATGAACGACAACTTAGTGTTATTGTACGCATCTTTCAACCTGATTATTTTAATTCACTGCAATACTGTGACTTTCACGATATCATCACAGAATAACTACTTTACATATTCAGGAGCCCATAACCAGGAGCGTCCATCCCGCATACTAGGCCTATGTCACAGCGTTTTTACAAGTTAGGTTATTTTAATTTTAGAAAGGTTTTCCGCTTTCTTGGGTTGCAATCATTTCTAAGGGCATAAAATAACAAAAGCATAGCAGCCATGTTGTTGGTATAACAAAAGCAGCTAATGAGGCATCTTTTGTTCCGACTGGTGCAGCCCACTAATTGGCGGCAACTTGAAATGATCTAAAACTAGCCCCATTTGTGAAAACGCTGCGACAGATATATATAGGAGATATGGACGCTCCTGATTATGGGCTCCTGACACATTTCATTTCTATATGTTTCTTTTTCTTTTTCTAGTTTCTTAATATCATCGGAAATGACCGATAGGTTCACGAACCGAAAAGTACGGTACCGTTTCAAACCGCTACTTTGTTATTAAATGGGGAATTCCTGTAGTTGTATTTTGAGAGCTGCATGGCCACAAATAGATCGAAATGCCACCCATGTGCGATAAACTGATCAGTCGACAAAGCATTTAATACGGCTGTGAATTTTTACTAGACCAAGTATTTTGCATCGCCTTTTCTATTCATTTCAGCGTTCCACAATGTTATCATCCCTCATGCTACTTGTGTCGCAAGTTTTCATTTACCATTGCAGAACGAGTTGTAGAGAATGAATTGCACAACGCATCCAGTCTCCCACCATTAGCTCGATTTCTCGGCTGTCTTTATTCTTGAAATCTCTGTTCGATTCAGCGAGTTTTAATTCACGTTAGTACCATCTGAATAAGTTCCATGACTCTTCAAAGTGTAACCCGGGCATTCACATCATTTTTAAATACGTTTTCATTCGTAGTCTCAGGCGTGGGATGTATTTTCAACAAGCTTGTTCTTCTGATGGTGGTTATACAATGACTTGGGATTTTTATTTACGTTTTTGCTAAAGCATAACTTGCAAAACATGGTCACAAAACAGGAACTGCTATCAAAGAAAAGAAGTTAGATCTCTTTTCTGTGATTTCGCTTGTTTCATTGTGTGATCCTTATATACTGCTATTTCAAAAAGGTTGTCCTGTACAAACGACAAACGACATTCCCAGACCGAAATGGATTGTGGTTGTAGCTCAAAGTCTGTTGAAATCGTTTGTTTTGGGTCAAAAACTTAAAGACGAATATTAATGGTCCTGCGAATCGATTTTCGAATACTGTAGTCTAGCTGTTTATCCATTTCGGTCTGGGAACGTCGTTTATCGTCCTTTTCAGTTTAAAATAGCTGCACATGTAGAAGAGGGTCAATTGAATTTTATTTAGTGATGACCTTGAAACTTTTTTCTAGGATCATAGAACAAGTAAAACCCGTCAGTAACCCGTTTATTAAGGGGTTACTGACAGACCAAGAACGCTTTTTTGAATTTCTGCTTTTTTCCACCTTAGAAGTTAAACAATAATGACTCCCTTTGTAAAGGGCTCTATTCTGACGGTTTAAAAGGCTGCACTTTGGCAAGTTTTAGCGCTGAACTGTGTCTGGTGATCATGAAAAGAAATACTACTGAACGATTTTATTCTTCCACTCCTAACCATTACCGGCTCAGGAGGAAATAATTTCCTTCTGCTTCCTTTTTAAAATCGATAGCTGATGACCGGTCAAATAGTTTGACATTTAACTCAACTGAAGAAAAAGTACTGAACTGTACTGAACTGTACTGATTGCGTTAATTCCTAAATTGTCTTGGTAATTCGTGAATTACTGTATTCCTCATCGATTCTCGAAGTTGCACAATATTATCCAAGTTAAATTAATTCATGGTAATGCATGATAGGTGTCAATTTGTCAATAGGCCTTATTCATGATGACGTCATGCTTTTTATGATCACCTGACCAAGCCTCACATTGACGCAACCTTTTCTCTCCTCTGAGTATACCAAGACAATGGTCTAAATTAGAGTACCACAAGATAATGCTGGTAGTGTAGGCCTATTAGGTGTAGAGTATATTCATTTTCTCTCTGAGAAACCAAGACAATGGTCTAAATTAGAGTAACAAAAGATAATGCTGGTAGTGGTGTTGAGGGCCGGTGTTGAGTATTATCCCTTCAAAACACAATCGCCTCATATTATTACACTTTATAAACCTTCTCATTTTTGATGCCCTCTGAAATACTTCATAGTAATAAAATTATATAAGGTGAAATAAAAATATGTTGTTGTTGTTACTCACTGTCTATATTAAGTAACAATGCGTGTAAAAACTAGGCAAAATTCTATTTTTCAGTGGCAATAGACCTTTGGAACATAAGAAGTACTTTCCTTCTGTGTGAAACATTTCGTCCAATTAGAAAAGTCCTAAACAATAACCAAGAAAATGTTCACTTTTAAAATGTTACCCACATGGAAGTTTCGTCATATTTAAAGTTCTAACTGTTTTGACTAGGTGCAACTCAATCTGTTAAAAAAATGAGAGGAAAATAATATTATTCTTCAAGTTTTGATAGGTTTTGATGTCTAAGCCAATGACGTGGCTGATTGAAACAATGCCACAATTAGCACCTTTCTGCAGTCCTTGCCGTTGGACTGCCTTGTTCTTAGCAAGACTATTACTTAAAAGCACTTATTAACCATCTTGGCGATAAGCTATTTCTGACATTCGCATTATCATTCCTAATTATTATATTGGAAATATTGTATTCATTGTACACAGGGGCCGTTTGTTCGCCTGAACTTGCGACCTCAACACGTGACTCAGCATATATGGACAGTCAATGATCAAGAATAAAACAAAACAGAAAAAAACATCGTTGGTAAAAAAACGTCCAGTGACGAGTAATCATGTTGGACTAGTTACGTTTTTGTCCGACAAATTGGGTGTCTTGGGACATGTCACGCGCATGCGCTTTTGATGAGCCCAGAGCGCGCGCGTTTCTCACGGTTTCCCGCCGAAACTAAAAGAAAATAAAGGCAAGCACCCTTGTTTCTTTTAGTCAGGAATCATAATAAAATGTAATGACTTGAGGTTGCAAACATTTAGATTAATTACCATACTTGGCACCTTGCTATGGTAAGGTATATACTACACTGTAGTCAGCACGGCCTAGAACAGGCTCGTATATGAGTGGGACAAACTACTGTTGGTCTGTAGCATTACCGTAACCGTCTGTAACCGTGCCGTGCCGTAACTATATAATTACATCGAATCAGCAAAAAGCAATCGGGAAACCCGTTCAATGGTCATGACATGCTGTACAGTAACCGTGCCGTAGTCATTGCCGTAGTTTGTCCCTGGTAAAGCGCCGATCATTTATGAATGCGTGGGGTGAGCGTCCTTGACTGGGTGCCATTGGCCTTGTCTCCCAACACTTTGTATTCATAAATGGGGGACGATAAAGAACCTTTTGTGCTACTCGTGAAGAGAAGGCACATCGTCATTTCTATTACCATGGCCTTGAGCAAGATTTAAAATCACATACACCTATTTCAAAAAGGTTGTCCTGAACAAACGGGAAACGCCAGAACGAAATGGGTTGTGGTTATAACCGTAAAGGATAAACTACAGTGTAATTCGAAAATTCGTTCGCAGCCAGGAGACCATTAATATTCGTCTGAAAGTTTCTGATCCAAAAACAAAGGAATCCACCACACTTTCAGCTACAATCACAATCCTCTGGGAATGTCGCTTGCCGTTTTTCCGGAACCTTTTTAAAATTCAGTGATAAATAGGTCTAACTATGTCTCAGAATTGAGTTGAACTTGGTATATATTTTGCACCATATTGCTGGACTATAATAGCAAAAAGGTTTCAATATGGTCAAAATTAAATTCTTCGAGAAAATAATAATTTAAATTTACTCCCGAGACATATATATATAGAAAGTGGGCTATTTAACAATTAGACCCACAGCCCGAATGGGCTACGAGTCAATAGCCCTTGAGGTGGAGCCGAATGGGCTATTTAATTCGTAGCCCATGAAGGCGAGAGGTCTAATTGTTTTAGTATAAACTAACTAGTCAGACAGTAGAAAATAATAGAAAGAAACAAATTGAAGTTGAGAAATGTTATTATTTCGTGAAAATGCGTGCGGTTTTTCTCTACCATGGGCTATCACAAATAGACCTATAGTAGGGTAGCCAATCAGAATGCAGGATTTTTAATAGTCCACTAGTTGGTTTATACTATTAGCTTATATAAGCAATAGGAATAACAATTCTCAAATCCAAGTACAGCGCTAGCCAGTCCTCGAGCACCGATGTGATATATATTAAACAACAGACTTTTGTTAAATATATATTCTTCCTGGCATTCACCTGAAAATTATGTGCAGATTGCTAAATTAAAAACATAAACGTTTTCCCCAACTTTAATTTCGGAGCCATCATTTTAAATTATACTTTGGTCTTTCCTGATCCTGCATTTCAAATGGTAGCCAGCTTGTCAGAGGAATTGTAAGGTTTTACGCTGGTCTGACCTGTAGCTGAATATGACTAAATTATCTAGGTTATAGACGTAGATGGTAAAACTGAAATTATATAATAAAGGCATGTCAATTCAAGCAAATTTTCCCAGATCAAAGAAGGGGATGAGCGAACCGGTCCTCGAACCATCTAGATATCAGGCTGGAGAAAGAGGGCAATTACAATTAAAGACTCAGCGCTTTTAGAACAGATTTAAATCGTTAACAAACGTAAGTAAGTTAAATAGCGGAGTAAATTTACAGTATCTGGGAAAGCTGAAGTTATATAATTTGAAGGATTGGAAACTCAAGCCGAAGACCAGTTAAATAACTCATGAAGTTTATTAAATTTTTCGAAAGCTGGACAAATCCTCCACAGACGAATATTCATTTTGGCAACTTCAATATTTAAAGGGGAAAAGCTGTTTAAATATTGCAAAGAAGGTTCCGCAGTTAATGAATTTGATGTCAATCAAGCTTCCTGTTCCTGTTTGTAAAATAAGCTTTAGGTGTTTCATTAAAGCTAAACTTTATCCACCAAATTAAAAAATATATTATTATATACTAAAGCCCCTTGTACGAGCTAGTCAGCAGTATTTCTAAAGCAGTTATGAATGGCCTGTCAAATGGCGGAAATATATAGACTGGATAACGATTTTAGAGTAACTGTGAATTTTCGGTACCTGTTTAATTTCATTTCTATCTTCTTCAGGCACATTTTAGAAACTGCCGTTAGAAGTTATCAGGTCTTAACAAGTAATTGTTACGAGCTAGTCAGCAGTATTTCTAAAGCAGTTATGAATGGCCTGTCAAATGGCGGAAATATATAGACTGGATAACCATTTTAGAGTAACTGTGAATTTTCGGTACCTGTTTAATTTCATTTCTATCTTCTTCAGGCACATTTTAGAAACTGCCGTTAGAAGTTATCAGGTCTTAACAAGTAATTGTTACGAGCTAGTCAGCAGTATTTCTAAAGCAGTTATGAATGGCCTGTCAAATGGCGGAAATATATAGACTGGATAACCATTTTAGAGTAACTGTGAATTTTCGGTACCTGTTTAATTTCATTTCTATCTTCTTCAGGCACATTTTAGAAACTGCCGTTAGAAGTTATCAGGTCTTAACAAGTAATTGTTACGAGCTAGTCAGCAGTATTTCTAAAGCAGTTATGAATGGCCTGTCAAATGGCGGAAATATATAGACTGGATAACCATTTTAGAGTAACTGTGAATTTTCGGTACCTGTTTAATTTCATTTCTATCTTCTTCAGGCACATTTTAGAAACTGCCGTTAGAAGTTATCAGGTCTTAACAAGTAATTGTTACGAGCTAGTCAGCAGTATTTCTAAAGCAGTTATGAATGGCCTGTCAAATGGCGGAAATATATAGACTGGATAACCATTTTAGAGTAACTGTGAATTTTCGGTACCTGTTTAATTTCATTTCTATCTTCTTCAGGCACATTTTAGAAACTGCCTTTAGAAGTTATCAGGTCTTAACAAGTAATTGCTAGACCTCGGTTGGTGTTGGGGGGGGGGGGGGGGGGGGGGCAGTTTTACGAGAAAAAGTAGCTCCAAAATCCAGATGTCTACACAATGCGAGAGCCATTCTAATTTATTTCTGACCAGAATAAAATAATATTTCGTAAATTACCCTGCCCACCCCTCCCTTGGGTATCGTGTAAATGATGATTAACCATTAAAGTTAGGGTGAAATTGGGGGGGGGGGGGGTAGGGGTAGGGGTTGGGGTTTCCCAGAAACCGTGATTGATCACCCAATCCGCCACAAATCCCTAGGACTTCAGTCATAAACACGAATGCCCTGCCCGCCCCCACCCCCCGGGCTACTAGCTTTACATGAACTATAATGTAAGCGTTTTTGAAGTGGTTTATTGGTTACTTGCTTAATGGTTTTGAAACCGCGACCTCCTTTACGTACGACAGACCGGCGCTTTATCACTGAGCTAACCTCAGGCTGTTCCTTCATTTACTTAGTCAAACTACGACAGTCTTAGAATTGCTTAGAATCCGGCCGTTTTTCTTACAAGTCCGGCATCATACAGGCATACAAAACTTTCTAGAAGCAGCGTTGAAGAACTGTTAGATAAATAATTATAAAAAAAGGACGGCGGAAGTCTGCTAAGCTCTGCTGCACCGAACGTTCGAAATTGCATATTAGATATTATTTCTTTGGCGCTTTGATACATTTTCGCTAAGAGCCTATACGTTAAATACTATAGACTAATCCAAGACCGCCATTACCATTACGATATATACTAAATTAGCAATAGCACCGATACTGCTGAAAAAGAAAAACACCTCAATTGATTAGTAAAAATACCCAAATTTGAGAGTTATATCTCGCCTAGAAGCCAAGATATATATAGTCGAGTAAAGTGCGCTATTTTTACAGTCGTTTGTATGAGGGGTACAACAACGTGCAACCCCGCATACAAATGTCTGTAAAATTGTCTTACTTTGCGGGACCGTATCTTTGCTTCCATACAACGGATATAATTCTCAAATTTAGGGATTTCGACTAATTTTGAGGTGCTATTTTCAGCAGTGTCGGTGCTAAATCGCAAATTTAAGTAGATATACATCGTAATGGCAATGGCTATTATTGAAATAGGATGTGAGTGCGATTCGGTTCAACAATCGTTATTTGGTCCAACCGGTAGAAAGCCACATAAACACAAACATGCATGCATGAATGAACCGTAGTCAATGTTGTCGACGGTTTTGAATTAATACAAAAATGAGGGGTAGGTTTGTAGTTCGACTTAATAACTGTTATGGTATAGTGGATAAGTAGTTCCTGTAAAAACTAGTGTAAGTCTGCGTCGGCGGGGAAGATAAACACTGGTACAATCCTACCGACTCGCAAACATTAAATGGCTTGAACCCATGCCATGCAGTTACATTAAATTTAAGCTGTCGGTTAAACCCATACCGAATGATAATCTAAACAATCTCGCGTATGAAAATAGTCATAAAAAATATTTTTATTTTCACGATCTCCTTATCCCTTCTTATCTGATCCTAACCCCTTTCAACATTATCCCACTCTAAATTCAATTTGTCTAATTAATATATCTTACTTTTATATCCTACCTTTCGATTCCCAGCCACGAGGTGTGAACCCAATACCTTCGATTCGGCGTGCAAGCCCATAACTTTACGTATACCTTTACAAGAAAATGACGAGTCTGCGGTACGTCAGCGGTTTTCCCTGTGAATACACTTATTTTTCACATACCGACTGGAAATATTCATACGATACTTAAATATTTCACAACTGTAAATATTAGGTACATCGGAACTTTTGGAAAAAGAGCGTTTTTATTCTCCTGAGTGAGATGGAAATTGTGAGTTATTTTGGTTTTCGCGAACATTTTACCGGAAGTAAATTTTCTCATAGCTTTAACTGCTGACCAAACGATTCTTCAACTGGAAGCTCACTTACACAGCGATGGGCAGTTTCGTAATTTTGCAATGTTGAGTGTTGTTAAGTCCAAAAACGCAAGGTAAATTGCAAACCTACTGGGCTCTTCTAATACAAGAATCCGCCGCGGCAAATGGAATATCTATGAAAGGCATTGAGGTATGGAACTTTCAATTCTTGATGTAAGCGTGCTTTCGTAATAACTAACAGTAAATACATGCGTTCGCTCTCAGTACCAACATGGAGCAAGTCAAATCGCAAAGGAAAAAGCATTTGATGTGTTGTTTATTTTAACATAAACCCGAAGTGGATAACTAGCAAAATGTATCGGCGGTCCGGCAAATTTGGAATGAAGATCACATTTGCTTGAAACGGTGGGTGAAATTGATTTATGCTTCATACATTCTTCGTAAAATCTGAGGACATTTTAGACTTTTAGGCTTACGTACCGAGGGCTCAATGTCCGAGATTTCTGGCGATGTCCGAGATTGGCTGGCGATGCAACCGTCACTTTTATAAAAATAATAACCCTAACCCGTACCATAAACCACACTCCAACCGTTAGTAAACAGGTTCCCAAGTAAACGACGAGGTCTCACCCACCTAGAGCTAGGGTTCACAGGTAAACAACGTGTTCTGACTGTAATGAGAGCACATTTTTATGAGATTGCTTAGATTATAATTTGGTCAGGATTATTCAATCCACAACATTAAATTGAATGTTATGGTTCAACCATTTAATGTTTGTGAGTCAGGTGCACAATAAATTAAGGGTCAATTAAGGTATGCTAACCGCAGTGGACGCGAGTAGCAGCTGACGTTTCGAGCCGGTTAGCCCTTGGTCAGAGAAATAGAGGGCAAACGAATACGAAATGTCGTCAGCTGCTACTCGCGTCCACGGAAGACATACCATACTCGCCTCTTAGTTGATTGCACCAGTGTTTTGTTATAGATTGGTATAACTGAATTCATTTGAATACATATCAGTGTTTTTGTTAGTATTAAAGTACATTTTCGGTTTAATCGTGAATATTTTAACCGGAGGAAGTCGTTGGACAGTTTATAAACCACCGGAACCTTGTCTTTTGTAAACAATTAAACGACACAGCCTACAAGTTAGACCAATGCAACATAGAAAACCCAAATGTGACAGATTGATTCAAGTGGCAGTGATACGGTTTGCACTCGATAGTTTTCTGTTTTCGAAATCGCGTAAACTTAATTAAAACAAAAACGAACCAAAAGGGTGGATTAGGACCGCTAGCTGTTTTACTTTAGGTCTGAGCTGCTGGCTTTGTTCCCACGTAAACACTGCGATCAAAGTTAGAACTGAGTTTGTTTCCTATGCTGTAAGAACGGTTTCTAAGTGTTTAATTAGCTTTCGAAATTAACTCTTAGCTAGCCGCTATAAATACACACAAATCAATAGTCGACACTCCAATTAAGTCTATTTCGCACAATGTTCTTCTACTTTTCTTTCTCAGTTTCAGTGAATTAATGAGAAGATAGAACACTTTATAGAACGTCATATCCAGAAATTATTTTGAATTTAGAGATTATAGTAGCCTCGTACGCCGGCAACTATACTCAACCTATGGATATTACGGTAGACAGAGGTTGCTGAGTGCGGAGCGGGATGGGTCGCTCTTTCCTAGCTATAAGCCTAGCCCCGGCAAATTCAAACGTTATGCTCCGCTGGCCGATAATAGCGAAAGCTCTAGAGTTGAAATACAAGTTTCCGAGGGCTTAAACGTTTTAGTAAATAATTTTCTAACTTAGTAAACTCACAGGTTGAAGTTTTCTTATTTTGTAATTCACTGTTAAAGTCTTAGGCTTAGCTTTAAAGTTGTTTTGTTGCTTTTGGCGAAACATTTCACATACGTGCCTAAAATTAGAAACATGGTGATTGTCTTTGTTTTCTTTCAGTTTGGGCGGAAAATTAGGAGAAGGGTCTATCGTACGACCTCCTCACTAAAGTACGGGAGGGAGGTCACTGATGTACGCGTACGCACAGGAGACTCGTTCCAGCTTTCGATTGACCGTGAGTTTCTGAGATGGCGGAGGAAAGCGGCCAGGAATCTTTTCGAGTCCTACTCGTGTAATCCGCCATTTTGAAAGTGTTTTGTTTCCAAGTCGAGATTTTTTGCCTCCAATCAATCAGATTGCACTTTGTTCGATGGACAATATTTCCTGAAGGAGGATTTGATATCACTCGGGACACTGCGGGTCACTTAATTTATCTACATAACTTAACAAAGTGAAAATAAGATGGCGGAGACCCGTGAGAGATAAGAGGAGATAACTCCGTCGCGGAGGAAATTTCTCTCAAATTTGGAGTCCCATCTCTCAAATGTAAACAGCTTAATGATTTATTTAACTTCATTCGTGGGAAAGCCTTCCAACAGGCTCAGGATATTTCAACTGGCGCCCTTGTAGGAGCCGAAGGACGTTTTTTTACCCAGACTAGAGATTTATTCGATGTATGCTTCAATAGCACCTGTGCTTGGACAGTGAAGTGAGAAATAATATTATCAGTCCATGAATCCTACTGAAAAGCATTGATTTATAAAAATGTTGAAAAGTATGGATTAGTAAACCCTACTAAAAAATATTCTAAAATACACAAAAAACATTTCAATTAATATTGTAATATTTGTGAGCAAGTTAAAGGGGCTATGTCATGGTACTGCGCATGTATCGAGTAATCGCTCGTTTAGTGGCTGTTAATTGGATAAAAACAGTTAAACTTCCCTCCCTCAATGCGTAGATTGAAAGGATTTTCAATATTTTCCCTGGAGACTGCTTATATACACTGTTTGTTAGTCATTTTTGCATATTTGCTTTGATTTTAAGCATCCCACATGGCCGAGAGGTTCGTTAGCTCATATTAAAATCGGTGGAAATAGCTCTTTCCGGCCCCGAAAAACGAATGTAAAGTCTTACCGTGACACAGCCCCTTTAAGTTCAGAGACAATGTTATGTGAAGTTTGATTTATTATAATTACTGGGAGCAGTTGTAATAGCACTTTTGCAGGAAACAGTCATGTCCTGGTATAGTACTTTGTTAACGAATGAATTGAGCTTGTGATCTCAATGGGAAAGACGAAGTTGCCATGGATGCTGGATGGCAAGTAATTTTTTAAAACGCTGTTTTAGAAAGATCGACAATCGATTGGAGGTGGAAAATAGTATTTACAAACAGGTTTTGCTAATAACACTACTGTCTCGTACAAGTGCCTTTAAATATATGAATTAAGATTTGTTTGCCATCTAGTACAATCACGTGATTGCATTCCTGCAAAAGGTCCATCCATTATATATAAATTATCACGAGCATGAGTAGTGAATCAATTATCCGGATCCCCTCGCACAAACCATGTATGGCAAAAATATGCTAGAACTCCATGAACTACATGTATGAATCAGTGTAATTCACTTACTCTTAGGTGGCCTCTCTTTTTAATACATAATACTACCCGCAAACTGAGAGTCACCTGTGCGTATACATCGGTGACCTCCCTCGTGTACTTCAGTGACCCTCTACATGTACATCCTTATAAGGAAGTCGTACGACAGATACTCTTGGAAACTGGCTGGTCGCGCGCGTTGGGCTCATCAAAAGCGCATGCGCGTGACATTTTGCCGCGCCAAGGAGCAAAGCCAAAGAGATGAAGCCTCGTGCTGTACCGAGATAGAAGAGCTGACCGTTACTCTGCAGTCTTATTACATATTGCAAGGGAAACTTGTAGAAATTCTCCCCAGTTTTGTATAAACATTACGCATTATAATCTATGAAATATTTTCTCTCCCAGCGTATGCAAGGTGTATCTGTTCCATTCTAGACATTTACATATGCAGTTTCACTTGAAATCACCTTTTATAAAGTTCTAGCAGGAGCCCATAACCAGGAGTATCTACCGAACAGCTTATTAACCGAAAACTTCGTTGGGTGTCCTTGTATCTATCCCGCACTAGGCCAATGTCACAGCGTTTTCACAAGTTCAGTTATTTTTAGAACGGTTTCCCGCTGTTCTTGGGTTGCAACCATTTCTAAGGGAATATAATCACTAAAGCGTAGCAGCCATGTTGTTAGAAAAAACAAAAGTAGCTAATGAGGCATCTTTGGTTCCGCCACTGGTGCAACCCACTAATTGGCGGGGGAAATAATCTATAAATAGCCCAACTTGTGAAATCCCCGTGACACATATATAGGAGATATGGACGCTCCTGGTTGTGAATTCCTGTTCGTGATAAATCGTTTAATAAAATCGTTTAATAAAGTCTGATGACTGAATTACATGTGGTTAAAAATAGATAAAAGAAAAAATACAATAAAATAATGCTATTCCTAAAAACTATCCATAATAACTCATATATCTTTATATACAGGTGAATAAAATAGCAATAAAACTTATTAAATCTCAAACTTGGTCATAGCTTACGTATGTAAGAAATAAGCCAAATTTTCGATAAATTGTTGGAAATATAGTCTAAATTGAAAATTTGGTCTAAACTTGGTCGTAGCTTACGTATGTAAGAAATAAGCCAAATTTTCGATAAATTGTTGGAAATAAATACGAAGTCCAAGGACTACGGCAAAGCTGACACAACGTAGGATTTTATATTGAATATTACAATATTTCGGCTGGCCAAACCAGCCTTCTTCAGGTACTAGATGTTACAAATATAGCCTAAATTGAAAATTTGGTCTAAACTTGGTCGTAGCTTAATTACGTATGTAAGAAATAAGCATAATTAAGAAATAATTGTTGGAAATAGTCTAAATTGAAAATTTGTTGAACAAAATTGAAAATATATTTAAGTTTTCCGAAAATAGGACATTTGCGGCTTTAGAAATTCGCGTCGCCGCCATCTTGGATCTGATGACGTTCACGGCGTCGTCAATCGGGGCAGCCGTGAAACGTCATCAGATCCAATGCTCGCATCCATTTTCTTCAGAAACTAAAATATATTTTCCAATTTTTCCAACATATTTTCAATTCATACAATATTGCCAACAATTTAACGGCAATTAACCCTGCTAGCAGAGGTTCTTTTCTCTTACCCCCTCTCCAGCTCCACTAACGAGGGAGAAAAGAACCTCTGCCACGATCCGAACGGTTCTTTAGATCTCGCCGGCTCCAAGATTTTGGAGGTAAGTCACATGACAAACCGATTTTTCGAGGTCGACGTCACACGCGCACGACTTGTTGATACTATTAAAACACTGCCCAGTCTAGAGTCTGCAGTTTCAAGATGGCATCTGTTTTTGGAGTGAACATGAGCGTGAGCGAGTTCGAAGTAGCGTTAAAAGCAGCTGTGTCAAACCTCAAGGAAAGCAACATCACCCTCGAAGAAGGAAATTTATTTTATTTTTCTCACGCCTTCTCTTGCCGTTAACAATAGGAAATCTACAATGTTTATCGTCTCGTTTTTCTCGGCCAATGGAAATCCAGATACCGTGGCTCAAGCTCAACAGAAAACCGTTCGGATCGTGGCAGAGGTTATTTTCTCCCTCGTTAGTGGAGCTGGAGAGAGGGTAAGAGAAAAGAACCTCTGCTAGCGGGGTCACGGCAATTTGTTCCAACAGCCGGGGTTTTCTTTAAACCTATTTGTCCTGACAACACGCATCGCGTTGATACTTTCTTCTCAGAATCGATGAACGAGAGTGCTATACGGGATCTATAGGCAGTGAGTGATATTCGGAAAGTTCTAATAATTAGTGGCGGATCCAGGATTTGAAAAAGGGGGGTGACTATTTTGACCGGTACAGTTTCTGGTGCGAAATTTCTTACAAAATTTGAACGAATGTATTTAATTTTTACGAATTCTTATACAGAATTTGTTTTTGGCCCAAAAGAGGGGGGGGGGGGGGGGTGACATGTCACCCCCGTAACCACCCCTGGATCCGCCACTGTAATTGTACGAGCCTAATTAGGTGAGTGCAATTTGAGAACTTTCAAAATATCACTCAGTGCCTATAAATGACGTATAGCACGAGCAGTTCATGCGATTTTTTGTTTATAATATACTGAGCAAACATTTACTGAGAGCGTGCGACCGTGCACTCAATGACCTTTAGATGGACTTGTCATTGCCAAATTAGAATCCAGATATTATGTTTAGTATGTTGTAAAATATATGATGTAATATATTCCTTAAGAGGCACTGATATTTTGAACCTACCTAAACCTCAAACAACAACTTATGGCCTGCACTCTTTCAAATATTCGACTGCAAAATTCTGGAACTCCCTACCTGATAATCTTCGATCTTTAACAACTATCACTGATTTTAAGAGAGAAATCCGTAAATATAATCTATAATGCCTATTTGTTAATAATTTCTAGGTTTCATTGTAAATATATTTTTAGTATTAATAATATAACAATAGTATTAGTATTAGTAACAGTAGTTTTCTCGAAGATATTAGCATGTCAGTTTGCTACTCTGCAAATTCGAGTTGAAATAAAGTTTATGTATGTATGTATGACGTAGCAGTAGACGTTTATGGCGTCTATGGCATTAAACAATTTATTAGTTATTGTTATACAATGTTACAATTTTTTTATTGCGAAGTTTTGCATTGATTTAGGTGGTAAAACACAGGACTCGTTCTGGTGATTCGCAACGGGAATAAGCCGATAGGAACTATTTCAAACACAAATTTGAGTCTCAGTTTTATCAGGGGTTCCTCGAGGGTTTTATTGCTTTCGAGATATTTGGAACCCCTGATGAAAGACGAACAATGAGTGTTTGAAATGTCTTCTCATGTGAATGGCTAATACGAAAACTTACATACGCTTATTTTCAAACATCATTAGCCAATATTGTTTACCGTTTGACTGTTGTATATAATTATTCCATAGATGGCTTATTATTCTTTTTGGCTGGCAGTGGTCAAGAGCCGAGTACAAGCAGTCGGAAGGGTCGAGGTTCGAATTCCAGTGGACGCACACGTTTTCTTACTATGTCGTTATTTACTTCTTCACTCCTTACTTGTAGTTTATCAATGTATTTAACAAATAAAGAAGCCTTAGCCATGTTTTATACTATCGGTTAGAGACTGCTTGTGAGTTCTTTATCGACAAATACAGGCACGCGCTGACTGTACGATGAACGAAAAATAATGAATACTGCATGAGGCCGAAGGCCGAATGCAGTATGAAGAAGTTTTGAGTTCATCGTACAGTCAGCAAGTGACTGTATTTTGCCGATAAAGCACAAACATAAAGTCTCTAACCCTTTTAATATTCAAACTGAGTGCACTGTCAGCCGTGATCATGAATTTCAATTGAAATCAGTTGTCAATAACAATTTCATCAGTAAAGAAGTCAAATATTTCGCATGAATTAAATCATTTTACGGTAAATATCTCCACAAAGAAAAGTCATTTCAATAGACAATGAATAAAAACAGAAGTAGATAACTTTGCAAAGAATAATTTACTTTGGCGTTCGGTCAGTTTAGTTGACGCCTTGCGAGTACAATGTTTGTACATTTAACTCGAAAACATTTCTCTTGGAGCCATGTATTAAAATATCGAGTATTTAGCCGGCTTAACTCCTAGATAGTCTACTTTCTTTAATAGTTTCTTTCATTCGAAAATAACTAACCTGCAGCAAGACAGTGAATTGAAATCTTGAAACCGGCCTCCATTGCTCGGCTCTGAGTCTGATGCAAACATTTTCCAAATAAAAATATCCTGGGTTTTCGAACCTTCCACTGAATTGTCGCTTCATTGTCTCCTCATTTATTGACAGAGTAAGGTCTCGCTGGAAATAAAATCCATTTCTTCAGTTTGGACTGCTAAAGTATTGTAGAAACTTTTGTTTACTCAGATACATGTTGACTTGTTAGTTGTTGTACTTCCAGCGCTTGCATATCAGCCGTTTCTAAAGAACGATTATGCAAATGTTTGCCTGAAAACATAATGTGAGGCGAATACTCGGAATAGTATGATTGTACATTTAACTCGAAAACGTTTCTCTTGGAGCCATGTATTCAAATATCAATTATTTAGCCGGCTTAACTCCTAGATAGTCTGCTTTCTTTAATAGTTTCTTTCAATCGAAAATAACTAACCTGCAGATTCCAGTGGGGCAGTTGAATTGAAATCTTGACTCGAAACCGGCCTCCGGCCATGTGCTCGGCTCCGATGCAAACATTTTCCAAATCAAATATCCTGGGTTTTCGAACCATCCACTGAATTCTCGCTTAATTTTCTCCTATTATTGACAGAGTAAGGTCTCGGAAATACAATCCATTTCTTATAGAGTGTTGTAGAAACCTTTGACTTTGTTCACTCGGACACATGTTGACTTGTAAAGTTGTACTTCCAGCACTCGCAAATCAGCCATTTCCAACGAGCGATTATGCAAATGTTCGCCTCAAAATATATATCTTCTGTCACACAGGCAACAGAGTTCAATCCTGCCGTTACCTTTCTAGTAATTGTCTGCATTTTCACTGTTTAATATGCGATGAGGTTTTGCAAGCCGTCCAAACACGTAACTAAGCGAAGGACTAGTCTCCCTTTCCCTAGGTAAGAGAGGGTCTGGGTCGAGTGCTGTGGTCACCAATAATGCACGCTCATTAGCCAATCACATGCTTGGATTTTGTACAATGCACGAAATTTGAACATTAACATAAAACACGATGGGCATTTGAGAACATGAGAGAAATGTTAAAGCACAAGCCGAAGGCGCGTGCTTTCAACATTTCTAGAGTGTTCTCAAATGATCGACCAGAGTGTTTTATGATAGTATAAAACATGGATTTAAGGCTTCTTTATCTGTTTTATAATATAGATTTACGCGCGCGATGAAAGGAAACCGCCAGTTGAAAACTATATAACACGGCTAACCATGTTATATACTCTGGTAAAACATGGCTTCTTAGCCAATCAGAGCGCGCGTACTATCGTATCTATATTATAAAAGTAGTTAGTGGTTCATGAATACGATGATTAATAAATATTTAGGCCTAGGGTTGAAAATAGCTGATATTACAGTGGCGTCTACGAATAGCAGTTTCAGCGGTATTGACCTGAACGCCTGGCCTCACTTCGATGTAACTGAAGCCGCCATTGAAACCATCATTCTTGCAAGAACACCCTCTTAAACAAACACGACTAATTTAGATACACAGTTTGAAAAGAGCTTCATTGATTGAAGTGAGGCATTCGGGTCAATTCTTGGGTTGCAACCAATCCCCAGAGATTCAAATGACAAAGCCGTGGCGGCCATGTTGGTGGAACTAACAAGAGAAGCTAATGAGGAATCTTTTGTTAACGTCCACCAACATGGCGGCCATGACGTCACGTGCAACCCAGCAATACCGCTGAAACTGCTATTCGTAGACGCCACTGTAATATCAGCTATTGCATCAAACTAGTGCGTTTGGAACTGGTGTTTCAATGGCTGTCCACCTGACGAAGCTTCGTACAAGAGTTTGACCGGGTTTCAAGACCCATGCATGTGACCAAATACAGTCCCTCCATTGGATGAATATCTCATGAATTATTAATTAATCATGAGTTTATTTCAGAAGAACTATGTCAAACACGAAGTGGAGTGTTTCATCAGGGGTTCCAAATATTGAGAAAACACTAGTGCGTTTGGAACTGGTGTTTCATTGGATGTCAAGATGCATCCACCTGACGAAGCTTCGAATAAGGGTTTCACCCGGTATCAAGACCCATGCATGTGACCAAATACAATTCCTCCATTGGATAACTATCTCATGAATTATTAATGAGTTTGAGAACTTTAAATCAAAAATACGTTATAAGAAAGGGAAAAATAACGTGATTATGACTTGAAAACCTAATGGTGTCATACACTATTCTCAGACGGTGTCACAACAAACGAAATAAATATAATTCTCCATGCTTTAAGGTATCTTTATCAGTAGGTGGTACTAATGTCTTGTGAAACGTGAGTGCATGGGAGGTGAAAATACAGCACTAAATATGGCGACAGCTGTCATCGAAGCTTAGCGTTACTTAATTCTCAGTGTTGTTTATGTAACTGCACGACGTAGCTAATCCCATTCATACGAGGGGGCGCTTAATCTATTGTAGATTACTCCCAGGGTTAAATGCATTTTACTCTGCAGGAACTTAGAGCGCTGTAGAGTCAGGATTCTATAATGAGCTATTCTTAAAAAAAGAAAGCCAGAGAGATCTCAAGATCTCCACACGTTAGTTGGCACCATTGGGAGAGTTTGCTGGCGGGAATGTTCGGGCTGCAAGATTTGGGGATAATTATATCAGTTTAAACAGTATTTCGGCTGGCACGACCAGCCTTCATCAGGGTTTACAAGTTGTGTTGGGCTCCTGGTTAAATGTAATAATACCCAAACCTTGCATCGTTCCGATTAGGACTTGATACATTGCACATTTTTACTGAAATGTTCGGCAGTAATTAATGTAAAAAAGATCCCGGCCCTGAATTAAATGTATGCATTAAATAAGATTAGCAGAGTATGCTTGCTAGGTATACTGGGTGAAAATGTGAGACAATTTTGATGAAGTTTGGGAATTTTTTTAAAAGTATAGATGGTTTGCACTCAACCCCAGAGATTTAAATGCCAAAGGACATGGCGGCCATGTTGGTGTACCTGACAAAAGAAGCTAACGAAGAATCTATTGTTAAAGGTACACCAACATGGCTGCCGTGACGTCATATACAACCATCTATTGTTAACTGTACACCAACATGGCGGCTATGACGTCACGTGCAAACCATCAATTGCTAGAGATAGAAAGTTTAAGCAGCTTGAGTCACTCCTACCAACTTTAAAAAAAAATCATTTTATAGAATAATGCTGGTAATCCACTTTAACTGTACTTCTGACTTCCGTTCTAAACTCACATATAAACACTCGTTATAAGTTTCTTATCATTTTTGCTGCCGAGGCAGCAGACCAAAGCCCGGTGAACACGACAATTATTTTGGACACGGCACTCTACGTTTTTGGTGTGCGTGCCGAACGTACTCTTTCGGTAGGTGCCGAACGTACTCTTTCGGTAGGGCACCCCTTAATTTTGTTGTTCAAGTGGAAATGTTCCGGGTAAGCGTGTCCGAAAATCTAGGGATGATGGGGTGTTGAGTATCTGCGAGGGCACCATGCCACTTGCACCGCATGGTACGGTCACTCGATGTATTTGCGTACGTTAGCAACGACACAATAGACCCTTCGCACGTGACGTCATAGCCGCCATGTTGGTGTACATTTAACAATAGATTCTTCGTTAGCTTCTTTTGTTCTGTACACCAACATGGCCGCCATGCCCTTTGTCATTTGAATCTCTGGGGATTGAGTGCAAACCATCTATTGTTGGGTTGCAAATTTTGTTATACCAACCAACATGGCTGCTACGCTTTTGTGTTTTTTTTCCCTTAGGAATGATTGCAACCCAAGAATAGAGCACGGCTGTTTCCAGAGGTCTTGATCGGGAACTTAGTTCACGCATGTCAACTTAAACATTAGCCTTGATAACGGCTGACCAGGCTATGATGACGGTTCAAATCATAGAAAAGCAACCCACCAAGAGATCACCGCTCAGTACAAAAAGTGAATGCGCACTTCTGATAGATTTCGTTGATATGCGCAAACGTAGTAAATGTCTCCAACAGTAATTATAGACATTGGAAAAGGTAGCACGTGTTAAAGTGCCTATGAAGCTTATTTTTTTATTTTAGATATCAATTCTACATCAAGTGAATAGTAGAATGGTAAAATATATCTTGCTTTGAATGCTGTGCCGCTGAGTTAAGGACGTTTTAATATCCAAAATGCTAATTGCGTGACGTCAGGGGAGGCATCTGCAATCACTTCTTAGTGGTTGTGAATGGGCGTTTCTACTGATATAAGAAAACAAATTTCTAACATCATTTTATTTCAACCATGGGTATAACACTGATAATTTTAAATATTTGTTTAATTGTAACAAAAAAAATTGTATAATAATTGATGCCTCCCCTGACGTCATGCAATTAGCATTTTGGATATTAAAACCTCCTTAACTCAGCGGCACAGCATTCAAAGCAAAATATATTTTACCATTCTACTATTCACTTGATGTAGAATTGATATCTAAAATAAAAAAAATAGCTTCATAGGCACTTTAAGAATATCTGGCGTCAACCAAAACTAAAACCCATAAAGATAGTGGACGCTTCCTTACTGAAGGCGATCAGACTTGCATTTCATTACTCCGACAATAAACACTATACCCTGGTTCCTGAGGTTTTCTCCGTTTCTTAGAGAGCCGCGAAGCGGAGATCAGCGAGCCGCGGCGAGGAGAGAAGAGAGAAAACCTTTGGTAGCGCGCGGCACGAATCTAGCTATCATGCTAACGATACGTGTCAATTAACATCACAAGATCAATGAACAAGCAACCAATCACAACACACCTTTCACGTGGTGTTTTGGTCTTGGTGTAGTAGGAAAGGAAACGGTGGTACGTAGTCGCAAAATAATACTTAACAAGGGAGTAGAAAGGAAATGTTCTGAACACGTGCATCGCAGAACGGAAATGATTTCTTCAACACCAACAACGACGGCTAAGCGCTTCAAAATGTATCATTTCTGTTCTTTGCCTCAAAGATATTCACTGACGATGTTCTGCAGGCTTTTATATGGACCATACTTATTCTACACTATTGATTTCGATTCAACTTTAAAGTGCCTATCACCCTTTTGCAATTTTGATAGCTTATGAACCTCCTAAAAGTTTTGAGTACTTCTGTGAAGAAAGTTTTGGTTTAAAGTGAATACTTTATGTTCTACGCTTGTTTGAAATCGTGTAAATATGACCTTTCCTGACCCATGACCGCGTAAGTAAAAGCCTGGGTCGAAACCTGGGTAGACGTCATCTTGATGTCATATAATTAATTCGGCTTTGCAATCATTTCAAGAAATACTTAACATGTTGACTAAAATGACTTTTTTCTTTACTAACAACTCAAAAACTGTGTATATTTTCCATGCATCGATGTTGTTGTGATAAAAAGGCGCCATGGAGAATAATGCATTAATGAGATGACGTCTACCCAGATTTCGACCCAGGCTTTTACTTACGCGGTCATGGGTCAGGAAAGGTCACATTTACACGATTTCAAACAAGCGTAGAACATAAAGTATTCATTTTAAACCAAAACTTTCTTCACAGAAGTACTCAAAACTTTTCGGAGGTTCATAAGCTATCAAAATTGCAAAAGGGTGATAGGCACTTTAAGGGCTTTTGCTAGATGAGATCTTAGGCAATCTTTCACAAACACATTCCTGCATGCAGAATTATTAAGCTTTTGACCTCGTGTCATTTGCGAGCGTGTCGATAACTTATGCCTGAGTTCCTAAAGTTTGAAATGCATTTGGAGACAGAGAAGCAGCATTTTTGATTTCGACGGCGGCTTATGAAAAATTCGTTCAATTTCTCAAGCATGTTAAGGCATGGTTTATTCAGCAATTCTGTTAAAACACTCGAAATTCGCTAACTTTGTATTTTTTCAATCATATGTCTTAATATTTTAAGTTAGGTATTCTGGTGTTTTGGTGGTCACGTTACCTTAGGCTGATGAAACAAAGAACTCGAAATGGGCCGGTCACAGTGCATTTTTAAAGTAACTATTTCTGGCTTATCTGATTACACTTTTGGTTGTCTCTAAAGCTCTGTCTGGAATGGTTGACATTTTGCCATTGTAGGTGAGAAAATTGGGGGAAACTGGTTCCAAGAACAGGTCACGTGACCTGCTTTCTCTATTTTCGCCTTAACAATCTATCAGGGTCAACCATTCCAAACAGATCTTTAGAAACAACCAGAAGTGTGATCAGATAAGCAAGAAACCGTTACTTTAAAAATGCACTGTGACCGGCCCATTTCCAGATTTTGTAATCAAGTGGCTGGTAACGTGATAAATATTTTACAACACAATCTGTTCCAACTACTCAGAACGCCGAGATGAGAGATATCCACTATTTTTGTAGAATTCAGGTAAACATAAGCCACTCTGTTCAATAAATAGCTTTAGCCTCGATTTTATGCTCAAACCATGCCTTAACAGAGGGTCTGAATGGGGTTAACTGACTACTGACAAATGGGCTTAAAAATAACTGACAACTGACAAATGACGATTTTTTTACTGACAAATGACAACCGAAAAATAACTGACAACTGACAAATTTGTTTTTTTGTGGGTCAAACATTGTAACTTTTCTCTAGTAATGATTAACTAGGGCTAACTGACAACTGACAAATGGGCAAAATGTTAACTGACAACTGACATGTAGACCCCCCATTCAGACCCTCTTAACATGCTTGAGTTCAACTAGAATGTAAAGTGAACGACAAGAGAGATTCGTGCTAAAGATTCGCTGCAGACTAATTAAGTTGGTCGTAAACAGCGGGTAAACATTCAAGAAAATAGGGCCCCTAAGGGTAACTCGCGGATGGTCAGTGCATGAGCTATTTTGTGTTGTGTTATTGTGGCTGTTGTTGGCAGTGCCTATATGTGTGTAATGTGTGACGAGATTAGTTTCACTGAATACCTGTGTAGCAGGTAAATGTAACATACAGAGAGCGTCAGCCTTGCAGTCTTCGTATATGTCAGGGCATTAGTCTGCTGCCATATGTTCTGTCTGTTTTCAATTCTAAAAAAAATTACACAATATTTTTTTGGAAACCCAACAAGACAGAATGATATTGGAAAGCTAAACTATAAAATACCCGGCCACTTCAAAAGATCACTTGAAAACTGTGCTAAACTATGCTAACTTCTTCATTATAGTACAGGTGTATGTAGGGTCATTCTATGAATGATTTGGAGTCGAAAATGGTTAGGTTTTTTTTAAATTTCAGGTAGTTATAGGTTTTTAGAAGGTTTGTATGAAAATTTGAGAAAATGAATTATTAATGACCCAAATGGCCGGGTATTCTATAATTGCTCCGGAAAGCCATTTATTCAACTATGCTTATTTCTCGTCACTATTAATATGCTATTAAAGGTCAAATTGGGATCACGAGGGATTATATTACTTGCGATAAACGGCTGAAATGGCACATTTCCTTAACTGAATTTCAAGTGAGAAGTCTGTAGTTGTAGTAGAACTACTCGAAATAGTTTTATTTATGCATTCTCATCTAGCTAGATGGCCGGTACAAGTTGCGTATCAATGTTGGCTTGGAAAATCGAAATTAGCCGAAACCTTATTTTCAAAATCATAAGCATGATTTCTATAATGTCAAGCGATCTGAATTGGTGTTCTTGTAGTAAATTAGATGGACCAGCCGGCCGCTAGGAGGATTTTAATTTGGTAAATGGATCAGCGTTCAGTCGCAAAGCTTTCGATTCACAGCAACAGATACTAGCTGGGATCCGAACTTCAGAAGCATAAACACAACTTCTATAATGTCAAGCGGTTTGAATTAGTGTAGCAAGATAGACAAAGAGACAGGAGAGAAACTTCACAACAGTAAATTATATTAAAGTCATTTCGGAATATTTACCGGCCTATCTACAGCATTAGCAAATCCTTTCGAAAGCTTCGACGCGTAGTTTGTTTCCTCACAGTCACAGCGACCAAAGACAGCCGTCAATTTCAAGATCGCTTTTCGCTTGTGTTTCGTTCGCTTTGTAAATTTGGGTTACACAGGTAACTTTGAGAGATTAAGGTTAGGTTAGAAAAAACACATTTTCTGGTATAATTTCTACTCAAAATACGGCAACATTCCTCGATTAAACTTAATCTACAGGAAGAGAATGTTGTATTGCCGTGTAGTGCATCGAAATCCATTTAAAAACTCGAGAAATGGCGCTCCTTTGAAATTTAAGTTACACAAGTAAATTAATGTGTACCTGTTTAAGCCGGTAACTCATTTACCAACGTTTTCATTAAAAAAACACTTTTTTTTTTAAACCTAGTGGGAAATGTACGTCTTCCACAAAGCAAATCGTTGCGCCATACGCCAGGCAAAGTTGGTTTTTCGCGTTATTTTTTTAACTAGTCCTCCCCACCCCTCACCCCCGCATAAAATACCTAGAGATCAATTATGGGATAGAAAGGCCAGAAAAGTCTTAAACTGTCATTTGCCCTTTCAAGAAAACGGCAAAAACATGAGTTACTGGCTTTTAAAGCTAAAGGCACACATATTTCAATAGTATTTCAAAAGTATTTCCATTGTGTGCCTGTCGTGTATTATAGTAGACAGCTTTAATCCGAATTGTTTTAAACCGCGAAAACGGCTAGTCCTACCATCAAGTGTGTTAAGAGAGATTCTACAGTGCCGATCAGAGTAATGAGTGCGGTACCTCTGTCATTTCACGTGCAGCTATTGTATTCCGTATTAGCGCCATTGTTGTAGCCTTAACCTATGTCATTACTCTGGTCCTGGCGCTTAAACTTTCTAACATGGCGAGTACTAAGCTTACCAAAAGAGACGGCTCCAACACAATTCGGATTAAAACACTCACCTTGTCGTTTGATTTCTGAGATGAAGAGAACATCTCTCCACATAACCATTTTCCCAAAAAAACACTCGGAGCTTTAATCAAACAAAGCCAGTTGAAAATTCTCTATATTTCAAGAGTCTATAAAATATCGAGTTCCTGCATAGCAACACTTTTTGTCGAACATGACCGTTATGCATCGGGTTTTATTTGAATTTTCATTGCAAGAAGCGCCATGGGAGTTCAATCTCAGGAGCCGTCAGTTTGTAATTGGCACAAAATTCATCTGATCAGCTAAGACCTCGGTGCAGCCTCGTTGTTATGGAAGCTAAATGTGTGCGAATAAGTTACCTTCGCTTGAATTAATCAAGTCTTGGGAGTGCTGAAGGCTCTGCTCGCAGGGTATCACTGCGCATGTGTGAACTAAATTCCCAGCATGAAACAGCCGTGTGGAGGGAGACCGTAGTCTAAACATAACTTAACCTGTGAAAATGCTGTGACATAGGCCTACTATGCGGGATGGACGCTCCTGGTTATGGTCGTTGTCAAGAAATTTCCAAAGAATTACCCTATCGGTACGGTGTTGCTTTGATCTCCTAACCTTCGCGACATTCTCGTTCGAGCCCAGCTTAAAAATCATATCCCAAATACTCTTTCAGTTTCAAGCCCCCTGGTTTCAATTCTTCACATGGTTGCCGTACTTTTCCATTCATTAGGGACTTTAAGATACTACGACGGCGACGGCTGCGACGACGTGATGTGAAAATGGTGTTATCGATACTTTATTTATTATCGTTTCTTTTCTTCGACTTTTGTTGCATTTCTTATCCACGTTTTCGAAAAATAGAATGTGCACTGAGTTCCGTTTAGGCCGAACGAATAGCAGTGCCATTTACGTTTTCAGGTTCTCGTTCTCTGCGTAACGTAAACTCAGCGTTTTCACGTCGTGTTTTTGCAGACAACGGCTAAAATGAATGCAGCTACATGCATTTTCACGTGCAGTTATTGTATTTTGTAATTACGTCCATTGTTTCACCGCGTTGCCGTCGACGTTGCCGTCGTGGTATCTTAAAGTCCCTATTGAGGATGGCACAACATACACCTTCAGCTCCACTAATGAAATAAAAAAAGTCAAACACCACATAACTTGTAACTCTACCTGGCTGTTTCATTTTCGGATTTACGTGTCTACCATACTAACTACTCGGCAGTTTAGTTATTTTGAGTCACTCGACGCAGTAAACCGATGCCGGAGGCTTGGACATGAGCTCACTGGAAGACCTTAGGTAATTTATATAAACTTCCTTCGGTGTGAAGATTAACTACAAAATTAGACTGGAATGGAATGGAATGGACTGGAATGGAATGGAATGGAATGGAATGGAATGGAATGGAATGGAATGGAATGGAGTAGAATGGAATGGAGTAGAATGGAATGGAATGGAATGGAGTAGAATGGAATAGAATAGAACGGGTAGGGACGGAACGGAAAGGAACGAACGGAACGGAACGGAACGGAATGGAACGGAACGGAATGGAATATGAACTTTATTTATCTATAGGTATGCCCATCAGTACAATAAATACAAAAGCGATAACATACTAAATACATTTCTAGAATAGTTTAGAATGAAGCTAATTTATCCTCTTTACAAATATAAAAATATGACGCTACTGCTGCAGCTACTACTGCTAATAATATAATGATGGTAATAGCTAGTGCTGCTGGTTTTCATCAGAGATTCAAATGACAAATTAAAGGGCATGGCGGCCATGTTGGTGCCCCAACAAAAGAAGCTAACGAGGACTCTATTGATCAAGGGCACCAACATGGCGGCTATGACGTCAAGTGAAAGCCAGCAATATACTGAATAATAACTTATTCATAACAGAAGTAATATTAAAACTGAAGTATATTCCTTTAACCCGTGCCAAAAGTGTGGCAATGAATTAGGTATACAAAGCGAATTTTTCTGGGAATTGAGTTCCAAAATACCGACCACCGTAAGAGAAACTAATTTTTAGATAATTTGTGTCAGACTTAGGTAGTTGTAATGATTAGAAGTTTTAAACGTTTTTGTAGATTTAGAACCGTTTTTGTTTTCATTTGCTTTGCAGTATATTACTCGTGTATCTATTGATTCTTGATATCGATGTGTAAATAGTCTAGTACAGGATAAAAACGCTGCACCCCGTCTTCTGATGACCAACTGCGCCATTCATCCAAGAATTACAATTACAATGGACGAGAGACATCAGTAATAGACGTAGGGGGTAGAGATCCTATTCTGAATTCGCAGTGGCGGTACTTCAAAGTGCAACTCGTCTAAACCGTACCTTATTCCGTCATGTTAGTGGTTCTCTGCGAATATTTGCCGAGAGAATGACCAGTTTAGCATTTCATTTTGGCACTTGGTCACATTCTATCAACTAACTAGTTGTGGTTGGTATTGTGGTTGCAGTTAGGGAGTTGAGGTCTCATTCCGCGCTTGTCCACCATTACACGTCAAGATCACTTTACTATAACGGGGCCAAAATATACGAATTTCTGGTTGTGATCTGGTGACCGAGTTCATTAGAAAATTCTTCAAAACGAATCCTTAGTTGATGACGTCAAAGATACAACTGTCGAGAATGTTGTTATTTTTTCCGAACATCGAAAATATATTGTAGGCAGGTGCAGAGTTAATTAAGAGCTGTAAAAGGTTATAAATGTCCTCATATAGGGATAGGATGTCTAAGATTTAGCTATAGGTCATGGCTGGGACTTTGGACCTTAAGTTGCCACTTAGCTGTCCATACACACGTACTGTATTGGTTTTACTCTCTGTTATATTCAACCCACAGGCTTTATAGCTTTCGTGTATTGCTAAGACTGTATCTGAATCAAGTAACAGTAAACGTGAAAAGTATTTTCTAACTTGAATATAAAACTAACCAGGAACCCATTACGTAACAGCTGCGTTTCTATTGGGACAGATCTAAACCGATGTACGATTGCCTAGAAAACATGTTGTTGTACAAGCTTTGTCCTTTATTAAATGTTCCACATGTGGAGGTCAGATCCTCCAGTTATCTTTACTTAGATAACATTGAAGGAATTAGAATTCCAAACCTTTTCTTCGCCAATCAGTATCGGTAATAGATATTTGCAGTTTCCTTCCGTCTTTCTGCCTCGGTCGGCTATTCATTAAAATTTCATTTCTGAATTTCGTTTTTAAAGAACGCGTCAAGCATAATTCGATTGCAAATTGATAGAAGCGTAATATTTTTCTTTCCATCCAATTAGCAGACACCGCAATCTCCCATAGTCATATCGTAGTCACGTATCAGGCCTCTTGCTGTGAGTCGCGTGAATAGGTTATCGCTACTATTGTAATATCCTCATCCGCTATACTTTGCCACGTAATCAAAACAATTGTTATTGTTCTAGCTTCAAAACACACACACACGCACCAGTAAGGAGGTTGGGTTAGAAGACATTCATATTCACCGGTTAATTAGCTTTCAGTTGCGGTACCCGCGAGAAAACTTCAATTAATAAACCACATTATGCTTCAATCGGGAGTAAGCCATGACTTTCCAAGTCTATCCGTAACGACATACATAAATTAAAAGGAAGGTGTAATTACAATAAGGTAACTTGTCATTTATCAAATAAACAATTCCAAAGCTGTTTTAATCGTACTTCAGTGGTACGGTCTATAACCAGGAATCAAAAACAAAGGCCAACATTGTCGGATTGTAATGTTGGACAAGTGGTGAAACGTGATCCAAACGTTCTGACATTCATCCAACAATACATGTTGGTTCAACATCGTCTAACATTAAACAGTCTAACATTATTAGAACCAACAGTGTTGGTCTATGTAGTTTAGTCCCAATTGCAACTTGAGGTTACCGTAGACCTTCACGGGTGCCTCTCGTTAAAACAAATACATCACTGTAAAGGTTATGAAACAAGGTATCTGTTGAAATTATTGTTTTTAATAAAGATTCCATTGGAAAGCAGTACTAAGCCTCCGAACGCACAAAAAGACGAGGTTTAGATCAGTGAATTATGCGTTTGGGCATACGATCCATTCAATTGCACTATGGCAATCAGCAGATAACAGTCTCCAAAAGCGTGTCGGGGATTTTTAATATTTTACTTTGTTCGCATGCAAATCCTTCTTGAAGTTTGAGGTCGAAAAATCTTCCAAACTATATGACCCTAAGCCACATAAAAAAAGAAATATAACGAAAATATCGCTAAAGCCCAACACGCTTTGGTTCCTTGATCTTTCAGCCAAGTTTCGCAAGGATCCGATAATCATTAAGACACGTATAATTCACTCAAAGATAAGAAATAAGCAAGTAAATGAAGTCAGAGTTTTTAGCTTCGGAAATTTTACAGCGAGTTTACACTTCATCAAAGGTTCTGTCAAAGAAACGCAGGACCCCTGGGGTCAAGCGATGTAAGACAAAAAAGCAGCCTGAGATACATGTATCATTCAAGGACAAGTAGAAGGCGAAAGCGACAACAAAGCCAAAGAGAAATCGCAGCACACCAGCACGAACTCCGGCTGTAGATGTGATCATAGGGCATCCAAAGGACTGGGATTCCGTTTTGGTTTAACCATAAGCGAGCTGAAACAATATTTCTAATGAAAACTCGAAGAGCGAGTCTACCAACATGTGAACAGTAAAGCACATCCAGGTTGTAGTTTCCCGCAAAAATCAACAGCGATCTTGCCGCTAATAGAGGGATTATCACGCCTAAGCTATGTATTTACTTTACTTCGAAATACGGTTTTCCAAATATCTCGCGAAGTTTTCATTTTTGGGGAATTATTTTTCAGAGAAATAAAGTACAATTAATAAACTTCACATGGAATATTTTTTTTGTTGGAGGAAACAGGACGCGAAGGCCTACGGTAACCTTAACGGAGAGTTAAATATATTACCAGCACGTTACCCGTGTGAAGCGGGATAAATGACCAGTACTTAAGCTATTTTTACTACGAAAATCGATCAGGGTAACTAAATTTAGAATGTAGAATTTACATGATCCATAAGATGTTAGTCACTCATGAATTTTTTTTGACGGGCCGAATAGTGAATCTGCATTGGCGTTTCGTCGACCGGACAGTGATGGAATTTGAAACATGACGTGCTTTTCGTCTTTGTGCGGATCCAACGACTATTCCTCCTTACAAAATCTTGTACCGTACCACTTTTAAGTGGAAATTCCTAAAACAATTTGAAAAAGGCTGAACCCTGTTCTTCATAAAGCCATTATATAATGTAGTAGTGAATGCTAAACATAGATAGAAGTGTGCATTCACAAATTTTCAAACCTTACAGTGCGGGTTCGTTAACTGTTTTAGTCGAACGAATCTCTAAAGGTGTGTGCTGTGATCCAATCAAATCACGGATCCTAGAATGTTTACTAAACTTGATATATCTGTAAACCAATTATTTTATTGTAACCTTCCACGTGGTTTCCCTGATTACTAGTTCGAAGCACACTAGAGTAAAACGGAACCTCACTTTGCCATCTCGAGGGCAACATTTTGGAAAACAATGGCTGAGGTCACTAAGTTTATGCAATGGGCTCCTGGTTTATGCTAATATGTTTTGACTAATCTTGTAAACTAGAGCCCTTTTGCAACTATATTAACTACTGTTAATCTGCCATAATTCTCTCCGAGATAAATATTGAATTTAAGCTCGATAACTGTAAGGCAGAATTACGTCCTTGACTTCCCAGTTGTTTGTTTTCGACTGAGTTCTGTTTTTAAACTAAATTACATGTTCGCCTGCTGTATGGAAGTATTATGAATTATTAAATACTCTCGGGCTTACTAAATATTGTATAATCACAAAAGAAAAACAGTGTTCTTCAGTCCTCAAGCGCGGAAAGATTTTGTGAGGTGGTGACATGGCAACATTCTGAAAACAAGCCTAAATTATTCTACTGATCTCAGCTGGTGAAACGATATATATATTTGACCATCAAATGAATGAAAATGATAATTCAAATAAAAATTCAGCATTGCATACATTACAAGATGGCCGTAACAATTTATAAAATACTGCAGGCTGCTCGAAATCGTAAAATCATAGTGGGTTCTTAAGGTTTTACCGTCGGTGCGAATGGCTTGTAACCTCTCAGTGTTCTTGATCTACCACAAACAATGCAATCTTTGAAATATCACATTTAAGCCGAGATAAATCTTCAAACATTGTTACAACATTGTTAGATTACAATGTTGGACAAGTGGTAAAACAAAAACAAACTTTGATCCAACATGTATGCATTGTACAACAAATGTTGGTCTAATATCGTGTAAACAGTCTAAGATTGTTGGAACCAACTAGGTTGGCCTATGTCGTACAACAATGTTCGAATGTTTAGCCCCGATTTAATACATTGTACAAATATATTCGCAGCAAATGCTGCTCACTATATATGAGCAGAAAATGCTGCTCACTATAGAAACTTGTACGGCTTAATTTGCCGTGAATGTTGGTTTTCCGCAAATACTGAGAAAAGGTTGCAAAAATATTTCTAGCAACTTATTTAAGGTATATTATAGAGTTAAATATTACCTACTAGGGAGATGGGACTGGACCTAAACTGTCTATATATTATAATAAAATAAGAGATTTATATTATATTACTTATTATTGAAATACCCGATTTAGAAGGTATCTCATGACTTACCATTAAATAAGTCAGCTATCAGTTCCATCATGATCTCTCCTCCCATTGAGCTTAGAGTTTTAGGATAATTGTCTCATGGCCACGCGCATGTGAATAATCGATGTCGGCTTCTTTAGATTGACTTGCTTTGTTCCTGCTTGAATAGACACTGAATAGCTTCGGGTGCAAAAAAGAATGGCCGACGAATTGGTGTAATTTTAACAATAAATATCACTTGAGAGGAGAGAAAACAGCTGTACCAAGCCGAACTTTGTTTGAAAATCTCTTTGTCTTTCATGAAAAATTAATCAGTTTTGGAGTGTTTCAAAACAAATAAAGAGGTAAATTGTCTCTTTTGCGAAGAAGTAATTTGTATGACCTTTTGGTCTAGAGCATTGTCAAGCCTTCAAAAGAGTTGGTTTCTGAGCCTCGGTAGCCTTTCTTAAACTTCAAATATTGAGGGATTTGTTCCACTAGGCTCACTGGATGCCTGAACTATTAGACTATACATTACACTACATCACATTGCTATGTATTCAAAATATCCGAACCACCTACGACGGTATAGATGAGTCGGTAAAACTACTAAAGATGTTTGCCGCGCTTCTGTTTTTGAACCATTGTTGTAGCAAATATCCATTCTGCATCTTTCTTAGCTAACCAGACCCTCTCGATCTCGTTTACCAATCTAGGAATCCAATTTGCTAAAAAATCACGCAATACTACAATGCCTTGGAGCGATTTAAGCCGACATCTTTAACACAAGGACATATAACCACTCCCACAAGATAATAATGACTTAATTACAGGCTTGGATCAAAGTGATGCGGCCCTTTTCCGAATCAAGCATCGGTTTTTGTGCCTTGATGGCTTTGAAGGCGGTAACAGCGGTCGCGGATCTTGTGGCTTGTTCACAAAGAAAATGGCTTTGGGGGATCATTAACCGCCTTTTGAAGTCTAACAAACCGGAGGAATTTGCCCTTGTCATCGAGATAATTAAGAAAGGCGGCAAAGAACAAATGGCTGGATATTTGAGAGTGAGTCCACGAGAGGACCATGCACAGGTTATATATGTCGTCTCTCCGATTTCAATCAAACCTGAGTATCTGAGGGGTTCAATGAGATATTTAAAAATGGAAAATGGTTTTCCTTTGCAGCTTTACCAGGAAAACTGGAGTATTCCGTGTCTTTGTGGGAAAGCCATCAACATTTGGGATCAAATTAGCACCAACTTCATACATGCCTTGCGCCAACATGGATGCAAAAAGTTGAACGCACGAGTTTTACAGCTCGTGACTAAACACCACACGGCTAACAACTGTAACATACGACGTACATACGGATACATACGAATGCAACCGAATGTCATACGAGCAAATACGAGTAACATACGAATATATACGGGGTAACAGGTGAATTCATTTTTTGTGTACTTTTATTAATAGACAATGTGAATAGGACAGTTTTAATGTAATAAAATAGTTTGCTCTGTTATCATATTTCCTGAATGATTTTATTTATATGATGAATAATCATTTAAATAATCATGCAATTCTTATGTGCTACAAAAGCGATCAAACTGTAACTATACTCAAGAGGCCGTCTCTTGCTATAACCGAACGGTAATGTAACAAACTTATGCAATATATATAAACGTATACGATTTATGTATAGCGCGATCAATTTATAGTTTATAAATTTCTTAATCAGTGTTAACTTATTTTTGAATAAATCCTTAACGAATAATTAATAACGGTACAAAATAATGTACATATAATCACATAAAGGATAATTCGCATACCAAATCTAATGAATGTATTATATAAATTGATATACACATACAAAAAAGTATGTTACACGTATGCTATTTGTATGTTACTCGTATACATTCCTACTTATCCGTATGTCTCCCGTATGTCTCCCGTATGTCTCCCGTATGTCTCCCGTATATACTCGTATGTATTTGTATATACTGTATTGGTATATTTATGGTTTTATCATTACAATCTATAAAATACAATAAAAAGATTTGTGGATGGACATTTACAATAACAGTAATACTAAACCAGGAAAAATACAAATTGTAATAAATAATAAAATATTATATCAAGGACAACAAACAGTTACTGTATTAGTACTGAGATACATGTACATAAGATAGCTTTTTGAATGTGTCTTTGATCATACCGTGGATGGCAGTTGACAAAAATGGTAATTGAACAAAGCCCAATATTGGTCGATTGACGGTTGGAGATATTTGTGCCCAAGTGGTATCATCAGTTAAGAAATGAATCTTGGGGCGTGGTTTGACTCCTATCTTAGTATGGCCACCCACGTTAATAAGGCAGTCTACAATCACTTATATAACATCCAGGCGCATTAGAACGTTTTCGCCTTTTGGTTGTACTAAAACTCTAGTTCAATCCATTATTATGGCCCGTGTTGATTATTGCAATAGTCTGCTCTTCGGTGTGCCTGCTGTTTATCTGTCCAAACTGCAGCTGAGTTACTGAGTTACAGAACTCGGCAGCTAGACTTATTTGCTTATACTCCTAGATACAGCCACATCACACCAGTCCTGTTCAACTTACACTGGTTACCTATTAAGTTTAGGATACATTTCAAGATTGCTGTACTTGCTTTTAAGTGTACTCATGGTCTTGCACATGTATATGAGCAATATTAACACAAAAGGAGGACTCACGTCTAACACCCCTCTGATAAGAAAACCGGTTAAGGACTGAGAAAACGAGAAACGCCGGGAGACCAAAAACTGCGTGCATGCTAGCCAAGTATGGTGGGTAGTAGTAGCCTTTTTGTGATAACTACGCTCATATCTTTGTAATTCCATTACTGTCAGAGAGCGATCCCATTACAGCCTACGATCCAATAGCGCGGACATTTGCGTTTAGCACCTAAATGAAACCTGTAACTAAGAAGACTCTGGGTGGGTGACCGTGCGTTTGCTGCGGCAGCGCCGAAAGTGTGGAATGGACTGCCTTTGCGCATTCGTAATGAGGACAATTTTGATAGTTTTAAATCTTTACTCAAGACTCAGCTTTTTTAAATAGGTTTTAATTTACATTGGCCAAGGCGTTTATTTCATACTATTTTTAGATTTCACTTTATTTAGCTTTTAGATTGCTTAAGACCTTAGATTTTAGATATAGTTTGATACCTGATATGTAATGCGCATTTGATCATACATAATATGTTAATTTGCGCAATATAAGTAATAAATATTATTATTATTGCAATAATTATCTTTAATCTTTTGAGGAAGGTCGTTACAGAAAAAAAAGTATGTATTTGTATGGCGTTACTGTTTCATAGTTTATTTCATTCGAAAATGACTAACCTGCAGATTCCAGTGAATTGAAATCTTGAAACCGGCCTCCATGTGCTCGGCTCCAATGCAAACTCCCCCCCCCCCCCCCCCAAAAAAAAATATCCTGGGTTCTCGAACCATCCACTGAACTATCGCTTCATTTTGTCCTCTCATTAACAGAATAAGGTCTCGGAAATAAATTCCATTTCTTCAGTAAGACTTGACTAGAGTGTTGTAGAAGCTTTTGTTCACTGCCACACATGTTGACTTGTACTTCCAGCGCTTGCAAATTAGTCACTTCCAACGAACGATTATGCAAAATATGTATCTTCTGTCACACAGGAGACAGAGTTCAATCCTGCTGTTACCTTTCTAGTAATTGTCTACATTTTCACTGTTAAATATGCGATTGGAATGAGGTTTTCCAAGCCTATTATAGACTTACCTGTGGTATGTTGCCCATGATGCATCAGTGGAAATATGGGGCCATGTTGTTTGAATAAAGAGTTTCTAGTCTGGATCAACTACGTGGATTTTAACCTTATTACATGGTGTCAGAAGCTCCGAAACCCTCTTCCAATTCATCCTAAAGGAGTGCTGGCCCTCGTTCATCGGTCAGGTTTAACTCTTCATTTTCGCTCGTTATTTCACTCTCCAAAGTACTAGTACATAAGGGAGCAGTCATTTTTAGAGGGGGGAGGGCCGGATGAATCCCTATTGGTAGTCATATAAAATTTTACAACCCTCCCTCTCTTATGTAGTATTAAAATAATGTCCCACGCCCAGACTGTTGTTCAATATCCTGTGACCCCTCCCCCCTCCTTTCCTGTTCCTAAACTACAATATAATACTAGCTACTAACCTGCTACTAAGTCCCTTGCCAGAATGCGTATTTGTAAGCTAATGTTAAACTTCATTCAGTGTCTACAATGGGCAAAGATAATGACAGACCCACGTTTGTATCAGATCGTCGCCGGGCATTTAAGTTTTTGTCACCAAATTTAGAGACTATCGTATCATGGAGGACTATGTCAACCCCTCTAAGAACATTGATAGTAACGACTACTAGATAGCAGCAAAACAACCAAAAGTCCTAGCTGCACCCAGGAGAGCCTTTCCTCAGGCGGAGTGGGATGTGTTCACAATAACCATAGATGCCCAATTAGCGGTAGACGACAAGCTCAACCCTGCCAAATGGCTCACACAACAGGTTCTGCGCAACACCGCACTTGCTGGACACACATTCTATCCAGCCCAACGTTTGTTTTGTCGTGCAGTCCGTACTGATCTTCCTCAACCAGCAGCCACCTTGGCACCTTCTACACAACCACGAGCCATCGTGGTGAAGGATCACATTCACCGCAAGTTGCAGCAGAAACGATCATATGACAAGCGTGCCGAACCACCACTCCTAGATCTTCCACCTGGAAACTATGTCTATGCCAATCTGCCTCCTACTTCCACGGCCAAGGCTTGGATTCCTGGCGAAGAAATCGGCTCCGCTGGTCCCCGATCTTATACCATCAAGACTGGTGGAAGACACATCCGACGAAATCGCAGACAGATTCAAGCAGCTCCCTCTCTTAGCACTAGACAGTGTGTCTCCATCGAACATCAAGACATTGCTTCCTGATAAAATATTGCCTAATGAACTAACGGCTCAGGCACCGTCGCCCCACGTTTCATTCAACTCAACGGAAACTTCATCAGATAGCCCTGAATCGCCGATATCGACGACTCTAGGGCCCCTTTGAAACTGTCCACTGGGAAATCCAATTCACCTATTCCCCCACCATCACACCCAGCTCGCCCACAGTGTCCGCACCTCGCACTGTAACCCGCAGTGCTCGTGTAGTTCGACGTCCTGCTCGTTATTCAGATTGACATACTGATATAAATCATTTTATTTGTTGCAGAGAACAGTTACCCTGCACTGTAGGCACATTTCGTCAAAGAAAAGGGCGTACGCATAATCTTGAGACATTGTCACTACACTAGTTGTCATTGTGTTGTTGTCAGTTCTTGCTGTTACTTAGATCAGCGTTTGTTAGCTTTTTCAGTTTATTTTGACTCGTAAAGAAGAAAGCGTGTTATAGACTCACTCATGGGTTACCTGTGGTATGCTGCCCATGATGCATCAGTGGGAATTATGGTGGCCATGTTGTTTGAATAAAGATTTTCTTGTCTGGATCAACTTCGTGGATTTTAACCATATTGCAATCCGTCCAAACACGTAACTAAGTGAAGGGCTGGCTCACATGTATCAGGTCTCCCTTCCCGTAGGTAAGAGAGGATCTGGGTCGAGTTCTTTGATCACCAATAATGCACTCCCATTAGCCAATCACCTGCTTGGATTTTATACAATGCACGAAATGTTAATTTCTTTAATATTAATTTAATATTAATTTGTTATAGAACATTTATTTGTTAATTATAAACTTTATCATATGTATTTCTGTAAATGCTTTATTGCTGCGTTGTCGTGGATCGTAAATAAAGCATTTACAGAACCCGACATATCTTATCCAAATTATTTGTCGTAAACCAGCCCTTGACAAAATCAGCTCCCTTCCCTTTAAAACTGATCGAGAGAGAAGGAAATATACGTCATTGCACTCCGCTTCATCAGCCATTTGCACTCTTTAAACAACGCCCACCCGACTGGATGTCAAATATTCCCCACACTACCCTTGACGTCAAAATTCAAATTCCCCTCTCCAGGAACAAGGTAAGATATCCAATGCCCGAGGGTTGCCCGTGGGTGTTTTTCCTTCGAATTGATCAGCTCAATAAAATGAGTGCAAATAGAAGAGCGGATTACACGGGTCACAAACCAAACGAGTTTTCACTGGGTTTTAAAACATTTGAAAGCGCCAATTAATATGAGGACCAATCTAATTGTATGGCAGCTAGTGAGCAGGCAAGATTACTCTGAATGCTGCAATCTGATTGGTTGCTCATCGGGCAAGATTTTTTTATTTTTCCCGCTCAGGACTTTCCAAATTCGCTGACAACTCTTCGTAAACAAATAGCGATAAAACCCGTACATTTTGATAGAAACTAAACAATATGTAACATGAAGGCAAACACTAATTTTAAATATTTTTCTGCTTTTTCGTTTTTCAGCTAAACTGCAGCTTTTTAGAGCGATTAATTCAGTTTTTTGGCTCTCGCAAGTTGACGATGAAAACAACTGCAGCAAAAACGACTGAATTGCCCTATATCATTAAGACGTCACGGCTTTTTATGAGGGGGACAGAATCAACATGAACAATAGAATTTTGAACTAAATCTGCTCTGCTGAGGAAAATTTAACTTCGAATTGTCTGGTTTCCAGATATCAGCTGTATCAATGTTTATCCCACAACCGTATTTGGTGGCTGTTACCGCTATTCTACGTTCTACAAAATGCATTTGACAGCGATTTCCTTTGTATTGTTACTGTTTTGTGCCCCTCCCACGACCGTGATCCTTAGCGTTTAAACAATAGATTGTTTTGATTTGACGTCATAGTGATATAGGGCAACTTGAACGAAGCTGGATTTAGCATTGTCAGAAATCTATTCCATTGTGGGCGGGGCGTAAAATTATGCAATAGCGCCTGTCAATCCTACATCACCATTTCTCAGGCTCTCATTCACTACATACTAAGGCAAGTATTACAGAAGTTCTGACATGGAATGAGCTAAAGAATGACAATTTTATCGAGGACCAAGAGCTGTTATTTACCGGGAACACACTCGAGATTTTTTTTCATTTTTTTTATCCCGCCACCGCCAAGACAAAACTTAAAAGTCAGATTCAACCACAGGGCCAGGGAGCCATTAACACTGAGTTTCGAATAAACTAGTTACCAGGCTCTTAAAGGCTAATCGAGAGCAATATGGCGGATGAAAGTTCAGGGAGGAGAAGTCACGGCTGTGCGGGTTTCGTTTTGATGGTCTTTCGAGCTGTGGCAGTGTACAGATACCTGAAAATCACTCAAATTTAACCTCGCTGGGAAGCTGTCGGTAAATACTAAGACACATTTGGATATATTTATGTTCCAATATGACATTTAAGATACTCGATTCCATTGTTACAAATTAAGAAACTCTTATGGTTATTATTCACCAAAGTTTGATCAAAGCAACCATCAGTGTGGCTAAAATGAAGGAAATTACAGTGAACATGGAGGCCAAAACACACGGGAAGCCATAATTATTCGTTTCAACTCGATTACATGCAATTTTACAGTCAAGAACATGCAAGAAAATACGATGCAATCGTAACATTTGAAGGTTTATTGTAATTCTGTTTCACAATTTGACTCCAAACACAAACTTCCATACAAAGTACTGTAAAATGTTGAGCAATACAATGTCTATTTACGGTGGTAATTTGATGCCTAGTGCGCACGCGTGGGATAGATTTCTGACAATGGTGAAGATAAATAACTACACGCCTGTCAAATAAACAGAACCTGAAATGACTGTGACGTCAAAAAACAAAACAAATAGTTCGGCTCCTCACAACGCTACTAAAATGGTGGTAGAAATCATAGTTAATAGAGTGGAATGGTTAGGAAACTCAGGGACCTTCTTTCAGTGTTATATGTCTTTGTTTGCTTTTTTCAACCACTACCGTGCACAAAACACAATAGAAATTCCAACATGTCAATCAATCAGCCAATAGAAACGTGTGAGTTCAGTCGTTCAGGGAACGCTAATGAACTATGATCGTGCACAATCTTTTGTCTTACCCCTTCCAACCTAAATCGCAGCGCCTTTGTTAGCCCTTTTGAAGTTTTCCGGGTTTCCTAACCATTCCACTCTATTTACTATGTAGAAATAAATAAAATTATTACGGGAACGAGTAAACTCAGTTAGCTGTAATTACTGTTAGCACAATACTGTTTCATCAAAGAAAGCAGTTTTTTTATTGTATGGCCGTGGGGCCATATAGAGGTTATTGACCAAGCTTGTCCGGTCAAGATATAAAGGTTATCAACCAAGCGTGAGGTCAAGATGGGGGGATATTGGTCGAGTTCTTTTTTCGTGTGTCCACCATTCGAGACCAATACCCCCATCTGGACCGAACAAGCTTGGTCAATAAGGTTTTTATTATATGGCAAAAATGAATAAAATTCCCCTTTGACGCTTGCGCCAGGAACCCATTGCGTGGTAAACTGAAGAGCGAATAGAAGTCAAGCTAAAATTAGACTGACACGCGACGACTTTCACTTTAAGTTGAATCTCGTGGCGTTCTAAACCGTTTGTTTTCCGACATCAAAAATGTTTTTTTTTTATGGAGGAGAACTGACCTGTACTTTACTTCAGATGTACTGAGTTTCAATGACAACTTTATTAGGAACCCGAATGCATTATCTGAAGACAAAAATGTGCATATTTGTGGAAGATTTGAAAGTTGAAAACCGGCAAGTTGAAATCACCCGAGTGGCGATAAGCACACTGCAAAACTGCACACTGGAAAAAGAGCTGTAGAAGAATATACGAACAAACTTGTAAGTATTAATTAGTAAATACTCATAATTTATAAGCCAATTACCAAATGTGAATGCTGAATTTCTTAGCCCATACAATAAAAAACCCTCCTTTCTTTGATGAAATTCGGACGCAACATCCCATGCAACATCGTGCAACATTGTTGGATCATGTTGCAACATGTTGCGCGTAGGGGTGGTCAAACGAACGCAACATATGACATGTTGGATGTTTTACCCGGTATGTCGATAAGAGGTCTGGGCACCATACCAATGGTGCTTTTAATTGAACTAATGCGCATGCTCCGATGCAACAATGTTGCACGTGGTCAAACGAACGCAACATGATACAACATCCCAGACAACAATAGAAATGTTACGTGGATGTTGCACGAAAGTTTGACAAGATTCAAACTTCATGCAACATCGTGCGACATCATGCAACATCGTGCGACATCATGCGACATCGTGCAACAGGGTGGTCAAACGGACGCAACATTTTCATGCAACAATGCTGCACGATGTTGCATGAAAATGCTGCGTCCGTTTGACTGGGGCTTAAGTTTATCACTCGTTTCCGTTATAACTTTATTTCTTTGTACCAAGATTGTAGTAGCGTTGTGAGGGAGCCAAACTTTTATTTGTGATTTTTGGAAGTCACAGCCATTTCAGCTTGTGTGTGCCTTCAGTGACAGCTATAGTATATTTATCTCCACGAATTCAGCTTCATTCAAAGAACAGACGTTTTTGCTGCAGTTGTTTTTATCGAACTTGGAGAGCCGGAAAAAACTGCATTAATCGCTCTAAAAAGTTGAATTTTAGCTGGAAAACTAAAAAGGGTATTTTGAGATGACCAGGAGTTAGCTGATGCGCTGTCAGTAACGGTGAGTCGCGCCCACCATGGCTAAAACAGATGGTCATATCATAGAACGAGGATGCAGTAATTTGAGAATTAGTTATGCGCCCATCTTGCATTTCTAATGCGGCATCGTAACCTTGTGAATTAAACAACATAATTAGATTAATATGTTTGTAACATGAAGGGAAAAAGAGGAAGAAGAGGAATTTTATTGATACCTGGATTAGAGGATTATTAATAGGTTACCGTCCGCTCACACGAGGTTGGCTGTTGTGCAAATAAAGTGGTCGTGGATGTGTAAACGTTCTCTTGACGTCCATTTGAAAATTAGTTGGTCATGAGTTGACGAAAATGGTAAGTTCGTGATAAGAACTTGAAGGACATCCTAGTGCTCATTAATCTGCCAGCTAATTCTCTACGGACGGGCAAGAGGACTTTTCCGCATCCACTCGGCCATTCTACGTTCACAACAGCCAACCGATGTACTGCGTATAATGCCCTGAGCTTCCAACATGAATTTACACCGGAGAAACCGGACACAGACTAGTGATCGCTTTAGAGAGCATTCATTGCGACTAGCCCTTTTCCTTCGAGTTGATGATATGCAGGTAGCCGTCGTAAAGTCATCATACACTTACAGATGTTGCTGCACGCAGCAGAGAGGAACGACGTACGCTTCGTATTCAAATTCATATTTAAATAGCGCGCACATTCTCAGGCATTCAAACCGTTCACACCACACAACAAATAGATAACGCATTTCCCCTAAAGAAGGTAGTATTGCGCTATCGACAGAGCACATGCACTTACTTTCACATCAGTAGCTATTACCATCGCTGTTCATAAAACATATTTTACCAGCATCTCGACACAGCACATCACTGCAAGATCCAAACGGACGTGAAGAAAACATTGAGTAGTTTCCTTCAGTGACCATTTACCATTGTTTTATTATTTCACACTATTTACAGGATATATTTATAAAGCATGAGTTACAAGTAAATAATGGAGAAGAAAATAAGGGAATAAAAAAAAGGGAGCTTTACAGGAATTGTGTGTAGTGGTCAGAGGAGCAAAAGGCTTTCGGGTTGATCACTACCTATGAAGTGTATAGAGAGGACAAGCTCATGTGGAAATAAAGATTATAATGATCGAGGAATAATTAGTAATAGTACAATAGCTTAAATATATTTACATATGTTACTTTATGAAATGAAGTGTAGAAATGAGTGACTAACTAATTATTGCAGCGAGGAAATAAATTGAGGGGACTTTAAGTTTGTTTATCCAATAAACATTTTGTGTATTTCCTTTTGAACATTTAAATGGCAAGAGCTTAAGATTTATAGCGATCGTTTCCCCAGATTTTGGAGACCATAAATTTAAATGTAAATATACCATAGTTGGTCCTAGCAGCTGGTCTATATAATGTTTTATTTGCAGCATACCTGGTATTATAAGAATGGACTTCTGAAACTGGTTTAACAAAGCCTAGAAAGGTGGGTGGCACATTTATATTGTTATTTTTGATTGTTTTTATTTGCATCGTGCATCATGTCTCGTGGGTGGGAGAGGTGCGTAGCGTTGTTCAGTTCACAAATCATTTGTTCAATGTAGACTTTGAGGGGCCATCCCTTCATGTAGGACGACACGAATTGCTACCAAATTGTATTATATTGTGATTGTATTGTGTTGCGTTCTATTGTTGTATTGAATTGTATTGTGTTGTATTCTATTGTATCTTTGGTAAAATTTCGTGTCGTCCCTACATAAAGGGATTGCCCATTGAGGATATGGCATTCCCGTGATGCATTGCACTGACCTGCGCAGCCAAAGAAGTCAATGCTATGAAGTGTTTGGATTGTGTGACCACGAAGAACGTGACCGTAATGTGAGTCTGTGAAAATGCAATTGTTTCCGGCTGACAGTCGCCTTAGTAGCACCAGATTGACGAATATAGTTAGCGGTTGCATTAGTGGAACTGCAGTGCAGTATAGAGGGGAGGAGCTGAAAGAGATTGGAAGGCAACTGTGGGGGAAAAAAATTAAACTAGAATAACTTGATTTTTTCTTCAAAATCTATATTTTTATATAGGAATTCAACTCGAATAACATAAATATTTTAAGATTAGCATCTGCAATGTAATGTAAATTGTGGCACCGGAAGTAAAATATCATTATGGTTTGAAAACAATAGTGTCCATAGATACAATTTTGTCAAATGAAAATAACTGCTTTACACATCAACGATATTCCAAAGACATTCATCACAATCATAACAAACGCTGCAACATTCTATAAATGTTGAACGCAGCGTGTTTCAATTAATGGTACCCCCCTCAGATAGTTTTGAACTGAAGTGGGGTGTTCCTCAACGTTCTTGCCTTGGACCTCTTCTCTTTGTTATTTATGCATCGAAACTATTTGATATTATGAATGCGCATCTCCCTAATGTCCACTGCTACGCTGATGATTCTCAGATCTACTTTTCTTTCAAGCCGGACTCAGCTGCTAATCAGGAGAACGCTATTTCTGTCATAGAAAACTGCATAAAGGACATTCGCCAATGGATGCTTGCCGACCGGCTAATGCTGAACGATGACAAGACTGAATTTCTGATTATAGGCACTAGGCAACAATTAGCTAAAGTAAACATTGAACATATAACTGTCGGAAATTGTAATATTGCACCCGTTCCAGTTGCCAGAAATTTACGTTCTTGGTTCGACTCTAAGTTGTCCATGAACACCAATATTAATAAGATATGCAATTCTTCATTTTTCCATTTACACAACATTAGACGCATAAGGAAGTATTTGTCCACTGAATCTACCAAGCTTTTAGTACATGCCTTTGTCACAAGCCGTATCGATTACTGTAATTGCTGGTTTTCACTTGACGTCATAGCCGCCATGTTGGTGCCCTTAAACAATAGATTGCTCGTTAGCTTCTTTTGTTGGGGCACCAACATGGCCGCCATGCCCTTTGTCATTTGAATCTCTGGGGATTGAGTGAAAACCAGCAATAGCCTTTTATACGGATTACCGCAGACACAACTAATTAAGTTACAGAGAGTACAAAATACTGCTGCCCGTCTTATTTGTAAGATACCAAGATTCGACCATATAACACCTATATTATATCAGCTGCATTGGCTTCCAGTTAAGTTTAGAATTATCTTTAAATTATTACTTATTACTTTTAAGGCATTGCATGGTCTGTCACCTATATATATTAATGATCTAATTAAGATTAAGAGTAAGTCTAGATATTGTCTTCGTTCTAATACCGAATTGTTACTAGAACCACCTAATGTGATAACTAAGCCTACACTTGGCGATAGAGCCTTTGTATCTGCTGCTCCTAAACTGTGGAACGATCTACCGAACTCTTTACGAAATGAACAGTCTCTCGATTCTTTTAAACGTTCAATTAAGACTTATCTTTTTAGGAAAGCATTTAACTGTAATTTATTTTAACATAATTTTTTTTTTAATATTATAATGTATAGTTTTTACTCATTTTTAGTATTTTATTAGTTCTTAAACATTTAGTATTAATCTATTAGTATAGGTTTAGCTTCCGTAAAATTAGTATTAACATTAGTATGGATTTTTAACATTATATTATTTAGGCTAAGCTATACATAAGTTATTTACATATCATGTAATGCGCAAGTGATCATATACACATGAAACTTGCGCAATATAAGTCCATAAATTATTATTATTATTATTATTATAAATGTTTATATCACAGCACTTCTTGTTTGGTACCCATACGTCGGCGTAAGTATCGTAAACTAATTTCACTAAGAGTATAAAAGACTGTGAAACACAGAAAGAGTTTTAGGACCAATACACAGTACAGCACAGATAGCGCTTGACGGGCGAAATATACTTACAGAGTACATTTACCTCAATTAAATGAAGTACAGATGTAAAATACTGTAGATGATCGTGAGGCGACATTAATGTACATTTATCCGGGGGGCACTGATGCATGTTTACCGCCGGAGTTTGAACCTAATTCGATTTCCCGGTCCGGGCTTTTTGTAGAAATATGTCGAATTCCGAGTTAGGGACGATTGAGTATAATCAAACATGGAGCAATCTGATTTTGAAGTTATTATGAAAACGAACCCAGGGTTTAGGAGATGTATTTTCCGCTCATAGTTGGATCCGCAAACCGTCAATCGAACCATCAAAACCTCTCTTGTTGGTATTACAAGGAATTTAAGGGGAAAATATTTTACATTCGTTTGAACGCAGTGAATTAGAACGTAACTATCTTTTCCTCGTATCTTGACACAGCACATACCAACCCATTTATCATACGAGAACCCCAGCCGGATTTATACTAACAACATTGCGTTAGGTAGGACCTAAAGTAGGATACGATACATACGTTAAGTAATAGATATAGCGAGCGATGAGCTTATCGTAATACAGTACAACCAGTGAAATGTTTAATTTGGGCTGATGTGATGAACGTTTCACAGCAGTAGTGGCTGTTAATTCTTATATTTGGTAAATACCATTCTCGGCGCCACAGATTGTACTGAAACAATCATTTGAAAGTGTAACAATGTGAAAGTGTAACAATAGATTCCTCTGAATCTTGTATAAAATTCTCAGTAGGAGTCCTATTAGGTTTTCATGATAAACACTGGTATAATGAAGTAAAAATCGATTTTGCTTATTGCTAACCGCCGTGTGAAGCGAGTAGCAGCTGATTTTCATGTTAAACTGTTATCATCTGGAACAACAAGTCCAATAACCACGGAAACACTTCATCAATAAGGAACAAAATAGAAAGAGACAAAAACGAAAAGAAGTATACTACATATCTTAATTGGTGTCAGGGTTGTCGCCAGGATTTAGGCCGGTTAAAATCAGAAATGGGGAAAATATTTTGGGGTAAAGTCAGGCAGAGTCAGAAAACATATGGGAACAAAATGATGGCGACTCCGAGGGTGAGCGTATTTATATCCGTAACCCAGTTAATGACATCTAGTGGCTAAATTTAATAGGGACTTGATATGAGAGTGATTGGGGGAGGGGGAGGATGAGGGGGAGGATGAGGGGGAGGATGAGGGGGAGGATGAGGGGCAGGATGAGGGGCAGGATGAGGGGCAGTATGAGGGGGAGGATGAGGGGCAGGATGAGGGCAGGATGAGGGCAGGATGAGGGGGAGGGGAGGGAGGGGGAAGTGGAGGGGGAGGAGGAAGGGGAGAGTCTGATGGAGGGAGGGGGGGTCAATGGCTCCCTGGGTGTACTTCAAGCTATTTACCAGAAAAAATAAGAACGACTGCCATGAAATGTACAGTCACGCTGCCACCACGATGGGTAACCAGTTCCTGTTAAGATTAGTGTTGGTCTGCGTCGGCGGGGGAGATAAACACTGGTATAATCAACTAAAGTCGATTGAGGTATATGCTAACCGCCGTGGAAAGCGAGTAGCAGCTGACGCTTCGAGCGCTAGCCCTTCGTCAGAGTAAAAGCTTCTCGCTATCTGTTATTCAACTATGTCAGATATATTTAGCATCACTATTAAAAGCTCAAACTCAAGCTCAAACAATATTAAAACTAATAGAAATTTAAAAATAATGGTCTAGCTGTATAAATAAAACTGACGTTTTTATAAGTGACATGAAAATACAGAAAAGCAGTTACCTGGCAACAGATGGCATGGATGAACTTCATTGTGAACTTGGATTACGATTATGAAAAATTTGACACGTTGAGCCAACGTTTCCAACCTTGACTCTAGCGACAAACAACTAAGGAAAAACGCTTTCAAAAACAAACTGAGAGCTGATTTTCTATTGCAATACTAACTTGCTATTCATCTTGTACCCGCTAGCAACTAGAATATAAAACTTCCCATCGCCAATCTGTTACTTAATATTTCTTTTCTCCTTAATGACAGCCTTCCTACATGTACGTTCAGTATGTTCGTTTTGTCTGTAACTGTGACGTTGTTGTGCTTGTCATTTTTACTATTAATTGCAAATTAAGTATATTCACGCACTCTCCTCTTTCGCACCTTTCTCTGCACATTTATCTGATAAGGGTGCCCTAGCTAGATTAGCTTTTTAGTTATTCTAGGGCGCCCGTACCACACACTTTCTGCTTATTTTCTTATTATTATATAAAACAAAAATGTAAATTGATTGGTACAAAAAATATATATATATATATTGTTGTATGGGATTTTTTTAGCCCACGTACAACGTAAATCTTGAATAAAAATCTACAAAGATATCAGCCTTATATTTTAATGTCGCTTGGTAAGCTGTAATTCATGCATAATGTTCGTTTAAAATTCGCTTGAAATTAGTCGATCGTCTTGTTATACTTCAGAAAGTATATGACATCTGCACTCACATCTGAGGTAAATGCAGCCATATACTAATATAACAAACACCACCATTCCCCCTGTAATAATAATGATAATGGCCATATTTATATAGCGCCATATCACCACAGTCTCATGGCGCTTTACATATTACTGTCATATCCCGGCAGTGATTTTTTTCGGACTGCTCATGAACGGCGCTAATTCACTCCTTTCACCTGGTGGCCATCTTGTATTCAAAGCGAGGCAATCCTTTGTTTTTGCCAGGTTAGCCTCGCAGTGAGGGATAGTCAAAACGAGGTTAACCTGGCAAAAACAAAGGATTGCCTCGCTTTGAATCCAAGATGGCCATCAGGTGATAAGAGTGAATAGCTGCCACGCAGTTTACAATGTTGAGTGTATGGTTAGTACAATGGCCAGTCTGCTGTACCGGGCGACAATCCCATGCTTTTTTTCGAGTAGTACAACAGGTTCTTTCCTTCAAATACTGATTAGAAGAAGTAGAAGAAGACAAGGCCAACGGCTTATAAACGTCCCTGCCCAAGGACGCGGCCGGGATTCGAATCTCCGACCTTCCACAATCTAGACCGGGTTTTATTTGCTGTAACCAGCAAAGTAGTGTCATCTTCGTTCGGTTAATTGTACTCTGTACTGGAGCAAATTCAATATTATTTTATACTGTAGAAATAGAAAAAGAATTCCATGTTTCCATAGAGTTATAGAAACACGAGTGGAAGTTTGGGAGAACGAGAAATGGTAATGGACACGAGCCAGAAGGGCGAGTGTTTCAATTACTATTTCGAGTTCTTCCAATGCAATCTACCGCAAGTGTATTCTATGTTTTCTATTTCCTTTCTAAAATAAACGAGTAAACACACGGCAAACGCTCGTTTTATTTGATAATCAAAACGTAAAATCTCCCAACTAGCTCAAGCGCGCACTAAACTTTCTCTGTTTCTATTTAACAATTAACCGGCCCTTTCAGCTTGCCTGTTTGTTGCCCCATTTCAGACCACGTGATAGTTCTCCAGGGGATTCAGTGCTTTGTTTTCCAATTATAGAAATTGGTATATTTCCTCTTGGGATAAGGAAAAACAAAAAAAGCATTACTCAAGTGAAAAGTCACATGTGGTCTGATGGGGCAACAAACAAGCAAGCAGGTGGCTATTGGTCTATTAGTCGAACTAGTAACTGTGCGCTCGTCTTAGTTTCTACTGATCAGCTAATAGTTGACGAGGAGCGTAGCGAGTAGTCCAATTGTTTTAGTACAAATCATAGTTAATAGAGTGGAATGGTTAGGAAACCCAGCGACCTTCTTTGTTATAGGTCTTTGTTAGCTTTTTTCAACCTTGAACGTGCACAAAAGACAATAGAAATTCCAATGTGTTAATCATTCAGCCAATAGAAACGCGTGAGTTCAGTCGTTGAGGGGACGCTAATGAACTATAACCGTGCACAATCTTTTGTCTTACCCCTTCCAACCTTAATCGCAGCGCCTTTGTTAGCCCCTTTGAAGTTTGCCGGGTTTCCTAACCATTCCACTCTATTAACTATGATTTGACGGATGAATTGGTGGCCATTGTTCAGGGTGGACATAAATGACCCCAACATCGCTAGGGTTGGTTTATTTGTCTATATCTTCAAAACTTTCAACAGTACAATAATGATTTTTTAGGAGAGGTTTAGAGCGGTAAGCAAAATAAAATACTGTGTTTAGTGTTAACGCGAACATCTTAATGACGCCACAATGACGTCATTTATTCATTTATAATAGGTTTCTCCGTATTTTCAAATATGGAGAATTCTCGAGCAGGTACAAACCCGTGGGGAGGAAAACCTCGAAAAAATTCCCCCCAAAAGGTACAAACCCGGGGGTCGGAAAACCTCGAAAAATAACCTAAAAATACCACCCTAAAATGTACCTCATGGTCTAAAAATCACCCGGAAAAATTGATTTCGCTTGGACAACCCCCCAAAAAGACTAAATCGCCGATTTCAAACCCTAAAAAAATCAGACGATCAGCCCTACCAGCCGAATATAGGAAGAACCACCCCCCGTCCCCCCCGAAAAGCACTATTCAATTGTGTGGTGTATACTAACGTGGAATAACATTAATCTTCATTTAGAAAATGGTATTCGTGGTCACTTGTCTATATTGTGCCGGCCAATATGCCGTGTTTGTGGTAAATGTATCCCAGTGTTCAAAACTTAAAAACTTATGTTTGTTCTTAGTTTCTGAAGGAAATGGTCAAAAAGAGGTCATTTTCTTCCCCGAAGCTTCGTAGAAGGGTATAAAAAATTCAGAATTATATAAAACTTGGCATGAAGTCAGAGACGGATAGAGCGGATTTCAATTGAGTGTCGGAAGTGTTTTGGTTTAGCGTTTACTAAGCTCTCCTATTGGCTGAGAAAGTAAACCAACCAATCAGAATCCAAAGTAAAACCAAACGCAAATTGATTTTGGTTTTGCTTTGGTTTGTCATTGGTTCACAGGGAAGCCATTTACGAGTTACTTGTGATTACTCGCTCCTATGATTGGCTAGCTGGCTGTGGGTAGTTTGCGTTTGGTTTTACTATACTCAATTGAAAACTGCTCTAATATGTTTTTGAAGGTTTGTGTTTGAGGTGGATGATTGACAATATGACCGTCACGGCATACGCCTGAAATTCGCGCGAAAATGAAGAATAAGAAAATATGGTCCTTTTAAAGATGGAAAGCCATGATATCATCGAGTTAAACGCAAAACCGAAAATTTCATTTGATTTGCATAAAAGGACTAAAGTTATAAGAGGAAATTAAGGAATGTAAGACCATCCCTATTTTGTTTTCCGTTTCTCATCGTCCGACCGACCCATTTTTGTAAAAATAAAAAAATAATTGGGGGGAGGGGTGGGGGTGAAGAAACCCTAGAGAAAAGAAGACTCAGGAATTGTCTACTGCCTTTAGTTGTAATTCCATGTTTGTAGCGTATACTGACGACAACATCGATGGTTTCGTCGTCCATGTTGGTTTGTAACCTCGCCTGTGCAACCGCGCCTTATTAGTTCCAGTCTCTCCGACCCAATTTTTGAAAACCCCACCGATGAGAAACGGAACAAAAAAATTGGATGGCCTAATTGTTCGATTACCATATAAAGTCAAACTTTAGGGGTAGTTACCCCTGAAGACAATAAAGAAAAAACTTTGAAGTTCAACAATTATAAAAATTGTAGTTTTTTCAACTTGGGACTATATGGTTAAGTATTGTATGACGTCAAATAGCCGTAATATGTACTTAATACCCCATGTTGTAAGATCAAAAAACTACAAATTTGTTTCCATTTTCGGTCCACTTTGTATCCGTCAGATTTTCCTAAGCGTTTTCATCGGTATATACCCCAAAACATTGACCATATTTGGTAAAACACTTCCACATTTTATAAATTCTTTCGCTTTCGCGGGAAATTTGGAATTTTTAAATCAGCCATAACGTTTTTCATGTTATGAGATTCAAGGCTGGTTTTCGCTGAATACCTTCACCCAGGGGGTATACAATGAAAACATTTTAGAAATCCAATTTAAAAGTTACACTGACGTCACACTGTCAATCACTACATCCAAACTACTGTGCTTGAGATTCCCTTGTCTTGAATAGTTAACTTATTGCCAAATTTCAAGTTAGATGAAGGAAAATGAGCCCTTTTTTGCCAACGTGGTGACTTATCCTTGCCATAAAACTCTTATACTTCACAGAAAACATGAAGTTCCCCACAAAATTTTAAAATTTCCGCCATTTTTGTGTTTTTGTTATGTCACGCCTTCACGTTATACAGCTCTATCTCTGGTCTCAGCTGAGTAACGCGCCTCGTTAGCCATTTCACAGTCGAGGAAAGGAGTGGGACTGAGTGAAAAATAATATTCTGATGAAGAAATGAACTCCATCTCAAGAACGATCACACTAAACTGATTAGTACGTTGACCGAGTTAAGAATAGACTACCTTATTGGTACTAATTTTCGCGGGCACTTAATTTCGCGAAAAAAAGGTCGGCATATTTCGCGGGTCTTTATTTTCGCGATTTGGGTGCAAAATTATTTTCTTAGGGAATTAATTTTCGCGAAAATGAAAAAAACAAACATTTTATTTCAAGAACCACACAATATCTCCCCTAGTGCAAGGAGGATTGGAAATTCCTGTACAAGTTACAGCTGAGATGGATCTTACCGAAAGGAACAAGGCAATACTTGAAAAGTATAAACAGATTGTCGTTTCAAATTACAAAGAACCCGGGATAGATGGCCATTTCAATGACTGTACAAAAGAGGTGCTGAAAGAACTTGAAGATGACGATAGCGATACAGATGAAGAGGTTCAAAGCAACACAGATAGTGAAATTTGATTGTTAAACTGTTGTTTATCATCTGTAGGTATGCCATAGAGCTTTTACACATTATACACAATACGTAGACATGTGTTTCTTCATTAAATTGAGAAAACAAGAAATATAGGAGGGTATTAAATTTCGCGACATTAAACTTCGCGGGAATTTTTTTTCGCGTCGCTTTAAGTTCGCGATTTTTTTTAAATCGCGAAAATCGCGAAATTAAAGCGACGCGAAAATTAGTACCAATAAGGTATATCGGAACTCCGCCGTCGCAGTGCACTCTGGGATGGATATCTCAGTTTTCCATTGTTGTTGTTGGGCGGCCATCTTGGATTTAACAATGGCAACTGAGATATCCATCCCAGAGTGCACTGCGACGGCGGAGTTGCGATATAGTCTATGTTTGATTGATACGTACGAACTGAATAGCAAGCTTTTAAAAATCTCAAAAATAATAGAGAATGTATGGTTTTGAGGGACGCCGCCACACATTCACCCCGTTATTTTTCCGGTTTTGGAAATCTCGCCACTCAAGCATGTTAAGGTTACCGGATACCTTCAGGGTGATTTTCCAGTCTAAATTATGTAGCGCCTCGAGGAAACATCGTAGATAAATCATTCATGTATCATTTTAAAGCTTATAAAATTGGCTACACGAATACATAAAAAGTTTTGAGTTCTTTGAAAATCTCGAATTTTCCGCCATCCCGGTTCTCCGATCTAGTGAGATGGCTTTCAGAAGCTCCGACTCCGTAAATATTTTAAAGTTGAAAAATCTGTTTGCGTTGTCGTATTTCAGAGGAATCGTATTACAAAATCGTGTCGGGGAATTTCAAAATTCGATTTAGTTCAAAAGTTATCATGCTTTCCGTGAAAAGGCGAAAAATAATCCGAGTAGATATGCGGGAAACGTCGTCAAGAGCTCTATTTTTAGAATTTCCCAATTCCCCGACAAGGTTTTGCAGCTGCGATATCAATTGACATTTTGTGAAAATTTCGCACAAATCGAATAAATTCCTCTTGAGTGGGAACTTTTTTTAAACTCTATTTTGATTGAAAATCTAAAGCGAGAAAATAGCACTTCAAAAAATAAACCCGTCTGTCGTGCGTGAATCTGAAGCCCCGCCTCTCCAACAATTAGCGAGCTCTTGGCCAATCATTTCTCATCACAGTTCAACTATCTGTCAAGATTTCCCGCCAATGTTGATTTCCGATCAAAGCTACGCGCCGCATCGAGAAAATGTTTTGTTCTTTTTTGTGACTTGAAAAATGGTAGCGATAAGAGTCGGCTGGTTTCCCAGGCTAGAAAAATGGGAAAGACAAAAAGACCTCGAGGGGCAAAGCCAAGGTGAACACCTATAGAGACGCCTTGAATGCCAGCATAGTTAGTAGAGGAGACAGCGATTTGCAGGCGTCTGAAACACCACGGCGAGATCGTGGTTCAACCGATTCAGGGTCACCGTCAGACTACGTTTCCATCTAAGCTTTCTTGGAAACAAATATTCTCTCGGCTGGCTCTTATCAATTCTTCTTTTATATGTTCAGATGTGGACCACTCGGCACTCCGTCTGAAAGTGAAAATACGAACGCTTGTCGGGTTTTGCGAGGACTCTTATTTGGCTTTGTAGTCGTATGCATTGTTTGGCCTCGTTTTGCTTTTCATTTTTCTTTGTTTTTCAAGCTAAGGGCATCCTGCTTGCTTTTTGTAAGATATAAGGCCAACAACCGATGGAATAGTGGAATCGTGTGTGGAAAAACGTTTCTCAGTAAACGTAAACATTGGTATATGAAATGAATTAAATATGTGCTATTCCCTCACGGTCGTTACAGGCGAGTGAGCACTTGTCGTGTGTTTATTGATCTGCTGTCAATCAAAAATAACCTTTCACTTCCGGTTAAAAACTTCCTTTTGGTATTTCTCCGTCAATATAAATTTTTTTTGAACGGAGTTTTTGGTATATGAGACACTACTACTAAAACTACATTTCTGTGCGTAAAAAATATTTTCCCATCTTTTTCGTTTTGAAGGTATCCGGTAACCTTAAGGCCTGGTTCAGGGGTCAAATTTCGGGTAAAAACTGTTTTCCTTATTTCAGCACAGCCGAGTATGGTAAGTAAGTCATGTTTCTCACAATAATAGGTATCGCTATTCTTGACTACCTTAAGTTGTTTGTGTGTAGTAAAACGTGTCACGTAGTCTGTCACGTGACTTAGAACACGAAATCAAAAACGCGGCTCCGAGTTTAAAACAGCTTGGATGATGAGTAGATATGTTTAGTTAAGGTTGAAGCCTTTTACCTAAATCAACTTAGAAAAGATGACTACAATGTTTCGTTAACGAGTAATTAAGGCGAACATATGCAAAATAGGTCACATGACTTTTTGTACCCTTAATATCTCCTTATCTTTACATGATAGTCATGTTTTCTAAGCGTGATCTGAAACATTGCGGGAGGAGTAATGTTTTAGCAGGGTTACTTTATATTCATATGTTATCGTCGTAGCCGCATTTCACTTAAACGATTTTATATAATTATGACGTCATCGATCACGTGATACGACAACCACCCACTTAACAAATTTAAGGAAGTTGATATTAGTATTATGGTGTAATTAGTTTTTGTTTAAAGTGTTATTTCTGTCAGAAAACATTTTTTAAACGTACATCTAGTTTCCGGTTAAATGAACCAGGCCTTAACATACTTGAGCACATTTTTATTATCAAACCAATATTCCTCAATCTTGGTAAACATGTTAATTTTACTGTGATTTTTCTTGTGATGGGGTTTATTTCTTAATTACATTTTTTTGTTGCTGCTAACCTAAACTGATATCCTCTACCGTTTTGTTTTGTTTCTCAGGCTTTGAGAAGCTTAGTAAACACAATACTTTATACCTTTTCCTCCCTCCACAATTTTCCTCCCTCCACACTGAAAAACCAACACGCTCGATTCCAATTATGTCTGTGGATTAGCCGGAACCTGGCTGTGATCAGCCTCCATGGTTGTTTCAGGTCTCGTCAGGTCTCGTCAATTTCTTTTTACTTTATTGTTGATCAGTAAATATTGTATTAGTATGTATTCACTCTTTTCACCTAGTGGCCACCTTGGATTCAAAGCAAGGCAAAGAGAGGCAACCCTTTGTGTTTGCTAGGTTAGCCTCGCACTGAGGGATATCAGGAAAAGAGTGAATTTTAGCGCGAGTGTGATGCCAATCATAGCCCCACAGTACTCCCCCATGTTAGCCAGTTGTGCTCGTTTTCCTTCGTTGTCTCCTGTGCGTTTCTCCTTGTAGAACTCAATGTACTGATCATGAGGACTTCAGCAATGCCACAAATTATGTGAATCGCCCGCTAGAACCCTTGTATTATACCTTACGAATAATCCTCCAGTCAAATGCATGAGTGTATTACGGTTACGTGCCAGCCCAATGGTTTGCCATCAGTGGAACATAAACGTTATTTAATAGTTGGCTAAGCATCTTCATACTTCATACTTCATACTTTATTCATCTTTCCTTAAAAACGCTTTTCAAAGACAAAATACAAAATACAATACAACTACAGTGTACATGATAATTTGAATTACATCTATTAATTTAACCTATTTTGAGTTTGATATAATTTGCTCTTCAGCTTTCGCTTGAAACTTAAAACGTCTTTACTTAATTTCAGTTCATTATCTGGTGAGTTCCATATTTTTACTGTTCTGTAATAAAAACCGTTATCTGACCACTCGCAGATTTGAATAAGGGGATTTGTAATAATTGCGGGTTTCGAGTTTCACGACCACTAATATCGGAAGCGCTTCGTGAATTTAGATATTAAATAACCTGGTGCGGAATCAGTCATGCATATGAATGCCAGAGTGGCACTTCTAAAATACACTAACTTATCTACTTGGAGCCAATTTAGCTCTTTTAGTATAGGTGTAATATGGTTATACTTTTTGGCCCCGCTAATAATACGACAGGCATAGTTTTGACATGATTGTAGCTTACGTATGTTTCTATTAGATGCATTTGCCCATACATTCGAGCAGTAAAGCAACTTACTAAATACTAATGTATTAATAACAGTAATTAAAGTGTTCTTATTAAACGCGTGTTTAACACGGTTTATTTGTGCTATTCGAGAAAAGCATGAAGAAACGGTCTTAGTAATGTGTTCATGCATCGTAGGTTAAGTTCATGTCTAAGATCACGCCCAAGTCTTTGGCACTGGATACTGGTAACAGCTCCTTTCCTTAAAATATTATAGTTCAGCTATCTTCTGTTTACTACCAAATACTAAGAGTTTAGTTTTATCTGGGTTTAATAATAAGCGGTTCTGACAGCACCACTTGCTGACGTTAAATAAATCTTCTTCTATATCAGTTATTGTAGATGTCCTCTCTCTCAGATTGAATGATATAAGTAGTTTGGTGTCGTCCACATAACTCTTTGCAATATATTTCTGTGGTACAGAGGTGAGATCATTCGTATGCTGCTACTGAATAGGAGTGGTGCCACACAGCGGTCAAACGTCTGCGCATGCGTCAAAAGTCTTGCAACAACAACGTATTCCAAAACAAATTCAAAGCGAGCCGGCGGCCGTCACTGTTCACACACCCGTTTTCAAACCTTGAGAACTTTTTTGGTAAATTACGAAAAAGTTTGGTAAACTCACAGTTTGAAGTTTGTTAAATTTCTCGTCGACTGTGAACATAAAAAGCTTAACTTTCACGTATTTTTCTTAACTTTTTGGGGTAGAAGTTCACTGTAATACGTTTTAAGGTAAATTTTGCGCGGGAAATTCGCGCGGCCGCCCACCAGACTGACCGTAATACGCACGCGCAGATGTTTGACCGCTGTGTGGAGTGGTGCCAGTATGCTCCCTTGAGGCACGCCGCTGACCATAGTAAGAGGCTCAGATAGGGCTGAGTTAATTCGGACAACTTGTCGTCTGTCACTCAAGTAGCTACGAAACCAGTCTCATGCGGATGTGTATTTTTACGAGTCATAGCTTTAGGCGAGCCAAAGTACGAATGACAAGTAAAACTACACAGCCGTATTAATAGATGCTTAGCCGACTAATAAGTTGTTCATCATATAAATTCTGCCAAGAAATGACATTTTCTTTCCATAATAACCAAATCCTCGGGCGCGCTCGACAAATGAGAAGCCATTTGACTGCTACTAACCGAAATACGGTCTCGCATTTGGTGCCGCCTTGTGCATAGTGCATCCTTAGCATATAATTATATAATAAGTGTATCTTAGTTATAATGACATGTTCAGCCGGCTCTTTAAACCCTATTACGTTTTTTTATGAAGCCTCTTATTGTGAAGTACATCCGTAGAGTTCGACTCGCATTGAGATATAGGCGCCCTTCCACGCTTTGACAATAAACCTGATGTACTGAGCTTGGATCTTTTCTGGGAGTTCGTTGGTGACTACGTGGTTGAGGGCTGTATTCCCAGAAAACTCCTGTTAAATTCAATAAAATAAATCAGCTATGATGACATGACCATTCCTATTATGATATTTAGCTGTCAGTTTGTTAAACCATATCAATATTTCATCACCGACTGTCAGAGCATTTCAGTGCCGCTCCTAGATCCTTAGAAATTCAAAACGTTTTCTACACATACAGGAGTTATTCCATATCACCAAATATGCTGGAAAAGTACCCCGGGGGGTACTTAATTAAAATCAAACCCTGACCCTACCTGCCCAAACTGAGCTCAAAACCCTGACCCACCCCCGCGGCACATACACAATACGTCACAAACAGGAGTACCCCCCCTCCCCCCGGGAAAAGTACCTGACTGACGAGGCCTCCATCACCTTCATGTCGATAGGTCTGCCAGCTGCCGCCGTCTCGACTGTAGGCTAAGGAATATCTCGTCACAAACTGTTTCATTCGGCCCTTCCTCCAGGGTCTTCCCTGTGTTGCCACCTTAGTGAGCACCACCAGACGGCCCAAGTCAATCTGTAGGTACTCTCCGATACTGGCATTTAGAGCTGTCCAGGAGTTAGTTGTTCCGCTGCCAGCACGGTGAAGTCGCGCCCGCCATGGCTGAAGCAGATCGTTATAGACCGAGGATGCAGTAATTTGAGAATTAGTTATGCGTCCATCTTGCATTCCTAATGCCGCATCGCAACCTTGTGAATCAAACAACGAAGGTAATTCATTTTTTTTGGTAAAATAAAGGCAAAAATAGGAAGATCGATCTAGAGGGATTTATGGGATTAATTCATACATAGGGAGCACAGGTAGCTCAAGCGTAGGATTTGAGGTAGTCTCACAGAAAATCCAAAAGCTGACAGAATCATTACAGGTTCCAATTACGATATAAGATAAAAAATATATATATTAGCTAAGCCCGGGAGGAACGGCGCCGCTGCCAGCTGAGCACTCCGCTATCATCATATACTTATGTCAGTTGTATATTAAAACAAGCACACTTCATCAGTGTAGCTTGCGTTTATTAGACATCTTTGTAATTTTGACGAATGAGGCTGCGTGTATACGCATGTGTATGTGTGTAATAACATGTGTGTAATAACATGTGTGTAATAACATGTGTGTAATAACATTTTACAACGTGAATCTCGAATGAAAATCAACAGAACTCCTTGTGTTCCTTAGCTATTTTAAAACTTCACTGATTAATTGTAAATTTGATATGTATTTTATCAAATCTGTTAAAGACGGTATTATTTATTATTTGTGATGAGTTAATAGGACAGGGGGAGGGGCTTATAACCGCGTTATAACCGGGAGGAGTTTTGGTTTAGCAGACTGGTGGGCACATTCAATTTAACAAATCTACGATTGTCTAGCAATTTTTACCATGTCACTCAAAAAGCAAATCGTGATAAAGAAGAGGTCGTTTGTATTTCCATTTCTCATGTCATGAGTCAATCAGACAACGATAATCAGACCAGTATGGTAAAAACTAGAGTATTATACTGAAGAAGAAATGCTACTATATATACTGGTTCCAATATATATTGTCCTTCGTGGAAACAAAATGTGGCTGCCAGTAGTCAGTATCCTACGTGTTACATGTTAATCGGTAGGCGCCCGGGCGTGGGTATAAGCGCGCCATCATAGCTTTCTGGCCGGCCATATTGAAACTCATCAGCATGAGAGTGAAATTCTAGCGATATTTTCTTGCCCGACCGACCGCCCGCCCGGCCGTGCACCAGCGCGTGGAACACGTGAGGTTTTCGAGTCCTGAATCGGATGCTCGATTTTGTTTGGCTATCAAACGCAATACTCCGTTTATGGGAATTTGTGATTTTATAAATTATCTCAATGGTCAGTATAATCTGTTTCCGTAATGCATAAAATATTCAATTTCCAACTTTAATTTCCGTTACATCTCCACGTGCACGCATGCGCGTCATGTTCTCGTTGTATGCCGTAATCTGCACGTGCAGTATTTAGTTTCGTAAATTAATTCCCATTACTTATAAGCGCGTGCATCTCTTCGTATTTAATTATTGGGACCTCCGCTCATAGGCTTTCCTATATATATATAACCCGTCATTAACCTTCGTTGCTGTTCACCTGGATTGCAAATTCTATTAATTGGCGCGTAAGGTCACGTGACGGCGTATTTCACTCTCACATAGTCGATACTAGGATACTAGAACAAATATTTTGCTCTTAGACTTTTACGTACTGCTCTCATAGCCAAACCAATCCATGCATGACAAGAAAACTCAGTTATCTAACTGTTGGATAACAAGGGCAAATATACAGTGTCTTTGTAATCCTCCTAACACAGCTCTCGTCAGAGCACATGCACTTACTTTCACATCGGTAGCTGTTACCATCGCTGTTCATAAAACATCTCTTACCAGCATCTCGACACAGCACATCACTGCAAGATCCAAACGGGTGTGAGAAAAATATTAAGTAGTTTCCTTGAGCGACGTGAATCATGTCTCGAGGGTGGGAGAGGTGTGTAGCGTTGTTCAGTTCACAAATCTGTTGTTCAATGTAGACATTGAGGCTATGACATTCCAGTGATGCATTGCACTGACCTGCGCAGCCAAAGAAGTCAATGCTATGAAGTGTTTGGATTGTGTGACCACGAAGAACGTGACCGTAATGTGAGTCTGTGGAAATGCAATCGTTTCCGGCTGACAGTCGCCATAGTAACATGAGATTGACGAATATAGTTAGCGGTTGCATTTGTGGAACTGCAGTATGGAGGTGAAGTCCTGGAAGATATTGGAAGGCAACTGTGGAAAAAATGTGAAAACGAGAATAATTTGATTTGTTTCTTCGAAATCTTTAATTTTATTGAGCAATTCAACTCAAATACAACCGGAAGTAAAATATCATCATGGTTTAAAAACAATAGTGTCTACAGATACAATTTTATCACATGAAAATAAATGCTTTACACATCAACGATATTCACGGTACACGGTACACGGTACACGGTACACGGTACACGGTACACGGTACACGGTACACGGTACACGGTACACGGTACACGGTACACGGTACACGGTACACGGTACACGGTACACGGTACACGGTACACAGTACATCGACCAGAAATACCTTCGATCTGTTTTCAATTCGTTCTTTTTTATAATAATAATTTTATTATACATTCAAAGAATAACAGATGCACAAGCTTTAAATTTTCCCATGACAATTTAAGATGTGTTGTTATTATTACTCGGGCTGCCTGTGGCAGCACCGAGTCTAAAAATGCAAGTCGTTTTTTATTTTTATTTTTTTATTCCGTGTAGCAAGCGTTCTGCGCATGCGTTAAAGGTCAAATTCATACCAATCAGATTGCACTGTGCTGGTCACACAACAAGCCAGGTTAATTTATTTACATAATTTAATACAGTAAATCAAGATGGCGGCGGACCCGCGAGGAACTTTCTCTCAAATTTGGAGTCTCGTCTCTCAAATGTAAGCCAGTTTAATGTTTTATTTAACTTCACTCGTGCGAAAGCCTTCCAACAGGCTCAGGATATTTCAACTGGCGCTATTGTCGGAGCCGAAGGACCGCGTTTTTTACCCAGATGGCCAGTGATTTTATATACGACACGTACGACGACCTGAAGCCAGTGAACTGGGGCCAGGATCCGGAAAGCTAAAATTCGAAGAAATAGATATTGGAATCTATAAGCCATCAGCTCGCTGTGCTGCATTTAAAACATCCGAGGAGAACATCTTATTTTGGGTGAAGGCACTTCAAGACCAATATTACGAGTCTCTTAAAAACTGTCAGAGATTTAAATTTACCGTAAGTTGGATCAGAGAGTATTGAGATCAAGTTATTTCGTTCCAGCGAGGATATTGACCTAGCGGAAACGGTACAAGCTGTCGAAGGATTTTACTTATAATCATCCACGTCTACTTAACAACAGGAATAGTTATGTGCCAAGGCATGGGCAAAGATTGAGTTTCCCAGATTACAGATGAAAGTAGAGAACTTAATGAATGAAGAAACCGAGGTCACGCGCGACATGCTTGAGAACATGAACATGTTCAACACTTTATGTTATACTAAGAAAACGAAACAAATTACAGAGCCTGCAAGTTCACAAGTCAATGAAAAACCCCAACAGCCTGTAGTTTTGGAGCAACATATCCTTGAAACTCCAAAAGCAACATACACATGAGTCAAATTCAAACCGGAAGAGACCGAATTCTTGAGATTCTTCACGAGGTTGTTAGCCCGCAATAAGAACTCTCTCGCTGCTTTAATGACCTTGATTTGTAACATGGAGGCTGACCTAACTGATATGCGTAATGAATTCTTACTCTCGTCACATCAAAACGAAACTCAGTCATTTGGAAAACAAATTAGTGCAGCAAGATAATATATACAAGACCAAAATCAAGATGCTGTCATCGCGTATTATTGACCTAGAAGTTGAAAATGACGAGTTGAAAGCGGATATAATAAAGCTGGTATCCGACTTTCAAACTTTAAAAAAATAATCAAGAATACAAAAAAGAAGACAATGAAAGACCAAGGTCTCCAGTGTTCCGAGACTACCCAAACTACTGAAGCTTATCAGTTTGTTCAAGAGCCATCTTTCTTACATGACAACCCGATCCCTATTCATCAGAATACATTTTCTGTGCTAAATGACGAGAGTTTACAATCACCTGACCGACAACCCACTACTAAAGAAAGGGACCATGAAGTACGGTAGTACGGTTAATTCTCGGGTTCCAAACAATGAATATATGCCTGCTCAAATGCAGTGTGTTAAACGAATAAGTAGTGTTTAAATTAAAAGGTCAACATACGAGAAAAACAAAACTATTAAATTACATATATACTAGGGGAGCAGATAATGAAAGTCACCGCGCTACCGGCCACTAAAGACTGCTAAATTCAGCTAATAATTCTTCCCTTTGGTTATTACTAAGAGGATTTCAAATGAAAGTGTATTACATCTTCAATCTCATGTGGCCCGTGTGAAAGCCCAGATGGGCTCTTGTTATAATTAGAATCGTATAGTCACAGCTGAATCGCACTAGTGTGCATGCGAAATCAGGCGCTGATTGGCTGAGAGATGATTCATAATGGTAATAGAGCACGGTAGGTCCATCAGGATATAAATGTATAAAAAGATTAAAATATATATACTAATATATACTAAAATACATGCTAATATAAACAAATCTAGCTCTAAGCTACGATAATTCTAATAATCTATATTAATTTATAGTAATATACTAATGTAGTTGATAGATATATAATATAAGATACCATAACGGCAATGTGGTCTGAAATCATGCGAGTGATTACAAAATTGCTTAACACGGAGTTCTATTACCGCTTAATTATATTCATTTTGAAATCTTAACAAACGATAAACTTTCGTGAATTTGTTTCAACAAACTAGAAAAATCAAGCTGGTATAGAGCTTTGAAAAGAGGGAAATTGAATCTAGGAGCGTGTACGAGAGCGATCACGCAATCCCTACCGCTGTGAAATGGCTTCTTAAATTTTGCTTTTTGATTGGTTCAACAAAGGATGCAATAACAGACACAAAATTAATGATGCGATGAAACACTGCCGCTTTCAACCAATCAAATTACAGGAAACACAAGTGATTTCAAAATGAATTTTAAATAAAAAAATGGAATCACTACTATAGGCTACGCGCTATAAAAAAGTAGTAAAAGTTATCAAGAAATTCATCGAACTTCGATTCAACGAAAATCCACACGCCTGACTCGGTAATTCCATGGAAAAGTGCATGGCTTTGCGCTTCGAGACTCGGGCGATATCGATAGGATATCGTTTTTTTTCGTGCAACTTTCCGTGGAATTACGTTGTCAGGCATGGTATATTTTTATATGATTATTATTAATTTTACAATATTATTAGATCTAAATTGGAATTAATTAAAGAAAAAGACATACAGAAATACCTTAATTAGTTTTTCTCTTATTTTTTTAGTTTAAGTACGCTATAAATTCAAAGCTTTCTCTTCCATTTCCAAACATAAATCTAATCTATTTTGTTCTACACAAATGCGCTTTTCTATTGATTTTTCCGCTAGCAGATGCTTGAAGTGAAATGAATTTTGAATTATATCAATTCTTGAACATTTTGAGCGGTGTTCTGGTCTTGGAATTTCAAAACTGAGAATACAGAGGCTAGGGGCTGGGAAGTTGTAGGAACAGATCATACATGCCTATTCCTGTTTTTTTGACCAAGTAATTCTGATTATTGTTTAGGAGTTTACTTCTACGATGAAAAGGTCTGCAAAGTAAATTACTTTGATTGTTTGGGAAACTAATCAGTTATATAGGATAGCTCAGAACTAGTAGTCTTTCCTGGTTTTGCTTACTAGTAAGGCAATAAAACGATTCGTACTTCCTGGCTTCGTATTCAATATCAAGTCCGGCACAAAAACTGCTTTAAGATATCACCAACTTTGAAGAATATAGGGCAGGGGGGATGTCTCTCCCTGATTTTGAAAAAATCTTTAACATTGAATGGATTAAAAGACAAACGACAAACGGAGTGCTCAATACTGTTGAGTCCGTCCTGGGAAAGAATCCCAGAACCAAACTAACAAGCTTTGGAAAAGCTTAACATTATACTCAATTATTCGTTCTTTTGACACGACCGTTAAAATTAACCCTTCTTGTTTGGTATCCACATGAGTAACCGGTAAGTGTAAAAGATGGTGAAAAACAAAAAGATAGTTACGACCAACACACAGAACAACACCGACATAATTCACTTGATGGGTTAAGTACTCTTGTTATATAGAGTGCACTGATTTACCTGACATGAAGTCCAGATGTAGGTATAACAAGACGATCACCTAGGCGAAACTTGAGCTTAGAGTCTCATTAAAAATTGATGTACATTGTACGTTTATCCGTGGGGGGAGGGGTGCAGACACTCGTGTATGTTTATAACGTATTATATATGTGCGGCGGAAAATATTTTTTTTGGAGGGGGGGTACTCTTGTTTATGACGTAATATACTGTGAGGCGGTACCGTTCGGATTCGATTTCCAGATCTGCCGGTGTTTTTTGTAAAAATTATGTCCAATTCCGAGTTATAGACGATTCAGAGTAATCAAACAGGGGGAAATAACTTGGGTTTAGCGATTAATTCTTATATTTGGTACATTCTCGGCACCACAGTGATTGTAAACACAGGTACTCATTTGAAAGTGTAACAATGTGACCGCGGTGACTATGATAGATTCCTCTGAATCTTGTATGATGAGTCCAGCCGGGAGCCACATAATTACGTTTACATGATAAACACTGGTATAATGAAGTAAAAATCGAGGAGTCCAAAAATCGATTTAGCTTATTGCTAACCGCCGTGTGAAGCGAGTAGCAGCTGATTTTCATGTTAAACTGTTATCATCTAGAACAACAAGTCCAATAACCACGGAAACACTTCATCAATAAGGAAAAACGTAGAAAGGCACAGAAACATATTTTAATTGGTGTCAGGGTTGTCGTAAGGTCAGGCAAAATCAGAAATGGGAGAACATTAACAAATTGTGATACGTATAGTTTTCAAAGAAAATTGTTTTCTCTCGTCCGGAGCCACGATTTACATTTACTTTAGTACAGTACGAAGTGCAGATGCTTATCGTAAATTATTTACTGCTTCCAGGGACGGCGGAGTGGGTAACAAGTCGTGATCAGGGCTTGTGATCCCAATCGCATCAGAGGACAGTGGCAGACACGACACTGACAACAACAATAGCTTTATTTGTACTCTAGATTTAATTAAATAAATACACTAAAATAAGTAGAAGAAATGTTAGTGTGGAGGCTTGAACTTTAGTACAAGACTAATCGAGTCAGGCATCCCAGAATATATAAACTTAAAACGTTTTTGTTGGGTCAAGCAAATCATACACTGTACATAAATAAATTACAAACACTAGTACAGATAAGCTGGTTTCCACGTGAGGCGTAACAATATATATATATATATGTACAGATTAAAAACATATATTGAAAAAATAAATAAAAATCTGCTATCAGCATAACTCAGTATCAGGAACAGACACTCCTCTTGAATTGCCGTAAAGATTTGGCTCTTTTAGCCTCATCTGGCAGGTTATTCCATAGCATAGCACCACTGTATTTGAAGCTTCGCTTGAGGAAATTTGTACGCGGATCCGTTTCAGAGTTTCTTAGCTGATAGCGTTTATCGCAGTCACTTGTTTTAATAAAAGAGTTTCTCAAATATGGTGCGGATTGTTCATTTAAGATTTTAATATAGATTTCATTTGTTAACGTCTGGCTTGGAGGGTTTTCCATTTTAATTTAGCAAGTATATCAACGGATCTTGTGTCGTAATTCGTGCCTATAATCACCCTAGCGGCTCGAGATTGAACTCTTTGCAATTTTCTTTTAGAGTCTTGCCGCAAGTATCCCATTGTGCGAAAATATTGTATTGTGAATTTAGCCTGAATGTCAGCCGTCTCCACTGGTTTTTTAATAATTGAGAATTACAAATAGATGACTTTATTTCACATGTAGAATGACATTACCTAACTATTCACAATGAATAGCAACATTATGTGGAATTTGTTGTTCTAAATTGCTTGATTTCTCATAGTTGTACTGCACCTGATATAATTACAATGCATCAAATTTGAGTGACTCAATACCATGCAGACTACTCAAATAACCATTGCACTTCAATCAACAACACCCATAGCAAGGTTTTTTTTGTAATTCTAACGACCCTCAAGGAACAATAATATTGAAAAGAAAGTAATATTAAACTACAGAATTGAGGGAAATTGTGGCTGAAATGTACATGCACAGCATGTATGTATGTGTGAGTTGTGTGTGTATTATGGCTCTATCATCCCCCCCCCCCCCAGGCATACCCTAACCTAAACCCCTCCCCCCCTGGAATACGTGGGGCACTTGCACATTGACATTTGACAGACGAGAGCATCAGTCAAGAGCATCAGTAGAGAACCAATTCTCTGGCTACTCTAGCACAAACGATGTTGACACAAAATTATGCTAGAACTCCATGCAGTACATGCTATAGATGGCCCGAGTTAAGGCCACTCAGGGCCTCTTGTTTATTTACGGTCAATGATGAATATATAGGTTTAGCCCGGGGGTTTAGCCTAGGTTTAAATTGCACTTATCTTGCACTCCCTCGCTTGTCTGTGGTTGTACTCACGGAGATACAGACGGTGCCCGAACTAACACACCCCCTATATCTCTCATTACACAACTCGAATTTGCATAAAGAGTATAGGGTTACACCAGCGCATAATCACTTTCGGTTGAATTGAAAAGCGATTATGTAAACATTGGCTTCGGGTCACCATAGTGGGGAACAATTTGCTACATAGTTTACTTATTGCTTGTTATGTTAGTAGATAAGAATTAATTAATTTGTTATTTATACAATATTGTAAAGCGCATAGAACAGATACGCTATATGCGCTATATAAATATATTATTATTAACAATAGTCGAAGTAAGGTTGTACAAGTGATTTATAAATTAGTTCGAGTGAATCAGTGGGGACAAATGGCTTAATACGCTTTATGGCACCTATACCAGCACTTGCCTTTTAACATATCTTATTTATTTGATTTTCAAAACTAAGTTTTTCATCGATTTCAATCCCTAGGCAGGTATGTGAGTTTACTCGCGATACCTTGTTATTGTCTATGGAGATATTGATTGGCTGGCTTTTGGTTTTATTATTTAAGTTATAGGTCGATCCAATTATCATTAGCTTGGTTTTGGAGGGGTTATACTGGAGCTTATTCACTACAAGCCAGTCACATGTTATCCAAGTCGGAATTAATATTCGATGTAAGTTTGTCCATGCATTATCAGAGGCGGATGCAAAAATCTGGGTATCGTCTGCATATATACATGGGGTAGTAAAATTAAGGCAATTTGATAAATCATTGATATAAAGTAGAAATAACAAGGGTCCTAGGATCGAGAATGAGGAACACCACAAATTATCTCTTTCGGGTAGGATAAGTGACCATTTACTAAACATTACTGTTGCCTATTAGTTAAATAGGAATCGAACCATTTTTGGCCAAGTCCCGAAACACCATAAAACTCCGATTTGTCAAGTAAAATGGAATGGTTAATTGAATCAAATTCTTTTCGAATATCAATAAATACTATACTCCCGTTAATAAACCATTATCCATAGTTTCGTACAGTGTATCGCACATTTGGATCAGAGCTGTGACTGTTGAATGAAGTGGGCGAAACCCAGATTGGAATTTAGAAAGCATGTATCAATTAGATAGCCGTATAACTGTCTGAAAACTTCTTTTTCAAACACTTTACTGATTATTGGTAAGATAGATATAGGACGATAATTTCCAGTTTGACGCCGGTCGTCAGCTTTGAATATTGGATTCACGCGCGCTCTTTTCCAATCTTCAACAAAAACCACAACAGAGAGTGATAGATTAAATATAAACGTTAACGATAGTGCTATTGTTTCCGCGGCAATCTTGAGTACATTGGCCGGAATGTTGTCAAGGCCTGTTCTTTTGGAAGTATTCAGCTGTTTCAACGTAAGCAAAACATTATCCACTGGTATTTCAGAAAACTTAAATGGTGCGTCGATATCCGGCTTGTTGCCAAGATAAGTGTTTATGTTGTTGGTTGACTGAGTGGTTAATTCAGCAGCCAAATTTGGGCCAATGTTTATGAAAAAGTCATTAAAGGCCTCAGAAATATCTTTGGCAACGGTGATAATATTATCGTTGATTGAAGTTCATTTGTGCGGCTGCTATCAATTTCCATGTCTTTTAGGGTCTGTTTGCGAACAATTAATTATCTATTTAGTACGATAATAATCAGACTTTGCTTTTCGTAATTCAATATTGACTCTTTTCTTGGCTGTTTTGTAGAGTTCCCAGTGATGCTGACCTCCGTATCTGATGGCACGCTTTTTGTGATAATTTCTGTTCCACATGTCGCGCCGGCTTTATTTTAGAGGTGAGCCACGGTATAGACTCAGTTGCTCTCAATCGCTTGTGCCTGATTGGAGCATGGAGATCCAAGATCTTGTTAAATTCGGATTTCCACGCTCGCCAGGCACCGTGATTTGGGTTTTCAAAATTGTATACGTTTTGCCAAGGAACTCTATTTAAATCTTCAATAAAATCCTCTGCCACAAAATTCTTAAAATTGCGTACTTCTCTGATAGTAGGTCTACATCTAGGAATGATACATTTTCGAATACCTTAGACTAAGCTATGATCCGACATGCCACTGAATTGGAATTACTCCAGATTTATAAATGTTTTCTTTCTTATTGGTGAAAAAGAGATCAATCAATATGGCAGATGTATTTGTGACTCTAGTAGGTATGTTAATCAATAAATAGAGCTAATGAATTGTAACTCGCGAGTTTGGGTCTCATGGGGAGTTTTATTCATTTCACAATTGAAGGTCCCCATTATCATTATTTCCTTGTTTTCATTGTCATATTTATCAAGGAATTTATCATAATCATCAAGTATTTTTATATCCGAGCTTGGAGGTCTGCACAACGAACTTACGAGAAATGATCTGCTATGGGGCAAATAAAGTGGCCCACAACTGTCACGGCAAAACCCAAAAGCCCACGGCAAAACCCAAAAGGCCACGGCAACCGCAAAAAGCATCTCACGGCAAGAGCGAAATGCGTCAATTTTGGGGACTGGGTGCTACTAACGTCGCAGGGTATTATGGGGGAAAATCCAACATGGCGACTGTGGCAGTGCCGTCATAAATCACTCGGGAGTATTAAAACTTATGTCTTACAGCCGGTATACGGAAAATGTTTTGTTCGAGTTGTGGTATCCAAACTCCTCGATCTGCAGCAAATTACTGCGAACATTGTGGACACGGTAAGTCTTTTGACTTCTTTTTATCGATATTGCCTTGGACAGTATACAGTGTAGGTTCATTTTGGATTTTGGTGATAAAATGGCCGAATGAATGGGAAAGTGAATAATGAACGTAAAATTGAAAAAGAGGTAGTTTAGTTTCAGTGAATAGATGATGCATTATTAAAGTAATAATAATAATAATAAAGACTTTATTTAGCGAGGGTAACACATAATAGCAACGCTAATAAACTTGTGGCCCTCCTAGTAGTTAAAATACAAACAGTGATATAAAAAGCTCTACGTTCTACATATACAATATTAAAATCTAAAAAACTACTAATCTATAACTAGCTAAATTTAAGTATAAAAATGCAAGAATATATAAAACTAGACTAGGCATAAAAATGGACAACAGGAAAAGATAACGGATAAAATTGAATTAAATAACAAAATGATGTATAAATTTTTGCTCACTAAAAATTCGATTCCACATGTTACGTCTAAAAGAATGTAAAGAGTCTTGCTTCCTTAAATCTAATGGTAGAGAGTTCCACAATTTACAACTAGTAACAGCAAATGTTCTACCTCCTTCAGTTTCTCTAGAATAACGGGGACAAATCACATTAATACCAGAGTATCTTGTGTTACGGGCATGTAATTGATTATTAAGCTTGATTTGCTCCATTAAGTAGGATGGAAGGTTGCCATGGATACGCTTATATACAATTGAACATTTACTTATTTTTGACTCTTCATAAAAAGGTAGCAAGCGCAGTTTATTAAACAGTTGCACCGATGGTGAAAGTCGATCTGCAAATAAGATTACTCTTGCAGCTCTTTTCTGTAATTTCAGTACTCTGCCTAAACACTCTTTATCACAAGCTGCCCATATAACGCTTACATAATTCATTACTGGTCGGATCATGGCGTTATAAAAAAGAATTCTTTGTGGCAAAGGTAAATATGACCTTATTTTTCTTAGTAATGCTATGCGTTGGGAAAGTTTCTTACAGAGTTTGTCTACGTGATCGTTAAATGACAAATGACTATCAATCACCAGACCTAATAGGGTAGCACTAGTAACGTTTGCAAGCTTCTTGCCATTAACTGTAATATTCGGATGTTCTTCAATCCTAGAGGCAAGTCGTTTACCGGTAATGAACAAGACTTTCGTTTTATCCTCATTAAGGGGAAGTTTATTAGCCGATGCCCACAGTTGGACTTCAGCAACAGCTGTGTTAAGTGCCCTTTCGAGGTGTACCATAGAACCACAATCGGCAGAAGCTGTCACCGTGGTGTCATCAGCATACAGGTCTGTCTGCGACGAGACATGCAACGGCAAGTCATTAATAAATATGATGAACAATAGCGGTCCCAGAATAGAGCCCTGTGGCACTCCATGTTCCATAGAAACAACAGAGGACTCCTTGCCCGCCAAGCAGACAGTTTGCTTTCTATTTGAAAGATATGACTGTAACCAACTGTGTTCGCGGTCTACTATGCCATAACACTTCAGCTTCTGGAGCAGGATTTGGTGATCCACCATGTCAAACGCCTTGCAGTAGTCAATAAGAAGCATACCGCTGACCTTGTTCTTATCTAAATTGGATAGCAGCTCATCAATGATCTTAATGAGAGCTGTTTCAGTATTATGTTGCTTACGAAATCCAGACTGCCTGGAATAGATTAAGTTATTTTCACACAGAAAGGTGTATAATACGTCATGCACGTGTCGCTCTATGACCTTGGACAAAACGGGCAAAACCGAGATTGGCCGGTAATTTGATGGATCACTCGAGTCACCACTTTTAAACAAAGGTGTGACTTTAGCAGTCTTCCAGCGCTGTGGGAAAGTCCCAGATGAAATGGAATAATTTATCATCCTTGCAACACTTGGAGAGATGACAGGGGCCGCAATACGCATCATCCGCGCACTTAATTTGTCGATACCTGCGGCCTTATTTGGGCTGATCTTCTTTAAAATGTGAAGGACGTTTGCACCGGTTATATCTGGAACAGAGAATAATACCTCCGGGTCTTTTCTGGACGTAACAAAGTTCACCAACTTCGAGATGTCTAATTCAATATGCGGTAGTGTTGCCCTTAACTTATCTGCAATACTAGAAAAATGAGAATTGAATCGTTCTGCTATTTCTTCCTGGTCTTCAATAACACCGCCTCCGTCCTTGATATTTTTAACTTCACATTTATTCTTCTTAGAGCCGGTTAAAGTCTTTATTGTCTTCCAAATCACTTCCCAGTGTTACAGTGACATTTATATAGGGATGAATCTTCCCCCCCCCTTCCAAAAAAAAAAGAAAAAAAATTAGCAGTGGTTTTAAAATGTACACATTTGACAGCATTTGAGCGACAATGGTTGTTTAGGGTTTTGCCGTGGGCTTTTGGGTTTTGCCGTGGGCTTTTGGGTTTTGCCGTGGGCTTTTGGGTTTTGCCGTGGGCTTTTGGGTTTTGCCGTGGCCTTTTGGGTTTTACCGTGGCCTTTTGGGTTTTGCCGTGACAGTTGTGGGCCACCGTAGGCAAATGCACTTCAATGCAAATGCACTTCAATGCAAATGGCTGAATTAAGAAAATCACGTGTTAGGTGTATCCGTAGTTCTGATACTCGGGCTACCTGTGGTACACTGGGCGCGTGCGCTTGTTGCTAAGGTGTGACGTCACAGTAAGCAAAAGAACAAGAACGCGATAACGGCCGAAAGTGAATATGCCGTTGAAAACCTGACAAATTGTTATAATATCTTGGTCCTGTTTATATCTCCGTGCCCTAGAATGGATGGAGGAACAACCTTGAAGGCATATTTGTAGCTATTTACGTTTATTATGGTGAAATTATGGTGAATAGAATGCATAAGGGGCAGGTATGTTGTGGGATTCTGTGTCAACATCCGGAGTGCTGGCGGGCTAATTTGCAACGAGTTAAAGAAGCAGTTTGTCGTAGGAACGGAGTGGAAGATGTTGAAATATCACGAGGAAGCCCTTCTGAACTCGATCAGATCTATCTTACGAAAGAGCAGCGCTTGGAAAATTCACATGGTGAGTCTAAACAACATGCATGACGTCTGACGACATCGGTTTGTTTAATAATAACTAAATAAGACTTCATGTATTAAAAGTTAATTGAGATTTTTATTTAGCTGTAAACTGGTTTCTATAATTTATTAATTGCTTCGAGTTTTATTCCTTCTTTTGTATCTCTTGTTCTTTGGATAATTAAGCTACGGTTATGACTTACGTTGAAAATAAATAACGAAACGTCGAATGTGCATCGCATGAGGCATTGAAAGTGACTGTTTACAGTTACACAGAATAATCTAGGATTTAACTAATCTCCTTACATATCTATAACTCTAAAAATAACCTGGGGTTGCTCGAAGCAAGGGCAAGTGCTACCTCAGGGTCAAATCGCTTACCCGAGGGTAAACTGTACAGATTACAATTACAGAGTTAGTGCTATACTATAGGGATAAAGTTACCGTTACATGTACTTCAAACATTACCTGGCCCAGACAGAGGGTAATTAAAACTGCAGGAAAGCTGTGTTTCGATATTAATTAGGAATCGCATAGCCAAAGCTGAATTGCACGGTGCATTTGCAAAATCAGACGCTGATTGGCTGAGACGGAGTGGTGATTCAGAGTGGAATCACCACTCCGTCTACGCGCGCTATTTATAACTTAGCAAAATATCAACAAAAGTACTAAATCTTCAAGTAATTCATCGGACTATGCGATTCAAGGAAAATCATATGCCTGACTCGGTAATTCCTCGTTAAATTGCACTCAAAAAACCGATATCGCCCTCGTCGAAGCGACTCGGGCGATATCGGTTTTCTCGTGCAATTTAACGTGGAATTACCTCGTCAGGCATGTGATTTTCCTATATTATAATTTAATTTATACATAATTACATTGTATGTATTTTGTTCAGATATTCCCGGGGCATATGTGGTGCATTTGATCAGTTTCTGTCCTGGGTGTGGGGTATTTGCCAGCAAAGAAAAGTTGGGGGGAGGGGAATTGGTGAAAGAGAGTCCAAAGAGCGAATTTTACATCAGTTTTTATAAAGGACCTAAGAGAGTTGCACTTGTTCCAAATCCTCATTGTGAGGATAGCTAATAACTGACTCCATGGTGGATGCTCTGATTCAAAAATGTCAAATGCCTTGGGTGGAGGGTGGGGGAGGGGATGTTTGGAATTGATAGACGTAAGTGTCAACCTTGGATTGGGTTTAAAAATTAGTTACACACTCAAAGCACATACATGTATGTAATTAGTGTGAAATAAATTGATGTGGTTATTACCAGACATTAGGTGACTCTCACTAATTTAGATCTAGGGTTCCTTGCAGGTAAGCTAGATGTCTATGTGTTCATGTAGTTTGTAACACCGTGCACATGTGTAGATACAACAGCTATGAAATAATAAGATTATGCAACAAGTATCAGGCATACTACAGAACATTCAGAGCAATTGCAGAATACACAGCAAATCATTTTCTAACTTTTCCATACAAACTCTCTTAAAACCTAAAATAGAAAAAAATAACCATTTTCCATGCAAAATCAATATCCTGGGAGGGGGGGGGGGGGGGAGGGGAAGTATAACCCCTTAAAATACTTGGATGAATCAGCCGTTAGGTACGTCTGTTTGAGATATTTTGAAAGGCCCTTTTAAATACCTAAATGACAGTTTTCCCTACCCTTTTCTATACTTCAACTCATGAAATCCCTACCCTTTTATATACCTCCAGCCTGAATAGGTACCCCTTTCAGGCAGAGTCTCCCCGGGATCAATATTAGGATGAGTCTGAATACACCTGAAAGAAAATTGAGAATTTTGAGAATTGATATTTTGCAGGGATTGAGTATTTCTGGGGTAATATAATCTGCAGTTTAGCTGAACATCCAAAATCAGAACTATTAATACATACAATTACAGTCATACAATGTATATTAATAATATTGTTGTTGATTATATGGTTGGTTAACTTGGTCAGTTTGTGGTCCATACAGTACTGTCCGACATTAAAGTACATGTAAACAAGCTCAAGTTTTGAATACTTTTGAGCCATTAAATCTAATAAAATGTTATCAAACTTGCTTGCTCAATCCATACTGTATTGTACAATACAATATACTGTAAGTTATGGATCCTTGTTTCTCCCCTTTTTATGGCCTACATGCTTGACCCTTATTAAAGAAGGAAATAAACTTGGTCCTTAACCTTAAAAATTACCAGGGCTCAAAATTTAGAAAATATTATAGTCACATTTTGCGACTAGTTATGAAATTTGGTCATAAGTTCACAATTTTTAGTACTGCCTACAACAAAAGGCTGCACCTTGAGCAGATATATTTTAAGAAGAGACTGCTTTCAAATGCTGTCTGAGTGAAGGTTAAAAGGAGATAAAAAGGGGAAATGAAGGTAAAGGGGGCATGATTTTGTTTAATAATCTCAGTGAAGCAAAAAAAAATACAATGTAACCCCCCAGACTCATGTTTTTGACATTATTATATACAGTATGTGCATGAAGTGGTACATTTTGTACAGGGTCCAGGTTTGAACTGAGGGGCTCTCTTGTTTATGACATCATAAATTATATACATGTGTACGTGCAGTGACCAGTATCCAGCCCAATTTTCAACCTACATGTACATGTAATTCCGATTCTTTTGGGTTTTTGTAAAAAAAAATTGAATATATTCTGGGTTATAATATATATACCAGGAGCCCATTTGTAATCAAATTAAACAGGGAGAAAATCTGGGTTTGTTTTACAATAACTTGGAAATCCAGGTATTAGTAGCAGGGCTCTAAATTAATAAAACAAAAGTTATTGTCGCATTTTGCGACTGGTTACAAATATTTGATTGCAAGTTCACAATTTTTAGAAAACAGAATCCAGCTGACAGTCTTATGACAAAAAGCTGCGGCTGCGAAAAAAGTTATAAAATTTAATGAAGCATAACACATGAGACTGTAGGACATTTTATTATAAATTAATTTATTCATTTATTTCTAAAGGGGAAAACTAGTCCTAAATTTGCGACTGCCGGAAAAGTTTTAGTCACAAGTGATAGTAATTTGGGCGCATTTGCGACTGTATCGGTTACAATTTCGAGCCCTAGCAGAGTATATATTATAGCCTGGGAAACCAGCCGACTCTTATCACTCCCCACTCGCGAAAGAGACATCTGGGGAGCGAGGCAAAAATTCCATACTGTTGACGTAGCAGATAGCCGTTTCACGATGCATAAATTAGTTGCAATTCTCAGAAGCCGAATGCGAACAACAGAGTTCTTTTCAAGGAATATAACTACCGAGGCTGCTCGTTTGCTTGGCACTGAGTGGATCACCATCACGAACAACCATGGAATTCAAGCCTATATATTTAGTGTGTGTTGGTAGCTCGTTTGCTTCGTTCTTTCAGCGGCTCGGCCCGGTCAATAGAATTTGTCCTACGACTGTCAAAACATAATTATAGTTGTTTATAATTTCAAAACCTACACACAGCACAGCAGGCCACTTTTCAAGCCAGCTCTTTTGTCAGGTCAGTAGCCGAAGAGGTTAGCTACAGAATGCAGCGGTTATTTTCAGGTATACTACCGAGGCTGCCCGTTTGCTTGGGGAGGGTGGGTGTTTACAAGATAAAGGTCCCACCCCTACCCCTAAAATTGTGCTGTGTGAAGTGTCAGGTGCAGCTGACCCTGGTGAAAAACCTTGCAGGATCCTGTACAAGATCCTTAAGGATCCTAGCCAGGATCCTCCAAGGATCTTTGAGGATTCCTTACAGGATCCTAGCATTTCCTTGCAAGGATTTTCCAGGATCCTTAAGGAACGTGAAAGGATCCTGAAGGATCCTGAAGGATCCTGAAGGATCCTGAAGGATCCTGGCAAGGATCCTGGGAAAGATCAGGATCCTTGAGGATTGTTCCAGGATCTTTGAGGATTGTTCCAGGATCCTCGAGGATTGTTCCAGGTTCCTTAAGGATTGTTCCAGGATCCTTGGGGATTGTTCCAGGATCCTTGAGGATTGTTCCAGGATCCTTGAGGATTGTTCCAGGATCCTTGAGGATTGTTCCAGGTTCCTTGAGGATTGTTCCAGGATCCTTGAGGATTGTTGCAGGTTCCTTGAGGATTGTTCCAGGATCCTTGAGGATTGTTCCAGGATCCTTGGGGATTGCAGGATCCTTGAGGATTGTTCCAGGATCCTTGAGGATTGTTCCAGGATCCTTGAGGATTGCAGGATCCTTGAGGATTGTTCCAGGATCCTTGGGGATTGCAGGATCCTTGAGGATTGTTCCAGGATCCTTGAGGATTGTTCCAGGATCATTGAGGATTGTTCCAGGATCATTGAGGATTGTCCCAGGATCCTTGACAATTGTTTTTACAGGATCCTTGGGGATTATTTCAGGATCCTCAAAGAATCTGGAACAACTTTCAAAAATATTTTACAATGTAGTTATCTACTTCGAGGATTGCTTCATTGCTAGGGTGACAATTCACAATAAGGAGTATTTGTTTCATTGATAACACATACATGTACATGTACTAAACACATAAACATGCCGGGCTGTCATTAGAAGCCAGCTACTGGGGATCATTGCCAGCAATGTATGATGATGATTGCCAGCTACCAAGTTGTAGCTTTAATTGCACAAAAAGACCAGCTACATGTATCTCAGTTGTCCATGCAGCAACTTAAAAACGTAATAGCAGCCATGCATAAAGGAAACCAGATAGTGAAAAACTCAATGAAACAGAAATGAATGTTTAGTAACAGTTAGAGCCTTTACTGTAAAGTTCTATATAATATGAAATTGAATGTATTCTCAGCACTGAGATCTTAAATGATCTTTCAATAAATAAATGCACTTTTGATGACATCAGAAGGTACATGTAGTATTAGAGTTGTGTTTACATCTCATGCAGTCTAATAAAACTTTAAAACAATTACCAATCAAAAAGGAAATCAAAGGTATGCAGTTATTTATTTTAATTTATATGAAGGTAGGTACATGACTGTAATTTACAATATACTGCTTTCATATTTGATAATTGCATGCAGACAAAAATCTACATTGTAACTGCCAGCAGCTAAACATAACTAATAATAATTAATTTATAGCTGCCAGGTAATAAACTGCCCTACAAAACTAAATTCTACACCACTGACAACAACCCAAGTACATATTAATAATCTACAGGCATGTATGCTGACTGTACTACCGGTATATATTGCATTTAATATGCTGTTACAGGTACATGTACAGCTACATGTATTTAAAAAATGTTGTCTCCCAATATGACTAAAGCTTACAATGTACCTGACCAGACTGAAACGAAATTGGATAGTAGATTTACATTCTAAAATCATGTCATCTGTTCTTGCTTGCTCGATTTAAAATGTACATTTTTCACTTGTCATTATATATGTACATGATTACATGATTACATCTAACAGCCACCCTACTGAACGTATATCCCATTTTGTTGACTACCACCTTAAACCTTTAGTTGCTAAACTACCCTCTTTTGTCAAAGACACTAATGACTTTCTCAACAAACTCCTTGCCATCGATAATTTACCCGCTAACACACTACTAGTTACCCTTGATGTCTCATCACTCTACACTAACATTCCACATAATGAAGGGATTAATGCATGTGATCACTTTTTACGTACTCGCCCCCATATAACCATTCCTACTGGCACACTCTGTGACCTTATTCGCATGATTCTAACCATGAATAACTTTTCTTTTAACGATAACCACTACCTTCAGATTCACGGCACAGCCATGGGCACTAGAATGGCCCCTACTTTTGCCAATCTGTTTCTTGTTTTTTTCGAAGCCAACGCCCTGGTAAACGCTCCATCTCAACCACATACTTGGCTTCGATATATCGATGATATTTTTATGATCTGGACCGAAGGTCCAGACAACCTAAAAATATTCATCGATTATCTTAATGACATTCACCCTACCATCAAATTCACCAGCTCACACTCTTCTACTAACGTACCTTTCCTTGATGTTAATGTTTCTTTAAACAATGGTAATATCGAGACTGATCTCTATTCTAAACCCACAGATAAGCACCAGCATCTACTTTATTCATCTTGCCATCCACAACATACCAAAAAAGCCATCCCTTTTAGCTTAGCCCTCCGTTTACGACGTATCTGTTCTACTGACGAAGCTTTTAAGCACCGCACTGCTGAGCTTATCACATACCTCATTAAACGCGGCTATAACCGTTCCTTTCTTGCTAGACAAATACAACGCGCTGCCGACATCCCTCACGCTTTTGCTCTACAAACCAAAGACACACACAATTCTAACCGTATACCTTTTGTTATTACTTATAACCCATCACTCCCTCATATTTCTGAAATAATTAAGAAGAACTACAGCCTGCTACACTCCTCTGTCCGCTGCAAGAAAGTCTTTCAACACTTGCCACTTGTAGCCTTCAGACGCACCTCTAACCTCCGTGATTTACTAGTTAAAGCTAAACTCCCTTCTAACTCGACTGATCCTCAGCTCCCACCTGGCTCTTTCCGCTGTGGAAAGAACTGTTCTACTTGCCCCTACATCTGTGACGGACAAACCACTTATACTTTCTTCTCTACCGGTGAAAGACGCTCTATCAGAACTAATTTGACGTGTAACACAAAAAATCTAATCTACATGATTCAATGCAACCGCTGCAATTTACAATACATAGGTGAGACAAAACGACGTCTGAAAGACAGATTTAACGAACATCGACGGACCGTAGACAAGTCTAATAACATATCTAAACCTACTACAGCTGCTGAACATTTTCTCTCGACACCTAATCACACTGCTAATGACATGCAACTAATCCCCATCGAAAAAATGTTCTCTAATAGAGACTCAATTCGTAAGGCCAGAGAAGCTACTCTCATTACACAAGCTAGAACACTCGTACCTTATGGTCTCAACATCCGTGACGAGTCATACTAGCTGGTATATATATAACCTCATTATCTTGTTATTTCTATATTTATAGTGTCAATCATTTGTCATCTATTTCCTGTATTTCGTAACCCATATTTCTAGTTAGTCACGTTCGCCAATGTAATAACATTTCTTCATATTACCTGAAGAAGGCTGGTTTGGCCAGCCGAAATATCGTTATAAACCTCTAAAATTTACGTTGTGTCGGCTTTGCTATTTTTAGTAATATTCTAGTCATTAGTCGAAAATAACCTGAATTTTTTTTTAAATGAGGTATCTTTATTGTAATGTTTCATCAGCTTTTAGTAAAATATATATGTTATTTATATATGTATGTGTGTCTTTATTTATACAATGGAAACAAAAGTACAATCACAATCCATCTGCATCAGGACTATTAATGCCTATCAATTTCAAACCTGACCCCCCCCCCCCCCCCCCCCCCCCCAAGATGTTTCTAAGGTCTTGTAAGATGATTTTGTTAAAATCCTGGAAAGGTTTATTGATTTAGGAAAGATATTCCCTGTAATCTTTGTAAGATCCCACACTTTATTATTATTCCTGTAAGGTCCTGGTTGGACCTTGATGAAATCCTCAAGGATCTTACAATATTCCTGCCTTCAGATAAGTATCCTTGCAAGGATCCTTCCAGTGAATCCTGACAGGATCCTGGTTATAAATCCTCAAGGATCTTGCAAGGATCCTGTCTTTAGAATATAATTATTCCTGCAAGGATCTTGACAGGATCCTGGACAAATCCTCAAGGATCTTACACATGTACATGTACAAGGATCCTGTCCCTAAAAGGAGTTATTTCCTTCAAGGATCTTGCCTGAATCCTGACAGGATCCTGGATAAATCCTCAAGGATCCTGTCCTTACAAGAAGTTATTTCCTGCAAGGATCTTGCCTGAATCCTGACAGGATCTTGGATAAATCCTCAAGGATCTTTCAAGGATCCTATCCATACAAGAAATTATTTCCTGCAAGGATCTTGCCTGAATCCTGACAGGATCCTAGCTGGATAAATCCTCAAGGATCTTACAAGGATCCGGTCCTTACAAGAAGTTATTTCCTGCAAGGATCATGCCTGAATCCTGACAGGATCCTGAATAAATCCTTAAGGATCTTACAAGGATCCTGTCCTTACAATAAATTATTTCCAGCAAGGATCTTGCCTGAATCCTGACAGGATCCTGGATAAATCCTCAAGGATCTTACAAGGATCCTGCCCTTACTAGATTAATTTGAATGTTACAGGATCCTGAAAGGATCTTTGCAGGATACTGGCAGGATCCTGGCAAGGATCTTTAGAATTCCTGGGTCCACAGGATCCTTGACAAATCCTTCAAGGATCCTGCCCTTACGAGGATCCTTCTCTGATCCTTAAGGATCCTCAAAGATCCTCAAGGATCCTGCAAGGAGTTTCACCAGGGGATGTTACAAGCACTTAATTAAGCTACATGTACATGTAGCTCCTATAAACTCAGAGTGAAAGGGGCTCATGCAGTCAGTAATCATGTCGAGTACTTGTAATACCATTTTCATTTATCTGATCAGCTAGTAAAACAATAGTTTCACTATATTATCTGTTTTATTCCATTATAAGGTGGTCTACCGACACTGAAAGTAGTAGATGTGTTTGGAGATGTTGACCTTAGGATCAGTAGTGCCCCTGTTAAACACCCAAGGCAGCAGAAACCCCACAGACGATCAACATCTCTACCGTCTCTCTCACCAGACCTCAGGTATTTTGCTTAGAACATTATTACTTAATATACATTTAGCTTAAGTTTGCAATGTTAATTATCTTAACACAAGTCAGGGGCAGATTTAAGGGGGGTGCAAGGGGACCGTGGCACCCCCTTTCGTTGGCTGGGCCCTGCACCCCCTATCTAATCGCACCTATACAGTGCGAGGTTCGGCTTATGCCACACTTTTACAGCCCCCTCTTTCTGCATTTCCTGGATCCACCCCTGCAAGTTATGTACATTCTTGGGTAATAAATCTAGGCTCATTATTGTGTTATTATTAAGGCAGGCAGCTGCAGCAAAAAATGATGAACATAAAAAACTAGTATTGATCAAGTTATCGAATGGATGCACATTGAAGACTGCTAAAGTATGGAAGAGGCAAAAGAGTCACTTGAGGGAAAGTTGAGAACCACTCTAGCTTCAATCTTGTCTGCTTTAAAAACAGCATCCTACATTGTAAATATTGCATGGACCATAACTTGGTGGTGACTGTCACAACTATATCATGTTTAATAAGTTGGTGCAAGTATTTTTCTCCTTGCTCAGTCCGGTTTTCCTCCCTCCACAAAAACTAACACATGCTAAATTCCAAGTCAATATGTGGTTTAGCCAGGTCCTGACTTTGATCAGCTCCTTTAATGGTTGTTTCAGGATCCCATTAGTGCCAGCTTAGGGTGATCAAACTTGGATGTGAGTGTGCAACACATGGGCAAATGATCATGCAATGGCTGTGAGCCAGTCAGAGCAATGTGTTTTAAATTTTTATCATGGTTTTGTATATTTCTATTAATAAATAATCCTGTTTACAGCCATGAATGGTCTACATCACACACAGCACAAACACCTCGCCCGACACCTGCCTTGTCACCATCTGCAATGACTGACTACCAGCGGCGCATGCTGTGGAAGAAGCAGGTTGCTGCAAGGGAAGATAGTGTAAACAACAGAGGAAGTAACAGCAGTAGCAGGATGGCTACTATAGGTGTGCACGAGTTGTATGATGCTGATGAACTGAACCAGGAGTGGCAAGAGGTTTATGTCACATCTGCATATTTAGTATGGTGTCCTTCTTACAAAAAGGTAACTACATGTAGTACACAACTGTCATGTATAACATGTAGGGTATTGAGGGCTCAGATTTAACAGTATTACCAATGCATGGTAACTGGTTTTCAATATTTGGTAAATACTTAAAATCTCATTAGGTAACCTGAAGTGGTTAAATACTTAAGTAATTTGGATATGGTTTCTGGGAAAGCCCCACCCATCCCCCATGGTTACTCATGAAATACACATGTTTATTATACGACTTGCCGTTTTCGAGTGCAAATATGAGACCGTATTACATATGGGTTGCGAACAGGTTAATTTGCACACTCAGGTTTATTCAACACTTAAAAGGTTTTGTAAGTGCATGAGCCAATCGAAATGGGACTGTTTAAGTAACAGCCAATCAGCTTTTAGCACGTGAAAAAACTTTTTTCAGTGCGCGCCCGCCCCGACATTGGATTCAATTGAGGCTGAGAGATTTTTCTCGAGATTTCTTCTCACAAGATTTTCTTCAAACAGAAGAAAGTTAGCTGTCATATAATAAACAATTTATTACACAAAGAGTTGTTTTTACTCGTAAAAAAATTATACCCAGCAGTATTACACAACTTTCCGTGTAATAACCTCTATATATACCCAAGGGAGGGGTGGTGGATAGTTTCCCAGAAACCAGTTTCCCAGAGAAAGCTCCTTAGGAAGACTTGAATCCTGTTACTACTAGCATTCTTGGACTGTTAAAATATTATTCTCAAAGTTGGTAAAATTGTTGTTGTCTGTACCCAGAATGGTTAATTTTCCTCAAAGTATTAACTTCAAGCCCTGTTATTAATATTTAAAGGATATAATTGTTTCTCTTGTAGGGAGGGGAGAGGTATAAGGGGAAGCTAAGGGGGGTCTTCACCTGATACAGCAACTGCCCAGTTTCTCATTTTCTGATTGCTATTGGAAATAAGAGGATATAAAATTATTATGACAGTAGATTATGTGATCCCTCGCGCAAGATTGTGAGGTAGAATCACTTTCCCCCCACAATTTTCTTAATTGTCTTGGCACTGCTCACTATGCTATTTTTAGTTTGTTATCCCAAAATGAGGTTTGTTGTAAAAAAAATCTACTATAGTTTTTTGTGGTGTTTTCTTTTATTTATCACGTTTATTACATCATCGCATGGTCAATTTTTTTGTGGATTCACTTGGCTATATCTAGCACCTCATGACAATTTTCACAATGCAAGGATGCAAAACATGGTAATTATATAATAAGAGAGCATATACCATGATGGTAAACTATCTTAAATTTGTTATATATATGTTGTGGGGCAATTTTGATGACTGGTTCAAATATATTTGAACTGGGGCAGATACATTTGAACTGGGGCAAATACATGTATGTTTGAACTGGGGCAAATATGTTTGAACTGGGGCGAATATGTTTACCTGTGAGCTTACATGTACATGTATGTTCACTGACCGACCAGAGTCTCTTTTTGTTGGGGTTTACAAGCTATTGTATTTTCATAAATACAGCCAACAAACTCATATGTTTACCTGTGAACTCTATAGTCACCAATTAGCTCTAAAAACCTGTTGTTTACCTGTGAGATTATGTTCACTGACCAGTTAGGGTCTTTTTTATATTGGGGTAAGCTATTGTATTTTGATAAATACAGACCGAAACTCACATGTTTACCTGTGAACTCAGTCTAGTCACCAATTAGCTCTATTCACTCTTCTTAATATTTATGCGCATATCTAATTCACTACTCGAAAACGAGGCTATCCCCGCATTGTGGATGCTGCAACGTTCATTCGAGTTCGAAAGGACAATTCAGGATTTTTCATTTTGTCTCCAACGTATAGAGGAACACAACAATGTTCCGTCCGCGATGCCATTTTGCTTTTCAGCAGCAACAATGCGGGGATAGCCTCGTTTTCGAGTAGCTAATTATATGCACATGAATATTAAGAAGAGTCAATAAACCCATTGTTTACCTGTTGGATTATGTTCACTGACCGGTTAGGGTCTTTTTTATATTGGGGTAGGCTATTGTATTTTAATAAATACAGACAAACTCACATGTTTACCTGCATGTGAACTCTAGTCACCAATTAGCTCTAAAAACCTGTTTACCTGTGAGATTATGTTCATGCACTGACCGGTTAGGGTTTTTTTTAATGTAGGGTAAGGGTTTGGACAATTCAGGATTTTTCATTTTGTCTCCAACGTATAGAGGAACACAACAATGTTCCGTCCGCAATGCCATTTTGCTTTTCAGCAGGAACAATGCGGGGATAGCCTCGTTTTCGAGTAGCTAATTATATGCACATGAATATTAAGAAGAGTCAATAAACCCATTGTTTACCTGTTGGATTATGTTCACTGACCGGTTAGGGTCTTTTTTATATTGGGGTAGGCTATTGTATTTTGATAAATACAGACAAACTCACATGTTTACCTGCATGTGAACTCTAGTCACCAATTAGCTCTAAAAACCTGTTGTTTAATTACCTGTGAGATTATGTTCATGCACTGACCGGTTAGGTTTTTTTTTAATGTAGGGTAAGGGTTTGGATTAGTTCATAGGACTATTAAATCGATTTATAATAGTGTTAGGAATGCATGAGTTTGCCTGGACATGTACAGGGGTGTTAACTGGCTTTAATAAAATAATCTGCTTGTTATTGGCCCTATATAATGTTCCGAATGGAAACGGCAAAGTGAAACATAATTGTTGTTAGTTCTCTATCATTAATCCATTGATGCATCTTAATTTTCACATCCTCTGTGGGCGATTCTTTGATGATAGAACAAGATAATATAATACAGCATTTCTTAGTCTGAGTCAGTGTTTTTATATTCCATTTGAAAAGCTGAGTCTCATAAACGAGCTTACGAGGGGTTTATAAAAAAAAAATAAGATCTTCCAGAGATACTGTTTAGCTCTTTCGTAAAGGTCTTAACTATAGCTTCTAGATAAAATGTTAGAGGTGATTCGCTTTTCATTTGCCTTTATTTAAGCTCTGTATGTGATCTGGGAGATTACTCTGTAAAAATCGGTTCGGTTGACACAGTATATTTCGAAATACGAGTGGCGCCGTAATAAAGTACACCTGCTCATCTATAAACAATGTATTTTTCTGGATTTAGCTTTCTTACTTCCCTTGAGTTGCTGCAATTTTCATAAAATGCAGTCAACACAAAGTTCATCTGTGTTACAGTTTCGTCTGGGTTTTAATATCGCCCATGTCATATTTTCTAAAGATGTTTCGAAGTCCGATTTTGTTAGCAGTATGCATGCGCGCATAATGAGAGGGACTGGGTTCGACGATTAGTCACTTATAGAATAAACGGTGGCGGTGAAATCAACAAGCGCTTGTGTGGCATTAGTGTTATAGTCAGTGGAAAATTTCTTTTGAACCCCCCCCCCCCCCCCCCAAAAAAAAAAAAAAAAAATTGCCCCAGTTCAAAAGTATCTGCCCCTGTTAAAAAAATATTTTGCCCAGTTCAAAATTATTTGCCTGGTGTTCAGAATTGCGCCACAACATATACATGTATATGCAGGCTTAATGTAAAAGAAATCCACTATTTTTGAACACGGCCCATCCCTATTTGTGCATATAAATTTGGTCATTCCACAAATGTAATTCTCCTTTGTTACGGACAAGGAATACAATGAATTGGTAGTGCAAAGAGAAATAAGTACCTATATGTGGATGAGAGAGCCAGTGTTATGATAATTACGGTTATATAAACTGTCAAGAGACAGAGTCAGTTCATTGTGGTTCTGGCTCACAAACAGTTCAGTGTTTATTTTTATGACAATTTACTATATAAATAACTAGGGATCGAAGTCCAGTTATATATTTAAGTGTATTTATTCATCCCAGATGTACAGGTATTTCACATCAGTTATATAATATATGTACATATACATGTACATGCATAATTATATTACTTATTATGGATGTTAGGGACTTAATTGGTCCCTTACGTAAATACTTTAAGTAAGTACTTAAAATAATAATGGAGGAGGTTGTGGGCCTGGACGTGTCAATGCAAAGTGTTGTTGTGGTATGATTTTAGGGACTCGAGGGAACTATATATAGGAATTAAAATTTTCAAATCTTTTGAATTAATTGACTTAAGCTCCACTGCACACATTACAGTCATGGATATACATGTAGCACATTTTAATATGCATGAGAATGACCACTTTGAACTTTTTTAATTCCAGAAAAGAAAAAGGAAGACTTCTAGCAGGAGGTATGTACAATGTGTGCTGGAAATATACTGTTTAAAGAGACCCCAGCCATATACATGTATGGGTACATGTATTGGTACACGTATGGGTACATGTATGGGTACACGTATGGGTACACTTATGGGTACACGTATGGGTACACGTATGGGTACACGTATGGGTACACGTATGGGTACACGTATGGGTACACGTACTTACATGTAGGTTAAAATGACCAAGTCTAAAATTTGGATCCAGAGGAATTCTGGTAGGCTGAGTTATATTTTGTGTATACATTTTGAAGTTGATTAAATAATATTATTGTCCTCAGTTTATTGGCACTTGTAATTTAAAACCAACTCAGTTAAACTTAATTATGCTTTGAACACATCATTAATATAAATTAAGACAGTCCATGCACAGGGCTGCATGTGCTTTTATAGAGACCAAATAAAGAGTCTCCTTCATTTATACATGTACATGTAGTACTTGACATTGAATAAAATAAAATGAAAGCTACATCAGTACATGTATGAAGTTCATTGGATTGCATTTTGATACAGTGGAGTTTAATGATAGCATTTCTTTATTCTTTTCTCCAGGGGTAGTGGTGCTAGCAGGAGAGATCCTAAGAAGGTTGTACCAAAAGATGTCACTGAAGACCTAGTACCAGCCTCTATGGAAATATTCAAGCCTGTAAGTAAATATTTTTCTAGCTATTTTTTCTTTGGGCTGAAACAGTGAAATGCTATAAATGAGGTCATTTGAAAATCCATAAACCTGAACAGATGTAAAGGGACATACCAGTACCCTGATTCTTATTATGAATACAATATGAGAACATGGTTATACAAAATGTAGAGATCTATACAAGCCAGGACAACTAATTAACAATTAGACCCGCAGCCCGAATGGGCTACGAGTCAATAGCCCACGAGGCACAGCCGAAGGGGAAGACAAAACTTTTTAACTACTTGTAGCTATTTAATTATGGAATCATTTACTATTTTTTGTTGACAGTAACTTTGGTATCCATCTATACTAAAGCTGCAGGGAGAGCAAACAAAAATTCAAACATCCGTGTATTGATCATAAGAAAAAAATATTCAGCGTTACGGAGGGGAACAGTGAAGTTATAATATCTCAAGCACCTTCTTTAGTTTAATAATGTTTCACATTTACCTGACTTTCTAAAATCACGAGAAACAAGAGTTTATCTGTCTTTGTTATTGTTTGAGATGGGAAGTTACGGAGGGGAAAGTTTTGTCCATGACCTAAATACCAAACATAGCAATAACAAACTCTTGAAAATTAGACTTTTCAATAATATTAATTTACAAATTAGCTGTCTCAAATCTAAATGTACACGCATGGTTCAAATCAATGCAAATATGACTAACAAACTGTGTATACAGATGTATGTTCAGTTTGTACATGTAGTAGCTAATATATGCAGCTTCAAGGAAAGTATTGTTTATTGTTTCCATCACAGTGGACACAGTGGACCACACCATTCTCTTAAAAAGACTAAATTCAAGATTTGCTGTGAGAGGAAAAGCACTTTCTTGGCTTGAGTCATATCTTGCAAATCGTTCACAGTTTGTCCAAATCGATGATGCTTCATCATCTGTGTGCCCCCTTCATTTCGGTGTGCCACAGGGCTCTGTACTGGGGCCAATATTGTACTTGCTATACACCTCTCCCCTGGGTGATATCATTCGTGAGCACGATCTATCATTTCATCTCTACGCTGATGACACACAACTATATACGTCGTTTTCTTGTAAAAACACCCATGATTTTCAAGTTGCTAAACAACGCCTTGAGAGCTGCATATCTGACATTACACTATGGATGACTGCCAATAAGCTCAAATTAAACAATGGCAAATCGGAACTTCTTCTCTTGCACTCACAATTTCGCCCAACTCCCATACTTCCATCATTGACTGTTGGCGAGAAAATTATTAGACCGACAAATAAAGCACGTAATCTCGGGGTACTTTTTGACGAAACTATGTCTTTTTCACCACATGTAAATGCTGTTGTCAAGGGTGCCTTCTACCACATTCGTAATATTGCTAAAATAAGAAAATATATTGACAAGAAAACTACAGAAGTTTTGATCCACAGTTTTGTAAGCTCAAAACTAGATTTTTGTAACTCTCTTCTTCATGGGGCCCAAGGACGTGATATAGCGAAATTGCAGTCTGCTCAAAATGCAGCTGCTCGAGTTGTGACATGTCTTCGAAAAAACGACCACATCACGGAGACTCTAAAAGAACTTCACTGGCTCCCAATCGAGTACAGAATCATTTTTAAAATAAATCTTATAACTTTTAAATCATGAAATAGTCTCGGTCCACGCTATCTTAAAAACCTTTTAACATTTTACCGACAGAAAAGACTCTTGAGGTCATCTAAAGACCACCTTCGTCTGGTTGAGCCCGCCTTTAACATGAAAACGTATGGTCAACACGCCTTCTCTACGGCGGCTCCCAGGCTCTGGAACAAGCTACCTTTAGACATCCGTGCTTCTTCCAACGTTGAAACGTTCAAGTTAAAATTAAAAACGTTTCTTTTTAAGAAGGCCTATTGCTAATTCATCATTTTTATTGTTTATTTTTAGTATTCTTGCGAATAGTCTAGAGAAATGTAATGATTTGCTTATTTCTTTTTATCAGTTATGTTAGTCACATTTTTAATTTTTAATATATATATACAGACATTTTCTGTATAAATTCATGTAAAGCGCCTAGAACAGCAATGTATAGGCGCTATATAAACTCATTTATTATTATTATTATTAGGGAGGAAATATTATCTGTTTGTAGCCAATTAACAGCCACCAATCAAACATCGACTCCACCCATGCACAACACCATGACACACCTTCAATCGATCGATACCATACATGTATTATTTGTCATTATAATAAAGAAAATACACTATTCCCTAATGTCATATTCCCTATCTTCCAGACAACATAAATTGAAATAGCTGAATATATATTGTGTATGTTAGCACCACCAGTAATTTATGTTTAACCTTGTACATTAGTATTATAATGCTCTTTCCTGTAAGCAGACATACACATTTGTACATTCACTGATGGACAGCATAATTTCTCATCTATCATAGAGCCGTCCCAAGTCCACAAAGACCCCTACAGGCGGGCAGCCCTATTCACCATACAGGAGTACAGTAGTACACAGGAATGTACATGTTGAGAACCTGGAGCTCAACCAGTATGGGTAAGAAAACTGTATGATGAAGACCTTATGTGGACCGTTAAGCTTTGCAAGGGTACAGCTACAATCGAAGGGCTGTGTGCAAAAAGGGTGTAATTGTCTCCTGATCACATTCTAAATTCTACTTTGTTTTCTAAGGGAGAATTTAGAACATAATCAAGAGTCACTTATGCCCTTTTTGCACACAGCTCTTCAATTTGATACATACACTGTACCTTAGTTATGGGAATACTAAAGCAATACTAAATTATATCGCTATTGTTTTTTGTATTCTGTATAGCTCTGAATGCCATATCATAAAAAATCGCTTGAGTCTAGTTGCCTGAGAGGGTCTATCTGTGATGAGCAGATAATTTATAATTTTGACCATTCAAAACAGTAAACGTGTTATAATTAAATTCTAACAGTTTTTCATCCTTCACGCAATACATTGTGAATAAAAAACATTCCGTTGGTTAAAAAGAGGCAAAATGTCGAGAAAAATAAGTTAAAAAAAAAAAAGAGGCAAATTAAAACAAAATCGTTTAATCATCAATAAGATTGCACGCTGGCCTTCCTGTGCCAACATCTTTCTATGTGCTCTGCAGTGTGGGATCTGCATACGGCTCAGAACATCATCAAGAAGCTAGAGGACGCACAACGGCGTGCAGCATGCTTTGCCCATAACAACTACGACTAAATAATAAACAACTACCACACCAGTGTTACAAAACTAGTTAAAGAACTCGAGTGGGAAAGCCTCCAGTTACGTACATGTAGACAGTTCAATAGAGTCTTGTATAAAGCAATCAATGGAGAAATCGCAATTCCACTACATGTACCAGCTGATTTGTGCCGACCTTCTCGGAAGACAAGGAAAAATAACTGACGCTTACATTTGTACAGCTCCAAACAAGAACTGGAATGTCAGCTTCCAGAGCGCGAGTGACTTCCGACAAGTTCGGGCCCGCTGTGAAAGATTTCTTTTCAAGGGACCAACTTATTCATTTCTTTGGATATTATATTTATTATTTTTGATATCACTTAATTATTTATCATCACTGCAATTGCACTGAATTTTTTTAAGATGCCCACCAGGCCTCCGTCATTTTGCTGAAAAGGACACTACGGAGTATTCAGATAGATGTTAGAACAACTAGGAGTTACCAATGTGAGCTTGAATGTAGTGAATAGAGAATATATGAGTGTAGTGACTGAGCGTGTGTGGAGTGAACCGGTACGGAAGAGCCCATCACGGGGAAAGCCTGGTTGTAAAACAGTATTATTATTATTATTGTAGTGAAAGGGAAAATGGTGGAAATTAGTACATGTATGTATTGTTCCTTTAGAATGTAATGTTGTTTAGGCCAGGCGATCTTTCTCGAAGTCCACAGGTGAGCTGGAAATAATGGCCCACATATTACATACAGTGTAATAACGCTGACAAGCAAATTGCCTTCCTCTTGAAACGTCACTAAAACGTTCATCACCCTGATGAATACTTCTTGATATGATGTTTGACTGAAAAAAAAAAAGTGTTTCTTACCGTTTTCCTCTTCACTGCATCAGTGCATGCTTTGGCTGTTCGGCCGAAGACATGGTAGTAGGCCAGACTGTCTGATTTTCTATTAGTGTGCTTGGTATCAAGAAACAAACCAAATCCTTTATATTGGGACCTCGAATTTAACAGTGGCATCTAGTGGATTAACCCAATTATGCATTATTCATCAATACTGATGACTGGCGAGGAATTTCAATTGCACTCAGTGTAGTACCATTAATGTTGGACAACTTCTCACATTTGAAGTCTTATGCCATTTGCCATGCGCACATTGTGTTCTGATACAGCGGGCTCAAAATTATCGACGACATCCAAATCTCGATCTGTGAACATGATAAGTGTCGCTGCCTCGCTCAGCCGCTCCGCATCACAAAGTAGAGAATGATAAGCCTGGGCAACCTTGCCCTGGATATTGATGGCATATTGTCAGTTTGCTTATCATTTCAGTACATCAACCCGGTGATATACAGTTCAACATTATTTGCCAAGATGTGAAACAATAGTTGTCAACAAATGTTGAACCATGTATCATACCACACACAGCGGCAAAACGGTATGCTCCGCTGGCCAAAAGAACGAAGGCTCTGCTATCAAATACAAATTACCGATGGCTTTAACTGTTTTAGTAAATAATTTTATAACTTAGAAAACTCGCAGTGAATTACAAATTAAGAAAACTCCAACCTGTTAAAGTCTTAGGCTTATCTTTTAAGTAGTTTTCTTATTTTTTGACAAAACAGTTCACAAATGGAAATACTTTTAAGCAGGAATTTTAAAATCACGGGTATTGCCTGTTGTTTCATTTCAGTTTTCGCGGGAAACTGGGGGCGGCCGCGCGCCGACAAGAAATAGCAAATACGCATGCGCGTGACGTTTTGCGGCGGTGTGATCATACCATGTTGTAAAATAATTTGGATCTACGCGCATTCTGATTGGCTGATAGCCATGTTTACATTAGCATGTGCAAACATGGTCACACAAGCACCGCAAGTGTTTCGTTTATCAAAATAATTATTCTATAAAAGAAGTGAAACAGATTTTCCGTGTTTGCACAGGTTCATGCAAACCTCGGTAAGTTTGAGAGAATTCTCGAGCAGGTACAAATATGAATTTTTGGTAGTCCAGGGCTAGTGGACTACCGCTAGTGTCAAGCACTGGTCGTTGTTCCCTTCGTCTATGGTCTGACCTGCTACTGTATATTGTATATCGTTCGACATCACGTGAAATCCTCGCGAAATATTATACATGTATGAAAACTGTATGTACTGGTGCTGTGAATTCAACCGTGAACTGAGATGTGCCTTTGTTTTTACGCAGGATGGAAGATCTTGCGGATCTCCCACACCCTGTGCTGTCGGGAATTCTTCGGCAACTGAATGCAAGGTACATTACACGATTACTAACACACTAACACTTGTAACATGTAACTAATAGGGACCTTAAAACAACCAGAGCGGCGACGACAGTGACGACGGGACATAGAAAAGTGTTTCATGCCGAAATTTGGTGTTTACTAGTTTCTTGATATCTGTAAGAGTAAAATACCGAGAACCGAAACTTGAGCCGGCTACTCATTTTTGAGCGGTTAAGATTATTTATGTAGTATTTCTATTAGTTGTGTAATATAGTTAGCTGTGTAATTTAATATAGTTCCTATATATACTGTACATACATGTCTTCTCAGTCTGCAGTGTAAGAACATTTGATCTAGCCAACAAACTTTATTAAAAAATATTGTAATTCAGTTGTATGATTCTTATGACCCATGTCAAATAAGCCACTGCATGGCTTCGACTTTACATTTATCTATTGTAAACAAAAAATATAGCTCAATAAATGTTCATGTCAGTCATGTTCATTCTGTATCTATTAATTATAGTGGTGTTAGCTTTTACTTATACAGGACTTCATTCAAAACAGCCTTGCTGAAATTAAACTCCAAGAAGTACATGGTTACTAATAAAGGTGCTGTCCACATTAATTTGACCTAAATCATGCTCTAATTTTTACCTAGGAATATGTTAGACAATGAGATGGAAGACGAGGGGAGTACAAAACCAAAGGACCAATCTAGCCCAAGAAAAACACCCTCCAAACAGGTGAAGATCGTAGAAAACGACGTCGATCTGTTACAAGGTGTAGAACTCCTGGACACGGACGCACCCGACCTGCTTAAAGATGACAGCAGTTCACGCATGCGCCTAGCTGTCGACATTAACTCACGGTTCACCACACCCGAGGAAGATGAGCAACAGGAAGAGACATTAAAACAAGAAAAACAAGAAAAACAAGAAAAACAAGAAAAACAAGAAAAACAAGAAAAACAAGAAAAACAAGACGAGAAAGGAGAAGATGATCAGCAGCTGGCACTAGTTAAAGAAGCTGACGGTAATTTGACAGCAAGGAGAACACGTGACCCGTTCCCTATGCATTCCATAGGTATCCCATTTGAGGATAAACCCGGGCTGGTATCGCACCATTGTAGTAGCTCTATACCCCGGAGGTTCAGCTTAGGGGCTGCATTAGAACCAGTGGACCTGGTGTCAGTCACTCCAAGCCCAGTAGCGATGCCCGCTGACGAGACTAGTATACCACAGTCGTACACGATCACACGACCCCATAGCTCGCTGTATGTTAATATCCCCAGCGGTGAGTCGGCACCAAGAGTATCGCCGCCTTATGATGACGAGGAGGGACTGGGAGACAGACAGCATGCTGCTTCTGCTATGAGGTATTATGTTGCTTCTGCTTTGTATAGGCAATGATATTACGGTTTCGACTATAATTTATTATTTTTATTTATTTTTTACGTTGAGATACATGAAGGCGTTACCGGGTCTACCAAGCCAGTGGCTTAGTATCTTTAAGTATTAGACGAGTTCCATGGATTAATATTGGAACGAGTTGGTTCTTTTAATGGCTTTCACGATAAAATAAAATATACTAATTTTTGAACAAGTGGGACCTGCACAATAGGGACTTTAAGCAATCAGGACGGCGACGGCAATGACGACGGCAATGACGACGGCAATTGCCCTATATCATTATGACGTCACGGATTGTTTATCAGGGGGACAGAATCGACATGAACAATAGAATTTTGAACTAAATCTGCCCTGCTGAGGAAAATTTAACTTCGAATTGTCTGGTTTCCAGATATCAGCTGTATCAATGTTTATCCCACAATATTTACCGTATTTGGTTAACGCTATTCTGCGTTCTACAAAATGCATTTGATAGCGATTTCCTTTGTGTTGTTGCTATTTTGTCTCCCTCCCACGACCGTGATCCTTAGCGTTTAAACAATAGATTGTTTTGATTTGACGTCATAATGATATAGCGCAATTAGAAAAGTGTTTTCTCCCGAAATTTGTTGTCTACTATTTCCATTGTTCACCTTGAATTTTTTTTCACAACCACATTTTCGAAAAACATGTTGAACATAGAGTTCCGTTTACGCCGAACGAAAAACGGATTGCTTTACTTTCTTACGTTCGCGTCGTCTTTAAAACGTACACTTTGGGCGTTTTCACGTTGTGTTTTTGCAGAGAACGATGAAAATGTAGGCGACTGCGTGCATTTTCACGTGCAGTTATTGTATTTTGTAATTAAGGCTATTACTCTGTGCCGTCAACGTAGACGTTACCGTCGTGGTGGCTTAAAATCCCTAATAATTGATTCGGGTACGAGGGTCGCGGTTTCAAAACTGAAGACCACAACTCTCAAATTGGTTAAAGTGCCACTACGACGAAAATTTACCATTTCGATTTGCCACTTTTTCAGTGTCTATAGGTCAATCAGTATTAGAAATATCCGAAATAGTAAAAAATATTCCCAAATGGGCATCTTAAACCACAAATTTTTGGAGAGTTTACCGGTAAAATCCTGTCCGCCATTGCTGGAAGCCGTGCCCTTTGTTCAGCTTTAAACAAAGGTTTATTCACCGGAAGTGATGTCATACACTTAACACGACAACCTCGTGGCGCGAAATAGCGTGCATAAAAAAGTAGCCAACCTCGCAAAGATAAATACAACTTTCTTCTTATGTACGTGAAGACGTTTTTAGTAGAAATATGCCTCCAGGCGTTGTGTTCTGCAGGCGAGCGTTAAGTGTATGACATCATTTCCGGTGAATAAACCTTTGTTTAAAGCTGAACAAAGGGCACGGCTTCCAGTAATGGCGGACGTGTAGATTCAATATTCGGAGCTAAAAAAATAAGACTTCCTGTCGTTGTATCGAAAAACAATTTGAACTGGTAATAATATATGAACTCTACTTTATGAATATGCAAAAACATTGATATGTCAAAATTTGATCGTAGGGGCACTTTAAAGAATCTAAAAGGCTGTGCTATAGGAGCGTAGCTAGGGGGTTCTAGAGTGCCCGTGATCATCCTTGGGTTCGGAAAAGGATCAATAGGAACCAAACAATGGCAAATATATATATATCAAGCGTACCTCAGAATGTAGGAAATTGCATTTCAGCGAAACCAAATTTCATGCCACCGTTCTCTAAGAGGCAAGCGCCTCTGGTGCTCATGTTGCCCCCTCCATTCCTCCTTTAGAAAAATCCCGTCTACGCCCCTTCTGTAGCTGAGAATTGTTGTTCTTTCATACTACTTTCCATCACTCATGTACAGCATTATATTTATATATTGTTTCGTTCTAGGTTTTCTCCTTCGCCAGTCAGAGCCCCAGCGCCAACACCCATAAGCCCGGACAAGACATACGAGTACTCCCGTCAACAGTCCCGTACGTCACAATCACGAGAACGCACGAAACAGTCTTCGGGATATTACCGGAGAGGTTCGTTGCAAGAAGATGAATCTACAAAATACACGAGGAGATGGGAAACCTTGAGTAGTGTGTACGATACGGAGGACGTAAGAGATCCAGGAAGGAGGGGTAGTCCCATAGCGAACGACGATTCCATCCAGCGAGATGAGCCACTTTCTGAAGGGGTATTCCTGACTGAAGGACCTCCAGCAAATGAGCATTGTATCACACCCAACGCAAGTCGTCACGACAACGAGGAGTGGCCAGCAGAGAAGATGATCATTAACCTTATTGAGCCTGATGAAGTCACGACCAGAGGCAGAAGCCCTAGCCCTGGTAGCAAGACACATATTCCTAAAGATATCATTGAACAATTCCATGGAAATCTGTACGGGAGAAGGTATACCCGATCGAAGGGACTAAAAGTAGGTTCTAAAAGAGGAGTAGAGTCTCGTTCAGATGTGGCGATCTCTAGTGAATCCAAGGGTGTTATATTTGGCGCTGGGATGTCCAACCCTGGATGGCGTCTCCCGAGGTCAAGAACACCTTTACAATTCTCGGATACCCCTTCGCGTTATGCACCGAGACCTCTTAGACAGCCTCCTGTAGAATCCATCCCGAAGTCCTTGAAAATAGTACCTCTCCCTCCCCCTGAACGGCTCCGACCTAAGAGCACACCACCTCGTGTGTCGTCCCCACGGGGAAACTTTATAGCTGATGTATTGTCAGACTCTTCTCTTGTGAGTGCTACAAAGGACAGTGCGTCTGTTGCTACTTCAATGGAAGTCCATGGTCCATCTCCTTTATTGAATGGCTCGGGATCAATTCCTCCACCACCTTCCCCAGAGATACCAAACATTGCGGAGCCTCTAGTTGGAACTCTGGAGCCTCTCTGCGAGGAGGATGAGAGGAGCAGTATAGCTCCTAGCATCACTGATGTGGGAAATAACGAAACTGATCTGCAAAGGCTGTCCCCTGTTGGCGGAGAGAGTGAGGATGATGAAGGATCCGTGGACCTTCCAATAGAACTGTCTGGTGATACACACGTCAGTCCGAACCAACTGCAAAACACTCGAGAGGTTACTGCAGTCGGCGGTCCGGGTGATGAGCAAGAAGGAGAAGATGCTACTAAAGTGATTAAGCTAGAAGAGATATCAAATACAGAAGAAGGTGGCGAGGCTGGTGCTGAAGTAGATAGGGAGGAAGACGGCAAAACTGTTATCCAAGATGGGGAGTCATTGGCTGTTGATTCAGCAGTACCTGAAAATGACCTTCAAAATGATGACTCGGATCGAAGAACTCAGGCAGAGGAGGAAACCACGCAACTGGAACCAGATTCAAAAAGTGCCGAAAACCTAACCTTGGATAACGATCAAAACATTGACTTCTCGAAACAGGACGTCGAGGATAAAGATTCCGACGGGAGAAGCGAGAAGGTCCACAAAGAGGAGGAGGAGAAAGAAGAAGAGAACTCTGAAGCATCCGCTGACCCTCCACGTCCTTCAGGCTCACCTGAACTGGAGTCCAGCCAGGATTTTACGGAGGGACTGGATCTTAACCTTGATCTTGAGGCAGAGTTGAAAGCTGCTATGGAAGGACTGGATAGTTTCGTTATCGATGATGAAGAAGAAGACCAAGCGGACGCCGAGAACGTACTTGACGCAGCCTTAGAAAGCACACAAGACGACAAAGACATAAATATGGTTCGTCCCTCGCCAGATCTGGCTGCATGGTAGCACGGGCAACAGCGAAAAGAAAACGAGCCAAAGAATATACCATGTTACTTAAATCTATTACCGACTTCTGATGTCATGATTGCAAGGATTAATGAACCTTTATTTGCTATCATCATGACGAAATGTAGCTATGTTGCACCTGTGTGGCATATCACTTTTCTTGTGAATGGTAACTTACTTTTCTAGACATTGTTCCCAGATTAAGTGACATATTCAGATAGGGTTTCATATACATCATTTTTTAATGAATATATTTATTTTGTACAAAAGCGCTTATACAGCGTGGTATATATTGATTGCGTAGGATCTAAAGGTTTATTATTGTAATAATAAATATTGTGTTCTTCGTATGTTGAAACGCAAACAAGGAATAATACAAATTGTTTTGTAGGGTCTTTATGAAACATTTCTTAGAAGATCTAATAAACTATGATTTTATAAAAGGGTGGTGTTTCTTAGTTGTTCATTAAGCCAGAAGCACATTACCCGCAGCGTCCATCTGTCATATATTCGAGATGCAGCGTTTTCTCAGAACGGGTTGTTTTTAGATTTCACATCTCGTCGTTCGCTTTCATCGCGGCATGTTGTTAACAAAAGGTACTTCATTAGCTTCTCGTGTTTGGTCAACCACCGTGACAGTAAATTAAAATTATGCAAACGCTTGTGATTGGCTAGCGGAACCAAATTTGCGGGAAACATTCTAAAAATAGTTTGGTCTGTAAAAACGCTGCATCACAGACGTAGTATGGGCGATGGACGCTCCGGGTAATAGGCCGGATTAAGCCCATTTATCCACAGTAGTTTTACTGTTATAACTACGACAAAAACACCTTAAAGAGGCAGTGTCATGGTGAGAGGTCTTTACATTCGCTGTCGCCACAGTTATTTTCAGCGATTTTCATATGAACTGACGAACCTCGCAAACACATGTGAGATGGTTAAAATCAAAGCAAATATGCAAAAATTATAACAAACTATGCACAGACAGTCTTCCAGGAAAACATTGCATATCATTTAAACGAGCATCGAGGGGGACGACTTTAACTGTTTGTAAGCAATTGACCGATTTAGCTTGTACATTTGTTGTCCCGTCTTGTTTTTCTGTATCCCAAGAGGAATGAATATATTTCTTTAATTGGGATAACAAAGCACTGAACCCTCTGGAGAGCTGTCAGATGATTTGAATTGGGACAAATGTAAAAAGGTTAATCGAGCTACAACGTACCGATCGAACATTGACTCCATACATGCGGAGCATCGTGACAGCACCTTTAACAGTTTGAAGCCAACACCAATCGACCAGTGAATCTATACATGTACAACACCGTGACATAGCCCCTTTAGCTGTGTGTAGCCAATTAACAGCCAGCAATCGACCAGTGAATCTATACATGTACAACACCATGACATAGTACCTTTAACTGTGTGTAGCCAATTAACAGCCACCAATCGACTAGTGAATCTATACATGTACAACACCATGACACAGCCCCTTTAACTGTGTGTAGCCAATTAACAGCCACCAATCGACCAGTGAATCTATACATGTACAACACCATGACATAGCCCCTTTAACTGTGTGTAGCCAATTAACAGCCACCAATCGACTAGTGAATCTATACATGTACAACACCATGACACAGCCCCTTTAACTGTGTGTAGCCAATTAACAGCCAGCAATCGACCAGTGAATCTATACATGTACAATACCATGACATAGCCCCTTTAACTTTGTGTAGCCAATTAACAGCCACCAATCGACTAGTAAATCTATACATGTACAACACCATGACACAGCCCCTTTACTTGTGTGTAGCCAAATAACAGCCACCAATCGACCAGTGAATATATACATGTACAACACCATGACATAGCCCCTTTATTTGTGTGTAGCCAATTAACAGCCACCAATCGAACATTGTCTCTATACATGTACAACACCATGACACAGCCCCTTTAACTGTGTGTAGCCAATTAACAGCCACCAATCGAACATTGTTTCTATACACGTACAACACGATGACATAGCCCCTTTAATTGTGTGTAGCCAATTAACAGCCACCAATCGAACATTGACTCTATACATGTACAACACCATGACATACCCCTTTACATGTGTGTAGCCAATTAACAGCCACCAATCGAACATTGACTCTATACATGTACAACACCATGACATACCCCTTTACATGTGTGTAGCCAATTAACAGCCACCAATCGAACATTGACTCTATACATGTACAACACCATGACATATCCCCTTTAACTGTTTGTAGCCAATTGACAGCCACCAATCGACATGGACTCCATACATGTACAACACCATGACACAGCCCCTTTAACTGTGTGTAGCCAATTAACAGCCACCAATCGAACATTGACTCTATACATGTACAACACCATGACATAGCCCCTTTACTTGTGTGTAGCCAATTGACAGCCACCAATCGAACATTGACTCTATACATGTACAACACCATGACATACCCCTTTACATGTGTGTAGCCAATTAACAGCCACCAATCGAACATTGACTCTATACATGTACAACACCATGACATAGCCCCTTTACTTGTGTGTAGCCAATTGACAGCCACCAATCGACATGGACTCCATACATGTACAACACCATGACATAGCCCCTTTAACTGTGTGTAGCCAATTAACAGCCACCAATCGACCAGTGAATATATACATGTACAACACCATGACATAGCCCCTTTACTTGTGTGTAGCCAATTGACAGCAACCAATCGACATGGACTCCATACATGTACAACACCATGACATAGCCCCTTTAACTGTGTGTAGCCAATTGACAGCAACCAATCGACATGGACTCCATACATGTACAACACCATGACATAGCCCCTTTACATGTGTGTAGCCAATTAACAGCCACCAATCGAACATTGACTCTATACATGTACAACACCATGACATAGCCCATTTACTTGTGTGTAGCCAATTGACAGCAACCAATCGACATGGACTCCATACATGTACAACACCATGACATAGCCCCTTTAACTGTGTGTAGCCAATTGACAGCCACCGATCGACATGGACTCCATACATGTACAACACCATGACATAGCCCTTTCAAAGTACAAGTAGAGCCATAACACAAACTCTTTGCCTCAAATTCTATTTCTGATATATTTCAGTTGTCTAAATTAGTTTTCTTCGAGAGGCTGGAGCAGCAACTGAACCAGAATAGAAGCTTCCCGGGATTGTTTCATCTTGTTAACTCTGAGGGAGTTGATTCATGTTATAACGTCACAGGACCCGCGAAAAGTCATCGAAATTAGGGATCAAAGGCCATAAATATTACAAAATTTGCAAGATTAATAGGTTTTTGCGAGAAACAAACAACAGTACAATATATTTTTTATACTATTAAATACTTGCGCTTTACGGATTTTATTTTTGGATTACACTAGGCAGATCACTGAGACAGACAGATAGGGATAGAACATGGAGACAGTCGGTTATTTTATTGACACATTGAAATGAGGGTGGAATGGAGGCAGGATAAAAGGAAGGTAAGATAGGGGGTGCGGACGATAAAATTATAAAACTGGCACTAAATGTAAGTCTATTCTTTTATGTATTTAATATTATTATGTATTTAATGTTAAAACAATAATGACATAAAATATTGCTTGATTGATTAATGAATGTTTATTTAATGAGTTTTTTAACCCTTATTGGGGAGGGTAAATTAAGCATTCCATATTTGTCTCAAACCAAAAGTAAACACGGGTAAAATTTCATGTCTTTATTTTTTAGCATTTTAGTACAGTTTCAGATTTTTATAAAAATTACCATACATTCCTTGTAAAAATAATTACGTTGGGCTACCTGTGGTATTATTATATATATATATATACACGAGCAAGTTTTCCTTGACAATGTTTTATTGCTCGTGTGTACGGCAAGTCTTGTTCAGAACAAGGAGAACAAGGAAAACTCGAAACTTAGCTTGCTCGTTTGTACGGCTCGACAAGGAAAATATGACAAAGAATTGCAAAATGTAGTTCCCAGAGCCCTACCGTTTGTTTTGCGCATAACGATACTGTGCATTATCCAGAAACTGTCATGGCGACTAGTCGTGGTGCAATCTACGATTATTACACCGTTTTGTATGCTCATGGTGCATATGAAGGGCGACACCTAGACTGCGTTGTTTTCTTGATAAAGGAGCCATTTGTTGAAGGCTTAATTGGTGGATCGGGAATGTAGTTTTCAAACTACTGATTGAAACTACTACACTACTCTAGATATTCCGATGTCCAAAGAACATTGCTGTCACCAAGGAAAACTTGTCATGTTTTGCCGTACACACGAGCAAATAAAACATGTTAGGGAAACTTGTTCACCTGTACACACGATCAAATAAACTTGTCAAGGAAACTTGTTCACTCGTACACACGATCAAATAAACTTGTCGAGTAAAACCTGCTCGTTCGTGCGGGACCATGCTTTAGCTGTACTTGCTTACATAAAGTTAATCGGAGAGTTAAAACTAGTTAACAGCGGAGCTCCTGCGCCACGGCCATAAGAAAAACATGGGGTGGGATCTGGATCACATCGCGGCAAAACGTTGTGCTCAGCTGGCCGAAAGATCGAAGGCTCTAGATTTTAAATACAAGTTCCGAGGTCTTAAACGTTTTTAGTAAATACTTTTATAACTTAGACAGTGAATTACAAATTAAGAAACCTTCAACCTGTGAAAGTCTTAGGCTTAGCTTTAATTTTATGTAGTTTCCTTGTTTTTCGCGAAACATTTCACGTAAATACGCATATGTGCTTCAAATTAGAAACAGGGGTGATTGCGTGTTTTCTTTTAGTTTCGGCGGGAAACTGGGGAGTCGCGCGCGCGACCGGCTCATCAAAAGCGGATGCGCGTCACGTTTTGGGTGGATCTGGATCACATCGCGGCAAAACGTTGTGCTCCGCTGGCCGAAAGAACGAAGGCTCTAGATTTCAAATACAAGTTCCGAGGTCTTAAAGTGCCTATCACCCTTTTGCAATTTTTATAGCTTATGAACCTCCGAAAAGTTTTGAGTACTTCTGTGAAGAAAGTTTTAGTTTAAAGTGAATACTTTATGTTTTACGCTTGTTTGAAATCGTGTAAATGTGACCTTTCCTGACCCATGACCGCGTAAGTAAAAGCCTGGGTCGAAACCTGGGTAGACGTCATCCTGACGTCATATAATTAATTCGGCTTTGCAATCATTTGAAGAAATACTTAACATGTTGACTAAAATGACTTTTTTCTTTACTAACAACTCAAAAACTGTGTATATTTTCTATGCATCGATGTTGTTGTGATAAAACGGCGCCATGGAGAATAATGCATTAATGAGATGACGTCTACCCAGGTTTCGACCCAGGCTTTTACTTACGCGGTCATGGGTCAGGAAAGGTCACATTTACACGATTTCAAACAAGCGTAGAACATAAAGTATTCACTTTAAACCAAAACTTTCTTCATAGAAGTACTCAAAACTTTTCGGAGGTTCATAAGCTATCAAAATTGCAAAAGGGTGATAGGCACTTTAAACGTTTTGAGTAAATACTTTTATAACTTAGACAGTGAATTACAAATTAAGTAACCTTCAACCAGACGGGAGAGCGCGTGTTTAGCGTGCATGAGGTCTGTTGTTCGAGTCTCTAGGATGACACCTTTTCCTCCTTTATTCTTACCAGACAACGTTATTTTGCTCTCCTTTCCTCGTTCTGGTATTTTTCTTTCTTAACCAATTATCATTTAAATAATAACAACCAACAAAAATCATTAATCGATCGAGCGAAAAACTTGCTTCAACCCCTCTGAACGTTTTCTTGCGTGTTCACTAACCGGCCCTGCGGAAGGTTGGCCGTGCCAGCCGAAATATTGGCTAATACAAAGTCATAATATATTATACCCATTACCGTATAATCATCCTTTCTTTGTTGTTACCGTTCAACCCCTCTGACCGAAATATCTCTCAGCACAATTCCGAGAAATCAGCCACTCTACTTTACGGCCGACAGACAAGTCTAGCCGTGATCTGAAATAATTGGAGCTCCGCCTACAGACAGTTGTTTCTCAGCGACTGGCTACGTGCCATATAATTGGAAAATCATTTGAGTGTGACATCTCAAACGCCGATTTATCAAACTACGTGTCAAAAACTTGAGTATCTAGCTCTTGAAATATACCTTAAAAGAGCATGCACTATTTCCTTTTTCGACATATGTATATATATCGTTATTTTTAGTATGCTTCGTCATTGTGGAAAATAAATTACGACTATATATCAGGGCAAGTGTTAAAAGTATTAAAAGCCTAAAAGTTAAGGCTACTGTTTACGCTGCCACAATGCGACGGTACAGAACTTCTTATTATCGGTTAGATGCAGAATTAGTGAAGATTATTGTTGGTACGTTGAAAAGCGAGACAGAAAATGGTTCGTAAATAAAGTGCCGTCTGAATTTTTTGCGCATACATCTTTTCATTTAATATGTACACCGAATTTTATACACATATCCAACTTAAGTTTCTATTATTTGATTTTAAATAGTATATTCTTGAAAGGAAATGATTAGCATTCTTGATTGTACCTTGAGTTCTTGATTGAAGCGTATGCTTTCTACTGAGATTATGCTGAGCTATCAGCCTGTCCTGGCGCGTATAGCATTAACTTTCTTTAAGGCGGTTGTTTAAATGAACTTGGCTATAAGTAACCATACTTTTCCCGGCTATTTGCTTTGCTGTTCAAAGCAAAAACATTGGCGAAACGTTATCCATGCATAAATGAAAGCGGAGTGTTTCAACATAGCTATTCGTTTACCGGAAAAGCTTGGCAGTCGATTCACAGAAGAGACGTAGTGGCTGACACGGTACTCCATCGCGACCCTATCGGCTTTGCCAAGGTACTGTGGAAGGATGTTGCCAGACTGATACCAATGTCCCCCAATATAATGTTCATGCGTTTGTCATTCTCAATTCACTTTCAGTTTCATAAAATAGTAAAACTCTCACTGATTCAGTTACAACATTCCAAGCTTTTCATGACTGAGGAAACTTGTAACTTTAATAGGTCTTCATCGACCGGAAAATCGTCCCGTTATCCAGCGATAAGGCGCACACAAGAGTCGCACGCATTCTCTTCTAAACTCAGCGCTGAAAAATGAATAAACGAATGGATTACATGAGCTATTGGCCATCATGAGGTAGTAGGCGACATGTGGGAACTTCTTGGGAATTTTGACGTGGACTGGCATCGCTGTAATAATGTAATAGACAGTGAATGGGACGGAACAAACTATGTAGATCGCTGTAAGGAAGAGAACTATCACTACTACTCCCGACCGCCGCCTATTCCTGCTCTCGCCACTTCTCCTAAACTGTCGGCTAGCTTTTGCTGGGTACAGTAAGACCTTCATTATAGAAATATTAGTGAACATAACGATACCCAGAGGAACAACGAACGTTGCTATCACATTTGTTAAGTTCAGTGTTATTATGTCTGCCCCGCCTGGCCAGTGGCTGTAATAGCAATAGGGGACTTTTCCTACCAGGCATATATTCACGTAGAACCGCTCCAAGAAATAGAAATCTGGCAGAGTGAAAAGCAGGGAATAGTACCATCCAAAAATTGCCATTAAGATTGCTTTCTTCGTGTTCAAGTGGAACTCCAACGGCCGTACGACGGCGAGATATCGTTCTATGGAAACACAACAAACGGAGCACGATGAGGTGCTCAACGATGCCCAAAGCAGCCCTCCAAAAAATTTACAGGTGAAATCTGTTGTGAGTTTTGAGTTGACTCCGATAGCATCGTTGATATTGTACAGTACGCACACGGTTATATCGGCGACAGAAAGATTCTGAAGCAATGCTTTCGTAGATGAATTGAAGAAGCCTCTTTTCATGCGATTTAGGACTATAACCACTAGAAGGTTTCCAATGACGGAGACAACCAAGAAGAATTTACTAAATATCTCCTCAGTCAATTCGGGTTGGAGGAAGCCGTCTGGTGGAATTCTACAGCCACATATTTTTTGAAACGCTTCTCTGGCATCAGAGCATTCAGGAATCGAGCCATTGCAGCTGAAGTTAAACTGCTGTGAAGGAATTAATGAAGTAGATGTGTTTGGAGATGATGTTGTTAGATTTACTTGCACTGAAGACGTCGTCGCTGACATCTCGAGAACAGCAAAAGAACAGTGTTTTCGGTACAAGTGTTCGTGTCAGAAGTATTGAGAATTTGGTGCTCGACTTAATTCTGGTCCCCCAACTACTTAGAGGTGGTTTTGTTTATAAAGTAAACCTCGACAGATTATTGCCTTTCCTTACCGCAAACAGTATCAGCTGGCTGTTCGTATAGGTTCAGAAAATCAGCCAATGTACTTAGACCTTCAGGAATATACTGAAACCGGCATCCGCCGTGGTCACGAACCTTCTTCGTTGAAGGTCAAGCAATTTATGCCTGGTAGTAAACGCACAAGTCCCATGTGCATCGACTGAGAATTAATTAGGAACTGAAGAATAATTATATAATAAACCTTCTATTGTGTGCGATAGAGCGGCACCAAATCCATATTGGCCTTACGAAGCTTAAGGCACGCTAGGCATGCAAATATATACAGCGCTATGAACTATTCATAACTCTTATTTGACTAACGGTTACTTTGAGTTTATAACTGATAGCGATGCCTTATAACGTTTTTATAGCGAAGAGAACGTATCCTTATTGTCCCGAAGTGACAAAAGTAAACAGTCTGAGATTGGACCATTATGTAGATTTGGGTGTGTTAATATAACAATTAATCAAAAATGTCATTCGGTTCCTACCCTGAAAGTCCAGTATCATCCTATTCAAGCAATTAAATTATTATGGCCGCGGTTCACCTATTTTGACCGCCTCAAACTCCTGTTTATGACGTTTGTATCGTATATATGTGCGGTTTTACAGCGTCCGATTGAGATATGAAGCTCCGGGTTTTGGATTTTTTTGGGGGGGAAATCTGGGTTATAGACAACTCAGTATAAACAATCAGGGTAAAAATTCAAATTTGTTTTCACAATAACTTGTAAATCCCGTTATTTTCGCATAAAACCTGGTCTCGTTCTGGAGTCCATAGCCGCACACATACCTGCCATTTATCATACAAAGTGTTCAAATTAAACGTTAAGAGCCATTAATAAACGAAATCTCAATTTCCGACAGTTGCATGTCTAACCATGATCGTATTAGTATGTTTAAAACACTAGCTATACAGTGTCTAACATAGCAACTTCAGTTTGTTGAAAAAAGTCGCCTAAGTTCTGGCATATCATGCCCTTGTGCTTTTTCACTCCTTTCAGTGCAATATGTCAGTATGGTACATTACTACTAATAATAAAAACAATACTGTAGCTAAAGGCCAAAAGTTGTTTAAATCATATATTGGCATGCTCCATGATAATAATAAATGTATACTCCCATATATGTATTAGACTGTCTCCAGTCCCAAAAACCTGTATTCTGGGGAGAATAAAATAAGACATAAAATAAACTTGGCTTTGGTCATATCTGGCTATCGCAACAAGACATATCTGGGATTCTTAATTCAAATTAAGTTGAGATTACAAGACATGGAATACCAACATTGGCTAAGTGACGTATACAACGACAAAAGAAAAAATCCCCACCACCGCAACAAAATTAGAACATATATAGATTGTTTAAAACGGATTACAAACTAGAAAAATATCTCAAGGCTGTCCCTAATTTAAATCATAGAGTTGCTCTCACAAAACTCAGAATAAGCAATCACTGCCTACAGACCGAAAGAGGGAGGTACACTAGGCCCTACACGAAACTGGAAGATAAAATATACCCCACCTGTAATAAAAACTTAGAAGACGAGTTTCACTTCATTGTGAAATGTGAAACGTATATTATACGATAAGATTTTTATTGCACCGTTAAAATTAATACAAAATACAATACAATTTATATGTCTGATGACCAGTTATTTAATTTGGTCATAAATCCACCACCCATGGAAGTAGCTCGTTTTGCAGCAAAGTATGTCTATGAGAGCATGATCTTAAAGTGCCTATCACCCTTTTGCAATTTTGATAGCTTATGAACCTCCGAAAAGTTTTGAGTACTTCTGTGAAGAACGTTTTGGTTTAAAGGGAATACTTTATGATCTACGCTTGTTTGAAATCGTGTAAATGTGACCTTTCCTGACCCATGACCGCGTAAGTAAAAGCCTGGGTCGAAACCTGGGTACACGTCATCTTGACGTCATATAATTAATTCGGCTTTGCAATCATTTGAAGAAATACTTAACATGTTGACTAAAATTACTTTTTTCTTTACTAAGAACTCAAAAACTGTGTATATTTTCTATGCATCGATGTTGTTGTGATACTGAAAGGTGCCATGGAGAATAATGCATTAATGAGATGACGTCTACCCAGGTTTCGACCCAGGCTTTTACTTACGCGGTCATGGGTCAGGAAAGGTCACATTTACACGATTTCAAACAAGCGTAGAGCATAAAGTACTCACTTTAAACCAAAACTGACTTCCTTCACAGAAGTACTCAAAACGTTTCGGAGGTTCATAAGCTATCAAAATTGCAAAAGGGTGATAGGCACTTTAAGATCATCAATTTCATCGATTTAGCATCTAAATGTTAATGTTTACACTAAATTATATTTTATTAGTGCTATATTCCAATGTACGATTTGTTGTGCAGGGAGCTAATAAAAATATTTGTATCTGTATAAGCCATATAGGTATGTGCCGCGGGTATGTGCCGCGGTTTTCGAGGTGCCGGACCCTTAAATATTATGTATTATCATCCTTAATAAAATATCCGATCCCAGGAGCCCATTATTACCCGGAGCGTCCATCTCCCATACTACGTCTGTGATGCAGAGTTTGGTATATACTTCATGATATTGTTTCGTTCCATATAGTCTCCCCGCATAATACTGTAAAACAGTAGAGAAAATGATTATGCAGGGACACTATATGGAACGAAACACTACCATGAAGTATATACCCAGTGTTTTTACAGACCGGTTTATTTTTAGAATGTTTCCCGCGAGTTCGGCTTCCGCTAGCCAATCACAAGCGTTTGCGTAAATTTTAATTTTAATAATTAATGATATTACAGCCATGTTGCTTGACTTAACAAGAGAAGCTAACGAGGCATCTTGTGTTAACAACATGCCGCGATGAAAGCAAACAATGAGAAATGAAATCTAAAATAACCCGGTCTGGAAAAACGCTGCATCACGAATATGACAGATGACGCTCCGGGTAATGGCTCCTGCCGATCCGTCAATAGGGTACGGTTGTTTTGTTCCCCTAACTCTTGATATGCAATATCGTGCATTTGCTCAACGTCTGCTGAACGTAATAATCTTCAATAAACGTAAAGCATTACACAGCGAGTGGGCATATCCGTATCCTAAATTCTCCCTCACTCCCACCCCTCCCCCCCTCCCCTCCCCCCCCCCCCCCCCCCTGCCGGGTCCTGGTTCAGTGAAAACTTATCGCTTACCTGGGAACTCCAGCCTTAGATTAATGGGAACTCGTTGTTTACCTGGGATTCTAGCCCTATTTGAGTGAGAACTTATCGTTTACCTGTGAACGGTCCTAGCTCTAGGCCAGTGAGAACTCATCGTTTACGTAGGAACTTCTTTTCGAAATGGTGAAATGGTTAGCATAGTTTTTAGGATCCGGGTTAGGGATTATAGGTTAGTACATATGACTTTTCGTCCTAGACAGTACAGGGGCCATTGCAGCATTTCTCTCTCTCAGCTTTTCATATTCGTGAGCACTCTCGAGAGCGTTAACTAACAGACTCACACGTGGATTACAACAAATCTGGTATTATTCAGTTCAATGTGTAGTACGTATACAGCGATGTTTCGTGCTTATAAATATGACGAGTGTTATACACAAAAGTATAGAAAAAGTATATTATATCCCTACTGCTGACTCATTGGTATTAACGATATATGGGATAGTGATTTCCTGTTGGGCAATGCAACAAGGAGCACTAAAGTTCCAAAGTCGGCAGAAAGAAGGGTGGGTGAGGTAGGCCGACTTCCTTCCAAACTCAGGATCGTTCTGCATAATTTATCCTACCTAATATAATACTAATTACGTCACATTGCGCGGGATAATGAATAGTCGACTTGTAGCTTTAGCAAGTCTAAGTATATTGTTGCTTGTATAAATCTGCGAGACTCGACGAGTTTTCAATGATTTGTCGTCACAAATCAAATTGGGTTTCTGTCAGAGCCAACGATAGTGCACATATATATCCGGGTCTCGAAATGAAACCCGGCTTATAGTCCTATCGATAGTAGATCTTTAAATGTGCCATCTTCTCTTAGCCTGGGGCCGGAGTTTCATCCTACCATTCCCATCGTAGTTTCCTCGCTATAGCAGCTTCCTACACCACGTAGGACGAAAGTAATTCCCACAAACAGAGGACAAAAAACCCCGACCCTGACTCAGAGAAGTTGACCACCAATGCCCGACAAATCGGAGCAAACAAGGGCTAGCTTTTTAAACATGGATTGCGCTTGCGGAATAATTTCTTCTTCTTCTTCGCTATTACATTTAGAACTTCTTTTCGGAGTGGTTAGGGTATGTTTTATCTTTAGGGTTTGGGTTAGTGTGTTACTTCTCAGATCAATCCGAGGTTGGGAGAAGTGCCAATTAAGTTATATCAGAAGTCCGTATTGATATGTATTGTGTTAATAAAAATGGTTTGTATTTTACGTGTAGTATATAGTATTTTGGTCGTATTTTGTTATTCAATATTATTTCAAACGGGAGCGAAAACTCAACTCGAAAATGCCTACATTTGTTAACGAGATGGGTTAGGAAGACAACTACTATGTAGTACGGATTTTAAATAGTTTGGACTTCATACGAAAACATTGAAAAAGGTCCTTGTCTTTATTAATGTACCGCTACATAAATTCGCCAAGATAGGAAGAGTAATTATGTTGTTTTTTCAAGCCTACCCGGCGAGGGGCCCGAAAGGAATCCGAATCGCAACTGGCTCGAGTCCCCCAGTTCTCTTGGTCGCTTTGCCTGGCCTCCGGATCGCAACTGGCTCGAGTTCCCCCAGTTCTCTTGGTCACTTTGCCTGGCCTCCAGATCGCAACTGGCTCGAGTCCCCCAGTACTCTTGGTCACTTTGCCTGGCCTCCGGATCGCAACTGGCTCGAGTTCCCCCAGTTCTCTTGGTCACTTTGCCTGGCCTCCAGATCGCAACTGGCTCGAGTCCCCCAGTTCTCTTGGTCACTTTGCCTGGCCTCCAGATCGCAACTGGCTCGAGTTCCCCCAGTTCTCTTGGTCACTTTGCCTGGCCTCCAGATCGCAACTGGCTCGAGTTCCCCCAGTTCTCTTGGTCACTTTGCCTGGCCTCCAGATCGCAACTGGCTCGAGTCCCCCAGTTCTCTTGATCACTTTGCCTTGCCTCCAGATCGCAACTGGCTCGAGTTCCCCCAGTTCTCTTGGTCACTTTGCCTGGCCTCCGGATCAGTGCTTGCCAAGATGTATTTTTCTCTCATCTTCATTATTTATTTTCGGTGTGCTTAGGGTTTGTTTATGGTCCGCAGCGGGTTATAGGGTTTGTGTTTAGCCATTTCCGGCACACAGCGGTCAAACGTCTGCGCGTGCGTATTACGGTCAGTCTGGCGGGCGGCCGCGCGAATTTCCTGCGCAAAATTTACCTTAAAACATATTACAGAAAAATACGTGAAAGTTAAGCTTTTTATTTTCACAGTCGATGGGAAATTGAACAAACTTCAAACTGTGAGTTTACCAATTTTTGTTTGTAATTTACCAAAAAAGTTCTCAAGGTCTGAAAACGGGTGTGTGAATAGTGACGGCCGCCGGCTCGCTTTGAATTTGTTTTGGAATATGTTGTTGTTGTTGCAAGACGTTTGACGCATGCGCAGACGTTTGGCCGCTGTGTGCATTTCCGGTCGTACCATTTTTCTTGCTGTACATGCGCGTCTGACTGACGAGCCGCCGAGCCACTGGTCACTTATCCTTTCTCTTTCTCCGCCGCTAGCCACTCGGTGTAGCTTAATAGGTTCCTTAAGACGAACCACTGACGAGCTAGCAGAGCTAGCCGCCGAGCCAGAAGCAGGAGCACCCATCGGCCACTTTCGGCTAAATATCTGTTCGGATGAAAAACGTTGTCTATACTTTTCTGTAATTTGAAAACGTACGCTAAAATTTTCGGAATTTTCTTAAATTTGCGATATTTGGGGCTATAATTTTCGGAACATCGGTGGAATAAAGAAAAAAATGAAAATGCTCGCCTAAAATTTTCGTAAAAATCGGTAAATATCTACGCTTTTCGATTTCTCGAATATCGCAAAAAATCAAAACATTTTCAGGTCACATATGTTAGTGAATACGGAGTATTTCGAAACACCTTGTTAACACCTGAGTTTTTCGGATGCAGTTTTTTCCTCTGTCAGATTCGACAACCAATTTACAGTCCCGGCTAGAAGTTTCGGTGTAATCAGTGAAAGCTAAGATTCTGAGGAAAAGGTTGCCTAAAATCTTCTGTTTTCGTCAAGGCCTCTGCCACACCTAAAAAATACTCGATACTGTCTAAGTTCCCCTAGGTTAACCAAACAGATAACATTTTACCAGCGGTTTGAAATTCATTTAGTTAGCGTTAAAAGTGCTTTAGAAGTAATATAATAAGCATTTTAGCGAAAACTCTCGTTGGGTGCCCCTGCACAAGCTACACTGTAGCTACTGGTCTCTTGGTAGCTTAGAGTCCTTACGACGAACCACTGACGAACAGCCAGCACGAGCAACTAACGAGCAGCGAGCCACCGAACCAAGAACATCTGCAATCTAACAGTGATCATAAAGTAGAAAACTCCTCCGATCCGTGGTTCGCTGGCCGCTAACTAGTCCGACAACGCTGCATAAATTACTACTTATAACTGATTATTATGAGTATTTATTATCCATCATCATTATCCTGGGACGAGTACAGATATCCTGCCGCCGATATTCTACTCCATCGATCGACACTGATAATGGCTCAAATAACGTTAAGGTTACCGGATACCTTAAAAACATTTTTTTTCGCACAGAAATGTAGTTTTAGTAGTAGTCTCGTATACCAAAAACTCCGTTAAAAAAAATAATATTGACGGAGAAATACCAAAAGGAAGTTTTTAACCGGAAGTAAAACGTTCTTTTTAATTGACAGCAGATCAATAAACACATGACAAGTTTTTCCACACACGATTCCACAATTCCATCGGTTGTTGGCCTTATATCTTACTAAAAGCAAGCAGGATGCCCTTAGCTTGAAAAACAAAGAAAAAAGAAAAGCAAAACGAGGCCAAACAATGCATACATAGCCTGTACACAGACCTCCGTAATCCCTTCAAATGAAGGAAAAGGTGGTCTGTACTACGGATGAGTTAATCGTGTTCTAGGTCACGTGGATAGTTACAGGAATGCTGTAACCAGTCGCTGATTGGCTGGTGCCTCATAGCGGGTGCTGATTGGCTTAGCGGTTATGTTGACCTTAGTTCTGGCTCCGTGGGAAAATCCGAGCTCGATTCACTCTAGTTTGGAATTGTATTAAGACGAATTGCTATGTCATTTTGTGTCCAGTACTCGGTTAATATCGAGAAAAAAATGATAAGAAACTGGAACTGCTGCATTTCAAGTCTGGGAAGAAATTATTTCTCTCGAATTTCAAGTAAAAAGTCGGCCTCAACATATATGCAGAAAGTGCCTAGCTAGGAAGTTTGAAAGAATTTGCAGGGAACAAACGAAATTCTTCTTCAGATATCGTCTAGTTATTCAAAACGAAAAGAAAGTCCATGTTCAAGAGCTCTTTTTGCAAAGCGAATGGCTGTGGGAGACGATCAACCAGAAGCAATATCAATAGCCTCGGCGGTCAGGCGAGTTGCTTACGAGCGCGACTTCTCAAACCTCGAGTTCACGTGGTTCTCAAACTCACGAATCCATCCAATCTTCCACTTCCTTGAGGATAGAAAGATCTCCAAATCCCTTCCTTTGAATGGATTACGAAGGTCTGTGTATATAGGCTATCGAAGAAGGGAATTTATTTTATTTCCCACGCTTCCCAGCGCGTCCTTGCATTGCCGTAACAATAGGAAATGAACAATCTGAAATCTACAATGTGTACCGTCTAGTGTTTCTCGGCCAATGGAAATCGATATGTAATTTATGCAAAATTATGTCGGAACACGATTAACTCATCCGTAGTACAGACCACCTTTTCCTTCCTAGACTAGGCGAAAAATTCAAGAAGTCCAATATTTAAAGTGTATGAGGCATTTTTTAGTAAAAGTTGGCGACAGGTGTCTTCTTGTGTGATTTTTGACGCTGAATCCGAATTTCGTGGTCGCCAACGCTGATTTTTCGTTTTTAGCGAGAAAATGACGTCATAATGATTGACAGTTAAAGTGACATTGTCTTTCTTGTACGTTTTTATTTCCAAACCGCAAAACGTCATTATGTTGTTGTGAATTGCAAAAAAAGCTCAAAACGAAAGAAAAGAATAAGATTTGTGTAGAGCACGAATTTACCATTTCAATAAAAAATATATATGTAAAGACCAAACCCTTATAACCGGAAATGCAAGCATAAAGTCGTATTTCCCTCAGTGCTGTTTTTGTGTCTAGTGAAGGTGGCAATTTTAGTCTTATAAAATTCTAGTAAACTTTTAGCAACTAGCAGAGCAAAATACTTATTTACAATTTGAGTTTGAAACTATTTTAAAACGTTTTACAATATTAGGGGGCGTTATATTTCATATTTACAAAAATATGAAAGAATGTTGGCGGCGCCCTGGCTGTTTTGATTCAATGAAATGAAATTTCTAGTCGCGCTTGTCTAATTTGTGAAAGATATTTGAAAATCTTTATTGCTATCTTGATATAATATATTACACCTTTTCAAAGGAAAATATGAAGACATGAAATAAATTTGCGATAATAAATTTCCATCGTCTGATTTAGGAAACTTTTAAGTTCATTAAATGTTAAAGTTTTTAAAATTGAAACTTTAAAATTGAATCTCGATTGAATTTGGTTACGCGAGTAAGAAACTTTGTTATTTTGATTTTTTTTGCCGTACATCTGCTTCTATTTTTTAAAGTGAGGATTTTTCTGGCATCATTGTCTCGCCAGTGTTTGTTTACTTAATTAGTCGGCGTGGGAAATCTCTTCTATCAATTTTCTTGTTTGCTTTGGTCTTTCATGTTCGAGCTGCAACGATGGTCCCGTTTTAGCGTTAAAAAGACCTTCAGAAGTCGATTTAAAGGCGTGTATTTTCTGCCAGCGGCGTCATAGAGATGAGAACAGGGAAACAATCAGTCGGATGGAAGAAATCATAGGTAATACTGAGGTTTCAATTGTTTGGCATGCCAAGTGCTACTAAAATTCAGCGCTTACAGCAAAAGTTTGACAAAAGTGATGCGACTGCTGAACTGATCTCAAGTCCGCGTAGTAAGACGCGCAGCCAAACAGAACAGGTCGACTGGGACAAATGCGCTTTCTGTCAGGTTCACACGAAGGAGCGCTTATCGTCAGTTATGACATTTAAGATGAGTGAACAAATTATCGAGATTGCAAAGTTTAACTATAAACTACGCGTTCGATTAGCGGGCGTGTCGGATCTAATAGCGGCCGAAGGCAAGTACCACCTATCATGCTTTAGTGCATTCAAGAGATCCAGGGATAAGATAAAGAGTGAAATGAAAGACAATGACTTAGCATTGGTTTGGCTGCGCGGGAATTAGAGTATGCGGCTGACAAGGGCCATGTTATCAAACTTAATGATGTATGGGATAGATATACCACTCTGGCTGAAAAGGCGGGAATTACGATCCCCCCTTCTTTTATAAGTCGCAGGGCAACATTCAAAGATAAACTCATGCATATGGTTGGGGACATTGTAGAGTGTGTGCAGTCACTTGATAGGGGGCCTTCTGAGCGACACACTCTGCTCATTCCCAAGAAGTGCGTCAACATGGCTCTGTCCCAGATAGTAAGTCAGAGTCCAGCTGACGAAGATGACGAATTGCACGCTCTGCCAGGTTATCACCAACAAGATGCCTGGCGATATATTTCTGTCGCTTGTTCATGTTGCGCTGAAGATACGCGCTGACCTAAGAGAAACCCCTGGTTACCAAGGGCTGAATATCAGCGCGCTCGATGCCAGTGATTGCGTTCTCGAAAGTCTGCAACTGTTTTTACATCTTTTGTTCGGCGGTAAACGACTTCTAGACGAGGAAACGATCGAGGAGAAAGAGGCTGAGGTGCGTAGCAAAGCGGTTGCCGTTGCTCAAGACATCGTCTACGGAGTAAGCAATGGAAAGAAATGGACACCCAAGCACATTGGACTAGGGAGCACCCTTCACCAAGTCACAAGGTCCAAAGATCTGGTAAAACTTTTCCACAAGGCAGGCCACATTCTGAGTTACGACCAAATTCTTCAAGTTGACACAGGTTTAGCTGAGAGTGTTCTAAAGACTTTAGATGAAGAGAGTGGTACTGTAATTCCGCCAAATCTGGTGCAAGGCAGGTTTGTGCACTTCTCTGCCGATAACATTGACATTTTAGATGAAACGATGGACGGTAAAAACACATTTCACGCAACACAAATTGCTGCATGGCAACGCGGGACGGAAAATATGTCATTACTTGACGGTGTAAGTCCGTCCAAGAAACGCAGCCTTAGTGTTCCGGAATCGTTAGATAAGATTGAAGCGATTGATGTGAGCAAAAGGAACCCTGTCTTTATCAAGGCAGTTAAAACGACGTGGTATATGATAAGAGTTCAATCAAAGCAGGCACGAGAGAACGGCGTACCAGAACTATTCGCCCCATTCGTCGTGTTATTGAGAACAAGCACGTTCCGCTCCCGAACAACTGGTCAAACTTTTTAGCTTTACCAGAGAACAAAGCAGACTTGGCCAGATTCGTATCCGAGCATTTGATTACAAATGCACCGCAAGACAAAGTCATTGTTGTCGCTGGTGGATTCACAGATCGGAAATAAGCGCAGTCGTCTAACCAAGTGGTTGATCCTTCAGTGTTTTGTGCAGATCACGAAGAGGCCGATACTAGACTGATTCTATATACACTCCATCGCCAACAATTGCGACACGGTAGTTGTGTGGGCAAGAGATACCGACGTACTTTTACTTCTAGTGGCGCATAGACCCATTCGAAAAATGGCGTCCAATTTAAAAAGCTATTGTTCTGGTAACGTAAACACGAGGCTAGTCAGTACACACAAAAGCTTTCGACCGTGTAAGCGAGGCTAGTCAGTCCTAAACAATAGTTAATTAAATTGGACGCCATTTTTCGAATGGGTCTATTCGCCGAATATTCCAGCTGCAAATGTGTGGATGATGGCTGGAACAGCGGCCAAGCGCAAGTTCTTTAATATCACGGCTATTAGCGACAATCTCCCGGCAGGATCACTGTACGCGCTCCTCCCTTTCCACGCGCTGACTGGTTGCGACACAACATCGTATATCTGCAACCACACCAAAGTGTCAGCGTGGAAGATCTTTATAGAGAAACACCACCTTCTCGCGTCGATAGGTGAAGGAGAGCTGACGGTCAACAAGATCAGGGATGCCGAGAAGTTCATCTGCGCAGTTTACAAATGTGGGAACATTGAATCTGCGAACGATGCACGGGTTCTTCTATTTTCGAAGACCGCGAAACCCGAAGCATTACCCCCGACAAAGGACGCACTGGAGCTCAGTGCACATCAAACGCGTGCACTACCAAGCACTGATATGGAAACAAGCTTCATGTCAGCAACCTTCCCTACCAAACCCAGACGGAATGGGATGGGTGACAGATGGCGACAGTAAACTTGTTCCACTCCTTAATAAAATTATGACAAAGGAACCTATCCCGAACGCGTGCAAGGAGATCATATGCTGCTCTTGTAAAAGCGGGTGCACGACTCTGCGCTGTGGCTGCAAGAAAGCAAAATTGTTCTGTACTGGCGTTTGCAGCTGCTCTGCGAACCAAAACATTTCCTGCAAGAACAAATGCGAGAAGTAAACAGTGTAGTGCAGCGTTGCTACCATACCAGCAAAATGTACGCCAAGTTTTCATATTATTTCGCCTCCCGGGCGCACAATATTGCTTTGTAATTAAGCAGTAGTATATTCGGCATTTTTCTCACGTTATTTAGACATTCAATGATAACCTACAGTAGGATTTATGATCGCCTATGACGTCACCATATGACGTCATGAGAACCCTTAATTTATTCATTTTTCTCGCAATCAACAAAAACATGAAAGCTTTTTGTGATTCAAGATTCAAACGTGATGAAATTCGATAAGAAATGTCCTCAAACATTTTATATCTTTTAACTTCAGATTTACTATTGCGCAAAAGTTGTGACGTCATTTTCCCGCTAAAAAAAACGCAAAATCAGCGTTGGCGACAATAAAATTCAGATTCAGCGTCAAAAATCACATAAAAACGCACCTGTCGCCAACTTTTACTAAGAAATGCCTCATGACTTACGATTTTCCGAAATCTCGCCTAGTCTATCCTTTGAAGGGATTACGGAGGTCTGTGTACAGGCTATGCATACACTACAATTACAAAGCCAAATACGAGTCCTCGCAAAACCCGACAAGCGTTCATATTTTCACTTTCAGACAGAGTGCCGAGTGGTCCACATCTGAACATAAAGAAGAATCGATAAGAGCCAGCCGAGAGAATATTTGTTTCAAAAAAAGCTTAGATGGAAACGTAGTCTGACGGTGACCCTGAATATCGGTTGAACCACGATCTCGCTATTGCCGTGCTGTTTCAGACGCCTGCAAATCGCTGTCTCCTCTACAACTGTGCTGGCATTCAAGGCGTCTCTATAGGTGTTCACCTTGCCTTTGCCCCTCGAGGTCTTTTCGTCTTTCCCATTTTTCTAGCCTGGGAAACCAGCCAACTCTTACCGCTACCATTTTTCAAGTCACACACAAAATTCGGCGCGTAGATTTGATCGGAAATCAACATTGGCGGGAAATCTTGACAGATAGTTGAACTGTGATGAGAAATGATTGGCCAAGAGCTTGCTAATTGTTGGAGAGGCGGGGCTACAGATTCACGCACGACAGACGGGTATATTTTTTGAAGTGCTATTTTCTCGCTTTCGATTTTCAATCAAAATAGAGTTTTAAAAAAGCTCCCACTCAAGAGGAATTTATTCGATTTGTGCGAAATTTTCACAAAATGTCAATTGATATCTCTGCTGCCAAAGAATGTCGGGGAATTGGGAAATTCTAAAAAGAGAGCTCTTGACGACGTTTTCCGCATATCTACTCGGATTATTTTTCGGCTTTTCACGGAAAGCATGATAACCGTTTGAACTAAATCGAATTTTGAAATTCCCCGACACGATTTTGTAATACGATTCCTCTGAAATACGACAAAGCAAACATATTTTAAAAATTTAAAATATTTTTGGAGTCGCCAAGAAACGGGATGGCGGAAAATTCGAGATTTTCAAAGAACTCAAAACTTTTTATGTATTCTTGTAGCCAATTTTATAAGCTTTAAAATGACACATGATGATGAATGATTTATCTACGATGTTTTCTCGAGGCGCTACATAATTTAGACTGGAAACGCACCCTGAAGGTATCCGGTAAGGCCATCCCTATTTTTTTTCCCGTTTCTCATCGGTGGGGTTTTCAAAAATTGGGTCGGTCGGTCGGGTGAGAAAAAAAAAATTGTAATAAAAAATACGCGGATACTGACTGGAACTAATAAGGCGCGGTTGCACAGGCGAGGTTACAAACCAACATGGACGACGAAACCATCGATGTCGTCGTCCGTATACGCTACAAACATGGAATTACAAATGCACCGCCGAAACTATTGTGTAACCTACCCTCGAGCATGAGCCTCCAGGAGCTGCTCTAGGGTTTCTTCACCCCCACCCCTCCCCCCAATTATTTTTTTATTTCCACAAAAAGCCACAAAAATGGGTCGGTCGGACGATGAGAAACGGAAAATAAAAAAGGGATGGCCTAACCTTAACTTGGAAATAATGCTTTGTTTTGAAATGTGATCGGTTTTCGTTGTCTAAGTGGTTCCGGTTTCTGTGGCCGCACTGCATTGAATTTCAAATAGCTGATTATTATGCATATTTATTATCCAACAGAGCCTGGGACGAGTACAAACATCCTGCGATATTCTACTCGACACTGATTGGATCAAATAACCGTAACTTTGAACGAATGCTTTGTTTTCGTTCTGAAATATGATCGGTTTTCGTTATCTAAGGGTCCCGGTTTCTGTGGTCGCATCCCCTGGGTGCCAGAGGTTCTAAGAGGTTAAGGCGCGAAGCGCCGCCAGCGAGGAGCCGAAGCTAAGCGACGAGAGGGAGAGAGTCTCTTCCCCCCTTCTTCTCTCTTTTACTTCTTCGTGATACATTTACTCCTTTCACCTGGTTGCCATATTGGATTCAAAACGAGGCAATCCTTTGTTTTTGCCAGGGTAGTCTCGCAGTGAGGGATAGTCAAAACGAGGATAACCTGGCAAAACAAAGGATTGCCTCGCTTTGAATCCAATATGGCAACCAGGTGAAACGAGATTCCTTTCAACTGTAAAAATACGGAGAAGATAAATGTAGGCATTTAAAAAATAATAATAAAATACATAAAAAGTGATGGCCCTGTAGCGGATGGCCCTGCAGTTCAAAATTAATAATTCAATGCTATTTCTGCTTCTTGGGATTCCTGTGGCAAGCTAAACCATTTAAATTGAATTTCTGCGTCTCGGGATTCCTGTGGCAAGCTACTCCATTTAGATTGTTTCAGTTTCATTGCTGCCATTCCATAAACTATTCGTCTAATTGGGAGATTGATTTTGGATTTCCCCCAAAATACAATGCACCCTAAATCCTGACATCTGGCACTTTACCAAATTGAACAGGAAGTAATTTTGTGAAACGTGTGGCAAGACTAAGCTAATACGTTTCGCTTTAGTTTTCAATTTCGGTCCTTATACGTTTTATTTTTTCATAACAACTTAAACACAAATTATATTAATGTGGTTCGTATTTCATATTTATCTTATTCGCTTGATTCTCTAGGTGTTGAATGTCACCGCCCCCACCCCCCCCCCCCCCCCCCCCCCCCCCCCCCCCCCCGGCGAGACATCTTAATGTTTAGCTAGTTCCAGTACTGCGCCGTCAAGCGGAAGTAGTTCTTCATATGGCTAATCAAGATGGAGGTGAATGTCCTTTTGGAGGTGAGTGGTAAACTTGCGAAACTTCCTTGTTTTATGGAGATATCTCTTGAAAATCACGGTAAAATCGCCAGAGAAGCAGTCAATTCAAGAGATTCCTGAGAATAACTGCTACATTTCTACAGTAAATAAGTTGTTATGCTTGGTTTTGTTTCAAATCTCAAGTATCACTGTCGCAATTATATATTTGTGTTTGCAGCAAGCATGCTCGATTTGATCACGAGTTTCTGTAATATTTTACAGGGCTGCCTGGAAAAGTGCTCCACGGCGGAAGAGCAAGGAAAGAAAGATTGGAAGAAGCGTTATTTCGTATATAAACACTTCGTAGTAAGCAGTATTAAGTGCTTGGAGTATTACAAGGATAAGAACTGGCGTAAACAGGATCCCAAAGGTGTACTGACTCTGTATCCTGGATATGAAGTGGTGAAAGTTTACGACCCAAAGAGGAAATTCGTATTTGATATTAAAACAGTCGAGCATGCGTTCCGCCTCGCTGCTAGTTCGGAGGATGAGCTAAACAAGTGGATTCTACTTCTCGAAAAGGAGAATATTGGTAAGATTCTATCGAATATTATAAAATAGTTTCGATAGTACGCGCGCTCTGATTGGCTGTAAGCCGTGTTTCTATAACTCTATAGAAACATAGACAGTTGAGCGCGCGCTTGAGCTAGTTGTGAGAATTTACGTTTTGGTTATCAAATTAAGCGAGCGTTTCCGTGTTTATATTCGTTTATTTTATAAAGGAAATAGAAAACATTTTCCCATTGTTTCTATAGAGTTATAGAAACACTTGTGGAAGTTTGGAAGAACTCGAAATAGCTGTGGAAACACTCGCCCTTTGGGCTCGTGTTCCCACTACGATTTCTCGTTCTCCCAAACTCCCACTCGTGTTTCTATAACTCTATAGAAACACGGGAAATGTTTTCTATTTCTTAATTATAAAATAACCCACAGAAAATACGCTCTCTGATTGGTTGAAAGCCGTGTTTCTATAACTCTATAGAAACATGGCAAGTTATGCCGGCATTGTGGCCTTGAACTCAATTTGAAACTTGTCGAAATAATTCCTACACTTTTCTAAAAACATTGAGCACTAAATTCAATTCGACGAAGAACCAGCTACAGTATTGTAAGCAACGGCAATGTGTTGTTAGTTTAGGAACAAGCCAATGTTTTATTCAACTCAAAACAATCTCAAAGTACGAATTACAACATTCATTTATATGGACAAAGTTGAGTTGCTCGCAAATTTGTGCGATATTAAACAATCATTTTCACCAAAACAGTCTATTTTGGCTGACTAAGCTCAATTAAAGACTATTGTTTGGTAGATTTAAGCCGGAGAACTTTAAAAAATCCAGGCTAAAGTATAGAATACCCGTCCACTCCAACTAAGTATCAGAAACACTGCCACCGCAGGCCGCGTCAGCTAGGATAATTTAGCAGTAATTATTATTCAGTCACTTCGGACCGCGGACCACAGTGGCACTCAGTTACATGGCTTAGCAAAATTATTATTCGGTCACTTCGGACCACGGACCACGGTGGCACTCAGTTACATGCCTTAATTAGCAAAATTATTATTCAGTAACTTCGGGACCACGGTAGCACTCAGTTACATGCCTTAACAAAATTATTATTCAGCACTTCGGGACCACGGACTGCAGTGGCACTCAGTTACATGGCTTAATTGGAGTATTTGTCGTTCTTAAATCACGCTTTCGCTCTATTAATATTCGTCGTTCTATAAATGTAACCGACTACGGGACCGCGGACCGTGTTGACGGCTGTCTAGTGTCTTGTTCATGACTACGGACCACGGACCACCCATTTACAGTAAAGTGCCTTAAAAATGGACGGGTATTCTATACTCGCTCCAAAATCCAATCTTAAATATTTATAACATGATCTAGATGCACAAAATAGAGGTTGAAATAGAAATGGAAATCAAAAGTACAGCAAAATGTGGAGCACAAACCTGACAAAGTTAATCAACATCCAAGTGCTACAGTCTTGTACAGATGCTAAAACTCCATGCCACGGGAATGTACGGTTCAGTATGACTCTCTACAGGTGCCGTAGAGGATGAGAATGGCAATGAAATCTGATCAAGCTTGAAGTGTCTGATGAAAACAACCTGCCATCCGTATGCGACCTCATGAGGCATGACATATATACAGCGAATCGACGAATAACTATTCTAGTCCTTGGAAGACAGAATGTACAAAACAACTGATGACCCAAGTGATGACTTCCAAGCTTTGTAGCTCTAGATTTGAAATAGAAATCCAAAATATCCTCCTTTCTTGCAACACGTCTTGATCTCCTGCAAACTTTGTTTGGTACGAAAACCGGCGCCTGCTTGATCAATCCACGCCGTGAAGTCCAATAGGCAAAATGAACTTTTGAACATTACGTGCTTCCGTGTATTGTCAATCCAATTTTAGCATTAGTCCATAGAGCTTCTTTTTCTTCATCATTCTGTGTAATTTTGGGCTCCAATTAAAAGGTTTTTCGTAGCTAGGCTGTTTTCAAACTCACTGAATCGGATTGACAAAACTGACTGATTTAGTCATGTGATAAGTTCATGACGTACGACTGCACGAGTTAGGAGAATTTATGTTTTGATGATCACAATAAACGCGCGATTTTCCTTTGTTGTACTTATTTTCTGTGGGTTATTTTATAAAGGAAATAGAAAACATTTCCCCTTGTTTCTATAGAGTTATAGAAACAATCATGGAAGTTTGGAAGAACTCGAAGTAGCTGTGGAAACACTCGCCCTTCGGGCTCGTGTTCCCATTCCCATTTCTCGTTCTCCCAAACTCCCACTCGTGTTTCTATAACTCTATAGAAACACGGGAAATGTTTTCTATTTCTTAAGTGTACACACGCGTACCATACTTATTCGAATAAGCGCCCACCTTCTAATAAGCGCCCACCTCAAATAAGCCCCCACCCTGAAAGCCAAAAAAATAAATAAGCACCCACCCTCAAATAAGCGCCCACCGCCCCCCACAACCTCCCCCTCACCCTCCCCCAATTTTTTTTGTATTAGCCCAGCATGAAGTAAGAAGAGAATCAATGAACTGTTTATGCTTTGTTCATGTTCGCTTTTGCACTTTGTTTTATTTGGTTGAAGTGAAATAAACTTGTTATATCCTTTGTTTTGTTATTCTCTAAAAATGTCCTCACCTTCGAATAAGTGCCCACCCTGAGGGTCCCAAAATTAAATAAGCGCCCAGGGCGCTTATTCGAATAAGTATGGTAATTTGATTGATTTATTTATTTAAAGTTAATTATGCAGTCCCATTGGCTTGGCTGAAATACTACGGTGGTGCAGCTAAAATGTATCTGTCATATTTGATTTCTAGCTCCAATATTTTACATACATGGGTAAAGAAATTTCTGTCTTTTATTCTTGTCCATACAAGTTTTTGTAACAGTTCCAGCAATGACCTTTAATTGGTAGTAAATTATTGTGATAAAAATTAACTGATTAATGAAAGAAGTTTACATTTTAAGGGTTTTGTAATTGTTAGGAGGTATGAGGACAACAACAGCTGTGCAGGATAAAAAAGAATTAAACAATTCATGCAAATAATGTTTGGTTTATTTATTAAAAAGTAATGCATTATTTTAATTTTGATGACAACAACAATAATTTATAACAGTAATAAATATAATAACCAACAAAATTGACAGCAGTAATGATAATGATAATAATAATAACAGCTAATTTATAAAGTGCTAAATATAATTATAATTATTGTATAGCAGCTCTTTATTTTGTAAATTACAATAATAATATATATTATTGTAATAATATTAATGATCAAACCGTTTTTCAGTCCCTGTCTGAAATGGTCACTGAAATGATAGATAATAACACTAATAATAATAATAATAATAATAATAATAATAATAATAATAATAGAAGGTTTATTAATTAAAATACTTTCACACCTAATGGTGAATTACAACAACCTTACAATTTAAAAGTATATACATGTAACCATCCCAAATAAATAAGTCCTAAAGGGACTGCAGGTAATTAAACTTACAAAATATCAGTTATTAAAAATATCTTATAACAATTCAAAATTCGACATTTAAACTTACATATTTACAGTTCAACAGTAAAGAGATTAGGGAAAAAGCTATTTTAAACTGATCAGTCCGACATTTGAAAATAGAGAAGTGGCTGGAGTTAATGTTGCAACACATGGCCATGCAATTTGGCCCTGGTCGGTGGCAGCAGATAATTAAGGATGGATTTGCAACTTTGGCAAAGATCTCACTGTAGAGTGCATTACATCAGTGTTTTAGCGGAGCTCCCGCATGGGTGTTTTGGCCTGCGCGAGCTCAGAGCACCATGCATATAGCATGAGAGTGAACTTTGGCTGACTGGTGCACCAGTGCACAGAAGTGACACATAAGGTTTTCAAGTCCCAAATTGGCATACTCGATTTTGTTTGGCTATTTAACTCCATCCTGTCCTTTATCAATTCTGCCATTAATGGGAATTTAATTGTGATCATCAGTCTCATTTTTTTGCCATAACCGGCGAAATATTCAATTTCCAACTTTAATTTATGTTACGTACATCGATCTGCTCATGCAAACGTACATGTTCTTTCTGTTGTATCCCATCACCTTTTCCATTACATTAATGCAATTTTGTAATTACATCTGCAATTGCATGCATTACGTTTGCCATTATGTATACATGTGCATGCATGCTACTCAACTGAATGTGCACTATTTATTTTCGTAATTTAATTTTCATTACATATATGTGATTGCATATCTTTGTATTTGAATAGTGGGAGCTCTGCTCAGAGGCTTGCCTATATATATATATTAAGGTGATAGACAGATCTTGTAATATTACAAATATTATGAAGTGTGACTCACAGTACCAGTACTTACTTTATGAGCCACATGAGATCAGACTGCACAGTTATCAATATTTTGTTTTGTTTTAAGTTTAAGTTTATCAGCCAAATTTTCAGTGTTTCTAGCTTGGTCAGTGGTTATAAAAATGTAAAGGAAACTAGAGAAACTACTGTAGAAAGTTTTGTTTCTCATTTACAATATTTTTAAATAATAGCTGGCCTTTAACTGATCAAACAAATCAACCATAATTCCTTTAAATTTATGTCACATTTTGATGAGCTCCTGCACAGGTACACTTTGGCAACTGTGTAACAAAATGTACATAGTTGCTGATCACCATGGCAACTAAGATGGCAACAGCTTGGAGTGCTTTATGTGAATAATAGTAATGATAATGATTTGATAAAAGTAATCGATCATACTTAGGTAATTACCATGATAATAATGAATGAATGTACTAGACATTATAAGACTAAGATCTTCTGTAAATATTTTTAAAAGCAAACTCAAGACATTTATATTTAAACAAGCCTATAATTAATCTACAATCTGTAGTCATAGTTTTATAATTCTTTTTATTCTTAATATAGCCATTTTAATAAGTTATTATCTCCGCACATTTAGGAATTTTTAAATTGAGTAATGTTCTTAGATATTTTCTTTTTCATATAATTATTATTGTAAAGTACCATTGGACAATTCATGGAGTATGGCGGAGTATATATTCTACACATCATTATTATTACTCCACAACATACATTATATACCCAGCTGGGGTAGATACAGAGGGGTTCATGGGGTACAATCCCACTTTCAATTCTTTGGCTCGCTTAAACAAAAGAGAACAAAGAAATTTGCCAAATTATTTTGGCACTCATGTATATCAAATCCCCATTTCGAAGCCCAGTCACACGGAATCCTGAATCTGCCCCAGCCCAATACGTTCCAGCCCTTAATACCGCGTTGGCATGAGGTTTACTAAAAATATATTTGCTGGGATAGTGATGACATCACATCATTAGCATATTGGAAATATAAACCTTTATATCTCGTAGACGCAACACCCAAATCTAGAAATATTCTACCGTTGGACTAACCACTTCATGTACAATCGATATCAAAGATAACTGGCTAGGGTTTATATGCACTTTAAATTTTGCCTCCTGTGTACGGGAATAAACCTTACCGAATTTTCCGCGCTACACAGAAACAAGGCGATTGGATAAACTAAGCTATAAAAATTCCGCTACTTTAGTAGTTGATGCAAGTGCAAGTAATGATTGGGGGGGGGGGGGGTCTGTCTGAGTTTCAAAACTAGTCGTGTCGCAGTCTCGGAAGGTGGGCATGTCGCTGTTGGAATTTCGTCTATTGTTTTCTTATTTCTCTTCTCTCAGTCGCTCTCGCAATTTCAGACCTTCGTCGTTATTTCATGTCCTTCATGTCGCTGTTTCAACGCCGTGTCGCTTAGATTGAATTTACCCCAAACGATCCTGAGTAATATTCATAAATATATGAACTAAAATTGTAAATTAGCTTTCCATATGTATCAACTACTAAAGCAGCGCAACATGTTTGTATGTTCACTTTCCCCAATCGCCTCATTCCTGTTTAGCATGGGGGACATGATCGTAACGTCTGTTAAGTTATAGACTATATCACAACCCCGCCGTTGCAGTGCACTCTGGGATGGATATCTCAGTTCCCATTGTTAAATCCAAGATGGCCACCCAACAACAACAATGGAAAACTGAGATATCCATCCCAGAGTGCACTAGGACGGCGGGGTTGCGATATGGTCTATGGACCCGAACTGACCAATCGTAGCTCACGAAATGATTACCTAGCCTTATTTATAATCACGAGAGCTTTTATAATGCCTTTTTTATTTCAGTGAAGTCTTATACTGTTGAACCAGTTCCTGGAGATGGAATGCAAAAGATTGGCGCAAGAGATACGTGTCAACTGCATATTGCCGACACAGAACTGAGACTGATATCAGTGCACGATGGGTATCAACTCGTCGCGTGGCCGTTTACTTGTCTAAGAAGGTACATGAGCACGAGAGGTAAATTCACCATAGAAGCTGGTAGACGTGCACCGACAGGGGAAGGAAAATTCTCATTTATTACCACAAAGCACGATGAAATATACAAATTACTTGATACTGTGATCAAGTCAAGAGCGGGGCACGGGGCTGCTGCAACTTTGGAGAAATCCCATCAAAAGGTAAAACGGAGCGAATCAACAAATAGCAACCGGTCTATCACAGTGGAGGAGGATAATAGGTATGACCACCTGCAGTCTGCACCTGGCCCAAATCCTCCCCACCCCACCCACCCTAATTACGACAACAATATCCTACCATCACATAAGCTAGGAACACTCAAGAACGAAGATTATGCAGCCCCATATGGGCACATGAAACCCAGGGAATCGTTAACATCTTTTGGTGTAAGCAGGGATTCTAGGACGCCAGGTTTTGATACAGAAAGTGCAAACAGTAGTGAGTTTGATTACGATACATTGGATTATCAGTTGACACCCGAGAAACATGATCATAAGGATGATGGGTATAATATATTAAACCCATCTGTGCCATCGAGAAAACCCCCACCGGCACCAAGAGATTTCACAAATGACTTAAACGAGTCTAGGGAGGCGGAAGATTTTTACAATGTTATCGGAGAGGTACCACAACAACCAGTTCCCAATAATTATCTTAGCGGTGCTAGTGGGGAGGGCGACTATAATGTGCTGGAACATAGAACAAACTCTCCTGCCCACGGCAAAGCGAACCCACAAAATCAACCATACGACAACAAAGCATCTCCCCTAAAACAAGAAGTGAGTGACACTTACGATAGTTTGGATTATTCTCGGACGTTACCCCCACAAGGTCCAGTTCCTAAAAGGGCCTTAGACGTTGGTTTTGGGAGAGTTCGGCGGAGCAGTGTTGAAGAAGATGGAGATGGGTACAATAAGCTGTCTCTCGTTGGGTCACCCGTGAGGGGTGCGGCTTCAAAGGGGAAGCCAACGGGGGACACCCATGGAAACCAGTATGACCTAGAGAGTTACAGCACTTTTGATAGAGGTGACACGCGGTCTGCTCACCCTCCACTACGAAAGACAAATTCCACACCATCATTAGTTCCTAGGAAGTGCCCTCTTGAGGTTTCATCACACTCTGTTCCACCCACAAGAAATGACAGGAATTCTATAACAAGTATCTCAAGCACTGGTTCTGGATTTTGCCCTCTAGACACCTCGGGTAGTTTTACAGATAGTACATGCAGTTTGTCTCCACCTCAGAGTGATCGTGACTCTTATGCCAGCGTTGATTATGCCAGTATGTCCGTTAGCAGGGCCCCACCTTTACCAGTAGAAAGACCGACAAGGGATTCAAGAGCAGATTCTACATGTGAATCCCCCACCCAACCTAAGCCTGTGCCATACAAGTCAAGAAAGGGTAGCGCCCCAGATGCTCTTAGCATTCAGCAATCTGGTGACGTTGTCCGAAGTCCAAGAAAGCCAAACAAGGGTGGGAACCTGGTGTCTAACTTAAGAGCATCGTTGGAAGCAGACGGCTTAGAGTTAATGAAACCAACAGCTGCTAGACGAAGGCATCCTCGAAAAGTCTCCACCGAGGATACTATTCCCGAGACGGAAACATACGCTGAGATCGATGACGGCTCCCAGAGAAGGAGAGCATCGGTTGAAGATGTTTTCCAAGGTTCCAGAGCTTGCAGATCGCCATCAGCACCACTTGAACCAACAGAGGATATTTACGATGAGCCGCAGCAGGTACCTACTCAGGCGAATTCGTCAAGGCCTAAATCTCTGCAGTTACCCAAACCAAGATTGCTTCGGAAAACCTAACTAAAGGCCGGTGAATACTACTCAGACGAAATTTGCATTTACAGCGCGACGCGCCAATGTATGACCACTTTTAATGTTTCGCATACTTTCGTGCACGTTGCGAGATTATCCAATCACATTCAAAAGCGGCTCATCAAATAAACAAGCGAAACCACAAATGACGAGCCGCTTTTGTATGTGATTGGATAATCTGGCACATGGTACGTGTACGAAAGTATGCGAACATGTACGTTAAAAGTGCTCATACATTGGCGCGTCTGTAAGAGATTCGGGGTTATTTTAGGCTACTTATAGAAACATGAATCGTTCGGTATTTTATATTTCAGGTTTTAATGTCAACAATGAATTTTTTGAAATTGCGTTTTCGTTTTTCACTTCAGTCACTTTTCGGGCCGAATAATCAGCGAATTTGAAATATCTCCTTGATTACCTGAATTGAAAAAAAGACGAATGAGATGTTGATTGTGATAGCAATATTTAAGAGGAGATGTCGTGTAGTAGTAGCTTTAAAATAGTACTGAATTTTACCACAATCTATAGCTCTATATTTTTTTAACTGATCTATCTGTAGTTTTTCAGTCCTTACCTGAACAAATACCATTGGAAATTAACAAAATAGCACTTCTTTTATTCGTTATTGGAAATCGTACATCAGTATTTTACTTAGCCTGAATTTCAGCCGTCTCCTCTGGGTTCGTTCCTCCCGAGAGAGACGTCTGAATTCAATAGCCGCTAATGCCGTCCAGTGACGTCAAGGCGGATTAACAATTTAATTTATGCAAATAAAACTGTCACGGCGGTAGTAAAAGTTCGTGAGAAATATTTATTTGAGATTATGCCGACCAAAATAAAAGTCTTACCTATATTATATATCTCCATCCATTTGCTTCTCAAGTGCCTCTTATGTTGTGAAAGCCTTTCCGAAGCAACAAATCGTTATATTATATTTGGAGGCAAAGTACAGTTGATCTTTGTCTTTCCGTTGATCTTTGTACATGTCTCGCGATCTGCCGTTCGAATCGACACGGCTACGAGATATTACCTATGTAAATGATGCAACAGAAAAGTAGAAAAACATGAAAGGATAATGGAGAATTTTCGATGAAATACGAAGACTCATTTACGGGAAAGAACAGTTCCTTGAATAGAGTAGCGACATTCTTTACCACTGCGAGTGTGAACAAATAATCGATTGTCAACAACCCCGCAGACGCGACGCGATAAAATGTACATGTTTACAGGTTAGTCGGCCGGTCTTTCAATCCATTTCCAGATGTTTTCCTTACGAATTCAAGGTCTTTGCCAAAGACAATCACTCCACTGAAACTCAACGATCAACAATCGCGAGTCCAAAGTGAATCCTGCCGACTCCTCGGCTGATAATTATGATAATTATGCGAAATTATAGAATATGAACCAATCAAAAATCACTACCAGGTTTTCTGGTAGTGACGTCACTGGACGGCATTAGCGGCTATTGAATTCAGACGTCTCTCTCGGGAGGAACGAACCCAGAGGAGACGGCTGAAATTCAGGCTATATTTTACTAACAGGTAATTTGGATCATTTGTGTTCCTTTATACGACTTCAAGAGGCAGTATAGCTTATCATTTACGATATGGTTCTACATCATTAACAGAGCTTAAAGTCCTGGCCAGAAATCGTTGATTTGGGTGAAGTGAAGTGCTTTAAATCTTGTTCAACCAATTTTGGGCGATTTATGATCAGACTGTTGCTTTGCAATGCTTTACAAATCTTTGAAATGACGTCATTAAGGAATGTTATGATAATGAGTTGGAAAAAGGAGTTAACATTGAATTTGTTTATTTTTTCAGTTGTTTTCAAGCATCAGACATTTGATCTTTGCTATCTTATATATTGAAATAAGTGGAGCCAGGAGTCCATTAGTGGAGCTTATATAAAAACTGTAATAGGAACTAGAATTGGTTTGACTGAAATGACGTTATTGAAATTTGACTCCTTAATGAACGAAAGTGCAGATGCTAATAATGTGTTTTCTTATGTCGATCATTTTGTTTTTCACTTTGACCTTTCAATCAGTGATAACTGGCTAAGGCTCATACGTACTTTAAAGAACCACTCTCAAACTTGATCTTAGTGCGCCATTTTCTCCTTCACGGAAAATATCGATTCAAGCGTTTTGTCGGAATTGCCGACTTTGCGATATTTGTCATGCTTCTTTGTATTCTGCAATTAACTGTCCCCAGTCACGATCCCAAGCACAGTCGAAGAGCACTCCCACACAATAATGGTGGTGTAACGTATCACAGATGTACACGATAACGGAGGCGCGCTAAAGATCACAGTTGAGAGTGTTTCTTTAAGCGCCATTGACAACACGGACGCTACAAGATCGAGAGAAAACTGGATCGAAAATGGCCGTAAAATCTTAGTACCTCGTACACGTTTCTAGCCTAACAATAGGAGAGCGCTTTGTTTGTAAACATTTCCTTTGGTATTTAAATCTGCCAACCACAATTTAAATGACCCGCGCGCTTTGCTCTTCTTTGTTTCACTTGCCAATATACTTCTGGTTGACATATAAATCACAATCGCTTACAGCAGAGTGCGTCCTATACGGACCGGAGATCCTTGTTTTCACGTTTGTGACTTTACGTCTCGGCCCTGATGACGTCAAAACGTGCCATAAAAGGAACATTTTACTTCTGGTTGCTGTTCCTTATTCACGAACAAAGGACGATGATAACCATGGGTTCTCTAATACGTCACAAAGTACAGTGGGATTTCACTACACAGTATACAATTGCTATGTTTTAGAAAATTAATTTGCTGCGGGTGTCACGAACGAATGGGACTTTAAATTTGTAGGAATGGAATTGCGTGGTTGTACTGGATGGCAAAAAATCTGACTACTTAAAGGACACTTGTACGAGATCAGTAATGTTATTAGCAAAACCTGTTTGTAAATGCTATTTTTCACTTCCAATTGGCAACTTTAGAAACACAAAAAGGACTGGGTCGAGTTTGTAATGTCAATTTCATTATAATTTAATCAAACAAATGAACTCCATCACAAGAAAGAGCACACCGACATTAGTAAGTTTGATGAGTTTGGCGACGTTTCGTTCGATATTTACCCTGTGGTGAGCTTTCAAAAATCGCAAAAATAAGAGACGTTTGTATGGATTGGGGGGATGCTTTCATTTTTTGATTAAATTATAATGAAATAGACATTACAAACTCGACCCAGTCCTTTTTTCGTGTCTAAAGTGGCCAATCGATTCGCGGATCTTTCTAAAACAGTGTTTTGAAGTTTGTTTGCCATCCAATAAAGCCTTTTCCATGGGATCATGAGGACAATTGATTGGTTATTGAAGTAATATATCAGCACGTGACTTTCCAGTAAAGCCTTTCCCATGGGATCACGAGCACAATCGATAGGTTATTGAAGTGATATCTTAGCATGTGACTATCCTGATTGATGTAATCAGGATATACGTTCTGGATGATGTAGAAAACAAGAGATTTGTTTTACGTTTAACCCGCAGACCATCAAACTCCAATGTATATACAGGAATCCAGAGTATCTTAAATTGCGTTTGCACTATGATTGCACTATGACGTCAGTTAACGGCTACAGCTACCAGAATTGTTTGCACTGATTCTTTTGTTACTCTAAGTTAGACCGTTGCCTTGGCATTCTCAGATCAGAGGAGTTTCAAAATATGAATAACAAAAATAATTCGAAGAGGATCAGTGTGGTAGTTGTCTTAGTGTCCTATTGGAAAGGCCACTGAGCATTAGTCGCTCAGTTTATCTTATAGATAATGAAAAGTTTTTGTACCAGTCAGTATGACGACGAAATCGGTTTTTTTTCTATGAAAGAATTTTTGTGCGGAACGAAATCTAATTGTAGCTCGCCTGATTCATATGCTGCAATTAAGTGATCTCAAGTGTTTGAGATAATTTACGCATCACTGGACATGTACATAATGCAGTGCGACTACTGAAATCGGGGCCACTTAGACAACGAGAACCAATCACATCGCAGAAAGAAACAGCATTCCAGCTTACGGTTATTTGAGCCAATCAGTGTCGAGTATAGAAGACTAGCATTTCAACTTGCTCGAACTTCGATCCGGTAAAAGGCGTGTTGTAATGGATTGAAAAAAAACGCATGGATATGCTAGGATATATACTTTGGAATGCTTTATTTTCGTTTTACAATCTGTTGAATTCTCGTTGTTGGATATGCTAGGATATATACTTTGGAATGCTTTGTTTTCGTTTTACAATGTGTTTAATTCTCGTTGTTGGATATATGCTAGGATATATACTTTGGAATGCTTTATTTTCGTTTTACAATCTGTTGAATTCTCGTTGTTGGATATGCTAGCATATATACTTTGGAATGCTTTGTTTTCGTTTTACAATCTGTTGAATTCTCGTTGGATATGCTAGGATATATACTTTGGAATGCTTTATTTTCGTTTTACAATCTGTTGAATTCTCGTTGTTGGATATGCTAGGATATATACTTTGGAATGCTTTGTTTTCGTTTTACAATGTGTTGAATTCTCGTTGTTGGATATACTAGGATATATACTTTGGAATGCTTTATTTTCGTTTTACAATGTGTTGGTTCTCGTAGTCTAGGTGGCCCCGGTTTCAGTAGTGCCACTGTAACAGGTCACGTGACAATATTCACGTAAGCTAGTTGATACAGCTTAGACTCGCAACAAAGAATCACAGCGAAGCAGAGTTCGGTGTAAGCGTTTTTTCGTTACTGTATAGTCGCTACTGTGTAGCATGACTCGTTCACGCGATAGCCCGAATCCAAATATAGCCGCGATTTCACATTAGTTACACTTTGCTTCCGTCTAAAATGGCACTTTGAAATCAATAGTTTTGGGACGTTTGGATGATAAACAAGAAAGGCTGTCAAGATATCGCAAATTAGAGACGTTTGTACGAGAATAGGCAGTAATGTTTTGGTGTTTTCACATCTGAACGGCAAGGGATGTGAAAAGGTATTTTCTATCCTTTCGTTATTTCATTGGTTGATTCTCATAAATTAAATAGAAGACCATCGAAGAAATGCACTTCCATTAAACAATTTTTGAAGTTTAAATTTATTTTGATCAAACTAACTATTGTTTGATTCTGGAGAAATTCGTATATGAAGAATGTTATCAATTGTTTGATTCAAAGTTCTTTTGTTTTCTCCCTTTTTCATTGGCTAGATGGTGTTTTCTCTACATTTTCACAGTAAAAATGATCGACAGCATACAGTTTCCTACAATTTTCGCTTGTAACTTTGACTGTGGACATCCCAGACAGCACTGCTAAGGCATAATCTAGCAAAATTGTATGTGTGGATATGCTGAATGCGCCGGGTCTTGTTCTTGGGGTAGTACTTATTTTTTTAAAGTAATGATCCGCGTAAGAAGTATGGGGTAAAAACAATAGGCTTGCGGCAATGGGTATATCCCCACATACGATTTTGCTTGAATATGCCTTAAAGTGTTTATGAAACCAAATTTTGCATCCTTATTTTATTGCAGAATAATAAAGTTCATTGCTTTCTGATTATCAAGAGTATATTTATTTTTCAGTTCCGCCTTCGGAAAGGTCTCTTTTTCGCCATTCAAAGTGACTACTTTATGCTAACATTTGTCCGGTTTGCCGCGCGGCCAAATGAGCTGCGTGACGTCGCGGTGAGGACTCGTTGTTACAAACATGGCGGACTCCAGCGAGAAAGTTTCAGAGAAAGCTAAAAATAAGCGAGGAGGTGGAAGATATTGTGTGGCTGGTGGCCTTGGTTTTCTTCCCGTATTTAACTTTATCCCACGCCAAAATACAATGGACATTGAAGTTCTAATATACAGTGTTACTCATTCACAGTTTCATACAACACAACTACAAGAAATTACTCACCAAGAACTCGACGATAACTTTAATACTCGTGTACTTTTATGCTGAATCCAGAACAGTGAATGGCAAAGAATACAATATAGGGTTTCTCTGGTTTCCTGTAGAAATTCGTTTAAGAGGACCTGAATGTTCGTGAATGAAAAACGGATGATAAAACTTGCAAATCACCCAGAATTTCGAAAGCCATATAGTCGAACTGATCGAGCCTCAAAAGCTATGCAACTCACTGCCATCAGAGCAGCAGTTAAACACTGTTCCTTCTGATAATGAAAATATCCTTCTAAAAAGAAAGCACTTGTGTTTCCTACAACAGTTTTGATCAGTTGACAATTTTACAGCCCGTTTGCGGCCGGCAGTCTTGCAATTTCTGTCTTTCACTTTTATCAATCGACATGTTGTTTTTATAGCAGGTTATTTTATCCAATAAGAAACGAGCTTTCAGATCGTCAATGTCAAGCTGTCAGAATTGAACCAATCAGCGACGAGAAATGTTGTAAACAAGTCGAGTACAGTAAAATGGAGTTTTCGCTGTAGTCAGTTTATTTTCTTAGTTAGATTTTTATGTGCATGGGTTCTTAAAATTAGATAGCTTACTTTCCTTCGTTTAGATTGAAGTTTATATTATAAAACAAATAAAAGATGGTTCTCCTCGGTTCTATAACAAAATAATGTACTTTCGAGGTCTTGAAATGCTGCTAAATGTCCCCGCGTTCTGCTCGTGCATCCGCAGTTTTTCAAGACCCCGAGCGTGCCATTTTTTTTTATAGAACAAGGAGAACCATCTTTTATTTGTTAAGTATTGTGTTGCGTTCTACTGTATCTCATTTTTTGTATTGAATTATATTGTGCTTTATTATTTTATTTTTTGTAGAAATGCGTGTCGCCCTACAATGATCATATTTGGGAATAGGCCTTTTGCATCAATTTGATCACGTGACGATTTTCCCATAGCAACGCCTGTGTGGAGGGCAAGCCATCCAAACATTCCTAAACAACAGAGAGAGCGTGAGAGACGCCAGCGTCAATACTCGGTACTAGAAGGTCTGCCTGTTCCTTCGTAATTCGTTTTAGGACAAAATTTCTCCGAATTATTTTGCTTTAAATGTTAAAGTTCAGTGTTAAAGGATTTTAAGGGCCGTAAAACGATAAGAAAAAGCTTTCTGAAGCCAAAACAGAACCAGACTCTGCGAGTTACTCGCAACATGATGGCGGCCTCAGGTAAGAAGCTGACTTCGGGAATGTACTTTTCTTCCACGCTTTAAATCGTCTTTATGTTCTAAAATAATATGTGATGACAGGAGATGTATCTATTTGTTACTCTACCATAGCCGAGGAGACGCTAGGAGACGCTGGTGTTGTAGGAACTGGAACGCGTTACCACTGTTGTGTGCCGCAATGCAGTGGTGATTCACGCTACGACGATGGACTTTCCTTTCATCGCATCCCCAGTAAAGACAAGGGATTGAGGTCTCAGGGGAGGGGGGGGGGGGGGGGGGGGGGGGGCTCCTATATAAAAGTGACGGGGATGATTGTCATATTTCTAGGGGTTAAAATCCGTAGTTTGGTACCGCTTAGGGTGTTTAAATGACCACCGTTAGATTATTCCGGTATCTTTTAGGGTATTAAGCCGGACAAATATGACAAGAACTGCTTGTTTTGTTTTAGAATTGGTACCTTTTTGGGGTTCCTTTCAAAATATCCGACGATCATCCCCGTCACTTTTATATGGAAGTACCCCCTGAGACTCTTCCACTTTTTGTGTACAATGCCCAGATTTGCAACTCAAAACTTAATATGTTCAATCCTCAATTTGTCACAAATCTTCATGAATAAAAAAGGTGATAATAATAAGACAGGGATTTATATATTATTTTTTCCTTAAAATATTTGTCTTTTTTATCATAGTGGAACTCAAACTGATGAAAGTGGAGATGATGATGATGTTAAGGATATTCCTGGGCCTGAGGTTGACCCCCAGATGAGCTTACGCTAGCAAGGGCTGCAACCTTGGAAGCACAAGAAGAGACAGAGACAGTACAAGCAGCTCACCAAGCTGCACTTGCAAAAATTGACCTTCTAAAAGCCCAGATTGCAGCCTCTAATATTCACAAGTTTGGGCTTGAAAGATTTTCTACTGATAATGATAGTATTAAGTTCTACACAGGCTTTCCAACTTACCACCATTTATACAAATTTTATGAATGTGTAGAGCCGTCTGCACAAAGAATGGTTTATGTTTACTCCTCTGGTATTCAAGGAAGCAGGCCAGCTGCAAGGACTATGCTATTAATTGATGAGTTGTTTTTGTTTTTAGTTAGGATAAGGCTAGGCTTGTTTGAGCAGGATTTGGCTCATAGATTTCTAATCCATGTCTCTTCTGTTAGTAGAAAGATCACAACGTGAACCAATTATTTATACTTTCTTTTGGGAACACAACCTGTGTGGGCGACCAGAGAACAAATAGATGAGTCTATGCCACAGGCATTCCGTGATATCTACCCATCCACAAGAGTAATAATTGATTGCACAGAACTGTTTGCTCAGACCCCTTCATCTCTTCTGCTCCAGTCCCAACTGTACTCCAGCTACAAGAGCAACACCACACTGAAGGGGCTTGTGGGAATTGCACCTCATGGAGCTGTTACATTTGTTTCATCACTGTATACTGGCTCGATTTCTGACAAAGAAATTACACGATGTTGTGGTATACTTGATCTGCTGGAACCCAATGATTCAGTTATGGCTGACAAAGGCTTTGACATTGAGGAACTATTGAGTGGCAAGAATGTCAAATTAAATTTACCACCATTTCTGCAGAGTAGAGGTCAATTTCCTGTTGACCAGGTTCACGACACAAAAACAATAGCCAAACTGCGTATCCATGTTGAGCGTGCTATCAGACGAATCAAAGAGTTTCACTTTTTTGATTCACAAGTTCCTATGAACCTGCTTGGTTCTGTAAACCAAATATATACTGTTGTTTGATTGCTAACAAATTTTCAAGGGCCTCTTATTGTAAAAGGAACAACGGAAAATGACACAGATGGCTGAGTACAATTAATTTAATTGGTGTAACACTAAAATGGTAGATTATCCATTTGAAGTTAAGAACTGGCTCAAACGTTTAGATAATGATTTTAATAAGATGTCATATACGGTACAAGTCCAAGATCCTTAAATACTTTTTACACAGTGTACAGTGTGACGAACTCAACCAGGGCCACCCGACACCATGCAGCCAGGTTTATAAGAAAAGGTCCAGATTTAGTTGGTTTTCAAGGAAATTCAATGACCCAGCTATATAGCTTTCATTAGTATAATGCACCTATCAGCGGCTTCCCCTAGGGGTCGACCCCTAGTCTAACGCCACGGAGATATGTGGGGGAATACAGGAGGATTGAATGCAAACATTACCCCTGGGGTCGCTCGAATTTGCTCGAATTTGTTCTAGGGTTGGAAAACTGGGGTGGGGGATTTGTTCCTTAAAGATACTATGAAGTTCAGTGAAGTGTTATATAATAAAGTTCCATTCTCTGTTGAAAATAGAGTATTCAATGTTATAGAAATAAAGTTAGTAACGAGATTCAGTTAAGTAAATTCATCTCCATCGATCTCATTTCGTGCAAAATGACGGGGGATTGTAGATCGTGGAAGACCTAACCAGGGGACGATTCCCCTACCCCTCGGAGAAATCGTCAAGATTGTTTCTGTCTTTTTACAATCCCCCTGCAGTCAGTCAGTCAACAGTCAGCCGGGAGTCAACCCCTCGGGAAAGCCGCTGACAGGTACATAAGAGCTAATCAAAGTTGATGGTGGTGTGGTCCTGGTAGAAATCCTCACTGTCAAACCCACAGTTCTATGACCATAGTTAGCAACAGGCAAGAAGAGGTGCTCACCTTTCTAGATTTCCAATTTTTGGTAAAATAATATTTAAATCTCAAGCAGTGAGCTACCCCTGCCTCATCTGTTATGGAACTCTGGCTATGGTCCTGAGCTCATTTACTTATTATATTTTACCACAGGCATATTTAGTCATGAAAGGTGTTAGCAATGAAATAATAATGAAAAACATGATATTGAATTGTCTGTTTGCTATTGATCACTTGTCAATAAAAAATCATCCAAACGATGAATTGTCCTAACAAGACATAATTATAGAGCAATTTTTCGGTTGAATGTCATAATATAATATTACTTCAATATCAATATTACTTCAAAAAATAATTGAAATAAAAAGTGTCCACTTTATCCTTACCTTCCTCAAAAAAATCCTGATCAAATAAAATTCTTTCACAATGAAATATAGTGTTGTTTATATAACTAAAAAAATCACACCACTCTAACCCTGATAACCCCAACTGGCACTGAACTTGGTAAAAATATTGGTGTGTTTTCTTGAGTTCTAGCTCATTTGTTACTGGGTTGGTGTTAAGGTAGGAAACACCATCAAAATCAACAGCACCCTCTTTAACTACTTTCACTTCAAGCAAACCAAAGGGCATTAGTCCATCCTCCTCTGCTTCCATATCATACACCTTGCGATCTGGTGTGCCACCTAGCCAAGGACACATGGGGTTGATAATCAGTCCAGAGGGGAAAAGATTCACCCTTCCATTTCTGGCAATGTTCGCATATGCCATTGCTGCTACAGGCTCAAATTCAATCCCTCGTCGCATAGGTGCAGTAACTACTCTCCTAGTGGGATTCATTTGTTTGACCAGGTTTTCAAAGTTGGATACGCGCCTGGCAACCAACCCAAATTTACTGGCCGTTATCCTTTTTTCTCGTAATGCAAACCAGAGTTGGCTGTCACTCTGAGTGAGTGTTGCCTTCTCTAGACTCACTGCATCATCCTGTGAAACACTTAAAGACTCTAGAGACGCTTGACTTTCCTGACTTAAACAAATCGTGACATTATTTTTCAGTCTATCTCCTGCATTCTCCAAAGGTAAATCGGGGAAATCAGTACAGGAAAAGTCATTTATCACATAATCTTGGGATAGCTTCTGCTGGTAAGACAGAACTGAGCCCTTGGGAACATATCCAAATTTAGAAGGTACCAGTGTTATTTTTTGGATGTCCTCTTTCTTGGGTGCTACTGTTGCCATTAGAGGTTTCGGTACAAGCCCATCCAGATGTTCAGAATTCATCACCTCATACATATCTGCAGGAGAGTACAATGTACTCTTGATGAATTTTGAATAATCTGCTCCCATTTGAGGTTTCTTTACCCATACATCTTGAATGGCTTTATTTTGATTTTTTTTCTCCCTGGGAATGTTCCATCTTTGAGGTAAACTAGTACAAGTTAAATTATCAGGAACTGCTTTCAGCCCAAGCTGCTTGCAGTGGGCCATATAAAATAACAAGCCAATGACATGATGACAGAATCCCCCTGTTCCAGCAACACAAGAGCACTTGCCCTTTATTTGCTTGGATGCTTGGTTTACTTCTACTTCCAGGCTGTGAGGTGGCTCACTTTTTCTCATTGACCTGTAGCACTTGGCTGTAAGTCGACTTGCAGTCCCCTGTGAATAAACTGCAAAAAAAAACATGTTAAAGATTAATAAAAAAAACATGCTCTTACTGTAGTATAAATACATGTAAGTTAGTATATGTCTTTATTAGCCCAGTTTTATATCTATATTTGTTCTGGGATTTTATATTGCTATGATTTACGCGTCGCTTACAAATTTACAATAGTTCATAGCTTAGTGTAGCTCAGTTCATTTCATTGTAGATGTATCTCAGTATGATGTTACTGGTTTAGGAGAACTTGATTAAACATTAAAACAATTCCACAACCCGGTGTGAATGAAGAGTTTCGTACCTTTAATATCGTGCAAGTATCCAGGCTCGGCAAAGAACTTATAAGCTTTCGAAGTGCTTTCACAACCTGACTCTTTCTTTGCATGTGCCTCTACTTCACTAAAGGTGCACGTGAGCACAGGGAAGCATGATAAGTCACTAGCCCCACCTATAGCATAATAACAATGAATTAGTTTTGTTTTAGAATGAGTGTACGTAAAGAGAACGATTGTTGATACTCGAAGGGCAGCATGAATTCACACGCAGGGAACATAAAGAGCAACATGCACACATATTTACGGACCAATAAATGTTCACTATTTCATGCAAAATTCTTACGATCGAAATGATTATTATGATAACTACAAAACTATATAATATAAAGTTGTTTCAAATCCGAGAAATCTGACTAAATAGATTGAGTTAGTTATAGATAAACATTAAAGATCGCGAAGTGCTTCTTACCTGTTGAGGCCGCCATCATGTTGCGAGTAACTCGCAGAGTCTGGTTCTGTTTTGGCTTCAGAAAGCTTTTTCTTATCGTTTTACGGCCCCTAAAATCCTGTAACACTTAACTTTAACATTTAAAGCAAAATAATTCGGAGAAATTTTGTCCTAAAACGAATTACGAAAGAACAGGCAGACCTTCTAGTACTGAGTATTGACGCTGGCGTCTCTCACGCTCTCTCTGTTGTCAAGGAATGTTTGGATGGCTTGCCCTCCACACAGGCGTTGCTATGGGAAAATCGTCACGTGATCAAATTGATGCAAAAGGCCTATAGATCGATTTCACTTAGGTCACGTGAATCTTAAAAATCTTTATTGCTGATTCAAATAAAATCAAGGTGCGTTTTTCTGAAAGAGAACTAAAAATTACGTATTTTTGACAAGTTTTATCAATCTAGGATATTTCTCGCCGAAAATATAAGCGATCAAATGTGCGCCATGTTTACAGTAAAATGTATGGCGCCGCCATCTTGGTGTACCTCCAAGGTACACCAAGATGGCGGCCAGATTACCAAGTTTCATTAAAGTTCACAATTACGAAGAATTATGACCTAAAATGTATCTATTTGCATAGATATTCACTTATTTGACATGTTGGTTTGTATTTAGAAGGTTTTTGGCTGAAAGTTGCACTAATTTGACTCCTCAAAATACGTGACTGGTGAGTGCGTGACTCAAATCGCTTCATCGATATCTCCGGAACAAAATGAAAGAAACCGATGAAATTTGGTGTGAAGCCGTGCTTAGGTAAGCTCTAAACTGTATCAAAAGCACAACTTGGTAGAGTTCATAGTTTCGAAGTTAGCAATTTGATGACGTCACATGAAATCGATCTATTGTCACTTGCGAGTCCTCACAGTGACGTCATTGTAATGGCGATTCGGTTCCAGGCCCCCGGACAGTTTTAAGCATAAAGTGTCAATTTGAATGGCGAAAAAGAGACCTTTCCGAAGGTGGAACTGAAAAATAAATATACTCTTGATAATCAGAAAAGAATGAACTTTATTATTCTGCAATAAAATAATGATGCAAAATTTGATTTCACAAACACTTTAAGTGCTGTATGAAATGTCCACAATAGAAATTACACCCAGAAAATAAAGTATTTGTTATGCTCTTGGTCATTTTTGCTGTGAAAACTCAAAACAACTACCGTCCAGCCAATCCGAAAGGGAGAAAACAAAAGATCTTTCAATCACAAATTTGAGATCTTTTCCCACGTACAATATTCTTCGAAATTAAATCCTAGTTAATTTGATCAAATATAAATTAAAACTTCAAAAATTATCGAATGAAAATGTATTTTTTCGACGGGTTTCTATTGAATTTATGAGTATCGGAGTAACTATACGTTTCCTAAGCCAACTCCCCAGTAGGTACTGGACGTGACAGGCGCCGACAATGGCTGCCATACGTTTCAGAGCTCTAGCTCTAGTTTCATTTTTATTCAGTTTTTATGTTACACCCATTAGAGTAAAGTTTCCTAATGAACATTATAATGGATTGTTCATCCAAAATGACTTATTTAATCCTTCAACAAGCTCTAGACGTGCCGGTTTTGATGTTTGGACGACAGGACTATCTTACGGCCTTAAAATTGCGAAACGTACAAGCTCCACCTCTAGAATTCGTATTCAAGTTCACACTTGGAATAGACATGGCTTCTTATTGATAGCAGCTCCGGAGAGATCTCTTCTCATCGATATTACTATATCCATGGACATTGAACGTAACCCTACCCTGGTTCCAGAGGCCACAGTGACCGACGTAGGTACATAGTCTGTTAGAGAGACAGGATAAGCAGATATTCAACAAAGTTAGAAAACTCGAGCTACATCCCATGAATGATCTCCTTCCGAAAGCTAAAGTTACCCAATATAATCTTAGAAAGAAGCATAGTCTACTCCCTAAAGTTAATACCTCACGTTTTAAGAACTGCTTCATTAATCGTCTCATTTTTAAGTACAACTTGGCTGTCTAATCCTTTTATTGTCACCTATTTTAACCTCGCGTGCATAGTTATAGCCTGCGGGGGTGGCCGCTTCTTGTGTGTTCACCCAGCGGACTTCCCTTGTTTGGGTAGGCCCGTTGGGTGGGCGTGCAACAGGCGGTTGCTTTCGCAGGCTAGCATAGTTGTATACATTAATAAATAGATCAAATGTTAGGAATTGTATTCTAGATTTTTATTTGCTTTTTAGATTTTTACTTGCCTTTTTATATTAGTAACTTAAATTAACATATGATTACAACATTATTATTATCAGTATCATTAACAGTATTTAATGTGTATACACAATTGTATTTGTATTTAGATTGTAATTAGTATTCCGTATTTTATTAAATTACATTGTAACATATGATATGTCTTTTATCAATGAATTAAAGACCATTATTATTATTATTATTATTATTATTCTTATCAACCAATGAAATTACGAGAAAGAAGAATAGGTAATTAACACCTTTTTACATTCCGTGCCGCAGAGTACCCTAGTTCTTACGCGGACCATTACTTAAACCTTTATAAATTCACACATCTAACCTAGCTCATTAAATTTAATAGCTTATATTATCATTCCTTTTTCCTACATATTTGTAAATTTTATTTAAAAAAAAGGAAAAACAGTGCAAAATAAATGAATCTGAAATCTGCTCCCAGTTTCGCCCATGAAGCAGACAGGTGACGGTGCCTGGGTCACGAATCCAACAGTTCTTGCAAAAGCGCGCTGCCTTTCGTTGAACTACCTCTAGGCGATCTGCTTAGCGTACTCTAGGTGCGAACGCACCAGGGTCTTAAAGGCTTCGTCTTTGATGTGTTCTGCACATCTTTTAACATTTATTTTTACAAATACAAGCGCTCTATTAGCTTTAACTGCGATATTGGTAACATGCTTGTTCCAATTTAAGTTATGTGACAGTTCAACCCCAAGGTATGACTGACTATTTACTGATTCCAGTGGTATGCCATTTATTATGTACTTTTATACAGCTGTGAATTCTCAGTGTTTTACATTTAGTCACATTAAACGAGAAGCTGATTTTTACGGAGGGAGGAAAACCGGAGAACCCGCAACCCTCGAATGCAGATAAGGGTTATAGGGTTTGTATTGTTTTAGGGGTAGGCTATTGTTTGGGTAACCAATAACATATTTTCAGGTTGCAAACGGTGAAATCTGCCCCGTCTTCTCCTGTGGTTTGTATCGAAGATTGAGATAGGTGATCAATGTGTTTATTAGTTAGACTTTCATTTATGAGGTCTCTATTCCTCCCTTAGTACTCTCGATAAGACTTCCTCGTCTGGCTCAGTGGACCTCAGCTGTTGATAGTCGCTGGCACCAAGCCTTCGTTGTCGCAACCTTTGAATGAATAAAAATACATCAATTTTCAGTTACGACCCTTTGACGACTGCTATATTTATGCACTCGCAGATGTACAGAATTTCATATTAGAAAATTCAAATTTCAGTCGAACTAATTTAAGGAAAATGTACCAATTAATTTGAATTAACTGTTGGCTCTTTACTGATTCGGGATGGAAGCTTTTTTTTGGAAAAACAAAACTAATTTATAAAGTCTTTTAATCTTAATCATTATCTCAAATAGTCCTGTTTATTCGAAAATTACCGCAGAATTCGATGACTATATACAGACGCTATAAAACTAGAGCCGGACTAGAACAATATGCACAGAGTTGTGCATAGCCCACGTTTATGATATTTGCGAACGTTTCTCTTCAGAATGAGACTAAAACTGAGCGTCTATAGTCACCGTGTTGACGACTGTACAGTCTCCTGTACGGGTTACCTCCATGTCAATTGAATAAGTTGTATAGAGTGCAAAATGCTGCTGGCAGACTCGGTTTTAATTGATGGCCTAGCATCTTTATACATTAGTGATTAGCTGCTACGTATACTACGACTACCAGGCTGTACGACCTTAACTATCCTTGGTGATATAGCATTTATATGTGCAGCTCCAAAGCTTTGGAATGCTTTACTTAAGTGAAATTAGGCGCGCTGAGACATTAGTTCAAAACGTCTTTTAAAGTTACACTTACTTAAAATAGCATTTCCTTGAATATAATATTTATAGTAAACATTTTACCTTTTACATCATTTCTATATATATTATAACAATAGTTCATTGAACGCTAAGGGCCGATTTTTTGAACGGAGGTCTGCGTCTTAGACGCCGTCTATCTACTGCCCATATAAGGTGTTCAGCCCTGAATAAGGATCTCGTATCCAGACCCCATTTACTGAATAACTTGACGCGTGTAGACTAGGGACGACTGCAGCGTATAAGACAAACTGCGGAAATTTCAAAATTTAGCGAGTACTTTCATGTTTTCTGCGAATATTAAGAGTTTTGCTGGAGAGATAAGATTCAAATACTCAGATGATTTCCTCCAGACACTAAGAAACAACATATGTTTTGGACAATATAGTTTAAGTTTGGGCCACTGGGATAAAATTGCCTTCAAACACGAACAATTTACCGCCAACAGATAGTGTTTTCGGCAAAATTCCGCGATTTACACATGAGCTCGCGCATGCGCCCTAGTTCCTCAACTCTGTCGGTGTTTAATACAGTGGTGTTGGGAATTGGACATGGGTTAAAATAATCAGCCTTATAAATTGACATATATTTAAATATCAGTGTTTTATCTTTTATATTCATAATTATTATTATTAAGCACAGTTTTTATACTGTTAGCGATTCCTTTGTTAGTGTATACGGTTATGTCTTAAGTCAGCCTAGTCCCATGCATTCTGGTTGGTATTTTTCTGATTGAGTTAATGGGATTCCTGTGGTTTGTACTGGTTTATACTGCTCAACTCGTGACCAGGGTCTTCTCGGTCAGATCCAAGATGGCGGCTACTCCGACAGAAGACCCTGGTAAAGGCTGAACTGTCACGTATTCTGATTGGCTCTTCGATTATGACGCAAGGGTTGTTCTTACAATGCTTTTTATTGACCCAACGGACTGAGTCCAGTCTGAGAGATGAACTTTTATATAGATTCAATTGCTCAGTCAAATTTGATCAATATAACGATTTTAAATAACCTTAAACACGTTGTGTAGGTAGAGCAATAGATGAAGTCAGTGAGAAAGCCAGGAGAAGCCGTTAAATCTGAACATGTGCTGTCGATCGCTTTGCTTCAGCGCTAACGGAAAATTAACGGCTTTTTGGGATTCTCTTCCAGCTTAGATACATCCTGGTAGCATTGTAATACCCTTCCACAGTTTCTTTATCCAAGTAAACTCCATTTTTAGCTGTTTAGTAGACATGTTTTCACTGCATCGTACGCCACGTGGAATTTGGTGTGGAATCGTTAATCGCATCTTGCTGATCTTGCTCACTCCAGATTGGGATACCTATGGTTTGTAGGCACGTGATGAAATATTCCATATTTAGCTTGGCCGCCATCTTGGATGCCCACATCACGTGATTAAAATCTCCATGATTTCTGGAGATTTTTGGTCACGTTATTCAGCCTTTACCAGGGTCTTTTCTCGGAGAAGCCGCTATCTTGGATCTGACCGAGAAGACCCTGGTCACGAGGTTGGTACTGCTCATGATGAACCGTGACGTCACAAACCAGTACAAACAACCCAACAGGAAAATTAGCAGCCAGAATGCGTGGGACTAGGCTGGTCTCATATTGCTGGTTTTCATCGTCGAGACACTCGATCGCAAAATTGGTTTGCGTTGATAAAATCAAATAAAACATCTTGGTACTTGTAGAACTATCAAAAATAAACTTATACCCCAAATATTGGAACATTAGATTATTTTCTAACGGATCTATGGACCAATGAATCGGTACGACAATTTTACAGTACTTTGTATGCGGCCGCCATCTTCGTGTCGCCTCTCTGGGACACACTTGAACATGGCGGCCATAAAACGAAAATACAAATAAAACGAAAATACAAATAAAGCTTAATTTCCCATCAACATCATTGGGTTTCACTTCAAAACTCTTTGAATGCAACTTTTAAATATTTATCGAGTAAAAAAAAAAAAAATTGACACAATTACATGGATTTTTATGTCTTCCGGAAAACACGCTGGGTCATTCTGTCATAAAATTCAAAATTTATTTACTCCGAAACAATACACCCCATCTACATTTAAGTCAAATGGTATCGATGTCAACAATGGCTACACAAACATGAAGTCATCAAACATGAAGTCATCGTGTTCTTCACAATTTTCCTGTCGAAACATCATATAATTAGATTTCGATAAAACTTACAGATGATGAGATTCGAAATCCAAAACTATCGACTAGTATTCCTCCACCAAATGAACCAGAAAATAACCTAGAATTAAAAGCAACAGAAAGGAACTGAATTCTTGGATCTCAGTCAATCCTCAGAGATTCAAATGATAATGACATGATTTGGAACCCTAGCTCCCCTTCCTCCTCTGGTGCTGGTTCTAGTCATTCGTGAAAAAAAAACACGGTTAATTGACCATGCTCGCTTCTGAGCAACAGAGCTTTATAAGATAGAGCTTTGTACCATATTCAGCTAGGCCAAGGTTCTCAACCCATTGGGAGACTCAGACTATTTACCATGACTACTGGAGAAACATTAACGAAAAGCATTTTGTTTCTTTCTTCTCAGTCACACAGGCAGTTACGACGGAGGATCCATGGAATATGTTTTTGGGAGAAAGTTATGAAATAGGCCCAAATATGGCCTCTTGATCTTAGGTGCTGTATGTTGTAATTTGGCGAAGAATGGGCTGTTGTCACGACAAGTGAAGCAGGATCCGATGGCGCTTAAATCAACTATAAAATATAATTAACAGTCGATATTGGTGAATATTCCCCGAAACGAAGTCAATATCGAATGAGCCTGAGGCGAATAATTGTTTTAGTATATACAACACGGGAACCTGCTTTTGGGACTTGCATTTTGTTGAATTTCTAAAATTTTCCGCATCGGAAACAATCGCGAAACGTGAATTTGCGCCTGCCATTTTGTTTCAAAATTATCCCGAGTTTTGTAGGTGGCTATTGCTCATTATTCCGAGATAGCGAGCCAATCAAATTGTATGATCTATGTAGGTTCCCGTGTTGTATATACTAATACTGAATACACCGCTACTCGATCATTCGTGAGTTATCAATGTCTCCGCGCATCCATGTATCAGCCTCTATTTCTCAAGAACTCGATCAACTTACGCAACATTTACTACTGCTGTGAAAACTGCGGATATAACGCCGTCAGTTGAGGAATCATCCGACATGCCTTCTTTTCTATAAGTAGATGTACAAAGCATTTACTGTTACAGTAAAAAAAACGCTGAATTTGAATGGGACCAGAAACAACCATCGGGGCTGATGAAAGTCAGAACCCGGTTAATTATTTCAAAATTGACTCGAAACCCAAGGCTGTTTGAACTTATTTATTAACTCTTAGTCAAACCACCTCAGTTTGATAAGCAAGCGACCACCCGAATGTCAAGCGAAGGTCACTGGCGAATCGAGAGCCCCTCCTTAGCCGTGAAAGAGAAGCTACACTGAGGCCTCCCATATTTTGGCAACAGAAACAACGTCCACAGAGGCAGACGTCCACTTTTCCTGAACGTTTGAATCCGCCACCGCCAATGCTTTCTTTTTTTCCTGCAATGTGATTGGTTCGCGCTAGCTGTCTAACTTTCCTGGTTACAGTATTCGTACGGTAAAGGAGTATTCAGTTAACTACAACTGGATAAGTCATATAGTTTGCTATCTTTCTCACCTAGCCGTTTTGACCATGTCAGGGAGTAATGTGGCGTATATCGATGCTGAAGCAGTTGCAAAGACTATCAAAGAAATCGCCACCAGCCAAACCTTCCTGAGACAAAAATAAATAATGATACCAAGAGAGAAATATATAAAACTCCGCGTATATTCATGATCACATGCGCTATGACCAAATACAACCCAGGAAAACGCCGCGTGCTGACGCAACTGTCACGGTTAGTTTCAGTAGAAAAGGCTTTGTTTGCCGCTATATATAATATCTGAAAATATCAAAATAGTTCAAAATCCCGCTAAAACTGATTGAATATTTCACTGAACAACAACAACAACCACAATAGCAACAACAATAATAATAATGGTTTATTGACAGCATCTCCACAAAATGGCTCTTCTTCTTCTGTCAAGATCTAAGAAGTAAATATATCCAACTTTAGTATTATTTCATCAGTGAATATAGAGATTCCCGTGCTCTGATTGGTCGAGAATTACGTACGTCGCTACATTCACCCGAAGAGCGCCTGGAGGTGAATATAACATACGAGGCATTTGCGAAAATGGCCGCTCGCATATTTACCGATGTTTCTCACGAAGAAATAAAAATATGAAAGAAATAGAGAATATTACATGGCCGCGCGGAGATACGGATTTTATCTTCGAGATGAAATATCATTTATTTATTATACGACTTGGCGTTTTCGAGTGCAAATACGGGCTAAAACGAGAGCAAATATGAGACCGTATTACACGGGTCACAAACAGGTTTATTCAACACTTAAAAGGTTTTGTAAGCGCGCGAGCCAATCGAAATGGGGCTGTTTGAGTAACAACTCAGCTTTTAGCGCGGGAAAAAAATTTTCAGTGCGCGTTCGCCCCCGACATTTGACTTAAACTGAGAGGTTTCTTCTCTCGAGATTTCTTGTCTCAAGATTTTCTTCAGAGCAGTAAGGTAAGCCAAACAAACCTTTATTGTTCGTGTTAGGTGTCGTATAATGAACAATTTATTACACGAAACGTTGTGTAATACAGCTGGGAATTTTTACTCGTCAAATTTATTTTTTCTCGCCTTTCAGGCTCAAAAACTGACTCGTAAAAATACCAAGCCGTATTTCACAACTTTCCGTGTAATAACCTCTTTATTTTCACGTGTGAAGGTATCACTTTTTAGAAAGAAATATACACTGGTATTTCATCATGTGTTGGACTATCAGATGTAGCCGAGCCCTTCTCAATATTGATAGATTGATCAGTAGAATATCTAAATAATATCTATAGTTGTCAAATACACTGAAGCTAAAATGGCTGCTTTCAGCGAGAACGTTGCTTCTAAAAACACGAAGAAAAGCATGGCTACCTCATGATCAGTATGCTACTAAAATCGTGGTACAAAGAAAATTACGGAAAAGAGAAACAACTAAACAGTGATCACATTAAAGAAAGCAGCTTTTCTATTGTATGGGCTGAAAAATTGGCATTCATAATTTACATCTCTTCAAGAAGTCAAGTGATTCCGACCGGCAGGTTTTTAACTCAAATCATCTACAAACATACGCAATTTTGTCTCCAGATCATGCTTTCGGGTTCCTGGTAAAGTTGTGATTGAAACTCAATGCATCTAATTAAAATACAGGTCAGTTTTCATCCTTAAACGTATTTTTGATGTCCGAATACAAGCTGTTGTGAAAGCCACAAGATTCAACTTCAAGTGAAAGTTATCGAATCTCGGCCAAATTTTAGCTTGATTTCAATTCGCTCTTAAGTTTACCGCTTGGAGGGAAAGAGGAAGCGCCTTGCAGATCTCTGATTCACAATATGGCGGACCAGAATAATGTCAAACCTTAGAGTATTTTTAGTTTCTCAAAGAGACCGTTCCATTTAGCATTTTAGAACAAGAGGGTGCATTGTTCGCATGTTTTTGCAAGGGAAATATTTATTACTCGGGCTACCTGTGGTAGCTCCGAGGTATAAATTAGGCGTCGTTATTTTTTTTATTTTTTTTTGCGTTCAGTCACAAATCGCCATAGCGCTTTAGCGCATGCGTGAAGTCTACGCGCATGCGTAGAATGCGCCATACGAGCACATGGTTGAGCAATGGCGGATTTGTTGGAGGTCTCGTTTCGTCGTCCTCTGAGCATGAATACTTCTCGTCGTCCTCTGAGCATGAATACTATGGAGTCTAACACGCTCAAAACATATACAAAGGCTCACACCGTTCGCGGTAGACCCACACTAAAAGATGTCGAGCGTTTTCGGATCGGGTCGATCCACGATGTTTACGAGAGATCAATTTACGAGCGAACCATTATGAGTGAACCTTGTATCGAGAATCATGTTATATCAAATGAACTATCTCATGTTAAGTCAAATAAGCATCATCGTGTATTCAAACGTGATCGTGAACCCAGTAGAATACCAGTACGAATTCTGAAACGTCTGAGGAACAAGAGCAGAAAGCTAAAGGTCAGTTTGTCTACAAACGCATTCGTCCTAGCATACCGAAGTCCTCTGACTCTGAGCTGCATTGTTATGTGAAGGTTAGAAAACTTGCAAAAAATGAATGTAAGCTTAATAAAAAGAGAATAAGCTTAAATAGAATCACACAACATAAAAAGAAGCTTTTGTTGAATTGCTCTAGCAGGGTTTATCAAGGGATAATTAGGTTGAAATATAGAGCTAGTCGGTATTTATCATTGGGCCATTCCATTTTATATGCACACCCCCCCTATTGAGGGACTTGGATATCCTTGGGGGAGGGAGGGGGTAAAACTGACAAACATCCAGAGGGGGACGAGTAATATATCCAAAGGGGTAGATATCCAAACCAGGGATATCCTGGATGGTAGCCAGGATATAATATCCAACAGCCCCACCCCTATTGAGAAACTTGGATATCCTTGGGGGGAGAGGGGAAAATCCAAGAGGGCTGGAAAGGCTATCCAAGGGGGTCTGGAGAAACAGCACCCAAAAAAAACAAAAAAAACATCCAGAGGGGGTTGCCCAAAATTATATCCAAAGGGGTATAGAAGTGAATCCCTCAATAGGGGGGGTGTGTATATAAAATGGAATGGCCCATTGTTTTCTTGTAATAGACTGATGTGTCTTTACAAGACTCACACCCATATATCCAATTATTGTAAATTTAAACTGAGTACAGACATAGAGAAGAACCCTGGTCCTACTCCAATGTACATTGACCCTAACAAAACAACAGCACCATATAGCCAAGGTAATGAGTTGGTATTTGGACAAAATGCAGGACAACAATGTGTTGCAATGAGTTTGTGCTCTTTGATTTACAATAATAAACAAGGAATCAATTCTGCCAATGATCTCGAGTTAATAATGAATATTGGAAATCAGTTGTATTCAGGTTTGTCTCAATTAGCCAGACATTCCTTTTTAATGCAGACAGAATTACCACCAATGTTAAATGTGTTTGAGACTGACTATCAAATTCAATACAGTGAACGCTACACTGGTACTAAATTATATCAAGAGACTACAATAGAAGGATATCAGTACTGTACTTCTTTACAAAGAGCCTTTGAATCACTCATGTATTTTGTATTAACAGTAGGGTGCACTGCTGTTGCTATATATTGTAATGGTAATGTGGGGTTCAAAATATTTGATTCTCATGCAAGGGATTTATATGGCAGAAGCCATCCCCAAGGAACATGTGTGCTGCTTGAAGTATCATCACTGAATAGCTTCAGTTAGTACAGTATTTTCAGAGTATACATAATGATATATTTGAGGTAAAGGGAGTGCAAATTTATGAAGTTCAAAATAGCATACCTGACCAGAACTAGGCATATGAAACCAGAAAGTTCAATATAAGTTGTGCAGTGGCTCTCTATTCACTTTCTACTCCATAATTAGACCATGTAGTTATTGGAATTCAAACACAGTATCTATGGTTGTGGACAATGCCAAAAGATTATATGATAATCTTTCTTTAAACATGCATTTACCATCAGATGATTTACCGAAAACTGTTGATGTTTGTGGAGCTGAAGTAAGTTTAGATCTTAAAAGTGATAGCAGTGAAGGAGTATTGTCTGATTCATCTGAAAGCAAGTCAATTCTCCAAAATGTTATAAAATGTAATAGTGAATGCACAGGGTTTTTGATGTGGCTTCCATGTTTTTGTATAAGTTGTATTTCTAAACCCACGAAAAAATCAAAGTATAAATATTCCCTCTTGGTCTACAATGACAGTCAAATGCCTCCAATTCAATATACTAAAAACATAGATGGTATGGCTTGTCTTGTCGAGGCCATTGGCAATATTAAAAAAATATATCACTCTGCAGACCATTACCAAATACAGTTTGTGTCATGTTCAGCTAAAACTGTTGACAGAAATGAAAGAAAAAAGATGATAAAAAAACAAAGGCAGAAACAGAATTATGAAGCAATGGAACCGTCAAAGAAGAGAATATTATTAGAAAAAAAAGAAGCAAGAGATACTAATAAAAATAACAATTGATTGACCACAAACTTGTTAACCTTCAATAAGTAGAGGTACATACTGTAATTCTAGGTCTTCCAGATGACAAGGGCACTTGCACGAAAATTGCTCAAAATTTGAAACTCAAAATTATTTAACTATAAATTAAATGAATACTGCCCCAATAATAACTTTTTTTATCAAATTCCAAAGGAAAGGTTGAACATTTTACAGTTTTTCTTTGGGCTGTCTGCCAAAACATGTAACATACAGGCTTAGGTGGAATGGGCCAAGCCATGTAGTGACGTCATTTACTCATTACTATATTGAGCGATTTTCGTGCCCCTTTATCAAAACTCGATTACGACCAAACTGATATCCAGCCTGATATTCCTCCCAGCTTTAATAACTAATATACAATCTGCATTTCCGAGAAAGTGAAGAAACTTTCCCACATAAAGTTCATAATATTGGGATCAATAATAAGCCAACTTCTAACATTTTGTGTGTTTTAAAACATTTGGGGCATTGTTTATAACTTGAGGCCTTAGAAGGGTGCTTACTGTCAGTATTACAGAGGGGACATGTTGTGCAGGCTAGAAACAAGTTGGCCCACACCACAGGGATCCCAACAATGACACGCTCCGCATATGGGACACCCAGACACTGCGTTTTTTTTTTAAACAAACTGCAAAGCGAAATCCATTCTCCTTCCCAGGCCCACCGGAAGAAAAGTCGGGGAATCAAAACAAATTTCATTCATGTGGCCTGGAAACGAGCATGAGTGTTGTCTCAAATGTTTTAAATTTTATTTCTCTCGTATGGATCGACATCAACAAACGTTTCAATTGCTTAATTGATATTACGCTTCTCTGCTACTATCGCGTTCACTCGGGCCTCTATAAAAAGAGGCCCGAGTGAACGCAGATATGCGTCTTGTTTCTATATAAAGAAGGCCTGCATGGATCGTCATTTTCGCACAGTTCACCGAAAGCTGAAGCTGGCCGCGATTGCTGAACTGTGTGAAGCTATAAATTAAAAGCCTTACTAAAACAGCTGCACGGCGTAGAAACTCTTATATGCCTTCAACAATTCTCTGAACTTCGATCCAGACAGGTACTTCATGAATATTTCATTTATTCTGCTCAATATATCTTTGTCGAATCAATACTGATTTACGCTTCTAGAATGTCTGCCACTGCCATGCCATTATGTCAGCATCGAAATATACGGAGCACAGTTATCACTAAATCTACATAATATAACAAACCAGTCTTCCTGTCCACTTTGAATAAAAAGGAACGAATATAAAGCGGTATTAATATAGCTGTTTCTAGAATCCGAACTTTTTGGCGAGAAACCGAACACATCTCGCTGCGGCTCGGCTCGGTAAATATCCACCACTATTCACCTCCACTTTGGTGAATAATTGTGCATTATCCCATGAATGCGAACCAATCAGATTGCTCGATCCAAGGTTACCGAGTTGGTATATACTAACTATAATTGATTTATAACCCGTCGAATATTTTCTTCCGCGTCACGTGACCCGAAATTTTCTCTCCGTGAGCAGGAAATATCATGTTGTGCTGGTTTGACAACCCTGTTGATCGTATGTTTCTTATAACATACGCAGCAAAATATCTGGATTCTGGTTGGTCGATGACGAGTGTATCTAAATGTTGCTGAGTGCACAGTCGAATGCTCTCAGCAAATGTTTGTTCAGTATATTATAAAATAGTCGCATGAACGCGCCGAGTGTTATACGTTCTAATAATTGCACGAGCCTTTATACTCATCACCGGTTCTGACAGGGGTTTCAAAATTCGCGTGAATTTTTTGCGCCTCGGCATTTAAAATTCTCACAAGGATTTTGATATCCCCGTCGAATCCGTTGACTCGTATATGAAACATCAGTTCAACTGCTCATTAATTATTACATGCAGGTTATATTTTATGTAAGCATTGTTTCTATTGTTTGTAATTAGGAGTATTGTTGGACTATTGTGTATAGTTTTCCCTCTCATAGGTTAATATTCGTTTTGGGACTGGAGAGTTCAACAAGAGATTAAGTAGTGTAGTTGGTAAGGGAGTAGATTATAAGAAAATTGGTTGGAATCCCGTTGGAGGCAGGTCTTTTCATTCGATGGCACTTCACTTCTGTATAATTGTTGACATGTTAGTTTCCCAGTTGTTATAGACATTTCAAAGACCTAGTCTTCGAACTTCACGACAGTATGTCACGTGGTACAAATTGAGACTTCTGGTTGGTAGTTGTTCTCATGAATAATAAATGAGTAGTAGAACAATGTTTAAGTTATAGATACAGAATCAGTGCATGGTCGTGTTTTAGTAAAGTTTGAGTTTGAGTTTGAGTTCGAGTTTGTAAATTCGGTAATAATAATGTCAGTTTATTTCAAACCCTTTCGCAGTCTTATACTGAATTATAGGGACGTTAGCATATGGCACAACGTTAACATAAGTATTATAGGGCTTGTCTTGACATATAAAACACACTTATTCAGGCTTATTGATACATAACAAGGACACGAATTATGTATATATTTGACTTATCAAACGTCGATATGTATAGAGCCATATTATTCAGTTATTTTGGCAATACGACCTATTTTGTCCAAGAAATCGAAGCAAAAGCTTATATAAAAAGGATGAATCTGTATCAGATTTACAGATTACTGGTTGGACCGACAACCAAGTGAACATCACTGAAGACAATGTTGGAGTTGTTCAATACAAGTTTGAATTCTATCAAAACATTCATTGAACATCAGGCACTGAACCTGCTGAACATCTGTGTTGTTCTAGCTGTTGTTGAATGTTGGCATGGGTTGACCGACAACCACGAGAACATTACTCGACGCAACGTTGGTCGTTGTGCAATCAGATGTTCAGTTGGTTTGACGGGGGCCTTAAATATATATGTTTTTAACGAACCTTTGTGGTAGAAATGGAAGTAATGGCGTTGGACCAACCAACTGCGCAAACAAGGTAGCAGCAACGACGATACTCACAATAAGGAAATTACTGCTTCCCTATGGAAAAGAAGATTGTATGACGGTGCAGCTTATGTTGCCATACACCATGTTACGATTAACGTTGCAGGTACTGGAGTTCAACAGAATCTCATTCCCAGAGCCAGTACGTTAAAGTGCATATGAGCCTTCGTGAAATTTTCATAGCTATGAACCTCCGAAACGTTTTGAGTACTTCTGCGAAGAAATTTTTGGTTTACAGGGAATACTCTATCTTCTGCGCTTGTTTGAAATCGTGGAAACGTGACCTTTCCTGATCCATGACCGCGTAAGTAAAAGCCTAGGTCGATTCCCGAGGTGACGTCATCTCATTAATGCATTATTATCCATGGCGCCTTTCCATCACAAAAATATCGATTTTTAGATAATATACAGTTTATGAGTTGTTGGTAAAGGAAAAAAAGGCATATTAATGAAAATTGCACGATCGCGAAGGCTCATATGCACTTTAATTCGGCCAGCGGTAACCAAACGCTTCTTGACTGGCGCTGAACAAAAGGAACGCGGGCTGTGGAAACGAGACTGAAATCCAGTTTTTGGGTACGTTGGGCCGAGACTGCCTTTTCACAGGGTCTCGGTGTCACTAGATTTTCGGGCTCGCGAAACAATCAAGTTACACGACAAAAATCAGGGATGCCGTGCACCTAAAATGAATGTTGTGTGATTCGGGCTTGATCAGCTTGATACTATAATAAATAGTTTGTATTCAAATTGAAATATTATCAGGGCGAAAATACACAGTTTGGGAGTCAACTGTCGATTTCAAGCACATGGAAAGATTCAACAGGACCAACGGTAACTGTGAAACCGTTTGATACGCAGATTTTCTACATGCTTCAGCTTTATGCACTACAATGGTGATGTTTAAGAAATGATGATACCATTTGACAGGGACCTTACTATCGATTCTCTCTCTCTGATTCGGTAATTGCTTTTATTACCAAAGAAGAATACTATGATCATGTTAATAGGTCATGATCTTTTACGATCTCGTTTTTTACATGTTTTAAGCCAGCCCAAAGACTCAATTGAGGGTCTGACATGTCAGTTGTCAGTTAAAATTTTGGCCATTTGTCAGATAGCCCTAATTAATCATAACTAGAGAAAATTTACAATGTTTGACGCACATAAACGAAATTTGTCAGTTGTCAGCTATTTTTCGGTTGTCAGTTGTCAGTAAAAAAAATCGTCATTTGTCAGTTATTTTTAAGGCCGTTTGTCAGTAGTCAGTTAACCCCATTCAGAGCCTCTCAATTCCATCCTTCCCTCTAACTCTCGCCCTCAACCTCCTTATCAATACCCCCTACCTACTAACGCGGCATACAAAAAAGAGTAAGATATTTTTGTTCACGTGTATAAAAGGTCCAATTTTGAGTAGCATGGAACCTCTCGAGATCTGTATTCTGACTGCACCCATCATACTATACTTCTATTGTTTTTGTACTGCACTTTCTAAAGGTTATGATGTTTTCTATTGTTGGGTAGGCCAATACTGTCGTTCGTTTTGAGAAGTTCCACCCGACCCCCAATTTTCTACAAAAAAAAAAATTAAATTGTACTTATCTGTATTGTTATTATCTGGAAACTTTCAAATATCTGCCCTCCGAATCATTGTGCTATTCGTTTGAGTTTCAAAAGTCACCGACATATATTGAGTCTCATTCCTTCTATTTTTCACGAGATTTTAGCGAGATCTGAATTTCGGTGCCCTACAAAATGGCGACCACTGAAATTTGGAAACGTGCTATTCTTCTTCTTTCTCCTCTCTGGCCGCTTCCGCTTCATACTTCTCTAGAGCGTTGTTCAAGTGGCCCACCAGGGCATTGGCTTGGTTCCGCGCAGATCTTGTATTTCCTTCAAGTACGTCTTCTCTAACAAGCTCTTCAAAACAGGGAACTCCTTCTTCTCCACCTGCTCTAGCTTCTGCCGGTTCAAATCCTCCCGTGCGACCAACAGTTCTCGGTAGAGTTGGGCCAAGAGGTCTTGAAAATGAGCACGTTGTTCTCGTCGTACTTAATCACCCACGCATCCTGACCGTTCCAGCGGGGAATCTTCAAGGTCAAGGCTTTGCGTTTGGCCTCCCGTTGGGCCACTTGCTGCACCCTCTGAAAACAATCCCCGTTCGCGTAGGCCACCACCACCATGTACAGGGCGGACAAGGTGATATGCATCCGACTCATGGGAGGGGTGGAGGTATTCCTCAACTCGGTCTTCATTATTTTTACACTCTGCAAGAAACCCCCAAACAAACGCGCCATGTCGTCCGTCCTCTTTTCCCACAGTTTTCCTTTCCACGCTTGCAAAACACCGTACGCCTCGTCGGCAGAGAGTTGCTTTAGGCTGTCCAACCTCTCGTCTCTCATCTCTTCCGTCACGGCCACCGTACACATCTGCCCCCAAAAAGGCAGAAATTATTTCAGGTGCTCCACCTCGAAGCCTTCGCGAGCGATCTCCCAAGCCTCGGCGAACCCTTCTTTCGGGCGGATTCGTTTCCATTGAGGGATGGTGGCGGAGACCAAAACCACGTACAAATGTTGGGTCAACGCTTTAAATTGTTCGCCACTCACTTTCTCCACCTCGTCCGCCGCTAGGAATTTCATGGTGTTGATCATCTGCCCAAAGAAACCACACCTTTCGGTACTCCTGATGGAGCATAGACACCACGGCGAAGAGCCAAAACAACACGAATGCCCCTCCCCAACGGGTCACTTTTTTATACTCCCTTAGGACTCTAATTTCCACCACTCCAGAGCCAGGGTTTGGTCTATAACGGTTTCGACCACTCCGGAGCTCGAATTTGCCCTATACTGGGCTCGGCCAATCCGGAGCCCAGATTTGACCTATACTGGGTTCAACCAATCCGGAGGCTGGGTTTGTCCTATAATGGTTTCGGCGGGCCGCGGCGGGGCCGCTTGTGACGTCATCGCCCCGCCCCCTTTCTCGACCAATCAGGAGGCTGGATTTGTCCCATAGTGACCTGTTAAACTACTAAGCTAAAAGGAATAGCTTTTTTGGTATTAGTCAGGGAGCATGTGTAATCCCGTGGGAATTTTGTGTTGAAAGCAAGCCACTAGTCTAGATGTGTTAAGGGACCTCTAAAGAACATAAAAAAACTTGCCGGCAAAATTTTAACTCGCACCGGCATGATTTAGGGAGGTTTTAATGACCTCTTGTAATATATCAGCATGAAAACGAGGCTGTGTCTTAAAATTACATTTATTCCGATTATATTTCAATACATCACCACCAAATTGAGTCAGGATGCATGAATAGCTATTATCAAACTTTCCACACACTTAAAAGTGAAAAGTTCTATCACGTGACTAATAGCATGGAAGCGAGGCTTTCATGGTCAGCAGTCACCATCATCGAAGTAGAGATCCGCCATTTTAACTTACAGTCGACTTAGTCACTGAAATAATCAAGTCATTTTGATGGATATCGACCCTGATCCTGACCCTGATAAGAACCAAAAAGCAGATCTTAGTTTATGTATCATTTGTCAAGAAAAAAAGGATGAAAATCTAGTTGTAAAACCAAGTTCTCACGACAAAACACTGCAATTTATCAAGGAATGGGCTACGTATGGTGAGTTGAAGTATGTAAGAAGTTGGGCCAAGCTGCATACTTACTCTCAAGAGGCTCTGAAGGAAAGGTCATCATGGCATAGGAGCTGCCATAATAATGCAGTACACTCAGGGATGCTGAGAAGAGCCAAAGAACGTTATGAGAGGCATTTAGAAGGTCCAAATCTGACGCGAAGGAAATCAACTGTTGTAGATGAAGACAGTCACCAAATGACACGCTCAAAAACTTTGCCATACAATAAGAATGTTTGCTTCTTTTGTGAGGGTTCAGGTGGTTATCGACAAACCCTTCATAATGTATCGACATTCACAGCAGGCGAATGTCTTCGTACTGCTATTCAAATGTCTTCAAATGATAAGCTTCGGGTGAAGCTCAGTTCTGCAATTGATCCAAGTGACGCTCACGCTATTGATATCAAGTACCATAAAACGTGTTGGGGTAATAACGTAACAAGTGTACTTCGTAGAGAAAAAGCCCAAACAGAATCATCTATTAATGAAAGAGCAAGTAAAGCCGCAGCACAGATAGAATTTTTAACCATGATTGAAAATACCTTAAGAAATGGAACAATTCTAACAATGTCGGAAGTGCAAAAAGGATTTGAAAGTACTGTAGAGGCAAATAATGTTCAAGATCCTACATGTAACAGGAAGGTATTAAAGCAGATCATACAGAGTGAAATAGCAGATGTTGAGTTCCACAGACCTAGGAAGGTCAATGAATCCGAAAGAATCAGTATCAAGAGTACACGAGATATTGCTATTCAGCAGTCAGAGGATGCTAGTATTGATAATTGTGACGAAGAAATGAAAACCATATTTGACGCTGCTGCATTGCTAAGAAAATCAATAAATCGGTGCAAGAAATGGAACTTTACTGGATCATTTGAAGATTTAAGCAGTGAGCATCTTCCACAAGAACTTTACTCCTTTTGTAGATGGGTTTTACATGGGACAAAAACCGAGATCAGCGGCACCGAGCAAAAGTCTTTTGAAATTCACAAGCGAGCAGTGAGCTTAGCGCAGACTGTTGTAAGCATGTGTCTAACTGACAGACAAAGGAACAACACAAAGTCTCAAGTGATCAAATTGACAAGAGAGATGCCTCAACAACTGGCTGTTGGCTTAGCACTTCGACAATCTATTAGAAGCAAAGAGATTGTTAATATGCTCCATGGTTTTGGAATGAGTGTTGAGTACAACAGGTTAATAAGAGTTGAAGCACAAATAGAGCTGAGTGTTTTACAGCGCATGCATGAACATGGAGGAGTGTACCTTCCTCAAGACTTTGTGAAAAACAGACATCTATTTTTTGCAATCGACAACGTAGACTTTGCAGAGGACACGCCTGATGGTAAACGCACACTTCATGGAACTGCTATGGCTATCTACCAGAAGACTGAGCCTGGAGATAAGATTCCAGAGATAAGGTTAGCTTGTAACTTCAATATCATATTAATTAATCATTTGAGGAATATAATTTCATTACTGTCGCTTTGTTTCTAGATTAGATAACCAACCAAACCAAGATCGTACCATAAACGACCTTCCTGAATCAATAACTGAACTGATGGAATGTCCTGTACCCACCAAAACACCTAACAGTCCAGTTTACCCAAAGTTAAGCCTGTTTAATGAACACGAGCTACCAATTGTCATAAGACGCCAAGATTTTGCGTGGCTTCTTGGTCGCAGTTTATCTAGAATCCCAGTTGCTGACCTCAACACTCAAGAAACACATGCACATGAGGAGTTGTCTAGTCGTACGCAAGTTCCTGTGTGGTCTGCGTATAATTCCCTTATCAATAATGCTCTAGATGTAACTAGAAGTGCAGTGCCCCCTTTGATTGCAGCACCCGCACATGAATGGAACACCTTGTTAACTGTCCTCAAGCAGGCTCAAAACATCAACACTGAAATGGTTGGAGCCGATAGAAAGACCGTTGTGACACTGGATTTGGGCCTTTATCAACCAGCAAAGAAACTACAAATGGCAAGAAATGACCTGGATCATTTGATACTCCGTCCAGGTGCGTTAATCAATATTTGCCGTCCACAGCTTATTGTACGAAAATGTTTTTATTAATAAATATTGATGCTCTTATTATCGTACTCTTTAGGTGAACTGCACATTGTGATGGCACAACTAAGAACAATTGGACGCTTCATTGAAAATAGTGGTTTGGATATGTGCTGGATCGAGTCCGACCTTTATGGCTACTCAACAGTGAAGCAGATACTTGAAGGAAAGCATGTAAGAAGAGGGCAAGCAGCACACTTAATTACTCTTCAAGCTCTTTTCTGTATGTATCAAGAAGCATTCTTTCAGTTTGACAGCCAGTGTCATGAAAGTATTCATCAGGTGGCAATGGAGCTTAGTGAAGCAACTGCAAGAGGAAAGAAGGAGGAAATAGAGCAAATCAACACTAGAATGGTTAACACTCTCAACTCTTTAAATGTCCTGGAAAAAATGTCAGCCTTTGATGAAGCACAAGACAAGAAGCCAATATTCAAGGTTATGCGTCAGTACATGCGCATGGTGATGGAGATGTTAGCATTTATCAGAGCTGTTCGAACCGGTAACTGGAATCTACACCTTACAACGTTGGCGAAGTTCTCAAGATACTTCTTTGCACATGATATGATCAATTATGCACGCATGATTCCTATCTATTTAGCAGATATGGAAGCATTGAAAGAGTCGGATCCAGATATCATTCAAGAGTTTCAACAAAAAAACTGGGTTGTCAACAAAAATGGTCAAGCATCATTTTGTGCACTAGGTGCAGATCATGCTCTCGAGCACATCAATCGCTCCATGAAAGTTTCAGGAGGCCTCGTTGGCATTACCCTAAATCCAAACGCACGCAACAAGTTCTTTCTGATCGCTCCTGAACTTGCAAGGCTTGTTGAGGATGCAAAGACCATGGCAGGATTACCTAGGCAGAAGTCGACGATGAAACACCACAATCTAACTACAGCTGTATTAGTACGCGAAGAAAAGAACATCGAGCAACTGACGACCACCATTAAAAGATTCTCCAACCCCTTTACCGAAGAGAGTGATGACCTTTTTAACCTGGTGACAAAAGTAGTTGTTGAAGATAAAGTCAAGAAAGATCTTTGTGGCCAGAGTGAGATTGGTAGGAAGATGCTAGAAACCTTTGTGAAAGAGCGGATCCAGTCAGACAAAATTAACGTCTGGTCTACAATGAAGAAGAGAAAGCTTCTCACATGGAGAAGTGTTGGAAAGAAAGTAAAAGTGGCCCTCAAAGACAAAGTAGTAGAATTGCAGGAGGACAGATCTTTGTTTGCTCGTTTGATGATGGTCGCCAAAAGTCGTCCCGAAACCGACATCAAAGGGGCTATCGGAAAATATGAGTTTTCAGTTGTTCCAAGATCTCTATTTGCAAATGATGGGACAATGCTCCATTGCTCATTGAAAAGTGCGCTAATGGGAATTCTAGAGAAGATAGATGTATCAAGTTATGCTTCAACTGATGACAACAGCGTTACCATCCCAACCACCACAATGAGGGTTGCTATCATTGATGGAATGGCAGAACTTCAGATTCTCGACAAGCAGCATTGGATAAAGAATTGTGAACAGCTAGCTGAACACTTTAATGACTGTCTCTTTCATAAGTATCGTGAGAGTGATGAGGTACGCTTAATATTTGACAGATACGACTTGTCGTCATCGCTTAAAACTGCAACCAGGGTTCAACGGCAGGGAAACGAAGACCCAGTCTATTACCGTATTACTGACTCGACTCACATCACCAAAGTCAACATGAAACGACTTCTGTCACATTCAAAGACGAAGATGGAACTAACGGTTTACCTGGCACATAAGTCCATGGAATATGCTGTGCGAAATGGGCGGCGTTTTGTTGTATCATGGGGATGTCAATGTCAAGCTACTCATCAAGATACAGGTAATCTCCAAAGTAATCAAGAAGAGGCTGACACCAAGATGATCTTGCATGCTCTTGATGCCACTGCTAACGGTGCAACAATGCTGGAAATCAACTCACCAGACACAGATGTCTTTGTCTTATCTCTAAGACGCTACCCAGAGCTTTGTCGAGACACCTTCTTTGTTACTGGGACAGGTCAAAGACGCCGTAGGATAACCCTAATGCCAATTTTCCAGGCGCTTGGAGCGGCAAAAGCAGCAGCACTCCCTGCTTTCCATGCACTGAGTGGTGCTGACAATACTGGCAGCTTCTCTGGAAAAGGAAAGCTGGCATGCTGGAAAGCCTTCAGTACAGCTGATGCAGATGTCATCACAGCTTTTGCAAACCTGGGAACCACAGAACGCCCAAATGACGATACCATGATGGGAATAGAGAAGTTTATCTGTCACCTATATCAGCCGAAAACCAGCATTTCTGGGGTGAAGGAATTACGATGGTCCTTGTTTAAGAAGAAACAAGCGCAATCTGAGAGATTACCACCCACACAAGGCGCTTTACATGAAGCGATTCTTCGCGCTCACTACCAGACCATGGTTTGGAACCATGACAAGGTGCAAAATCCAAACTTGCCCACACCAGACAATTATGGGTGGACGAAAAACGACGACCAGTGGGTGCCTGTCATGACGAAGATGCTGCCAGCTCCTGATGCAATAATAGAGTTAGTGAAATGTGGCTGTGCAAAGCAACGATGCTCAACAAATTGCTGCCAGTGCCGTAAGGCAGGCCTAAGTTGTACAGAGCTTTGCTTATGCTCCGACGATGATGAAGCCTGTGAAAACATGTTTGAGGGAGATGATGAAGATGATTGTAGTGATGGTGGCGACGATGATGACAACGATTACGATGACTGAAGATGTTCTTTCTGTGATGTAAAGCTCTTTACTCGATCTAGTAAAAGAACCTGATGTATTGTACGCTTGGAGTACCTAGGATACATGAAACAGTCTATGTTTATAAGTAAATAGAATAAAATCGTTGTTTTAACATGGCAAGCAAAACCTTTGGAAATCACTTTTGAAAGCTAGCTAGCCAGTTATTGAAAAATGAGATTTGCCTTTACTTTATGTGAAATGTAAGGCTTGTCTGTTCAAATTTAAAAATGCCAAATACAAAAGTACATTTACATGTGTAAATAGAAAAAAACTCGAGATTTTAGGTATTTTTTATTAAGAGCCTCGCTTCCATGCTATTAGTCACGTGATAGAACTTTTCACTTTTAAGTGTGTGGAAAGTTTGATAATAGCTATTCATGCATCCTGACTCAATTTGGTGGTGATGTATTGAAATATAATCGGAATAAATGTAATTTTAAGACACAGCCTCGTTTTCATGCTGATATATTACAAGAGGTCATTAAAACCTCCCTAAATCATGCCGGTGCGAGTTAAAATTTTGCCGGCAAGTTTTTTTATGTTCTTTAGAGTCCCCTTAACACATCTAGACTAGTGGCTTGCTTTCAACACAAAATTCCCACGGGACTTTAATTTACGACATTTGCTCCCTGACTAATGTTGGGGATGGCAAGACGAATAGAGTAAATGTTGGTGTTTATCAGTAGGTTTAGTGTAAAGGTCAGTCTCAATATTACCATTGTTTAAAGAAACATTAACATCAAGGAAAGGTACGTTAGTGGAAGGGTGTGAGCTGGTGAATTTAATGGTAGGGTGGATGTTATTAAGATAATCGATGAATATTTTTAGGTTATCCAGTCCTTCCGTCCAGATCATAAAAATATCATCGATGTATCGTAGCCAGGTGTGAGGTTGAAATGGGGCGTTTTCAAGGGCAGTAGCTTCGAAATAGCCAAGAAACAGGTTAGCAAAAGAAGGGGCCATTCTGGTACCCATGGCCGTACCGTGGATTTGAAGGTAATGGTTGTCATTAAAAGAAAAGTTATTCATGGTAAGAATCATGCGAATAAGGTCACAGAGTGTGCCAGTAGGAATGGTAATATGAATGCGAGTACGCAAAAAATTATCACAGGCGTTAATGCCTTCATTATGCGGAATGTTAGTATACAATGATGAGACATCAAGGGTAACTAACAAAGAGTTAGCGGGTAAATTATGGATAGCAAGGAGTTTGTTAAGAAAGTCATTAGTGTCTTTAACGAAAGAAGGAAGTTTACTAACTAATGGTGGTAGTCAACGAAGTGGGATATGCGTTCAGTGGGATGGTTATTAGATGACACAATAGGGCGGCCTGGGTTACCAGGTTTATGTATTTTAGGTAGAATGTAGAAGCGTCCTGGTTTAACGTCAGTTTGTATTAAGTATTGTCTCGTCTTGTCATTGATAGAGTTTTCAGTGTAAATTCTGTTGACATATACTGTAATGCGTTCTTGTATGTTAGAAGTTATGTCTTCGTTTAATTGTCGGTAAAATTTGGCGTTATTAAGCTGTCTTTTGCATTCGTCGATGTACCAAGATTTGTCCATAACTACAGTGCCGGAAACTTTATTCGGACAGCCAACGGAGAGTCCCCGATCTACACACCATAAAACGATGAATAAATTAGTTACTGACCCACTCCAATAACTCGTGTTCTGCGCTTGCGCGCATCCACGAGTTAAAAATTATCGGAGACAGCAGTAGCTTTAGATTTGTTAGTAGATTTGTCAACAGGGCGGCGGTGTTCATTAAAGCGATCTTTAAGGCGACGCTTAGTTTCTCCTATGTATTGAGCATTACAGCGTTTACAGTGATTTTTAGAGTTACAGTCAATGTGATGTTTTATGGGCCTGATCTCGCCAGTCGAATGAAATGTATAATTAGTTTGGCTGTGATTAATGTAGTTACAAGTTTTATTAGACAGTTATTACCACAGCGAAATGAGCCATGGGGGTCGTTAAGCGGATCAAGTTTATCAGTGCGGAGTTTGGATTTGACAAAAGCGTCGTGTAGGTTTTTACTGCGTCGAAAGGCTGCAAACAGTGGAGTTTGGAATACGTTTATGCATCGGTTAGAGGAAGAAAGAATGTTAACGTGTTTGCGGATGATGGAAGGCAGGGTTATATGTTATTACAAGAGGGACTTGGTTAGACTGTTTGTTAGCTTGTTTGGGTGTGAGTGCTTCTGTCCGTGATATGGTATTTCTTTGTCTAAAAAGGAACGGTTATATCCACGTTTGTTAAGGTAGGATTTAAGTTCGTTAGTGCGAGAGGTAAAGGGTTTGTCGGAAGAGATGCATGCAGATACGGCGTAATCTGAGAGCAAGACTGAAAGGAATAGCGCGTTTGGTGTGTTGCGGGTGACCGAGACGAACAAAGAAATACGAACAAAGAAATACGTCGCGTTCATACCAACATACCAACGCCAACATTATTTGTTGTCAGCAGAATGTCGCATTGTAAAATTTCAAGATGGCGGCTAACCCAGAAGAGATCGTCGGCAGTGAACTCAAAACAGATTAAGTCTGCCGCGCTCCCTTGAGCGGACGAGGTTAATAAGATGTTTATTATATGGCACTTTATTAGTTGGAAAACAAAAACAAAACTATAAAGCTAGAAGTTAATACTTGATTGTAGCCTTTCGCGCCCTTTTGAGTTTTGTTTCACGACTCACACCACAAAATGAACACAGTTAAGGAAGGTTCTAAACTAAGTCGTGGAAGGTTCTAAGGCTCACATCAACTTTATTTTGAAGAATTTATCCGTATGATTGGAACTAAATTTAATTTCAGAAGGCAACACTGTTTTTGTTGATGAATTGAGACGGAATAAGCTGTTCTAAAGAAAACATGTGGACGAAAGGATGAAAAAATATATGTCAAACTGAAGTCAGTCTTCATCGATAATTTCTCGAACAATCACTCGTCACCTGTTTGTGCGAACCTTGAACAATTTCAGTACCTGGCTATCACTGGAAAATATGTAAGTGGCATCCTGAGACAATGCTAATTTTTGCAGCCAGCAAAACTCGCTTGACTGTTTTCCTCAGATGTTCCAGGAAATGGACTGCTCAGTGTGGGCAACGAGGGACGAGTTGGAGGTTTGTCAGTTTGTGTACAAGATATTTTTGCTTTGCAGCAAAGAAATTGACGTGACTTTTCGAAGCTCTTATTACAAAGGATATTGACTGGCCTTGGGGAATTTTCATCAGAGAGGAATCTTTGGACAGTAGTTGAAAACAAGAAAGCCGGTTTACCAGGTTCGTAAAGTCGTATATACCTCGCCGCTAACTTTGGGAATGTCCGATGACGAACTTGGATAACAGGTGGTCGAAGTCAGCTGGAGGTAAGGTTGTAAATATTACGTTTTTCATGTTTATCGACTCCAGGAACCAACAGTAGGACTTTATGGGAATATTTTTTCTTGCTCATTTAATTTCAAAAGTTAAAATTTCTCTCCGTTTTTCTCTAACATTGTGATAGTTCAGCCGTTGTTAGGGCTATCAAAGTTTGCCGGGCATTAACATATATCATAATTCCCGTGGGCATTACTGGGAAATCTCGACCGCTAACTAAGGCAGCTTTCCACAAAGTATTAAACGCTTCGTCAGCGTGCGAATTTGAGTCGTGATATGGGATTCTGCTTCGTATTACAGTATTTCTAGTAGATTGTGCTTATTAGTAAGTATTTAGAGTAGATTTTGCTTAGTATTAGTATTTATAGTAGATTTTGCTTAGTAATAGTATTTATTATATAGTAAATTTTGCTTATTATTAGTATTCTAGTAGATTTTGCTTCGGCGTATTAGTAAGTATTTAGGGTAGATTTTGCTTAGTATTAGTATTGATAGTAGATTTTGCATAGTATTAGTATTGACAGTAGATTATCCTCAGTATTAGTATTTATAGTATATAGATTGCATGTTGTGCTTAACTTGTATTTAAGAAAATAAAACATTTCCCGTGTTTCTATAGGGTTGTATAGAGACACGAGTGGGAGCCTAGGGAGAACGAGAAATGGCTGTGGAAACACGAACCCGAAGGGCTACGGGCTCATGCAATTTTGGTACTCTTTGAAAAAGTCACTCGTTCAAATTAATCCCGAATTGCACTCGAACCCATATGTTAATTTGTGATATTATTTGGAATGCAATAGTGGGCAAGTCGACCAGCCGTAACGTGCCTCACTGCAAGAGGCAAACGAACCGTGCCTCAAAACAACTGGTGAATCAGTTTCTGGGGGATGTGGAGCACTTCACCAAAGGTTTGGAAAACCGAAGAAGTTTCCCTTTGACCAGAAAGTTCAATATTAAGGTAACAATCGAGTGTAACTGTACAATGTGATTGCAGATTAAGTGGAAAAGCATGCTTCTGCACACAAGTTATATTCAATATATGGTTCCCCACCGTGCTTTTCGAACATTGCTCGGAACTTTACAGATCGAGATGTTAAATGTTATCGAAAGAACAATTTAGAACGACACCTTCATTTGTATATATATATATGAACATATTTTTTAATGGTTGCCGATCCAATAGCAATTCAAGATTCGGTACTCTGTGGCTAAAGATTCCCAGATTATTAGCCGCTATGCACCAAACGACTAGACTGAAACCAATTTGACTCGACATTTGTTTTCAGGGGTAAAACCTATGACTTAACTTGTAACTACCCATGAAATGTCTTAGTGTATAGCACCAAGGACTACAAGCATTTGCCATGAAACGTTTCACACGGGAATAGTATTGGCATCTTCAGATTGACTGAAGTGGAATTTGCATAATCTCAGAAGACAAACCTAGTAAACTCCATGCTTCATTGACACGAATTCATATGTGCACGTTTGAAAGCAGATTGTTCCCTTTACGGGATTAACCTGCAATCAATTAAATAACTTGTTAACACTACATTGTATTACACAAGTAAATTCTACAACCAAACATCTTGACCGTTGAAAGACGAGTACATCGGGAGATATCCGTACCATAGTTCGGAACCAAGAGACAATAGGTTGAAAATCAGTGATGTACTTCAGTGAGTCCGTCTCGATGATATTAATTAAGTCAATTTGTTTAAGTGGAGTCTGACGTCGCGGCGAATCAAAATATGCTTAGATATAGAGATTGTTTACCACTGGTTTGTTCATCAAGATGGGGTTATATTGGCCACGTTTTTTGCATGTTTATGCCCAAAACGAAGTTACAGATACATCCCGGAAACTTTCCTCATACAACCTTCAATTAATAATGAGCAATTATGTTAACTTCATCAGCCACATACTTCCCTGCTGGGAAGAAGTGCAGAATACCCTCCGCTTGGTCATTAATAATGTATGTTCTCAAATCCTCATACAAAACCTACACCAAAATAATAAAAAATCCTAACCATTTCCAACCCCAAATAGTTCATAGAACGAGAATAGTATATATATGGATAATTTTGCACAGCTTACAAGTGACCCTTAAAATGACTACTGAATATTTATTCCTATAAATATAAGTAAACTTTACACACCTTTCTATATTTGTAATGTCCGCCATGTCGGCCTAGGTCCCACATCATTTATTACTTCTCCAAAGTTCCTTTTCCAGCAAAAATCCTTCTATCCTTGATTTGCACTTTCCTGGTGTTCTTTGTTATTCATAGGGTTTTATCTCCGACATAGACTGTTCAAACAAGAGGCCTTGAGTGGCCTTAATTCGGGCCACCTATAAATAGGTTAATTAATAAATGGAGTTCTAGCATATTTTTGTGCCATAACATGGTTTGTGCTAGGGGAACTGGATAATTGATTCACTACTCATGCTCATGATAATTTACATATAATGGAATGGACCTTTTACAGGAATGCAATCACAGGGTTGTACTAGATGGCAAACAAATCTTAATTCATATATTTAAAGGCACTTGTATGAGATCGGTAGTGTTATTAACAAAACCTGTTTGTAAATGCTATTTTCCACCTTCTTCCAATTCTCAACCCCCAAAGGTGGTCATGGTCCCTCACGAGAGCTTCTAATTACAAAGTTTTACTGATAATAGGCCCTTTGCAGGACAAGAGCACGATCTTTATGGGATTTACAAACTCCAGCTGAAAGCGAGAGTTTGTAAATGCCATAAAGATCGGACGCAAATTTGTTATCGCACTTGTCAAACGTCTAGATGTAGAGAGTCATGTTTCCAGTTATTTTGGCGATACGACTTATTTTGGCCGAGAAAATCGCTGCCAAAGTTTATGTAAATCAGGACAAAATCTCTAGTAGAATTAAAGACTCATGTTTTATTAATTTCTTTTTCTTTTTGCTTTATGAATTATTAATGAGTTTGATATATAAATGTTAATAAATGTTTAGCGGATAAAATGACTGCGATTTTTACTTATGCAACGTAAACCCCCAAAAGCGGCAATATATGTTAAATCGGCCTTTAAATAATTAAATGGATTATAAAAGCATTGAATATTGTGATTAAAACTTATGAAACACCTGAAAAGCAGGCACATTGTTATATACAGAACATGCACTTACAAGTTAATTCTTCATCTAAATTGAGCTTCTTGATGTTTCTAATAAAATTACTAAGAACACTAGTATCCCTAATACATCGAGGAAAACTATTCCAGAGGTGGCACCCGACATATGAAAAGGAACTAGTTGAACCATTCTTGTAACTGCCGTAACATGTTTAGGTCCCTGGCTATTTGTCTTGTTACGGCCGAATCGATACAACATCAAGTTATAATTTTAACTTTCAAAATAATATTTCAAAATCAAACAAGTGTTGTCCTCCTTGCTTTCCTGATAAATTTATTTTTATTGTACCAAAATCGGTTAAAAAATCCTGAGATATAATTTTTTTTAAATCACAATAATGGTAGAAATGTACTTTCGTTTCTTTAATATATTAGTCACCTAATTGGGACGCTTGAAAACTCTCAATACTCATTATAATAATTACAGACAATTTTGCCTCTTCATTCGTTATGTTAAGAAACTAATAAAATAAACTGCTCAGAATCGGAGATAAATATTAATTAATACTCAGTTAATATCTGTGAAACTAAAATATGTTGCTGACTTCAAACTTTAAAAAACAAAACCTTTTTGTTTGCTTCAGTAGCATGATTCAACGTAAACAAGAGCCCATCTGGGCTTTCACTCGGGCCACATGAGATTGAACTGTTTCCTTTCATTCCACAATGAATAATAATCTCATAAAGTAAGCCCGTAGCTTTCAATAAATTTGCCAGTGTCTGAATGAAACAGCTAGATCTTTTCCAATTTCTCTCACGAGTCACGGCAGAAGACAGTCTCAAGCTACAAAACCTGAATTTTGATCCTCTTCACAGTAACGTAATTTAACGTCTCAGATATTATATATATGCCCTATTTCAGCTAGCGCTGTGCATTTCAAATACTTTTTCCTCTCTCGTTGCTGGCAGTTCATGCTTCTTGTTCGTGTAGTTTCCCCACTGAACCGTTACCAGAAAACGAGCACAGCATTTCAGTTGGCATACACTGAACTAAGATTTGTAAAAATCTTAGCGGATCATGTAAATATTCCGCTTGGCTCAATGAGGGTTTCTGCCGTCAAAGTTCATTTTTGTTTCAGTTTTCCCCATATTAGCAGACATGTATAATGTCTCGAGCTCTCAATCCAGTAGAAAGACTCTGGTTATTCTGTCGTAAAACATGCCCTAGCTGTACAATTTAGGTTGTATTGCATAATTGCCCACGATGGAATAGATTTCTGACAATGACTCATTGAAATTGATATCTCCTTGTCTCGCCTAGTCTGAGAGCTTTCAACTTTCTTATCTGAGCGCGCCTGACGAGATCTAACCTTTGATTATAATTCGATACCCGTTGATATCCAAACGTGTTTGGATATTGTATTTCGCTTACGTTTCTAAATATACATTGGATCTGTCCAAACAGCGCTGATCGAATGTATTACGGCTCCTGGTTGTTCATGTATTTTTATGGTCAACAAGAGCGCCAGTTGAAATATCCTGAGCCTGTTGGAAGGCTTTCGCCCTCGCGGGTCGACCATTTTGATTTACTGTATTCACTTATGTAAATACATTTAACCTGGCGATTGTTGCGTGACCAGCACAGTGCAATCTGATTGGTTTGAATTTGACCTTTAACGCATGCGCAGAAGCCGTCTGACATGGACCAAAAAAAAAAAAAAAAAAAAACGACTTGCATTTTAAGACTCGGCGCTGCCACAGGCAGCCCGAGTAATAAAGAGCGGCCGTGACACGTTTTGTAAGCGGACGTCAAGCGGACGTGAATATTAAAGTGGAGTCCAGAGACTGTAACTGGACCTCCCATTAGTGCAGGGCGTCTCAGCCACATAATTGTCAAAAATTAGCCAGTTACTAATTACCCTATATCATTATGACGTCACGGCTTGTTTATGAGGGGGACAGAATCGACTTGAACAATAGAATTTTGAACTAAATCTGCTCTGCTGAGGAAAATTTAACTTCGAATTGTCTGGTTTCCAGATATCAGCTGTATCAATGTTTATCCCACAATATTTACTGTATTTGGTGGCTGTTACCGCTATTCTACGTTCTACAAAATGCATTTGATAGCGATTTCCTTTGTGTTGTTGCTGTTTTGTCCCCCTCCCACGACCGTGATCCTTAGAGTTTAAACAATAGATTGTTTTGATTTGACGTCATAATGACATAGGGCAATTGGGTCGAGGCCGCACGAGCATGAAATTGTGTTCACTGTATTAATTTCTTATTTATATTATTTTAGCAAGTTGAAACCAATGATGTATCTATTAAAAGTCGTGTGGCAGTTAGATTATGGTACCCGTTAGTTAAGTTGTTAATAACAGTCAATACGTTTTTATTTACAACCTCCCATGTGCAGATACCTATCCGCTGTCCCAAGAGAAGTTCGACTATATCAAGCTTCATATTCAGGTAGACAGGAGATAAAGAAATGGAAAAAGAGGAAGAGGGAAGTCATAGACAAAGAGAAGATGAAGAAGATGAAGAAGGGAAAGTGACATTCTGGACATTTTTCAGAATATTGCACCTGGCTATCGTAATGGCGGGTTCATTCCTAAACTGGGCTGCATTTGACGTACTTTCAACCTTTTATCCCTTCGAGGTGAGTAATCTTTATGTTTAATGTTAACTGCTTTGCATGTTGTAAAATAAAGTAACAATATACCACGTGATCGGCCATTACTTACATTGGAGAAACGAGAAGTGGAAGAGAAATTGTATCAAGTTTTTGAGATTTCATAAAATAAGAATAGAAATATTATTGGATACTTGCGGGATGGGAAGAATGAACATTTTGAATGATTTTCCTCTTTGAAATTCGCATTGGCCAGCCCTTTTTATTTTAGTCTTGGGGTCGTCATGCGCAACACTATTGTCACCAACTATAGTGTTGCGTGACGTCCCAAAGAATTGTGTCAAAGTAGACAAATATATTTTTGGAATGAAATTCAGCGAATCAACATCCTCAAGTTAAGCACCGTCTCCGGAGTATCAGAACAACTTTTTTCCGTGAAAGTCTCGGAATATTATGCAGGTTATACGAGGAATTTATACCTAGTACACTTTCTACGGACACATACTGAAATTGATTATAAGTAAATTAGTAACACTATTGTCACCAACTATAGCGTTGCGTGACGTCCCAAAGAATTGTATCAAAGTAGACAAATATATTTTTGGAATGAAATTCAGCGAATCAACATCCTCAAGTTAAGCACCGTCTCCGGAGTATCAGAACAACTTTTTTCCGTGAAAGTCTCGGAATATTATGCAGGTTATACGAGGAATTTATACCTAGTACACTTTCTACGGACACATACTGAAATTGATTATAAGTAAATTACAGCTGTCTCGGCTATTATAATGGAACTGTATCTTAAGTATCAATTTATGAATACAATAAAAAAAAACTGCAAATACCGGTTCACAAACTTTACTCCGCAATTCGTAAAATACACTGAGCACATGCAAATGCACACGTTGATTTTGATCGCACATCCGTTTAGGCGGATATCAAACAAGATAACTGATTAATTTTAGATGAGATGGAATAGTCTCTGGAAACCACTTTGACAACAATTAGTTTGCACTAGCTGTAAGCTACAAATTCTTGCTGTGATATGACTTTCAGAATACATTTAGAATTCCAGTGGCTAACAGATCCGCTATATGCGATTTGTAGTGATCGTTCTATGTATTCTTAATCCGGCATAAGGTCAATCGAACGCGCCCTGAATCCACACAGCGGTCAAACGTCTGCGCGTGCGTATTACGGTGAGTCTGGTGGGCGGCCGCGCGAATTTCCCGCGCAAATTTACCTTAAAGCCTATTACAGTGAACTTCTACCCCCAAAAGTTAAGAAAAATACGTGAAAGTTAAGCTTTTTATTTTCACAGTCGACGAGAAATTGAACAAACTTCAAACTGTGAGTTTAACCAAAATTTTCGTAATTTACCAAAGAAGTTCTCAAGGTTTGAAAGCGGGTTTGTGAACAGTGACGGCCGCCGGCTCGCTTTGAATTTGATTTGGAATACGTTGTTGTTGCAAGACTTTTAACGCATGCGCAGACGTTTGACCGCTGTGTGCCCTGAATCATGATTTCAACAACCGCTTTTTACTGCAGGCTCAATCCAGAGGTGCCAGTAACACAGTCATCGGCTTCGTCATTGGGGTGTTCCCGCTGATATCTTTTGTGGCGTCTTTCGTGTACGGGACATGGGTGAGTCATTGGGGTGTTCCCGCTTATATGTTTTGTGGCGTCTTTCGTGTACGGGACATGGGTGAGTCATTGGGATGTTCCCGGTTATATGTTTTGTGGCGTCTTTCGTGTACGGGACATGGGTGAGTCATTGGGATGTTACTGCTGATATCTTTTGTGGCGTCTTTCGTGTATGGGACAAGGGTAGTCATTGGGATGTTACTGCTGATATCTTTTGTGGCGTCTTTCGTGTACGGGACATGGGTGAGTCATTGGGATGTTACTGCTGATATCTTTTGTGGCGTCTTTCGTGTATGGGACAAGGGTGAGTCATTGGGATGTTACTGCTGATATCGTTTGTGGCGTCTTTCGTGTACGGGACATGGGTGAGTCATTGGGATGTTACTGCTGATATCTTTTGTGGCGTCTTTCGTGTACGGGACATGGGTGAGTCATTGGGATGTTACTGCTGATATATTTTGTGGCGTCTTTCGTGTATGGGACATGGGTGAGTCATTGGGATGTTACTGCTGATATCTTTTGTGGCGTCTTTCATGTATGGAACATGGGTGAGTCATTGGAATACGATGTTGCTGCTGATATATTATCAGCAGCCTTCCATGTACGGGACACGGGTGAGTCATTGGGACGTTCCCGCTGGAATATTTTTTTGTAGTTTTCATGTATGGGACATGAGTGAGTCATGCTGAACTGAAAAAAACATTCTGATAAAAATACGCGGTGACAACCTTGTGACTTATCATTCGAGGCAAAAAATACTCCGAACTTTTGCAGAAACATCTCGCCCTTCCAGATTTCTGCCGAAATCCCTTTATGGAAGTAATTGTAGAATACTCCGTCAAAGATTTGTGTTACGAGCTTCATTCCTGTGATTCGCACGATACCCTGGGGTCAATTCAATAAAACGTTTACACTTGTAATTTACAAGTCAGACCCTTGTATTTACAAGCGCAGGCAAAATCGAGTTCAATAAACATCGTTACAAGTCCATGCTACAAGTGTCCGACTTGTAATTACAGGTGTAGCGCTACACCTGTAAAATGTGTAAGTTGTCAATTTAATAAAACTTTTTACAACAGTCCGACTTGTAGTTCTACAACAGTTCGACTTGTAAACTCTATATTGGCGCTGTCACGGCCGAGAATATCGAGTACAATCTCGTCTAGTTCAGTGAACTGTCCACTGCCCCCAGCACCTGTCCTCTTAGCATCGCTGACTTTTTTCACTGTACCTCGCCGAATATTGGCCCAGAGAATATCTCTCAGGGTTCGAACACTGCTATTATTGGCTCCCACACCATTTATTTATGTGCGAATGGTTTCCCAAGTGTCTTGCTTGGCTTTTTTAGTTACAGATGACGAGAACGGTGTCAGAAGTATCGCTTTATGACCTCTCACGAGCTGGGCCAACATCAACTTATGTTGTTTAGACAACATATTGTCTAGAGAACTGATTTTTTGGTTATATATATGAGAAATACTGATGCAAAAGCGCAAATGTTCAAAGAACTGCAAAGAGAACCACCTATTTAATTTTACACTTGTAGTCTACAAGCGCATTCGAATGATCTACATGTAATTTATACACTTGTATTACAACTCGGGCTACACGTATGAATTCCAGTGCAGAATTTTTTTTTTTTGAATTCTTGTAATTTACAAGTGTAAAACCTACAAGTGTAATTTCTTTATTGAATTGACCCCAGGTAAACAACGAGTTATAACTAATCTAGGGCTACAGTTTACAGGTGAACGACATGACTCACAAGTAAACGCGTATATTGATACGGGTAACACATCTGGTGGGGGGTATATTCTGCAGTTATCCCGTTTTATGACATAGAGATGTGCCTTGTGTGAGTATATCATGTCCAGTATTTGGGTAATATATTATAATACATTATAATATATTACTAATATATACATGTATAAAGCAAACCTAAATTAGGAGCTCCCGATTGGCTGGAGGGTATCTGGATTGGATAAGATAGTCAGTATCTGGATTGGATAAGATAGTCAGTATCTGGATTGGATAAGATAGTCAGTATCTGGATTGGATAAGATAGTCAGTATCTGGATTGGATAATATAGTCAGTATCTGGATTGGATAAGATAGTCAGTATCTGGATTGGATAAGATAGTCAGTATCTGGATTGGATAAGATAGTCAGTATCTGGATTGGATAAGATAGTCAGTATCTGGATTGGATAAGATAGTCAGTATCTGGATTGGATAAGATAGTCAGTATCTGGATTGGATAAGATAGTCAGTATCTGGATTGGATAAGATAGTCAGTATCTGGATTGGATAAGATGGTCAGTATCTGGATTGGATAAGATAGTCAGTATCTGGATTGGATAAGATAGTCAGTATCTGGATTGGATAAGATAGTCAGTATCTGGATTGGATAAGATAGTCAGTATCTGGATTGGATAAGATAGTCAGTATCTGGATCTGTACATGCAGAGCCATGAGTAGAATGGCAATACCGAAAATCTAAAAGAAACCAAGGAATAAGATGGCAGATTTAAGGAGAATTATAGAGTCGGTGAAAGGCAGCTCAAAACTTTAAAATAGAGGAAATGAATAAGAAAACTGAGAGAGAAAAAGGAGAAGCAGAAAATGGCTGTTCCATGGATCGAACCCTGGACTTAGTTGTATCCTTTGGATAGAGCCGGTCATTAGAAAATTACTCGACATTATATATGTTATATGTAGAGAATGTGCAGCACTACGCCGCGCGCGGGGTATGAATCAGCGAATTTTTACTCTCTTCCTAGCTATATCTACAGCGCTCCGCTAGCGAAAACCTGCACTAATCTTTAATGAGCCCGAGGAGAGCGATTTGATAACCAAGTGTTCATGCACATCCTAACCCTAAACTCGTAATGGTCGAACATATAGGAGTTCTATTATAAGTGTAATGGCTACTGAAATAATTCAGTATTAGAGACATGTAGCCGACCATCTCCTTGTTGTTAAATAGAGAAGAAATAATTATGATCTCACCCTTGTTTTGTTTGTTTGTGTACTATTTATTATTATAGATGTTTGTGATTGGTCCTTATCGCCTGATGGTCGCTGGAATGGTCCTTAATGGTGCTATGCTTACTATATTCGCGTGAGTCGGTTGTTAACAAGTTCGTAGTTACTGAATGCTGCAAACTATTACTTCTCCGTTAAAGAAAATATTAGCTGAAAATGGCAATGCATAAGCTAAAAACTGAATTATATAGGTAAATTCATTGCCTGACGAGGGAATTCCACTTTAAATTTCACGCGAAAAACCGATATCGCACGAATCGCGAAGGGATATATATAGTCAGTTTGAAAATTGCTGAAATTCCCGCCACGCGCTAGGAACCCATTGCGCGGTAAATTAACGAGCGAATAGGAATCAAGTTAAAATTAGACTGAAACTTACACGAGGTTCAACTAAAAGTGCAGTCGTTGCTCACAATTGCAAAACGTGCTTTTCCGACATCAAAACTGCATTTTATGCATGAAAACACCTGTATTTTATTTAGGTACACTTAATTTCGATCTATACCAAGAATGCGAAAGTGCATTAACTGGAGACAAAATTGTGAATGTTTGTGAAAGATTTAGAAAACCGGCGGCCTGTTGAAACCAGTTGTCGATAAGAGAAAATCTCAGTAAAACCTGACAAACCTGACAAATCAAACTGCTGCACAAGTATACGCACAAACTTGTAAGTATCAAGGGCACCCAACGAGTACTTTTTGAAATTCGTTTGAAACCAGTTGTATGCAGCTCCTCTAGCCATTTTAAGGCGCCTACTATGTCTTTTGGCGTATTCTAGAAAGCTATTAGCTGTTCGGATTTTCTAGGTGGAAATCGCGTCAACCGAAAATACTATGGCAAAATATTCCCGGCCTACGAATGTGTTAGTAGTCTAGAACATAAACAAAAAATTTCTAGCCCAAGTAACTTCATGTTGCAAAGTTTTGTGGAAGTACGAATTTTTTAGGGTTTTTTTTCCTTTAGGCAATTCTTTTAGGTGACCTCCATTTGCTAAAGGTTTATTCTTGCGGATTTTAGATGTCAGAATTTCTTAGAGAATGAAAATGTGTTCTCGAAAACTTTAGGTGGCCGCTTCACTAAATGATTTGTGATAATATGTGGGTTTTTTTCCATTCCAACCAATTATTTCTTTCCGGATCGTTCTGACTCTATTGATCAGACGAAAACGTACGAATATTTTAGGGGAAACCTTTTAGTATCCATTTTCTTCTATAATTTTCTAGGGATTGAAAAGAAATTTTCTGGCCAGTATTTCAGAAAACAATTTGCTAGGGACAATTTTTTCAAATCCGAACGTTTTAGGCTAACAGCTTTTTAACCGAAAACTTCGTTGGGTGCCCTTGAAGTATTAAGTGTTCCTTACTCTATAAGCAAATTACCAAATGTTAATGCTCAATTTTTGTCTCACAATAACTAAGCCTGTTTTGAAACTGCTGAATATTACTTGTATTCAGTCCACTGGTTTCAAAAAATTTCCTTGTACCACCATTTTAGTACCGTTCTGTAGCCGTGCTTTCCGTCCTGCTTTTACTGTTTTCAGTGATTTAGCTTCTCTGGGTGAATATTACATGAATTAAATCAGCAAATCCACGAAGCCCCAGCTTTTCCGTTAAAAATCACACATTTTTGCTGCAGTTGTTTTTGTCGATTGCTCGGATGATTAGAGTCGGTTTCTTCTTGTTCAGTTGAGCGCCAAAACATCATTTCTCGTGAAAAACGGAATAAAAGAGGGTCTGAATTGGGGGGTCTACATGTCAGTTGTAAGTTAAATTTTTGGCCATTTGTCAGTTGTCAGTTAGCTCTAGTTAATCATTGCAAGAGAAATTTTACAATGTTTGACCAACAAACACCAAATTTGTCAGTTGTCAGTTATTTTTCGGTTGTCAGTTGTCAGTAAAAAAATCGTCATTTGTCAGTTGTCAGTTATTTTTAAGGCCGTTTGTCAGTTACAGTTAACCCCATTCAGACCCTCATAAAATATATAAATTTTCACGTTCTTTGACTACTGTTAAAGGGAACCTCGGCTGAAAAACAATGTTTGCTCTCAAGTGTTTGTTATGGATTCCTAAGTCTGTTTCTGTGTTTATCTCCAGTAAATTGTACACTAGATCAGTGTCATTTATGCAACAATTTTCCTCTCGGTAAAACTCATTTGAATTTCCTGCGCACCGCCATCTTGAATTTTAAGACGTCACAGTGTTGCCTTATTGTCAGAAAACAATAGCTCTTTTGTTATGCGACAATAGGGCAACACTGGACGTCATGATATCCCGCAAGATGGCGGCGCGCAGGAAATTCAAATGAGCTATATCGAGAGGAAAATCGGTGCATAAATGACATCTAGTGTGCAATTTACTGGAGACAAACACAGAAACAGACTTAGGCATCCATAACAAATACCTGAGAGCAAACATTGTTTTTCAGCCGAGGTTCCCTTTAACTTTGTGAATATCCTGGTTTGTAATTTTAACATGATTTGTCTCTGTTCGCGATAATAAAAATAAACAAAATATTTACGCGCGGGCTTGCAGTACATCGTTGAATACAGCTTTTCAAACCGTTGAACTCCACAACATATAAACGCTTCGTTAGCCAATCAGCACGCGAGTTTGAGTCGTGCTATGGGATTCTAACGTAAAACACTCCTGGTTCCGTTATCAAATGTTATACTTATGACTGTGTACACGGAAGTTGGCGTTGGAAATCCGATTTTAAGGACGGTGCCTACTAATGTCAGCGCGCATGCCGTTCTGCGCATCTTGCGTCATCCCGCGAGACAGGTCATTTGCAGAACTATTTCGAAAAAGGTGTTTTAATTGTGTAATTTGACAGACAGAAAGATGAAGGATTTTAAAATGCGGTCGAAAGATATGCTTGAGGAATGAACGATTTGGGAAATCAGTGGTATTAAAGTGCCTATATTATATAACCCTTTTGTAATTTGTATTGCTTACGAACCTCCGAAGAGTTTTGAGTACTTCTGTGAAGGAAGTTTTGGTTTTGAGTGAATACTTTATGTTCTACTCTTGTTTGAAATCGTGTAAATGTGACCTTCCCTGATCCATGACCGCGTAAGCAAAAGCCTGGGTCGATACCTGTATTTACGTCATCTTGACGTCATATAATTAATTCGGCTTTGCAATCATTTCAAGAAATACTTAACATGTTGACTAAAATGACTTTTTTCTTTACTACCAACTCACAAACTGTGTATATTTTCTGTGCATAGATGTTGTTGTGATAGAAAGGCGCCATGGAGAATAATGCATTAATGAGGTGACGTACATACAGGTTTCGACCCAGGCTATTACTTACGCGGTCATGGGTCAGGAAAGGTCACAAAAGGTCACATTTACACGATTTCAAACAAGCGTAGAACATAAAGTATTCACTGTAAACCAAAACTTTCTTCACAGAAGTACTCAAAACTTTTTGGAGGTTCATAAACTATCAAAATTGCAAAAGGGTTATAGGCACTTTAAAAGAGCCAACCATTTTAAAGTGCCACTACGACGAAATTTGACCATTTCTTTTGCCACTTTTTTGTATTCCAAAATAACAAACAGTGGCAGAAATATCCAAATCAGTGAAATTTTTTTTGCAAAGGGGCCAATTAGACCACGCATTTTAAAGAGAGTTTACCGTCAAAATCACGTCCGCCATTACGCGAACCCGTTCGCGTGGGCGAGGAATGCCTAGTCATTTGTTTAGCGTATGTGACGTCATACACTTAACGCATCGTTCTAAAGTTGCTTCGAACCCATACATTTCTTCTTATATTGGCTACAAACTCACACTACGAATTTTGCTGTGGTTTAGTACATAACGACCTAAAATCTGCATCAGATTCTTCAGAACATAGTAATGTAGTTGAAAGCTGGACGGATGATCGCTTGGGAAGTGGCCTAGCTGCTAGTAAGTAGTGCTAGCTAGCAGAGGTTTCTTATCTTTTTGGGGTAATTTTTTCCCAGGGTATTTTCCCTGGCTCGGCTTTCAGGTTGTGCTGTTCCTGGATCCTGGCTACAGGGAGAATTCAGCGGAGAAATCACTAAGGTAATGATCAGTTTATAAGTCCTAAGTTTGTTCATTGTTTATACTGAAACCCGGATTGCTAGTTCGTAAATGAGAGAGATCGAGAATTATCTGTGTCCCGGCAATAGATTTTCCGGCGAATCCACATTCTAAAATACAATGTAAAAATTTTGCTATAAAATTAAATCGCTCACTTGTCTAACATGAAATCGTGAGTGATAAGAATTTACTAGAGACTAAAACATTTATTGAAACTGACTGATCTGCAGCTTTTACAGTGGCTATCATAGAACCAAACTTCGCGCGCCCCCGTTTCTGTTTGACACACAAACAACTGAAACAAGGTACTTTATGAAATAATATTGGTGGTTTTTCTGTGGTTTATTGTCTTGAAAATAAAATTAGCAGTAAATTAAAAGGCATACTACATCGATAGGTGTATCTGTTTATAGGAAACAGCAATATGAGTTATTTATGACAAACTATGTTCTCAGCAAACGTAGCCGCTTATTTTTCGGTCAATCTATACTAATAGCAGTCTGAGTAATACATTCTGTCAGTTGGTTCGGCTGTTTTGGCCTTCTTCTGAACTGTTATACTGGACTCTGGTACGATCTTACCGGCTATTCCATGTGATACAAACAATTATGGAGAAGCATCTGTCTTCAAAACGTACACAAACCTCCCTTGCATGAGGCTTGAAGATAATTACAAACCGTATTCTTGGTACTCAACTAGAAGGCTTGAATGTAGCGAAGTTCGTTAAATTGCTACACTCCTGTACAATGCACAAACTTGAAGGATTATTTATATTCAAAATATTTTGTTTGCTTTTCAAAGCGGGAAAATGGTACACTTTCTTGCTACATATGTTAGTTCGCGTGAAGGTTTGTATGGGAAAAGTAGCCACACGTGTTGTTGTGTTAAGTGTATGACGTCACGTACGCTAAAAAATGACTAGGCATTCTTCGCCCACAGGAACGGCTTCGCGTAATGGCGGACGTAAAATTCAAGATTCGGAGTCCAAAAAATATGACTTCCCGTCGTCGTATCGAAAAACGGTTTGAACTGGTAATAATATAGCCACTCTACTTTATGAATATGAGAAAAATTTGATATGTCAAAATTTTATCGTAGGGGCACTTTAAGTGCACTTTAAGTGCACTCTTAAGTGATGATTTATCGTGGGGAGATAGTCGAAGAATCGTAGATTTAGGAGATTTATCCAACCAATTGAATCCTGTTGAATGAAGGTTGTTTGGACTGCCATGAATCACTGCTGTCTTTTCGCCCAGCGCCTTTGCTTTAGGCCTGTCGATGCTTTCGCCAGTTTCTCCAAACATGGACTCGGCAGTATAAACAATGTGTAAATCGGTCAAATAAGCTTTGTGAAAACGGGTAAACCTCTTGGAAATCCAAAGAAGAATGAAGGAAGGACTGTATGGAGTTTGAGCACAAAGGAAGCAGCAACAGGTTTGATTTTCAATGAAGAAAGTCGAAAGACGGGACCGACTCTTTTCCCCGTTGCCATCTTGAAAATCTCCCAGAATGCAATAAAATAAACCAATTTTCAGACTTACTAGGGAGGGCTTGGTAAAATAAATGTCAATTTTTGGAAATAAAATTAGCGATAAAGAGGTCTACCATTCCCATAACTTTTTAAAACGCGTGGGTGGATACCCCCATTTTTTCTTTTTGTAAACTATAATATAGAAGCTAAACAACGTTTACATATATTTTTTGTCTTTATTAAATTGAAACTTGATGTCCATTTCAGCAAAAAAAATATGTCTGTTCATAGTCACTAATGTACCCCGGTTCCAGAGGGGCTCAGGTACGAATATACTGTAATGTGCCGCGATCGAAAGAGTTTTGATTTCCCGAATGAGTTTTGTTTTGCGTGACGACCGTTGAGCCCCTCTGGCCGCTCGAATAGCCAACCTCAATCTCATGCTCATAGCCTCGCTTTTATGTTTACAAGTCTAGTCAAACTGGTTTCAACTCGGCGGTTAATTTGCATGTCACTTTCACGTACATGCCGTTGTCGGAATTTGTGAGGATAAAGGAAACTTCTCCTCGATTTACTTCGTCGGGTTTGATGTTTGGATCTCCCAATGAGCATGCTTTGATTCCTCGTTGTTCTAGCTCTGTTATGGGGGAGTAAATCAGGGCATATAGAGGGCAAACCACCACTCACCAGTACAATTGCTCGTTTTGGATAATCGAACGTGAAGGAAGAAGCAAATACCAGGTATTTAGCCAGTAGGCCGTACTGAGAAGACATCACGCCGCTTTAAGAACTAACTCAAATTGTACAGCACTGTGAAACATTTAACGTTTGTGTATAATCTGTCAAGACTCGTGAACCGGTTTGTAACACGATCTCAAGATGAAAGCCAATCAAAATGTTCCTTTGACCGAATGCCTCAGTTTCCATGGCCACAACTCAATCAACCAATCAGGGACGAGGTACAGATTCTGTACCGGAAGAAACGAAAATCTCTACTCGAGCGGCCAGAGGCTCGTCGCTTCGCGACTCGTGCTGATTTCAGCTGGTCTCGCTTCGCTCGCCCAGACGATTTCGAGCCTCTGGTATCCAGGGTATCACTAATGAGGCTTACAAAGCAAAAAAAAATAAAAAAAATATAGTTATTGTGAGGGGCTCAAGTTGCACACAATAGCAATTGTAATGTGATAGGGGGCGTTAACGCTCTGCTATGCGTATGAATAGGGCTTGAGAATGAGAATTAAGTTAGTTGGAGTCAGATACTGAAAGAGTTATATACAAGTGATAATACATCGAACACATCAGAATATATTGGAAACCACTTGGAAAACCTTGGTGCATGTGTTGTTATTTATTGTGCCGGTCGGGACCTGTAACATTATTGTAAGATAAATGGTTTGATTGGCATCCTTTGTGAAGAACGCTATGTGTAACGTTTTTTGCCCTAATATTTTGCCAGATAACCCAAAATATGAATCAAATTAAAAAATAGTTTCTCGGACAAATAAAAATGCTGAGTGAGCACTTTTTTCGATTTTCATCCTTAATTATCTCTCTTAAACGTATGGGTACCCCATAATTTGTTTTCTGATTTCAAAAGCTCCTTAGGGGGGTTCAAACAATCCATATAGATTTTTAGAAAACAAATTGGTTTGTAATTAGTAGGCACCGTCCTTAACTGGAGTTGAACGCCTTCGGGTCGTTGAGAAATGATCAATTTCCTTGTGACATAACAATCTCAGCGATACCGACAAAATTCAAATTATCACTGGCTTATATTGCCACTAGCTCGAGGTCAGATCTTTTTAAGTGATATTTATCTTTTAGCCATTCAGAAACAAGATTGTAACTTGAATGCATGACATCCTTTTTTCTGTTCAATAGATTTGTCACTATGCTGCCAAAAGGAGGTGTTTTTATTGCTGTGTGTGTAGTTCTGAGGGCGTTCAGTGCTATCGGAGGATCGGCTGTTGAGAATGCCGTGCTATCAATATGCGTAGCGGCATATAAACCGTACATAAGCACCGTAGTGGTATGTTGGATTCATTGTTGTCCATGTGTACTCCCATAACGTTTGTCCATTCATATATGTGATCACTCTGGATTTAAATAAAGCCTGTGTTGGTTATTGTGCAGTAGAAGTCAAAGTGATCACAGGACATTATTTAATATCATACATGACGTTTTAGGCCAGTTTTTGGGACACGTTCTGACATGCAGTTTGCACGTCAAAGCCCACAGAGAGTGTTATTACACTTGACTGTATCTTTCTCAACAAATTTTGTACTTTGTATAGATAAAATAATTAGCTTTTGTAGGAATGTTTTCTTTTCGGCATAATCTTATGTTAGAATCCGTTAGAAAGGCCCTCTGTCCGAGCCCATGGTACTTTGCGCGCACAAATGATTTTCGTGTGATTCTCGAATCTTTCGAAACCATCTCTAGTTTGGGCCATCGTGTAATTACTTCTAGATATACACGTATATGTTTAACTGACTTTATTTTATCTCATTTTTACCTTTTAAAATGAAATTTTCGGGGAATATGTCTTCGAATCTCGGTCAAGAGTGGCGAGTAGAGGAATGCCGAAGAAATATAATAGTCAGCGAGGCGAAACGACTCGACAAATAATCCTTCAGCAGTCCACATTTTGCTTTCTCTAGGTCTACAAGAAAACACTTGCGGTTCAAAAGGACTACCACGTGAGTTTCCCGGGGATTTGCTGCTCTAAGAACCGGCCGGCTTCGTTAGAAAGACAAAGCAACCAGGCGCTACGGAGGTTTATTACATGTAACGCTTCTGGCATCGAGTCCATTCGTAATTACAGTATAATTTCGCATGGCTTAGCTCCACTGAGGTGTTACCACTTATAAATGTGTGAAACTAGATTTGCATTTTTACGCTTTTACAAAATGCGTTCTTGACATTGATTTTAATAGCTTTAGTTATTTTTTTACTCGTTACAATTAGGTACTACCTCATTTCAAAGTGAATTTTTACTAAGTTACTGCTAAGTAAACAGCCCACTTCCGCGATATGCTTTACTTGTCACGCACAAAGGATTCAATACGAGGCTCCGTGCTAAATTAAATTAATTCATTTCTCTGTGAAAAGAATAAATTTAATTTAGCATGGGGCCTCGTATTGAAACCTTTGTGCGTGACAAGTAAAGCATATCGCGGAAGTGGGCTATTACTTACCGTATTTCCTCTAATAAGCGCCCACCCTTTCAGCCAAAAATTGAAATAAGCGCCCGGGCGCTTATTCGAGGAAATACGGTATATAGATTGCATATTAGGATCTTGTGGATCTTATGTATATACGGATATTATTAGCTGAATTATTTTGACTATAATTTTGGTTTTAACTGTTGTGGCAATACCTGTAAATTAGTTCTTTACAGCTAAGTGTATCTGTTCACGTTAAATAAAATAAAATTGTATTGTATTGTATTAGCAGAGAAAGCAATGCCCTTGACCTGTTTTCCTCCTCCAGTACGTCCAGAAAGTCCTGCTACCAAAACTACGACCGGGCGATCAAACTCATATGCGCTGAGTTCAACTGTTTCTTCGCTGTGAGTGTGACCCACACTAGTAAATAATGACTATGTATATATCCTCGACACAGAAATGGCTTTCCTCGTTTCCTAATATTCGCATGTGTTAAAAATAGTTAGCGAGGTTTTCCGGTCTGAAACCTCATGTCCGTGAATTTGTCAGTACTGGTGTGGGATCGGTATATGAATTTGTCGGGTCAACAATTCCGCTACACCTCCCAGTGGTAACAATTATGCTCCTTGGCTCCAGGAATGACCACGCCAGCGTCACTGATTTGGGGAAGTTGCATTCAAAATGGCTGCTATGAGAATGTTTAGTTGAGTTTGTTTGGGCTTCGCTTCGCGTGTAGCTGTGATGTAATCGTTTTATATGCATGCAAGGGTAAGATAATTATCGTAATGTGTGCTACATAACTTTGAGCTCGATTCGACGCGAATTTCTTGGTAAAATTGTCATTTTGTGGAGCTTGTTGTGATTGCTGGAATCGAATTTCGAGATGAACTCTCCACCGTTTCCATTATTTTTGAAGGGGAGGATTATTTTAGGAGAAGTTAAATACTAATATAAATAATAACCAGACAGTTTAAAGACGATGTTCAAACTTTATTTTTACAATTTCATATATTACACTGATACCACAGAAATTACACTTGGGCTCCCTGTGGTGTGACTCGAGCCGGTGCGAGTACGACATTTGCACTCAAAATATATCATTGGCAAGGAAAGTAGAGATCTTCAAATACAGCTAAACAATACTGGAGCCATTAAAACAAACTACCAAGAGTATTTGTTTGCTTGTTGATTTTGAAAAGTCGCACTCGTAAATCGAATTCGAATCTAAAGGCATATAACCGGCTTCCTGCCGAGTACTGTTCAAATCATATTCGATCATAGCATCCGGGGAAAATTCATGGGCTCGATTGGGTTTTTAATCGGTAGACATGAAATTTGTTACCCAAACTGGTGTGTACTTCTTTAATAAATTGAAACTAATAAACAATCGAAAGCATTTTAGTTCGACTAAATGAGTGCTAGCCTTTTTATTTATGCGGTGTTGATAAACAAACTATCAAACCACTGGCGCAAAGAACCATGGTCTCGGACACAGGGTCTGTAAGTTGATCTATGATACTAAAAAAAATACAAACTAGGTGTGATACCAAATATTTCATCTGGCGAGATGGTAACTGTGTGTGACCTCGCCGGCTCTCAAGATAAACAATAGGATCTCTATTGCCCATGTTGGTTGCTATGACAATGTAACCTTTATCAATGTCGTCATTTTGGCAAAACAAAACCTTATCTGTCCTGTTCTGTCGTCACTAACATTCAGTGGTAGAGTAATAATCTGAGTTGTAGGTGGTCCCTTCATGTACCAACACATGAATTGCTACCAAAATTCAATAGAATTAACACAATATAAAAAAATAGAACGAATTACTCAATACAACAGAACACAATAATTCATGTCTGCCTGCCGAGTTGTTGGAGGTCGTGCACTGCACTATGGGCTCTTATCACGTGGCGGCCATGTTGAGTCCCAGGAGAATAAAAACCTTTGTTTTCGTCCGGTAAACTCGTTCTGAAACCCACCAGTGCGAGGCTACCGGGGCCAAAACTATTGTTTTATCCGAGATGGCCGAACTGCGATAACAGGCCATTACGTCAGTTGAAACCTTTGCGGTGATCATTTTGTTCTTCTAATTTTGACCATTAATGTCTTAGTATTCTCAGAGGAGTCTGAATAAAAAAGAGAATAGAGGTAATAGGCTATAACTCTGTTGCCACCCAATTCAGATCATGTGATGTAAACAGATGCTACTCTGGGGAATTATTCCTTTTTCATTCTAATCATAATGCAGTCATTCCTATCTGAATAAAATTAATTTTCAAAGAGTCAATTCTCCAGAGTAATGTGTCGGTTTACATCAATCAATCAATCAATCAATCAACTTTATTTCAGGAGGGTAACACTAAATAGTACAACGCACTAATAAACTCGTGGCCCTCGCAGCACAACACATGTAAGACATATTACGATAAGGACATATAATAAGACTATACTAAGTTAAGCTAAAATTACATATTTACAAGATATATAAATGTATACTTTAAGGAGGATCGACATTACCAAGTTAACTAAGGATAAATTGTGTATCTGAAAAAGTAGTGAACTGTTGGAAGTTTTTTTGAAAGGTGCGAAAATGCTTGTAAAGGGCAGACTTAAGAATATTGACAGAGGAGGAGAGTCTTAGGTTTACAGGTAATTTGTTCCAGCATTTAGTAGCTGTGACAGAGAAAGAACGACCAGCTTCTTTTTCTCTGGTGTAGCGTGGAGGTAGTACGGTCAAGTGCGCATAACGCGTTCTCCTTGTGTGCTGCTCACTGTTGAGCTTAAGCAAATCGTTTATATATTCTGGAGCTTCATTGACAGTGCGCTTGTACACAAGTAGACATTTTTTTATATCTGCCTCCACATAAAAAGGAAGAAAGCCTAATTTATTAAATAATTCAATAGAGCTGTGGCGAGGCTTGGCATCTAGAATTACCCTAGCGCTACGTTTTTGTAACCTCAAGACTCTGTTGATGTTGTCCTTACTGCAGCTTGTCCAAGTGATTGAACAGTATAATATGAGCGGCTTTATCATAGTGTTATAAAAAAGAATGCGCTCTGCTCCAGGTAGATAGTTCTTAATCTTATTTAAAATTCCGATGCGTTTTGATACTTTCTTGACCATAGTGTCGACGTGTGTGTCAAAACTTAAGTCACTGTCTATTTCAAGTCCTAGTAATTTAACATGCTCAACTTGTTCTAATTTAGTATTATTTACTCTAATGTTCAGATCTTGCTCTTCTTGGGTGATCTTGTCTTTAAGGCGATTTCCACATATAAGGATACATTTGGTCTTTGCTGCATTAAGTGGAAGTTTATTTGCGTTGGCCCAGTCATCTACATTTGCTACTTCATTTGACAGTTCGTCCTTCAACCCTTGAACATTGCTAATGCTCGATGAGGCCAGAATAGTAGTGTCATCTGCAAATAAGTCCAATCGAGAGTTCGTGTAAAGTGGCAAGTCAATTATAAAGACGACAAACAGTAGAGGGCCCAGGATAGATCTTTGAGGTACTCCTGATGTAATGCTACGAGAAGATGACGTTTGACCCTTGAAGCAGACTACTTGTTTGCGATCTGCTAAATAAGACTTGAACCAGTCAAGAGCTTGAGAGTCTAATCTATAAGCTTCAAGTTTTTTAAGAAGTGTAGCATGGTCCACCATATTGAAGGCTTTCTTGTAGTCCACCAGCACTAACCCGTTGACTTGGTTTTTATCTAAATTGAACAGTAAGGTGTCTACTATGTACGCTAGTGCTGTTTCAGTACTATGTTGTTTTCTGAAGCCAGACTGATTTGTATAAATCAAGTTGTTGTCAGACAGATAATTAGACAGAGCATTATGAACATGGCGCTCTATCACCTTTGACAGAACATCACATGATCTTAATTGGGTGGCAATTAACAGAGTTAGCCGATTACCTCTTTTCGAAAAGGATTCTGGCCTAAATGTAGTCAACTGCGTAATAGTGGAAATCGGGAATTACTTAGGGTCTTAAAATAACTAAGGAGAAAGATAGAAAATTGGACCTTGAAAAACTTAAAAAAACGCAACATTATTATTCATCTTACCATTGAACAGGGGATAAACGAAATGGTTCTGGCTTTGGGAATCGCTTCTGGTCCTGTGATAGGGGGATCTTTGTACGACGTAAGTATAATATGTTTTTTTCAAAAAAACACAAAAAACACTGAATTTCTAACGGACCTTAACAACGAGGCTGATAAAAGCCAGGACCCGGCTAATTCACAGATCGAATTGGAATTTAGCGTGTTGGTTTTTGTGGAGGGAGGAAAACAATTGGCCGAGCATTAAACATGACAACACTGTAATTTGAGCAAAACGACACTCGTAAATCATTATAATTGCACTCGTATTCATGTCATTTCTTATACTGGTTTTAAATATCACTCAACTGTCTTCAGGTAGGAGGTTACAAGCTGCACTTCTTGCTGGTCGGTGGATCCTGTATATATATAATTGCACTTGTACTCATGTAATTTCCTGTAGTAATAATATACATGCAGCGAGTTCTCGAATTTGACTGGTGGGAATGCTACATGAATTAAATCAACAAATCCACAAAGCCCCAGCTTTTCCGGCGTTGAAAATCACACATTTTTGTTGCAGGGTGCAATTGTCGATTCCTCGGACAGTCGAGCGCCAAAACATATATCGTTTCTCGTGAAAAACCGAAAAGAAGAACGAGAATTTTCACATTCTTTGACTATAGTTAACTTAATTTGTGAATATCCTGGTTTGGAATTTTAACAGGCTTTTGTCTGTTCGCGATAATAAAAATAAACAAAAATTTACACGCGGGCTTTCTGTACATCGTTGAATACAGCTTCTCAAACTCATTAATAATTCATGAGATAGTCATCCAATGGAGGAACTGTATTTGGTCACATGCATGGGTCTTGATACCGGGTGAAAATGTAATTTCTGACGGTTGAGCGACGCAGGAGCGATATAGTCAGAAATTGATATTCTGCCGGCACGGTAGAGAGGTATGGATACCAGTCTACAGCATTATTGGTAATGCTTCTAGCATATATAATGCTTCGAGCGGGAAAAGTAGTCATTCTAGGCCAGTCAGCTCCACGTTGGTTCAAATAATTTTTGATTAATTATTTAGCTTAAGTTAATAGTGAATAGCCAGTTCTCTAACCCTCGGAGAATCCGGGTTGCTGCATTAGGTCGAGGAGTACGTTTCCGCATTTCCCCACGTTTTTTGGCCACAACCCCAGGGTGGTTTTTTCGTGGTTTAAGCGGTTTTTCGTATCTGGCAGTTTCCCATTAGTTAGGATACAATACAATATTAGTTAATTGTATTATGTAGTACGGAGTTGTTGCGTAGGGTAGGAGTTGTATGTAGTACGGAGTTGTCTGGCGACTATCCCACAATAAACTATACTTACGAAGTCTCTTGTCAGTGTAGTCAGAATCCCTTGTGTTTGATCATGTTTCCAACCCTAGTGATCAATATTTCTTATTTCTTGATCATCATATTCATGAACCACTAACTAATTACATACTGATAAACTACAAGTAAGGAGCGAAGAAGTAAAGAAATAAAGAATGACATAGCAAGAAAAAGTCTGCCTCCACTGGAGTTCGAACCACGACCCTTCCGACTGCTTGTACTAACTCTTGTCCACTACTCTACTAGTACGCTAGTTGAAATCACTGCCATCAAAAAAGAATAATAAGCCATCTATTGAATAATTAGATACAACAGTCAAATGGTAAACAATACTTGCTAATGAAGTTTGAAAAGAAACGTATGTAAATTGTCGGTTTTGCATTCGCTTGAGAAGACATGTCAAACACTCATTGTTCGTCTTTCATCAGCGGATTCCAAATATTTCGAAAACAATAAAACCCTCAACGCGTTTCATTTGTTTTCTCAATATTTGGAACCCCTGATGAAAGACTCCAATTCGTGTTTGACATAGTTCTTGAATACCATTGAATTCCACAAAATATTCAACCGTTCGTTAGCCAATCAACGCGCGTCGTGCTATAATATTCAATATATAATTCCACTCATACTCATGTAATGTCCAATATATATTAACAGACTAACTAAACTTTCCTCAGGTAATCACGATGAGAGGCAGCTTAAAGTCTCCAGTGGTCCTATGTATAATTGCACTCGTATACATGTCATTTTCTTCAGTAACAGACTAACTAAACTTTCCTCAGGTAGGAGGATTTAAGCTGCCTTTCTTGGTGGTCGGTGGATCGCTGCTGGTTGGTGCACCAATATATCTCTACGCCTTGTCGAAGAAAGGTAATTCAGTTGTAAATGAATACGGAAACATCTCGCTTAAACCTTGCCCTGTTATTAGCACCCCTGCCGAAAGTAAATACCTAACAGTCTCGCAATAGAAATTCAATCATGTCCGATTATAAGCCCCTGGAAAAAAAAAGCCCTCCTGCTCCTCGCTTCCTTCATTTGTTTAAATTTCTTCCTGTTTAATTTGACTAAATAACACTTTATTTTCATAATGTGTTATGTTTGAACTCTAGTAAATGTTGGATTGATGCTTAAAGTAGTTTTCTGTTCAAGCATTTGAAACCGTTTCTTTATTCCCGCGCCCTGCCGGATATATGCATTGAGCAGCAGCACTAAAATCGATTTTCAGAGAAAAGACTGAATCGTACATTGAATGTGCTTGTTGAAGTTTATATCTTTTCTTTAATTTTACAGCAAGCTTTTTGGACAAGCAGGAAGAAAACAAAGGGTCAATGCTTCAGGCCCTTTGTATTCCTACTATCGTAATGATGAGTAAGTAAACTAAATTACGAGTGATCACTGAGAAAATCAGTGAAACGTAGTACGGTTTAACTCAATGCTTCGACGTACCTGACCGGCCAAGCACGGCCTGTTGTACCTCCTTGAAAACGGCTGATCGATGCTAAGATAAGGGAGAGATTAAAGGGACTCTGTCATGAATAACAGGCCTGGTTACTAAGCCGCCCAAAACTTGAAATCGTTCGCCAACGTTTTCAAGTTTGAAAAGCAAATATATCCCGAGGAGCTCACAACATTGATTCAATTCGTCTACATCGCAGCCATCTCTCATTTTAGTATATAGTCGTTTATCTTTCATATTTAGTTGTTCAAGTTTTATATTTAGCTCGTATTCATATGTAGTTGCAATGAGATTTTGGGATGGCATCGACAAGAACTTCGAGCTTCAATGGCAGCTCAACTGCCAACTGGCCGTGATGGACGAAGAAAACAAATCTGGCCGCAGAAAGATTTTGAAGAGCCTGAAAGAACACCGGAGAACGTGTCAGGAAAACCCACAAGAGTATAGTCCTTGTCTGGAACATTTACGAAGCCTGAAACGATTTCAAACACCGCTTTTGAGATGCGAGTTTCGTTTTACAGTGCCTGGGTTTCGCGTCGGCCAGTGAAATTACGCTTCGGTTGTTCATTCCTGCTTGCATTCGTCCCCTTTAATACGTTTCTGACTACAAGAACTCTTGCATTTGCAAGAAATTTTGTCTCCCTGAAAGTTGGAGAGAGAATAGATAAGTACATTTTGTAGGTTCTCATTGAGAAAGCACAACTCGCATACCTAGAAATGTAGTTTACGACAAAACACAGTAAATTCGACAACCGGTCACTGAAACTCGCCAGAATGCGTTTCTCGTCAGCCTGAATCTCCATTGCAGCAGTGACAACAATACAAAGATGGTTTTATGACTGAATGCCTTCGAGCAAGAGCCAGTTTGTATTGTAAATATAACTGTTGTTGTATCGCGATCGCAAGGAACTGAAACTCATTACCATTTTTCAAGTGTTATGTATCATTAAATTGCTTGAAACCTGTTCATGCGCATCTCATGACAGAGCTCCTTTAAGCAAAAGACGTTCGTGAGTTACTGACGGCAACATGAAATGGAATCCAATGTTACTAGCCCGGGGGCGTTTGAAATTGGCGATTTACATGTAGTAGATTTAGGGGTTGTCCAAGCGAAATCCATTTTCAGGGTGATATTTATAAAAATAGCTTGCCATCCAGCATCCATGGCAACGCCTTTCCCGTGGTAATCACGAATTGAATTCATTCATTAACGAAGTATTATATCAGCACGTTACTGATTCCTTAAAATGGCCTATTTCACGCATTCAATGCACTCCGAGAATCCTCGCCAGTTTGTGAAAATAAACTAACATTTGCGAATAAAGTGTTAAAGACAAATCGAAAATGCAGTATTGTATTTTGTGTACTTATTTAGCGTTATTATAATAAGAATGTGAAGATAATGTAATTGAATACAGAGCAAAGCGAGTTGGGTTAAGTTTGAAAGTGTCGCGGTCATGTTAAATCGGGTTTTCCATTGGCATTGAGCACACATCCAGTCTCGGAAAAAAATCACTCTATTTTATAAACAAGATGTCCTTCGCGACATCGAGCAATTTGGTGAAAAGTTTGAAAACACGCGTGATTAATCCTTAATTTTCTCGGCCCCATGTGATTACATATACTAAGCATGTTGTTTTGATATAATAAGAAACGGAAGTTATTTGTCTCCAAATGTCCATACATCGCCCTGTTCTTCCAAATGGAAGTTTCCAAGAAATTCGCTACAGACGAATACGCATGAAGTCAAATTAAATGTGGTCGTCCAATTGCCAACAAATAGGTAAACTTAATTTCTTCTACTGAATATCTGTACAATTTGAGTACCTTTCTTCCAAAACTGGATGCATAACGCGACCACCAGTCCTCGGTGCGATCAAAAAGGGGGCCGGCCTGGAATAGAGGGCGTCGAGTTCAAATCTCAAATTCGCGCCAAAGCGATGACGTCGGGGTGCCTCCAAGAATGTCTGATGACTTTTAAAAAGCTCTCTAAAGAACGATCAGCAGTAGTATGAGAGGGACCGAATTAGCCCTTTTTTTGGTGAGCTATGTTAATTTTTGTTGAGCTCTCATAAAATCAATGACGTCACGGTTCTATTGTCTTAGACTCATGAATAAAGTGGTGGGCTCATGAATAAAGTGGTGAGCTCATGAATAAAGTGGTGAGCTCATGAATAAAGTGCGGTGGTTTCTCATTATCTTTTGTCTTTCCGCATGAACAAAGTGCGGCGCTCTCATTATCTATTGTTCCTTTGGATGAGGTCATCGATCTATTCGGGCTTGTTTGGGAAAAGCCTATTGTTTGGAACAGCTATAAAACCAGGAGCAATCGGCCCTGAATACATTCGAAGTTGAATGAAAAAAGTAATAAATATATCGCAATATCTAAACCCCTTTGTAGCGTAAATAGTAAGAACAAACTACTCGTGATAGGCTCTAAACTGTCTTTATTATTTTCCTTTACAGTTAATAACTCATAAGATAATTGTATCCAAAATCCACTGTGACTTATAAGAGAAATTTTGCTATTGTCCTTAGGGATTAACGATAACTGAAGAGCCTATAGTTTGGAGGAAAACTCTTGTGATGCAAATTCTTCTCTAAAACTGAACTATAATTACCATACGAATATAAACAAACCACCAGATAATTAAACAAAGTTTATTCAATCTCAAAAACACCAATTTTAAAAACAGTTCGTTTTCCTTATCCTCGCGGAGTTGATAACTTTCTTATTTCTCAGTTCTTGGGTTGATATAATGTACCGTGTTACAAGATTACACTGATTTATGTTTCATTTATTGTTTTCTTGTTGACAAATGCTACAGACAGTTGTTTTTTACCGATGAGAGGAAAATTAATGACCTAGGTAGTCTAGTCTAGTCTAAAAACTATACTTCAGGTATCATTTTCTAGTCTAGTCTAGAAATTGTTAACCTAGGTAGTCTAGTCGAAAAACTCTACTTTAGCTATCATTTTCTAATCTAGTCTAGAAATTGTATTCTTTTCTAGTCTAGTCGTTCTAGACTACAAAGTATCTAGTCTAGAAACTAACAACACCCGATGCCAACAAGCCCTGAACGCCCGCCGCCCGTCAACGGGCGTCAACGCCCGCCTCCTCCTCCTCCCTCCTTCTCCTCCTCCTCCTCCCTCCTCCTCCTCCTCCTCCCTCCTCCCTCCTCCTCCTCCTCCCTCCTCCTCCTCCTCCTCCTCCTCGCTCCTCGCTCCTCCCCCCGCCTTCTCCTCCTCCTCCCTCATCGCTACCCCAAGGCTTCCTTATGCTATACTTTCGGTTGTCCAGATATTTTCTGTAACATAAGGAAGCTTTGGGGTAGCGATGAGGGAGGAGGAGGAGGAGAAGGGAGGAGGAGGAGGGAGGAGGAGAAGGGAGGAGGAGGGAGGAGGAGGAGGGAGGAGGGAGGAGTAGGGAGGAGGAGGGAGGAGGAGGAGGAGGGAGGAGGAGGAGGAGAGGGAGGAGGAGGAGGAGAAGGGAGGAGGAGGACGAGGAGGAGGAGGGAGGAGGAGGAGGAAGGAGGAGGAGGAGGAGGATGAGGGAGGAGGAGGGAGGAGGAGGAGCTCGAGGCGGGCGTTGACGGGTGGCGGGCGTTCAGGGCTTGTGGGCATCGGGTGTTGCGAGTGTTGTTAGTTTCTAGACTAGATACTTTGTAGTCTAGAACGACTAGACTAGAAAAGAATACAATTTCTAGACTAGATTAGAAAATGATAGCTAAAGTAGAGTTTTTAGACTAGACTACCTAGGTTAACAATTTCTAGACTAGACTAGAAAATGATAGCTGAAGTATAGTTTTTAGACTAGACCAGACTACCTAGGTCATTAATTTTCCTCTCATCGGTAAAAACACAACTGTCTGTAGCATTTGTCAACAAGAAAACAAGAAATGAAACATAAATCAGTGTAATCTTGTAACACGGTACATTATATCAACCGAAGAACTGAGAAATAAGAAAGTTATCAACTCCGCGAGGATAAGGAAAACGAACTGTTTTTAAAATTGGTGTTTTTGAGATTGAATAAACTTTATTTAATTATCTGGTGGTTTGTTTATATTCGTATGGTAATTATAGTTCAGTTTTAGAGAAGAATTTGCATCACAAGTGTTTTCCTCCAAACAATAGGCTCTTCAGTTATCGTTAATCCCTAAGGACAATAGCAAAATTTCTCTTATAAGTCACAGTGGATTTTGTATACAATTATCTTATGAGTTATTAACTGTAAAGGAAAATAATAAAGACAGTTTAGAGCCTATCACGAGTAGTTTGTTCTTACTATTTACGCTACAAAGGGGTTTAGATATTGCAATATATTTATTACTTTTTTCATTCAACTTCGAATGTATTCAGGGCCGATTGCTCCTGGTTTTATAGCTGTTCCAAACAATAGGCTTTTCCCAAACATGCCCGAATAGATCGATGACCTCATCCAAAGGAACAATAGATAATGAGAGCGCCGCACTTTGTTCATGCGGAAAGACAAAAGATAATGAGAAACCACCGCACTTTATTCATGAGCTCACCACTTTATTCATGAGCTCACCACTTTATTCATGAGCCCACCACTTTATTCATGAGTCTAAGACAATAGAACCGTGACGTCATTGATTTAATGAGAACTCACCAAAAATTAACATAGCTCACCAAAAAAGGGCTAATTCGGTCCCTCTCCCTCTCTACTATCACCATACTCCACAGAAATTCAACATTCGTGAGAAAGTAAAATCAATATAAGATCAGTCCTCAATCACTGTCCTTGCATTCATCATCGTAGGAATATTGTCAAGCTGAAATGGACGCTACTACGGCTTAATGTATCAAAATTCTGATATCTTCGTTTATCGTCAGAGAGAACAGTCGAACCTTAATATTAATGGTGTTTCTTTTATTTTTCAGTATTCGGAAGTTCATTTGTGTTTTCGTTCTTTGGGTTTGTAATCGCTAATTTGGCAATGCATCTGTCAAAGGTAAAGTAAATTTATTATATATACCCCCAATCATGTTGCAAATTATATATGTTTGCTTCATCGCATTGTAGAATTTAAAAATTTCCGTAATTCATTTCATGTAACTGTTTATTCTTATGCCAATTGGACTTTCGATCTCTTAATATACTGTCGTGAGTTTCTTTGATGTCCGTAGTTTGGTTTGACATCCACGTACATTGGCTTAATCTTCGGCATGATGACGATGATTTACGCAATAATGTGTCCTCTCTTTGGCTTAATTAATGACAGAACGGTAAGTGCTGCCATAAATAGTAGTATACTGGCTTTCTCCATGCACTGGCTTAAAATTACAATCTCAAGATAATATATGTGGGCTCTTTTCTCGTGAAACTAAATCGCCTATGTATTGCGCGTTAGTCGTACAAGTAGATTTAATACGAGAGTTAGAGGGAAAGAAGGAAGCTTTCTGGCTGGCTTAAAACATGCGAACAATAAAAATGAGATAATAACAGATTGTCAGTTCATTTCAGCATCATATTTTTATTTTGGAAATAGAAGCCATTAAGTCATTGATGGAATCGATAGACGGTATCAACATATCTTAAATATCAGTTCAACACTTGTTGAAGCATTATTGAAGGTTGTTGAAGAATATTAAAAGCATACGTATCGCTCAAACGGTTTCAACCGTCACCATATACTGAAATACTGACATACTGAAAGTGACCAGTCAGTGACAGCGTGACAGAAGGAAAACGTAACAGAGTGACAATACGTAACAACATGAAAGACTGACCGAATAATAATAATAATAATAATCTTTATTTGTATAGCGTTATTTCTACTATAAAACCAATAGCGCTTTACAGTGCTACTACTGCTACTAATAATGATATAAGTAATAATGTAAGTAACTATAACAAATATGTTTAAATTATATACAAATGTTATCCTTAAAATTACAATGTTGGTCTATACATAATTAATTAATATTTACTCAAATAAATTACATTTACGTAGCCGACTCAATCAGGCAAGTATTTCAGGTATCAGAGTGATAATAGCGTCTAGATAAGTAAGTTTTAACTCTGCTCTTGAAAGTGTTTAGAGACTCAGTAGTCCTTATAATGTCAGGCTGATTATTCCATAATGTTGGCGCAATTCCCGAAAATGCTCGTTTTCCATAAGTTTCAAGATTATATTTAGGGACGACTAAAAGTTTCTTATTAACCGAGCGTAGCGATCTACCAGGTATATTTTTAATTAAGAGTTCTTGTAGATAATAAGGTCCAGTTTCATGATAAGCTTTAAAAGTTAAAATTAGGATTTTAAATTCTATTCTAGCAGTAATGGGTAACCAGTGTAGTTATATGTTCTGATTTCTTAGAATATGTTAAAAGGCGTGCCGCAGCATTCTGCACGTACTGGAGTTTTTGTACTAAGCATTGTGGTAGGCCAGATAATAAAGAGTTACGATAGTCAATTCACGAAGTTACAAAGGCATGTATTAAGATTTCACAATCTCTGTATGACAGAAATCTTCTGATAGTAGATAGATTTCGTAAATGATAAAAGGCAGTTTTACACATGAAATTAACTTGTTTGTTCGTTGAAAGTGTGTGGTCAAACCAAAGGCCAATGTTCTTGACTGACTTGGACACTGTAATCAGCTCAGTACCCGCATAGATAGAGTCTAGTGGTGGAACTGGTTTATGGCGGGCATTCAACACTAGTAGTTCTGTCTTATCATTGTTGATTTTCAGCTTGTTTGCGGTCATCCAGTTGTTGATATCTAGGCCAGTACATGCTTCCACCTTTGATTTTGAATACTCAGGCTCGTCAGTACGTGACGGCTGGAAGGACAGGTATATTTGACTGTAATCAGCATAGAAATAGTGGCGTTTGATGACATCTGCAAGGGGGGCTGTGTACAACAGGTACAAGATAGGGCCTAGTACAGAACCTTGAGGTACGCCACAAGGTAGATCACGATTGGTGGAGCTTTCATCGCCAACACACGCAAACTGGCTTCTGTCACAGAGGTATAATTTCATCCATGCAAGAGCCTTTCCCTTGATTCTGAAACGACAACCATGTGGTGGTGTACAGTGTCAAATGCGGCTGAGATGTCCAATAATAGAAGAATGACACAGCCATTGTTATCAATACTGCGAAGAATGTCATTATGTACTCGGACCAACGCTGTTTCAGTACTGTGACCCTGCTTGTAGGCTGACTGGAAAAGCTCGTGTAAGTTATTGTCTTTGAGATGAACATTCAGTCGAGCGCCAGCAATCTTCTCGGTAGCCTTAGAAATAGCAGTGACACGTTCATGATTCTTTTGACTGTAGTATGGTTCGTACGATTCCTGTTCTTTGATAGCTACAGCAAAATGAAGCAATTACAGTAACAAAAAGCTAGATGCGTAAACAGTCATAAAAATGCGATTTCGTTTGTAATCGTACCTATATATCCAAGCAGATTTCAGGTAACCAAAGGCTTTCCAAAATGATTATAAGTAAGAACGTAGCTTTTCTCTTCCCTGCTTTAATAAAAATTGTCTACCAGTCTCGTAGCTCTTTTATTACTTCACAGTTACTCTTGCATCCTCCCCGATACATGAAATCAACTACCAAACTGTATATTTTCGCTCTGATAACAATTCAATTTGACTATAAACTCGGGCTATTGGTGTAACGAAATAAAGCCCGGTTTACACATACCTATACAATAGGTATGTATTAAATTAATGCACGTTTATATAATTACCTAACAGCACAAGGCGTGTTAAAATACGAGCAAGGCGGATTTAGAAAGAAACATGGGACTAGTGACAGCATCTTCATTCTTAAAGCAATGGTTGATAAGTATGTTAAAAGCAAGCCAAACAAGAAGAGAAACCTTTTGTTTACTTATTTTGTTGACTTTAAACAAAGCCTTTGATTGCACTCTAAAGTCAACGCTCTTTGAAATATTAAGACAAGTGGGTATCAATGGAAACGTCTTCTCAATCATACACTCCATGTATTCCAACGACCAATCAGCAGTTAAGATTAACGATACAATAACAGAAAGCTTCCGATGTTTCAAAGGAGTAATACAAGGTTGCATGCTGTCGCCAACGCTCTTCAATTTATATCTACATGACTTACCTGAATCACTATATCATACAAATACCGATCCACTAGAGATAAACAATTGTCCTATTAGCTGTCTCGTGTATGCCGATGATTTGGTTATCATATCTAAATCAAAAGAAGGGCTACAAAACCAACTGTATAACTTATTTAATAAGGAATTGTTGTGATGATTAAAAAATCAAAGTAAATCTAGACAAAACAAAGATAGTTATATTTAATAACAATGGTAAATCAATGAATGATTATGAATTTTACAATGATAACATGAAATTAGATACCTCGGTTTAATGTTCAACTCATTTGGTACGTTCGAATTGGCAAGACAAGAACTGAAAAAAATTGCCTTTAAAGCTCTATTTAAATTAAGGAAAGAGATGGGTCATTATTTCAGAGCTGATAACTATAAAACTATTCGATACGCTTATTAAACCTATTTCGTTATACGGAAGTGAAATCTGGGGCGTTGACGTAAAGAAAAAATTACAGAATGATCCCATCGAATCTGTTCACATCAGTAAAATTGCTTCTCGGAGTTAGTAAGACGGCAAGTAATAATGCATGTAGGGCAGAATTAGGCCGATTTCCTTTAAGACTGGATGCAATTTATAGATCATTTAAATTTTGGTCAAAACTCCTCACTTCAGACAGAAACAAACTTTCTTCAATAACTTTTCTTGAGTGTGTCAACTCTAACTATGCAATCTGTTGGACAAGAAAATTAAAACAGATTCTAGCCAGGGCTGGTTTTAGCTATATTTGGATAATGGATATAGAATCACTGCCTTTTGAAAATAACTTAACGTCGTTTTTAGGTCAATTTAAACAAAGGCTTAAAAGTGGAATTTCAAACTTGGCTTGGATAAATCCACAATGATAGTCGTGGAACTGACTATCAACGAAACAAACTAAGAACTTATCGAACGTTCAAAACAGACTTTTCCAGAGAAAATGACTTACATCAAATCAAAATTGTGAAATACCGAATAGCATAAATAATCATTGTTTACCAATTGAAAGAGGACGATATTCAAGGCCCGACATAAACCAGAAGAAAGGCTATGCGCAATATGTTTAAAAGAAACTGAGGATGAAAGGCACTTTATAATCAGATGCGCTAAATACAATTATGTGCGGACCATCTTTTGGAATCAATAGAACAAATCTTAAAGAGAAACGTGAAAAGTTACAGTGAAGTTGAATTATACTTTTTATTGATCCACCTAATCCAATTCAAAATCTAGTTGCCAAATTTATTTTTGAATGTCTCAAAATTAGAAATGATAGTGTTAGATTTGATTTAACCTAAAATATTTTATTTAGTACATCTGTGTAAATGATATTTGGTTCACATCCGAGACGAACTGGCTGCGTAAGGTACCAAATAAAGATATTCTATGTCTATGTCTATGTGCGGCCACGAGGTTCACGCCCTGACCCTGTTTGACCCCAAAAGGGAGCTCCGAAACCCTGATTGCCCTACTTCTTGTAAACACGAACCCTGATTGCCCTACCCTGACAGCACAAATTAGCATCAAGTCCGGACCCTGACAGCTCAAATTAGGTCAAAACCCTGACCTACCCCCGCCTCACATATATATTAAGTCACAAACAGGAATACACCCCCCCCCCCGGGAGCATGTGTCTGTTCATCAGGAAAAATAACCTTGTTTCTTTTTTCAGGGAGGTAGTCGTTTGGTTATTATGAGTTGTGTTGTTGTAGCTGCCTTGTCTACCCAGTTGCTTGGTCCAACGCCATTACTTCCATTTCTACCAGAAAGGTTCGTTTAAAAAACTTATATTATAAAGCCCCGGTCAAACCAACTGAACATTTTATTGAATAACGACCAACACTGTATTCAGTAATGTTCACTTGGTTGATGGTCATACCATGTCAACAGTGCCTGATGTTCAACGCCGAATGTTTGATGGGATTCAAACATCTTTTGAACAACGACCAACATGTTCACTTGGTTGGCGGTCATAGCATGCCAACAATCAACAATACATAGAACAATAGAGATGTTTAGTACCTGATGTTCAACGAATGTATAATTTATTTTTAGCAATAACGCAAACATCTTATGAAAAGCAACTGTATTATCAATATGTCTGACCACAAGTGAAGCAAATATCTTCCTGCTGGAGACGGTATTCTATAAAAATAGTTGGCGCGAATTAAAACAAATCCATTAATTTCTCGTCAGTATGACCAACTAAGAAAGAAACTTTAGAAACAGGAAACTACACTTCAAGAACTTACTAAGGCTAACAGCTTTCTAAAATTCCAAGTAATTAAACTTCCAAATGAAGTTGATCAGCAAATTTAAAGTAAAACGGTGTTTTGCCCATTTCTCGTTTGTTAAACAATATAGCCATACCATGCAAACCAAACTTGACAGGTATATTATATCACGGTCCTTAAAATATCGGTACCAAAATAGCGAATCATAAAATACTTTGGGTAGAATTTACTTATTATGGTATTGTAGATAAATAATTATCCTGGTTGAAAGTTATTTAACAATTTGTCTGTATTGATGATGCAAATTCTGAAATACTGTGTGGTATTCTACAAGGGTTCATTTTAGGTCCTGTACTATTTCTTCTTTTTATAAACGATGCAAAAGTATTCAATAGCTCACCTAGTTTTATATGCAGTTGATATAAAAATTATGTATTCTCATAAAGACATTAAAACAATAATTTGTAACTTAAAGATTTAGCAGACTGGCTCACCAGCAATAGATTAACTACTAGTATATATAATAGGTAGTGAATGCTGCTGCTCAGTCAATGAAGTGTATTAGAAGAAAACATACAGTAAGCTCTTTGGCAGGAAAAAAATATTATTGGATGATAAAAATGCCAAGGTGTTACGTTAGATGAATATAGTTTTTGGGCTGTCATGCAAATGAAGCCTGTTTCGGAGCTGTAGTGTGTTTTCTCAAACTAAGTTGTCCCGATTTATTTTCATTTTGTCCCGACATATTAACAATTTCCCGGTAAATTTTCTGAGCCTACCAATTCCCCACATAAACACTACTGTCCTCCCTGGTGAAGTTTAAACACCGGAAATCAAATGTAATTGAAAATGTAATTGTAAATGCTAATTGGTGTTGCATGTGAACCGGCTGCTTGACTTTATCGAAGGCCAATAGAAGATTATTCCTAGGAGTAGTAATTGATGAATATTTAAATTGGACTTACCAAATAATTGATTGTGCATCTTGTTTTAGTGTTGGATTCGAAAATGTCGGACGTTCTTCAGTGAAATATTAAATTGGTTTTAAGGAGATTTTCAAATGTCATATATAGTGGATGGAAACTAAGCTCAGTCCCTAAAATAGCCACATTTGCGCCAGCACGCGATGTGTTTTCAGGGTTGTATGCTCTCACAGTATGCGCATGCGCGACGTTTTATGTATTTTCTTTCCTGCTGAAAGTATCGCTCTTTACTTAAATATATATTTGTTATCCTTATTCATTCTTGTTTCAGGAAAGTGTGGCTTGTGGTGATTTCTTTGGTAGTCTATGCGACTGCTACAGCAGCTGTAATCGCCACCTTAATCCCTGACATGGTCAAAACTGCTAGGTGAGGCAATTTAACTACAACTTCATGACTTTTCCAGTAGTAGTTCAAATCTCCTTTACTGTTTGACTACTGTAACCAATGTAACTTAGACAGCGAGAACCAATCACTTTGCAGAATGAAAACAAAGCATTACAACTTACAGTTATTGAGGCAATCAGCGTCGAGACAATGGTATGTCAACTAATCGAGTTTTACCCGGTGGAGTAGTCGGAATCTTTTCAGTGAAGAAAGTCGCGTGGATATGTAAACTGAAATGCTTTGTTTTCGTTCTGAAATGTGATTTATTCTCGCAGCCAGAAGAATACTAAGACAATGCTTGACAATAACAAAATCGGCGTAAAGAATTCTGGTATAGTTGTATCGGACGTCATCATTCAAATTGCCTATTTGATATACAACCGACTTGGACTGAATAGCCCTTTTCAGAGCTTTCGCATGTACAGGAACCGGAAATGGAACCAGCAATGAGCAGGTTTCTATATTTTCAAAACTTTCCAATATGATCGATTTGCATTACCGTGCACATCTTGATTACGTCACAATTACGTCATTTATCCATTTATAATAGGTTTCTCGACATTTTCAATTACCTTTAAGATCCTTAAGTTTCATATTTTTTAATTGCCATCTTGTTGAGAAGAAAGTTATCGAAAACCTGGGTTCGATTGGTTAATAGGAAGAAAAGTTATTCAATTTTGAATTTTGGTCATTTTTCTGCCAAAATGTGGCGTGAAATAAGCAACATAAAACCATTTATAAAACGGTTTTCTTCAATTTACTTTTACAGTTTAAAAATAAGCATTACGATCTAGAAACTTAAAGGGGGATTAAGTATTCACAATCGTGTTTTTAGAAATTTCAAAATTTCAAATTTCTAAATGCTTAAAAATGGCAGTGCAAAAAACCCTAAACGTCATTATGACGTCACATATATCTGAAAGCATGCTCACTTGACCTCAAGGTACCTTACCCACGATCTAACTCTGGTAAGAGCATTGTGTCCTATAGCGTCACTAATCTTTTCAATGCTCTTCCATCCGAACTTAAGCAGCTGACTACTACTTCTGTTCCATCCATAAATGATATTTCTGCAAGGCTTACTACCTTTAAGAAAAAAAACTTATTACACTCGTTCTCAATAACACGTGCAGGTTCGAAACGAAACTCCTGACTTCGAAGTCGTTTCTGGTGGATGTCAATCAAACGGTTTCCATGGAGTTTGAAGTGAACCGTTCGGGTAACTAGCATTTTGTAAACATGGCAAAGTCTTTCCCAAAGTCGCTATCATGCTTAGAGCCAAGGGTTTGCAAAATAGGGAAATCACATAAACTTTATGTGTGAGCGAGCGGTTTGTGTATAAGATCAAAATAGGGAAATCGCATAAACTTTATGTGTGAGCGAGCGGTTTGTGTATAAGATCAAAATAGGGAAATCACATAAACTTTATGTGTGAGCGAGCGGTTTGTGTATAAGATCAAAATAGGGAAATCGCATAAACGTTATGTGTGAGCGAGCGGTTTGTGTATAAGATCAAAATAGGGAAATCACATAAACTTTATGTGTGAGCGAGCGGTTTGTGTATAAGAAATCTGATTGTTTATATAGCTTTCAAAGGTCTTGGAAAAATAATTATAGTTATTTTTATTCATCCAGTTGCAGATATGCTCCTTATAAGAGGTTTTATCGAGCAATACCCTCGAGCTCTACCTCGACGAGCTCCAGGCATGGATACAACATTCGACAGGGCAAAAAAAAAATTTTAACTCTCAGGACATGCTCTCCACTCTCGACTGACATTTCGGAGAGGAATTCAAGCAAAAAACAATCGTTTTTCGGCTTAGTATCCGCCATTTCTCTACCTATGTCGCCTCAAATTACTTACGATTTCGTTGACCTCCTACACTATTTATGTTTCCTCCACATCTGGGAGTTGTATGGCGACGTTTTCGTAGTATTGAGATTCTGCTTCATCTCCTTCAGCAAATTTCAAGCATCCCTCGCGATCGTGTCCGTCTTGGAGAATTGCTGACCGAAGCATGCAGACCAGTGTTGCCACAGAAATATAGTTGAGTGACATCAACCAAATTGACGTTTTCCGTTGGAAATTCAATTTCGAACCTGCACGTGTTATTGAGAACGAGTGTAAGTTATTTTGTCAATTTCTCTGCTCTGTTGATGACCTGGAAGAACTATTTTGCCACCAATGACGCTTCCTGCTTTACTGTAACTGCACCACCAGATAAATATATTAAGTTATTGCCATATTGCCTTAGTCATATAGTGTGTTAATATATTATATGATATGATATAGGCTACCAATTTATCAATTGTAATTTTAGCTTTAATATCTTAGTGCTTTATTTTTATTTTCTTGTAATTTAATTAGTGAGGACCTATGTTAGATAACTGTAATGTCAATACATCTTTCCTCTATAAATAAAGTTTATTGTATTTTATTGTCGATATGATCACATATTTTATTTCAAACATGCATTTAACGGACATTTTGACCTTAAAAGGAGTCAATACTTATGACGTCATAACAACCTCAATAGACAAAACCTATTCATCCGAATGACGTACTTTCGTTTTAATATTAACCTGCGAAAATTTCATTAAATTTGACATAACGTTGACAAAACTGTATTGGTTTATAAATTTCAGTTACACCGAACCTGCTCATTTTTGACCATTTATGCCCACCCTGTACGGATATCGAATTGTGTCCTCTTACAACCTTCGTTGTGCCAATAATAAATTGTTCCCCCCAAGACTCCGAACTTAGTTATAATGGTGTTCAGTTATGGAACTCACTACCTCAAGAAATACGCGAAACGTCTCTAGCTACTTTTAAATCACATTTAAGGAAAGTAAATCTCTTTGATTAAATTAGTCTTGTGCCATATTTATCTTAGTATTAACTTAGTATTATCTCAGTTTTAATTAGTATTTATTAATTAGTATCAACTTAGGATATCTTAGCATAAATTAGCATTTAACTTAGCATTATCTTAGGACTACTTGATTCGCCTTACTATTATTAAATTCATTCATATTCTCAGTTTTAATGCCCATTTTTATCTCTGTACATTTTTGTGTCTCGGCTTACATCATGGCCGTAGCGCCCTTAGAGGCCGGGGGGGGGGGGGGGGGGGACCGCCCCCAATTTTTTTTTCCAAAAAAAACAACAACAAGGTATTATCAGGTACCTGGCCCTATCGGAAACCCAGGGGATTTTTTTGTCGAACGCTGTAAAACGGCGTGTCTCCAGCCATAGCCGAAACTCGCTTGAGCCACCAACGCGAGACTAGTCAACTCGCTTTAAAAAAATAATTGCCATAGGCTCGTTGACCCTACTATAGGAATGCCATCAGAGTACATATAACTTTAAATAAGGATTATCTATGAAATTAAATATTAAATATTAAATTTGGTGATCACGTGTTTCGAAATGACTTTGTGCCCCCCCAGTTTTTCAGGGCATGCTACGGCCCTGTACATGAAAACCAACTTAAGTTGATTGTAAACACCGTGGGTAAATAAAGGTTTGATTGATCGATATAAGAGCGAGAAGAAGTGCGAGGAAATGTTTACAATGGCGTGACCACGTTAGACGAATATTTTGTGAAATTTAAGATCGATGATTTGCCTGAAAAGTATTTCCGAAAGGCAGGCATTCTGTGCACCGAACACAAATTATTTAATAACTGACTATAAAGACAATAGATACAAAAACGATTAATAGGAAGGGGCATCTCGTTTATTTGCCGATTTGAAGGATATGGGATCATGTGTACTGTACGCAATGTCGGCCGATGTATCGATCGATGGTTGGCCGACATATCGGTTTTCAATTCAAACTTTCCACAAACATGCACACTTTTGTCTCCAGATAATGCTTTCGGGTTCCTGGTAAAGTTGTGGTTGAGCCTCAGTGCAACTAATTAAAATACAGGTCAGTTTTGATCCTTAAAAAAAGTATTTTTGATGTCAGAAAACAAACTTTTGTGAACGCCACGCGCGAAATTCAATTGTCGAATCTCGGTCTAATTTTAGCTTGAATTCTATTGGCTATTCGGTTTGCCGCGAAATGGGTTGTATTCAGCCAAGTCCCACAACTGGCCATTGTCGGAGGAAATAGGAGAAAATGCACATCCTGTTCGACCAGTTATTGTAGACTTTACTGCAACAACAGTTCTGCGATTATTTCACGACCACAAAACACGCACTTTTGCGCATGCGTTAATTTCTTCACTTCCGGTTTCTAAAAATCCTAAGCATTTTTCGCGCTTTCACTAAACACCACCCTTTTTCCCATTAAATGTTGTTGGCCACTTTCTCCAAAAAATCGAGCATGGATTTTGGAAACCGACAATAAATACCAAAGTTATGGCTTTTCATTCGCCAAAAAAGCTTATTATATTGGACTGAAAAGTGTTGTAAAATCTTCATTAATGGCAAACGCATGCTCGGTTTTATGCGCCTTAATTCGTAGGTTCGGAAAATATTCATAAATTACTAGTAGATCAAAAATCCTTGGAGAGTTTAGAAATTTTCTGATTTTGTTTACGTCATCATAATTATTATTATTGAAAATAATAATAATTATTGAAAATAATTATTGCCCACTCTTTAATTTTCCGGGTTTTACGAGTCTTCAAACTTTCCCTAGCAACGGCCGATTTAAATATGTCAATGGGTCCTTAAACGGCATTAGAGAATGCCTTCGGTGACAACTCATTTACTCTCTAGACCTGCATACTCACCCCAATTAACTATCATAATGTCTGCAAAACAAACAAGTCATATTTTACTGTGCATACATTAAATAACAATAATGGTTCAAACAGTGTTATTTCATTAGAATTATTGACATATATGCGCATAACAGACCATAACTAAATATATTTCAAAAGAGGTAATGGCAATACAGGGTTCCCACGGTCAGTGAAAAATGCTTCTTGGTCAGTGAAAAGCCATTGAAATGTCTGGAATTTTTTTAAATGCATTGAGGGATGTACATGTAGCTGTGAGCACTGAGAAGCATGCATATGTGTTTTCAGTTTTCCATACATTTGTCTGTGACAACGTGGGAAAATTTACAGACAAATGTATGGAAAAGTTAAAACACAATTGCACGCTTCTCAGCACGGCTACATCCCTCAAATTTTGATCAGTTAATCTTTTCCCTGGTATCTTAAGTTTGCAGACAGTGAATATTTCAGAAATTCGATTTTACGGAAATTATTCCCATACAAACACTATATTTCGCGCCATGTTTGAATCCCCTACAAGATTGTGGGAATTACCTTGGATTGGTCTATTGAAACCTCTTGTAAGCGATCAATTTCAGTGGTACATCCAGACATTCAAGAATTTGGGGGATCAGAAGGAAGAGAGGGCTCATCCTGTGGATCTTGTTTTTCTTTGCCAAAATGGGAAAGACCACGTCCCTGCGGTCCCATTGGCAGAAATTATGGACATCAGCGGAAAGGTACTGCGGGCGCCTTTTTAGCCGATTCAAAATGGCGGCTTATGAGTGAGACTGTAGGTTCTTTATAGACCTTCCAACGCAAAGAAAACCGAAACTTTCTGTCATGAAATAAGAATAGAGAATCGGAACGAGAGTTATATTAGCTTAAACGTAGCCATGCATTGTGATTAAAAAGCCATTTTTTAGGATTTATCATCTCTCCGGTGTCTGTCTGTCCAAGTCCAGCTGCTTGGCGGGAATTATTTAGAGGAGAAAGGCCTGAAACCCAGTTTATATCCCAGCAAACATTGCAGGATTTAGGTTAACAAAACAAGATGGCGGACAGAAAGCAATATACGAGCTCCAAAGGAGAGGAATCGCTCACTTGATTAATTCTTGAAACTAACTAAAATCCTACCCTGAAAAATAAAAAACCCTAACCGGTCAGTCAACAAGAGCTAGGGTTCTCAAGAAAAACCTCTCAAGAAAATGGTGAGGTAAAAAAATTTGAGAGATTTTCTGGAACTCGACCCCCGCTCCCGCCTATTCGTAAGGTAAACGTTGCAACCACTACAGTAAACAACCATCGTCGCTCAATTGCTGCCAAATTTGTACATTTTAAAACCACTGCTAATCTATGTTAGTTTATATGGTCATTTCATGAATTAATTCATCAACAACAACTTTATTATACACGGTATCCCATCATTATACAGAAATAAATGCTCTCCCAGGGAGCCGTTTGAAAATATGTAAGTAATATAAGATATATATTAAATACACAATCTGCAATTATATATTTCGACTCTAAATATTAATACATGTACATGTAGTTGATAAAAATGGGCTCTATATAAATCTTTAATGTACAATGCTAGGTAAAATTACTTTACTTATTATAAAAGATAATCAAATGTGCTTGCGTACAAGTCTTTTAAAAACATTAGTATTTTGTTCGTTTATTGCCTCATTATATAGTTAGATTGTTCCTGAGAACTGCCCCTCTATAATGGAAGCTGTGTTTGGCAGCTTCAGTTAGGGGTCTGGGAATAAAAAGGTTAGTAGATGATTTCCTAAGATTGTGGGAACGTATGTTGGAAATTTTAGTAAAGATATTTTTTAAATAGGGTAGGAGTCAGAGCCCTGCATCACTTTATGCATAGTAATTGCCAACTGTTGCCAAGATTACCCCATACAGTACTACAATAATCGAAATATGGTAGTATTAGCGCTCTGTGCATGGAGAGTAATACTTTCTTAGAGATAGAGTTAATATGGTGTTCCCAAGATAGAGTTTGGTCAAATTCTAAGCCCAGGTATTTATAGGTTTTGTTTCTTAGTATATATTGATAGTTAATTTCGATTCTAAATTCGTGTTGAAGGTGTGCTATGTTGTACTGACTACCTATAATCATGTATCTCGTTTTTACGACATTTAGGCTGAGTTTATTGGCCTTGAGCCATTCCTGTACCTCATTTATATCATGGTTCATTAATTGCTCAAGGACAATGGGATCTTTCGATGCCATAGAAAGGCTAGTATCATCAGCATATAGCCTTGGTTTGGAATAAAGACTACAAGCAGAAAGATCGTTAATATAGATTATAAATAGTAATGGCCCTAAGATCGAAAAATTAGGAACACCACATTGTATTCTTAGAGGATAAGATAAATTACCGTTAACATATGTAGGAAAACCATTTAAGTGACTTTTGGCAAATGCCAAGGTATTGCAACTTTTCTAGCAGGATTTGGTGGTCAATAGTGTCAAAGGCATTTTTAAGGTCTAAAACGATTACTCCGTTTAGAAGACCTTTGTCAATATTAAAGTACCAATCATTTGTTGTATCTAAAAGAGCGCTTAGTGTTGGAAGCAATGGTCTGAAGCCAGACTGAGAATCGGCAAGTAGGTTATTCTCTGTCAAGTAAGCATACAACTGATTAAAAATGATTCTTTCAATGAGTTTACTAACAACAGAAAGAACAGGTATAGGCCTATAGTGGATCGGTTTTAGATTCGGCCTTATAAATTGGAAAAACTTTGGCATGTTTCCAATCGTTTGGCAAAACGCCAGTTTTAATAGATTGATTGAAGATGTGCACTAGATATGAAACAATAACAGGGCCAGCTTCCTTTAGCAGACGACATGGGATTCCATCTAGCCCAGGGGATTTGTTAGTGGGTAGAGCATTAATGAGTTTTAACACCTCACCGACTGAAGTTTCAGTAGTAGAAAATTGACGACTCTGTGTAGGGGTTAGGTAATCTTTCAAGTCAGCTATTCCTGTTGGTATTTGAGCAGCTAGTTTTACCCCTACAGATGAAAAATGGGAATTCATTGCATTACTAATTTGGTTTGGTGTAAAACTATATTTGTTGTCATAGTTAATACAGTTGATATCAGTGGATCTGGTGTTCCTACTTAGAATTTCATTAACACCGGTCCATGTGTTCCCCATGTCTCCAATATTGGATTTGAATAAAGAATTACAGTATGCAATTTTAGCTTAATAGATGCATTGACTTCATTCCTGGCATATTTATAGTCAATCCAGCTTTGATCAGTGTTTAATCTGGAAGCTGTCTTCTTCAGTCTATCCCTCTCAAACATATCATTCTTTATTTTTTAGGTTCAGCCATGGGGCTGGTGAATACCTTATTAGTTTTTTGCCGTATAGGGGCATGGTAATTACAAATAGAAAGGAAGGTATTCTTCCAGATTTCCCATGCATGATTATGATCATCTTGGTTTTCGATAATATTCCAAGGGGCTAACAAAAGATCATTTCTGAATTTGGTAGCGTCGAAGTTTTTGTACTGCCTAGTAGAGATAATCTTAGGACCAGATTTGGTTGAGGGAAATTTTCTAATGGCATAAATTAAACTGTGATCACTTATACCAAGGTGGGAAACTCCTGTTTGGCAGTAGTTATCAATGGTATTAGTCAGACACAAATCAATAGTATGTTAAGCGGGTGGATTCTTGAATAACCTGATGAAATTGATATAAATTGCACAAATCTAGCAATTTACGGGCATGGTTAGCAGGGGAGATGGCACCAACATCACAGTTGAAATCACCCATGATATTTATATCAATATTAAGAGAAAAATATATTCGAGTAGAACGGACGTGTGTTTCTGAGCTCCAGGTAGAATTTGAATACTATGCCTCCAAAGCCAGAATACTCGACAGTCGCCTCTCTAAAACAGCTATGGGAGAGCGAATTCTTACCAAGTATCAGAAAAGAATTTAAAACTGAGACAGACGAGATCAAGCGAGAGTTAAAAGCACTCTCGGCGAAATGTAGTGAGATTGAAAACTCGCAAAAGTTCTTAGCGAATGAATATGATAACTTCAAAACGTCAATTCAAGAGACGAAAAAAAGAGAATTGGAAAAAAGAGAATTGGAAAAAAGGGTTGGGACTACTGAGGACAATATCTGTGACCAGAATATAGCCCTGGACAGTGTACAACAATATCTCCGTCGTGATTGCATCGAGATTACCGGCGTCCCAGTCCTACCGCAAGACAACCCAAAACATATCGCAGTAGAAGTGGGCGCAATGCTGGGAATAGCGGTAACGGAACACCATATCTCAACTGCTCACCGGCTTCCTCCAACTAAAAAGGTACCGAACCGAATTATTGTGAAGTTTGTCCATCGAGATATGAAAGACAAATTCTATCAGTGTCGAAGTAAGCTGATCGGCAAAAAGTCAAAAGACATTCCTTTGATTGCAAAGGAATATGGGCATTCTATCCATGGGAATAACGACATCTACATTAACGAGTCTCTGACTTCATACAGGAAAAAAATATTTGGGCGAGTAAATACATTTAGACGTAATAATAATTAAGTAGAGACATATTTGGACTGCTAATGGAAGATTCTATTAAGGCAATCAGATAGCTCAAAGGTTTTTGGGTTTACGACTACAGCTGAGTTTGATGAATTTTTACAAAAATCTTAAACAAACATTAGTTTATGTTATTATAGTACATCGGTATGCGGGCTATCCGCATATCAATGAGAATAAATAAGTCCCTAGAGGTATCAAGTACTTTTGTAACCTACAACAATATTTACATTTTACATCCTAAGTGATAGAGAGTTTAATTTTTTGTTTAATATTTTGTCTAGATAATTGAATTTAAATGTTGATTTGTATAATGTACTACCTAATCCAGACAAATCGGACGAAAACGACCCTGATCACATGCTAAGCAATGTATTTTCGGACTATTATTCAGCGGATGAAATTAATGGAGTTTTTGAGACAGCAGGACCAAAGGCAGTTTCATTTTTTCATTGTAATGTACGAAGTCTGCCAAAAACCTAACTTTGCTTAATGACCTGATTTACTCTCTTTATTGAAAACCAGATATCTTAGCTGGAACTGAGACAAAATTGAATGATAACACTGTTACCAATGTGGATATATCTGGCTATAGTTTTTACCATGTTGATTCGGTAACTGCGGCAGGTTGTGCTGGAATCTATGTTAGTTGTAAATTAAAAACTATAGCCAGACCCGATATCAAGTTTTCATTGGAACTTGTAGAATCTTGTTGGCTCGAAATCGATTCCAGTTATAACGTAAATAAGAATATTATTATAGGTTGTATATACAGGCATCCGAAAGCAACCATTGAACAATTCACTGACCAGCTCGAAAAGTTGCTAAAGCATTTAAATCAATGTAAATATCAAGTAATTTTATTAGGTGATATAAATATATATGTTTTTTCAATACATTAACCAACAACCTACTGAAAAAGATTTAGATAATTATGCTTTACGCAAATAATTTTACCCCCATTATCACTAAGCCCATTGGGAAAACTGACCACATCAAAACGTTAATATACCATATATATATATACAAATACGCCCATTTCTCAAATCACATCTGGTATTGCATTGTTTGATATATCAGATCATCTCCCTGTATTTTGTGTCATTATATATATAACACCGGCCTTTTAAGAGAATTCATGAAAAACGGTTTTATAGAAATTATAAGCACTTCAGTAAAGAAGCGTGTTTGCACGATTTAATGCAAATTGATTGGAATGTTAAACTTATTAATTTAAATAATAATCTTAATCGAACCACAGAAGATGTAATTCATACTATAGACAAAGTGACGAGAACGCATGCACCTATCAAAGAGGTGCCACGGAGTAAATTAAAACAACTCACCAAGCCATGGATTACAAATGAGATCCTGAAGTCAATTAAAACCAAGCAAAAAATATACCGCACTCACGTTTTTAGTAACGACACAGAAAAAGTTACTCAATATAAGAAATATGCTAAGAAATTAAACAAAATAAAATTGTTAAGTAAAATAAGATATGGGCCGCGTCAGGCAAAAAGGGCCCGGACGACATTCAAGTTAAATAATTCCTACAACGGTGTTCCTAATAACAGGTTGAAGGTTGTATTGTATTCTTGACGAGAAGTGCTACATTTCATTCCTAACAATAAATGTCAGTTTCAAGAGATTGACAACAACAAGCAGGGGTGAAATTTACGTGATTTTGATGCAAGGGCCGATTACTAAGATGACCACAAAGATTAGGAATCCTGTCAGAGGGGATGATTTTGATGTATGACATTCATTTATACCTGCTGGTATTAAAGAGTAAAAAATAAATAAGATGAACAAGATGATCACTTTTTGGCCAAAATATTCTTTTCCGCAGTCATTCCACTCCCCGTAGCTCATAATATGATTTTAGCAATTATAGTACAAGTTACACCTTGAAACAATCGTCTGATGATAAGGAATCATTTGCGCCTGCTAAAATTGTGATCACACCCTGGTGTAAAAATATCGTAAATTTCGTATTCGATTTCACTGGTAAATTTCATGAAATCAACACTACTTGTTAGTAGCACAATGTGGCGGAAATCAAAAGGCCAACTACATCGATATCCAACACGACTAATTAGAAACGTCACATAAACAAATAGATGTGACCTTGTAAACCAGTTTAACTAACACTTTTTAAATGTAGGTTCTAATTTGGCAAGCTCATTAGGAACCTCAAACGATAACCCAACCAGAAATATACACAATTCACCAGCGTCAAGTTTCATAATGTCACCAGTGATGGAAGTACAAGTACTTGAACATGTTCTTGCATTAGATGAAAACAAGGCTTCTATTAATATTCCAACTGAATATGATAAAAATGGCAGCTACTGTAATCGCACCAGTTTTCACTTCTATTTACAATGAATCAATAAATACAGGTATTGTTCCTGATATTCTAAAAATTTCGCGTGTTACACCAATTTATAAGAGTGGCACAGTAACAGACCCCAATAACTATCGACCTATATCAATATTATCTCCCTTTACCAAAGTGCTCGAACGGTTAGTGTATGACCAGTTGGAATTATGTCTCGCCAAAAATAAAATTATCTATGACTATCAATTTGGATTTAGAAAAGGTTACTCTAGGGAGCAGGCGATACTAGAAATTACTGATAGCTTAAAAACTGCAATTGACAATAAAGAAATAACATGCGGATTATTTTTAGACTTTTCCAAAGCCTTTGACACCGGTAATCATGAAATTCTTTTATCTAAATTATATAAGTATGGTATACGTGGAACTCCACTGGCATGGTTTGGTGACTACTTGACAACAATATGTTAGAATTGGAAACACCGATTCAGATTTACTAAAAATGACTTGTGGGGTACCTCAGGCTCAACTCTTGGGCCACTTCTCTTTACACTTTACATAAATGATATGCATAACTGTTCTAATAAACTATCATTTCGAATATTTTCCGATGATACCAACGTATTTTATTCAAGTACATGTATTAATGATGTGGAAAATGTGATGAATGAAGAACTTAATCAATTTTTTCGTTACTGTGCCACCAACAAATTTCAATAAACTTAAGAAAGACTAATTTTATGTTGATAATCTCTTCAAAGAAATGAATCCGAGGCATAAGCATTAGAAGTATTGAACAAAAAAGTCACATAAAATATTTAGGTATATACATCGACAATCATATAAGCTGGGAACAACAGATTAAACATAACAGATTAAGCAAAAAATACTGGAATAAGTAAACTGAGATATTACATTGATTTAAAAATGCTGAAGCAACTTTACTATACACTAATCTATCCATATATCAATTATGGATTGATGAGCTGGGGTAACACCTATACTTCGAAATTGACAAAATTGCGTTCTTGTCAAAATAGATGTATAAAAAATAATTATTATTTTTTGCGCGAAAAAGAGAGAATGCCACCCCTTATTTTAATCTCCTTGGTATACTTATGCTTGATAACATTTTCAAATTAAAAATAGCTACTTTTGCATATAAAATTATAAATGCAAAGAGTAAAGTCCCAACAATATTTTGCGAAACTATTAAGATTGCATCAGATCGACACTCCTATAATACTAGATTTGCCGCCAGACAGAACTTTAGCAGACCTAAAGCACGAACAATTTATATTTCATCACAAATTTGGGAAACCATTGATCTTGGAATTAAACAGTCTAATTCAACCTCTATACATTTAGGAAAAAAATATACCCAATCTCTCCTTATCTCACAGACACACTTTTCATTTATTGAGGCTGAACTTTTTATCCACGTCCGTCCTTTTTTTTCTTTCCTAGCTATGGTAGACGTAGGCAGTGATCAACACGAAAGCTTCTTGCTACTTTGATCACTGCGCACGAATAATTGATTATAGTTTCTTTTCAGTTACATGTACGTAAATGTTACTATTGTTATGGTTTTATTTATCCTGTAATTATCTACTACCATGTTAACTAGAAAATGTGCGAATAAACTGAAGTCTGAAGTCTAAGAGATTCTAGCTTTTCTATTAATTTCTCAAAAATATTCATAGATTCAATTGATTCTCCTGGGGCTCTATACCAAGTTGCCACTAAAAATGGCTCAGATTTTGGCTTAATAACCTTGATACAAATCCATTCTAGCTCCATCCCAGTAGGATTGTAAGAGCAGTCGACAGCATAATTAATAGTGTTTCTAATATAAAGAGCAACTCCACCACCTGACCTATTTCGGTCTTTCCTCTCTAGAACGTATCCAGGTATTACTACTTCATCATTGGAAACACTGTTATCTAGTCGAGTTTCATTTATAGCTAAGATGTCAATTTCCTTGGAGAACATATTCTTAGTTGATCTATATGTTTAGGGATACGTGCACTGGCAATATTAATGGCTGCTAGTTTGAAACCTCTTGCCTTAGGAAGGCCAAGGGAGGGTTTTTGGGCAGAAATATAATCAGATCGATTAATTAGATCAGATTGCGGGGTTACTTCATTAGGACATGCAACCTGGAGGTCGTTGGGTTCGAGTCCCACTTAGGTCAGATATTTTTTTCTCTTTCCTTCGTAGGGCGTGCACACTTAGCACTACAGCTTACCACTTTACATCACATTCTTTACACTTACTAGTGCTACGCGGCAAACATGATTTCATATCATAACTACATATACATATATAATCGCCGTGACCCCATAAAACGCACCAATACCCACGATTGCTCTCATCTGACTTGATAGCTCAGTTGGTAGAGCGCCAGACATGCAACCTGGAGGTCGTTGGGTTCGAGTCCCACTTGGGTCAGATATTTTTTCTCTTTCCTTCGTTGGGCGTGCACACTTAGCACTATACAGCTTACCACTTTACATCACATTCTTTACACTTACTAGTGCTACGCGGCAAACATGATTTCATATCATAACTACATATAATTCATTAGGAGGCAGTTCTCTAGGAACAACTACAGGATACCAAGCAATATGGTGACGTTTCTCTCCTTTCTCGTCAAGTTTTCTTCGAAAATGTAATCCTATATGGCGTCCTGCCACTAACATCATTTCGACAAAACTCAGACGTCTTTGGAAGTACTTTGGAGGAGTGTTATTGTACGTTTTATTGGCGATATATATGCATTGAACACTGCTTTATTGACATCGAGGCGAATTAATAAGCCTCACCGAAGACTTGGCGTACTGTTGTACCTCACACTGTGCGTGGGTTCAGCCAGATTACAGACAATAACATGGAGAACGAGGAGCATTTGAAGGGCGAAATGGACTTCTCGCTCGGGGAAGTACTTTGCCGACGATCTGAAGGATTGTTTGTGGCCTCAATACACAGCTTAATCCGTTAGTTATTGGTCTTGAGGCGAACAAATATGAAATCAAACTTAAAGTTCTTCAAATTTTTCTTATACGAATCGACAGCCATTTTAGACACTGACGCGGATGTGCACCGCCATTTTGTCTCATATTTCTGCCAATGCTCGATTCTCTTTGACAGCTAAGGGAGACTGAAGGAAAGGAGATGGGGAGACGCTTAACATTAAGGGTGATCGCTTATCAGTGCTTTGACAAATGGTTAAAACAGGGTTTGGAGTACATTTTGATTTACTTTGATCTGTGGATTAGCTGGGTCCTGACTTTGATCAGCCCCGATGGTTGTTTCTGGTCCCGTTAAAATTCAGTGTTTTTAACTATAACAGTAAATACTTTGTAAATCTTGTTATAGAAAAGAAGGCATGCCGGATGATTCCTCAACTGACGGCGTGATATCCGCAGTTTACACAGCATTGGTGAACGTTGGGTAAGTTGATCGAGAAATAGAGTATGACACATGAGCGCGCGGAGATATGAAATTTAACCATGATCGGTTTCTCCGATCTCAACCTTCAAGGTTTCATATTTTTTTCTTCTCTTCGACGTCTATTTTCCTATTCTTGAAAGCTAATCATGACCTTTGCTAGATACCAAATGCCAAAAATGCCAAAAATGTTTCTTTACATGTGACGTCACGATTTTCCACTTGGTTACGGCCATCACCGTAAGCGCGTGCCCAATCCAGTCTTTTTACGACCCATTATAACTCAAGAGTGATCGAGTAGCGATGAAATAAGTTACTATCGAAGCTGCAAAGATCATAAAATTGTTCTATTTCACAACACTCGCATCTGACGATATAAGGAAAAGTTGATCAAGCACTTCATGAAGAGATGGAACGAGCTAGATAAGTGCTGATGCGCTCCACACGAATTTCCCGTAATAGGGCGGGAGCGTGGGCCGTTCCACTGCTTTGCTTAGCGCTGATCAATAGGCCCTTTGCAGCTAACATTAACGACTTAATTGAGCTCGTAATCCCCATAGGAAAGGCGTTGCCATGGATGCTGGCCGACAAGCTATTTTTCGTAACGCAGTTTTAGAAATATCGACAATTGACTAGAGGTAGAAAATAGCATTTACAAATAGGTTTTGCTAATAACACTATCGATTACTTACAAGGCCTTTGAATAAATGAAGTCAGATATTTTTTGCTCTCCAGTATAACCACGTGATTTGTTAGCTGCAAAGCGGGCCCATTTGATTTACTGACCGAAGCAGGAGTGCTCGGTATTGTATTTATCACTATCCTAGTGTGGTAGAGAACCCGTGGATATGTGCAACTCGTGTTTATTATTATTTTGACTTCGTGTTTTATTTTCGATGATTACGAATAAGTGTGAGAAACGACGACAAACTTGTCGGAAGTTAACCGAACGTAAAATATCTGACAATATAAACTGTTCACATGAAACTGTAAATGACTGACTGCTACGATGACAGAAGAAGTGCATTCTCTCGAAGAATACTTATTTTGTAGGTGTTTGGATTCTCCTCGCTAAACACAGCGCTCTTTAGTTTCCTAAGTCTCTTTTGACAACATGGCTCGTGAGTTGAGTTCGATTTTCGCTAACCTTCTTTCTTTGGAACCACACACCGAGGTGATAATATTTGGTTCAGTGGAAGTTTAAAACCAGCTAACCAATTAATTCCAACCAAATTCCTATGAATCGGGCTAGGACAGGTTCCGAAAATTTATCTTCGCTTTGTAGATTCGAGTCTGGCGTAAAAAAACCGATTTCCGATCTCGAGGAAGTTTTATGGGTTTTATGTGCATAGTTATGCTCAATACATTTCTTTCGGCCCATTACGGTGAGAAACAAACTGTTACTCTTCTTCGGCGGCCATTTTTACTGTAGTTTCTTTTCTGCCTTTTGCGGCGCGCGCGCAGAAAATAACGTCACGGGTATTACTGCAGCTATGACGCGCATCTACAGATATTAAACAATTACAATGTATTGGATATGGTTTTTGCATGATATCTCAAATTGCCAAGACCAAAGACAATTAGGCGGTTTGCGCTAAAACGTCAGTTGAATACAATTACCAGAATCCTTTGGGCCGATTATTTTGTTATAATTTGGACCATTGTCTTGGTATTCTAATAGGAGTTACAGAATCTGAACACGGTGGGCACGCGGCGTTCAAAATGTGGCAAGGGTATGCCTAACTGGTCAACGGACTCTTTCGTCATCTTAGATGTTAATTGCAACTGAACAATAGCGAGAAACTTGTGAAAATGCTGAGACATAGGTCTAGTATGCGGGATGGACGCTCCTAGTTATCGGCTCCTGGGCCATCCCTTCATGTAGGACGACACGAATTGCTACCAAATTGTATTGTATTGTGTTGCGTTCTATTGTTGTATTGAATTGTATTGTGTTGTATTCTATTGTATTTTTGGTAAAAATTCGTGTCGTCCTACATAAAGGGATTGCCGGCTCCTGGGTGTCTTTGGTGAGACTGGGGAAGGGGGAAAGAGGGGGAAAGAGGGGGAAAGCTGTTTTGGGCTTGATTTCATATCGAAATATTCCAACCCCCTTCTTCTCCCCGGGTGCCCAGCAATAAATAATGACTGCTCATGAAGGGAGTTCGACCCTTTTCCTATAGGACTAGCACCAGGGAGGGGAGTGTTTCCAATCATGTCATTGTCATTTGAATCTATGAGGATTGACAGCGAAGTATTCAGTTCATTTCTGTTGCTTTTATTCCTAGATTGTTTGCTGGTTCTTTCTTTGGAGGAATACTCGTCGATAGTTTTGGATTTCCAATGTCATCATCTGTAAGTTTCAGTATCGAAATCTAATTATATGTTCAGACAGGATAATTTTGAAGAACACGATGACTTACATTTGCCACCATTTCAAATGTTTGTGTAGCCATTCTTCACGTTTGATATTTTGGATGGCATTAAAAAGGTTAATATTATTCCAACACCGATTGTTGTATTTTTCCGGGCCTCGTTCTATAATAAACAATGCAGGTGCATCTCACATGTTTAAAGCCTGATATTTACTGTCCAGCGACGGAACCGACGAAAACAGAAGCAGAAACCGAAGCAGAAACAGAAGGTTAAGCTTAAGCAGGTTATGTTGTAGTGAAAATGAACGGGACGGAAGCCTAAGGATAAGCCTCGTTCAGGATCGGAAATCTCGCTTCCATGCTATATTTACAGTGCTAAGTGTCTGAGAGCGAGCATTCTGTTTGGCTAAATTATTCTGCTTCTGCTTATGTTTAACTAGTTTTCACTGAAACACAAACGACTAAAGCTCGACGACAGCAGGAGCTAAAACTTAAGAAGAGGGAAACCATCCGATCCTACTGCTTATGCTTCAGCTTATGCTTCAATCTCTGCTTCTTGATTTCCACTACAACGTAAGGCTCCTTATGCTTCCGATTCCGATATTACTTCCGTCGCTAGTGAAAACCAGTCTAATAATAGCTTTTCGTATATCATAGCGAACAACAACCCCGGACAAAAATGCTTAAGAAAATATTTTTATTATTCAATTGTTCTCTTACATTAGCTTTTAAACAAGAATAACACAATTTTACTTAGCCCCCTTTCCCCCGGGCACAATGTTGATGCTCACATGTGTTCCCAGAGCAAAGTGGCAGTCCGTCTCAACATTGTATGGGGAGGGGGGTAGGGTCACTTGTTGGCCAAGTATTGCAACAGTACACGAGCTTTTGAACATGTTCTAAGATTTTTGTCCGGGATTGAAGTTGTTCTTGGCTGCTACATGTTTAACTAGGATATTTCTCATTTCTGTTAGAAAGAGGGTTGACGCCTTGCTATCGACGTGGCATTTGTGCTCCTAGCGGATGTAGCTTTCCTGTAGCATATAGCTGGTTTGCACTTGACGTCATAGCCGCCATGTTGGTACCCTTAAACAATAGATTCCTCGTTAGCTTCTTTTGTTGGGGCACCAACATGGCCGCCATGCCCTTTGTCATTTGAATCTCTGGGGATTGAGTGAAAACCAGCAATTGTTCACGGGGTACACTTTTTCATATTCAGCTGCATCTCACTAGCCTGCATATAAAATTCCTTCTGTTGTCGCGAAAAACAAGCCAGTCTATGAGTTGGGATCCACGTTTTTTGGCCGGATAACCTCTCGGTGTGATCATTCTTCTGTCCGCGCTCGTAGTCCTGTTTCTCGACTGATTTTCGTAATGTGAAAGGAACTGTTTTACAGCATAGCATAACACATGCTTCACAGCTTACATTGTACATATATCTCCTTTGACATGTATGTGGTTTAAGACTTTGGTTAAATTTATGACGGAATTTAACATTATCAGCTGATTTCCTTCAGCAACAAATCGTTTGACATTTAGTATCTACAGGCCATTTTTTTAGTTTAACAAAACTTAACATGCATGGTTTATATATTGACACCAGGGAGCATGCAATCAGTGACCGAAGCAGAATTTAAACTTCCTCTTTTAAAAAGCTTTTAAACATGTTTAAGCTTTAGTGTGATGGGAGCAGGCTTTAAAACAATTGAATACGATTATTAATATATTTCATTTTTCTACAGATACTTGGAATTGTTGGACTTTTCCAGGTAAATGGACATATTGCTATGTTATGCACCAATCATTTGAAACCCGACATCCCCGTCTTTTGTGCTTTTTTGATGGACTTTAATTTGATATAAGCATTATTTCTTTTATGACGTACAGTATACAAGGTATTCTGTTGTCCACTTTTTTTTTTCAAAAATAAAGCTTTGATACTCTAAAGAATAAGTGCGTGAGCACTTTGGGTTGAATCTCCAGGGGCGGGGGAGTTCACCGTGCATTTTTGCCCCGGGGACCGGGGACTTCACTGTCTTTCAGTTACGTAAAAAGGGAGAGAGCCGGGGGAAGTCGGGGGTTTCAAATGACTGGTGCATTACACTGGAATCCACTGAGTTTTGTCAATCAAACAATTGAACACGATTCAATATTCATTTCTTAAAGTGCATATGAGCGCGATTTTGTTATCATTAAAATCGATTCTCCATCAAGTAAATAGTTGAATTGTAAAATATTTCTTAATTTGAGTGTTGCGTCTATGAGTTATAGACTTTCCGATATGCTAATTATGTGACGACATGTGAGGACCATTTATTATACAGAAACGTGCTGGCAGTGATATACATATTTTTCTAAACATCCATGTAATATTTGGGCCGTATTTCAGTGATTTTACCAAATATTTTGTATAAATCAGAAATAGTTTCATTCACTCACATGTCGTCACATAATTAGCATATTGGAAATAGAAACCTCTATAACTCAAAAAAAATATATTAAAAGTTCAACTATTTACTTGATGGAGTATCGATTTTAATGACAACAAAATTGGGCTCATATGCACTTTAAATGCTTTTGCCACATCGTCTACGCGTGCTGTTCGAGTATTTTATCGAACTAAGAGCCTGCGTTACTTTTGACTAGTGGACACTAGGTTACTGTTTCACAAGCTTCAGGAATCTCTAAACAGCTTAAAACTACTCTTCATCAATTTATTGATATATTTCTATGTTTTGTTTAGTTCTTAATCATATTTTCCAATTGTTATTTTTTTCAGGCACTTACTCTTGCAATTTTTATAATATGGGATAGGTAAGAATTTGTGAGGTGTGGAACTAATTAATTTAGTTTCTGCAGAGACGAGCTAAATTCAGATTCACTTGGAATTGCTTGTTTTTTACTATTGTATGCGTCTTCAAGTCATTTGTCTCCTATATGTTAGCAATAGACCAATTTAGCTATGATGTATGTAATATTTACTATTTTAATTCTTTGCGGGAAAATTGAATAATTTTCCTTCATTTACCTTCATTCACCAACACAAGTGAGTAAACCGTTACTAACAGTCCAATCCGTAGCTAGAAGCGGCTAAATACAGGAATGCTCCTACCTCTGATTGTCCAATAATACAATAGATTAGCAGTGACCGGAGTAGCACGGAACCTCTCGAGACCTGTATTCTAATTGCACCCATAATACAATACTTTTAATGCTTTTGTACTGCACTTTCTAAAGGTTAGGGTGTTTTCTATTGTTGGGTAGGACAATACTTTCGCTCGTTTCGAGAAGTTCCACCCGACCCAATGACCGCTAGACGACTGGGAGCTAATTTACATGGTTATAATTTTTTTAATTTGACGGGGCTTGAGCGACGAGGGGTCGGGTGGAACTTCTGGAAACGAGCGACAGTATTGGCCTACCCAACAATAGAAAACACCCTAACCATTAGAAAGTGCAGCACAAAAAGAATAGAAGTATAGTATTATGGGTGCAATCAGAATATAGGTCTCGAGAGGTTCCGTGCTACTCGCGACGAGTAGGAGAGCGGGGTTTCGAGTTCCAGAAAAGCTCTGAATTTGTTTTCCCCCATTTTCTTGAGAACTCCTTTACCTGTGAACCCTAGCCACAAATTTGCCCTAAAACCTCGTTGTTTACCTGAAAACTGGTTTACTGACCGGTTAGGTTTTTTTATGTTTCAGGGTAGGGTTTTAGATAGTGGCTTGTATCTGACAAGTTAGCATGATAGTCAAAATATATTCAATCACATTCATAGAAGTAGGGTTTGTATCAGTGCTGGGAAGGAGCCCTTTACCGGGAGCGTCCAATGGGTTTGGCAACATTTTCAAGAAAACATTGCATCCCAAATTAGTAACGAGCCAAACATTAATTCAACTTTTAAAATTGCTACTTTTTCCTTAAATATTTCGATTGAAATTTGATTTTCTAATAAGAAATGCTGTATATCCGCGATAGGCATAGCAGTCGTCAAAGCTTATGGTCTCAATGTTTACAATTAATGTAAGAGATCGTCGACACATTCGTCTCAATCCCGGTTTCTGAGAAACTCCCCACCCACTCCTCCCTTGGATATGCATCGTTTTATTAATGGTTAGGATGAAGTGTTCCGAGGGGTCAGGGGTTTCCCAGTAACCGTGATTGATCGCCCGCTTGACGTCCACTGGACGTTATGGTCGAACCCCCTCCCCCATAATGACCACCCTTGTTTTTTTGTCGTTAACTTACGATATTATGAAAATACCGAGAGCTCCAGTCAGTCAAAAATCACACTGACCTTAGTCGATAAGAAGCTTTAGGACATTTATCGGTCGAGTGTGTTCTCGTTACCTGGCCTATGGAAACATTAGCAAGTTTACTTGCTTCTGTAATTTATGACGAAAGTCCAAACAGTTTGCTTCAACTTCAGAAGACATGGCGATCATGTTGGCTCATGTTTTTGTTCCAATCTGTTCACATAACTCTTTTGGCCTTATATTTATGCCCCACACTAACGTCCACGCCTGGACCCCCTCTCCCCTAAACTTCCAGTAAACGTTAAGCGAGGCACTAAACATACGTCGACGGTCTCTAACCCTGTGACTAAAACGCGTAGCTGAAAATTAATAGGAGTTTATTCATTCTCAGATTGCGACAACAAGAGCTTGGTGCCAGCGACTATCAACAGCTAAAGTCCACTGAGCCAGACGAGACAAGTCTTTCGTTAACGAAGGGTCAGCGACTATCAACAGCTGAACTAAACTGAGCGAGACGAGGAGTCTTATCGACATATAGTACAATAAGGGAGGAATAGAGTGACACTTCATACATACGCTTTGCACGTACATCAAGAAACAAGTCATCTAATTAAATATTCACTAAAAAATTCAGGAGAGGATTGACGCAACCTACTAGAGTTGTTCCGCACTAGACGCTTTCTATACCGTTGAGATGTACATTTGCAATAATTGTTAACCTTGCGCATGCAAATTATGGAGTCTTTTGTTCGAAAAAAAACAATTAAGCTGAGAAAGGCTTTTCAAACCGGCTTTTGCTTGCTTCTAATCAACTGGTAAAGTTGTGAATCAGGAGAAACACGTCTAGAGTTGTACGAATTGCTTTTTTCAGGTTAAGCGCAGGTTTGATCATAGTTAATTAACTATGGTTTGATCAAAGAAAACAATGTGATTCTACGCCTACATGAGCGCGAGTTAAATGCCAACAACAAACTATACTAGCCACATAAAACGTACTGATGTTTATTAAACTTAGGTTAAAATTCATCTAACTTTTTGTCCAGTTTCTTCAGAATATCAGTCATAAGTCAATACTTTCGTTGGCTTTCCTTTCAGGAAACTACAACTCTTCAAATAGAGAAATATGGCGTTCAGTTAACAGAGTGCACAATTCTATCACTGTTGGTAACAGCCACCTTTCCTGTCGCCATATCCCAGCTACGCATTTATAATCTTTCAGATGCTTAAATATATGCTAGACTTTTATACGTTTTCGTGAAAGTTCACGGTTAAAGCGTCTAGCCCCACGTCTTTCCCTGTGATATAGACTAGTAGTCTAATCTGAATTTGTCTGAATGGTGTTAGTAATGGAGGAATGTCTGGGTAGCCTTTGTCCGCAAGTAAAACGGCATCCGCGGGAAAATCAAGTGTCAGGCCGGGTCCGATTGGCTCCATTAGCCGAAAACTTTGAGCGTCGTGAGTGCTCCCTAGAAATTCAGCTTGACGAAAGCGAATATGGCCTTGATTGTCACAAACTAACAGAAGATGGAAGTGTCTATGTCCGCTGTAAAATTGCCTCTGAGGTTCAGTTGAAGGAATAAATATTTCATGAGTAGTGACGTCTATGCAGCCAAGGGCATTAGGGAATTTTCCCCAGGTATTTCGCATAGCATTGCACTCTCTTAAACTGGGCCATATCACTGCTTGTTGAAAATGCCGCCACAAAACTAGAATGCCTTGAAACAGTAACGCTGATGCAGTCTGAGTAACGCTGATGCAGTCTAACGCTATAAAATGGATTGTGTATGTAAAACCATCAACAAACCACAAAAAACACGAAGTACAAATGAAACTATAGTTAATGTGCATCACAAATGTATAACCTTTTGCCGGATGTTGGGGCTCGTTTCGAAGGTGAGTGACTTCTAAGTTTTTCTATCGGCATGAAAAATAGGTCAAAAACAGCTAAAATTAAGTGGTATGCTATAGAAAAAAAGCGCTTTTAAAAATCGTTATAACGCTATAAAATGGATTGTGTATGTAAAACCATCAACAAACCACAAAAAACACGAAGTACAAATGAAACTATAGTTAATGTGCATCACAAATGTATAACCTTTTGCCGGATGTTGGGGCTCGTTTCGAAGGTGAGTGACTTCTAAGTTTTTCTATCGGCATGAAAAATAGGTCAAAAACAGCTAAAATTAAGTGGTATGCTATAGAAAAAAAGCGCTTTTAAAAATCGTTTCGAAACTTCAGAAAACGATTTTCACTCCTTGGTGCACACGAACTACATCATCTTCCTGTGAAAAATCAAGCTTCAACATTAAAACATAGTGAAATTATGACACTAAATCTAGTAGCGTTAGACTGTAAAATCTGAAAAGGTGATCACCAACATCGTGCGCGAGGCCATGACCGTATCCCGGAATAGCAATAGATTGAATAGTCTCTGGTAAGCTACTCATGCTTGCTGACGTATGATATTCAGGATACACTTAGTATTTCAGTAGCTAAAAAGTCCCGATTAATTTCTTATTCCGGATTACGGTCAATCGAATGCACCCTTAATATAGTAGCCTTAAGAACGTGCAGTACAAAAACAATAGAGCTACAGTATAATACGCAATCAGGGCCGTAACAGGTTTCGAGCGGTACTTTATCGTCTAGGACAACGGCATAAAACAATAGCCTTAATTACAAAATACAATAACTGCACGTGAAAATGCACGCAGTCTCCTACATTTCAACCGTTGTCTGCAAAAATAACGTGACACTCCCAAATTTATATTTTAAAGAGAACGCGAACGTAAGAAAGATAATCACTCCGTTTTTCGTTCGGCGTGAACGGAGGTTATGAGAAACAGTTAGTGGCGAACAAAGGAAAGAGTAAATACGAAATTTCGGTAGAAACCACTTTTCTACGTCCCGTCGTCACTGCCGTCGCCCTCCTGGTTGCTTAAGTTGCCTATTAACTGTTAACTGACATCACTCGAGCTGGGCTTTACGAGTTTCCGTAGCCTGTGAAAGCAGCGGCGCATTTTCGCAGACTATGTAAATTATAAAAAATGTCGAACGTCTGTACACTGAGGTTCTATTAATTGGATAAAAAACCGTAAAGTCATCCAGGTCGTATCGTGACCATAATTAATTTCGGTCTGGGAATACCCTAATGTCCTATTCCCTTCTCCCAGACAACGTTAATTGAAATAGTCGGTATAATGCATTGCAGCAGCGGACCTTGTTCCGCCTGCGAGTGGAACAAGTATCGCTAATTAATGATTAATGTCAAACTGCGTCATCTTTTCTTTTTTTTTTTTTCTGTTTCTTTAACGCGCCAAGAGAGAATGGAGACGGGACGTGCCAGGCTCGGATACGCCTTCCAGTTTCTTCTGGTCAATCGTGTCAATTACCCTATATCATTATGACGTCACGGCTTGTTTATGAGGGGGACAGAATCGACTTGAACAATAGAATTTTGAACTAAATCTGTTCTGCTGAGGTAAATTTAACTTCGAATTGTCTGGTTTCCAGATATCAGCTGTATCAATGTTTATCCCACAATATTTACCGTATTTGGTGGCTGTTACCGCTATTCTACGTTCTTCTAAATGCATTTGATAGCGATTTCCTTTGTGTTGTTGCTGTTTTGTCCCCCTCCCACGACCGTGATCCTTAGCGTTTAAACAATAGATTGTTTTGATATGACGTCATAGTGATATAGGTCAATTAAGCGCCAATCTACCGGGAATACTGATTTATGTTAATTTCTGAAATTTGACTTGGTGAACAGTCGACCAGGCATGACGTGTTTTTCAGGGGCAGCAAACCGTGGCTCAAATCACTACATTTTGGCGGTAAATGCATCTACTCGGGGGATGTGAAGCATTTCAGCAAACAATTAGAAGACGACGAAGAACTGATTCCCTTTCAACAGAGACAGTTCCGTATTAAGGTACAATCGAATGAAACTATACAATGTCAGTTAATTGTACTTAAGTTTAAAAGCACGCTTCTGCGGTACTTTCTCAGTGTAGGCATGTCCTGAAATTGTTAAGCGAAAGTACACTTGAAAACACTTCTATATACTTCGCTAAATACTCCATTAAATTCAGGTGTATTTAACCTCGTTCTATGAATGATTTGGGATTTAAAATGGTTAGATTTTTTTTAAATTTGGCAAAATGAACTATTAATATGCTTTTACTTAGAAAGCGCGCCGCTTCTGCAGTTATGGCTTATCTGAATTACCATTGAGTATGACAGCCAATTCATTGCTCTTAAAAATCCTTCTTGAAAAGAACAACTTCGAAGAAAGAAATGAACGTAGGCTTTGTATGTACATGAACCTATCAGTTAAAAAGAGTTGACTAGAAATTGTACAAGTAAAATAGTAACGCGAACTAGGATAGGACTCAAATTCAAAAGAGTAATGAAACGGTATGTAATCATTGTTGTCATGCCTAAATCAGCATGACTTGAATTGTAAATACTCGTGAAATGTTTAAGTGACTTCCAACCAGGGATACAAGGAATTACCTCGTTTAATTTCACAGATAGAAATATACAATTAGTATCTAAAAGGAGGTGCATTATTCTACATATTAACCAGTAATAAAAACTCTACTGTACTCCTCGTGGAATTGTACTCCTAGTGGAGTATTTAAGAGCGGATGTCAGTAAATATAGAGAATCGTGCGACAGAAGTGAAAAATCAGATTCCATTTTATTTTACCAAAAGAACACAATTGGTAAACTATTTTCGAAAATCACTTTTAAAAGTTCTACTGCTTTTTGATTTTTGAAAAAATTAGATCAGTTCAAAATACCGCCGACGCTCGCTGGGCATCATTGGAAATTTGGAAATATTGTGCATTTTGAGCAAGCTCGTGCGTAATAACGGCAATTCTTTCAGTAATATTTATTTTGGTACTGGATTTACTATCCTTTCACCTATCTTAGAGCATAAAAATAATTTTAGAATTCCTATTTTGGGTCTGCGTACGGACCCGTTGAATACACTACCTTCGAGTAGTCGTGCTCAAGATGAAATTAGGGCCAATTTCAGATGGCTCTATCTCCTCTGGTATATGTATTTCTCAACAAAATAAGATGAGTCCTTAAAGCTGAACCATTCTAATTTTCTGTCTTCAAATATCTATTTTGGACCGCAAAAAGCCTGTCGTCCAGAATCAAAACTGTCTAGCGTATTTTGTCCAATTCCACAGCTAGCCCACTACATGGCTGGTCACGCTAAACCGTCAAGTTTCACGTAAGGCCAGATTTAAAAAAATACTTGTTTAGCGTCCCCGCCCGACCTGAGAAATGTCCCCGACCTCTAATTTTTTAAATGTTTTTAATTTTTCATAAAAAACTTTAGAAAGTGTAAATGCGCCCGCGAACACCAATTATTGTACCCAGACGCCTACATATACCACTTAAAATATGCGCCGGCGCATTAAATATTTTAACATCGACGCCATTTTGTTTCTAAATCACTCTGTTGTAGATGCAAACCGGTGTCCCTATGTCTAGTCAAGACAAAATAAACTTCACATAGAGGGGAAAAAAAAAACTCCCTCCCTACCTGGAAAAAATTGAAATGGGTGGACGCTAAACAAGTTTTTTTTTATCTGGCCTAATATATACAACACTGTCAGCTGTGTTTTATCACATATCCAAACACTGAGAACTGAACTTGAAAAACGACGCGAAGCGGAGTTTTTTAAACTCAGTTCGAGGTGTTTGGATATGCGATAAAACACGGCTGACAGTGTTGTATATTGCTTCTCCAACAAATTTACCATTGAAGAGAAAACTTGGATAATTTATGCAAGTGTTTCATCACATATCCCAAACTCCTTCACGCTTGTGATTTTCTTTGTAATATTCTCATTAATTATTCATGAGTTTGAGAATAGAAGTTATAATAGGTTCAAAGAGATTAGAAATCGACAATTTCCTTTTCTGCACAGCTCTGCCGCAGTTTTCACGTTCAGTTATTTTCAATAACACTACTTCAGCTCAAGATAAAATAAATTTGCATAAGACGATCCAAACTACGAGGTCAACAGGTCAGCCGCCGTCACACAACAAGAGAACAAGAAAAGTTAAAAAAAACCACCGTCATGTAGTTACCATATTTTTTTTCGCAAAACTGATTAATTATCATCGATTTACTACTTATATTCTATTTTCTCGAATTTCGAGCTTAAACTTATATCTCTTTATATGGATCAATTCAAACACACGGCTGTCAAGTTCGGCAAAATAATTGAAAACACCATGAATCCAAGTTAACAGTATAAAGCTTTGTACATGTAGGATACTTAAAGTGCAACTAACCCCTTTTGCAATTTTTATGCATACGAATCTTTTAAAGGTTTTGAATACTTCTGCGAAGAAATTTTTGGCTTAAAGAGAATACTCTATATTCTATGCTTGTTTGAAATGGTGAAATTTTGACCTTTCCTGACCCATGACCCATGACCGGCTCTGGAAAGTCACTTGTAGTTGTACCAAGCTCGAAAGTCACGAATCTAAGCCCGTAATCTACGTTCAGTCATTTCTCATTTAACTTTGCCTATGCAAGACCAGGTAGCCATTCTTACTTCAAGGAAAATTAGTGCTGCCTTTATCGGAGACGAAAAGACGGACGACTTCATATTAAATGAGATATAAGACAGGAAATCACGTCTGACTCAGGCCACGTTTACGCGTTTTACTCTGCGATCACAATTCACTTGAAACTCGCTGCATCAAACGAGTTTTACAATTCTTCAAGTCCTATGTACTACGTTTGTGCAATTTTGTAAGGTCTCCAAGACATAATCTACACAAGTACTGAGCGGGAATACTCGACTTTAGCTCAGAATAGTTACGAGATAATATCTGAACTTTATCTCCGTAAAAGTCGGCTTTTATTACTCGGGCTGCACCGAGTCTTAAAATGCAAGCGGTTTTTGTTTTTGTTTCATGCAACAAAATTTTGACTTTTGACCCATGCGGTTATTTTTTCTTTATTTCCATGTATTAAATTTCAAGTTCACCACCAATCAGATTGCACTGTGCTGGTGACGTAACACTCTCCAGGTTAATTTATTTACACAATTGAATACAGTAAATCAAGATGGTCGACTCGCGAGAAAATTTCTCTCAAATTTGGAGTCCTATCTCTAAAATGTAAGCAGTTACGTTTAATGTTTTATTTAACTTCACCGTGCGAAAGCCTTCCAACAGGCTCAGGATATTTCAACTGGCGCTCTTGTCGGAGCCGAAGGACCGCGTATTTTACCCAGATGGCCAGTGATTATATATACGATACGACGCCGGACCTGGAGGACTCAAAGCCAGGATCCAGATAATCCACAAATATCGAATTGGAATTTAGCGTGTTGCTTTGCTGCTGAAACCAAGGCTTCTTCGATAGAAATGGCAAGATGTTGTGGTTTTCTAGGAGAACAAAATATTTCTCGTTTAAGCTTCTCTTTCGCCACGGCTTTGTTATTTGAATCTCTGTGGATTGGTATACTCAAATATACTGCACAATACCATACAACTGAATAAAAAGTCTTTAACAAAGCCGAAATCAACTTCAACTCAAGAGCAAAGCTGAGAGGGAAAGTGAAACTGAACAGTGTCTTGTTTAAATTTATGTCAGGGAGCGGCACTAATATTAAAGAGTAACAAATAATGCAGCCTAGTTTCTCAATGATTTTAAATGGCATTTGTTCTTGATAATTCATTTCACACTTGGAGTTTTAGTTTAGAGTTCCAGTGAGTTTTGAAAGTTTAGAACCTACAGCCGTGAAAGGGTAAACAGCTTTTCTTGTCAAAACAAATTGATAATATTGAATTTTAATCAGCTGACGTCACGGACACGGTGTGTTGACCGTGCGCCCAGCCGTTAGTGGGGGGAGGCTTTGGAGAAACGACACCCCAACGGCTGAAACCGAGCCTAAACCATAGTGGAATTGACGTAAAGTATACATGCAGTTTTATAGAATATCTCCAGTTGTCTCACCTGAATTACGCGTTGTGCTTCCTCGCGTCTAATGATTCTTTTGCCATGATTTCCGAATGTTTAAATTATACTCCTCTTATTCCGTTTAAAACATTACGACCACAACATGTTGACACAAATCTGTGACCATAACGAATGTAATTTGAGTTAGGGAAGCGTGACGAACGGCGCGTCGCAGTCTTCTGTCATATTAAAGGAGCGGGCAAATAAATCGTTACAAACGGACTTATTTCTCGAAATACATTTTCAGGGGAACGAGGAGAGGGCTTACTTGAAGACTGTATATAGGAACGTCATTTCCCAATACTGCAGTGAAATCAAATGTATATGCTACCTGTTCATTTCCCCTTTTTTGCCATCGCCTATATAACATGGGGTCCTGCGCACTATGACGTCATACGCTACGCTATAGGGTAAAATGCGGTGGTGGTAAAAGGAGGAATAACTTGAGGAATGGTATGTGGTGCGGAATGACCGTGGAATAAAACATATATTTTCCCGCCATTTCCCCCACTTTTTAGTTTAGCCATTTTTAGTTTAGCCATTTGTAGTTTAGCCATCTCCCACTCCGCAGTGAGAACTCGTCGCTCTATCCTGATCCTGATCCTAAGGCCCTGTTATTTAACCGCACGACCGGCTAGCTCAGTTGGTAGAGCAGCTCATATAATAGAGCACCGGTCATGAATGTGGGAGGTAGTGAGTTCGAATTCGGCAACGACCGCGTCCTTGGGCAGGGACGTAAAAACCCTTCGCCTTGTCCCGGCCCAACACTTCCTATTCATAAATGGGGGACGTTAAGGAACCTGCTGTGCTACTCGTGAAGAGAAGGGGATTGTTACCCGGTACAACAGCCTGTCATCCTTTCAAGTACCAACCTCGGTTATATACACCTCGAGCTTTACCGAGTATTAACAGAAAACACTGGTTGGATGTCAACCCGGGTTTGGTCACTGCCAAGGCCTGACCCTTCTTCAGTCAATCTAATCCGCCGGCAACCGCCATGCCAGGTAACCGGGCCCCTTCGAGACCAGGGTTGACCCGGTCGAAGGGTTGAAAATTTACAAAATTCATTCATGTAAACACTCGCTCCACTGACCCTGGGCGAGATAAAAAAGTGCGTCAATATCAATAGAGCATGCGCAAACATACTAATTATATCAACCGGATAAGGTGGCGCCCAGACAAAAGCCGACCCGGGTCAGCCCAGGCCTCGAACGCCAGGCAACCGGGGGTTCATGTAAACAAAAACAATTTTCAGTTCTTGGCGGGTTGGATCGCCAACTCAGGTCAGGCCACCGCGATCATGTAGAAAGGGCCTGTTTGGGGGGAATTTGTCGTTTACGTGGGAGCTTGCTTTTGCAATGGTTAGTGTAAGTTGTATGGTTCGTGTTCGGTGTTGAGTTAGTTTATATTGATCGATTACTGTATTGTGTCAGTCGCAATGTTGACTTTATTAACAGAAACGAACATGTACTTAGTAGCCTCCTCCGCAGGCATCCCTGTGGCAGGTGAAAAAAGAGAGGGAGATTCACAGGTAACCGAATTCACGATTTATTAAATCTGATTTCTTCGAAAATTAGAGATGCCTGCGTAGGAGGCTATGTACTTAGTAGGATGAATATAAATAAACTCAACCCCTAACCCTAACACTTAACCATTTCCAAAACGACGATAAACAACGCGTACGAGTTCTCACTGATAGAGGAATACGAAAAAATATGGGAATATCCCATATCATTGCCACAGCAGCAACCCGAAAAAAAGGTGGAAAAAATGACGCCAAAAATATGATTTATTTTTCTCAAAAGTTACGTCATCTAGACTTCAAATTTCATTCGTCCAAGCTTTAACTACCCAATAAAATTTTTTTTTTTTTTGGAAAAAGCAAAAAAAATGAACGCTTGAAGACCGACCCAATGTTTTGGAAAGAGTAAAAAAAAAAATGTAACTACACCGCTTTTCCGATCTCTCTACGTCTTAGTTTCTTGCCGTTCTCTTGAAATTGCCAAGTAAAAGCAGTCGAGGAATACATAAAAAATACGCGAGTCTTCAGACCAACCGACCGACCCACCAACACGAGCCAGGCGAAACATTTTATTGCGATGGCCTAAGTAAACCCCCTTTCACTCATTCCAAAATCAAGTGGCCTGGGTTTTGCCAGTTTGAGCCGCATTGTTTAGAATTTTCAATTAAGGATGAATAACTACAAGATGCCATTTTACTTGGTAAGAGTATATGGCGGAATGACTTTTGAAATGACCGTGGCGGAATAAAAAAACATACGGTACACAAAACGTACAGGAGGCTATTTGCATAATTGCTCGCCCCACTCCATCGCGGCCCCAGCTCTAGCCCCAGTCCTACGCGGCCAGGGGAATACCATCCCAACGCATCCTCGCTCTACAATTACCAATAATCAGTAAGTGGCAAACACGCTTGAAATGCCGATTATTGGTAATACTACGACAAATCCTAACCCGAACCATAAACCGAACCCTAACCATCCGACGAGTTCGCGGGTAAACTACGGGTTCTCACTCACCTAGAGCTAGGGTTCACAGGTAAACAAGAAGAGAAGGTAAACGAGAGAAACAAATGTTTTGAGCGCTCCTACTCGGGCTCGAACTCGTAATCGTTTGCGTGTTGTGCTTGGCAGTGTAGGCGTCACGACCACTACACTAAACGCGTCTACCGCCGTTCGGATTTGGACAATTGTTTATCTTTATCCTTGTTGGACAACATATCCTCGCTCTACAATTACCAATAATCAGTAATTGGCTTTTGCTCTTCAATTATCAATAATCGCTAATTCTGGAACGCAAATTAAACAATGACATTCAGAAAACCAGTCAAGGATAAAGATAAACAATTGTCCAAATCAAAACGGCGGTAGACGCGCTTAGTGTAGTGGGCACTGCCAAGCACAACACGCAAACGATTACGAGTTCGAGCCCGAGTAGGAGCGCTCAAAACACTTTTCTCTCTCGTTTACCTTCTCTTCTTGTTTACCTGTGAACCATAGCTCTAGGTGAGTGAGAACCCGTCGTTTACCCGCGAACTCGTCCGATGGTTAGGGTTCGGTTTATGGTTCGGGTTAGGATTTGTCGTAGAATTACCAATAATCGGTATTTCAAGCGTGTTTGCCATTTATTGATTATTGGTAATTGTAGAGCGAGGATACGCTGATCCACATGATCCAAACTGACCCACAGACCGAACCACAATACCATGACATAGAGACATTTGCATAGCAAATAGCTTCAAAAATGAGGATTATCATATCGGTGCAACAATTTTTTAACCCGTACGCATGATGTATCAACCTCGGTTCAGTGATACGCATGGGCCGTCTATCTTAGTAGTTGATCAAGCCATCATGCATGTGACGAATGTGACTGATTAACACTAAACCCCCTAAACCATCGGTTAGGTTTAGTTTCAGGTTTCAGTCCTACACAAGTAATAAATATATTATGTATTTCTTAGTAGGTCCGAAAATATCGTTCCTTAAAATGCCAAAAATAGGTAGCATTTCTGAAGTTTCGAAAATTCAAAATGTTTCCATAAGATTCCATGAAATATTTGGTCTTCTAAAAGCCAAAAACCTAGGAGAAAGATCTGTTTCATATCTAATGCATGATATCTATATATAAAGCGGAGGAAGATTAGTGATTTACCAAAGCCCGTACGTAGTAGATTCACTAACACATCGCGTCGTTTCAATGAATGAACGATTCCAATGCTTCCTGGCCTTCTGCTCTGGATATAGCTTCGAAATCCTCAAAACTTTACGACTTCGGTGGACGCACTGCTCAAATTCTTTCCCAACGCCATTTAGAAAAATATGCGAGCACATTCCTTAAATTCCAGACTTTGCCAAATGTGTAAAGTTCGCTCTGATTGGTTGAAATTATGACGTCATGAACATGAAAGTCTATGAAGTCCATCAGACGGGGAAGGGGAGGAAGCGGGCGGACGACCTCGTACCGTCTGAAAATCAGGCTATCTGAAATTGGCCTTAATTTGATCTTGAGCACGTAGCGTATTCAACGGGTCCGTACGCAGACTCAAAATAGGAATTCTAAATTTATTTTTATGCCCTAAGTTAAGGGAAAGGATGGTAAATTCAGTACCGAAAACAAAAATACTGAAAGAATTGCTCAAAATGCGCAATATTTTTAAATTTCCAATGACTCCCAGCGAGCGTCGGCGGTATTTTGAACTGATCTTATTTTTTCAAAAATCAAAAAGCAGTGGAACTTTTAAATGTGATTTTCGAAAATAGTTTACCAATTGTGTTCTTTTTGTAAGATTAAATGGAATCTGATTTTTGACTTCTCTCGCACGATTCTCGATATTTACAGACAACCGCTCTTAAAGACATGCGTCGTTAACATTACAACCAAACGACTTGAGCGTGGAAAGATCGATGGATACATCGGGTGGAATACGAAGCCCCACCTTTACACTGACATTCATTTCGTAACCGGCACTCCTAAATTTTGGGATCAGCACTGATGATTTACGAAGGCCCGATGTACACGGCAATCATGTTTTGGCAATCATGTTTTGGCACGCCGACATATTAGGCACGCATGCCCAAACATTTTTGTTTTTGTCGTGTAAATGCAATGTTGGGAGTACGCGTGCCTGAAAATCTAGCGGTGCTGAGCCCTTGTGAAAAGGTAGTCTCGGCCCGCCTGTTTGGAGTACCGTGCCCAACTTAGGAGTGCCGTACCCAAGTTAGGAATGCCGTGCCTAAAATGATTGTCGCTAAAACCTGGCTTTAGAAGGTATCTGACTTACTTTTAATACATGATGATATACTATAGTTATCAGATTAGAGCCACCTCTATTTGCTTTCTTACCTAACATTAAAGCACCTTCACTTCAGCTTATTATAATAATAGCATGGCATGAGGTTGATTAGTGATTATTAAAATGTACCCGAAAGCCGAGGGAGGTTCCGCAAAAATTCAATGATAACGCGATATTAAGAGGAATGCGTCCGCTAATAGTGCAGTTTCCGCATATAACCAAGACGTGTTTCCCCCCGGCAAAGCATCACAAATAGACGTTGTTGGCGGACCAGTTTTTATTCCACCAAATAACTAGTATTTTGACATTAGTACAGAAATTACTACCCTGGTCCCAGAGGTTTTCTAGAGAGAGACAACCGCGGAGTTCGCGGCGATCAGCGACCTGCGAAGCAGCGAGAAGCGAACTGCGAGAAAACCTCTGGTATCGGTGGGTGTCTATCACTTTCATGAGGGTCAAGATCTGACTGTAGTTTCTGATTGGAGGAATACTTAATGAGCTCAACAAGAACTGTGATTGGTTAGATATATTATTCTCTGGGACGGAAGCCAGTGATCATTGTGATATCGTATGGTCAACTAGAGATGGTCAACTATATATAGAGAGGGGACGGGAATTATTTACGTTTGCTGGCTAAGCTGCGATCGAAGTCCGCTCGATCTCGCACGTAGAAAATTATAGTATTCGTATGGCGATTCCTCAAATCATCTATGAAGACATATCATTTGTACTAAAAATCGCTTTCCCAAGATAACATTACCGACTGATGTGCAAGACAAAGCGTTATTTGGCGTTATAAATCGGAAATCCTACCGACTGGTCATGGCAAGTCGATAATTTTTCAATTGCTACCAGATATTTAAATAAAAAAATTATCATTGAGAGGGTTTAGTTATCCACGAAACGCAATAGTTATTGTTATCTGCCCTCTAAAATCATTGGTGGACACTCGCGTTGCTCTAAGGTCTTCTCGAACTTTAGAATAGTTGTGTTCTCTAGCATAATTTTCTTGACACTGGATCACTTGTGAAACGCCATTTGGGTCGGTATTCGTTGTAGATCGGCTACGTGCTTTAATGTTTATCCTGCAGACTATGCAATGGCCATTTGTTCGACTGATATTTTACGGCTTTGAGTGGTGTTTTAATTTTACGGGGAGTTCTCTGCTGTGAAAACATCCCCGGGTCGATGAACTGAATCGCATGCATTTGACATGTAAACATTCTTTTACTCTGGCTACCCCACTGAACAAAATTATAATGTGACCCGCACGTGGTATCTCTCTCCTGATTGGTCGATTTATTAATTACTCAGTTGATATGTTTGACAGTTTTCAAAACATGAAAGTGAAATTGGCACCCACTGATACCAGAGGTTTTCTCTTCTCGCTGCTTCGCAGCTCGCTGATCGCCACTTCGCGGCTCTTTCGCCGCGGCTGTTCTCTCTAGAAAACCTCTGGAACTAGGGTAAGAAATTACTAGATACTCGATCTATATATTAACATTATTTTGGCGTACTGGACATTTATGATATTTTTAACAACTTAAAAAATATACGTATCCTAACGGAAGGGAATTTTCATGCAAATAGTAAGTGTTGTTTATGACTAAAATAAGCGGAACACACACATACTGGGATATCAAATACAAAGATCTGGCGGACAAAACTGACCCCGAATCAAGGTTTCTTAAAATATCACAAAAATGATCAAATATGACCCGAGTCCGAACTGCGGAATAGAAGCATTATCAAAATATCGTACAAATATAATGGCCAATTCTGACGAAAAAAACTGCCCCCGATTCCGCACTGCGGAATGAAGGTTTACTCAAAATATTGCACACATCTCCGATTCCGATTCTCAAAATATCACAAAAATTATCAAATATGACCAGATCGAGCCGCACTGCGGAATACAAGCATTTTCAAAATATCACATAAGTGACGAAATTTGCTGGAAGCATTCAACATTCAATTGGTCCCGATATTGTATAAATATTAAACGGGAACAGATAGATGATGTATTGCAGGAGGAATAAATACTTAAGCGAGTTACTTATAATCGTTCGTTGTCAACAGGATCCTTTCGGCAACGAAGAAACATTCTGCGTACGAACTTGTCACATATCAGCCTCTGTTCTCATCTGCTGCGACGATTTTCTGCAAATATAATATATTGTATACGTTTATTCATTTGCAGTGTTAGGCATTTAAGAGTGAGAGGTGACTATGAACGGTATAAACTCAATACATGTCAACTACCGGGCAACTACACAAGAGTCTGAGTCAACTAACTCAGGGATCTAATTCTAGCGATACGAATAATAAGCATGAAAATTATCACAGCCAGTAGCACAAGCTTTCGAGTTGAGTACTTTGGTATGAGTCTTTAAGCTAGCGGTATTTTAACTTATGATTCGAAGCGAAGGCTTTCCGGCGTTAATACGGACACCACTACAATTTTTGCACATAGATTGCGGTTTACACGGGCGGCAATTTCTGCATTGAGATTCACATAATACATTTTAAAGTTGAATGTCTCCTATCTCGATTGTCTGGGTTTTTTTTCAGTGTGTCCTCGAAATTCGTCGTGACTTTGATTTTGCCTTGGTGTTTGTATTGCAGACAACTGAACTGAAAAAGCAACTCACACACCAATAGTGAGTGATCACTTTTGATCGTCTGTGAATCGAGTCTCAGTTCTCGTTTGCACTGCATGCTAAACAAAACTAAATTGCCAGAGTAAGAGCTGCTAGGATTTCAAAAATTAACTTTGGTATGCGAGGTTCTAATCAGGGCCTTGGTAGAGCTAAAACATAGCTGATTGGTTTTAATAATTAGTCTAATTACAACCAACCGCAACGGTTTTGAAATTTGAAGCCGGGCTTTTTGTGATATTTTGAGATTGTTTGTATTAATCGGGTTTCAGGTTTCCCCCCCAGATTTCGTTATTTGTACGATATTTTGGTGTTCCGCAGTGCTGAATCGGGATTTACATTTGTCCGCCAGAGTTGATCATTTTTGTGATGATTTAAGACAGCTTGTATTCCGCGGAGCAATTATAGAATACCCCGCAACTTTTGAAGTTACTACCTAGGAGACCTTGGCACCGTGATTCTTCGAATTGATAAGTAAGGCAGATAACTAAGTGGCACCGTTGCCCGTTGCACCGCCAATATTGGCCAAAAAGGAGAGAGGCAAATTGCGCTACCGGAAAATAGGTCAATCTATAAGGTTTTCTCCGGAATAATTCTATTTGATAAAAACTGATTTTAGTTGAGAATGCGTTCGAGGCTTGAGGGACATTTAATCACTCAAGCATGTTAAGGCATGGTTTATTCAGCAATTCTGTTAAAACACTCTAAATTCGCTAACTTTGTCATTTTTCAATAAAATACCATAGAAATCGGTAAATAGGCAGGAATCACGTGACCTTAAAGCTGATAAAACAATGAACTGAAAATGGGCCGGTCACAGTACATTTTTAAAGTAACGATTTCTGGCTTATATCATTACACTTCTGGTTGTCTCTAAACTTCTGTCTGGAATGGTTGACATTTTGCCATTGTAGGTGAGAAAATTGTGGAAAACTGGTTCCAAGAACAGGTCACGTGACCTGTTTTCTCTATTTTCGCCTTAACAATCTATCAGGGTCAACCATTCCAAACAGATCTTTAGAAACAACTAGAAGTGTAATCAGATAAGCAAGAAACCGTTACTTTAAAAATGCAGTGTGACCGGCCCATTTTGAGATTAAATTTCCAGATTTTGTAATCACGTGGCTGGTCACGTGATAGACATTTTACAACAAAATATGTTCCAACGACTGAAAACGCTGAGATGAGTGATACCCACTATTTTCGTAGAATTCAGGCAAACATAAGCCACTCTATTCAACAAAATAGCTTTAGCCTCGATTTCATGCTCAAACCATGCCTTAACATGCTTGAGCACTAATAAACCGAAATGCCATGCAATCAGTTTGTAATTTTACGCTTTCCGAGGAAGTAGGAGAGCAAAAAAAAGAACGCTTTTGGCCGAGTCAACAAGTTCAAAATGAATAAATTAAATATTTTTGGGTTGCTATGAATACTCTTGAGAATCCGTTAATTGTTCACTCATCTATTCGTTAGTTATTCTATTGCAATCTTTTCGGGTAGTTTAAAGTATGACTGATGTCAGACCCACGACGTCAGAAAATGCGAGGTTGCATGAAACTTCAGTTCTTAATAACTCGGCATATATTTATCATGGAGACTTTAACATTGCGGCAATCAAAAACACATTTATGTTGTTTTGATAACATGCTTTAGTTCAAACGTGTAGGAAACGCAGAATTTAACCTTAAAAGGAGTTGTTCATTATGACGTCACAATAACGTCAATATACAAACGTGCTTGATACTAAAGACGTTATTTCATTTTAATATTAACATACGAACATTTCGTTAAATTTGACATCGAATTAAACAAAATGTGCTGATTTATATATATTTGGATCGCTTCGTAGTGATCGATTTGAAGTAACTTTTGTAATATGCCATGTGTGCCAGGGGTTGACCCCTGGTGAAGCCACAGATACATGCAATATTTACCTACCTGTTTACAGCAACAAAATATTTAAGGCAGCGATCATGATTATATTTTATGTAGTATCTATGCTACCATCTACTAGATTTAGCCTGCATATTAATATTACATATGTATATATGCTCGTTTCACGTTTTGATGAGTTGTCTGTTTTATTAAACTCCGCCATTTGTGTGAATCAGGATTCTATGAACACACTAATTGCAAAATAAAACATTCTTAAATACCAGCGAGATGGTGCAAAATGCGAAACTACAATAATACGCAGAGTTGTGAATAGACCACCTTCTCGCTGGTATTTATTAATGTTTAACTTCAGAATGAGGCTAAGCCTGAGTACTTGCGTCTGTAGTCATTGCATTCAGCGGTAATTTTCGAATACGAAACTGGAGTATTGCAAGTTGATGAGTTTGTTTTTATTTTAAAAACACCATTCATGTTGTAAACCTACATATTTTTTGTCAGCACCATAGATCTTATGACCTTTTCTTCGTCAGCACCAGTGTGGCGACAAAACTACGTAGATGATAGTCGGAGAAGCGGTGAATTTAATGAACGAGCACGATGCTATAAATCGCAAAGAAATAAAATAAAATCCCAAGTTGCTAACGAAGTAAATAAATTCTCTTTTACGGATGGTGGTCAAAATTACGGGGAATCGATACTCTGCGGCAGAACTTGGCTACGAATTCGCCGTTGCTGCAGTATGGTGGCCGATGACTGCCGTTGCAATTTTTAAAAGAAAATGAAATAAAACTAAAATGAAAATGAAATAAAAGTAAAAACAAATTCAAAAGTAAAAACAAATCCAAAAGCAAAATCAAATTCAAAGTAAAAGTGAAATAAAAGTAAGAAAAAAGTAAATGCAAAACGAAAGTAGTTTTCAATTTTTTTTTTAATTCGAAAGCGAACTCAAAGTAAAATGAAAAAAAAAAGTTGCATGGCCTATGGCTGCCACAGTATCCCAAGAAGCTTTGCGAGAAGTAACGTGTACGCGCGGGGACTGGTCACCAATGTTACACGAGTTGCCTTGTCAATATGGCTGCCACTTGGGAAGAATTTCAAAGCGAAGAAAGATAAACGACCAAACAAGAACAATGTCCCTACTACTGATACCCTGAAGAAAGAAGAAATAGTTATTCAAAGATTGAACTCTGAGGCATCAGGAAAGGCCCAAAAATACTCTCATGTGGGTCCTAGAGAGTTCGTACCTTACGAGTACGAGGAGAAGGAGGCCTGTAAGACTGAAGCATTTCACATCAATAATCGGGGAGAGTATGATCTGCGGCGTCCTTGCCGGAGAACAAGGGACGTCATGCACTTCATCAGATCAGATTCCAGATCTTATGGTGGTCCATATTCGTTTATAGAGCTACAAGGTCAGGATGTGGAGACCATAAAGGCATAATAAATAAAGACCGATCACCGATAATACTCGGGTAATACTGCATGCCCACAAGAAAGTATGTGAAGACGAAGGATGTCCAATCTTTGCCGTCCACAAAGGTATCGAGCCCAAGCAAAGCTAGCCTGCGAATACAGCCGCCTCACATCCACCCGATGTGAGGCGGCTGTATTCGCAGGCTAAAGCAAAGCCTATGCTAAAAGTTTATCGGTTTTAGAAATGTTGAAACTGGGAAAAGTCATGAAAACCACAGGCAGCCCTAGCTCTAAATATCTAGCTAATACTAATAGCGTTTGTATGGGAATTTCAACGAGCTAGAAATACGAAAGAATTATGAATAAAATGCCTTTCCTTGCTTCCATAATGTATTACTTGCTGTCTGGGTGGTAACGGAGATGAAAACTCGCTTTATATCAACCCTGTTACCACACAGACAGCAACTAATAGATCACTATGGAAGCAAGGTAAGGCATTTCATTCATAATTCTTTCGTATTTCTAGCTCGTTGAAATTCCCATACAAACGCTATTAGTATTAGCTTGATATTTAGAGCTAGGGCTGCGTGTGGTTTTCATGACTTTTCCCAGTTTCAACATTTCTCAAACCGATAAACTTTTAGCATAGGCTTTGCTTGGGCTCGATACCTTCGGCGTGGACAGCAAAAATTGGACATCCTTCGTCTGAGTGAGGCATGGTATTGCAGAATATACAGTATATATGACATAAGTATATAGTGTATATATACTGAATATATATACAGTCTATACATCATTTGTATATTTTGCATATTCTGCAGTATGTATATTATACACTAAAAATGTCTAAACTGTATATGGTGTATATTCTGTATATTATTATCGATACTAACGTCTAAAGAACAAAGTGTCTATTCTGTATATAGTGTATATATATTGTTTAATTAGACACTATATACGCTTTAGATGTATATTAGGAAATAAGCGGATAAGATGTCACAATTAAGATGAACCCGGATATGATGTCATAATTAAGGAGTGCCACTCGAGAGAAGAGAGACAGAGAGATTGTAAGAGATCGGAGACACGAAATAAGTAAAAACCCGTGTTACATTCAAGGTCTGACTGTTATTGGTGATTTTACCCATGGAAGAGCCGTAACATATACAGTGTGTGCTAGTGTCTAATTGTACACGATATACATAATAGACACTTTGTTCTTTAGACGTTAGTATCGGAAGATACAGAATATACACTTTATACATCACAGAATATACATGCAGTGTTGATTAGTGTATACTGTGTATAATTATTATGATCATGTTTTCTGCCATGTCTACATATACAGAATATGCAGTTATATTGACAGTTGTCAAAAAAGAAATTTTTGGTTATCTGTCTCGATTAGCCCACTCGGCTATTACAGGTAACCTGTACCTACAATGTATACTTTTTTCTCTATACATACATATTGTAATTTCCAAAATGGTACGAATAAACTTGTTGTTGTTGTTGCTATATATTCAGCAATACCGTGCCACAGTACTTCGTCTTCACATACTTTCTTTTAGGCAGTATTATCGGTGATCGGTCTTTATTTATTATGGTCTCCACATCCTGCCGACCTTGTAGCTCTATAAACGAATATGGACCACCCTAAGATCTGGAATCTGATCTAGTGAAGTGTATGACGTCCCTTGTTCTTCGGCAAGGACGCCGCAGATCGTATTCTCCCCAATTATCGATGTGAAATGCTTCAGTCTTAATACATGCAGGCCTCCCTTATGTTGCTATAATAGACCAGTTCGCGGTAAATTCCGACATTTGGAAAGGGGTGCAAACATGACGCGAAATACAGTGTTTGTATCGGGAATCGATGGGAATCCGATGCCAAATAAAATCCATAAAACCAGATACCTGGTAAAAGGTTAACATATCGAAATTGACCTGTATCACTATGACGTCATATAAAAACAATCTATTGTTTAAACGCTAAGGATCACGGTCGTGGGAGGGGGACAAAACAGGGACAAAACAGCAACAACACAAAGGAAATCGCTATCAAATGCATTTTGAAGAACGTAGAATAGCGCTAACAGGCAACAGCCACCAAATACGGTAAATATTGTGGGATAAACATTGATACAGCTGATATCTGGAAACCAGACAATTCGAAGTTAAATTTTCCTCAGCAGAGCAGATTTAGTTCAAAATTCTATTGTTCAAGTCGATTCTGTCCCCCTCATAAACAAGCCGTGACGTCATAATGATATAGGGTAATTTGAGGGATGTATCTGTGCTGGGAAGCGTGCAATCGTGTTTTCAGCTTTCCATACATTGTCTGTAAAAACGAGTCAAATTCTGCGTGAAAATTTAACAGACAATGTATGGAAAACTGAAAACACAATTGCACGCTTCCCAGCAAAGCTACATCCCTCAAATTTCGATATGTTAATCTTTTACCTGGTATCTTAGGTTCCTATCTGAAAAATATTTCAGAAATTCGATTTTATGGATTTTATTTGGCATCGGATTCCCATCGATTCCCATACAAACACTGTATTTCACGTCATGTTTGCACCCCTTTCAAAATAATGTCGGAATTTACCGCGAACTGGTCTATTATAAAGCTCCTTCTCCTCGTACTCGTAAGGTACGAACTCTCTAGGACCCACACGAGAGTATTGTTGGGCCTTTCCTGATACCTCAGAGTTCAATCTTTAAATAACTATTTCTTCTTTCTTCAGGATCCAAGTGGCAGCCATATTGACAAGGCAACTCGTGTAACATTGGTGACCAGTCCCCGCGCGTACACGTTACTTCTCGCAAAGCTTCTTGGGATTCTGTGGCAGCCATAGGCCGTGCAATTTTTTTTTCATTTTACTTTGAGTTCGATTTCGAATTTAAAAAAAATTGAAAACTACTTTTGTTTTGCATTTACTTTTTTCTTACTTTTATTTCACCTTAACTTTGAATGTGATTTTACTTTTGGATTTGCTTTTACTTTTGGATTTGTTTTTACTTTTGGATTTGCTTTTACTTTTGGATTTGTTTTTACTTTTGGATTTGTTTTTACTTTTGGATGTTTTTACTTTTATTTCATTTTACTTTTATTTCATTTTATTTTAAAATTGCAACGGCAGTCATCGGCCACCATAGTGGTGTGTAACTCAAAGTTGTCCCGATTTATTTTCATTTTGTCCCGACCGATCTCCCGGTAAATTCTCTGAGCCTACCAATTCCCGACATTTTATTAAGATTCCCGGCACAAAAAACTGTTGTTCTCCCCGGTGAAACAGTTAAACACCGGAAATCAACTGTAATTGAGGATGTAATTGTAAATGCTAATTGTGTTTTGAACCAGCTGCTTGACTTTATCGAAGGCCATAGAAGGAAATTAGTTGCTGCTCACCATCTTGATAACAGGAGAGATCTTGCTCTTTGGAAACTGATAGTTCACACAGAGTTCGCCTTCACGTCAACAAATTCATGATTATACAAGGATCGCATACACAGAAATGCATTAAAGAACGGTTGAACGTAGTTAGCTCCAACAATACAGATTCCACCTCGTGCAATCAGATCCGTGCAAAGCATTGTGGTAAAAAAGACAATAGAAGTGATGCATTGTAGTAAAAAAAAGAAATCGAGATTTGGACCCGCTTACAGATTAGTACTGCAGCCTTGCTCGCTCGCTTCAGGCTCGCTCGCTGCGGCAGCAATTATACTGTCACTCACAATCTCATGTGCTCTGACTCGTTATACCGAATTTTTGACCGGGATTTTTGAAACGTGCTCGTTGTTTACTTTTATGTTTATATACTTATAATTCATCCCACGGTTTTTCTTATATTTAAATTTTTTTTTTTTTACATATTGACTTTGTAGATGGCCGTATATTTGTCATTTTTAGATTAACATGTCATCTTAGGGAAGGCGTGCAAATATCGGTATGCCTTACCGTTCCGATCTGATTCGAACCTTGTCCGATTTTATCGGTATTTTGTCCGATTTTATCGGTATTCACTGTTCGATCTGGTCGGGTATTTTCTTTCGATTTGATCTGTATTTTTTTCAAATTTTATCGGTATTTTCTCCGATCTAATGTCAACGGCATTTTCTCTGACGTTATCAATGTGGAAGTATATGGAGCTACTAGTGTAGAATACGAGATCGTAATTGGAAGTAAAATTATGCCGATTGGTGATATAATAATCAATTTGTTCATTAGCTACAATTAAAAAAAGATATGCTATAAATCGCGTCACATAGAATGCTATAAAAATTATGAAATAAGAAATACATGTAATGGCTATCGTAACATCGTAACTTTAAAATTCAATTATGGCGCGTATGTTGTGTCAAAATTCAAACAAGCAATTCAAACATTCAATCATTCAATAGGCCCTTTGCAGGACCTGGTCACGTGATATTTTTAGCCTCTCAATAACAAAAATGGTGCTAGAACAACATGAATGCCAGAAATGAAAAGAGCAAGCCAAAATTAGTAAAAAGCCCAAGTTTTAGCTTCATATCTTTAAAACTGAAGGAATGGCAATTTTTTGAAAACTCTATAATTTAGCTTAATTTAACAAAGTTTGTGAGGCTTTTTTTTGCTGACTGGCACGGCATTCGTGTTGTTCTAGCGCCAATTGTTTTGATTGACAGGGTAAAAAGGTCACGTGACCAGGTCCTGCAAAGGGCCTATTCCAACATTCAAACATGCAATTCGAACATTCAAACATTCAATTCGAACAGCCACGTGCTGATATAATACTTCGTTAACGAATGAATGAGCTCGTAATCTCCATGGGAAAGGCGTTGCCATGGATGCTGGATAGCAAGCCATTTTTAAAAACGCTGTTTTAGAAAGGTCGACAATCGATTGGAGGTGAAAAATAGCATTTACAAACAGGGTTTGCTAATAACAATACCGATCTCGTAAAACGCTTCTAAATAAATGAAGTTAAATATTTTTTGCCATCCAGTACAATCCTGTAAAATCCTGTAGAATCACGTGAATGCCTAGCTGCAAAAGGCCCATTCGAACATTCAATCATTCAATTCCTACGATGGCGCGTTCTTTGTGTTAAAATTCACACATTCAATTCGAGCATTCAAACATTCAATTCGAACATTAACAACAACAACAACAACAACAATAACGATTTATTGTACCCACAATAAGAAAAATATAATTATTACAATCATAAATTTAAATATTTAAAGGGCACTGGGTTCCCGAAATAACCAGAAAAGCTAAAAATGCCAGGAATCCAGAACTTTCAGTTCGTTCATTCAAACATTCAATTCGAACAATCAAACATTCACTGATTCGATGGCGCGTACTTTGTGTCAAAATTCAATCATTCAATTCGAACATTCAAACTTTCAATTCGTTCAGTCTGTTGTCTTCGATGGCCAATGCTCTAGTACCTCCCCTGTGATATCTGGGGTCCCTAAGCGGACCGTACTGGGACCTTTATTATTTTTATTATACGTCAACGATTTGCCTGATAATTTACACTCATCTGTCAGACTATTCGCTGACGATGCGCTGTTATATGCCATGATTACAAGCGACGACTGAGGACTGTGACCGACTCCAGGATGATTTGCGTAAGCTGGAACTTTGGCAAGATAAATAAGTGGCAAATGGTATTTAACCCCTCTAAATGCAAGATAATATGCAGCTCAAATAAGAAGGCTCTTCCTCTTAGGACGTATACTTTTTGTGGGGCTGAACTAGGACAAGTCAACTCCCTGTCATACTTGGGTGTTATACTTAGGGTTGACCTAAAATGGTCTCAACACATAACTACCATATCAGGGAAGGCCAGTAAGGTCCTAGGGCTGATTAGACGGAATCTCTGGAACTGTCCCAGGAGTGTGAAAGAGACTGCTTATCAGGCTATCGTTCGCCCAAAGCTAGAGTATGCAAGCGCAGCATGGGATCCATACTATAAGAAAGGCACAGCTATACCGTTCAGCGATTAGTTCTTCAGCTACTTCAGGTATCCTGACACTCTCTTCATTTATAGTACTTTTGCTAATATTACATAAAATAATTTGTTGTTGTTGTTGTTGTTCAAAGGAAAGCTGCGCGCTTCTGTTGTAACAACTATCAGCCGAAACTAGTGTCTCTGAAATGCTTGGAGATTTGGGGTGGGATACCTTGGAGTTAAGAAGGAAATGAATTACGCGGCTGACTCTGATGTACAAAATGAGTCGCGGCCTACTTGGCATTAGTATCGACCAGTACTTAATCCCACATACCGAGACTAGAACCCGCAGTATAGTCATAGCTATAAGTGTTATCCTACAGAACTACTAAGGATATCTCTCACTGTTCTTTTTCCCCACGGACTATTAGACAATGGAATTCCCTTCCAGTTGAAATAGTTAATGCAGACTCTATTAAAATGTTTAGATCTCATGCATTTAGCCAGTTATCTGACTAATAGTTCGAACTAATTTATTGTATTTTTATCCTTTCTCTTTTTCTCTTTTCATTTTTATTCATTTATTTATTTATCTTATTTTAATAGTTGGTTATTTTAATAGTTGGTGTGATGTCCATACATACTTTACCAACTTAACTAAATGTAGATTCAAACATTAAATTCGAACATTCAAACATTCAATTCGATGGCGAGTACTTTGTGTCAAAATTCAAACATTCAATACGAACATTCAAACATTCATTTCAAACATTCAAACATTCAATTCGAACATTCAAACATTCAATTCGAACATTCAAACTTTCAATTCATTCATTCAAACATTCAATTCCAACATTCAATACGATGGCAGTACTTTGTCAAGGGCACCCAACGACGTTTTCGGTTAAAAAGCTGTTCGGGAGAGTAAGTTAGCCTAAAACTTTCGGATTTGAAAAAATCGTCCCTAGAAAATTGTTTTCTGAAATACTGGCTAGAAAATTTGTTTTCAATCCCCTTGAGTCCCTAGAAAATTATAGAATAAGAAAAGTGAGACTAAGGGACCATTCATTTTTTAGAAGGGGGGGAGGGCCGGAGGAATCCCTATAAGCAGTAATGTAAAATCTTTCAGCCCCCCTATTTTTTTGCATAGAAAAAGTGACCCTCCCCTCGGTAGTTGGTGATTTTTTTTGTGACCCCCCCCCCCCCCCCCCCTCCCCATCCCTTATGAACTTCCCCTCAACAAGTAAATCCACTGCTGAATGCATGGTAACCCAAATAAAGTATATATTTCTTGGACATGGGCACAAGCACACCTCTATCAACTACAATGTAGAATAACGTGACTTCCAATGGCCGACTCTTCTACCGTAACGGTTTACTCCATCATTTGCTGCTGCTTCTGGAGGCTGGTCCTCTTTCTCCTCATCTCCATTTTCATCTGAATCATCTTCATCTGAGTCACTTGTTTCACCAAATTCAAGCAGTACGTCATCTTCACTATAGTCACTTTCAGAACCCTCACTGTTCCCATCTTCTGGCTGCAAGTCAGAGTCTTGCACTACTGACGTCTCACGAGCATTTGTTATAATTCTTTCGCATATGCCTTTGCTTATGTGAGCTGACAGAACATTAAGTTTTTCCAATTTCGACATCTTTCTCTTTGGCAAGCCGTGGTGAATTATATACTTGTCAAGCTCACAAACCTTGAGCTTTTTTAGCTCTCCTGATTGATATAATCCCTCCCAATTGTAGTCATGGTAGCCTTTTGACGTCTCATCTATCTTTGCCTGGCACTTCTGCTGTGTGCGCACATTTTTTCTTATCTCTATATTCGTTAGGTGCTCAAGGTATTCCTTAATTAAATCAATGTTCACTATGTACCTCTTTGAGAATTCCTCAATTTTCTGATTGTCACCGCACTTTATGTTCCCTTCAAAGAAAAGTTTTCGTAATTGGGCACGAGGCTGGAAATCATCTGGTGCTCTTTGGCTACCATCGTTGTTGTGGATAGGAGTATTTGCATAAGAGAGGTAATGATGCGATGGGAGCTGTGTGGCGTCTGGGTAAGGGCGTGGTGTGCGCTTCGTTGATTCAGGGCCAATCCACTCATTTTCTCTGCATGTGTCACACAGTTCTCCTTCTTTTGAACAGTCTCCTTTGAGGAATTCCATGAAAAGCTCTCCTTTTAATTTTATAGTGTGACTCAAAAAAGGTTTCGACTCTGTTAAAATATGTATGCCCAGGCACTTCATGTTGTTTTGATTTTGAAGTGCCATTATACTTCGTCAGATATTCCTTGTTGTAGAAGAATTCCTCACCAGGCTTCTCTGATACAATGGCACTAAGAAAGCCTTTTGGTGCCGGCTCACCATCAATACGCACTTTAACCTCTTCTGCAACCCGCCATGCATTTCTCATCATTCTATCATCTTCTGACTCCTCAATCTCTTTCGCTGACATTTTCTTTATGTCTTCTTCCTCGAGGCTGTAGTACTGCTTGTAGTACTCCCAATGTAAGCTTCCCCCATCCACCAATGCATCACCTATACAGGCATTGCTACGTTCAGCTTCATTCTGGCTGGAATCATTTGTAGCACGATGGACTCTAGCACGTCGGTCGGAATTGTGCAGCAAGGCAATCTCAGCATCTCTAAACTTTACTTCAAAATTGCTCACCCCTACACCTGGCCCTCCATCTGTGAGCTCCAAAATGCAGGGTCTGACTGGACATAAGTTCAATTCAGATATCTTTTTCAATATGCTATTGCCGTCATCTAGCAGTCCATCGAAGACTGTCCATAGTCTTTCCCCAGATTTTGTTTCCAGATGAGCAATAGCATTTTCAAGTGACTCAGTCATTGTTGACAGAACATCAATAAGCTCATTGGCCCTAGCGATTTCTGTTTGGTCTACATCTTCCTTGATCTCTATTTCCCATGCTTCTCTTGCCTTTGATAAAGCATTTGATAAATGCTCAATTCGTTTCTTCTCATTCAGCTTGAAACAGCAGTTGGATTCACCTGTTACACAGCTGACATCATCCCTCGTAGTTGTCTGAATAAAATATGTAACATTGTCTTTAACTTTAGCACATAGGCTACGGAAAGGAAGGGAGTATTTCCCATAAATATCTGAGTCAACTTCATATAACTCAGGTTTTTCCTGTCTTAATCGCATGTGATCAGATGCCCAAGTTGTACCATCACTTGAAACATAAAACTTGGGGCGAACAACAACAACAGTCTGGTCACTCTTTGTAAGCAGCTCTTCCTCATCTCTGACAATTTCTCCCTCTTTCTCAAGAAAACGGTGTGTAGCAGGGGTGACATACACTTTAGGATTAGCAAAGTCATGTTGTGGTAGTTTTCTAGCTCTTTCTTCATCTACTGGCTGAAAGATAACTTGGTTTCTTGCACCAGTCATTCCCACATCTGTTCCTGGCCTTATGTAGGCTATGTCATCTTTGCTTATTATCAGGTTGAACTGCCAAGAGTCTTTGTTTTGAACCCCAAACATTGAATGTTTTTCGTTCTTTACATGACTTCTTTGATGGTGTGTGCAAAGGTTAGATTTATCTTCCGTTTTTGGAGGCTTTTTTTGCACAAAATAACCCCTTACCAATATGCCTTCCTGACTGTAGGCTTCTGCTGTTTTTTGGTCTTGACCTGTTATATATCGTAGTGTTACTGCGAATTAGCTTCTTTCCAAGCTTTGTTCTATAGTAATTAACTGTGCCTCTAAAATCCTTTGCTTTCACTCTGTGATTCAAATAGAGAACACTGTCATGCCTCCTGCCATGGGATGTAGCCTTGTCCTCGATGCATTTGACCATAAACTCTTCATCATCACTGTCAACTTTTCTATGGGCTCCTTGGCCTAGTTTTCTTCGTTTTCTTCGGTTTTCTTCCAACAGATTATCAGCAATTCGTTTTACTCCTTGTTTAAACTGCTGCCTGCCATACTTCGTTGTTCCACTTTTAACGGTATCTACCTGTTTCAAACGTTCTTCAGTAAGAACTCTTTTCTCTTCAATGTCGTCTAATCTTTTCTTTGGCCAACTATCTCTCTTCTGGGTAATCAATTCCTTGATATTCTCTATATCATTTGTTAATTTATCCTTACGCTCACGCAAACGGAGATCCAGCATGTCAGTTCCAGCAAGTTGAGCATTCTCATATTCATCCAGGACATCATTTATATGCTTCACAGCTTTAACAGCAGCATCTGGCTTCATTCCAAGTTGATAAAGATCAGCACGTGATCTATCTGCACTGAGCAGAGCTCTAGCACACTTCCGGTCATACTCTGAGTCCATAGATTTCAAAATATTATGGACAGACTCTGCAGACAAATCAAAGCGCTTGCCAGATTTGTCTTGTCCCGAAACACTCGAATGTCCTACATATTGCAGAAACTTTGCAACATCTAGCCCATCGCCAGATAAAAGAACAAACCTTTGCCCATCAGAAGGAATAGCGAAAATAAGAACAGGTAAACCATGTTGATCACTTAACAATTCGTCTCGAAAATGTTCCTTGTCTGGGAATCCTTCTTGATAGCCAGAATATAATTCGTATGCATGCTCAAAAGTCATGAAACCTTTTTGCGATGGTAGCAGTAAAGTCTCCAATATGCATATCAGACCTATCAACTTGGATCGCTTTTTATCATATTTCACATCACATCCTTCCACAAGGGCCACCAAGCGAGTTGAGCAATTTTCCACAGAGCACGTTTGCTTGGAGATGCGCAACACTGAAGGACCTTCTGATGTTTTATTCCTTAATACAGATCTCTTTTCATTCCATGTTTGCCTGTTAACTGCTATTTCTGTGGAATCCTGTATATTTTTCTCGGAATTGCACTCAGAAGTAGCATATTCAGTGTTTGCGGTCGCCATTTTGAAACTCACACCACAGCTAGCCCAGTTCTTGCTTTGCTTCCATATTGAAGACCATTTTGCTTTCATGAATTTGATTATGTTTTTCAACTTAAAAGAACTAATGCCAGCTGTTTTTTTAAATTTCTGTCAGTTCTTGATCGTTCAGGTGTTTTAAAATGTGCTTTGGTTGATATTCTGTGTGGGCTGCCTTTTTTCACCTGACCGAGAGGTCCTTGGTTTGAGGATGTAACCAAGCCTTGCCAGAAACAAAATGGCGGACCAGTCCTTACAGAGCATTCGTGAGTGGTTTTCAAAAAGAAAACTTGGAGAATATGCTGATGTATTTCTGTCTAATGGCTTTGATTCAATGGAATTGATTCTTGAATGTGTAGACAAACAACTCCTGGAGGAACAGTTCTCTGAACAAATACATTTACCGGGCAAACGAGAGCAGTTGCTCTTGGCACTCCGGCAGCACAAAGAAGGGAAACCAATTCGCCAAATGGAGAAAAGTATGTAGGATTGGTTTCAAGAAAACGGCATTTCAAGCTACTTTCCTGCTTTTATCAATAAGGGATATGATGAGCTAGACGTAGTCATTGAAGCCATTACAGAAGAAGTGCTCACAACAGAATTTTCGATCGAGATTCCCCTACTTGGCCAGAGGAAAAAAGTGGCACTAGCAGTTCGAAAAGCAAAGGGAGCAACTACTCAACTTTTCTCTGGAACGCCGGGGACGAGCAATACTTTGAATAGGAAAGCTAGCCAAAGTTTTTTAAATTGGACAGACAAAGCACTTGGTCCGGAACCATGGAAAAAGAAATCACTGGGATACATTCCCTATCCAAAGGGTGAAAGGTCAAATACATATAAGAAACTTTTGCCTGATTTTTACAAGGCAGTTCGGCCCTACTGTAATTGTGACAGCGCTTTCAGAAAACAATTCATGGTGGAAAGAAGCCGACAATACGAGACTGCAGTTAAGGTGGAAGCAGTGCAACAGACATTGCATTTCAAAAAAGGTGACAATGCAGCTGCATGTGGGAGGTATTTTACAGCATCATATGTTCCAAGGCCTAATGATGTGACAAATTTATCACAACATGTGACTCAGCTCACTTGCATGAGGTCTGAAGTAAATAAGCTCCAGGACGAATTAGTAGCCTTTGATCAAAGTCTTTTTGATAAGAGTGGTAGACGGCTTTTCTCTGGAAAGTCAGTTCACCACGACTTCAATGCTGCTACCATAAAAAAGCTTAATGAAATAGATCAAGAAATTTCAACATTAATGGCTCAAATTGCTGAAAAGCTAAATGAGCTGAGAAGCACATTCAAGGGCTTGGTGAGCAAGCCAGCAACATCAAAATATCGAAAGAGAAAGCAAAATAAAAGGAAAGCTAACCAACGGAAGAAAGCAAGGTTTGAAAATGCAAAGGCAAGAGTGCTCCAAAAGTAGTACCAAGGCTGTACAAAGGAGAAGAGGAAGCTATTGTTACGGATATGCGTGTAGAGGCAAAATATATTGTCATAGAAGCAGTGGAGAGTTTGTCAGAAAGAGAGACCAAGGTATTGCGAGAAACACTCAAAGCAGATGAACGATTCACTGAGGATGCAAAAGCTCGTATTTCCGATTTCCTACCAGCAGGTGTATTAACCTCATGTTATGACAGTGACAGTGACAGTCACAGCAATGGTGACAGTGACAGTGACATTCACAGTAATGGTGGCAGTGACAGTGACACAGCATAAATATAGTTGTTTTCTTAAAACTGTAGTTTGTTTCAGCTGCAGCTAGTTACTGTTGCATTAGTTACAAGGTATTTTGACTCCTAAGTACATTGTGTAAAATCCTCTTGAGAGGAAATTTATGGCAGCCGCAAACAACCACTGGACTTTGAGAGTAGTATTTTGAGTACAAAATGATACATTAAAGCTATGAGCTAGAGGGCAGACGTGTCTGTTTACAGGTGCCAACCAGTTAATAGGGCTCGAAATTGCGCCCGATACAGGCGTAAATACGCCTAGATTTTTACATTTTACGCCTACCGTTTTCCACTTAGGCGTAAAATTACGCCTAAATTTTGGAGAATTACGCCTAAAATTTTTAAGCTGGGCGTAAAATTACGGCTTCTTTTTTTTCTTAATTTCGAGCCCTGGTTAAACGTTTTATGTCAGCTAAATACTGGTAGAGCAAGTTAGTAAAAATGTCTTGACCCCCACTCTATGTAGTGTGAAAAATACGATGACCCCCCCTTTTTGACTGAGTAAATATTTAATGCCCCCCCCCCCCCCCACTGGATTCCTCCGGCCCTCCCCCCCTTCTAAAAAATGAATGGTCCCTAAAAGGTTTCCCCTAAAATATTCGTACGTCCCAACTCGTCTGATCAATAGAGTCAAAACAACACATTTTCATTCCCTTAGAATTATCTAAAGGAAAAAAGAATCCCTAACACGCCTGGCATAAGTTACCACAAAATCGATCACTAAAAGCGAGCCAAAAATATATAAACCAGCACATCTTGTTTAATTCGCTGTCAAATTTAACGAAATTTTCGTATGTTAATATTAAAATGAAATAACGTCTTTAGGATCAAACACGTTTGTATATTAACGTTGGTTTGACGTCATAACGAACGACTCCTTTTAAGGTCAAATTCTGCGTTACCTATACGTTTGAAATAAAGCATGTTATCACAACAACATAAATATGTGTTTTTGATTGCCGCAATTTTAAAGTCTCTACGATAAATATTTGCTGAGTTATTAAGAACTGAAGTTTCCTGTGACGTCACATTTTCTGACGTCATGGGTCTGACATCAGTCATGCTTTCTAAATTGAATAAACATAAAAAAGACCATATTGCGGCTATTCAGTGTACAGTAAGTACAGTTCCTCTTTAAAACCCGAAAAATACTTGAATAGTTATTTTTAAAAGACGTTTTCTAAAATATATGACGTCATAATGACGTTTCCTCTTTTTCACTGGGAATTTTAAAGTATTTGTTCTCAAAAATCGAAAATTCTAAAAACATACGGTTGTGGGTACCGATTTACTCTTTTGATTGCTAGATTGTCGTAAACAAATATTTTAAACTCTAAAAGATGAATGAAGAAGTTATTTTGTAAATGGTTCTGTATTGAATATTTCCCACCAAATTTTTGCGGGAAAATTGCCAAAATTCAAAATTTAATATCTTTTCTCCCTCTTAACCAATCGAACTCGGGTTTTTAGTTTCTTTGGTGTCGACATGATGGGAAATCGAAAATATAAAATTTACTGATGTTCAAGGTAATTGAAAACATCGAGAAACCTATTATAAATGGATACATGACGTAACTGTGACGTCATCAAGATGTCTACGGTAGATCAAATCATCGGATTTTGTTTAGGTCGTCGGTCTTCATCATCCCACAAAAATTCAATCTTCTATGTTGGAAACTTTTGAAAATATGGCAAAGTGATAGATTTTAGGGTCATTTGTGCCAAGCGTGTAAAAAATTCGTACCTCCACAAAACTTTGTTTGTGTTCTAGACTACTAACAAATGCGTAGGCCGGGAATATTTTGCCATAGTATTTTCGGTTGGCGCGATTTTCACCTAGAAAATCCGAACAGCTAATAGCTTTCTAGAACACGTCAAAAGACATAGTAGGCGCCTTAAAATGGCTAGATAAACTGCAGACTACTGGTTTCAACCGAATATCAAAAAGTACTCGTTGGGTGCCCTTGCTTTGTGTCAACTGATTCAAACATTCAATCTCTGGACATTCCGCGATCTCGACATTTGACCTTCCGTTCGAACACGCGACGCCCAGCTTCAATTCCCCGGATGTACAATAGTCATGTGATGGGAAAGGCGGGAAATCAACAACACCGAACTTTCCGACATACCGGATCGATCAAACGTGGAGCCGGTTTATAGGATACATCCCAACTGTTTTAGCAAGTAAGTCAACATATGTTGCCTTTTATAATTCCCTATGGGTTTTTGAGTGGTTAGGCTTTTCTAGAGAAGGCCTCATGTGGACCTGAGTCATTCGCTAGTGTTTTCATGTTCAGAACAAGGCATTCTTCTTCCGTTACGCTCTTTTACCTCGTTTGGGTACATCTCACAACGGCTTCATGACATATTTCATCGAGTCGCTGAGTAACAAACTCAAATGCACCCTGATAAATACTCCCTGTTACTGGCTATATAAAATATTTTACTCTTTATATACTAAAGGTATACTTGACACTGACAAAACAAAATAATTTACATTTCAAGTTCATAGCCTCACCGCTCTGATCTAGAAGATCTTGAGCGTCACACAACTCGCTCATCACCTCGATCGAAACCTGTTTGCCAGGCCCGCACTCTACTCATAAAATAAACAACTCAGAGCACTCAGATTAAGCTTTTGATTCATCGCTAAAATATTTCATTGAAAAATATGCTCTCTTGTTCTCAATTGAGCTCATATGGGCTTTCACTCGGGCCACATGAGATTGAAGATGAAATCCTCTTAGTAATAACCAAAGGGAAATATTAGCAGTCTTTAGGAGTGGCCGGTAGCGCGGTGACTTTCATGCTCTGCTCCCCTAGTATATATATGTAATTTATATTTTTGCTTTTTCTCGTATGTAAATTAAAGTAGTTGACCTTTTACTGTAAACACTACTTATTACTCGGGCTGCCTGTGGCAGCACCGAGTCTTGAAATGCAAGCGGTTATTTTGTTTTGTTTCATGCAACAAAATTTCACCTTTTGACCCATGCGGTTATTTTTTCTTTGTTCCCATGTATTAAATTTCAAGCGAACTTTTCTTCTTTCGACACACGGCGGGCCCTCGCTAAACTGTTCGAAATCTCCAAGAATAAATCCCTAATGTCCAAACTAACGGGAAAAACTGAAAGAGGAAATCCTTGTGAGCAATCGACGTACATATGAAACCTGTTTGCCAGGCAAAAGTTTAGAACTTCGGATCATATTTTAGTACTGAAAACTTTAATAGACTACTATAAATCGAAACGGAAACCATTATTTGCGTGTTTCATCGATTTTAGGAAGGCCTATGATAGCGTTTGGAGAGAAGGTTTATTTTTCAAATTAATCAATTGCGGGTGCAGTAAGACGTTCGTTCGTATCTTACTTAGTATGTACTCATTTGTTAAATCGGCTGTGAAATTGAGTCAAGGGGTTACCCCGAGTTTCCAGTCGGATATAGGGGTGAAACAGGGATGTAACCTTAGTCCATCGCTTTTCAACTTATTCATAAATGATATACCTGAGCTTTTTAATAGTGTTGGATGCAACCAAGTCTCTTTAGGAGATTCCAAGCTAAGTTGTTTGTTGTATGCAGATGACTTGGTTATCTTGTCAGAATCGGAGTCTTGGCAGGCTAGAAAAATACACTGCTAGATGGAAGTTAAAGGTTAACATGAAAAAGTCTAAAGTGTTGGTCTTTGCTACGAGATCACAACGTATGAAATTAACAGGTGTTAAATGGTTCTTTGGTAGCAACGAATTAGAGCAAGTTGAGGAATATACCTACTTAGGTATACCTTTCCATCGTGATGGAGGGTTTAAAATTGCTCAGAAATCGCTATATAATAAGGCTTTGCGTGCTTATCATTCCCTCTTTAAGTGTTTCTCCTCGGTTGAGAAAATGCCTGTAAAGGTGATGATAAAGTTGTTCTCCTCTACGGTGATCCCGGTTTTATTGTATGGTTGCGAAGTGTGGGGTGTTTATACTTTAGGGAAGCTGTCTAGTTCAAACGATTTTAAGCACAAATTATTTTCAATGGTTCCTATTTTAGAAAAGCTTCATTTAAAGTTTTGTAAGCGGGTTTTAAGGGTCCATACCAAAGCAACGAACCTAGCAGTGTATGCTGAGTTGGGTAGGATGCCTTTGATTTTACACGTAGCTGTTTTGGTGGTTAAGTACTGGCTGCGTTTAAATGATGCTACGTACAGTGACACCCTTGTTGGCAAAGCATCACGTGTCTGTATGGAGTCCAATTCTCCAGGTGTTTGTTTTGCAAACTTGGTCTTGAAAATATGTGGTTTCGATAAGGTATCGAATCTTTGTATACCTTTGAAACAAATTAGTACTTTCGTGAAACATTTAAAGTTAAAATTGTTCGATTCGTTTGTTAAGTTTTGGGAATTCAAGATATTGAATGGGTGCAGTGATTCATCAGCGGTTGTTGGAGGTAAAATGCGAACGTTTCGGTGTGTTAAATCTAACTTCGGTTATGAGCATTATCTTGAGAACGTTACTAATGCATTACACCGAAGTGCTGTCACAAAATTAAGAATTTCAGCACACAAGTTACCAGTTGAAACCGGGCGTTATAAAAAAATAGATTACGTTTCTCGTGTATGTCCTCTGTGTACATGCAATAAGGTCGGTGATGAATTTCACTTTTTGTTTGACTGCAAGCATTCTAATTTTCTTGAGTTAAAAGAAAATTTCCTTAGAACCATTCTTGCTGTTAATGCTAATTTCCGTTTTTTCAATGATAAATCGTTGTTCTTGTATTTATTGACTATGAAGGACAAATCAGTAAATATAATTTTTGCAAACTATTGTTATAACGTCCTAGAGCAAGCAAACAGGTTAATTGACTGTTAATTAGATTACAAATAGGTCCAGTCTTGTGTATTATGTATCCTATTGTAATTACTATTATGTAACCATATTTTATTCATTCTCTAATATTAGCTGATGTACCTTTTTTGGTATAAAGTTTAATAAAATTATTATGAAGCTACATAAGTTATCATCGACTATATGAGAGTCAAACATCGAGCTGCTATGAAACCGCTTGTGACAGTTTGTTTACGCACTTTCGTGACAAGCGAACGTTTCTACTTTCGTACTGTACGAAAACTTCCGTTTAAAAATTTCCTGATGCCGAAAGGACCGTAGCATTTAAACAAGATATCCTTCTGACCAATCGACATACATATTAAGCTGTGAAAGTATGTTTCCATTCCATAACAGCCGATAGTGCAAACTAGTAAACTGCCACTAATAAATTAACCTTGCGTACTTCCGCGAGTACTGAACTTTCTAGCGTCAAATGCATGTGTTACGTTTCCAAACTTTAGGACAAGAAATCTTCCATAGAATGTTCAAATTTTTTTACAGCTGAGAACTGTATTATTAAACATAAGAAATAAAACAATGGTGCCATTTGAAGAATTATATCATGTCAAAAGTGCAAACGAAGAAATATATATCTACGGACGCGAGCAGCTCGATCGTTTCACTTTGGTCAAATTCGGACTGTTTACGACTGGAACCTGCAGTTTTACCGGACCTGCAGACTAAATTGTAAACGTGTGTTGCATGAATAAGTAGTGTTTACAGTAAAATATCAACTACTTTAATTTACATACGAGAAAACAAAAATATTAAATTACATACATGTATATATACTAGGGGAGCAGAGAATGATAGTCACCGCGCTACCGGCCACTCCTAAAGACTGCTAATAATTCTTCCCTTTGGTTATTACTAAGAGGATTTCAAATGAAAGTGTATTTCATCTTCAATCTCATGTGGCCCGAGTGAAAGCCCAGATGGGCTCTTGTTCATGTAACACACGTTTGCAATTTAGTCTGCTGTTCTGTTATACTGCAGGTTCCGCCGAGTACTAATAGATGATTGTCTCAAATGTATGTTTATATTTGTCCCAAATTATAAGTTGTATCCTGTCCATCCTGTGATGGAGCTATCACTATATATGTCTCTACTGTTCTTTCTACCCTGTGGCTCTTTATCAAGTTCGTTGATCGCCACCTCGCGGCTACCCTCTTGAAGAATCTAAAGAATTCAGTTTTGAATTTTGAATTCCGGTTTGAATTTGACTCATGTGTATGTGTTGCTTTTGGAGTTTCAAGGATATGTTGATCCAAAACTACAGGCTCTTGGGTTTTTCATTGACTTGTGAACTTGCAGGCTCTGTAACTTGTTTTCTTTTCTTATAGTATAACATAAAGTGTTGAACATGTTCTCAAGCAAGTCGCGCGTGACCTCTGTCAGTCTTCATCCAACGACTCCGAAGTATCTTTAAGATTCATTAAGTTCTCTACTTTCATCTGTAATCTGGGAAACTCAATCTTTGCCCATGCCTCGTATGCATTGCCTTGGCACATAACTACTCCTGTTGTTAAGTAGACGTGGATGGTTATAAGTAACATCATGAGTCCATTACTTGATTATTACTCGGGCTAGCCTGTGGCAGGTACGAGTCTTAATCTGCAAGTTTTGTTCTGTGCAGCAAAAATTCTGCGCATGCGTTAAATTATGCATTATTTATTGGCGCAAGAACAGCAAATAAAGTTACATAGAGGCACACAAATTGATATAGCTACCTCCATCACAGGATGGACAGGATACAACTTATAATATGGTACAAATATAAACATACATTTGAGACATTCGGAACCTGCAGTATAACAGAACAGCAGACTAAATTGTAAACGTGTGTTACATGAATAAGTAGTGTTTAAATTAAAAGGTCAACATACGAGAAAAACAAAAATATTAAATTACATATATACTAGGGGAGCTAGCAGAGAATGAAAGTCACCGCGCTACCGGCCACTCCTAAATTCAGCTAATAATTCTTCCATTTGGTTAATATTACTAAGAGGATTTCAAATGAAAGTGTATTTCATCTTCAATCTCATGTGGCCCGAGTGAAAGCCCAGATGGGCTCTTGTTCTTGTCTCTAGTTAAAAGCGTTACCCTCATTCACAAAACTTCAGTCTGCTCATTATATTACAGAACTATAAAGGGAACTGTTGGAGGGCCTTTCTCGAACCAAAACCTCGCCCGTGACAGGATTCTAGTTTAACAACTCGAACGAAAGTACCAATAATCTGATAGGGAATCGTGCTGTCACCGAAGCCCTAGCTCCGTACGTACGATTAAAGTAAGCATCTTGTGTTAATTATATCCGCAGTCTGTGCGGCTTCCGGTTGACCTTTCACGATATTACATTATACGGCGCCAGGCGGCTCCGTGTTCAAGTATGTGCACTTGAACAGTGTGAGCTGATTGGTTAACGGGACCGGAAGTCGACAATCTTGCTGCACTGAACAAAAAAAAACAGACCTACAGTCCTCTTTATGTTGATTGACCACTTTGTCTTCATATACATTTATGTTTACCATTTCTTCAGCCTGCGGAGGAGGCTAGTCAGATCGGAGGCATCTCTATCAGATTTTAAAAATCGTGAATTGGGTTACCTGTGACTCCGGGAGAGAAGAGGAGGACTGGAGGAGAGAGAGAAAAAAGAAGAAAGAGATGCCTGTCAAAATTCGATGGGTATGGACATGTCGCTGTACCCCAAGGACTTGACACTGGACCCGCGGTACCCTAGGGAGGTAATTGTAACTTCCAAAACTAAACGGGTCCCCTTCGGAAATGTTTGTATTCAACTCATTGCAGCATTGAATATGTAAAGGCTTTGAAGACTTTGAAGGAAGTTATTAAAGGCGGAGAAACGACAAAATATTGCGGACAAAGAAGATGAAGTTTATAACAATTTGAAGGCAGCAACTGAAGAACTTCATATCGAAAGGGCGAGAGAAGTTTGACTGAGGAACCGATGGAATTGTCGAACAGCCAAACTACGGAAGCCGATAGGGGTCACACGTTGGCGCTTCCACTCAGGCACTTCCACTCAGGCGCTTCCACTCAGGCGCTTCCACTCAGGCGCTTCCACTCAGGCGCTTCCACTCAGGCGCTTCCACTCAGGCGCTTCCACTCAGGCGCTTCCACTCAGGCGCTTCCACTCAGGCGCTTCCACTCAGGCGCTTCCACTCAGGCGCTTCCACTCAGGCGCTTCCACTCAGGCGCTTCCACTCAGGCGCTTCCACTCAGGCGCTTCCACTCAGGCGCTTCCACCGAGGAGCGAAACGACGCTTCGACGATTGATACGAACGGGCTTCAAACTCCGGCTTTGACTTCATCTTATTTTTCTGGACTGCACACATCGAAGACCTTGAAATTGCCGTTCAATAAATCTACCTTATTTATCCTAAAGAAACTTTTGATTTTATATACCCTCGAAGAAGGAATTTATTTTACTTTCTTCACTTCGCCTTCAGTCTTTCCGTTAACAATAGGAAATGGACAATCTGAAATCTACAATGAACCTCAAATGTTTACCGTCTCGTTTTTCTCGGCCAATGGAAATCGAGATACCGTGGCGCTGTAATCGTTTTTCGGCGGCAGGAAAGGAGTCGGGTTGAACTTCTCGAAACGAGCGATAGTATTGGCCTACCCAACAATACAAAACAGTGTAGTGTTACCCTCTTTAAATAGTTATTTTCCAAGTGGTTTACATGCATGAAATCAACACACAATATTTTATTAAACATTAGGGACTAGTAAAAAACTAGCAGGGGAGATGCAGGGTGAAGTCTGTTAAAGTAAGCTAAATTATAGAGTTTTCAAAAATTTGCCATTCCTTCAGTTTTAAAGATATGAACCTAAAACTTGGGCTTTTTACTAATTTTGGCTTGCTCTTGTCCTGCAAATTGCCTATTATCAGTAAAACTTTGTAATTAGAAGCTCCCGTAAGGGACCATGACCACCTTTGGGGGTTGAGAATTGGAAGAACGTGAAAAATAGCATTTACAAACAGGTTTTGTTAATAACACTACCAATCTCATACAAGTGCCTTTAAATATATGAAATAAGATTTGTTTGCCATCTAGTACAACCATGTGATTGCAGTCCTGTAAAAGGTCCATTACATTATATGTAAATTATCACGAGCATGAGTAGTGAATCAATTATCCAGTTCCCCTAGCACAAACCATGTTATGGCACAAAAATATGCTAGAACTCCATGTATTATAAATTAACCTATTTCTAGGTGGCCCGAGTTAAGGCCACTCAGGGCCTCTTGTTTAACTATAAGCTGCTTTCTACTTTGTGATTGTTCTCCTCCTGCCCTTTTAGATGCGAACAAGTCCGGTAAGTAATGCTTTTAAGCTGCTTTGTTTGTCGTTCACGTGAATGTTATGAGTTAAATCTTTGAAGAACTTATTTTGCAAACGCAGATCGTGTTTTTCTTGATTGACGAAGACGTCCACCAAAACACGACTCTTCTGTTGAGAATTGGAAGTGTAAGATCCAAGACTATCAGGATATCATGCATATGTATATATTATGAGTGAATAAACGTGTTGTTATGTGAAATCCATGTTATCTTGTTCCAGAGATATTAATTCAGATTTTTTGGAATATGCAAATAATTAGTTGATTAATGCTGTCTGTGAATTAAGTTGTGCACACATCACGGAATAAATAATTTATATACAAATATTTGCAAACTTTGTACAAATGTAGTAATAAAAAAGCATATAATCATGCAAGCCACAATGTTTCTTTTTTCTTTTAGTTCAGTTAGGGAATGTTCATTTCATATGAGGAACAGGGACTCTTAAAAAATACTGGAGTTTACAAAAGGGGCCCTTGGGTTTTGTTTTGCACTAATGTTTCCCTCTACGAAAACAATGTACAACTTCACATAATGAAGATGTACTAATAACACATGAAGATGGTTTTCCATGTTCTATAAATATAACAAAATACCCTCAAGGTCTTGACAAACTGTGGATGCAGGAGTAATGCAAGTACAACTTTAATTTTCCATGTAACAGTTTTTCAATACTTTGAAAGTATTATTTTGTTATAGGACAGGAGAACTATCTACATGTACATATCTATTTTATAATATAAAATTCTATGTACGAATTTAACATTAAAAGAAAATCAAGCACACAGAGCAGCCAATGAAATTGCACATTCTTAGGATGATGCATGTTCCCGTAATTTATATTATAAAGCATAATAAGAGAATGTTCATTAATATGAGGAGGGGGCATGAAGATATCGGAATTGCGAGTACAATTTTCATAGCACCCCATCCATCATTTCAACTGTTTGAGTCCCCCCCCCCCCTCATAGTAGAGGGAAAACCTAGTGCAAAACAAAACCCAAGGCCCCCTTTGTAAACTCCAGTATTTTTTAAGAGTTCCCGTTCCTCATATGAAATGAACATTCCCTAATAACTAAAAGAAAAAAGAAATATTGTGGCTTGCATGATTACATGCTTTTTTATTACTACATTTGTACAAAGTTTGCAATTATTTGTATATAAATTATTTATTTCGTGATGTGAGCACAACTTAATTCACAGACAGCATTAATCAACTAATTTGCATATTCCACAAATCTGAATTAATACCTCTAGAACAAGATAACATGGATTTCACATAACAACACGTTTATTCACTCATAATATATACATATGTATGATATCCTGATAGTCTTGGATCTTACACTTCCAATTCTCAACAGAAGAGTCGTGTTTTGGTGGACGTCATTCGTCAATCAAGAAAAACACGATCTGCGTTTGCAAAATAAGTTCTTCAAAGATTTAACTCATAACATTCACGTGAACGACAAACAAAGCAGCTTAAAAGCATTACTTACCGGACTTGTTCGCATCTAAAAGGGCAGGAGGAGAACAATCACAAAGTAGAACTCAAGGACGCCAAGTTGTCGACAAACTAGTTTCCAAGCTCTCTCGACTGCACTGCGCCTGAGTGGAAGCGCCTGAGTGGAAGCGCGTGAGTGGAAGCGCCTGAGTGGAAGCGCCTGAGTGGAAGCGCCTGAGTGGAAGCGCCTGAGTGGAAGCGCCTGAGTGGAAGCGCCTGAGTGGAAGCGCCTGAGTGGAAGCGCCTGAGTGGAAGCGCCTGAGTGGAAGCGCCTGAGTGGAAGCGCCTGAGTGGAAGTGCCAAAGTGGAAGTGCCAAAGTGTGACCCCTATCGGCTTCCGTAGCCAAACAACCACAGCCGCTTCGCACGGACTAAACAATTTATATAACTGAGGAGATCAAAGATTTCTAGATACCAATGCCGTCGGGACAAAAGTCGCCATTAATATATATATATAGCGATCCTAAAGTCAGTCAAAGTGAATCAAATTCCCATCGAGTGTAAAATAGAGGCAGATTTGCTTCCAAATGGCACCGCCGACATTTCCGTTGATCTAGTCGAAAATTTATAAGATATTTCGATTATTCGAAAATCAGCAGAGCAAGAAGAAATGCCAAGACAACTGCCCTGGAACCCGCAAGCGGTAGCTAGTTTTTATTATATACGGAGCGTTAGCGTTTATACTCCATGTCGAAGCTGTGAAAATAACACGTCGGAACGAAGCTGTTAAAATCTCAGTTGAAATTACCACAAACACGCAGAACACGCTTGTTCTGCTCATTGATGGGCGCTCGTTGATTCTTATTTCCACGGGTTATTTCATACAGTCGCATGTTAGTTTATATGTATCTGAAGTAGATCGAAAATCACTCGTTTATGTTTTGATTAACGGGTTTGATTGAATCTGGAACTTTCACAGTTTTAGCGGTCGTGTGTGATACACATGAACGGAGCCATAATATGCAAATTTGTTGTGCTTCATACCGGTGTACATAGATATCGAGTGCGACGAAAACCTTTGCAGTTGATTTAGTCGAAAACCTTTGCAGTTGATTTGATCGAAAACCTTTCCGAGAACCTTACCAACCAAAAACCATGTAAATTGCAATTTGACCGAAGAAATCGTGTCCTCGATTGTGTCCATTATTACAACTAAAAGTTGTTTATTTTATTACTTCGTGCCCAGTAGACTATACATTGCAATCGGCCCAGAAGAGTCAAAGCCACCAAATGACACACCAGTTTTACGGCATCTATAAAACTTGAGCTTCAAATTTTAATATTCCTCAGGGCTTGTGAGCTTGATCCGGCGATGATAGCCTAAAATTGGCTAGTTCCAAGCTGAGGAGGAGGCTGTATTTCAGGCTACGACGATGAGCGATTTGATTGCTTTCATTCACAAAAATTATGACCCACTCTCTCGGCTCCAATCTCCCTCTCTTTTCTTCACCTGCCACAGGGAGCCCATAATCTGATTTCCTCAAAAATTAGAGATGCCTGCGGAGGAGGCTATTATCCACTTTGTGTTCATATAAATTTATGTTTACCATTTCTTCAGCCTCCGATCTGACATGTTTTCTCCTTTTACATTTCTCAGTACAACTAGTACTAACAATGAATTTCGCGTAGCGAGATCTAGTCTTCTTTAAGCTGATTATCCACTTTGTGTTCATATAACTTTATGTTTACCATTTCTTCAGCCTCCGATCTGGATGTTTTGTTGGCATATAAGATATATACAAGTTGCATTTTCCATAGGTTAACATTATTTCCAGGTAGAGCTTCGTCAAATTCAAACAGATAATCGCTGTTAAAAAACACAACGTACAAAATATTAGAATATCTTTGAGCATGTACATCCTGTACAGATTACTCACATTACAATCATACACAATAATCCACAATAAAAAACAAAGTAGATCTTTAATTACTCGGGCTGCCTGTGGCAGCACCGAGTCTTAAAATGCAAGCCGTTCTTTTTTTTTTTTTTGTTGGGTGTCGCAAAATGTCTGCGCATGCGTTAAAGGTCAAATTCACACCAATCAGATTGCACTGTGCTGGTCACGCAACAATCGCCAGGTTAATTTATTTACATAATTTAATACAGTAAAGCAAGATGGCGGAAGACCCGCGAGGAACTTTCTCTCTAATCTCTCAAATGTAAGCCAGTTTAATGTTTTATTTAACTTCACTCGTGCGAAAGCCTTCCAACAGGCTTAGGATATTTCAACTGGCGCTATTGTCGTAGCCGAAGGACCGCATTTTTTACCCAGATGGCCAGTGATTTTATTTACGACACGTACGATGACCTGAAGCTAAAGAAATATATATTGGAATCTATAAGCCACCGGCTCGCTGTGCTACATTTAAAACATCCGAGGAGAACATCTTATTTTGGGTGAAGGCACTTCAAGACCAATGTTATGAGTCTCTTAAAAACTGTCAGAGATTTAAATTTACCGTAAGTTGGATCAGAGAGTATCGAGATCAAGTTATTTCGTTCCAGCGAGGATATTGACCTAGCGGAAACGGTACAAGCTGTCGAAGGATTTTACTTATAATCATCCACGTCTACTTAACAACAGGAATAGTTACGTGCCAAGGCATGGGCAAAGATAGAGTTTCCCAGATTAGAGATGAAAGTAGAGCACTTAATGAATGAAGAAACAGAGGTCACGCGCGACATGCTTGAGAACATGAACATGTTTAACACTTTATGTTATACTAAGAAAACAAAACAAGTTACAGAGCCTGCACGTTCACAAGTCAATGAAAAACCCCAAAAGCCTGTAGTTTTGTATCAACATATCCTCGAAACTCCAAAAGCAACATACACATGAGTCAAATTCAAACCGGAAGAGACGGAATTCTTGAGATTCTTCACGAGGATATTTGTTAGCCCGCAATAAGAACTCTCTCGCTGATTTAATGACCTTGATTTGTAACATGGAGGCTGACCTAACTGTATGCGTAATGAATTCTTACTCTCGTCACATCAAAACGAAACTCAGTCATTTGGAAGACAAATTAGTGCAGCAAGATAATATATACAAGACCGAAATCAAGATGCTGTCATCACATATTATTGACCTAGAAGTTGAAAATGGCGAGTTGAAAGCGGATATTTATAATAAAGCTGAGATCCGACTTTCAAACTTAGAAAAATAAATAAAGAATACAAAAAAGAAGACAATGAAAGACCAAGGTCTCCAGTGTTCCGAGACTACCCAACCTACTAAAGCTTTAGCAACGAATCAGTTTGTTCAAGAGCCATCTTTCTTACATGACAACCCGATCCCTATTCATCAGAATACATTTTCTGTGCTAAATGACGAGAGTTTACAATCACCTGACCGACAACCCACTACTAAAGAAAGGGACCATGAAGTACGGTAGTACGGTAAATTATCGGGTTCAAAACAATGAATATATGCCTGCTCAAATGCAGTGTGTTCAACGAATAAGTAGAGTGTTTCAATTAAAAGGTCAACATACGAGAAAAATAAAAATATTAAATTACATATATACTAGGGGAGCAGAGAATGAAAGTCACCGCGCTACCGGCCACTCCTAAAGACTGCTAAATTCAGCTAATAATTCTTCACTTTGGTTATTACAAAGAGGATTTCAAATGAAAGAGTATTTGATCTTCAATCTCATGTGGCCCGAGTGTAAGCCCAGATGGGCTCTTGTTTAAATTTAAGTTTACCTTGGGAGTTGAATAGTGCTTGTCTCATCATAATTCTGTGCGGAATGTGTATATTTCTGGCTTCGTGTTACCAAGTAACAGTGTTACCGTTGCTCTCACAGTTCGGGAGTTCAGATGTTTTCAGACTTCGATAGAGTAGAGTAAGCTAAAACTGCTCAACCACCGAAAGTATATTTGCTAGTAAATCGCTATATTTCGCTATAATCAGCTATTCAGTATACTTGTATAGTATAACGTACACAAGTCTTGATACGAGATCGGTAAATAAGCCAACTGAACACGGTCAAAATTATTTTAGTGTTGGACTACCGATCACGGTGTTTGCGCTGATATGTGCTGGCCCGAGAGTAAAACGAAATGTGGCATAAAACCTACCAAACGTACCTCAAAGTAGCCTGTGTAGAGCCGTCCGTCACAAGATGGCGACTGGACTGAAGTAGAGAAGAGAAATCTATAAGCGTCACGAGGTACGCGCACACAATTAATGCATAATTAATAAATTGACCTGGAGAGTGTCACGTGACCAGCACAGTGCAATCTGATTGGTGGTGAACTTGAAATTTAATACATGGGAACAAAGAATAAATAACCGCATGGGTCAAAAGTGCAAATTTTGTTGCATGAAACAAAAACAAACCGCTTGCATTTTAAGACTCGGTGCTGCCACAGGCAGCCCGAGTAATTAGTGGTCGAATAATTTCCTCAAGGTTACTAGCATGCGTGGCACTGGTGCTATTAGTACAGGTAATCAAATTAAGATGCAGAAAAAAATTGAGCGTGCGTAGCCGGTCAATGAAATGCAGAGTCTGGTCTGTCTAGTCTCATAGGCCGTGTTCAGACTAGTAAATATAGCTAGCTAACCACAGGAGGTAGCGAGCTTCTATATCGGGGGTAGAAGCGGAATATTGAATATTGAATATCGTGGTTGAAAACTGAGGAATATTGAATATTTGCCTGAAAAATATACTGAATACGGAATATTTCAATGAAAATTAAAAAGAATAAGGAATATCCAAAAAATTTTTAGTAGGGAATGGGAATATTTACCTCAGGAGAGCAGAGGAATACGGAATTTTTAGAGTGAAAATATTCCGCTTCTACCCCCGATTCTATAGTCTGAACAGTTTTTCTGCTCTGGTGATTAGCTAGCTAGTGGTCAGTGGAATACTTGAAGTTCCAAGCTACCTAGCGAGGTGGCTTGAATATAATCTAGCGCGCTAAAAGCCCATCGATGACAGATTTTAGTTATTTTAAGGTTTTGAAATGTACACAAATGTCAAGTCAGTGTTATCTTCCGATCTAGCCGACTTTATTCTAGCTCTCGCTACGACCACGTTCACTACTCGCTCCAAGATAATTTCTCTTACCACGACAACTACCGGGTGTATTGTACGTCAATTGAGCCATCATGGATAACGAGGATCGCCGAATACCAGTCAGTAGCAGTTTTTCGCACAGTTTTAATATTTTGGTTGAAATTTCAATTGAGCACTTTGGCGGTCAATTATTTGCGATTACGAAACACTTGCGCCAAGGGCAGTTATAGACCAAATTTCTATCTTTTAGACATAGAAACAAACCAGAAGAGCCGGGAAAAACAAAAAGGAAAATCTACTAAGTTACTAGGCTACATATGGTACTGGGTCAACAAACTAAATCTCTAAAGTGCTCAGATTACGCATACCAGTTACGCATATTACGCCTAGAGTTTATTAACGAAAATGGTGAATAATTGTACAATTCGTATTTTGTCCGTTTATAGTAAAAATTCCCACCAACAACTCGCAATTTATAGAGCTTTGGTGCCTGTGTTTTAACTATGCGATTATTCACACAGAAACTAAAAAACAATGAAAAAATATCTTATTTCAGCACACGATTGTGTACACATTCTAGATATTAGCGTATGTGTCAGATAGGTTAAGTAACTTATTTTAAAACTGCCCTAGTGCTTGCTATGTTCGCTTTCCATATTTCTGCCGTCCACATTCTTCCATAGAGAACTTAAGCCTGTAAGCAACCACGACGGCAACGTACTGCACGTAAAGGCAGTCGCTTACATTTCAACCGTTGTCTGCAAAAACACAACGCGAACCCCCCCAAATGTTACGTTTTAAAGAGAACGCGAACGTGAGAAAGGTAATCAATCCAGTTTTCGTTTGGCGTGAACTGAACTCTATATAATAATAATCATATTTTTCGAAAATCTGGTTGTGAACAAAGGAAAGAGTAAACACCAAATTGTGGTAGAAAACACTTCTCTACGTCCCGTCGTTACTGCCGTCACCGTCCTGGTTGCTTAAGTTCCCTAAGTCGTGACGCAGGGCAGGTACTTTCTTGATCTCGCATATTGTTGACTCATAGTTTATGTTCAGACTACTATCGTGCAGCTAGCTAGAGTCTTGAGATATCTGTCAGCAACTCCTACCTCGCAGCTAGTTAATAAACAAGAGCCCATTTGGGCTTTCACTCGGGCCACATGAGATTGAAGATGAAATACACTTTCATTTGAAATCCTCTTAGTAATAACCAAAGGGAAGAATTATTAGCAGTCTTTAGGAGTGGCCGGTAGCGCGGTGACTTTCATTCTCTGCTCCCCTAGTATATATATACATGTATGTAATTTAATATTTTTGTTTTCTCGTATGTAAATTAAAGTAGTTGATCTTTTATTGAAAACACTACTTATTCATGTGTGTATGTATGTTCAGACTACTATCGTGCAGCTAGCTAGAGTCTTGAGATATCTGTCAGCAACTCGCAGCTAGTTAATAAATTAGTACTGTTCAGACCTAGTAACTTAGTAGGTTTGATTTTTTGTTTTTCCCTCTTCTGGTTTGTTTCTATCTCTAAAGAGGGCATGAATGGGGTTAACTGACTACTGACAAACAGCCTTAAAAATAACTGACAACTGACAAATGACGATTTTTTTACTGACAACTGACAACCGAAAAAGAACTGACAACTGACAAATTTGGTTTTTGTGGGTCAAACATTGTAAATTTTCTCTAGTAATGATTAACTAGGGCTAACTGACAACTGACAAATGGCCAACATTTTAACTGACAACTGACATGTAGACCCCCCCATTCAGACCCTCTCTAAAAGATAGAAATTTGGTCTATAACTGCCCTTGGCGCAAGTGTTTCGTAATCGCAAATAATTGACCGCCAAAGTGCTCAATTGAAATTTCAACCAAAATATTAAAACTGTGCGAAAAACTGCTACTGACTGGTGTTTGGCGATCCTCGTTATCCATGATGGCTCAATTGACGTACAATACACCCGGTAGTTGTCATCGATGGGCTTTTAGCGCGCTAGATTCTATTCAAGCTACCTCGCTAGGTAGCCTGGAACTTCAAAGTATTCCACCGACCACTAGCTAGCTAATCACCAGAGCAGAAAAACTGTTCAGACTAAAGAAGCTCGCTACCTCCTGTGGTTAGCTAGCTAGATTTACTAGCCTGAACACGGCCACACGTTTACAATTTAGTCTGCAGGTCCGATAAAACTGCAGGTTCCAGTCGTAAACAGTCCGAGTTTGACCAAAGTGAAACGATCGAGCTGCTCGCGTCCGTAGATATATATTTCTTCGTTTGCACTTTTGACATGATATAATTCTTCAAATGGCACCATTGTTTTATTTCTTATGTTTAATAATACAGTTCTCAGCTGTAAATAAAATAGAACATTCTATGGAAGATTTCTTGTCCTAAAGTTTGGAAACGTAACACATGCATTTGACGCTAGAAAGTTCAGTACTCGCAAGGTCAATTTACTAGTGGCAGTTTACTAGTTTGCACTATCGGCTGTTATGGAATGGAAACATACTTTCACAGCTTAATATGTATGTCGATTGGTCAGAAGGATATCTTGTTTAAATGCTACGGTCCTTTCGGCATCAGGAATTTTTTAAACGGGAGTTTTCGTACAGTATTTCAAGCTATGCTGTAGTGCGAGTTCAGTTACGCCACAAATGTCGGTGAAACTAATACCGTGTTCATTATTATCGGTTTTCTCTATGGGTTCTCATGTATTCAATAATTACTTCTGGAGCTTCATATTTATGTCGATTGGTCACAATGATTTCCTCTTTCAGTTTTTCCCTTTAGTTTGGACATTAGGGATATATCCTTGGAGATTTCGTACAGTTTAGCGACCGTTGTGTCGAAAGTAGAAACGTTCGTTTGTCATGAAAGTGCGTAAACAAACTGTCACAAGCGGTTTCATAGCAGCTCGATGTTTGACTCCCATATAGGCGATGATAACGTATATAGCTTCATATGTACGTCGATTTCTCACAAGGATTTCCTCTTTCAGTTTTCCCCGTTAGTTTGGATATTAGGGATTTATTCTTGGAGATTTCGTACAGTTTAGCGACTGTGTGTTGAAAGTAGAAAAGAGCCCATCTGGCCTTTCACTCGGGCCACATGAGATAATTTGAAGATGAAATACACTTTCATTTGAATTTGATTGAAAATAGATCAAAAACTCGGGGAAATGTCCGGCTAAAACTGTATGAATAAATGTGAAATGAAACATAAATTTCATAGCAAGGAAAACATGTAATTCCTAATTAGAAAGCTCTTCTAAGTCCGCTTCTCAAATTCACAGACTGTTTTACAAAAACATTTGGGCAGTTCAGTTGACCTTTCAAATAATTTATTCTGAGGTACGCATACTCTAAATCACAGAGATGTTAAATAAAGCGATAATTAGAAGAAAAAGTACATTAACAGACAAACTGAGAGGAAATGTATTCAAATCTAAAAGAGTTTACTTACAGTACTTACGTAACTGAATCTTTCGTTTTGGTTCTATTGTTACTGTTGCTGAAAGCATTCCACCTTCGTGCACATATGCACTGAATCGGAATGAAAGTCGAAGCCTACCTCGAACTTAACTTTCAGCTAACCTGTTTCCTTTCATTCCACAATGAATAATAATCTCAAAAAGTAAGCCCGTAGCTTTCAATAAATTTGCCAGTGTCTGAATGAAACAGCTAGATCTTTTCCAATTTCTCTCACGAGTCACGGCAGAAGACAGTCTCAAAGAACTTGAATTTTGATCCTCTTCACAGTAACGTAATTTAACGTCTCCGATCAATTCCTCTCTCTTTGCTGGCAGTTCATGCTTCTTGTTCGTGTAGTTGCCCCACTGAGCCGTAACCACAAAACGAGCACAGCATTTCAGTTGGCATACACTGCGTACATCTGCTTAACTAATTAGATTTGTAAAAATCTTAGCGGATCATGTAAATATTCCGCTTGGCTCAAATATGAGGGTTTCTGCCGTCAAACTCAAAGTTCATTTTTTGTTTCAGTTTTCCCCATATTAGCAGACTTGTATAATGTCTCGAGCTCTCCGAATCCAGTAGAAAGACTCTGGTTATTCTGTCGTAAAACATGGACCTGACCCAAATTTAGGTTGTATTGCATCATTGCCCACGATGGAATAGATTTCTGACAATGACTATTTGAAATTGATATCTCCTTGTCTCGCCTAGTCTGAGCTTGGAACTTTCTTATCTGAGCGCGCCTGAGGAAATCTAACCTTTGTTTGCGTGACCAGCACAGTGCAATCCGATTGGTTCGAATTTGACCTTTAACGCATGCGCAGAAGCCGTCTGACACCAATTAAAAATAATAATAATAACGACTTGCATTTTAAGACTCGGCGCTGCCACAGGCAGCCCGAGTAATTAGTACTGTTCAGACCAAATTCTGGTATGCGTAATCTGAGCACTTTATAAACAAATCGTCACCATTTTTAATTTTAATTTTCTACATTCCAGACATTCCATTATAAGGCGTGGTCACACGGGAGGGGTGGTACACCACTCCTATTATTTATTATTTATTGCAGTTGCGGTGACTTTCCGCTCTCTGCTCCCCAAGTATATGTATGTAATTTAATATTTTTGTTTTTCACGTATGTAAATTAAAGAAGTTGACCTTTTACTGTAAACACTACTTATTCATGTAACACACGTCTACAATTTACAGTCTGCAGTTCTGTTGTACTGCAGGTTCCGAGTACTAAAATATGATTGTCTCATATTATAAGTTGTATCCTGTAGAGCTGCCACTATAATTTCACTACTGTTCTTTCCACAGTCATGTTAATGGTAAATTCGTGTGCCTCTGTTAACTTTATCTGCTGTGTTCATAACTGAAATGCATGTTGGTTATCTCTAATTAAAAGCTTTACCTTCATTCACAAAACTTCAGCTATAAAGGAAACTGTTCGAAGCCTTTCTCGAACCAAAACCTCGCTCGTGAGAATTCTCGTTTTACAGCTCTAACGAAAGTTAAGCCGTGCGCCAATAATCTCGACAAGCGGATGCGAAACGCGCTTAGGACATGCCGGCCACTTCAGATATCTGTTAACACCTACAGCACTGAGCGCGTTTGGCAATTAGCAATGTTCAGATTAGAGATTAAAAGAATACGCTTATATCCCGTTCATGTTACGTGTACTTGTCGCCAAAGTTGTGCCTTGTATTGAACCCTAACGTATAACTAAGATTACTAGAACACTTTAGCGAGTATATCGTTGTACGATTTCTAGTTTTATATTGCTGCTCCGTTAGTTATGGCGATTGACGTATCCTGTCCATTCTGCCGATAGAGCTGCCACTATATTTCACTACTGTTCTCACAGGCTCATTATGCGTAACGGTTATTTCCGGCGATATTTGAAATTACAGTAAATGTATGGAGTTTTAGTTCGAATGCCCGTTTGCTCTAAAATAAAATTCAATAAATCGTCAAAATATTCTTTCCTGTCTCTTGTGTGGTCCTTTCAGTTTCTGTGAAGTTTCAAGCCATTCCGTTCAATATTGAGGGAGCTAGTTACAGTAATTTTCCTTCCCTTAAAAAAACTGTAACTCAATATTAGGTAAGAATATTTTGACGATTTATTGAATTTTGTTTTAGAGCAAACGGGCATTCGAACTAAAACTCCGTACATTTACTGTGCCGTTCTTTCTATACAGTCCTGTTAATATGTATTCGTGGTCAAGTCGTGTGCCTCAGTGTAACTTTATCTGTTGTGTTCATAACTGAAATGCATGTTGGTTATCTCTAATTAAAAGCTTTATCTTCATTCACAAAACTTCAGTCTGCTCACTATTATATTACAGAGCCATAAAGGTAACTGTTCGAAGCCTTTCTCGAACCACAACCTCGCTCGTGAGAGGATTCTCGTTTAACAGCTCTAACGAAAGTTAAGCATGCGCCAACAATCTCGTCGCTCGTGGTCTACCGGTTACTGTTTGGGTACATGAGTGTGTCAGTCGTTCTATAAATCTTTGCTTCCTGGGTTTCGATTCCTACGCTGAGCGCAGTGAAATATTTTTTCAAGTAGAGGCTCCCCAATTCCTTGTAAAATTTATAAGTGCCGCTTCGGGTGCTCGGGAAATATTCTAAGTCCCAAATTATTCACAGTTAACAAAGGGAGTTTTGTGACGCAGTCTGTGAGGTTGTTACGCCGAGGTAAAGCCCCTATTTTAGAACTCTCCACTTACAACATATAGGCACCTGAAGAAGACTAGTTTGGCTAGCCGGAATATAGTACGTTTTAAAACTATATACACGTTGTTTCAGCTTTGCTATAGTCCTCAGGATAGAGTAAAACTCTATCCGCAGTCTGTGGCTTCCGGTTGACCTTTTCGACATTATGCGGCGCCAGGGCGGCGCGGTGTTCAAGTATGTGCACTTGAACGACTTGAACAGTGTGAGCTGATTGGTTGGGGGCGAAATACCTCGACTTGGAAAATAAAAATAATAAGAGCGCCAGTTGAAATATCCTGCTTACATTTGAGAGATGCGACTCCAAATTTGAGAGAAATTTCCTCGCGCGTCAACCATCTTGATTTTACTGTATTAAATTATGTAAATAAATTAACCTGGCTTGTTGCGTGACCAGCACAGTGCAATCTGATTGGTGGTAAACTTGAAATTTAATACATGGTCATGGGTCAAAATTTTGCTGCATGAAACCAAAAAAAAAAACGCTTGCAGATTAAGACTCGGTGCTGCCACAGGCAGCCCGAGTAATAAACAATTGCGATTTAAGACTCGGGCCTGCCCACAGGCACCCGAGTAATTACCTCGGAGCGAGTAGTGAACGTGGTCGTAGCGAGAGCCGAGAATAAAGTCGGCTAGATCGGATGATAACACTGACTTGACATTTGAATACATTGCAAAACCTTAAGATAACTCAAATCTGTCATCGATGGGCTTTTAGCGCGCTAGACCTCGCTACGTAGCTTGGAACTTCAAAGTATTCCACCGACCACTAGCTAGCTAAGCAGCAGAGCAGAAAAACTGTTCAGACTAGGGAAGCTCGCTACCTCCTGTGATTAGCTAGCTAGATTTACTAGTCTGAACATACCCATAGAAGGATCTGCCAGTTGCCTGTCAAACTATGCTCTCTACAGACTCAGATCGCTAACGCTCATGGGTAGGCCTGTCCCAAAGATGCTCGGCAACTTTTTGGCAACTTATGTGATATCGGGCAACTTTTTCTCTTTGCAGCAACTTTTTTGACTTTTGGCACTTTTTTTTTTTTAAGAATTTTCACAAATAAAACAAATAAGAGGGCTTAGTAAGTTCTCCAGTTGGAGGGTCTGGACATTAGTAAGTCGCCTTAGCGAAATTTCCATCTTCCTGTGCGGAATATTGGTCTTCCTGTGGTAAAAAGTGACTCAAGCGGTCAGCGGTCGGTCAGTCTCAGATCAAAGATGGCGGACGCCTCATGCTCGAATGAATTAAATGACCGCGCAGATAATTCAAATGCCAATCCTTTATTGGTAGCAGCTAGAGCCGGAGCAAAGCTAAGCACCCCATTGCCAGAAAATTCGCCCAAGAAAACAAGGCACTATTTCTGGGAACAAAAACGTACGCGGTACAGTTGGGCCAGGTTTACCTGTATGGGACAGAGTCAAGGAGTTTAAAAGACAAGCACTTCATTGTGGTGTCTGGTCATTTGAGATGCGACGCCTGCAAGGAGACCTTATCTAATAAAGCATGTGCAGTCTAAGAAGCACAAAAGTGCAAAAGATGCCTTAGCGAAGACCAACCTAAAAGATCAGAACGGTTGATTCAGTGCTTGGCTGTTGAATATTCAATATTGCCTAATCAACTTCTGGCAGCAATGACAGATGGCGCAGCTGTCAATGGAGCTGCTTTGCATCAAGTTGGTTTTTACTTTCCAAACACATTTAGTGTTACTTGTTTTTCAGATACGATTGATAATGCTGGTAGGCACTTTCAATTTACTGTCCTGGAGACATTTTCTAGATACTGGAATACCATGTTTTCTCTAAGCCCTGCTGCCAGACTATTATGGAAAACCAGAACAGGAACCACCATGAAGCGGAAGTCAGACACTAGGTTGTGGAGCAACTATGAGGTGCTCAACCAGGTTATGCAGTATTTTGGGGACGTAGAGCCTTTCCTAAGGGAGAATGAGAACCTTGCTCCCATGTGTAGAATGAGGCTACTTGAGCTCTTTGATGACCCTGACAGTCTACGTGACTTGGAAATTGAGCTTGCTGTAATGATCGATGCTGGTAAGCACTTTCTCAGCGACATACTTCCTTGAAGGGGACGGCCCACTGGTATTCTGTTGATATGAGCATTTGTCAGCTCTAGCTCATGCAATTGCTGTCCAGTCTTATCCCAACACAGAGGCAAAGGCAAGAGAGCATGCTGGTGGGAATTTGTCACTCTACAACCAATTGATGGCAAATGCAAATGCATGTATCAATCCTGGTTTTAGGTATTACCAGCGAAAATTCAGTGTGGAATTTTCATTCAAGGCTGCTCGGTTATGTTGTCCGCTGAAAGTACAATAACTCCATCCCAATGCAGCCTCAGTTCAGGAACTAAAGCAATTTGGATTTTTTTCTAATGCTTTTATAGCAGAGCTTGTCCAAGAGCTTCCTATCTACCTTGCTATTGCTGATGGTTTAGCACTTGATTCAGAAGAGGGGAAGGTGCAGTGGTGGTCCAATCATGAGCTGACACTACCAAATTGGTCTGCAGCAACCAAGAAGATCTTGTTAGTACAGCCTAGTTCTGCTTCAGCAGAGAGGGTTTTCAGTTTGCTCCAGAATGCATTCAACAAGCAGCAAGATGGAGCATTGGAGGAAACAGTTGAGGTGTCAGTCATGCTGAGGTACAACAGCAACAAGCGCGATGCCTGATTTAAGTTTGTATATGATATCTTCACACGTGAAGATATCAATTTTTAGAAAGAGATATACACTGGTATTTCATCGAAAATTATATTAAAATTAATTATCATTTGTATTTCCCATAGAAGTGATTATAAAAGTACAATACAGTGTAGGTCGATCGTTCCCCAAAAATATACATTTACATGTAATCATAATAATTATTCTCTGATAAGATTGAATTACTATAATTGACTATAATTAATCACATATGCTATTTAACCTGCAAAAGGGTTCAATGAAAATGAATTTGTATATGTCGCCTATCAGATTTTCTAACCTCTTCTCCACACAGTCTGCAAATAAAATCTTTAGAGTTAGGTGTTAGATTAAATCTTGAAGTGTCGAACCCGAACCATTTGACTTCGTCGCTCGATTCCGCTCGCACTTCGCGCTCGTTCTTAGTTAGGAAAAGAGGTCGACTTGTCATCATCATCATCAACAACTTTATTATACACGGTATCCCATCATTATACAGAAATAAATGCTCTTCCAGGGAGCCGTGTGAAGTCTACAGTGTGAAGTCTACAGGGAGCCGTGTAGCAAGTCTACAGTGAACAGAGTGAATTGCTGAGTGAATATCGCAGTTTTTCTGTGACCAAAATTCATGATTGGCTTTGAAATATGCATAGAAACATTTGTTAGATGAAAAAACATATACAAACGTGCCTTGAATTTACTAGCTGCTACATCCCTGTCGCTGCACATCGAAGAAATTAGCTCATGAACTAATTCTGAACGGGAATAAATCTATTTCTGTTCGCAAAGTACCTTATTGCAAAGTACGTTATTTCTGATTAACTCTTCAAAAAAGTTGATAGATGTCACCTAAATCAACAAGGTTTAGATTTACTACGAGATATACCCACCCTTTTTAGGTGGGTTTTAATACTACAGTAAATATATTTTCATTCTCCCGCCGTTTTCATCCTCCCGCCATCCTCCGCCATTTCTACTAACCAGAGTTGAGTTTACTACGGTAAACTACGAAAAGGAGGTCACATTCGAAAAAGGGTTAACATGCTCTTTACTGTAGTAAACTTTGGCGAGTATGACCTCAGCCACTCTTCTTTAAAGGGGCTCTGTCATGAGATACGCATGAACAGGTTTCAAGCAATTTAATGATATGCATAACACTTGAAAAGTTGTAATGAGTTTCAGTTCCTTGCGATCGCGATACAACGACAGTTATATTATAGTTATATAACTGTCGTTGTATCGCGATCACAAGGAACTGAAACTCAGGCTCTTGCTCGAAGGCATTCAGTTAGAAAAGCATCTTAGTATTGTTGTCACTGCTGCAATGGAGATTCAGGCTGACGACAAACACATTCTGGCGAGTTTCAGTGCGGACCGGATGTCGAATTTACTGTGTTTTGCCGTAAACTACATTTCTAGGTATGCGAGTTGTGCTTTCTCAATGAGAACTTACAAAATGTACTAATCTATTCTCTCTCCAACTTTCAGGGAGACAAAATTACTTACAAATGCAAGAGTTCTTGTAGTCAGAAACGTATTAAAGAGGACGAATGCAAGCAAGAATGAAAAACCGAAGCGTCATTTCACTCAGGGGGCCGCCGCGAAACCCAGGCACTGTAAACACGAAACTCGCATCTCAAAAGCGGTGTTTGAAATCGTTTCATACTCTTGTGGGCTTTCCTGACACGTTCTCCAGTGTTCTTTCAGGCTCTTCAAAATCTTTCGGCGGCCAGATTTGTTTTCTTCGTCCATCACGGCCAGTTGGCAGTTGAGCTGCCATTGATGCTCGAAGTTCTTGTCGATGCCATCCCAAAATGTCATTACAACTACATATGAATACGAACATTTCTGCTAAATATAAAACTTGAACAACTAAATATGAAAGATAAACAACTATATACTAAAATGAGAGATGGCTGCGATGTAGACGGATAGAATCAACGTTGTGAGTTTCTCGGGATATATTTGCTTTTCAAAAAGTTTTGGGCGGCTTAGTAACCAGGCCTGTTTTTCATGACAGAGTCCCTTTAAGCTGATTATCCACTTTGTATTCATTTAAATTTATGTTTACCATTCCTTCAGCCTCTAATCCGGATGTTTTGTTGGTATTTAAGATATATACAAGTTGCATTTTCCATACAGTTAAGATTATTCCCAGGCAAAGGTTCGTCAAATTCAGATAATCGCTGTTAAAAAAACAAAACGTACAGAATAATAGTTTATCTTTGAGCATGTACAGCCTGTGCAGATTACTCGCATTATAATCATACACAATAATCCACAATAAAAGACCAAAGTAGATCTTTAATTTAAGCTTAATTTACCTTGAGAGTTGAATATATTGCTTGGTTCATCATAATTCTGTGCTGAGTGTGTATATTTCCTGTATTTCTGGCTTCGTGTTGGTGAGTGACAGTGTTGCTCTCACAGTTCAGGAGTTCAGATGTGTTCAGACTTCGATAGAGGAGAGTAACCCATAATTGCTCAACCACAGTATACATATTTGCTAGTAAATCGCTATATTTCGCTATAAATCAGCTATTCAGTATACCTGTATAGTGTAACGTACACTACCCTGGGTACCAGAGGTTCTACTGCCCTCTCTAAGCCAAAGTTTGATCCTAAACGTTGGTTTAGAGAGGGCAGCAGAACGTCTGGCACCCAGGGTAAACGTACACAGGTCTCGATACGAGATCGGTAAACCAGCCAAAAACACGTCTGTCAAAATTATTTTAGTGTTGGCCTTAACCGATATGATCACGGTGTTTGCACTGGTATGTACAATGACCGAGAGTAAAATGAAATGTGATGAAATGGGGCATAACACCTACGAAATGTACCTCAAACAAGAATAGCGTCCGCAGAATATCAAGATGTCGACTGGACTGGAGAGAAATCTATTAGCGCCACGATGCGCGCATACAATTAATGCATAATTTAACGCATGCGCAGAAATTTTGTTGCACCGAACAAAAACAAATAACAACGGCCTGCAGATTTAGACTCGGGCGGCCAAAGGCCTGGCTGATTACCTACAGGCGGAAAAGTAGACCTACTCTCGAGTTTCGGGTGGTCGACTTACTAGACATTATGTCGACAGACCAACAGGATACAATTTGTCCCTCTGTGGCCTTTACAAACGGACAAACAAACAACATTAGCGGCCGGAAAGTTTTTTATTATACTGTGTCTTTAACTACCCAAATATCATGTCTCGGTGCTGCACTGAGAAAAAAAACGTGAATATAAATGAGGCACTTGATTAAGTTGTTTACAACTTCGAACTTTGAGTATTTCTACAGGACTCGAATGGGCACGAAGTATTTATGTAAATCAGCTTTCTTTTTATTATTATTTATCAATCTAAACGTTGAAAGTATTTATTTTTCTTTGGAAGTATCATGCAACAAGACAAATGAGAAACCTTTTAATAATTTCTACTAGCCCAGGCGCGATTTACGCGATGGAAAAAGTGACGTGTATGAATTCCTTTACTTTTCCAATTTCAGCAGTGTAGTTTATTTTCGTTTTCTTCGATACGTCTGCTTGGTCGTGTTGTGGGTGGTTTCTATCTCTTGGTCGAGAGAAGTGTCACTAGTACTGTCACTTGCATTGAGTAAGGAATGTTCTACCTTTCCTTGAGTCTTGGAAATTCATTCGTTACCCAAGTATCATAACATGTACCCTGGAACATAATAACACCACTCCAGTAGTAAGGTATATATGGATCGTGAAAATCAAATATCCAGTCATAACTATGTCAGGCTTGTTTTCATCATGTCTCTTGAAATGACTTAATTGTACTGATACTTATATCGTAATTCTTCCATTCAAACTAGTTCTAAGTCAATAAAGGCCTCACAAAAAGCTTAAAAACTTAAAACACATGACGAGCTCCAAGCTGCATGGCTCATCACACGTCACGTCACATGAATTTTGGCGGGGATGGAACGCCATACAAAACTACAAAATATATTCATCCGACACCTTGGCATGCCAGTAATATATTTTTCCTGCCAAAGAGGTACTGTAGGTTTCGTCTACCACACTTCATTGACTGAGCGCAGGAGCGGCAGTATTCACTACCTATTAGGTATACGACTTATGTATGGAGATATTTCTTCTTGAGATAAAAATGAAATCACTATAAAGGAAAGTTTTTGATTTAAAAATCCATATGCTTTACATTATACTATTGAATTATAAAAGTATTTTTTATTAATACTAATTGAATATAGATATTTTCAACATCTGGAAAGCCTAGCATTTCTGTAGTTTGTATCAAGAAATCAAAAGTAAGCCCGAGGGATGTATATGACTTAATTCCGAGGTTCGAGGTATTTATCAACGGTCCGAGGGATGTATATGACTTAATTCCGAGGTTCGTGGTATTTATCTACGGCTCGAGGGATGTGTATGACTTAATGCCGAGGTTCGAGGTATTTATCTGACGTATTTTGTGATCGGCGATGTTTTCTCGCCAAAGATATACCTCGATATGCAATTATTTGACCGTCATAAAAAGTAAACAATACTCTTCGAAGGGTTGTAAATTAAACATAGCACTGAATCGATACAATAAAATAATATATTTCGGCGTTAAGATTACGTCACTGACATGCGCAGTTGGAGTATGGTGAAAAAAAAATCACGTCCCATAAATGATAAGACGGCTCGCGTTCTTAAAGAGGGAGTGAGTGAAAGTGTTGTACTTGAGCTCTCATATCGGGTCATTGAACTGACTGTCAGCTTGAGGGCATAACCCTCGCATTGGCCATTATAAGTGCAAGGGCCGTTGTAACTGATCCTAATAATTACAGACCTATATAGCTATATCAACTTTGTCTCCCTTTAGTAAAATGCTCGGACGACTTGTATATGACCAGCTTACAAGTAAGTTTTTTGGAAAAATACATTAGATCCTTTTTGACTACCAATTCGGCTTTGGGAAAAAATATTCTACTGAGCAGGCAATTCTTGAAATAACTGACAGCTTAAGCAATGCTATTGATAATAACTTTTAACATGTGGACTATTTTTAGATTTTTCTAAGGCCTTTGATATATACTGTCCATAACCAGATCCTTATTTCTAAACTAAACAAATATGGAATTCGAGGTAATCAATTGTCCTGGTTAAACAATTATCTGCAAAATAGAAAACAGTACCGTTAAAATTGGTAATACTGAATCCCAAATGCTCGATATTACATGCGGAGTACCCTTTTTCCACACTTGGACTATTACATAACTTTTTTTGTTGTATATAAATGATATGCTAAACTGTTCTAAAAAAGTTATCCTTTCTCAGTTTTGCAGACGATACAAATGTTTTTTTATTCCGCTGATAATGTTAACGATTTTGAAACGGTTATGAATGAAGAGTTTGAACTATTATTACATTACTGTGCGGTTAATAAACTATCAGTTAATTTAGAGAAAACCAATTTTGTGGTTATAGCATCAGCAAAGAAGAAAACAGCTAGTATAGAAATTGCAAATATTCGGAACAAAAGTCCAATATAAAATATTTAGGAATATATTTAGATGAACACCTTAACTGGAATTACCAAATAAAACATATAAATAAGAAAATTGCCAAAAATCTAGGAATTCAATATGTTAAGGCAATTATATTATACTCATATCTCAACTCTGGGCTTATGAGCTGGGGCAATACATATACTATAAAGTTGGCTAAGATAAGAACCAAACAAAATAAATTCATAAAGTATGTGTTTCGCATATCAAAGAGAAAGTGCTTCGCCTTACTACATTCTTGTTATTCTAAAACTTGATTATTTATTCAAACTAAGAATTGCTGAATTTACCTACAAAATTATAAATTGGAAAACAAATACCCTAACGGTCTTCTCCAAATTTGTTATTCCAGCAGCTGAGCAGCATTCTTATAACACAAGATATGCTGCTAACATGAACCTGGTTAGACCATAGTTAATAGAGTGGAATGGTTATGAAACCCGGCAAACTTCAAAGGGGCTAACAAAGGCGCTGCTATTTATGTTGGAAGGGGGCAAGACAAAAGATTGTGCACGATCATAGTTAATTAGCGTCCCCTGAACGACTGAACTCACACGTTTCTATTGGCTGATTGATTAACACATTGGAATTTCTATTGTGTTTTGTGCAGGGTCACGGTTGAAAAAAGCTAACAAAGACATATAACAAAGAAGGTCATAACCATTCCACTCTATTAACTATGGTTAGACCAAAAGCTAGAACTAACTTTGGAATTCATACATTCAAATTGATTTCCGCCAAAATCTGGGAAACTATTGACACTTCTGTTAAACATTCTTCCTCTTTCGTTCTGTTTATAAAACGGTATAAAAATATCCTTCAAAAATATCAGACATAAAATACAATTTTATTTTTTCTTTAGCTTAAACTCTTTCTATATTTAAGATAATGTTGCATTGGTTGACTCGAAAGCTTTCGCTTCTTCGACCACTTCGCACATTTGTATTATTTATTTAATCTTATCATTTCATGTATCAGTCTTTTTTACAATTGGCTATCTTTGTAATTATATAATTATTGTGTTGTAAATAGTGCGAAATAAACTGAAACTGAAGCAACCTTGAAAACAAGCCGTTCCTGCTGCTCATTAAACCTACTCCTCTGGAATTCTAGCTGACTCTTCCCATAAATGGCGTACTATGAACCAACATCCAGAGACGTCAGGATTCTAGCCTTCTCCGACCGCCTTTGAGCCTACTTCCCAAATTTGTCTTGGGATGGCTGAATATAAAGCTTTGCAGGATTTTTTTGTTTTGATTTTGTTGTATACGATTTTTTTCCCCACGTTAAACCTGTGCACGAATTTAATGTTGGTTTTTGCCCAAACCCCCCCCCCATCTAATGGTCTGTCCCCTTACAAATCAAAGAAGAAGATGATATGTTTATTAACGAAAATATTCGAACACCTGAACGTGTTCCCAGGGAGGTTTGACTGTATTTTATGCTTTTGGCTTTCAGCTGATGTCCAGCTTCATATCTAGGTAGACTGGCCAAAATAATGGAAAAAGCGGAAAAGGGAAATGATAACCAAACTGAAGATGAAGAAGTAGAAGGGGAAGAGACGTTCTGGACATTCCACACAATATCGCACCTGGCTATCTTAATGGCGGGCTCGTTTCTAAACTGGATTGCATTTGATGTACTTTCACCATTTTATCCCTTCGAGGTGAGTGAACTTTATGTTCAATGTCAACTGCTTCATAGGAAAATACATTGGTGCGCTATACCAAGTGTTTTATATTTTATTCAATATAAAATCAGCTTTGCCGTAGTTCTTGGACTTCGTATTCATTTTCATTTTGGCTGATTAGATCGGACTTAATCCAACGTAGCAACCAGTAGGATTTTCGTCCACGGTTATTTGTCGTTTTTCAAGTTTATCTTCATACGATTTTGACCGTTGGTCTATATATATCCGATTATTGCTGCTATTTTCTTCAAGAAATCATAACTTTCAATATAAACTCCTACGTTGTGTCAGCTACGTTGTGACTTTGTACTTATTTACTATACCAAGTGATCGGCCGTTACTTATATTAGAGTGGGAGATGAAGTAGAGGATACATTTTGAAAGAGGTTTTTTAGCGGAGGGTTCGTGAAATGGAAATGATAAATTTCTTGGATACTCAAGGAAACGACGTAGTTATGATATTGGTATAATCATTCGAAAGTCGATTAAGGAAGGTTAGTTATTTTAAAAACAAAATGCGCAGAGCATACAATGAGGTCAATTGTAGCCATTGTTATGTTTTTCGCGCGCAGCTGTAACCTACGATTTCCAGAGGTTTGATTGGTTCTAGGAGCGGGCGGCTTTTGACTCTCTCTGACCCACACCGCCGTGAAACATTATGCTCCGCTGGCCGAGAGAACGAAGGCTCTGGTTTCAAATACAAGTTTCCGAGGACTTAAACTTTTTTAGTAAATAATTTTATAACTTAATAAACTCACAGTGAATTACAAATTAAGAAAACTTAAACCTGTTGAAGTCTTAGGCTTAGCTTTTAAGTAGTTTTCTTGTTGTTCGCGAAACATTTCATGTAAATGCGCGTAAGTACGTAAAACTAAAAACACGGGTGATGGCCTCTGTTTTCGTTTAGTTTCGGCGGGAAACTGGGGCGGACGCGTGCGCTGGGCTCGTCAAAACGCATGCGCGTGACGTTTTACCGCGGTGTCTCTCTGACCACGGTCACGGTAACCAGTGTGCTCTCTCTCAATTGATTGGAGTTTGTTCAAATAATTCCTCGGTCAGTACAATATAAAACCTCGGACACAGTTCGACTCCATACGGACCTCGCATCTGGTAAATAACTCATATTTATCGGATGCGTTGTATATATTATTATTCCCCTGGTAAACCGTACAACAGTAAATGGTTCTATATCACACTTGACACGGTTTTCTTTGTTCTTCATAGAAGAGTGTGAGATATATAGGAACAAGAACCGTTAAAGTGCATGCCTATAACCCTTTTGCAATTTTTATATCTTATGAACCTCTTAAAAGTTTTGAATCAGTACTTTTGTGAAGAAAGTTTTGGTTTAAAGTGAATACTTATGTTCTACGCTTGTTTGAAATCGTGTAAATGTGACATTTCCTGACCCATGACCACGTAAGCAAAAAGGCTGGGTCGATACCTGTATAGACGTGATCTTGACGTCATATAATTAATTCGGCCTTGCAATCATTTCAAGAAATACTTAACATGTTGACTAAAATGACTTTTTTTCTTTACTAACAACTCACAAACTGTATATATTTTCTACGCATCGATGTTGTTGTGATAGAAAGGCGCCATGGAGAGTTATGCATTTTATTTAATGAGATGACGTCTATACATGTTTCGACCCAGGCTTTTACTTACGCGGTCATGGGTCAGGAAAGGTCACATTTACACGATTTCAAACAAGCGTAGAACATAAAGTATTCAATTTAAACCAAAACTTTCTTCACAGAAGTACTCAAAACGTTTCGGAGGTTCAGAAGCTATCAACATTGCAGGTTATAGGCACTTTAATGGTCAATGCATTACTGCGTCTGCATATGTTGTTTGTGCTTTATGAAAAAAATAGAGTTAAGTTCAAAACTGAATAACTGCATGACAAAATGAAAGCAGGAGAAATATCCGTTCATATTTTAATGCCACAAATTAGGTTATTTGTATTGATAATCCTTACACTCACAGTAGATGTATTCGCTGATAACTGTCGTCTGGCGGAGAGAAAATATCGGGACACGTGACGCAATCCACCAATCACGCGCGAGAGAAAATATTTGATGTGTTATGAAGTGATATACAACTATTTCGCAGCAAGCCATACCCTTCGCTTTTTATGAATACAATTATATTTGAATCATTAACTAAAGCCGCAAACACCAGTTCACCAACTTCACTGCGCAGTTTGTAGTGTACACTGAGCACATACACATCGGAGTAAATGGACCTTCTCACGCAAGAGCCATGAAATGTTGTTTAAAGCGAACGTGTGCTCAGCGTGAGAAGGGCCTGACTCACCGTCCACCTCCTCGGTATATGTTTGTACGTTAATTTTGATAGGCAACCTTTTAGGAATATTGATTGATTTGATCTGAATTTGTCATGATTTCAACAACCGATTTGTACTGCAGGCTCAAGCCAAAGGTGCCAGTAACACAGCCATTGGCCTCGTCATTGGGTCGTTCCCGCTGGTATGTTTTGTGGCGTCTTTCGTGTATGGGACATGGGTAAGTCATTGGAGTATTCCCGCTGGTATCTTGTGGTAGCCTGCTTACAGGCTCAGGATTTTTCGGAAATATTAGTTTTCGGATCGGGTGGAAATGCTGGGTTACCTGTGGGCCGAGCGAGACGGAGGCGAGTGTGTCAGAACGCTCCCCGGAAGATCGGTGTTCCAGAGTAGCCCGCGTTCGTCCACAAACGCAGCACTGTGATTGGATAACCGTTGACAGATAGGTTTTAGCACGAGCCGCTTCATTATAATTGGTTAAAAAAAGTGACAGATTGTTTGCTGACTTGGCGGACGAAGACATGCAGGAGTGCAAAGACTGTACGAAAAGTTAGATAAAACCTTTGACCTTTCTTTGCTGGCAAAACACTCTCATGAACTCAAACACGATAGCCTTGTGAGCAATTGACATACATGTGAAGCTAAAGAAGTCATTATCGACTACATAAGGGTCAAAACATCGAACTGATATGAAACAGCTAGTCAGTTAATTTACTCACTTTCGTGACAAGCGAACTTTTCTACTTTCGACACACGGTCGCTAAACTGTACGAAATCTCCAATTATAAATATCTAAATGTCGAAAATAACCCGGGATCCGAAAGAGGATAGTCTTGTGACCAATAGTCATTAATATGAAGCTATAAAAGTTATTATCCTTAGCATGAACATTCCGAGAACAAACATTACGAAACCGCTAGTTTACGCACTTCAGTGACAAGCGAACTTTATCTAGTTTCGACATATGCTCCCTAAAGTATACGAAATCTTCGTAAATAAATCCCTATTGTGCAAACTAACCAGGAAAACTGAAAGAGGAGATCCTTGTGACCAATCGACATATACATATAAAGCTCCAGAAGTCATTATTGAATACATGAGAACGCGACCCTTAGAACAAACTGATAATAACAACGAATCGACAACAACGGCGAATTGACAAGTTGCACGCCAACATCTTGGCACAGCAAACTGTGTCGCGACTGCCATCCCGATCAGAGACTTCGTACAGATTTTCCGTAGAAATACGGTTCTTAGAACCGTATTTAATATTCAAACTGCACTTGAAAAAACGGCAGAAATTATGCACTCTTAAATTCACTGAAACTCTACACACTTTTTGCGAGGTTTTCTGCCGATCCATACATTCCTGATTCGGGCGACCAAAACAATCTCACGTAGAACAGTCAAATATTTCCATTTTACTTCGCTCTGATTTGTTACTTTTTGACAGCTGTTAATTCACTGATGCGTGAAGACGTCATGCAGCATCAGAGAGCGGCCAGCCGGCCACTCTGAAACCCTCGTGCTGACACACTCGCCTCCGCCTCGCTCGGACTTCGGCCTCGCTCGGCTCCGAGCCTCGCTCAGCCCACAGGTAACCCAATCCCGACCCGAAAACTAACATTTCCGAAAAACCCGGAGAGCCTGTTAGCAGGCTACTTTTGTGGCGTCTTTCGTGTATGGGACATTGTGGGTGGGTCATGCTGAACAATAAAGGAACACTAACCTTCAAATTGAACACTCAAGTTTGAACCGCCTCAAATCTCCAAATACAGGAAAACATCGAGCGGAGTTGTGGAGGTATGCAACTGTGTTTTGCAATTCAGTTTCCTTCCTTTTCTTATTATATACTTATCACACTTTAGTTTACACTCATTTTTGCAATTCAGTTTCCTTCCTTTTCTTATTATATACTTATCACACTTTAGTTTATACTCATTTTTGCAATTCAGTTTCCTTCCTTTTCTGATTATATATTTATCACACTTTAGTTTACACTCATTTTTGCAATTCAGTTTCCTCCATTTTCTTATTATATACTTATCACACTTTAGTTTTCAGTTTTTTGCAATTCAGTTTCCTCCATTTTCTGATTATATACTTATCACACTTTAGTTTACACTCATTTTTGCAATTCAGTTTCCTTCATTTTGTTATTATATACTTATCACACTTTAGTTTACACTCATTTTTGCAATTCAGTTTCCTCCATTTTCTTATTATATACTTATCACACTTTAGTTTTCACTGTTTTTTGCAATTCAGTTTCCTCCATTTTCTGATTATATACTTATCACACTTTAGTTTACACTCATTTTTGCAATTCAGTTTCCTTCATTTTGTTATTATATACTTATCACACTTTAGTTTACACTCATATTTGCAATTCAGTTTCCTTCCTTTTCTGATTATATACTTATCACACTTTAGTTTACACTCATTTTTGCAATTCAGTTTCCTCCATTTTCTGATTATATACTTATCACACTTTAGTTTACACTCATTTTTGCAATTCAGTTTCCTTCCTTTTCTTATTATATACTTATCACACTTTAGTTTACACTCATTTTTGCAATTCAGTTTCCTCCATTTTCTGATTATATACTTATCACACTTTAGTTTACACTCATTTTTGCAATTCAGTTTCCTTCATTTTCTTATTATATACTTATCACACTTTAGCTTACACTCATTTTTGCAATTGTTTCCTCCATTTTCTGATTATATAGTTATCACACTTTAGTTTACACTCATTTTTGCAATTCAGTTTCCTTCCTTTTCTGATTATATACTTATCACACTTTAATTTACACTCATTTTTGCAATTCAGTTTCCTCCATTTTCTGATTATATACTTATCACACTTTAGTTTACACTCATTTTTGCAATTCAAGAGTTCGCATCGACGTGTGCTTTCAACATTTCTCTATATTGTGTTCTAAAATTCTCGAATTCTCAAATGTTAATTAAAATTGTACGATCTCGGCCGGGAATTTTTTGTTTCCTTTCAAGTTACTTATTTCATGAGGATAGCGATTTTATTTGAGAGAGATAACAACTTCAGTCGCATTACAAGTTTATAATGTGGCTTACCTGTTGATAACGGAACTGTACGAAGGAGAAATATCGATCTGCTTTCGTTTTGACCGCTCCAAAATCTCTCCTACTGCAGCTCCTGCCCAGTTACAAAGGTCACACAAGAAAAAATGGCACGAAATGGAACTTTAACAGCGATTTGTAGCACTCTAAACTTGAGAAACCTCGATGATCTATACATTAAAACACTGCAAATGTATACTCCTATTTGAGTGCAGCGGTCGAAAGTCAGTTCAGATTTTATTTGTTTTAGAAGTCAAAATAGCTCCCAAAACCATGTGTTTTTGAGTTGAGATACCGGAAGTGAGTCACCGGATTTCGATATGTAGGCTTTTGTACGCAATGACTTTGATATGCGTTGAAATTCGAAGGAATAGCGTTTTCTAAACACCCGTGGAAGACAAAATCCAGGGGATAGAGGAGTCTAACCAAAAACCTTTCCATTGTGGGTATGGATATTTTTGAACCATCTATAATGCATTACACTATAAGCTAATACAATGCCGGGACATTGTATGCACGAGTTTTCCTTTGGGATACTTTGTTTAATTCTGTCCCGACGTTCCCTCACCTTCAAAGCTGCAATCGTTGCCAAAAGGTGTTGGCACGATAGAACAATTTTGGTTATATCACGTTCTCGTTACATTATATACGATTTTTCGCACCCCCGTCTGTTCCAGTAGGGGAGACGTGTGGTTGCTGGAATGACAAAAGATGTGAATTGTGCCAGACAGACAGACATATAATTTTCATTTATCCACGGTTTAAAAACATCAGTTGTACACGAAAGGTGTACTATTGCAATAGTAAAATATGTACATTAAAAATTAAAAATGTAATAATGCATTAAAACTGTTTTACATGTTTGCCGTGTGGATGTCCGATTTAGCATACAGGGTATATGTTTAGACACTCTTAGGTCATGTGGGAGATTATTCCATAAGAATGCCCCACTGTAGCCGAAGCTACGTTTTAGGTAGTTAGTCCTCGGTTTAGGTATAAATAATTTACTTTCAGAATCTCTTATATCATAGTTAGTATTACGAGTTGTAAAGAGATCCTGAAGGTAACCTGGGGTGAGCTTATGCATGGTTTTGTACATTGCCATTGCTTTTTGTTTTTTTCGATGTGTATATACGTTGTCCCAGCCAAGCATATCAGTGAGTAGACTTGAACTCGTGTCATAGCTTGATCGATTAATTACTCTGGCTGCCCGGTTTTGCAGTTTTTGCAGTTTATCATTTAACTGTTGACTTAAGCCATCCCAAACTGAGCCACAGTAAACAAAATGCGGCTCAATCAGGGCTTTATATATTTTTACTGCAGTATCTCTGCATATGAAAGGCCTTGCATGCTTAAGTGCGCCAATGCCAGATCAGAGGAGATCTTTTTTGATATTTCGTCTATATGCTTCCGCCAGGACAATGTATCATCTATATAAACCCCCAGAGATTTGGTGTAGTTCACTTTTTTTTTTTTTACCCTCTACACGAACGTCGATGGTACAGTCGCTTTGAGTTTGTAGTTTTTGGCGAGACCCAATAACCATAAACTCAGTTTTAGCGATGTTGAGACTTAGCTTATTTGCTTTGAGCCAGATATTTACATTTTTTAGTTCCGCATTGATTTTTGTTTCAAGATCTCTCTGGCTTGAGGCGGCAAAACTAATATTAGTATCATCGGCGTACATTCTTGGTAATCCCTCGTTTAGACAGTTTGGCAGGTCATTAATATAAATCAAAAAGAGTAATGGCCCAATTATCGAACAATGCGGGACTCCACAAGTTATCGCGCTTTCACTAGACATGTGGCCGTTCACATTACATTTTTGACTTCTATTTGATAGATAAGAGTCAAACCATGCCAGGGCAATTCGGTCAATTCCATATTTCGCTAGTTTTGCATTATAATTTGGTGATTAATAGTGTCAAAGGCCTTTTTTAAATCGATATGGCAACGATTGTCTGAGAATAGATTTTGGGATAAGTATATGTAATAGTCTGGTTTTTGGTGCAATTAACGATAAATACCGTGAGTAATATTTCAAAATTTGGCCCAAACTTCACGAGGCCGCAGGGCGAGTGCAATTTGGAAATATTAATATTAATCATTTAACTAAAACAATAAAGTGGATACATAAGTTTTACTTTAGTTTGTTGAGGATGCTCAGCTTTGAGCACGCGCTGGTTGTTCGAAAATGGCGTGATACTTGCGTCTTTAGCGCGCTAGCTAAAATTGAAAACGTTTTACTCAAATCGCAGGCACTCTGATGCTTTTATTATGATATATTTGATAAAAATACATGAAGTCGATGCTAGTTTACACGTACGTCGGAATATCGGGAAGAAAACTTTGGATTTGAGATACTTCGTGATTTTTATTTTGTTTTCGGTTGCCAAAGTAACCCTGAAATGCACTGAATTTCAACTTTGCATTGAATTACAAATTTGCACTGAATTAACCGCAATTTGGGCTGCTCTCAGCCAATCAAAATCGAGCAATTTTATTGAGTACATGTTTAAAGTAGTTATTATTGTTAAATGGCTTTGAAATTTCATCGCAAAATAACAGAGCTCATGAAACACTTTTTTTCTGCAAAGAAAATTTTACAGCGACTTTGCTACGATGTTGTTATGACGTCATAATTTGTGCTACAACGCGAAAATATGCTTACCCCAGGCAATGAAAAATTACATATTTCAACAAAATCGACGCTGTTACTTTAATTTCTAATAGAAAAAGTATTACTGCGTCATAGCTTTCTTTTAATATTTCTTATAGAAAATAAAACTGAAAGATTGCTAGTTACGTGCACAGCGCTGCTTCTCCGCCTGGTGTCTCTAATAGCCCAGTTTTGTATTCGAAAATTACTGCTGAATGCAATGAATACAGACGTATGTACGCAGGGTTAGCCTGATTCTGAAGTTAGACATTCATAAATACCAGCGAGAAGGTGGACTATTAATCACAACACTGTATTGTTATAGTTTCGCGTTTTGCACCTTCTCGTTGGTATTTATGAATGTTTAACTTCAGAATGAGGCTAACCCTGCGTACATGCGTCTGTAGTTATTGCATTCAGCGGTAATTTTCGAATACGAAACTGGACTATTGCGTGTTAAATCACTTAGCCGACGACACAGTCCAGCAATTGCAGTAAGGGTTTGGCGTAAACCAAACGACGGTCTGAAAATAACAAGCAAACGTATAATTAGTGGACAAAACGATAAATATTATGCCAAGAAGAATTGCAGCTATAATTAAGGCTAATATAAAGGTTGCACAACAAAGTATTAACACTTTATTGTACGAGCGTTAAATATGCTGATTTTTTAGCGATTCTCCAACGGCTCTCCAACGGCTCTCCAACGTGTCTCCACTGTTGAATGGGGTAGTGGGGGAGACCTGTGTTTTGATAAAGTAAGGTTGCTGGAATGACAGAAAATGTGAATCGTGCCACTGACACTTTTGGCATCGATTGTATGCCCGTTGTCGAATATAAAAGCGTGATGCACGTGTCCGTCTCGTGAATCTACGAACAAGCTTTTAACATCTAGAACTAGAACATCTTATATTTATGTAGGCGACTATATTCTATTTGCGAAACAGATATAGAGTAACGTTGATCTCACTCTTGTTTTTGTTTGTTTGTTTACTATTTATTATTATAGATGTTTGTTATTGGTCCTTATCGCCTGATGATCGCTGGTATGGTCCTTAATGGAGCTATGGTTGCTTTATTTGCGTGAGTGTTGTTAACAATTCCTTATTGAATTAACATTGTCTAAATGTATTTGACCGAAGCGGCCTCGTGCTTTTATTGTTTTGAGGTGTTTGGAACCCCTGATAAACAACGCGCTCTCGTTTGAGAAATATAACTTGAAGATTCAATTCCAATGACAGTGCCCCTTTGACATCCACTAGACCATGTAAAAAAATATTACTAGATTAATGTATAAAACACTATCACACGCACACCCTAATTCCATATTTTTTTTGGTTTTATATGCCAAACCAATTTGTGTGGTTAAATGCTGCTTCCTAATTTTTAAGCTACCGTGGTAATAATGCTTGATTAACAGGTGCAAATGTTCATTACTATTATTTATTTATTAACTTTACAACTAGTCATGGTAGCTGACACACACAGAAAACTAAATACAAGACATTAGGACAACAAATGGCCCAGCTGAAGGGAAGAACAATCAAGGGTCCCATATTAAGTTCATCCTAACAAAAAATACAAATAAAATCATTTAAAAAGGTAAAAAATGTATTTTACATGGCATAACCTATGGTGCTATGAGCAGTAATAAGGGTTATAGGAGTAGCAGTTAGAGCAGTAGGTTTTCCAAGTGTTAGTAATTCTTGAAAATTATTTTCATTTTAAAAAGAAACATATATATGGTTGGACTTTATTTTGTGAATTGTAAGTAACCATTCGAGTGAATAATCTTTCTCCTTTGCTTCGTTTGTGTGATATAAAGGCATTGATCTTAACTGTATAAAACTGATCAGTTCTTCTCAACTAAATATTTTCCTCAGTCTAAATCATTTTATTTATTTCAAGATTGGCCAAAAGGCAAGGCTTTCACACCCAGCCAAACCCTCAGTAATAATAACAAAAAATTCAACTCCATTACACCATTAATAACTAATTAATACTAAGTTAAATATGCTAAATAATATAATTAGATTTAATTTGTAGAGGATAGATATAAATTACGTTGAAGCAACAGTAAAAAATTAATAGAAATGAAGAATGGTATCTTAGAGAAATGTATTACTTATCAATAATTATTTATACTCAGCATGCACATGCCAACGTTCCCTAGGCTGACGCAGCGACATTTGGGACAAATTACTTTATATATTATGATCTAATATTGTCGCCATCAAAAACATTCTGTAACTGCATAAAACTGATAAATGATTTTAGTTGCCATTTGAAGGAAGTGAGAGACTGAGCAGATTTACTAGTATCAGGAATACAATTCCAGAAGTGAGCTATTCTATTGAAAAAAAGCAAGTTACAAAAAAGGGAGGTTCTTGCGTACTGATTATGAAAATAAAGCATTATCAGAAATGAACAACAGTATGGCGTCCAAGCATGCTCACTACGTACTTCCAAGAGACCATCACCTAAGAGAACCGATCCCCCATACTAGCCTCTCTCCCCATGATAGTCTGCGCCGATTTATTTTTAGCTTGCATAAATTAGTTGGACTATTTTTACCCCTCTATCCGATTGGTTGTGGGTGTCACGTGTCCGAATGGACCGGCGGGCGGCGAGAGCAGCAGAATGCATTCAGTGTTTTACTCAGTAACCAAAGCATTCACAATTTTCTACTTTCACGACAGTTACTGTACAGATTCATATTGATTACGGCGTTGCAAAAGCATGTCCGATTATTTACGATATTATAGGTTCTATTTCTAATTTCTTAAGCTAATTGCAAGCGTCTGTTTAAGATAATTCCAAACTCAGTCAGTCAGTGTTTCAGATTAACTGCATGGATTTATAATTTCGCAAAATTGTGGTCAAAAGTCGATGTGTGCTTGTTTGCTATAAACTGAACGTTTATAAAATTATTAGCATGAAATAGAGCAAATAATCCGGCCAGTTCCCTAGGTATGTTATCTAGCTATACATGAACTACAGGAAACGAGTATTTATAAGGTAAGCGGAGTTTCAATAACAACGATACGGGATTGTTAATTTTTTCTAATTTTTGGAAGACTTTCCATGCTCGCTCCGGCTACAAACTGAACGGAACTGACGGCTTCATTTCCTTTGATAGTTTCACGAAATTCAGGTCACTTCAGTTTCTTTTCACGGCTTCCAGGTCACATCCGAATTTCTTACGGGTCTGGCTTAATATATCCTACAGTTCCCAGTCAAATCCAAACGGCAATATTTTAACGGCTTCTCAAATTACAGTCCGTAGCTTATATTCAATTCAAAGTTCATTTTCTCGAGTCTTCAAGTCAGATCAGGTCAGATCCGTCCCATACCCGTCCGGCTAGTACGTTTAGGGAGCAACACATAATTCGGAGCCAGTTTTGAAGCTTCGCATCCATCGCCCTACTTTCTTTGTTGAAATCAAAGTTGAAGTCATGAGATGAAGCGATGAAAATCCGTGAGGAGCTGGAACCGAATCTTAAAATAGCATCGTGACGTCCACTGAGCCAAAAATAGATTGGCGCAGACTATCATAGGGTATGGAGATCAGTTCTCTTAGGTGATGGTCTCTTGGTACTTCATTGAGCATTTCAAAATGGCGTCGGGGCTTGAATTTGACTGGAAAAGTAATAAAATGTTTTACTTTTGTACCTTGTATCCTGTATCCAAGTTTCGAGCATCTGTAGTCAACTTTCTGGACATAACCAACACTTCGAATTATAAGAGAACTCAACATCAATCGTATTCGCGGTTACCAGATGCTTTAATTTTGCCTCTTTGACACCTTACATCTTCCAATAAATTAGCGAAAATATGCAAAGTATGCCTCGGCTTAAAGTTTGTGGTGTAGGTTTGAGTACATGTTTCCACCTTCCGAGCATCGGTATCCGCACTTCTAGAAATGAGCTGCATTTTTCTCGTATTCTTGACCACACCAGTGATAAATTCGCAGTTACCACGAGAATTAAAAAGTCTCAATATAGAGCATTGGTATCTTCATCGGTTAAGCCAGGTAAAGGCCCAATATCATAGGTTTTCTTCACTTTTCCGACTCTTTCACGCTTTGTTTTCTTTCTTCCTTGTCTGCCATCTTGAAAGTTAGTAGGGAATGCATGCCCCAGTCACAAATAGAGCTAAGAAAGTTTTATAGAAAGACTTCTGGGTAATCCACAGCTATATTGGTCTGTCTGTCCGCCAAAAAAAAATGTTCCTCATAATTAAAAAAAACAACGTTTTAATTGAGTGAATATGTCTGATATTCTAATTCTCTCTTCTATTTTCCAAATAAAATTGGGAATAGAAAAGCCATCAATGAAATATGCATCTCGTAAGCTGTTACTAATATTCTGGAAGCGCCCCCGCGCGACGTTTCCGCTGACTGTCGATTATTTCTGATAATGTCCGGTTTGGCCACGGCAGGAACGCCCCTGACCGTATGAAGTATAGGTATTTATCATGGGTTACGTAACCCCGCAATCGGGGTGTATGTGTTGTTTTAGTAACAATACATCATTAGTGGTACATTAATTGCTATAAGTCGGATATGCGTAATCGGAACAGTCATTCGAGTCCTACGTCCGCCGCTTCGATCGCCTTCCAAATTAAATACCCAATGAGCTAAGGTTATATATTTTCATAAATCCGTATATGGTTCTAGTTCGAAACGAAGTTATGGTTTCAGTCACTAGATACTTTTTGTAGCTTTAATATACTAGATAATACTGTTATTATTTGGCAGCGTTTACTGAGTTTATTTGAATTTGCCAAGTGTTACTTATTTTCACGATACAATAAGTCAACGTTGTATTACTGTTATTTACATAGAAGTAACAAGTTTATTGGGTTTAAACCGGTATACGGTATAGTTGTGTATTTACTCGATTTTCATATTTCACTAAACACTGTTTATTGTCAACTAGTGCATGTACATGAGCTCAAATTGCTCTAGATTCACACCATATATATTGAGTGTAATTTATGATAGTTAATAAAGAGGGCGCATGCGGCTCGTGTGGTCACACCCCTATAAGTGGTTGCTTATTACATGATAAATGTTTTATGTTCGGTTGAGCGGGGAGCGAATTACAACATAAAATGATTGATAACCAGATTAACGATGCCTGATTTGTACTTAAAGAAAAACACTAAGTCTAAGTATCACAGACAGTAATTAAGAGGAAGCTTAATTAGATTTAAATAAGTTAATTAAATTGTTAAGTTCTTTATCATTTTCTAGCATGTCAATTTTTGAGTTGATGTGTTTGCTGCATAAAGTTTACAATTAAGGTATTTAATAAGTTGTCATTATTATACAACTATGACGTAATTTTACCATATTAGGTCACAAAAACGGACTGATATGCCAGCGTATTACCCACTAGATTGTCGTATTACCCGCTAGTAAACCAGTATTGACCGGTTTAGTACACGACCGTATACTGAGTTCAAAGCAAAAATGGCCGATGAGAATTGTTACGAACTCAACGCGGACTACCCAAACTTTGACTTAACAGGACTTTTCGACGACATTGACTTTGATACAGAACTTATTAACGCTGTCGAGTTGCTTGAGGAAACTGAAACGACTGACAGTTCCAGTGGCAATGTAAGAAGCGAGAAAAAAGAGACAAAACTTGACAATGACGAAGTTACAAAATTTATCGAGGATAACAGAAACAAAAACACAACAAAAAAGACACGAAGCGACCTTAACGTGTTTTATAAATGGGCAAAAACTGTTAACGAAACGAGAACTATTGACAATATACCGCCTACTGAACTTGACAGTGTGCTTTCACACTTTGTAGTGAAAGTACGAAAACAAGATGGTGACGAATTTGAGCCAGATTCGCTTACCTCATACTTTCGTAGTTTTGACCGCTTTTTGCGAGAACAAGGCAAAACATACAGCATACTCCTTGACAGACAATTCTCAAAGGCCAGAGAAGCTTTGTCTTGCAAAAGAAAAGAACTTCGTCGCTCTGGTAAAGGTCAAAGGCCGAATAAAGCCCTTGGACTAAACGACACACAGATCCAACAGTTATGGCAACAAAAACAGCTTGGAAACTGTTCTTCTCAAACCCTTCTACGTACAGTCTGGTTCAATAATACCATCTATTTTGGCTTGAGAGCTCGGGATGAACACCATCGTGTAAGGTTTGGTGACTTCCATGTAAAGAAAGAGGATGGGCCAGAGGGAAAAATGTATGTCGAGTGGGTCATTGAGCGTGGTAGTAAAACTCGTACCGGCGAGAACGAGTTTGTTCCTGACCGGCCATTTAATCCCAAAATGTACGCCACCGATGGACCATGTTGTCCTGTTCGTATTTTCACGGAGTACATATCCCGAAGACCAGCAGATATGAACTACCCAGATGCTCCTTTTTACCTAGCATCAATTCCAAGGCCAGCATCACAGACTTGGTTCAAGAAACAGCCCCTTGGTAAGCACTCACTTGGCTCTTTCATGAAAGAAATGAGCAAAGCCGCGGGATTGAATGGCCGATACACTAATCATTCTGTACGAAGAACCATGATTTCAACCTTACGACAAGAGAATGTTGAGCCTCTCAATATTATTGGACTGGCAGGTCAAAGAAATCTCAAATCCTTGGACAGTTATTCTGAAGCCTCAGAACAACAACAGAAAGACATGTCCAGCAAAATCAGTCAACACATTCAAGGCCAAGGGACGCGCGATACGTCGAAGGAATCTTCGGAGCCAGAGAAGAAAATCCTCAAACCACTGATGACCAATCCAAATATGATGTCTGCCGAACAAGACTTAAAGCCAGCAATGTTCTGTGGTGCCGTATTCAACAACTGTTCATTGAACTTCGGTGGAAATGCTGGTTATCCTTGTGGCGGGTTAAAAACACCAACCAGAAGATTCAAGAGAATTTTGCCGCATCTTGATAGTGACGATGAACTTTAGACTGAACACTGTTTCTTAAAGAGAATGTTAAGAGCCTCTTTGTCAAGTTCAAAAGTATATTAGACGTTTTTTGGCTTGAATTTCTCGCTTTATATTCTCTTTGAAGCACTTTTCCTTGTTGAACTAATTCGAGAACGTTTGTCACAGCTTATAAAAACAAGCTGGTTTTACGAGATTCATATCACATGTCATACTTTTAGTTTATTATCCAATGAAATTAAAGGCACTTTTCTGGCTTTCCATCGCTCACGTCATTGATCTAAAAGACGCACGGATTTCTTGATATCGTGGATATTTTGTCTTCGAACTGAAAAGGAAATCAATCACAAAGATATTCAAGTGTTGTATAATAAATCTCTTATTAGATAATTTTTCGGGTAATACGGGCTGACATTTTACTCGTTGCTTGTATTTTTCCTCGCCCCTGCGGGGCTCGGAAAAATACATTCGCAACTCGTAAAATATCAGCCCGTATTACCCGAAAAATCATCTAATAAGATGTATATATTTTATGTCACCCACATATCAAACATAGCAAAAATACAGTTGAGAAAAACTGACCCCCTCTTTAAGAAAAAGAGCTACTAGTACAGATGCCAGAGACTAAGATTGCGATATGGTTACTTAAGGACACATGATAACACAAGACAAGTTATTTAAAGTTATTTTATTTATGTTTCTTTTTCTAGAATCGGAAAACTTTTACAGTGCAAATACAGAGCTTGGGCTCCCTGTCGTGCCGTTCGTCAATGTTTCGTGTACTCTCCGAAGTTATAAACCTGAGAAATTAACCGCGTAATTACTGGTTTATATAATATAGTATAAAAGAAAGAAGGAATCTGCTTTACTATTACAGTACTTTTCGTTTAATTATGACTACTTTACCTTCCTTGTTTACCTTGTTGAGTGGCCGCCATGTTTGTCAAGAGTCCAAGATTCGAGGTGAGTTCGTTTGAGCGTCCAAACTCTATTTTGCTCAGGATATTTGTCGAACTACTGGATCAATATAAAAGAAAAACCTTTCCTTTTGTTCTGTGTCAGACGTATTTCGAGATGAATTTAGTAAGAAAGAAAGAACAACGCTTCGAAGTCTAGCTATGATTACACGGGTCAGTCAATCTCTGTTGGTTGTCAAGGGAGAGCTGGTTAGCTTGCAATCCAGTATGGCGTTGCTATGGGCCAACAAGTCAGGTGACCATCTGTTGCAAAAGGCTTATTCCTTGTGACGTCATAACGTGAGTGATAATAAATTATCACAGGCCTTATGATATTACAGCTTGAGTGACAACAGCTTATTGACATTTACCAGATTATTCAAAAGAGCATAACTTGCTATGTACCGGACAAATCCCTATCCAGCGGATAAAATAAGTTGCTTAATACCATTATTGAACAGCCGGAGTCCGACGTCGTCAGATGTTGTTTAATAATTAAAGTGCAAGTAAAGCCATAAAACAACATGAACTCTTTTTGCCCCAAATTCTATTTCTGATATACTTCAGTTGTCTAACTTAGTTTTCTTTGAGAGGCAGGAGCAGAAATTAAACTAGAATAAACGCCGCCCGAATTGTGGGATTGATTCATCAGTCTTGTGATGTCACAAAGAAAACCTACGGGATTTTATTCTATATGGCGACAGAACATTCATGGCAACGGCTCCAAGACTCTGATAATTTTACTACTATACATATCCGCTGTGCAGAAACTTTAAAGATATTTAAATCATTACTTAAAACTTATCTTTTTAGCAAATATTTTATTAGATAATTTTTCTTTTTATTTGATTTTATTTCATCTCAGACTTATGTAAGAGCGTTGAGACTTTGTGTAGCGCTCCCAAAACTATTTATTATTATTATTATTATTATTGTGGTAGTTTTCTCTAGGGAGGGAGTTGATTCATCTTATGACGTCAAACGATCCATGAAAACTAATCAAAATTAGGGATTAAATGCCAGAAATGTTACAAAATTTGCAAGATTAATACCTTTTTGTGAGAAACAAACACAATAGTACAATATATATTGTATTTTTTTGACATGATACTTGCATGTGATATTTAGTGATATTTAGTGATATTTAGTACACATCGTTCAGCTAATTGGACATAATTATTAGATTGTAACTTGAATCAATGCATGACATCCTTTTTTCTTTCCTATACAATAGATGTGTCACTATGCTGCCAAAAGGAGGTGGTTTCATTGCTGTATGTGTACTTCTGAGGGTGTTTAGTGCCATCGGAGGATCAGCGTGTGAGAATGCCGTGCTATCAATTTGCGTAGCGGAATATAAACCGTACTTAAGTACTGTAATGGTATGTAGAATTATTCGCTGTGTACTCACGTTTATCCATTCATGTTTTCACTATTGCTATATGCATGTAATGCCTGTGTTAGTTGCTGATTATACATTTCCCATCAAACTTAAAAATATGACAGGTTCGTACTTCCAGGTAGATAAAAGATGGAAGGTAAATAAATTCTATTCAGCATAAACGATATTCTTATGGTGGAATTCCTCTTATTGCCCTCTAATGTGTGTGATAGTTATAGTAGTTAATGGTGTTACCTAATAATATCAATAAAAGATGGTAATTCGGATTCCCATGGCATTTCTATAACAATACCATGATCCCCTCGGTTTGCCAAAGAAAGAACCGATGGGATCATGGTATTATTATGGAAATTCCATGGGAATCCGAATTACCATCTTTTATTGATATTATTAGGTAACACCATTAACTACTATAAACATTAACTACGGTTCATGGACATTTAATCTCAAAATTCCCTCGTCAGCATCAGGGAAATTAGATATAGAAGGGCATCCACGCTGATTAGGGAACATTGGACACACCGGGTTATGGCGCAATGCCTGTTAACCCTTAGCCTGCTACACCAGATGGTTTTTTTCACTCTCATAAATTCGAAGAAAAAGAAACCGGTCTGCTTACCCGAGCGCTTAATTAGTTTCTAATATGCAAGCCTTATTGCATGTCCTATACGAAGCAATTAGATTTTACCTCAGTTCCATATCCTGGAAAGTGACGTTGTTCGAAAATGGCGTGATAATTGAGTCAACAGCGCAAGTCGAATAAGCTCCCCCAAATTGACAACTTCTGATCTGCTTAAAACTTTTACACTACTAACCTCCTTTTCCGTGATTCATCTGCAAAGGAATCGAAGCATTCCTTTTCTCCGATAACGATTTTTCGCGAGGTTGATTCCATATGTTTGGCCGCTTTGGCGAACTTTCATTCCCGCTTTTAATAAAGTTGGCGCTATAATTAAAGTTTTCTAACAATGGCTCGAAATGGGTAGAAAATGACAAAGGCGGTGACGCCAGTGCTTGCATATTGAATACTAATTAAGCGCTCAGACGTTTATTTTTGTTCGAATTTATGTAGCTTGCATAATAGGCGCTTTTCCGATACGAGCGGAGAGAGTTCTGATACCGATCCGAGCGAAGCGAGAAAAAATTAGCGCCTGCCGCCAATTTTTCCGCAAGGATTAACATGATTATTAGACATTTCAATCAAACTTTGTGTGCTCGTAACTTTGTCGGTATCTGAGATATGTAGTCAAAACATTGCACAGTCCATTGTTATTACCTTTATTTCCTCTGTCCAAGTCTCTACAGTGTGGGCTTTATTCACGACCACGGCGTCTATAAAGTCGCTCAGTCCCCGCTCAGTTTTTCCTTCATCAGTTCATTTACTCGACCCTGACTGACTCTTTCACTCAAACAGCCTCTGACAGCAGAAGCGAAAATTACTTTAGGGAACTCCGTAATTTCTTTCAGTTCTACGTCTAGATCGTAGAGGGAGATGGCTTTTAAGTCCCAGTGTATTTAGTTTCAATAACTGCATGATCCTTCACAATGCTTTGCAAATAGGACAATGCCGAAGCGCTGCGTCCTCTCTGGAAAATAAGGCTTTCGCCTGTTGGTAAAACCGCCAAAATATCTCGCCTAGAAAGTAAGAAATGTAGAGTATTCACTGCCTGCTTTGTTCTTCTAAATTATTTCCTGGATTAATGCTCAACCGCTCGATCACTTCTCTCTTGTCGCCGCCATTTCACTCAGTTCGCAGGAGGAATGTGCCACATTTCGTGACACATGACAGCTAATTCACCAATCCGTATGAAAATGTATTAGGGATGGCTGAGGGCCCTCCTTCTTCTCTCTCGTGCCAGTCTCCGTTTTCCATTTTCACGCGTCCAAATCATTTTATCACTTCCACCATAGTTAATAGAGTGGACTGGTTATGAAACCCAGCGACCTTCTTTGTTATATGTCTTTGTTTGCTTTTTTCAACCACTACCGTGCACAAAACACAATAGAAATGCCAATGTGTTAATCAATCAGCCAATAGAAACGTGTGAGTTCAGTCGTTCAGGGGACGCTAACGAACTATGACCCTGCACAATCTTTTGTCTTGCCCCCTTCCAACATAAATCTCAGCGCATTTGTTAGCCCCTATGAAGTTTGCCGGGTTTCATAACCATTCCACTCTATTAACTATGCTTCCACTGAGGGCCTGTTTCGCAGGCTAGAATTTATGAGAATGAAAAAACCGTCTGGTATAGCAGGCTAGCTAGTTAACCCTGTACCCTACCTATTCTATTTAGGGCTCAAGAAAGTTATTCTTTTCTTTTCTCAAACCCGCTTCTTCCATGTGGGGCACTTAAAACCATAAACGTGACGTATTTAAACTCCACATACTTACATTGTATTTTAGTGTTATTCTTCTCAAAAACAACACGCTTGTCCCCAGCGGAAGCCAGAGTCAATGGCGCTTAATCAAGCAACCAACTCAACTCAACTGCGACGTTGAGAAAACTAAACTTTTCAGAGATTTGTTCATAGCATGACACTCGGGAAGTTAGTGATTGTTTAAATTTCCCCTCGAGCCTCCAATTTACACATTTTCCCATGGCATTGCCATGAATTTTCCATAATATTTCCGTACTTTCGAAAAATTGGTTGCCTTTTCCAGGTAATCATTACCTATTCTTGATTCATGTCCCATACGTGTCGGGTCCTGGCGCTCACTGGCGTTCAGTGGTAGAGTACTAATATGAGGTATTCGAAGTCTCGGTTTCTATTCCCGACCGGACCACACACTTAAAGTACCCCTAATCCTAATTTAGTTTCATTATTTTGAAAGGCTATATGGAAATTGACTACGAACGAGAAACAAAAAATGACATCGGTGCAATCATTGATTTTTAAATTGTGATTAAAGTCTCGGGCACCGAAGAACGTCAAAATCGGCATCAGTGAGCGTGGATAAATAATTAAAATTAACACCGTTTCGTTGCTTATAGTCTCAATTTGAAGAAATGTTGGTGAGCTTTTAACAAAATGAAACTACATATTTTGGGTATTTTATGTTAGTATGACGACGTTGTTGTGACGTCATAAGTGATGTCTCCTTTTTTGGTGAAATTCCCCCTTTAATAAACTTTACAAACAGGCTACACCATCAAGGGGCCTTCATGACACACATTCATTTAGCGCAAATTCATGCAACAGAATTTACAACTCTAAAAGATGAATGAAGCGATATTTTAATAAACGGTTTTGTGTTGTTTATTTCCCGTCAAAACTTGGCGGGAAAATGGACAAAATTCGTAACTTTTGATTTCCTTAACCAATCGACATCGGGTTTTCGATTCCTTCATTCTTATCACGAGGAGATTTTAAAAATATACGACATTCCGTTTTTAGAGGTAATTAACAGTTATAAGCAAAGTATTACAAATGGATAAATGACATCATTGTGACGTCACAATGGTAGTAACATAGCTTAAAAAATCAGGTTATATTCCTTTTAAGATTCTACATCCTTCTAACAAAATTCAATTGTCTGCATTGAAAACTTTTTAAAATATAGAACTCAAGCCGTTTTTATGGGTGTTTGTGCCCAAGGTGACGTCCCGGGAATTTAGTTTCACAAACGCGTAGATTGGGATCTTGCAAGAGTGACGTAAGATCAGACAAAATCCATTTTTCACTAGCACTTGTTGTAGTTTCTATTGCTGTGGTTCCCGATCTTACGTCACACACAATGTACGATGTACTAGACCAATGCTTCTAATTTGTGTACTGCTGCTCGGTCGTAAAAAGAGCCGGATCACCTTTCGCCTTTTTCAACAGGTCAAGACAATCAAGGATTCACGCAAAAACAAAACTTTTTTTCACAGAATTACTCTAAAGACTATGAAGATTAAAATAAATAAAACAAATTGGGTTTATGAGCAAGTGCCTAGATTTTAGAAGCATATTGTTTATCATTAAAATTGATTCTACATCAACTAAATAGGTGAATAGTAGACTCCCTTTATTTCCTTGTTATAACTATTATTTGTGAACTTAGCAAACATTGAGTGTTCTGCAGCCTGACAACCGGTATCCCCGCCCCAAGCTAGTTTACCACGGTCGTTTGAGCTTATTGTTAACACGCTCGCCGCTATACTGAACTTATTTATACTATACCCGTGGGGATTGGTTGTCATGACAACTAGCTAGCGCAGTCGTTTACGGGTGATTTACTCTTGTTGTTAGCTTCGGCCCCGGGTGTGAATTTTTTTTTGCGTTTTGCCTCTGTGAGTTCCAATATGCTAATTATGTGATGTCACGTGTTCCGTCGATGAGTGGCAAAGGTTTCTATTTCCAACGTGATCTCACAGGAGGTCAACATTTGTTTCCCCTATATTTTATAAAATCGCTGATATAAGGCCCAAATATAACATGGATGTATAGAAAAAGTATGTAACTTCGCCAGCACGTTTTTGTACAATAATGAGGCCTCCTGTGTCCAAATCAATCCATATTTTACTATTCAACAATTTACTTGAAGTATAGAATCGATTTTAATGAAAAACAATTTGGGCTTATCGGCACTTCAAGAAGGGCCTTAAAAGCACTGAGGTGAAATATGCAGTCTTGAAAATTCGACCTTAAACATTAAGCTTCTTCTTTCCATTAAACAGGGAATAAATGAAATGGTTATGGCTTTAGGAGTCGCTGCTGGTCCTACGATAGGGGGATCTTTGTACGACGTGAGTATAAAATAATTTGTAAAAGAACTTTTAAAAATGCACAATGGTTACGAGCAAATTAATTAATATTTATTACATACATACTGAAATTTACGAATGGAATCATTCATGCGAAAACCCACTTCACAATTTTTCTTAGCCAATCAGAATCGCGAAACGAATTTTTCACACGTGCGAAAAGCGTTTCGTCCAATCAGTGAACACCTGCCAAAACATATCGGGATTTTGAAACTGGACTTGAGATCGGAACCGCCACTTTCATTCACTACGAAAGTTGGAGGTTTTGATTTTGTTTTAATAATGTAATATTGATTTGTAAATTAACAGCCAACTAACGATGTTAAAACTTCCAAGTCAATTGAGGAGTATATTATCGACCAAGAAAACAAAATCATAAGAGCAAATATCTAGAGAAACAGACGTAAAGTTACTTAAAGAGACAAAGAAGACGCGACATTCTACCGAAAGAACTCAACAGATATTGAGATAATCTATGTGAAATCATTATTAGTGTCAAAAGAAAATACGGCGAAGATTACGAGCTTTCAACCCTTCGTGGAATTATTTCAACTTCCATAGACCATCTGTAAAGTCCGTCTCTTTAATGTAAATAAACACACATACAAACTGATCTTGTGTCCGCCATCTTCCATTCTCCCCACACTCTCAACTTCTAACTAATACGTCACGTGACCGGAAGTGGTCTAAACCGGAACTAGATATTACATTTCTCCCTTTCTTTGGAGATACTAAATATCAATGTACTGAATGTTTTTGTGTAATAACTGCTAACCTGAATAACAATGTATATGTAAAGTCCTTTACTGAACTAAATGTTCAGTAACATCTGATCACAGTATCTACCTATTCACTCTACAAAGTCTTTTAGGTACAATGGCCTGCGTCTGTTCCTATGTGGTCTTGTTCCAGTACTTTGATGTATCTCCTTGTTTGGTTTCAGCTTCTGGGTCTGTGCTGCATCATCGTGCTGGATCATTTCTAGTTCCCTTTCGGGTTGTGCTTCATGTAACTCTTGTTCTGGGTTGGTGTCCAGAAGCACAGTTTATCTCCAGTCTTCAGGGTCGTGTTTCTCATCTGTAGTCAGTTCCTCCTCTTTCCTGTTTCCAACTACAGCATTAGCAAGCTTGAAATGACTTGCATCTCTACTCACCTCCCGTCCATCAGTAACTATTCTGGCTGCAACTGTCTATCCTTCTATCTTGAATATAATATAGAATGCTGCTTCATAGGCTGTACACCATTTGTTCCTCTTCCTCTGTGTGAGAAGGCCATAATCTCCAACAACCAAGTTGTGCTCTTTAGAGTTTCTGTTTTCAGCTCCTTTCTTAATTTTCTTCTTGTATTCGTAGTCTCTCAGGTTGATAACAGACTTGGATGCTTTCATAAGAATTTTCCCTTGCCTGGTAGTCCAGATTGGTTCGTACTTGTCTATTCATCAAGGCCTCATATGGTGTAATACCAGTTGCGGGTGTTGCGTTGAACGATACCCTGTCAACATTTCGTGTACAGCAAGGAGACTATCTCTCCCTTGGAGGTGTGCTTTTCGCTCTGTTTTGTTTAGAACCTTCATAAAGCTTTCAGCTTCCCCATTCGCTCTGGCATGGTCCGGTGTGACACGAAGGTGTTGGAATCCCTCTTCCTCTGCAAAGCTTTGAAACTCTTTTGAGTTGAACGGTGGTCCATTGTCGCTTTCTACCCGTCGGGGTGTACCATGAGTGGCAAATGTCTTCTTGAGTCTTTCCCTGGTTGGCTTGAACGTTGTTGAGAAAACTTTCTCAACCACTGGATATCTTGTCCTCTTCTCAATAATCACCAGATTGTAGTGCCCATCTGGGTATGGACCACCAAAGTCCACAGATAGAACATCTCATGGTTTCTCTGGTATGCATGTCATCTTGATTGGTGACAACCAAGCAGCACACCCAGGAACCAGGCATTCAAAACACTGACCGATGATTTGTTCGACCAAACTGTTCATCCCTGGAAACCAATATTTATTCCTCAACATTTGCTTGGTTTTGCTCATGCTTAGATGTTCAAGGCTGTGTGCTGCTTTGACAACCTTCCTCTGCAAGCATGTGCGTATGATGATTCGGTTTCCTCTGAAGATTATTCTGTCTACCATGTACAGCTCCTGTCTGATTGGATAGAACGGCATTATCTCAGGATCCTTTATGTGCTGTTCCCAGTCCCCTTTTAGAATTCTGTGATCCAGTTTCTTTAGTTGGTTGTCTCTCGTGGTTTCCTATCGCCTGGTCTAGTATAACTGCATGTTCTGCTATGATGACTTGCTTGACCATTTTCTCCATCGTGTCAGTGCTTGTCTCTGGTTGTGGATGCCGGGACAAGAAGTCTAGCGGGTCATTCTCGTCTTTACCTGGCTCATATACCAACTCAAAATCCACATCTTGCATGTCCATGACCCATCTTTCTATCCTTGGTTGTAGCTTTTCAGTTTCCTTGTTGAATATCGGCACGAGTGGCTCGTGCGCTGTGATCACCTTGAAACTTGGAGCTCCTAGGAGGTACATGCTAAATCTGTTCTTAGCCCACTTCACTGCAAGGGCATCTTTTTCCGTCTGGCTGTATCTCTTCTCTGTATCTGTCATGGTGCGACGGATGTAATGGACTGGCTGAAGACCTCTGCTTGTCTCTTGGAATATTCCAGCTGATAGTCCTTCATGGTAACTAGCCTCTGTTGTTATTATAATTGGCTTTGCTGGGTCAAAATATGCCATTGTGTCTTCATTTGTGATGCTTTCTTTGAGCTTCCTGGATGCATTGTCCTCTTCAGTTCTCCATTTGAACTCCTTGTGAGTTAGTATCCTCAGGGGTGCTGTTAGTGATGAGTATCTTGGGATGAACTTAGATAGGTAGCCATTCCTAAGAAACTTTTGACTGCTCTTTTGGACTCTGGTTGGACTATGGTGGTTTGCTCTCCTTTACATCACGAATCTTGTCTGGTGTCGGCTTTAGCCCCTCTCCGGTGAAGCGGTATCCATATAATTCCAGCTCCTCCACTCCAAATTGGCACTTTTTCAAGTTGAAAGTGATTCCAAAATCAGCAGCTCTCTGTAGCACTTGCTCCAGTATCTCATTATGCTCTTCTATGTTGCGTCCTCCTATCAGTATGTCGTCACGCTGATTGAGACAACCTGGTATGTCCCCAAATATCCTCTGCACCATCTCGTCAAATAGATCCTGGGATAATCTGGCTCCGAATACCAAACTCCGTGGTCTCATGTTACTCCAGGGTGTGCTGAATGTTGCTACTTCTCTCGACTCTGGGTCTAGTTGCAGTTGATGGTATCCCTGTCTGAGGTCCAGACTGGCTCTTATCATGTTTATGTTTGAGCTGATCTTGATCCACTTTGCTGAAACTTGGTTTTGATTGTACAACCAATGGAGAACACCATGTGACTGGCTCCAACTGTAATACTTCTTCAAATAATCGTTCCCTTACACCTTGGTCCAGCCATTCCTTCAGTGGTTTTTGTAGGTAGTACGCTACCCGTCGTGGCTTCTGGGTAATAGGTACTGCCTCTGGCTTCATGCTGAATCTTGCATAGATATCTTTGTTGTTCTTGATGTCTCCTATCTTCCCTATACCTTCAAATACATTATTTTACCTGTTAGTGATCTCCTTGAGTTGGGTGTTCACTGTCTTGTCACTGCTAAGTACTTTAGTATCAGCATTCTCGACTGGGATTTTTAGGTGGTTGGTTGCCGCTAGCAATCCTTCTGGCTGCCCAAGTCGATAAGAGTGGCTCTACTCAAGAGTGGTGGTGAGTTGATTCTCCCTCTGACAACGACAACTTTCGTTTCCTCCCCACGATTCTTGTTTTTCACTCTCGTCTTAAACTCTCCCTTCACTGATAGTTCATCCTGAAGAGTCTTTACTCTGATTTTACTCGATTCAAGAAGTTGTTTGTTGCTGGATCTGAGGGTGAAAGCTTTGAATTGGTGCTCATCCATGATGTTTATATCTGCTCCACTGTCTGGTTCTGCTTTAACATCAATATCATCTATTCTTACACCGATGGTTTTGACATCATCCCTTGCCTCTCCTAGCTTTCTCACTCGTCTGAGGTGTTTTTCTGCTTGTACAATAAACTCATCATCTGAACTGGTAGAGCTGCCATGGTCATATTCTGTGGTTTTCCTTACCTGGTTCCTTTGTTGTTTTGGTCCTCTATAAGTCTGGTTATACCTGTTTCTTGGGTTGCTTCTGCTATTTCCATCAGGGTCTAACCTACATACTGTGGCAAAGTGGTTCATCTTGTGACATTTTCGGCACCTCTTACCATATGCAGGACAGTCATGACCCTCTTCATGAGTTCCTGCGTATCCACAATAACCGCAGCATCTGCGAGCCTTTTCCTCTCGTCTGCCGGGTTCTCTTGCTGTCTGGTGCTTCTCTTGCTTCTGCTGTCGCCAATGGCTTACTCTGGCTAGCTCGCTGTAATCTTCTGGAGTTCTCATATTACGTAACTGTAATAAGGTATCCTCCATTTGACCTGCCTCAGTTAGTAGCTGGGTCAAGTTCCACTTCTTGTTGATAGCTTTCTGGATGAGGGTTTGGCTATTTATTGTCTGAATTAGGTGCTCAAGGATTCTGTCTTCACAGTTGTCTTCAAATTCACACTCGTTGGCGTTCTCCCTCAATCTCGCGGTGTTAATGCTGCTGTTGTTTCTCCCGCCGTTGGCTTCATCTTGAGAAATAAGTATCTGGCGTGGTACTTGTTTCTTTTTTGTTTGAAATACTCATTTAGTTTGCTCTTCAGCTTGTCGTAGTCGTTATCTCCTGTCGTAGGATCGGGTAAGCTCTTTTCTAGTCTTGCTATTTCTGTTCCACCGTAGATGATGATGGAATCTTTCTTGTCGGTCGGTGTTGATATTTTAAAATATCGGAATTCCCGTTCGATGCTTTCTAGCCAATTCTCCCAGGCCTTTCCAGTCGTGATTTGATCTTCGGTGTGAGTAAAAGGCTGTGTTTGCAGGTTCCTCGTCTCTGTAATCACCGTTATTGTCGGCCATGTCTGTACGGCCGGTGCTGCTGCCTCTTGTTCGTCCCCGGACATTTCTCCTTACCTGTTTATCAATGACACGTGCTCGTAGTCACTATCCAAATTATTTCTATCTCTGTGGTTTCTTTAGCCTGATTTTCAGATTGTACGAGGTCGTCCGCTCACTTCCTCCCCCTCCCCGTCTGATGGACTTCATAGACTTTCACTTTTCCTGACGTCATCAACCTTTGTTTTTTACAATAAGCCAATACGAACACGCGTAAGAATTGAAGCGTGAAGTGTAGAACAGTCGTGCAGTAGCGGCTTTTACCAGTTGGATCTATCAGCTTTCATGCACTGGAAAAAACATATAAGCTTCAAACTTCTCTCGATTTCTCAGAATGGTATCCTGTTTGAGCTGCTGTGGTTCTTTGGAGAGCAGGAACTTTTTAAACGGAAGTTTGCGTGCAGTATTTGCAGGTCAGTGTATGAGAATGTATACAAGAAATAACACCCATGATTCCATGCCGTAAAGTTTGTTACTGTAATCTTAGAACTTTTACGCTTTTACTTTTATTTTTAAAACGTTTTGAAGCTTGATATGTATGCCGATTAGGCACACAAGACCCTAAAGTTGTCCTTGTGTAGGTTTTTTGGTATCAGAGATTGTTTTAACCGGACTTTTTGTGCAAAGTTTAGATGCCATTGCCGTACATGAACTTACGGAAGTACATACATACTCTTTATTTATACACGGAGTCTCATTCATCATGAAAATTACAAAGATGCTCTTCCAGAGAGCCGTGTGTTTAGTTCTAAGTTAATGATAACAATAATAATATTGACAAGATTAATAATAATTAGGTAATAAAAAATAAGAATATTCTATTTAAATATGTTGGCTTCTTAAATACTAAAAAATGATGCGGTAGAATTAAAAAAGAGGCTACAAGTATTTAGAAAACTGTTTAATACTTGTAGACTCTTGTGCTACTTTAGGTAGACTGTTCCATAGAGATGCCCCTCTGTATGAAAAACTCTTTTTTAGGGCTTCGGTGTAATGAAGAGACTATTCTGAGAACGGCGCAAACTATGCTGATGAATTGTGTTTGTTTTGGCAAATAAATCAGTTAGATATGGCGGAACTTGGTTATTCATGGTTTTGTACATAACGCTTCTCAATTGGCAGTGGCGTCGTTCTTCTAAGTCTTTCCAATTAAGCATGGCTAAGATGTCTTTTGATCTAACGTCATAATTAGAGCCTGTAATGATTCTAGCAGCTCTGTTTTGAAGTTTCTGAGAAAGGCCTTTACCCAGACTTCCCCAGACAGTGCTACAATAATCACAATGTGAGACTATCAGTGAATTATAGATAGAAATTAAAAGATTATAAGGCACGAATGGCTTGAGTCTTCGTAAAATACCAAGTGCCTTGGCAATCTTTTTAGAAATGTTGTCAATATGAGTCTCCCATGTAAGAAACTCATCGACGTGAACACCGAGACATTTATAAGATTTAACTCTATTGATTTGACTGCCATTTGTGCTTACGTTCGGATCATCAGGTATTGGGGCAAGTTTGGCGCGCGTTCCAAGAAACATGCATTTAGTTTTAGTAGTATTTAGACTTAATTTATTGGCGATAAGCCATTCTTGCACACTAATTAGATCATTATTCATAGCAGAGAGAAACTCCTCCTGATTGCTAGAGGCAAAAGTAAAGTTGGTGTCGTCTGCATACATACGGACATTAGACATTAAATCACAATTTGGCAAGTCGTTAATATAAAGCAAAAAAAGTAATGGACCTAGAATAGCCCCTTGAGGAATTCCACAACTGACTATGTTTGGGTCAGACAGAGTGCCATTTACTAGTGTCCTTTGGATACGATCGGTAAGGTAGTTCGAGAACCAGGATAGGGTTTTAGTTTTTACTCCGTAGAGCTTCATTTTCGATAGTAGGATAGAGTGGTCAATAGTATCGAAGGCCTTTTTTAGATCCAAAAATATGATAGCATTTGTAAGGCCATTATCAATATTTAAGAACCATTCATTTGTTAGGTCCAAGAGGGCAGTTACTGTGGAATGTAATGGTCTGAAGCCCGATTGGAACTTATTTAACAGATTGTTTTCAACTAAGTATGTGTAAAACTGATTAAAAACGCCTCTTTCTAGAATCTTAACGACAACTGAAAGAACCGAAATGGGTCTATAGTTGTTAGGGATGGCTTTGGGTCCCTCTTTATGTATGGGATAGACTTTGGCTTTTTTCCAGTCTGACGGTAGGATGCCTTGCCTGATAGATAAGTTGAAGATATGTGTTAAAGGCTCTGCTACGGTTGAGGCGCAATGTTTCAAAAGTTTGGCCGGGATGTCGTCTAGTCCACTAGCCTTATTAGTTGGTAGTTTTTGGATGAGATTATAAATATCGTTGATGTTAAATTCCTTAAGGTCAAACTCCGAATCTGTTCGTTCAATATACTGTTCCGCAAAGTTTACATTAGAATTAGGAATTTCGGACGCCAGTTTGGGACCGACCTCTACGAAATGGTTGTTAAAAACATTGCTTATTTCTTTTGGGTTCAGAACTTCGGATTTATCTCCCATAACAGACATAGGCTGCCCAGTTGTTTTGTTTTTCTTAGAGAGGATAGTGTTGATTCCTCTCCAAGTCTCACGCATTTTGCCTTGATTTTCTAGGAAGTATGCCTCATTTAAGAAATAGAAAACGTTTACCGTGTTTACATAGCCTGATGCAAACACGAGGGGAAGTTTGGGAGAATTCTCAAGTTGTTGTGTAAACCCGAGACCGAAGGTCGAGGGTTTACACAAAAACTTGAGAATTCTCCCAAACTTTCCCGAGCGTTTGCACCAGGCTATGTAAACACGGTAAACGTTTTCTATTTCTTTTATAAAATAGACGCAAGATCGAGCGCGAAACGATTTCTAAAAACTTTTTCGTAAATGTCAAACGCGAAATTCTCCATACATTGTAAAATGTCAATCATATTCGCTTGTGAAGTTGGCCGTGTTTGCTCTGCGTACGAATCGGCATGGAACAAGAGGCGAGAGAAAGTACTAGTGTGATTTTATGCTCCCAAAACTAGCTTTTTAAAAGACAAAAATGCAAAATAATAGGAAAACCTCAAAGTATTGATCCATATCGGGCTAGACATGCAACGAAAATCGTCCTGGATTACGAAAATCGACACGAAAACCACTTTAAACAAAACTGCTGCGAATTCAAAGACGAACTGGACAGCCGAAAAGCATTAAGCTTTACAGAAAAGATAATTTGTCCTGCCTGGAAAAAGTGTTGTTGTTTCGGCCATGATATTCTGGGACTGAGGAATCTCTTGCTGGATATTTGGAGCCAGTACTTGTAGTTCATGGCTTGGAATTGCTCGGCTCGAACTGACAGTGACAACTTCGATTAGCAGGTTTGTGCCTTTGTATTGTTTCAGATCTTTATTTCCCATCGTCAGGCGTCATACTCGACTATTTGAAAGCCAGAGAATGTCGGATATCGATTAGAGCTTATAATCTATATTACTTTGATGTGGAGATGGCTGTTTGTGTATCTTTCAATGCAATTTTTTTTAATCCAAAAAGAGTACTTTCGAGTCTACGGGATGCTAGCTAGCACTAGCAGCCGTGCGAGATTAGAGCTTCAGAGTTCTGTAGCTTCTCGCTTGTGTATTTCTTTTTAGTCACATTTTCTTGCCAGCATCCCACTCTGAATGAAAAAAAGATTTCATAGACTGAATCGAACCAAAACGGCTAATATTTTTTTATTTCTACTGATTCAATGTGATATATATCTTATAAAGTTGCAGTGTCTGTAGTTTTTGTCACCGGCGTTTGAAAAAAACGTACTTGAATAAACAACAATTGACCTTCCCACTCTGACTTTGTGTACTTGATTATTAGCACTTTGTACATTTTCTGAATGTTTCTAGTACATGTATTTTATTATAATTGTTTTTCTATAGTATCTGAAGTAAATATTTAAACTTAAACGTTAACAGAAGTAGTGTATTTTGTGCGTATTTCATCGAGTTTGCTAATGAGGCAGTTGAGCTCCGACTGACTCAATCTTGTGAAAATTCTGTCCAATTTAGCTTTTTTTCTCCGTAGGTTCTTCTGAACAACCTTCCTTTAGAAAACTAGTTACATGTGTTTTTAAGTTAGTCAGTTATTTTCGCCATTTTTTGCAGAAAAAAAGCAAAAACTACAATGTATGACGTCATTTCCATGTTTACATAGCCTCATGCAAACACGGCTTTCAACCAATCAGAGCGCGCGTTTTCTTTGGGTTATTTTATAAAATATGATACTTTACTTTGTTTGATGGCAGTGTTTAATTGGTTTTTGCATTGTTTGTACGCATCCCAATTAGCTACGTCGTTAGTTATAGTAGCTGTTCTTTTTAGTCTGTCTCTTGTATGCATGAGATCTTTTAATGGAGTTGTTAGCCACCGAGCGAATGAATTTCGTATCCTTCTTCGTGTGTTCATAATTCTGAAAACACAAATATTCTCCCAAGTGCCATGAAACTTTTTCCATAACATACTCAGTATGTGTGTTCACTCCTACAGAAAAATCATAATATTCCATGAAATATTTAATTTGGTCTTCTAAAAGCCAAAAACCTAGGAGAATGTTTGAGATCTATTGAATGCATGAGATTTATAAGCGGAGGAAGATTAGTGATTTACCAAAGCCCGTACGTAGATTCACAAACACATCGTTTCGATGAATGAACGATTCCAATGCTTTCTTCTGCTCTGGATATAGCTTCGAAATTCTGAAAACTTTACAAGTCGGTCGACACAATGCTCAAGTTCTTCCCCAACGCCATTCAGAAAAATATGCGAGCACATTCCTTAAAATCCAGACTTTGCCAAAAGTGTAAAGTTCGCTCTGATTGGTTGACATTATGACGTCAGGAACACGAAAGTCTATGAAGTCCATCAGACGGGGAGGGGGAGGAAGTGAGCGGACGACCTCGTACCGTCGAAAAATCAGGCTATGGTTTCTTTGGCTCCTTTACTTTTCCCAAGAGTTCCAGAAGACCTTTGCTTTGCTTTTCGAATGTTTTATCCTCGTCGCCAATGTAAAGTCCGTCTCTTTAATGTAAATAAACACACATACAAACTGATCTTGTATCCGCCATCTTGCATTCTCCCCAGACTCTCAACTTCTAACTAATACGTCACGTGACCGGAAGTGGTTTAAACCGGAACTAGATATTACACCATCGACATTTGATAAAATCGTAAATATTATGTGAGCACAGAAAACCTACGAGCCGTGGAGATGTCTGGAAACTCGAAGCAAACAACTTGGAAAAAGCAGGTATACTAATCTATTGACGATATAAACTTGTAAACTTTATTTGTTGAATCAAAGATAGTTTCATATTGATGTTGAAAACTATTTCAAGTCTGATGTCAATTTAGAAAGTAAGATCGTTTTCCATTTTGATTGTATCGAGCATACATTTTAGTCTACGTTGAGTCGGATACGAACTGATGCAAAACAAAAAAATTGAAAGCTACAAATGTACGTGTTCAATTACAAGACCTTAATAAAACCTGTTTGATATTGGTGAAAAATCTCAGTATGTATATAATAAACAAATTACAAAATGGAAAGTGCTTTTGTATGGTATTACGCTCGTACCTCGCTCGTTCGTTTTGTGAAAACAAACTCGTGCGTAAATACCATAAGTAATCTCTATATCTTTTCGGGAAGATGATAATAATAATAATTGTTTTTATTCTTCACCAAGCCATAAAATACTGAACCCTTAATGAATGCATGGTTCCGAGGGAAACAGTGAGTTCCCGATATGGAGTCAAGTAAAATCCATAATATATGACTTGGTAAATAATGAACATAATCTGACATAACAGATCCTCTCTTGGCGAAGTTGTTGTAAATGCGTACATGCACTCCTTCGGGCATAACGACATTCGCCACTCCTGAGAACTGTATCGTTGCGTAGCCTTATACGATTCCCATGTTTTACAACATAAATAAAGTTACAAAGTACGCTCAGGGTAAAGCATGGGTCTCAATATAACTGCCGCAAATCAAGATACAAACAAGATGTAACCTTGGCAATAATATCGCCTAAAATGTCATATGTAAGCAACTTGCAGCTATTTAAATTAGTAACCCTGCAAGAACGACGCCAGCATTTATGCCAGAAATTATTTTCATCCATTATAAGTTCTGAGACACATAAATTACATGGCCTCCTTCCACCTAGACATGTGTCCAAACATAATCTTAGGAAAAAGCGGACCTTTGATGTTCCTAGGGCCCGGACAAATCGTTTTAAATGCACCTTCATCCCGTCCATGTGTAATTCCTAGAGCAATTTTTACCATTACGATACACTATATTTTTAACTTATGTAGATATTGATTGTGTTTATTTTATAGCTTGTAACACTAGTATAATTATTGTGAATTACGCAGTTCAGCCGTGAGGCTGCAATGTGATTATTATTAAACTATCTATCTATCTATCTATCTATCTATCTATCTAAACACGAGGGGCTTGTCTATCTCTTCGTGCTTCTAAGATATATTATTGACACTTTGACAGATTCGATAAAGTCACAACCTTGAAAACATGTGACCTGTGACCTATGACCTTTTATTTAAAGCAAATTTTAGAAGATCCTACTGTAGTACAGTTACAGTAAAAGGTTCAAATTCAGTGGGTGTATTAATGTAAGTGAATCAAGGTTAGTGTGCACACTGTGCTGCTCCAATTAGGGAAGGCGGTTGGTTATTTTAAGGGGAAGGCTAATTAAGGCACTGAATTGGCAAACATTTCAACAACGTATAATTTGATGGATAAACTACATGGTAAGCTGCATTTACTTAGTTCCATTGACTTTACTTCTAATTTTTGTACGCTTTACATTTCTCATGAAGCCTTGTATTATACTTTCCTGATAATGCGTTCCAAGGTCACAGCTTCAGTCGCCATGGAAACCAACTTATATAAAGTCATAGAATATGGTTTCAGATATATCGTGAAATCAAGGTTTACCAGTAAAATCAAACTAAAATAGACCACCCCTATACTCAATAGGAGCGTGAGGGTGTCCATCCACATCTAAATGTTCTTCCTATATCACATGGTGGCCATGTTGAGTGCAATGAGGATAAAACCCTAGTCTAACCTCGTTCTGAAACTGCTCAGTTCGAGGCTGGACCTTGGATGACCTATTGTTTGTAGCCAACATGGCCGTCATGTGAGATGGGTCAGTTACTGGTGTAAATCGTTAATTGCACTCGTATATTCATGTCGGTTCCTATGGTAACAGACTAACTGTTTGTAAAGGCTCCCTTTAGGTATTTAAGGGATCCCTTTGGTATGGCTTAAGAGCTATTGGATGACAGACGCTCCCCTTTAAATTTGGAATTCCACAAGTGGTCAGTGTTAGGTCCAACTCTCTTCACCCTCTTTACAAATGACCTTCCATCTTCAGTTAAATCTGGGGAGGTAGTTATGTACGCGGATGATACTACGATTTTTTGCTATGGCAAATGAATATGGCACTGAGGTATATCAGTGGTACATCAGTAACAAACTCACTCCGTACCCAGGGAAAGAAAAATGAAGCAATGGTTCTAAGCAGAGGATGCTGTATGGCCCCCCGGGCGTCAGTTTACATAGGTATCGATATCTCAGCAATCAATTCAAGTGGGTATCCAAGACACGGCTATTAGGCATGATCGTGGACGATAAACAAGCTGGACAGACCACACACTAGATCTTAAAAATAACTATGCTAAAAAATTAGACCTTACGAATTCTAGATTTTTACCTACAGAGGTTATTATATTACTATATATTCTAAGGTTATTTTATCATCTGTTACATATGGACGTGTATATACGTAGCGTGGGGAGATTGTAGCAATATTGACAGCTTCTATGCACTAGAGAGACTACATTACAGAGCAGCCATAATTATATTTAATATTGCTAAGGACATGGACTCAAGCATACTAAATACTAAATTTTTAATATATATAAGTTAAACATATCGAAATTTATCCATAAGGCTTATTTTGATAGGCTGCCTACGAGTATGTTGGACACATTAAGTAATGGTACGCGCAAGAGGTAGGCATTTCTAATGCATAGAATGTAAAAAGGTGCTGATTGTGGTATTGTTTCAATCATCCGGACCTCATTCGCTTAAACATCAAAACTAATCTATCAAAACTCGAAGAAAAAGATAATTTTCTCAGTTTCTTTAAACATATCTGAATTGTATCTAGTGAAAACTCTCATAACTTTAAAAATAACGAAAATTCAACATGGGAAACATTTTAATATTGAAAGCTTTCTTCGTTGTTTTGGACTCTACTGATTGGACGAAATGTTTTCACACAAATGGAAAGTAGTTTAAAGTGCTTCTAACCCTTCTTGCAATATTTATACCTATGAACCTTTGAAAGATTTTGAGTACTTCTACGAAGACGTATTTTGGTTTACAGAGAATACTCTATGTTTTACGTAATGTTTCAAAGCCCACAATGAGGACTCGACGGGATTTCAAAGTCCGCGAAATGCCGTCCAGTCCTCATTGTCAGCCTTAAAACGACATCAAAAACTACTTAATAGTTTCATGCTGTTTGGTGGTTGTGGGATAAACAACAAAATGATTTTAAAACTTCTGTCATTTAGAGTTCAGATGTTTCAGGCTTGTAGGTTGTACTTTCGTATTTACATATCGTCAACGTTGTTGTGATAGAAAGGCGACATGGAGGATAATGCATGAATTAGATTACGTCTACCATGGAATTGACCCAAGCTATATCTTAGGCGGGCATGGGTCGGGAAACTGAGGTCAATTTTTCACCATTTCAAACAAGCGTAGAATATAGAATATTCTATGAAGTAGAAGTACTCAAAACCTTTAAAGATTCATAGGTATAAAAATTGCAAGAAGCACAACAACAAAAAACAGTTTTAGTGGATTTGATTTATCATTTAAGGGTTGATGAGTTATCAGTATGAAAACAGAAAATTTCAACGTGCGGAAAGCTAATTGTATCTGCACAATAGAATTGTGCCAAGTTTTTACACGCGATCCAGGGCTACCATGCTTTAATACTCGATATATGTGTAACTAATATCTAAGGACAGCAGTATCATTCATTACCGTAGGCACCAAAGTATTTGCGGAAAATATATCAAATTTAGAAATCATTAGCGATTTTAATTTTAACTTCTGTACAGACAACACATTTCAGGCTCAACGAATATGTATGTATATCTATCTATTTATCTGTCCATCTAACGATCGATCGATCTATCCATCGATTTATCCTTACATACCCTTAAACGACCCTCAGGTGGGAGGCTTTAAGCTGCCTTTCTTGGTGGTCGGTGGATTGCTGCTGGTTGGTACACCAATATATTTCTACGCCATGTCGAAGAAAGGTAATTCAGTTGTAAATGAATAATACCGTAAAATTCCGCTTAAACCTCGCCCTCATATATCATAAATGTCACTAAAATTTAACAAGTTCCTATATTTCTAAAGTGTTCAATGTTTGTGGGAGGGTTACGAAAAGTGAAGAAAACAAAATCCGATGATTTGCATCAACGTAGACATCTTGTTGGTGTTATAGGCCCTTTGCAGCTAACAGTCACGTGCTGATATAATACTTCGTCAACGAATGAATTGAGCTCGTGATCCCCATGGGAAAGGCGTTACCATGGATGCTGGATAGCAAGCCATTTTTTAAAACGCTGTTTTAGAAAGATCGACAATCGATTGGAGGTAGAAAATAGCATTTACAAACAGGTTTTGCTAATATCAATACCGATCTCGTACAAGGCCTTTAATTAAATGAAGTCAGAATTTGTTTGCTCTCCAGTACAACCACGTGATTTTTTAGCTGCAAAGGGCCTATTTATCACTTATTCACTCTTCTTAATATTTATGCGCATATAATTAGCTACTCGAAAACACATCGTTTCTTAGCTGAAAAGCATAATGGCGTCGCGGAGGAAACATTGCTGTGTTCCTCCATGCATTGGAGACAAAAGGAAAAATCCTGAATTGTCCTTTTGACCTCAGGTGGACGCTGCGGCATCCCCGATGCGGAGATATGCGAATTAGATATGTGCATAAATATTAAGAAGCGTCAATAATAGGTTTCTTCATATTAACAATTACCTTTAAAGTTTTAAATGTTTTTCGAATTCCCATCTTGTCGAGAACAAAGTAATTATAAATCCTATTCCAATTACATAAAGTACCAAAGACATGAAGAAAATCGATCCCGTAGTTATTATATTTTATTTTATTCAATTATATTGTGCAATTAAAAATCAATTTGGAGAGCACGAACATATATTTTTTTCGTATCGAAGTCAGACAAAATTGGCAAAATCAGGCAACAAATTTGATTCCGTTAAATATATGCTAATCACATGCGTGACGTCAATTGGTCTGTGGATTTTATTCACAAAGGTAAAAATATGATCAACGACAAAACTTCTTTTGAAAAAAATATGGCTAGCTTCCAGGTTTCTCTAAGTAATACATATTTAGAATGAAAATGTAATAACTCGTATGCTTTTAGAATTTTCAAATTCCGATAAGACAGTTTTTAATTTACAGTGAAAAAACGTTAAGTGCAACTACGACGAAAATTTACCAGTTCAATTTGTCACTTTTTCAGTGTCAATAGGTCAATCATTATTATAAATATCCGAAAAAGTAAAAAATAGTCCCAAATGGGCATGTTAAACCACAAAATTTAGGAGAGTTTACCGGTAAAATCCTGTCCGCCATTACTGGAAGCCGTTCTCAGTATTCATCGGAAGTGATTGACGTGTTAAGTATATGACATCACTTCCGCTGAATAATGTAACGGCTTCCAGTAATGGTGGACAGGATTTTACCGGTAAACTCTCCTAAAAAAAATTGGTTTAACTTGCCCATTTGGGAATATTTTTTTACTATTTGGGATATGATTCACCTATTGATACTGATTGAGCTATTGACACTGAAAAAAGCTGGCAAATCGAAATGGTAAATTTTCGTCGTATTGGCATTGCAAAGGTGTTCTAAAATAGATATATGCGATTATTATCTTTTTCTTGAAGACATGAACTATTTTTTTAAAGTAGAATGCATGATTTATGTGAGACACATATTTTCACCACCTGTGGCGTCATAGAACATTTAAATCCCTAATAACTCGGTAGATATTTATCCTAGAGACTGTGCCAATCAAAAGCCAATCGCAATGTCATTGTGGCAACGTCCTTTACTTCACTGATTTAACGGATAATTGGACCTGAAAGGCGTCGTATAGCTAAACACTTAACAACGTCAACGTACAAAACTGATTGGACCTAAAGATGTAATTTCCCCAGTTCTTTAAATTTTCTGAAAACATATTTTCCTTAAATTTACAGCAAACGTTTTGGAGAAGCAGAAAGGAAAGAAAGGGTCAATGCTTCAGCCCTTTTGTATTCCTGGTATTGTAATAATGAGTAAGTATGGTTACCCCGGGGGGTTTCTTCAAGGTAAAAAGGGGAAGGGTGACCGTCGGACAACCTCGAAAAATACCCTGAAACTAATACCAAACCGTGAAACATTTCACACCCTAAAAATACCTCATGGTCTAAAAATCACCCCAAAATACGTTTGCTTTATCTGTGTTTATCCAGTTATTATAAAAAAGCGTAATCAAAAGATCTGTAGCTTTATTTTTTTTTGGTCCAAGTTTCATACCCTAAAAAAATACCAGCTCTTTAAAAAAAATTGATTTCGCTTGACCACCGCCTAAAAAATACCGGATCGCCGATTTCAAACCCTAAAAATACGACCGACGATCACCCCTACCCCCCCCCCCCCCCCCCCCCGAGCAAATTTTAACAACAGCAGCAAGAGCAACACTTTCCTTTGACAATTACTCAGCAAGTCATCGGAGTGGGAGGCCTAAACTAATGGACTAACCGGCATATTTGATGCGAAAGTTTCTTAATAACCTTTCTCCGGGGGGGGGGGGGGGGGGGGGGAGACTTACATGAAAAATAGGTATGTATCTGAGACCAAGAGCCTCAAACCCTGACCTTGGTTTGACCCAAAATCCGAGCTCCAATACCCTGATTGCCCCCTTTTTTTATGGGGGAAAAAATTCTGATTGCCCCTATTTAAATTAAAAACAAATAAGTCCTGTGAAATAAATTGTTCGCCTGTTCCTAACTTTCTAAAAAATACTGAACCCCGACCCTGACTGCACTCAAATTAAACTCAAATCCTGACCCTGATCTGCCCAAATCAGGTCAAAATCCTGACCCTACCTGCCCAAACTGAGCTCAAAACCCTGATTCACCCCCGTGGCACATACATAATACGTTACAAATAGGAATCCCCCCCCCCCCGGGACAGCTTTCTAGAAGTTCGACATGTTCAAAATACACATAAAAATTTTGTGAATAAACATTTTTAAATTTCCCTGCAAAACCAGCTGCCGTTTACAGCTTAAAGTAAAAACTAAGAAAAAACGGTAAGTACTAGACAGAATGGTCAGGAATAAGATGCGATAATCAGTGCCTGTATTGGTTTACTTGACATTTATTTCAAAGAACAGGAGCATAAAAGTACATAAGTTTAATGAAACGGAATATTTGTTCATCTATACAGTCATGAGAAAGTTGTTCGCACGACCATTCTTACATCGATGGATCTGGACTTAGCTTTCGGTTATATTTTGTTGTTTTGGTTCATATTGGGACACCCAATCATAATGGAATAAAGGATTTCTCCAGAATCTATACCGAAAAATCGTGGTATTCGATCCAGTCATTTTACGCTCCACAAAAACTCAACAAATCAGCAATCCAAGAATCACGATCCATGCATGCATACGAAAACATAGCAATATTGGCGAGTTTCGTTACAAGTTGCTAGCTCAACATATTCGTGTAAAATTAGAGATCGAGAACATCCGAAGCTTAATCTTAATCATAGCCTGCGTTGCGGCTCTGGAGTATCGGAGCGCAGCGAGCGGAGATTAGGGGGATTGGGGCGAGAAAAGGGGGAGGGGGTGGGGAGGAGAGGAAGAAAGGGCAATCCCTTTATGTAGGACGACACGAATTTTTACCAAAAATACAATAGAATACAACACAATACAATTCAATACAACAATAGAACGCAACACAATACAATACAATAGAATACAATTTGGTAGCAATTTGTGTCGTCCTACATGAAGGGACGGCCGAAGAAAGCCTGCCGGCAAGCCATGGTTATTTTGATATCCGCCCACTAATTAAAAGGCATAAAATTAGTAAGTAATTCGACCGATTCATCCAATCATGCGATGGAAGCGAAAACCATGTTTAATATCAGTCAAACTCACGCGTGGAATCTCAAGGAATATCAACTCGAGCGTAAAATTCGAAAGAAAAAATATACGAACTTGGATAATGTCATCTGAAACTCCGAAAAAAACATATGAAGACATGGCCGGCCTAAATCCAAACCTGTAAATGTCAACGACTTTTGCAGTATATGTAATGTATGTTTTAAGGTAGCGTTCGGGAATTCAAATATTTCCACCTCGAGAATCTGTTCAAGCCTTCAGAAAGAAAAGAAAGCCGAGGCTTTAACTAATTCTAGCTGGTGCCTGCAAAATTATTGATCTTCATATCCCGAAATCTGCTGCTCTATCAGAGAGAGTCTGTCGTTCCTGAGGAAGGAAGATTCGAAATGCAGTAGAGAACTACACCTTTGTTGGAGAAGGTTTACAGGATAAAGATAACTAAGATAAAGAGGACTCGTTGCCAGTAAAGAACACTGCCGACCACAATAACACCGGAACGAAGTTCTGCCAAAAGAAGCGCTAAAAACCATCCACGCAGCGTTACGAAATCATCAAAGCAGCTCCTATTTTCGGAAGCACAAGCCTGTTCCTCGAACACACCGGTCCATGTTTCAACCGTGTGCGTTTCGTCGAGCAAGACGCTTGTGGAGTTCAGATACAGGGTTCTTCAGTTGATCGCTAAATTCGCTCTCATTACTTCTTCTGCAAACTAAACAGCAATTTGAAGTTGCACTTCTGTAGTTCCTCGGGTTTTAGGTATGAAAGTTCGGCAACAGGATAACCTAAGGAACTTAACTCAGGTGCAATCGATCTTTCACTATACACTATACTAGCCAAAGAGCACTAACCAAAACGACAACCTGGCATCATTTTCGACGTCTTTAACACTAGTGAATGCTTGGAATATCCAACATTCTCCAAACCCATTTGTGATTACAGCTAAAACATCTCATCTCTAATGTCCTTGCTCCTGTTCTTTCTTTAAATTCATCGCTGAGGGAATTCTCGGTATGTTTGTCGCCATACTAATTGGTTTCTGCTCTTATCGCGTGCCATGCATGAATAAAATTTAATGATTTCTGTCAATCACGCATTTTAGCCAATAGTAATACGCGGCCTTCTGATGCCGAGAGTTATTAAAATAACATGTTAAGGCCTGGTTCAGGGGTCAAATTTCGGGTAAAAACAATTTTCCTTACTTAAGCTCAGCCGAGTATGGTAAGTACGCCAAGTTTCTCACGATAATAGATATCGCCATTCTTGACTACCTTAGTGGTTTGTGTGTAGTAAAACGTGTCACGTGGTCTATCACGTGACTTAGAACACGAAATCAGTAAATCAAAAACGCGGCTCTGAGTTTAAAACAGCGAGGATGATGAGTGGATATGTTTAGTTAAGGTTGAAGCCTTTTACCTAAATCAGCTTAGAAAAGATGACTACAATGTTTCGTTAACGAGTAATTAAGGCGAAAATGTGCAAATTAGGTCACGTGACGTTTTGTACCCTTAATATCTCCTTATCTTTACATGATAGTCATGTTTTCTAAGCGTGGTCTGAAACACTGCGGGAGGAGTAATGTTTTAGCAGGGTTACTTTATATTCATATGTTATCGTTGAAGCCGCATTTCACTTAAACGATTTTATATAATTATGACGTCATCGATCACGTGATACGACAACCATCCACTCAACAAATTTAAGGAAGGTAATATTAGTATTATGGTGTAATTAAATTTTGTTTAAACTGTTATTTCTGTCAGAAAACATTTTTTAACGTAAATCTATTTTCCATTAAATGAACCAGGCTTCTGTCTTCCTCTCCTCCCCACCTCCTCCCCCCTCTCTTTTGTTTTCCCCCTAATCTCCGCTCGCAGGCTATCTTAATCATTGTGGTGTTTTTTTCTTTATGTTTCAGTATTCGCGTGTTCATCTATTTTTGTTTTCATTGGGTTTCTAGCCGCTAATTTGGCAAAGCATCTATCTAAGGTAAAAGAAGTACATTTATTTATATATAACTCGAAAAGGTTGCAAATTCCTCCACCGTATTGTAGACATTTCTGTTATTTAATTTCATTTAATGTAACTGTTTTTCCTTATGCCAATTGATCTTTCTGTTAACCTAATATACTGAGTTTCTTTTTAATGTGCGTATAGTTTGGATTGAACTCCACGTACATTGGCTTAATCTTCGGCATGCAAGCGGCGGTTTACGCAATAATAGCTCCTGTATTTGGCTACATTAATGATAAAACGGTGAGTTTTGCCATAAATAGTAGTTAAGTAATGATTCGTCAAAAGATGAATGAAGTTATTTTGTAAATGGTTCTATATTGTATATTTCCATCCAAATTTTGGCGGGAAAAGTGCTGTTTGAGATGTCCTGAATCAAAGTTACAAGCAGACAATAAGGGAAGCTGTGTGCTGTTGGTCAGTTTTACTGTGAAAACATAAAGAAAACACCATCCAGCCAATAGGAAAGGGAAGACAAAATATATTTGAATCACAAAATGTGAAAACTTCATTGAAATCAAACCATAGTTAGTTTGATCAAAACTAAATAAAAGCTTCAAAATTTATCTAACTAGAAATGGTTTTCGGTAAAGTGCCAACGAGAAATTATTTCAAATGACAGAAGTGGTTGTTAGAAAACGCCAAGCATTTTATGCGTTCGTGATAATACTTGTACATGTACGTTAGTATACTGTAAAATAGTAAAGTAAAGCAAAAGTAACGCAACCTTATTTAACGTCGGTAACTCGTGACAGTCTCGTAAGAGTTTGATAAACTTGAGGCTGATGGTGCACTCCCACTTTACCTTCTTCCCCCTCAGAGATGTACTAGCTACTCTGATCAGAGAAAAGTCTAAGCAGATGTGCGCCGATCCGACACAGAAAATCGAACTAGGGACCACATACTCAATATACTTTCATAATGGCCGCCTCCTAATTTACATAATTTTGAAGATCAAATCTGTAAAGGGAAACCAATGCTACCACATGAAAGATCACATTAAAACTAGTAATTGGTTTGAATTTTAGAGCAATGTGGAAAACTGCTGTCGAGCTATGAGCATCTCTAATGCAGATAAAACACTAAAGCGAGGCTATAAAGGCCTCCGTTGTTTTTCTCATACAATTCTCTCCAATTTCAACTGGCTGTAACTTCATTGTTTTATAAGCTACATCACTCAACTTTCACAAGATCACTAATGTCGACATGTTCTTTCACATGGCAATGTTCGTATTTTCTATAGATGTGGAAAAACTACCGAAACGGAAAATCACATATGCAAATTAAGAGGCGAACATTATGAAACGATGGGTAACCAGTTCCTGTAAAAATTAGTGCTGGAAAGATAAACAGTGGGGAAGATAAACACCGGTATTATCAACTAAAGTCGATTAAGGTCTGCTAACCGCCGTGGGAAACGAGTAGCAGCTGACACTGGCCCTTCGGTTTATAAAGTGTTGAAAGCATGATTACCGCTGAGGAAACATGTACTCGGATCAATTAGGATCAAAGGAAATTGCGCCAATATTAGAAATGCTAATATATATATATAGCTGTAACAGGAACGATAAAGAGTGTTGATGAATAAACTAACAGAACATGTTTATCTAAATGTGAGTGAATACATGGATTCTGAAATTGAATGAACGAAGAGCGTTCATTAACACCGTGAGGTGCCAAACTGTCTAATTTGAAAATAAAGTTACCGTGTAGGACGAAATTTTTGCGGGAGGAAAATTTTGCGGATTGCCGACTCAATTTGTTTTGCGGGAGGAAATTTTTGCGGATCGAGACAGATAAAATTTCTGCTGGGAGGAAATTTTTGCGGATTTCTGGTCAAGTATAAATAAAATTCAAGGCAGTATCGGTATTAAATTGAAATTTTACTTCCTGACTTACAATTTCGACGGGAAGTTTCTATAGTTGTTGTTCTAGCGCCAACATGAACATAAACAACGATAAAACCTGAGGGAATTATTGTACGTTCTTGTAAAAACGTATTAGTCGATTATGATAACAGTCTCCGTTTCTTTTGAGGACGTGTCTGGAGTTGAATCGGGAATACAGATGCCTGTTGTGCCGGTCGCCTCGGACTATGAGAGCACGCTTTATTTGCTGCAGGAATTAAGTCTGTAGATTAATCCATTGCGTACATGTACTTTGGAATTGACTGTATGTTGTCAGTCTTTATTTACGACAACTGACGTTGAACGTGACACAGAAGCGGGAAAGTACGGTTTTCCGTGAGAAGCCGGCTATGTGAGAAGAAAAATGTATTTTATTAACTTTGGCTGGCGTTTCCTATTATGTTCAATGTTAAAAAGTTGCTGTTAACCCGATATAACTGGTCATTAAAACAAGATTTACAATTTTTTCTCTGGGTGTATACTTTTGCGGCGGAAAATTTTGCGGGATTTTTTTTCTGCGGGAGTTTTTTTTTGCGGATCGAAGGAAATCCTCAAAATCCGCAAAAAATAACTCCCGCAAAATTAAACTCCTACACGGTATGTTCTTTGTGTTTACGGGTGTCGGGAGTAGATATGTGTGTAAATAATGTGCTTTAGTGCTCCTCTCACCATATTGTAACTAACCCTAGCCGGTTCTACTAATTATGACTGCATGTTTACAGTTAAATGTGAAGTTGAAGTTGGTTCGTACACATTCATTTAGGAATAAAGCAGAAAATATTAGGAACGTCTGCACCTTCATCATTGCAATTAGCACCTCTAAATGATGAAACATTATATATTTTATATTTTTGGGAGGTGGGGGGGGGGGGGGGGGGGAGGGGGGGGTGAGCTTTTGGCTATGTTTTGAGCAGTCAATTGCTTAAAACCTTATTCAGTCCTTGTATGTACACCTTGATTAAATGTTTTCACTCAGCGTGTTAGCTAGATGCTTTAAGGATAATTTATACTCAATAAATCGCTTATGAACAGAACCGGCGAAGCTCACCTTTACAGCATGCAGAAGTAGTTCCGATAAAGCCAAAGTGATTTTCCACATAGCCGAGCCGGCGAGTACGATTTATACAGCACGAAAAGTGTGACCACTTGGCAAAAGTATTTTTAGAAGAAGGAATGTAAGTAGAACACAATATTGCATTATTGGAACTACTGCCTTTATTATGAGAAAATACTACAACTAGTCTCAAACTAATTCAAACAATGCAATTGCCAGTGACCCGAGTGAACTTGTCGATTTCATTACACTGAATTGTGGTGAGAAGAAATATTCGAAGGCACCCAAAGGGCCCATAAACTCTTCTAAAACAAAACGAAAATGGTGCAATAAACATTTCCTTGAGCTGGTTTTCATTTTCTGGACTGGAAATTGTTAAAATTTCAAAACATATTAACTAGAGGCTGCACGCAGCCTGTAATCGGGCTGTATTAAAGTGCGTTACATCCATTTTAGTGTCACGTAATTTTAAGTGTTGAGTAAAATATTGTCCTCTGCTCATTCTTTCCTTTTTTGTCCTCGTCCCATTCTTCCCGGCCTCATTCAATATAGACCATTTGCATCAACTGGTCACATGATCTTGTCTGATAAGAAATATTAGCGCTAGGTTAAAATCGATGCCAGAAATGGAAAGAGCATGATAATTTAACTGTTTTTGTGCTGGACTGCAAACCTAGACCACGATAGAGCTCGAACTATAATTAGTAAATAAATGCGGCTCGTGTTAAATGTCGTGTTAAGTTATCGTGTGAAGTATTTGTTAAGTAAACCGCTATCGTCCATATAATAATATGTTTTATCTTATTTATGTATGAATAAAGACTTGTTGTTGTCCATCAAAGGCAGCCCTGGTCTAACCGAAGGTAGCGTCGTTCTTGTAAACAGAGTATAAATGTTTTCATCTCGGTTTCGTTCGGCTAGGAAAACGTTCTCTATTGACTTTTGGATAATATCGTTATTCTGTTCAGTTATATTTTTAAACACATAACTTCTCCTTCGGAAGCATTTTTTTGTAAAACCATTTTATTAATCAAGACTCTTTACTGTTTCTACTGCAGATATTAGCATTTATATTGTTAGTGCAATTTCCTTTGATCACTGATTCGAGTACATGTTTCCTGTTTACTCAGCGGTAATCAATGCGCTCAACACTTTATTAAGCCGTTTCTCCTCCCACGTTTCCTTTTTTGGCTCTGACGAAGGGCTAGCGCTCGAAATCAGGCTTCAGCTGCTACTCGCTCTACACAGCGGTTAACATACCTCAATCGACTTTTATTTGATTATACCAGTTCAATAAAAATTGAACCTGGTTTGAGTCTTACAAGGGTCTCCGACTTTTCTCGCAAGCCGAGGAGGCACTGGAAACGAGGATGGTGTCGAACTCTACTGTCTGCAATATTATGCCCATGCGCAGTGGCGATCAATTTTGCACGCAATGTTTCTGTGTGTGATTGTGCATCAAGCTAATTTACGTTGTTTCATTCTTTTTTAGGGAGGTAGTCGTTTTGTTCTTGTGGGTGGTTTGGTTGCAGCTGCCTTGTCTACCCAGTTGCTTGGTCCAACGCCACTACTTCCATTTCTACCACAAAGGTTCGTTAAAAAAATATGGACATTTGATTGAAACAACGACAATCATCGTGTTCAGTGATATTCACTTTAATTTGTTGGTAGTCAAACTATGCGAACGCTCAACAACAGCTAGAACCACAGAGGTTTTCAGTGCCTGAGTTCAGTCATGAAGGTTTGATGGAAGTGAAACTCGTATTGAACAACGCCAACATTATGTTCAGTGATGTTCACTTGGTTGTCGATCAACCAATCCAACATTAAACACCAGCTAGTACAATACAGATGCTCAGTACATGATGAGCAATGAATGCTTGTATTAAGTATCGTCCAAAATCCTGGAACATCACTGAACAACGATCAACAGGGTCGCAAATTTGGATAATGTTGAACATTGTTTAGTGCTAGTTCACGAATGTTTAATATAATTTAAACTTCTTCTGAACATCGTTAAACACCATAGAACATCGCAAAACAACGATCAACAGCCTAACATGTTGGATTGGAGAATATTGGACATTGGCAAAGACATGATGCATTGGGCTTTCAACATGTGGGCCTAATTCGAGACCAGACGTAGTTCAATTCTTTCCAAAAAATATTGAGGAAAATACCAGAACAGGAAAACTAGCAAAATAAATTGATATCCTGGCTAAAATAATATACAGTTGTATTTGTGTTGCTCTCGGTCGGGTCCTATCACGACAAAATCGATTTCGTTTGTAGAAAAAGTGCTACGCATAGTAGATGTGCAATGGGCGCGCTGGCTGGCGGGCGCGCTCGAACGGACGAAAAGGAAGCATTTTCCCCCCATTTTTTTCCAACCAGCACGCGACAGGTTTTTCAGGGCTGTTGTCTCTCGCAGCAAACGCATACGAGGATTTTGTTGTATTCTCTCCTGCTAAAAGTGTCGCTCATAACTTACACATATGTGATATACTCTTCATATCTTCTCTCAGGAAAGTGTGGCTGGCGGTGATCTCCGTGATATTCAATGCGACGGCTTCAGCAGCGACATATATCAGTTTCCTACCTGACATAATGAAAACGGCTAGGTGAGTACGATAGCAAAAGGTGATTTGCGTGATGGCGCGGTATTGAAGTAATGTTTCAAAGGCGACAACGCGGACTGGACGGGATTTCCAGTCCGCGCAATTAGTTCGGCTGCGCCTCAGACTGGAACTAATTGCAAGGACTTGAAACCCCGTCCAGTCGGAATTGGAGGCATTGAAATGACATCTCTGCTCATTAACTATTTGGGAGGCAACTTGTTTGTCACTGAAGATTGATCCATTCTACTATTTCTAGTAATGAAGTAGCTTTTGTTTCTCGCCCTTTGGGATTTGTTGAGACTGGAGTACGTGAATTATAATATCAAATTTCAGAATTTAGTTTGTACAGTTGTAAGACAACGCCGGGAAGTCAGCATGGCTTGTCGTGAGAGCGACGAGGAAGACTTCCGATTTCTAAAATGTTTTAGGAAAGTGAAAAACAGCGGGGAAGAAGAAGAAAAGTGTTAACAAATGCTATGCCCCTGTCAAACCGTTACAAGAACAACTGGGCAGTGAATATGTTTCAAGAATGGAGGCAGACAAGAGAGAACTAAGTTGCCGCTTTGGAGGCCACAAGCTTGGACATACCGCTACAAAGCATAGAAAACCTTTATGTTGAGATGTGCCGATAATTCGAACACATGACGATCTTTGAAACCCCGAGAAAGTACTGCAAGGTCTGGATCAAAATTAATTCAGTCCTTGGACTGGAAAGAAATTATATGAATGTACTCCTGGGAGTTCTGGGTGTACCGTTCCGGGGTTTCAAGGATCGTCATGTGATCGAATTCTGGGCACATGTTTGGCTGGTTACCTCATGAATAATTAATTAGTATGAGATTAGACTTTCTCAAAGTCCTTTAATTTTTTGACCGGTGACGTAGCAACAGCAATAGCCAATAGAAAGCATGGAATAGGAAGGAACGTCGTGAAGCGTGAAATCTTACAGTTTTAGCTTTTGTGAAGCACGATCAAACGAACTTTGACGATGAGATCGCCACGTGAAAATGAAAATTGTCACCTTTTCCTAATCCACACGTCAATCAATTTTCGCGCCCGAAAATTTAATTAGATTAGAATCCTCACAAGGCCTTTCTTCGCTCGAAATAAATAAAACATAAAGAGGTCGACTTGTGGCAAGTTTAGGTATTGAACTACAGCTTCCAGATTCTAGACTACACAATGAACTTATTGTTTTGTAGTTGTAGTTAATAAACGATTCGCAGTTGTATCGGATGTCATTATGCATATCGCCTATGTGACAGTACCAGGGGCTCATATCCGAGTTCTCACATGTGTGGAGACTGGTACGAGTATACGGCATGAGAGCGAGGCGATGTGTGAGGGAAAATGTTTTTACAATGGCGTGGCCACATAAACATTGCTTAAGACGAAGATTACACATTTATTTACCATAGGGAGATATGTGGAACTATAATTTTGATCTGTGTGAAAAACGGCGTCCTCTCTATTATGGTACAGTCTTCAGTTGGTCGGTTTGTAGGCGGGAAACTTGGACGGTTATCTTTTCAAATATTAAGCCGATATTTTCTGTAAAACTAAGTGCTCTGTGAATCTCTTTGCAGAAAAGAAGGCATGTCGGATGATTCCTCAACTGACGGCGTTATTTCCGGAGTTTTCTCAGCAATGGCGAATGTTGAGTAAGTTGATCTAGTATTAGGGGATCATGACCGCGCGGATATCTTTAATTAAAATATAATTACTTTAGCCAAGCGGCATTAAATATAACTGCTGCCAGCCATCTCATTATGCCGTTGGTCTCAGCAGTTATCTATTTACAAATATAAAAAAATATACAAATAATAGATGGTTCTTCTTCTTTCGGCTATAAAAAAATAATGCACGCTTCGGATTCACGAGCATTTAGCACCTTTTCAAGAGCTCGAAAGTGCATTATTTTGTTATAGAACTGGTAGAACCATCTTTAATCTGTTTTAGAATATAAACTTCAATCTATAGCTAAGGAAATTAAGCTATCTAAGAACCCGCGTAAAAATATAAAAGCAAACTGACGGCAGCGAAAATCCCATTTTACTGTACTGGACTTGTTTACAACATTTCTTGTCGCTGATTGGTTGAATTGTGATAGTTTGATATTGATGATCTTATTGGAACAAATAACCTGCTAAGCAGAGAACATGTCAATCGATATACGTGAAAGACAGGAATTGCAAGAGCCGGCAAATGGGCCATAAAATTATCAACTGATCAAAACTGTTGCAGGAAAGAAAGTTCTTTCTTTTTACAATTTCTGGTCAGCACTGGAGAAATTAATCTGCACATTGTAAAAGTGTTGAAAATGCCTGATGGAAAGCATTCATAGAGAAAGCCGGCTATTTTCTATAACAACTGCATCGTTAGTTACACTGATTAATTACTGATTCTGTGCTTGGCCTGAAGAAGGATTTTTCTTTATTCCAAGGAACAGTGTTTAGCTGCTGCTCTGATGGCCATATTGTGTAGCTTTTGAGGCTCTCTTCGTTGGCATGGCCGCAATGATATCATGTTTTCGATTGTTCTATCAGTCTGTACATTTATAATGCATTTCATGTAATAAATAGTACTGATCGCAATGCAGAACTAACTCTAACTACTACTCTCTCCTGAGTCTTATTTACGTTATCCAGTTTTCTATTTCGGCACTTTCTCAGTGTAAACATGTCCTGAATTTGTCAAAGCAAAAGTACACTTAAAAAAACTTCTTTTAATTCTCCATTACGTTCACATGTATTTAGACTCGTTCTATGAATGATTTGGGATTTTAAATGGTTAGTGTTTTTTTTTGGGGGGGGGGGGGGGTTAGGTTTGAGAAGGTTTGTATGAAAATTTGATAAAATGAATTATTAATATGCTTACACTGAGAAAGCGCCTCTATTTCTGAAAAGCAGATTCGTTCGATTCGGCTCGTTCGATTAACCATATATATCCCAGAATAAGAATAGAGATGGAAAAGTCTCTGGAAATATTAACTGGTTCAGGCACATTTTGTAGTGTGAGCAACAAACTCGTGCTGACGTATGGTATTCAGTATAAAATTAGTGTTTAAAGTGGCTATAAATGTATAGCCACTTTAGACAATTTCTAATGATCATTCTGTGTATTGTTATTCTGGAATACAGTCAATTGAGCGTACCTCTCATTTAGAACCCAGTCTCTTCGTTGTTTTCGTATGTTAGCTAGCGGCCCCTCTGGATGTTTTGCTTCAGGCTACACTGCCGTGCAAGGTCAAGCTAAGGTGATAGGGACTGGAACGAACTGAAAGCAGTTATTGTCAATTGAATCTCTGGGGATTAATTGACAGCCAATAATTCAGTACGTTTCTGTTGCTTTTAATTCTAGATTGTTTGCTGGTGCTTTCATTGGAGGAATACTCGTCGATAGTTTTGGATTTCCAATGACGTCATCTGTAAGGTTTATCGATATAGACTAGACCCATTGAATAAATGGTATCCAATATAAATATGTATTGTCCTTGAGACTTTATCCTTGTGTTCACGTTGCCACACAAAAGCGTTTCATATGAATGTGAGACTAAAGATTACTAAACAATGGTTATTAAAATTGGATGCCATTTATACAATGGTTCTATTTAATCCTAACACTGGGAACACCGAGCGCTTTGTAGAAGTACTATCTTACCAACTGTTCTCATTCGCTTACCCAGATAATACACAGTATTGTTTCCATATTATAGATTGTATTCTTATTGCCCGCCCTCCCTCCCGCCCGCCGCAGCTTTTCAAGAATTCGAAGTTGCAAGAGTACACATTTTCAAACTGTCAAAAAATCAAGGTTGCAAGTTGCCAATATCACTATATGAACAGCTAGCGTACTGATATACACCGCATTCCCTTGTTTATATTATAAATATTTTATTAATTAAAAAGTATTCAATACTTCAACAATAAGTGCAATCTAAAATTTATACCGCATTCACACTAATTAAACACGACATTAAAAAAACATGTTTTTGAAATTATCGGCCGCCATCTTTGAATGTTGTTAGTTACACTGAGTTAAACTGAACTACCTCGAACAGGACAGTTTGTTAGTTTGGGCATTTTCATCGATTTTCAGATGGATCGATGCACCTCGCGCACAAGTGCGATAGCTAAAATCAAAGTATATTTGCATACATTTATTACAAACTGTGTAGAAACATAAGGTATTCAAGGAAATATTGGGTGTCCATATCTCAATCAAGCATCGAGGGAGGATCGACAATGCAGAGAAGTGCGTGAGCCCAAATATTTTATCATTATTGATTGTACACCAAGTAAGTATAGCTTAATAGTAAAATATTTCTTGATTTGTGTGTTGCGTCTAGGAGTTATAAAGGTTTATTTTCGTATATGCTAATGACGTGACGTCAAACAGGGAATTTACCGTCGATCATTTCCTTCGAGCTCCTTGTGAATGAAACTTCTGATTTAGACAACATATTTAGTAAAATGACTTATATAAGCTTCAAATACAATATAGGTGTTTATAAAAGGTATATGTCATCTATCTCTACCAGATAAATGTCATTCAATATATCTACTTGAGTGGATAATGGTTTAATATTCATCAGTGAATATTAGGAAAAATTAAAACTGGACGATCATAGTCTGACTGGCGACTCTTGTAAGTTTTACAACAGCGCGTGACAGGTTAGTTTGTGACAAACATTTGCATAATCGCGTGCCGTAACGGCTCATTGCACAAACCGCCTTACAAGACCTACAAGAATGCATTTTCTATAAATTAAGCAGAGAAATACCGAAAACAAATGTATACTATAATTCAAGTTGAAGCAGTAAGTAGTCTTCAATTTGGAGACCGGAAGAAATGCAGCGAAAGTGCGAAACGCAACCAAGTTTAATAATACCTGTTCAGGGAAACAGTGTTTTGACGATTTTTCGCTAGTTATACAAGCTATGCAAACCAACCTTAGCAAGTATGTTGGTATCATGGTCCTTAAAATTTCTGAACATTTGGTAACCATGGAAACCGATATTAAGGGTGCTGCTTAATTTTCGAAATGTTTTTTTTTTTCAGTGAAAAGGGGATGGTTAGAACGAATTTAGTTTTGTAGTATGTGTATCTAGGACTACATATACATATGTTTCCACCCATAATAGTTGTCGACCTATCAAATTAGCTGAGATAATAAAGGAAGTCCGTTGCTATGGTACCTGTTCCCACGGTCGCGTGATTCGAGGACAACCATTCCGGGCAGAAAAAGTTGTGGTCTGATTGTTAGAAATATGTGGTTACTTGTTTATATTTCCAACCGTTCTATGTACACCATTTCGGGAAAAAGGAACTTATTACAGTGTTCCCTTAAAGGGAACCTCGGCTGAAAAACAATGTTTGCTCTCAAGTGTTTGTTATGGATGCCTAAGTCTGTTTCTGTGTTTGTCTCCAGTAAATCGTACACTAGATGTCATTTATGCAACAATTTTCCTGTCGATAAAACTCATTTGAATTTCCTGCGCGCCGCCATCTTGGATATCATGACGTCACAGTGTTGCCCTATTGTCGCATAACAAAAGAGCTATCGTTTTCTGACAATAAGGCAACACTGTGACGTCATAAAATTCAAGATGGCGGCGCGCAGGAACTCAAATGAGTTTTATCGACAGGAAAATTGTTGCATAAATGACATCTAGTGTACAATTTACTGGAGACAAACACAGAAACAGACTTAGGCATCCATAACAAACACTTGAGAGCAAACATTGTTTTTCAGCCGAGGTTCCCTTTAAGATGGCAACCAAACACTTAAATAATTTCCGGCATCAAGCTACATCCTCCTACCGAATTTGGTTGTTCTAGCTTTAGAAATTACTGAGTACTGAATGAAAGTCGTATTTAACACCTAATTAGCATATCTGTGTGAGAACCCATACTTCAGAAATAAGTGGAAATAGGCAAATTAAAACTGTTGACTTTTTCAGCCACTGTTTTCATGCAGTTCAGTCAAAGTGCAAGTTTGCTGGAAATTACGAACTAGTTTTCTGGATTATAGCCATTCGCGTTGAATGAAAGAAGAAGGTATATCATGATATCAGTTGATGTGCACACGCGGACGGCGATGAGAGAAGAGCATTCTGGTTTCATTCAAAGGAGCGGGTTGTTGTCACTTGTTTTCCTATCAAGAACCACGAGGAAAATAGCTCAGGTTCCCAAATTTGCTGAACAAGGTCTTGTTGTGTTAGTTTATTGCTCTAAGTTAACGTTATATCCTTGTGGAAGTTTGTGATTCTTGAGGACCAAATAAACTCAAACTCAACCTGAATCTCGTAAAATAAACTTATGGATTGTTTTGAACACCTTCACGTTAAGCCATACTTATTAGTTGCTTCTTTGGTGGGTGTTGGAAAAGTATATTCTTTCATACAATTTATTTGTTCGTGCATGGGAAACATTGGTAAATATGCGAGCGGCCATTTTGGTTAAATGCCTTGTTTGTTATATTCACCTCCAATCGCTATTCAGGTGAATATAGCGAGATATAACGTAATTATCGATCAATCGATCGATCTCGATCAATCTCGGTCCATTCTTGGGCCGATGTTGTTTAATCTGTGTCTCCGACCTGCAAGAAAACCTGCCTGCATCTGTCACTACCTTTCAGTATGCTGATCACACCACTATCTATATACCCATTGCCGCCCCGCCGAACTGACAAAACAAGTCGTAGAACTAAACTCCACTCTAAATACCTAAATGCAGATGGCGCGTGTTCATTCGCTTAGCAACTACGCCCCTAATCTCGAAACTTCAGAGAAGACCCTGAAGCGAGTAAAGTAGACCAAACTGCTTGGTATCTGATTTACCCGAACACGTGAAATGGGACGACCATGTGAAACAACTCGCTAGATCATGCTATGTTATACATAGAATATTACGGAAAGTAAATAACTTCGCAGACTTTTAAGTTAGGAAACATCTTGTTGAGTTGTTAGTTCTTTTCAACATTGATTATTGTAACACTGTTTTCTATCCACTGCCCGAATTTCATATGAAGCACCTCCAGCGCTTGCAGTTTGCAGCAGCAAGTTATGAATCTGGACGATTTGTTAGAATTGTTTCTGATATTTCAAAGATAGGTTGGTTACCAATTAAAGACAGAAGGGATTGGCACTTACTTAAGTTATCCTTTAAATCACTGTATTATAATACATAGCCGTCTTATTTAAGCCTTATATAGTGACAGGTTTCACATTATCGTACGCTTCGCTGTAGCCCTGCTACCAGATTAGTTATTCCATTGGAAAAGCGAACCTTTTTAATATAATTAGAGTATTTGTAGTTTTATGGTAGATTTCATTACGCATTGTAACTTAGATTTAACAGGTGAAGAGCCACCTCGTGCCGGGATATACTGTTAATAAACCATTATTATTGTTATCGTTATCGTTATCTTTATCGTTATCGTTATCGTTATCGTTATCGTTATCGTTATTGTTATTATTATTATTATTATTATTATTATTATTATTATTATTATTATTATTATTATTATTATTATTATTATTACAAGTGGGTACCGCTAACGATAATAAAACACGCAAAATACAGTGGCTACTTGTTTTTTTAAGACAGAAACACAAGTTCAAATGCGTTCTGATCAATCTAGTTATAACATAGGATAAAACGAAAATGAATAGCGAAGTCTACACATGCAAAATGAGATCCCATCTCTGCTCCCCCTACCCCCTCACCGGCGCTGTAGGAATTGGGAGCAGAGTCTCTGCAGAGTCCGACCCATACCGGTCCACCCGTATGAGGTTCTCATATTAGTTCACCTTCAGCGGCGCTATTTATAGCTCAAATTGGAGGCTTCAATCATCCATGTGGGAGACATTCATAGATGGGATATGTAAGAAATAAAGGTTTCAAGGTGAAAAATAATAGATGGACACCTAACTTGTTTGCTATCAACCCGTGGATATCGAAGTCATTGAGTGCGTATTTATTTGTTTACTGTCAATGCGATATGCTCTCAATTGGATATCGTAGTAATACTGAAAATGTAACATAATTTCATGAAAATAGGGCTAGAAAATATGACGCCGCACCCCCCTGGATTCAATAAAATAATGTCAAAATTCGTGCTCTACTGCAAAAACTACTTAAGGTAACATCAATTGTGTTTCTTTATCTCTTGTTATTATTCATTTTATTATATCTATTATATTACACTAGTGGATACCGCTAACGATAATCCAACAGGTGTGTTAGACGCTAGCTAGGTCATAGCGAGTGTTGGGTAGTTGTATGGTGATTTTCCACCTACTAAGGCTCAAGTGGAATTTTGGAGCACTTCCCGTGGAAATAAGTGGCCTAAACATCGGTCGAGAAAGTTTCTCCTTGAAGCGATTGTTATTTTGCATCCAAGTGCATGGAATGTCATCACAAGCTCGCGAACCGACAGTCATCCGCAGTTCATGCCGCATGGCAGTTGTCGCGTCGAGTACAGAAACCATGGTTTTCACTCTGCCACATCACTTGATCCATTGTGATTTGAAGCTGCAACCTCATTCTAGCCACTTCTAAACGGGGGAGGGTTCCATTATGAACAGCAAAGGCATAGGATTTTCCACCCCTCCCCCCTCAGTTTTGCAAGGTTCGCATTTCTTACCCCAAATTTGGAACCTATATGTTGTGTTCGTCATGTTTACTATGAAAACCATTATTTTTAAGCTGCAACTTCATTCTAGCCACTTCTAATGGGGGAGGGTTCCATTATTAACAGGAAAGGCATAGGATTTTCCACCCCTCCCCCCTCAGTTTTGCAAAGTTCGCATTTCTTACCCCAAATTTCCAAGCAATATGTTGTGTTCGTCGTGTTTACCACCCAAACTAAGATTTTAACGCTGCAACGTTATTTCATCCAGTTCTGAACTCGGAAATAGCCAATGAAACTGTCCCAGCATGCTTTGCGGCCAAAACGGAAAGGGCGATGGATTTTTACGGGTAGAAAGGAACATCGTAGAGACATGGGGGTTTTACCAAAATGTTGCCCATAGAAAACTGCAGGGGGTCTTCTTAATTTGGTTAACATTGATGTTCAGGGGGGGAAATGACAGCCAAAATAAAATTTACAAATGGCTTAACCCCCCCTGGACTTCATTTGCGCGAATATTAACTCAAAATTTTAATCTAGTTGAATGAAATTACATATGATAGGCTTATTTTAATTCGCATTAACATAGCGCAACGTACCTAACATTAACACCTCCAAGCTAAAAATTACAATTATTCCCTACCCCACTCCCCCTGGAAATGGTATACCCATTTGTGTTAGCAAAATGTCTCCGGAATGTCATTCATGACAAAACTGATCGGTTTCTAAGTTTTCACGTTCAACACCGAAATACAGAATTGACGTTAACCAGCTGCCCAGACCCCGCTCGGCCAAGCAAAAAGCGAGAAAAAACGCCTTAACCCCCCCTGAACTTCATTTGCGCGAGTAATTACGCAAAAATTTCATCTAGTTGAGCGAAATTACATAAGATAGGCTGTTTTTTTATGCCATTAACTATGCGCTAGATACCGAACATTAATTATTTAATTAATTAATTAATTAATTATTTAATGATTGTATTATTTCTATGTTTATCGTTAGGAATAAAGGAACTAGTGGATACCGCTAACGATAATCCAACAGGTGTGTTAGACGCTAGCTAGGTCATAGCGAGTGTTGGGTAGTTGTATGGTGATTTTCCACCTACTAAGGCTCAAGTGGAATTTTGGAGCACTTCCCGTGGAAATAAGTGGCCTAAACATCGGTCGAGAAAGTTTCTCCTTGAAGCGATTGTTATTTTGCATCCAAGTGCATGGAATGTCATCACAAGCTCGCGAACCGACAGTCATCCGCAGTTCATGCCGCATGGCAGTTGTCGCGTCGAGTACAGAAACCATGGTTTTCACTCTGCCACATCACTTGATCCATTGTGATTTGAAGCTGCAACCTCATTCTAGCCACTTCTAAACGGGGGAGGGTTCCATTATGAACAGCAAAGGCATAGGATTTTCCACCCCTCCCCCCTCAGTTTTGCAAGGTTCGCATTTCTTACCCCAAATTTGGAACCTATATGTTGTGTTCGTCATGTTTACTATGAAAACCATTATTTTTAAGCTGCAACTTCATTCTAGCCACTTCTAATGGGGGAGGGTTCCATTATTAACAGGAAAGGCATAGGATTTTCCACCCCTCCCCCCTCAGTTTTGCAAAGTTCGCATTTCTTACCCCAAATTTCCAAGCAATATGTTGTGTTCGTCGTGTTTACCACCCAAACTAAGATTTTAACGCTGCAACGTTATTTCATCCAGTTCTGAACTCGGAAATAGCCAATGAAACTGTCCCAGCATGCTTTGCGGCCAAAACGGAAAGGGCGATGGATTTTTACGGGTAGAAAGGAACATCGTAGAGACATGGGGGTTTTACCAAAATGTTGCCCATAGAAAACTGCAGGGGGTCTTCTTAATTTGGTTAACATTGATGTTCAGGGGGGGAAATGACAGCCAAAATAAAATTTACAAATGGCTTAACCCCCCCTGGACTTCATTTGCGCGAATATTAACTCAAAATTTTAATCTAGTTGAATGAAATTACATATGATAGGCTTATTTTAATTCGCATTAACATAGCGCAACGTACCTAACATTAACACCTCCAAGCTAAAAATTACAATTATTCCCTACCCCACTCCCCCTGGAAATGGTATACCCATTTGTGTTAGCAAAATGTCTCCGGAATGTCATTCATGACAAAACTGATCGGTTTCTAAGTTTTCACGTTCAACACCGAAATACAGAATTGACGTTAACCAGCTGCCCAGACCCCGCTCGGCCAAGCAAAAAGCGAGAAAAAACGCCTTAACCCCCCCTGAACTTCATTTGCGCGAGTAATTACGCAAAAATTTCATCTAGTTGAGCGAAATTACATAAGATAGGCTGTTTTTTATGCCATTAACTATGCGCTAGATACCGAACATTAATTATTTAATTAATTAATTAATTAATTATTTAATGATTGTATTATTTCTATGTTTATCGTTAGGAATTATTATTACAAGTGGTACCGCTAACGATAATCAAACATTACATTGAAAATTTATCACAATTTTATGAAAATGGCAATGGAGAATATGCCGTCTGCACCTCCCCGCATTTATTTTTTAAACAAAATGATGCAAAAAAATGCGAGCTCTATTTCAAAAACTACTTCAGATAACGTCGGATGTGTCTCTTTATCTCGTGTTATTATTCATTTCATTATATCAGGAGCCCATTACCAGGAGCGTACCTATGTGATGGGTAGCGCCCACAGCACAGTAGACGATGTGGCTATTTATAGTCGCGAAGCCGGTTGGTATGCGATTACGGTGTCTTTTGTTCTCTTGCGCTTTAGTATTTTTAGCAGTTTGAACCGTGTTAATTACAATTTTTCAGTGCATCCTGATTGGTTAAAAATGACGGCCTTTGTTTCTTCTCGCGGGAAACACAAAGCTAAAAATAGCTACATCATCTGTTCTGCTGTTGGACAGACCTAATCTGGGAGATGCACGCTCCTGGTAATGGGCTCCTGATTATATGTATTATATTAGACAAGTGGATACCACAAACGATAATCAGACAATACTGAAAATGTAAAATCAGGATAGAAATAATTGTTATTTCGGTCTCACCCTCCTCCCAGCCAAGCCCCCAACCTCCCCCCTCCCCTCCCACCATGGTTTTAACTCTGCCACATCACTCCATGCATTGTGATTTGAAGCTGCAACCTCATTCTAGCCACTTCTAAATGGAGGAGGGTTCCATTATGAACAGGAATGATATAGGATTTTTCACCCCTCCCCCCTCAGTTTTGCAGGGTTCGCATTTCTTACCCCACATTTGCAACCAATATATTGTGTTCGTCGTGTTTGCTACCAAAAGCATTATTTTTAAGCTGCAAATTCATCCTAGCCACTTCTAATGGGGGAGGGTTCCATTATAAACAGGAAAGGCATAGGATTTTCCACCCCTCCCCCCTCAGTTTTGCACGGTTCGCATATTTTACGCCAAATTTCCAAGCAATAGGTTGTGTTCGTTGTGTTTACCACCCAAACTAAGATTTTAACGCTGCAACGTTATTTAATCCAGTTCTGGACTCGGAAATAGCCAATGAAACTGTCCCAGCATGCTTTGCGGCCAAAACGGAAAGGGCGATGGATTTTTACGGGTAGAAAGCAACGTCGTAGAGACAAGGGGTTTTCACCAGAATGTTACCCATGGAAAACTGCAGGGGGTCTTCTTCATTTGGTTGACATTAAAGTTCAGGGGGGGAAATGACAGGCAAAATAAAATTTCAAAATGGCTTAACCCCCCCTGAACTTCGTTTGCGCGAAGGTTACATCAAAAAATTAATCTAGTTGGATGAAATTACATATGATAGGCTAGTTTTACTTCCCGTTAACATAGCGCAACATACCAAACATTAACACGTCCAAGCTATAAATTACAATTATTCCCTACCCCCCCTCCCCCTGGAAATGATATACCCATTTGTGTTAGCAAAATGTCTCCGGAATGTCATTCATGACAAAACTGATCGGTTTCTAAGTTTTCACGTTCAACACCGAAACACAGAATTGACGTTAACCAGTTGCCCAGGCCCCGCTCGGCCAAGCAAAAAGCGAGGAAAAACGCCTTAACCCCCCCCCCCCCCTGAACTTCATTTGCGCGAGCGTTAACGCAAAAATTTCATCTAGTTGGGTGAAATTACATAAGATAGGCTGGTTTTTATGCCATTAACTATGCGCTAGATACCGAACATTAATTATTTAATTAATTAATTAATTATTTAATTATTTAATGATTGTATTATTTCTATGTTTATCGTTAGGAACAAGTGGGTACCGCTAACGTTAATCAAAAAATGGTTTCCACCTTTTGCAAACTTTGCCGATCTTATACAACATTCGCATACGATATGTTGTATTAATCATGTTTAGTACCAAGACTATGATTTTGATGCTGCAACGTTATTCAATCCCTTTCTAATGGGGGAGGGTACTACTATTAACATTAAATGCATAAGCTTTTTCACCCCTCCCCCCTTCTTAATGATGGGGAGGGTACCAATATTAACAGGAAAGGCATATGATTTTCCACTCCTCCCCACTCAGTTTTGTAAGGTTCGCATTTGTTACCCCAAATTTGCAACAAATATGTTGTGTTCGTCGTGTTTAGTACCAAAACTATGAGTTTTAAATTGCAACTTTATTCAACCCACTTCTAAATGGGGAGGGTACCATTATTAACAGGAAAGGCATAGGATTTTCCACCCCTCCCCCCTCAGTTTTGCAAGGTTCGCAGATCTTACCCCAAATTTACAACCAATATGTTGTATTTATCGTGTTTAGTACAAAAACTATGATATTAATGCTCCAACGTTATTGAATCCAGTTCTGGACTGCAAAATAGAAAACGAAACTTGTCCCAGGATGCTTTGCGGCCAAAATGGAAAGGGCGATGGATTTTTACGGATGGAAAGGAAAGTCGTAGAGACATGGGGTTTTCACTAAAATGTTACCCATAGAAAACTCCAGAGGGTTTTCTTAATTTTGTTAAAGCTGAAGTTCAGGTGGGGACTGAAATGGCAGCCAAAATAAAATTTCAAAATGGCTTAACCCCCCCCTGAAATTCATTTGCGCGAAGGTTACATCAAAAAATTAATCTAGTTGGATGAAATTACATATGATAGGGTTGTTTTAATTGCCATTAACATAGCGCAACATACCAAACATTAACACCTCTAAGCTATAAATTACAATTATTCCCTACCCCACTCCCCCTGGAAATGGTATACCCATTTGTGTTAGCAAAATGTCTCCGGAATGTTATTCATGACAAAACTGATCGGTTTCTAAGTTTTCACGTTCAACACCGAAACACAGAATTGACGTTAACCAGTTGCCCAGGCCCCGCTCGGCCAAGCAAAAAGCGAGAAAAAACGCCTTAACCCACCCTGAACTTCATTTGCGCGAATTAGTACGCAAAAAAATTATCTAGTTGAGTGAAATTAAATCAGATAGGCTGGTTTTTATGCCATTAACTATGCGCTAGATACCGAACATTAATTATTTATTTATTTAATTAATTAATTAATTATTTAATGATTGTATTATTTCTATGATTATCGTTAGGAATTATTATTATAAGAGCATGGGAATAAGAGCATGGGAATCTCTATATTCACTGATAAAATTTTACTACATAACGGCATCACGCATTAGCATATTAGAAATATAAACCTTTATAACTCAGACTCAACACTCCAATTAAGAAATATTTTACTATTCAACAATTTACTTGATGTAGAATCGATTTTAATGATAAAGTATTTGGGCTCATACACACGTTAACAGCCACCAATCGACCAGTGACTCCATACATGTGCAACACCATGATATAGCCACTTTAACTGTGTGCAGCCAATTAACAGCCACCAATCGGACAGTGACGCAATACCATAACATAGCCCCTTTAAATAAATTAAGGACGTTTAGCGTCAGAGAGCATGCGATGTGAGCTGATTTAAAACTTCTTTTCTTCAACAATACATTGTCATGATTATTAATATATAGATGGTTTGCACTCAATCCCCAGAGATTCAAATGACAAAGGACATGGCGGCCATGTTGGTGTACAGAACAAAAGAAGCTAACGAAAAATCTATTGTTAACTGTACACCAACATGGCTGCTATGACGTAACGTGCAAAGGGTCTATATATATATATATATTTTTTCTACAGATACTTGGGCTTATTGGGCTTTTTCAGGTAAATGGATATGTTACTATGCTACACTGGATTCGACTCTGTTTTGTAAATTAAACAATTGAATACAATAGCCCACTTCAGCGATATGCTTTACTTGTCACGCACAAAGGATTCAATACGAGGCCGCGTGCTAAAATAAATTTATTCTTTTCACAGTGAAAAGAATAAATTTAATTTAGCACGGGGCCTCGTAATGAAACCTTTATGCGTGACAACTAAAGCATATCGCGGAAGTGGGCTATTCAAATTCCATGTTCTCTTGCTACATCGTCTACGCATGCGTGCTTGTCTCTAACATTTGAGCTTATCGTACTTGAAGCTGCGTTTATTTTGACCAGTGGAAACCATGTTACTGTTGCTCTTTCTGCTTTTGGAATCGATATTTACTTTTCGTCAGTTTTATGTATATATATATGTTTAGTTATTATTGATGGTTTAATTTGCAATTATTATTTTTCAGGCACTTGTTCTTACAATTTTTGTAATATGGAATAGGTAAGTACATGTGAGTTGTGTAGAATTAACTTCATGCAAACAGAAGGCAAAACTGATGAAATTGAAAAAAAACGTCACTAGTATCACATGCATCTTTCCAAATCGTATATATCGAATATCTTAATTTTTGGTTTGTATGCGATGTCATAAAAATCACACATCTAAACTATAAGGCGGTATCAATGTTAAAAGTATACACAGAGAACTTTATTTGCACATTTCTAAAAGTTACAAAGGATTTTTTTTATGAATATAACTGTAAAAAAAGAAAAGAAATTACAAGTGTAGATAACTTTAGAGGAAGAAATTGAGATTGTGCACACTGGTTAAAGTAGCACAGAGCTTTCAGGTTAACCACTGCCTATCCAAAAATTAACACGTACAGTTCATGCGATAATCTAATTATAATAACATATATCAAATAAAGTTATTTAGCACAACATATTTAACTTACGTATACATGGACGGCCAGAAAAAAAACATAGAAACGTAGAAACAAAAGCTCTAGTTAAGGAAGACTATATTTGATTGTCTAGGAGGTATTGTTTATAAAAGCAACCTCGTGCCAAGGTCACGTGATACAAAACCATAGGTATCCCAATCCGGAGCGAGCAAGATGTGATTAACGGTATTTGCACGAGGCGTACGATGCAGCGAAAACAGGTATACTAAACGAGTTTACTTGGATAAAGGAACCGTGGAGGCCGAGGGGAATCACAATAGCACTAGTATGTATCTAAGCTAAATCAGAACTCAAAAAGCCGTTAATTTTCTGTTAGCGTTGAAGCGAAGCGACCGATATCACATGTTCAGGTTTAACGGCTTCTCCTGGCTTTTCCACTGATGAAACTTACCTAAAAACTACCCAGCAATACACTCCATCTATTGCTCTACCTACAGAACGTGATTAAGGTGATACATTTGACAAAATTAGACTATATACAAATCATCTCTGTTGGTCTCAGTTCGTTTGGCCAATAAAAACATTGACAAGGAAGAGGTCAAAACAATGGAAGGGGGGTTGTACCGGGAACCCACCACCTATTTTGGTCAAATCTAGATTTTTGACCACAAATATCTTCTTAAATAAAATATTTATTGAAGCTGTAACTATATTTCTAGTTTCTACAGGCAGAGAAGAACGTGTGTCTGCATTAAAATCAGGTATTCCTATTTTATAACGCGAGAAAATCACCCTCGAAAAAAGGGGTAGTGGTATTACCTGCCACCCACCACCTCCCCTGACAAAATTCCCCATTCGAAATCCCATCGGGCAGAATGACGCGACACATCCGGGACTTATTATACCACTTTAATTAGCTGCCAGCGGCAAATTCGAAAGCGAGTGTCAATTGTAACAAAGAAAACGGCCCCAAAAGCTGAAGTAGTGTCAGTGAATCCTCAAATTTCGTCAAATTCACTGGCGGTATACGTATGCTACACACGGCATTTTAAAGACGATATTATAATAAACAATTTGCGCGCAATAATTGAACTTTGCGGTAAAAGCAAATCATATCCATTCGACAACGAAAGTCCGTGTTTTCAAGATTTATTTGTATGAGAAAAAGCTATTCCTGTGACTTCAGCTTGATTTTCTCGTCCAAATCTCGCTCTATTTTTATGCTACAAACGGCAAATGTTTGTTTAATGTCTCAGTAAACCATGTCTATATTTTGGCAGAGTTCTGTTGATAATGTTTCATATCGCAGTGAACTTTTCTAGAAGCCATGTTATTGACTGGACTGCGCTCTCCATATTTGGGTTCCAAGCGATTCGCGGCCGCTCGTTTGAACTGAGGTATCTCCGCCTCCTCTCTACTGGGCACAATGCCGCTAATTACCTATTGAATTTTCCATGTAGCCTCAATTAACATGCAAACGCATGGATCTAAAACCCATTAGACAAAGGCACGCCGGCGACTAAATTGTCAAAGAAATCAAAAGAGGCAGGCGAGCCATTGTGCTGAAACTCGACTTTTAATCCTCCTCTAGAAATTGTAACCTCACAAAAAAAGCTCTACTTCATTTAATTTTTTTTCAAAGAAGCTAAACCGGCAAAAGAGGCAGGCAAGCCATTATTTAATTTTGGGATTGCTCATTTCCAAGATTTCGCGACTACCACGGCGAACGCCGAAAGCCATAAAAGAGCAAAGTCTTTAGTGAAAGAAATACGCTCTCGTGCCGTGTAAAACCAATCTTACGAATCATTTCAACTCGATAGCGACTGCAAGGGAGGCAAAGCAAGCAAACAGTGCGCGGTGGCGTGTAGCTTCTCTCTAGAGTTCAAAATATTTTGCTCGCGACGCCGATGCAGCTAGTTTCAAGAGTTAAAAAAACTTTTACTATCTTGTATGGAGTTTGAAATCTTTCGCTCGGATAGCTCGTGCGAACAATGCTGAGGTTCACTTTTATTTAACTAGTTTCACAACTATGGCACTAAAATAAAGCTTTTTAAATTTCACTTAGGCTTTTCGAATAAGCTCTAAATGCAGACATACATGATACTTCATTTTAATTTTGACATAAGTCAAACGTCGAACCCAAACGAAATAGGTTTGCAAACTTCGCGCGGCAATACTTATCCCCCGCTCTTCTTAGGAGTTCTCTCCTACCTACATCCCCACTAAGAAGAGCTGCGGGGAAGGCTATCCAAGTCGCCACGGCAAATTGATTTTGCGGTGATCTTTTACTTTTACCGATTTAGCTATTTACCCAAGGTCTATTGAAATCTCTTAACGAGCTTTGGGATTTCAGTTAGTCCCATGACAAGATAGATGACAGTAATTGACAGGTCCAAGAGCCAGCATGGAAATGAGGTATTCCCGGAAGGATTCCCTAGCAGCCAATCACAAGCTCTTGGCTGAATATCTAATAAGGCGTATCATAATTATTCATATCTCTCTTCTCATTAGCGGTCGAGAGTCGATGTCGCCTAAAACAATTAGATTCTACCCGATGCATTGTTTTGACCTCTTCCCTTAGAACAACCTTTGCGTCATAACCGAAGAGCCAATCAGAATACCTCATATTCCAGTTCTCTCGCATTAGCCGCCATCTTGGATCTGACGACCAAGAGAAGACCGAAGGTTTTTTGCTCGCGTGGACTTCTAGTCAAATACACAGTCGCCTTCTTTTTAACTTGTGGTGAAGCGTTATCGGGATGGTTGCGGATATCGTGTTACTCGCTCGCTCGCAAACTCACTCCATCACTCACTAAGATGTTAGCAGAATGGAATGCTTCGAATGCAAATTGTAAGATAATAGTAATCGATATTTGATTTAATAAATAATTGAATATCGATGTGGAATTCGAACATTAATTGCTGTTGGAATTGAAGTTGCTCAAGTCGTCATCGCCGGATTTCCTCTTGCAATTACGTAACGTTACCGCAAACGTATTTAAACGTTAGCGAGCAGCTGCGTTATAATGTGGGAGATGTGTGTTCTCATTCAGCCGCGCGTCGATAGTGACGTAAAATCCTTGCACGTTTTCATGGCTAATTTGCTTAATATTAATGGGAGATGTCTCAAACTTTGACAGACACGGTATTGGATCGCCATAATAACTTATTATTGATGTCTTAATGATAATGTTATCGGTCACGTGATTTTAAGTACATGCCCGTATCTCCCTCATTTCTAATGGCAGGCAGCTCAAACTTTGACAGACATGGTTTGGGTCCCCATAAATCACTTCATGGTGATGTCGTAACGATGACGTAATCGGTCACGTCGTTTTACAGGCTACACAGGCTATAACAACAGCAACAATAACTTCAAATTTGAAAATTTCCACATTTTTAACTCGTGGATGCGCGCAAGCGCAGAACGAGTTATTAGGGTTAGTGGTATGAGCTAATTTATTCATCGTTTTATGGTGTGTACGTTGTTTTTTCTGTGTACATCGGGGACTCTCCGTCGGCTGTCCGAATAGTCCTTATAGTGTTGTCCGAATAGATTTTTCGAAGATATATTGACGGAGTTTTATGGTACGCGTCCAAATTTGGTCATACTTGAGAAGATGTATTGACAGTGCCCTTTAATGCCAGACACTTCAAGCCTGGACAGACATGGTAATGAATACCTATCGATCACTTCGTGGTGATGACGCAACGATGACGTCATCGGTCACGTGACATTAAGTACATGCCCATATCTTCCTCGTTTCTAATGCCAGGCACTTCAAACCTGGACAGACATGGTAGTGAATCCCTATCAATCACTTAGTGGTGATGACGCAATGATGACGTAATCGGTCACGTGATTTTAAGTACACACAGACATGGTATTAAAAGTAAATAATCTCAAAGAGACAATTTTATCAAAGTGCACTGTCTTCAAAGAAGCCCAAGGAAGTATGGAGAGTTATACACAGAAACCTGCATCCCAATCCACAGCCTTTAAAATCTGACCCTGATGACCTCAATGAACACTTCTCCTCTACTGCCGAGTGCGTCACCGGCGCATCTCCTCAGTCTGTTGCTGATTTGTTGAAACATGTTCTCAACAACTGTATTTCCAAACAGATGTTCCCTACATCCTGGAAAATAGCTCGTATTAGCCCAATAGCCAAAGTCAAGGAGCTTAAAACAAATAATGATCTCCGCTTAATATCCATTCTGCCGGTGCTCTCCAAGGTATACGAACGTCTAGTGTTACTCCAGATAGGTAGCTTCCTATATGATGAAAATGTGTTAAAAGACTCACTCAGTGCATATCGTAAAGGCCACACAACTACCACTGTCATGATTGCCATGATAGATGACATTATACGTGCTATGAAACGCTGGGAGGTCACCATGGCTATACTTGCAGACTTTTCAAAGGCATTCGACACCGTTGCCTATGAAACCTTTTTCTGGTGAAACTACACAAACAAGGCTTTTCGAAGTCCTATTTGAGGTGGGTTGTCAACTATCTAACCGCTGGACGCAAACAGTATGTCCAGATTGACGATAGGACATCTCGAAGAATTAAAGTTACGTTCGGGGTATCCCAGTGGTCAATCCTTGGACCAGTCTTATTTAACTTGTATGTTAATGACCTATCTGATCGTATGAAGTTGGTGACATCATATCAGTATGCCGATGACACTACGATATACGATACACTCACGGCAAGCCCATGAAAGTTTAAGAGTGCCAGGACCGGCTACAACATCATGATGCCCTTGACCAATTAACATCATGGTCCGTCGCTTCTAGCCTCGTGCTTAATCCACAAAAAACGAAAGTCATGCTGTTCTCCACTGCTCAGCTCTCCCGGGTTCATAATCTAGATGATTATACCATTCGTCTCTCTGTGGGTGGCAAACAACTTGAAAGCGTTAATTCTGCTCGCCTTCTCGGTACACAAATTCAACAGCACTTAAAGTGGACTGATGATGTAAACTCTACTACACTGTATATCATCTTGTTATTCTGTTTTATCCATTATTAGAAAACTGAAACATTTAGCACCTTTCATGCTTAGGAAGCATTTAGTTGAAAGTCTCATTTTACCAAAGCTTGACTTTAATGATGTAGTGCCACATCCAATTCCTGACTATCTTGTGAAACGCTTACAGCGTGTCCAACTTGCTGCTGCTGGTTTTGTTCTAAATTGTTGCTATTAGAACTGATATCTTAAAACTTTGGTGGCTACCCGTCAACCCGTCTTAGAACGCAAAAAAATTCACTTAATTGTTAAAGCTTGTATATATTAAGTCCTTCATTATAGTGACTGGCCACTTTATCTGCCATTATAATTGTACATACCCAATAGAACAGTACGGTCAGCCAGCACTAAACAGTTAAAGGTCCCACTTGAAAATGGCACCTTCCAGGATACTAGTTCATCCGTTCGTGTTCAGTAATTTACCTGTAAATATTAGGAACTCTGCAACATTTGCTGAAGTTTTGTAGGTTATTGAAAGAATATCTAAAGAACTGCGCTGCCGACAGACTCCATTGACTAGTTTTACAATAGATACATATAGCCATATTTTAATCCTTATTAATGTTCAAATTTCGTGCATTGTACAACATCCAAGCATGTGATTGGCTAATGAGCGTGCATTATTGGTGACCACAGCACTCGACCCAGACCCTCTCTTACCTAGGGAAAGGGAGACCTAGTCCTTCGCTTAGTTACGTGTGTGGATGGCTTGGTAAACCTAATTACAATCGCCTATTTAACAGTGAAAATGCAGACAATTACTAGAAAGGTAACGGTAGGATTGAACTATGTTGCCTGTGTGACAGAAGATATATATTTTGAGGCGAACATTTGCATAATCGCTCGTTGGAAATGGCTGATTTGCGAGTGCTGGAAGTACAACTTTACAACTTCAAGTCAACATGTGTCCGAGTGAACAAATGTTTCTACAACACTCTAGTAGACTTACTTAAGAAATGGATTTTATTTCCGAGACCTTACTCTGTCAATAAGAGGAGAAAATTAAGCGAGAATTCAGTGGATGGTTCGAAAACCCAGGATTTTTGATTTGGAAAATATTTGCATCGGAGCCGAGCACATGGCCGGAGGCCGGTTTCAAGTCAAGATTTCAATTCACTGCCCCACTGGAATCTGCAGGTTAGTTATTTTCGAATGAAAGAAACTATTAAAGAAAGCAGACTATCTAGGAGTTAAGCCGGCTAAATACTTGATATTTGAATACATGGCTCCAAGAGAAACGTTTTCGAGTTAAATGTACAATCATACTATTCGCCTCACATTATGTTTTGAGGCAAACATTTGCATAATCGTTCGTTAGAAATGGCTGATTTGCAAGCGCTGGAAGTACAACAACTAACAAGTCAACATGTGTCCGAGTAAACAAATGTTTCTATAATAACACCCTAGAAGTCTTACTGAAGAAATGGATTTTATTTCCGGCGAGACCTTACTCTGTCAATAAGAGGAGACAATGATTGAATGAAGCGACAATTCAGTGGAAGTTTCGAAAACCTAGGATTTTTTATTTGGAAAATGTTTGCATCAGAGCCGAGCACATGGAGGCCGGTTTCAAGATTTCAATTCACTGTAATCTGCAGGTTAGTTATTTTCGAATGAAAGAAACTATTAAAGAAAGTAGACTGTCTAGGAGTTAACCCGGCGAAATACTCGATATTTGAATACATGGCTCCAAGAGAAACTTTTCGAGTTAAATGTACAAACATACTCGCAAGGCGTCAGCTAAACTGACCGAACGCCAAAGTAAATTATTCTTTGCAAAGTTATCTGCTTCTGTTTTTATTCATTGTCTATTGAAATGACATTTCTTTGTGGAGATATTTACCGTAAAATGATTTAATTCATGCGAAATATTTGACTTCTTTATGAAATTGTTATTGACAACTGATTTGAATTGAAATTCACGGCTGACAGTGCACTCAGTTTGAATATTAAATTAAAAGGGTTAGAGACTTTAATGTCTGTGCTTTATCGGCAAAATACAGTCACTTGCTGACTGTACGATGAGCTCAAAATTTCTTCATACTGCATTCGGCCTTCGGCCTCATGCAGTATTCATTATTTTTCGTTCATCGTACAGTCAGCGCGTGCCTGTATTTGTCGATAAAGCACTCACAAGCAGTCTCTAACCCTTACGTAGTGTTATCATTATACATCTCAGTAATATCGTAGTCATATTTTATCAACATTTTATATTTTACATTATTTAGATTAACAGGCGAAGAGCCACCCAGTGGAAGTACTGTTAATAAACCATTATTATTATTATTACTAGCAGGGACCCGCGGAACGTACAAGAAATCAACCAATCTTATATAGTAGTCTAGCCGGCTGACTGACTCCTGACACAATGTTGTGTACTGGAGGTTTTTAGCGTGTTGATGTTTTCAAAGTTGTATTTTGATTTTTTTAAAGCCAATAATATCTTACGGATCTCAGTTAATTTATACCTATTGTCAAAAAAGTGCCAAAACTGACGGTCACAGGCAGCTCGAGACATGAATTTGTGTGACGAAAACAAATATGGTCGCCGAAAGAGCATTGATCGAAGCAGGAAAACTGAATAAAAACGCTCAAAAAGCCAAGTTATTTGAATGTCTGATTGTAGCGAGTGTATATGGTCTGAAGAGCCTACGCTAGTTGGGAGAGGAAACAGTTGGTTTTTATATCTAAGAACACAGGAAACTACAGAAAACAGAAATTGGACAAAATATCTTACTCTTAGACACATCATAGAGTTGTAAGATTAAAAAAATGAACAGCCTTTTCCACGGACAACATTTCTAACTGTGTTTGGTCTTACCTCGTTCAGTCGTTTGACTTTGGCCGCTTCGCCTGGCTAAAGACTTTCCCTAAAACATTCTCGTAAACTCGATGGCTTGCTCGCCTAGGTTTTCCCTAAAACAGATTCTCGTAAGCTCGATGGTTTGCTCGCCCAACTAATTGTAGAACTTGAGAAAACTCATTTCTTTTTAACATTCTTTCCTCAAATGCAACCAAGACAGAGACTGAGAGAGCAACTTTTCCATGATTCGTTGTCTTCGTTGGGATACCTATGGTCGCCACTTTTTGGCGCCATTTTTAGTGGTGATGACGTAATGATGACGTAATCGGTCACGTGACTTTAAGTACATGCCCATATCTCCCTCATTTCTAATGCCAGCTGACTCAAACCTGGACAGACATGGTAGTGGGGTGGTGTTGACGTAACGATGACGTCATCGGTCACGTGATTTTAAGTATATGCCCATATCTCCTTCATTTCTAATGCCAGCCAGCTCAAGCCTGGAGAGACATGTAGTGGGTCCCTATCATGCACCTAGTGGTGATGACGTAGTTAACGTCATCGGTCACGTGATTTTAAGTGCATGCCTTTTTCTCCCTCATTTCCAATGCCACTGAGACAGTTCAAACTTGGACAGACATGGTAGTGTATCCCTATCAATCACTTATTGGTAATGACGTAACGATGACTTCATCGGTCACGTAATTTTTAGTATATGCCATTGAAATAGCCCACTGACCTTCCACAAGTTGCCCTTAGGGGCCCTATGTTTACCACTAAAATACACTTTACATCCACGGGTTCGCCATTGTGGAGCTATGTTTATGTATGCTTCCATCTGGAAAGCACTAAATAGGATCCGCCAAAACCATATAAGCCAAATTGTTTTCAGCGGTAAACTCTACATGTAGGTAGAGTATCAAGTATAAATATGAAAATGTGTTACAATCCGAGTGTGGATGGTCTTCTTAACGTAGTGAAAAGGACGTTTGCCTTATGGATTCGAATCCTCGTGTATGTTCTCTTCTCGTTTACCTCTGAACTCTAGCCACAAATTAGCCCTCAAACCTCGTCGTTTACATGCAAACTTGTTTTCGGAGTGGTTAGGGTATTTCCATGGTTGGGGTAGGGTATTTGATTGCTTTTAAATCCATGAAATTTACTGCTGAGAGCAATTTGGCTCACATGGTATTTTAGTGCATTCCCTTGAGTCTTCAATAGCTTTAATTGGTATATACCACACCAGTGAATTGTGCTATTCGCGCGCTCTGATTGGCTAATCAAACAGTGAATATGATTTCATATTCACATCCGAGCAAAGCAGTGATCACCTCACGCGAGTTTTTGTCCATTTGACAGAAAATAAAATAACTATTTGGTGCTGGCTATTCACTAATATGTGGTATATACTAAGCGGCCCGGTAAATATCCAACACTACAATTCACTTCCACTTCGGTGAATAATTATTAAATATTGTTTTACAGGTTTTTAGCCACTTTATTAAAACGTCAGATTAGAGCGATTCGGTTTGGCATATTCACCTCCACTTCGGTGAATAATTATTAAATATTGTTTTACAGGTTTTTAGCCACTTTATTAAAACGTCAGATTAGAGCGATTCGGTATGGCATCATAAAATCGTCTACTCTAAACTTCTCTGCATTTTTACGATGGCCGAGAAAGGCCTTTGGTCTTCGAACTTCAAAGTTTCTGACATAAATGATTTTAAGCTTTTTCTCCTCTACAAATGCAGCGAATTAACTTAAGATACGGGTACAAGTCATCCGGTTTAAAATATTCACAAGGATATTTTTTTCGCCAGTAAAATATTTTTGATTTATTCTGCCCCTCGGAATTCGGACTTCCTGTCTTAAATTTGGGTACCCTGTGTCAAAATGGCGGTCGTAGCTTATTTTGAATTGAGCGGTTAGGAAGGAGTAGTGAAATCTCCCTCCTCCATAGCTTTTTCTAATTTTTCTCCCTCCTCCCTAGTGTGTTGTAAACATTTCTCCCTAGAGCATGAATGTACAGCCGATTTTCTCACCTCTTCTATATGCTAAATTCTCCCTCCTCGCTAGTTTTTTCTGGACATTTCTCCAGCCAACGTAGATATTTTTAGCCGTTTCTCCCTCCTCCACTGACCCTTCCTCTCCGCACTGTTTTGCCATCATTGCTACTGCTACTGGCAGGCATGGAATTCTCTCTCTAGCTATAATATGGCGTACGAAACCGTTAAAAATATGCCCGGGTGTATTTCCGATATCTATATAAATCACTATACGAATACCAGAATGTTGAAAGAAGAGCTAAATGAAATGATTTCAGTGGGAAAATCTCCTTGTCGTGGATTTGAACCCACAACTTTGAGGACTGTTGAAAGTAATTCAGGAGTTTAAGCGCGCTGCGCCATCGTGACATTAACGAAGTACTCTTGCAGTAAAAGTGCTACAAATAGTAGAGATTGGTCCAGCTGACGGCTAATGTAGGTTAGACGGACGCGAATGCATGTTAGTTTGTTGTTTTCGATCGATCGCTCGGCCCCTACAGGAGCTCCGCTTAAATATGGCGATCACGGTTTGAGTCCCGCTAACGGCAGTAACGAAAAGTTGAAAATAGGGAAAATTATATAAGAGTTGATTCCCCGATTTGTAGCTTAGACCGCCATTTTGACACAGGGTACCCTAATTTAATAACACAGGAAATCCGAAGTCTGAAATATCGTAGCTTTTACCACAGGGAGTTCCAACTTAAACATACAGACTTTATCTTCCCACGTTTTTTTAACACAGAAGTTTAGCCCTCAGAATTCCGTATCTGTAGATTGGTTATTTTGGATCGTCAATTTAAACGCTGTGTACTGTAGCCACCCCTAAACTCGGACTCAGACCGCACACGGGACGGGCGACTCGCGATCGCGATCAGACCCCGCATTCGCGGAAAGCAAAGTCATGTAATAATTTGAATTTGAAATAACCGGGTTCCATTTCAACTAGCCTGCGAAGCCAGGTGTTCGGAGGAGGGAGTGGAGCGAGTGAAGACAAAGAACGCCTGCAACAGCTTTATTGTTCTTTGCGAATTTTAATTGGATCAATGCAAACTCTGCTATGACAGCTTGGCCAAGTCCAAGACAGCCACATTCGTGCTTTGCTGTTATTGGTTACTTTGAGCGCGCGCTCTCTTTCAAAATTGCGTGCAGTGGTGATTGCGTCGGCTGCGCGCGCGACGTTTCATAAATCACAGGCAAATTTCTACAGCTCTCTACTTTCTCCACAGGCTAACCATCCTCACATTTTGTGTATTTGTCACTGATGTTTTAATAATCCATCATTTCCTAGCAAATTGTGAAATAAAATACCTTTTGACTTGATTCTGCTGTATGTGTGTTGATTTATAGCGCGCTCATAATACAGCTCTGGTTTCCTGTGGCTCAGGATTGTTTTCATATAGCTCGGGCTTCCTGTGGCACATCTCGCCAACTACATAAAAATACACAAGGCAGGCAACTAAATTCATCGCCGACAAGCGAGACGCGCGAGAATTTTACCGAAAAACGAAAACTTCCAGGTTCCTGCTACCTCCCTAACATTAAAAATGTTGAAGAACAGTAAATGAGCTACGTTTTTGGTGGTAATTCACGGCGATGTCGAGTGTTACACACTCGTAAAAGCTTCCTAGAAACCATCAAACTGGTCCAGGAGCCCATTACCAGGAGCGTTCCTCTGTTATGGGTTGGGTCCCCAGCACAGGAGTAGATGAGGCTATTTTTAGATTCGAAATTCCCGCGAAAAGAGGTTGCCGCCATGTTGGTGCCCTTAATCAATAGATTCCTCGTTAGCTTCTTTTGTTGGAGCACCAACACTTGAATCTCTGGGGATTGAGTGAAAACCAGCAATTCGAATTCCCGCGTTAAAAGTGAGAAGAATGATATCTGATTGGCTAAGAATAGCCTACCTTTGTTCTTTCTCGCGCGAAACGCAATGCCAAAAATAGCCTCATCTACCTCTGTGCTGGGGTACAGACACTGTGGGGAAGATGGACGCTCCTGGTACTGGGCTCCTGACTGGTCCAGATTTTCGGCGATATTTTTTTCTCCCTATGATCGGGACAGATTTGAGCCATCATAAGGATTTATAACGGTCATCACATTCAATTTTTTTTAATCAAACTGTCGAATGATCTCCCATCTAGAGTCCCCAGCGAAGAAATGGACAGCTGACATATTTCCCCTAATCTCCCTCGTATGGGCTGTTTTGCAATTTGACACACCACCCCGATGAAGTAGTTTTTGGCAGCTTCCGATAAACGAACCGGAAGAAAAATATCTTGAAGACTTCGCGGGTTAGTTTGTTTACAAAAATATATATGTCGCACGACCGCTAAACTCTCGTACTATGATTTCAGACCAAATTTTACTCCACTCTACTAGTATTACCAGGTATTACCATCAGTAAATTGAGCAAAAATACAGTTTATCACATTAATATAAAAAAATATTTAACTAGAAAATTACCGTGTTTGTAGTGAGCTTCTCGTTCCAAGAGTGCCAGGATCTTTGAAATTTCTAGTCGAGAGTGTTAAGAAGAAGTTCCACTTTCTTCCGATTTGAACTCCGAAAGACCGAAGTCGATTTTCTCGAAGGAAAAAACATTATATTGTACAGCGTTATAAAGTGTTTCAGGGGCTCAGAAATCTCAGCTGGTCTCTTGCATCTTTACAAGCCTTAGGGTTCCCTTTTTGCTTGTATTTTTACGGTTCAAGTAGCTGATTTATACTTTAAGTAGTAGTCTAACGGATTGCTTCCAAATATATGAGTATTTGAACACTTTTTGCAACGGTTTTCTAGCTAACCCTCACTCAGTTTTCTCCAATTCACTGCTCACTTTTGATTTTTTTTTGTTCAGTGGGAACTCAGTTCACACAAAAGGCGCAAAAAAAGTTTTGCACGCGTGCGCTACCAAATTCCCGCCCTCGGCAAACTTCTTTTATAGACTAATGAGAGCTGGTTTGCATTTTGCAACCGAGATCTAGATACTCATCAGTGTCCTCCTGAATCTGGCCCGAGAATGTTTTGTCTCGGACGAACTTCTGGGCCGCTTTCTACACTTAACGGCGCTGTGCAATATTTAGCAGGATTTTGTTTCTTTGCCTTCGACAAACGACGAGCAAATGTTGGACATTTGCTGTCAGAACTGTTAGTGTTAGACAAGGTTTAAAGTGATGGACGGACTAACTCTTTGGCTTTGGACTTCGCTTCGCGAATTCGCTTCAACTTCTCAATATTTGTGCCAGTTTGTGGTGGAATTATCGAATACTTCAAATCGGAAGAAAGTGGAACTTCTTCTTCACACTCTCGACTAGAAATTTCAAAGATCCTGGCACTCTTGGAACGAGCAAGCTCACTACAATTAGCACGGTAATTTGCTAGTTAAATATATTTTTATGATGTGATAAACTGTATTTGTGCTGAATTTACTGATGGTAATACTAGGTAAAACGAGAGTTTAGCGGTCGTGCGACATATATATTTTTGTAAACAAACTAACCCGGGGTGGTGTGTCAAATTGTAAAACAGCCCATACGAGGGAGATTAGGGGGAAATTTGTCAGCTGTCCATTTCTTCGCTGGGGACTCTAGATGGGAGATCATTCGACAGTTTGATTAAAAAAAATTGAATGTGATGACCGTTATAAATCCTTATGATGGCTCATATCTGTCCCGATCATAGGGAGAAAAAAATATCGCCGAAAATCTGGACCAGTTTGATGGTTTCTAGGAAGCTTTTACGAGTGTGTAACACTCGATATCGCCGTGAATTACCACCAAAAACGTAGCTCATTTACTGTTCTTCAACATTTTTAATGTTAGGGAGGTAGCAGGAACCTGGAAGTTTTCGTTTTTCGGTAAAATTCTCGCGCGTCTCGCTTGTCGGCGATGAATTTAGTTGCCTGCCTTGTGTATTTTTATGTAGTTGGCGAGATGAGCCACAGGAAGCCCGAGCTATATGAAAACAATCCTGAGCCACAGGAAACCAGAGCTGTATTATGAGCGCGCTATAAATCAACACACATACAGCAGAATCAAGTCAAAAGGTATTTTATTTCACAATTTGCTAGGAAATGATGGATTATTAAAACATCAGTGACAAAATACACAAAATGGGAGGATGGTTAGCCTGTGCTTTCTCTGCAGTTTTCTTTAACAACTAGGTGCCAAAAATATGTGTCTAACAAGCTAAGTTACATTTTCGCGATACTTTGTGAAAAGGTTGTGTAATTTGCATCTTACGCGTGAAATATACGAATGTCACACACATTTTCAGCCAATTGGAATTTAGCCGATGGTTTTGGTCACTGAATTCGCAAAGAACAAAGGGCTGTTGTAAGCGTTGTTTTTCTTCTCTCGTCTGTTCCCTGCCCCAGCCCTTTCAGAACGCCTGGCTACGCAGGTTACGCTTCAACAAATTAAATTTGAATTGTTTGCTACCAACATATTTTCCTTTTCAGAAGAAGAGTGCTAGCCAATTGTTTGGTGATATTTTTTATTTTAAAACACATAAACAAAACTATAAGATTAATCACAGGCTAACCATCCTCAGTCCCATTTTGTGTATTTGTCACTGATATTTTAATAATCCATTATTTCTTAGCAAATTGTGAAATATAATACCTTTTGACTTGATTCTGCTGTATATGTGTTGATTTAGCGCGCGCTCATAATACAGCTCGGGTTTCCTGTTGCTCATCTCGCCAACTACATAAAAATACACCCGAACTATATGTAAACAAACCTGAGCCACTATGTCTTCTGCTCTCTGATGTCACGAGGTAGTATGTTCCAGAGTGCAGGTGCTGCTTCTGTGAATGCTCATCTCCAAGCGTTACCTTTTTTTTTACATTAGGTGGCTGCAATAATAGTTCTGAATTAGAGCGTAGGGCGTAGCTTGAGCGTTTCCTTATCGTAATTAAGTCACTAACGTAGCCCGGAGTAAGTCCATGTATGGCCTTAAAGGTAATAACTAATATTTTAAAATTGATTCTATATTTCATAGGAAGCCAGTGTAAATTGTATACTGAACTGGAGTAATATGAGTGAAACGAGGAACTTTGCAAATGAGTTGAGCCGCAGCGTTTTGAACACGTTGCATGCAGTTTGTTAAGATGGGTTGCCGGCATACAATAAAAGAGACTGTTGCAGTAATCGATTCTACCTATTATAAAAGCATGAACTTACGTTTTAGCAGCATGACTAGTTGGGTATTTTCTAATGCGCCTAACTGATGTTATATAGATGACCAAAAGTATCCCTACGTGTTTTGGTAATGTATGTTCCAAGATTCTTTACAACAGGTACAGGAGCAACGTTGGTATCCCCAACTGTTATGTTATCGACAATGATGACCTTAGTTAGTTGCTGTCTTGTGCCAATGAACATGAACTCTGTTTATTTCATTATTAATCTTTAACTTGTCAGCGAGCATACAGGCTCTGCTCTCTTTCACAGACTATTAAAGCATAGCAGTACTTAATAAACATAGCAGTTGTCAAAGGGTCTTAACAAATGTTTGTTAGATTTGAACATTGTACCTCTGAACATTAATATAATATAATTTTATTCATTTAAAGATTGCGACGACAAAGGCTTGGTACCACCGACTATCAACAGCTGAATTCCACTGAGCCGGATGAGACAAGTGTTACCGATAGTACAATAAGGGAAGAATGGACACCTCGTAAATGAAAGTCTAACTGATGAACAAATCTAATTACGACTTGTAATAATTATCTCACTGCACACAATGGGATGGTTATAAGAGTATTATAACATCAACTGCTAAATTAATAACATTTATTTATTGTCTGTTAATCTACTGTACCTACATGTATCTCCAAACTCTTCCTGCATTACTCAGAGACATTGTAATAAACGTTTATTTAGCATGACGTGTACCAGTCATAATGTAAGAGAGAATATAATGTGGTCTGCTAGATACTGAAAACCACAAAAAAAACTGAATTGAAGCTGTGTCTAAAAAATGAATAAATACATCCTCGTTCCCAGTGCTCCCTCGACTTTCAAGAAAAATCAGGCCCGGCCCTGGTAAGACACAAACCAGGATCAAATCTGATGGGCAAGCCATAACGGGCTGTGCGATGAAGAAACATAAAACAGTTGCTGCGCATAGCACCTTCTTCCGGTGTTACGGAAAAATTGATTCCGCGACATAAACAGACATGCCGATACAATACTCCCGCTAATGTTTTAAACACTGTATACACATTTATGAACAATACTATCCTTAAAAACGTTTTCACTATCTTTCATTAAAAATATTCAGTACAATACATCCAGCTTGTCATAAAGACTCAAGCACACTTGTTGACATGAATATTAACTTTTTCTGACTGTTATTGCACTAAAAGGCCCAACAAAACAAGCGCAACATGTTGGTCCAACATCATCAATCATTGTTGGATGCAACATGGTGCGCTCGTTTGGACACCATGTTGGAAGTTGTTTGATTTCGGTCAAACTTTCCAACCAGCATCATCCAACATTTCTTTTGTTCTCGTGTTCGATGAACCATGTCACAACATGTTGGATTCGTTTAGACAGCCTTTCGCGACATTGTTGGACTCGCGCATGCGCAGTTTCTTCTGCAGACCTCTACTGATTTACACTTTCACTCCATATGACGGCCTAATTATGGGTAAATTAAGACCCCAGAATCCTTGTCTTCTTCCAAAAATACATATGCAACATGTTGGACGATGTTGGTTTCGTTTGGATCGATACCTCGTCCAACATCATCCAACAATAATGGATGATGTTTCTTTCATGTGGAAGTGCCGTAGCATATATGTGTAATCTGAATATGATATGGCGTTTCGTTCTTCTTTTGCGACAGGATTAGCTGCGACACTCCAGAAAACTAATCGCGAATTTTCGGCCATGCTTGCCTATCATCCTTCCGCTCTAGGCCTAATATTTTTAGCCAATTTTTAGGCATGTTGCAGGAATTATCATTGCATTATTATCATGCTTGGTTAATGTTGTATTTCTATAGTAAGTAATAAAACAATGCAATTTAATTCAAATTCCTTGTCAGTATTCTTTTTAAACCATAAATTAAAAACAAATATGCAAGTGTTATTTCTAACATACCATAAATTGGTTGTTTTACCATTTGAGAGTTTAACCAAAATTAAATTGGTTGAAATAACCATAGAGCAACCACGAAAAATGGTTACCTCAGATTCAATGCTAGTACCCATAAACAATTGGTTGAAACTACCAATTGCAACCAATCTTAATTGGTCATAATAACCAATCCACTGTGGGTTGTTTCTACCAATCATGGGTTGTTATAACCAATTGTTTAGTGGTTATTTTTACCAAGTTAAAACTGGTTATATTAACCAACAAATAATTGGTTATTTAAACCATTAAAAATTGGTTACCTCAGATTCACTCTCCTACCAATTTTATTTGGTTGTTTTAACCAGTCTGTTTTTACAGTGTACCACACTGCAAAATGTGCTACGAATGCTCAAATAGTAGTATATATACTAGCGGTCCTAATTCACGTCTTTATATAAGCCTTTTTTTCCCCATTATATATCCCTACTCCCAAGAAAAATCGTCGAAATTTCTCCTTATATAGGCCACCCATAATCGACACACATGTGGCTTATATAAGCCCATATCCAACACACAGTTCTAATTCACGTCCTTATTTAAGCCTTTTTTTCCCCCACCGTATTCCCTTAAGCCCACAAAAATCGTTTAAATTTGTTCCTTATATAAGCCCCCTCGATTCCCCCAGGAAGAACCACCCCTATAACTACGTTTAATGCAACCATTAATAAATCCCAATTAGAGCTAAGTTTCAATTATATTATGAGGGTATATCACAGTTAATATATCGAAACATCGGAAGTATATATACTATGGCTAATATATCGTACCTTCCTATAGAAATCTTGACTAAGATCGTAGAGTATGCTGGTCCTACATCATTTGCCGCTATTTCTTTGACTTCAAAACAGCTAAATGATGCCGCATCTATGGCACGTTACAAGAACGTAGACCGAAAGTTTCGTAGACGGGTAGTCCTATTCGGGCTTATGTCATCTCATAACTGCGATGAGAGAGATAATTTGGCTAAGAAATTCAGTATTTCCATAGATGACGTATGCAATGCCATTACGGCTAATCATACCGACGATGAGCTAGATGAGTTGGCTAGTTTCTTCGATAGCCCCAGGAATGCCACTACGGCTAATCATAACGATGATGAGCTAGGCCAGCCAGCTAGTTTCTTCGATGTCCTCAAAGACATTGGATGCGTGCTATGGCTAATATATTATACCTTCCTGTGGAAATCTTGACTAAGATCGTAGAGTATGCGGATTCGAGGATCATTGTGTGGCTCGTTTAGCACTTCCAGTTCGCCATAGAGTATGGCTGTATTTGTTATACATTATTCGATGTCTACGAAAATGAGGCATCTCGTCATATAGTATGACTGCATTTATTATGCACTATTCGATGCCGGTAAAATAGGCATACTGTTCGCCATAAAAGGCGCTTCTTTCCCATTTCTGGTCACGATATAGATAGAAGAATTTCGAACTAGAACATATGATTTTAGTTCTAAGAAGAAAAAATCGAAATAAGGAAAAAAACAAAAGAGAGGTTTTTGCTTATTACCGGGCCCGGCTTACTGTATTTGGTCTACTGTATTTGGTCCACTGTATTCGGTCTACTGTAGTTGTTCAGCTTCTGACCACATTTGGTTCTCACGCAGGCATCTTGTACTCTGGCCGCTGATTTCTACTGTATTCATTTGGCTTACTTTAACTTCTGCCACATCGACAGACGCGCTACGATTTGTGGGGGGCTGGAGGCTTTTTACCCCCCACAAACCAATCTACCATATATAGTCCCCAGGATTCGAACTCTGAACTGAAAGGGCCTCCATTTTCCTTCCAGTCCAGCGTTGAACCGCGAGGGCTATGTATGCTAGACAGTGACGTAGGCGAAAAATATCCTACTTATGTCTTAAACACCTGCTGTATGTTAATTATCGGCGCCTACGCTATGTCTCGAAATTTGCATACGAACTCGACATACAAGTTAATTTATACAATTTTGCTCTTAGTGAAGTTTAGAGAAAATCCACGCCGGTTTCTTTCATAGGAGATGTCTATTTTTATCCCACTAGACTGCCAAGTTTTTCTCGCATTTCCTTTCGCACTTCGGTTCGAATTTGTTCCATACTTTTTTCACCAGCCGAAGTCTCTCGGCGAATTTCAGACCTCATAATCTAGTATTTATCTGCTTCAGCGAGGATGATACCGTATTCTGAGTCAGATATATTTTCATCGCGAAGGGCTTTCGATACTAGATCGCGAATCGTATTAATTTTCGCTTTAGCTAACATAGCGGTTTTCTCATGTTTAGAAACTTTTTTCCCGATCTTTTTAGCCCCAATGGTTGTAGCTGCTGAAATCATCCCACAGACCCCACCAATAACACCGAATGGTAGGCCGATTATTACACCAAAACCAGTTAGAGCTACCGCTAATCCTGAACCCGATAATAATACAGATAGACCTCCTGTTACCACAGCGACACCATGGACAATTCCTTGTGCGCGGGCATATTTCTTACGCACACCTTCATAGTGTTTTTCTTGAGTTTCGATATCTGAAAGAGTATCTCGGATTGTTTGCAACCGAAAATTATCTCCGCTAGCCCCGCTAGCCAGCGACGGATAAATATTTGGTGCCGTTGGAAGTAGTTGAATCGAATCGCTCGCCATTATGTTATAGCTTTACTATATATTATATGATTTACTCAAGCTTCAATACGAAACGTAGAGGCTGCTTTTTGAAGTCTATGATATTGCCTTTCTCATCGCGAACTGTGAGGCGAATGTAGTTATGCATTGTTCCTAGAGCTTTAACGACTAGGGGGCTTGACATAGAGTAAGTTGTTGCGCCAAAGCTATGGCTTACCATATTTAATATATGTAGGATTTCCGATTTCTTTCCATCAAGGAGTGAGAAGTTGGAATCCACCACATCGCAGTAAATATATGCGCAGCAAATATCTTGTGGTACTATTGCGTATTTTCCAACTTTGAGTGACATCACATCAGCCCCTTCTGGAGTACCCTTGATACTAAACAAATCGCAGATATTCTTACTGAACAGGATCGGTTTCTTAACCTCTAGAATCCAATACTTCCTAAATGGATGGCCTATAAATTTCAAGAAACCAGCATCGACCGCAGAATCGAAGTAGGGTATCAAGAGTTCTATCGTATAATGCCCCGCCTCAATTGTATATTTCAGCACACTATTGGCACCCAACCAGAACTTGGCCTCCCTTGCTAGGTTTCACCAATTATGACTAAGAGTGACCTCAACTAGCGAAATATTATTGATAAGAATAGGTCGGTCAAAGTAGACCGTATGGTCAGCCGTAGGACATGTGACATTTAAGATTACCATATTAAACTTCGAGTTTGATATTAATTAGTGATAGCTTCAATATGTCTATATGGCAAGAGTTCAAAAAGAAATATCCAAACGCCGACTACTCTAAATTTAGCACTCAAGCCTCCGAGTTCGATGGGGAGAGCTATTCGTATGTCATATTCGTAGACAACGGTCAAGAACGTATAGGTATAGCCTATGGGTTAGATGGCTACCATAATAAGGCTGACGTACAAAAACGCATCGACACAGCATTAGGCTTGACTAGTGGGTTCCCACAGTCTCTACTATTAGCAGACAAGTCCAGGAAAATGCGCCTTCCACCATATTGGTCATCCGATTTATGGGGTAAAAAATCCTTTCAACTCCAAGATCTAGACATTTATGTTAATGAGGATAGTTATTTCACTGTAGGTGTCCCAGACATCTTTTCAGACCTCGTTGTGTTATATGGTGGCGGAGCTGGTGGAGGCCCCACAGGGGGTAAGATGGTTGACATTTATAAGTGGCTACGAGGCCCTAATAGCGATTTCTGGCCACAACAGGTCAACTTTGCTATGCTTCTAGCCACAGAAGGCTGTGGGATCTCCATTGAGATGCTGGAAGATCTACCAAGGCGCGTCGTATCACTGCTAAGGTTTCACATATATTTTACGGCGCGTAAAATCCTACAGGAAATGGGTGCTCCGCTTCCTGGAACCGCACAATGGATTGCTTGGAACAACCCCCATAACAAAGCGGTTTACCGCCGAATTTGTAAAGATTTTGCTATTCCTCTAAAAACTGATTTTCGGTTCCGGAAAGGGCGTCTGGGAGGTCTGGGCACTACGTCTACATGGATACTAGCGGATAAGCGGTGGAATGTAAACCCTACTTTTGGCGATGACTCAAGCATATTAAGGCCTGACTCGCCTGTTAATTTGACATATTTTTATTTAAAGGGAGGCTTCCATCCAATCTTTGTGAAACTTGGTAGGCTGTTTGTTTTCGGTATTTGTAACAATATGAACTACTTGTATCTTTCAAAGTGGTGTCACGTGACTTGAAAACGACCGTCAACGGTTGAAACCTTGCGACAAAAACGGGGTACGTAAAGTGAACTTAAATGAATCTTTTTTCTTCATTCTTCTATGACTCATAATAAGGGCTTGAACGATGCGCCTTTTAATCATGTCCAGATCATAACGGAAGTAATTGATTAAAGGAAACAGGTCACGTGACATAGTAAAAAGTAAAATATCTTATAATATAAGTGACCGATACCACCTTAAAAGGCGCAAATGCAATGCAATTGTCATGTCAAGCAGTGTGATAGCAAAACAAAGCCAAATTTTCCTGTGTAAACCTCCCCCATTTCAAAGAACTCGTTTTATGACGTCATCAACTGGGGAATGTCACGTGACACTAAAGGAGACTTCCATCTGATTAAGAAAGTCAAATATTAGGTATTGTCATATTTTGGACAACTTACATAGAAATATATCGACAGAGAATTGAAGATCTTTAAAATCTCTGCTGGGGGTCTGTTAAGGACGAAAATCCAGGCCTTAAGTTACTTGAGGAGTACGAAATGAAGGCATACCTTCGTGGAGACCCTGATGAAGAGCTCGACGCTGGAAGGACGCGCATCATAAAAAAAGAGGCAACTGAGCAGTGGAAGAACTTTGTTCCAGCCACAGCTAACACCCATCCGGGATTGACAGTCGTTGGTCGCGGCCGATTAAACCAAAGCATTGAGGCATACGTGATTTGCGTACTTGGAGCACAGAACCTAGCAATAGGATCAATATTTGGTAAGTCTGGACATTCGAAGGAGGTTCGTGATAAGTTTCTTTCTCTGCTCGAAGACGAAATCGTAGCACCAAAAGGAATCGCCGCTAGCGTAAAGCGTTTTCAAAAGATCGTTGGAGACGACAATATGCGCCTCAATTATGCAGCCGCCCCGGGGGTATGGTTTCTCCCAGGCAACATGGACCTACGTTTCAAACCTGTGGTGGGGTATAACAATAACCTTACGATAGTCGGAAAAGATACGCAGCCCGGAATTAATGACGTCAATGAATTGCATAAAAACCCATCAACGCCGGGTGAAACTACGTCGAAGCATGTGGCTATCGTGGCGGCCGCAACCGCATCCACCACGCCGGTTGCAAACGTGATTACCTCCCACGAAACTAACTTAGTAATTGTGGCTATCGTGGCGGCCGCAGCCACATGGATGGTGTTTCGCTGATTATCGTCGTCCTAATGATTTATACTGCTCTATTACGACTACGACTACGGCCACGATTAACAGCCAAACATTCTGTGCTAATACCCCCACGGCCTTGCCAGCCATACTAAATAGAAAGCTCACAATTGGTCCAATCATTTTAGGTAGGATTTCTCCCAGCTTCTTTCCTATTTCCTTTAGCCATTTTTCCACTGCCTTTAACCCCTTTTTCGTTGCTTCTTTTGCTTTATCAAACATCCCATTTCGACGTTCGAGGTCATCTGGGGGATTATTTAGACTATTCAACAACTTGGAAACTATGACGCCAATCACAGTGCTTGCTGCGATCACCACGCCAGTTACACCAACCCCGTACTTCTTGAAAATAGCTTTGATACGGTATCGCAGTGACATACTTTTTTGGAGGGCTTCTTTTCGACGTTCGAGGTCATCTATCTTATTTTGATTATCGATTATCTCATTCTTAGCTGTTTCTTTCTGAGCCGGAGTTGACTTAGGGTCTTGAAATATCTCTTCCTCATTCTCGATATGCTCTTTTAGCTGTTGTTCAGCCTGTTCGACTTCCTTGTCTGCCTCTTCTCGCGTAGGCCCTAGAGCCCTTTTGAGGTCCTTACCAATCTTCTTGGTATAGGCTTCACTTTGCTATTCATCGCATGGAGCTCGATTCTGCCATCCGGCGTGATAGATACCTCTAACGTACCACGTATGCCTACGTCTGGGTAGTAATTCCTTATTGTCTTAACCAAATCCTCACTTGTTTCTCTTGCGATTCGATCGGTGAATACCACACCCCTACTCACTTCGATGAATGATGTTTCAGCCTGGCTATCTTTTGGCCTAGCGCCCTGTGCAGTATAGTCGTGTAGGGTTTTCATTTCTATAGCCTCACCATCTGGTGCGGTTGGGAACGAGGCATCCATCTCATCACGCATATTATTCAGGGTTTCGCGTTCAGCGTATCTACGGTGTTCTTTAGCGCTAGCTTCATCCTTATCTTCCACGTCCGCATCTTCCTCACGCCACTTCGATCCCATATTGAAGATATCTCCTAACAGATATATCCTAATAGGTATTAGAGTTTAATATTCAATTTATGTGATATTCAATCGTGGAACAAACATGATATCGTCAAAGCTCCAGCCTGATCATGCTCCTAGAGATGGCGAATCTCTCAACGCCAGACGTGCTATCTATCGGATGAATTTCAACCCCACAACGGCCAATCCAGGTATGACTTTGAGAGTCGACGTTCCCACGCTCGGCGAAAACAGACTTCTAGTACCTGATATTCTGGCACTCATAGTCAATATCACTCTATCTGGAGGTCATGCCAACAACTATCTGGTGGCCAACGTCGGACGCTGTTTAGTATCGCAGCGGATCACAAGAATGAATCTCGATAACTTAGAAAATTGTTCTAGGATAGATCTACCACAGGTATATAAAGATCTCTACCTATCTAAGCCAAAGCGAGAGGCAAGTATAGCACAGGGTATTCAATCCAGCAACGTGAACAAACTTCGCTCCAAGGCCGGAGATGCAGTCAAGTCGAATGCGACTGACAATGCGATACTGACCGTATATGGTAGCAAGTACAGGATACCTATCGATCATGATATTATCACGACCTACGCGTCTTTTATCCACATGCACTACACGAAGTCTTATCCTTCGCATTGAGTCTAGCGCCAGCCGCAGACGTAATAGTTGGATCTGACAGCACGAAAATAGGTACATATCAGCTCACAAATATCGAGCTCGAATACCAAACCATCGATAGTTCCGTTCTTGCAGCGCAGACCGAGCGAGTCTACGATTTTGGTAAAGACTTCATGTACAACCACATCGCATACTTCAGTACCCTTCCAGTCAACACCGCAACCGACACACTCATAGCTGCAAACGTAAACATCCTTCGTCGCTCCTTAACTGGACTTCTTCTTCTCTTTGTGAAGCAACATACCGCAGGCACCCGAGACAGCGAGAGGTTTGTAAATCCGGGTATCACCAAGGTCGAGATGGACGTAAATGGACGCCCTAACGATCTCTTTCCTGCTGGGATGCTACCAGAATACTTTTGGGAGTCAGCAAAGAATTGGTTTTGTGGAAGCAGTACGCTTCTCGGAACGACAGCCACTACATACATGACACCGCAAAAGTTTTACGAGAACAAGTTCGCTGTACTCATTGACTGTCGTACCTCTAAAGATAGTAATACTCATGGAGATGGTCTGGCCCAAATAGGCAGTGGTCAAAATCTACAGCTAAGGATTCATCGTAAGGGTGACTTAGGAATTGTTCATATGCATATATTTGTGCTTGCTGATGCGCAGGCAACTATTGAACGTGGGAGGCTGTTAAATATTACGTATTAACCGGTTGCAAGGCAAACAGATGGACGCACTAGTGGAACGAATCCCATTTAATGCCCTGATTGTGGGGCCAACGAATTGTGGAAAAACGGCTTTTCTTGTGGAACAGCTTCGCGGAGCCTTTCGTGAAAAATTTGACTACATCGTATTGATATGCCCCACATATGACCACAACGAAACCTATCGCGGCTTTGCTATAGGCGACAAAAACTTTCCCGTTATATCACCCTCACAGGATGCCATCAATGCGGTATTAGGGGTGTGTACCACCTACTACGAAGGAACCAATACTCTCTTCATCCTAGATGATTGTGCCGCTTCAAAGGATGTAAAAGGAAGAACTAGCAATATTTCGAAACTTGGCTTTTCTGCTCGCCATATTGGTATTTCGGTTTGGGTGCTCACCCAGCAACTCACAAGTATCTCCAAACCCTTTCGCGAAAATATAGCCATAGTAGTGGCCTTTCATTTGGTGTCGGCTATAGATGGTAAGAAACTTTTCGAGGACTACGGCGAAGGTATAGAGGTAGATGAGAAAAAAAAGTTGCAATCTGAACTCAAGTCCCACAAGTTCTCTAGGCTATGCTTTTGTTTACGAAATCCTTTTACCGTTGTGTTAGAGCTACCTGCTCCTGTGATATACCACCACGTACTATAACATGTCGGATTTGGATAAAGCCCTCGAAGACATATTACGTGATAGTTTATCCGAAACAACAGGTCCTCCACCTACAACCCGTAGTGGAGTACGTAGCGGAGCTACCTGTGAAGCTTGCCATGACTTCGAAACGAACCTACACTGCGCTACCACCGATGAAGATCACAGCATAAAAATAGGTGACTATCGGGAATCTCTTTCTATCCTAGCTGTGACTGGTACGACAAATGAATATCTGGGGAAGGATTTTTCTCTTGGGGACATTTCTAAGTTACCTGATAAAGACATAGAACGCCTATATCGTAGATACCAAGCCGTCTTAGCAAAGCAAATAAATAACTGCTTAGTAGATAGAGCACTAAGTCAAGCAACTCGTATAGTCGCATATATGATGCCTATAGATTCTCGAAAAGAACTGTTGAAAGATTTACGAGAAGACCGCTTAATCCGAAACGAGATATCTGCCCTGGCTGGATCATTGGCCTACAAAGCAGGCCCATTCGTAGCACTAGCTAGTGCCTTTTGTCATATTGCTAACCATTATACGTCGACAGAACAGGATGCCGAGGCGCAAGTATTGCCGAGCGAATATGAAGTGGCTACCCCACAAATCGATGAAGCACTTGAGGCATATTCAAATTTAAAGAATCTTTAGCGTAATCTTAGCGTAATTAGCGTAATGTTTAACGCAATTAGCGGTAATGTTAACGTAATTAGTGTAATGTTAACGTATTGAAGCTAAACACAACGAAGTTATAATAAGCTATGGCTGAAGTTGATCAAATTACTAATACGGACCCGAAGCCCGCGCCTAAGAAAAAAAATCCAAACCGCGTGGGGGCTGGGAGAAAAATGGCAGAAACCAATCGCCTTGGTAGAGAGGCTCTTCGTGAGAAAGAGGAGGCTCAACAAAGTGGCGTATCTAGATGCGACATCAACGAATGCGAGAAGGACAAAGGCTGGTTCGATAACTTATCTGCCAATACTACACTCACAGCTATTGGCGTAGGCGCTACGCTAGTAGGTCTATACTACCAATACAATGCTGGGTCTCGAGTGGCATCACCGAAAAACACTGAAGACACACGGCCTACCCATTCGGAACGAACACGCGTAAGGTCTACAATGGAGTAAGTCCATTTGAAGTCATAATATAATGAATGGATGTGTATGATGGTAGAGAATACGTTGATGAAAACATTACAGGACGCCGTTGTATTATCTGGACTAGCGGCAGGCATTGGGTTTTTAGCGAAAAAAATAACCAAAGAGTCCATGCTTAACTACCCTTCAGCTTCAGTCACAAACTACGCGAAGTGGACTGCCGTATTAGCGGGAAGCCTTGCAGCAAAGAAATACCTCGAGGACAAGGGGTATTAGAAGTCTGTTGAGTAACTGATTCGTTTCGAAGCTACATGGGAGCGGCGATTGGTACCGCGGTGGCTTTTTCCGTCGCAGGTGTAGCCGCGCACTACGTCCAAAAAGCGATTGATGGTAAAGATCCAGACTTGTTGGCCGTAGAGGCTGAAAGATACGACAAAGCCCTCGAGAAATATCACGCTGATTTGGCTACTTACCAGAAGACTCGACAAAAATTGTCCGACTGGATACAATCGCAAATACGTCTGAAGCGCTACTCTAGCGAAGAACTAGCCGATTTGGATCGAGCTTCCTCCTTATACAATACGAACCAAGTAGGGCTAGACCACATACGTCCGCAGGATCTGAAAAGGCCTAATTTCTCCGATTACTATCGACCACCTAGTTCACATAGAACTGCTGAATTGGTATTCGTAGGTGGTGGATCGCTCGCGATAGGATACGTTGCCAGTCGATGGCTATAATAAAGGAACAAAAATCGATTTGAATAAGCGTATGCATACGTTCATAGTAGGGGCAACTTAAAATGAAACTGCGGATACGCCCCCTCGGGGAGCATGAAAAGCACATCATAATATTTAATGTGAAGGCAAAATGGGGAAACTTCGTCACCACTTATGCTTTACTAGCTCTCGACTCTCCTATTTCATATTGTACAAATTCACTCCTAACCGAGCTGGGTTTCGAAGGCGAGGTAGAGTCGGTGGATCTTATATCACTAAAATACAATAATCTAACTGAGGTGGAGTCGGTAGACTTAGTAAATCTAAAAATGAAAACTACTATGGGGGACGCAATCTTAAACCTTCACAGCGCAGTGGTTTGCTCAACTGAGCTTTTGAACACGATATGTGGCGAATCCGAAATAGGTTTAGTAATAGGACACGAACACGTCAAAGACTTTCCCATTGATGAAGATGTGAGAACGCTGACGTTAGAATGGAACCTAGAGCCCCGCCAAATCAAAAGTCTACTCCATATAAAGGGTGGGTACTTAGACCTTATACCAATATATTTATAGAAAATGGATGCTAAACTTGCGAATACCTTCTACGGCCCTATGGGCTATTGGAAAGGCCGCGCAGCAATTAGCAAACTCTCAGTGGTGGCAAAGGTATCAGAAGACGTAGCTAAGAGTTGGTTGGAAAAGCAAGCCATATGGCAAATATATCTATCACCATGCACCACGCCACATACCACGACCACATTGGACTGTATCGAAACCAAATGAGGTTCACCAAGCCGACTTGATATTCCTACCACACGATCGACCTGGACGTGGAAGGAAACTATATAAGTATGCTTTAGTCGTAATTGATGTAGCTTCTAGATATAAAGAGGCTGAGCCCTTGGCATCGAAAGATAGTGGAGAAGTGGCTGCGGCATTTGAGCGAATCTACAAACGTAGTCCACTAGAATGGCCAAAAACATTGCAAGTCGATCCTGGAAGAGAATTCATGGGACGTATGTCCGAAACCTTAGAACTACGTGGTACGAAAGTTCAAAGAGGTGAGGCAGGCAATCACAGATCACAAAGCTTTGTCGAACGAGCAAATAGAACGATGGCTGAAAGATTGTTCGGATATCAATATGCACAAGAGATGGTACTTACTTCGGAAGGATCAGATGCGCGCAGTAGAGAATGGGTATTGAGGCTTCCTGAGGTTATCAAGGCCATGAACAACGAAGTTACTCGGCTAACAGGAAAGAACCCATCGAATTCTGTAGAGGCACGACAAGTAAACATAAAGACTCCTACGTATTCTCGAACTGTTGGATTGGATGAAAAGCGACTACCATTTGACGTTTTAGTTCGATATCTCTATGCGTCTGGAGAATTGGAAGGGGGAACTAAGCGAGCGACCGATCCTGTATGGAGTTTACAGACATATATCATTTCACGTAGTGCTATATCTCCTAACCAACCAGTTCTGTACTACCTTGCTCCACAGGGTTCGAATGTTGCTCTACAGGTTTCGAAGAAACCACCAAAGCGTGGATTTGTGCGTGAAGAGCTACAAGTCGTACCACTTGATACCGAACTACCTCCAAAGGGGATTCTGTTCGTTTGAGGTAAACAGATATCTTTATGCCCATGGGCTAGGGTATCGATTCCATTTTCGGAAATCCAACGTTTTGTGTCCAGGGGCGAAAGTGAGATCTTATTAACTCGCAGACCATAGATCTGGTGCCCAATGCTTCGCAGCATATTCATTCCATGCCTGAAGGTCTTCCTATCGAAAAGAGACTCCTTATACTGCTCGTGTCGCATGTGCTTCTTCACAACATATTTCCGTACTCCTTTAGCCTTGCGAATCTCCTTAGTGTCTGCACATACGATCGAATACATCTTAGGTCGAAGTCCAACGTACTCTACGATGGCAACGCCTGCACACTCATCCTTCATCTTTCCAAGAACCTTTTTATTGGTAGTGTCGTATAGTGGATGTTTTTTTGGGTAATCACTTGTATCGTATAGGTCTGCATTTTTGGCCATATCGTCGTAGACGTCTTCGGTTTGGATCTCAAGCAATAGCGAATCTGTGTCTGTGTAGAGAAGTTCACATCGATTACCATATTGAGGCCGAAGTTGATTGTAATAGAAATCGTACATCAGGTGTTTGGAGAGGTCTAGGATGCTCATACCAACGTAAACTGGGCGGTTAAGTACGAGCCTGCTTTTATGCATGTGTAGGGCTACGAGGTTATTATCAAAGATATTTGATCTAGCAAATGTTGGGCTTGATATCAGCCGTCTAAGCTTGTCCTCCTCTCTTGCACGCACCAGCTTAACATCTACGCGCTTACGCAGATTCTCCATTGTCTTACCAAATACTGAGTTGTTCATCAGTTTGTAGAGGTCTTTCTCGAAATTGCTCGTAGCCAGTTTACGAAGGTCCGTATTCATACGTATATATGGCTCCATCCAAGGACTTTGGTCGAATCGTAGTGCTCGGTGCACCTTCTTCAATTTCATACCAAGAGATAGATATAGCTGTAGATTTATATAGTGTAGGACGTAGCGTTCTTTGTCAAATAAATTGGGCACAAGCTTTTCGACTTCGATTGGGAATACTTTTTCACCTAGTAGTCCGCATTGGTACTCTGACATCCATTTTTTCTGTACTTTCATACGCTCTGGGGCTAGTGGATACGAGTTGTGAGCGTCGTGGAGTTCTAGAGGATACTCAAGGTATACCTCAAGGATACAACCTTTATCCGCATCTTTCTCGATATCGAGGATACTCGAGGTTTGTAGCTTTGCTACGTCGCACCACTCGAATCCTCCTGTTGGTAGCGCTTGGCTCATAGCCCATCCGTATAGGTTGTTCGCATCCAGATACTGTATGTACGTAGTGGTATTGGTTTCGTCGTACTCTGCCGCATACGGATTGTTTGCCTTTGTATGACGTCGACTGACCATCAAAATGCCGCCTCGCATCCCTTTCTCGATGAAAAGATGCATATCGTAGTCTGTGAGCAGCTCAAGCTCTACACAAGTCTTCTTAAGCAATGCATCCCACGATAGACCAGGACTCGTATAGTAGTGAGCTGGGTCCAAGCCATAATTTTTCATACATGTCTCTCGAAAGCCTTCAAACACATCTGCGAGTAAAAGTACGTCAGTTTTAAGATATAGGTCGTGGTAGTCTCCCATAGTTTGACAACCGAATGCTTTCCAAACCTTATGTGCGTGAGTATAGTCCTCATCTGAGATTACTTCATCAGAAAGCTTGCTATAAAAAGCATCACGTGGTGGTAGCTCGTCCTGAAACCGCTCCCAACTGTCCATATATTCGTATGGGTAAACGCCTTTGCGCCCAAGAAGATGTGCATTCAGAGGCGTATGCGAAACGGTTATCGGAAGGCGAGACGGATCGAGTTGCTTTATGCTCCCTTCTCCACACTGGGGGCAAGTCCCCACTAGCTCCCAAGCCTCGTTAATGACAACCAGCTCATCCTTATCGCATCGTTTACATTTGCCCGCTGCCTCTATAGTACTACAAACCAATTTGTCTTGCGACCGCAAGAGAAATTGCGCGCTATCAATGAACCGGAGGTTACCAAGTGAGAATGAAATGTACTTTTCCATGTTATTGGGTATGCAATTTATCTGCCCCTCTACTTTGGAAATAGACTGCATTAAGAGATGAGAATCGTATCCCCGCAAATTATGGAAGACCACTGGTATTATGGTCTTCTTTGGGTCTATCCGCAGGAGTAGATTACAGGCATTGTGTGCTGCTCCACGATACTTTCCAGTAATGTGACAGTGATCTCGAACCGAATCCTCATTAAGAGATTTCTGACAAATGTGACAAAGGGTTGCACCGCGGTGGGCTATAATGTCATCTCGAGTCATGCGTAGGATTTTACATTTAGATAGGGCTGCCTTAACTTTCTGTTCTTCTTGTTGTATTGCCTCCAGGAACATTTCCGTAGTGTTGGGCCCTCTATAGACGACTGGAGTCTCCGTATGACCATCACATCTCACCACGATGTAGCCGAATCCGCAAGCCTCATGTAGTTGAGTTTTCTGGGTGTTGCTGCGCAGTTCTGGTGCCAGCTCTGCTGCGGGATCAAGCTCTGGTCCTTCGATCTTGGTTGTCAGCACCTCGAAATCGGCGTAAATGATGTAAGGAACCTTCATCTGTTTGTGCCAGTTCTGGAAGGATAGCTTGTTCTTACCCTCTTCAGGCATCTCAACTCTAACTGCTGTCTGTCCTATGCCTTTGCATTCTGGGATGTGTTTTTCGAGTAGATCTTTTCGGCAGTATCCATGTAAACACCTCTCGCAGAAGTGTTTTCGGTGCTCGTACTTACTCTGATCGAATAGGAGGCGATTCAAATCCTTGATCCAAGCATAGTGATACTTTCCAGATTTCTCTATTAGCAATAGGTTGATGCGTTGGATGTCCCCACATTGCTTGCTAATCCTATAGACAATCACGCTTTTCTCCCATCCGAAGACATTGATCGCAAGGTCGTTTTGCTTCTCAACTCTGCAAATCTGTGATATGGGTGTTGGTGCATCGATTCCTGTAAAGTCTAGGCCATCGTCGATAGGATACTTAGATGGTCTTTGGGTATTAATCTCGACTGGAAAGAGCGCTGATCGTAGTGCCCATCGTAGGCAGTTATCATCCTTATTTTGAACATTAATCACAGCCCTCTTGCTTTGGACTTCTTTAGGAAGTGGAATGTATGAGCCTCCTCGTAGTGGTTTATATCGCGCTATGTCGAGCCAAAGCAGAACTACTCGGTCTACCACCCATCCTGAGCCTCTATGTATCCATTTCTCTAGTTTTTCTTGGATCGCAGGAAAAGACTTGCCTAGCGCGGAATTGATTTCGTGGGACTGTAATAGAGCCTCCTGATAATGACGAAATACTACGTCGATGGATTCTTTGCTACCATCAAGGTTGTACTTTATTAGATCTACTCTCAAGGCGAGCTGGAACTTCACGCCTTTTAGATTGACAATCTCTTCCTCTAGTTTTTCGTGGATTATGTGGCGTACACCATCTAAGAATGCCATTGGGTCTGCACCAAGTTCGTGACCCTCTGGAACATCCATCTGCCAGCCTCGTAAGAAATTACCAATGACCGATTTAGTTTGTTTGAATACTAGTGGGACAATTTTTTGGGGAATTAATGGTCGTATTAAACGTCTTTCTATCGTTTCGGGGATCGGTTCATCAAGTATGTTGCGCGCCTGTTCGTATACATCTAGTACGTCTCTCTGATAATTAACGTATGCCATATTTACTACGATTATAATACTAGCATATCTATTCTCTAATAGGTACATTCTTTGTAACGAGTTCGGTCAATACGTCGTCGAAATCCTTTCTAGCCCTCTTACCTTTACGCATCAGGTTTATCTGTGCGTTTACATTACCACACGGGCGACAAAGTCGCGTCTCTGCTTGAGTCCCAACTCCACACGAACGACAGGGGTATGGCTCAAACGATCCTTCTCTGATCTGGTGTCGATGTTGCTTACAACACTCAAATAAACAACTCTTACCACAAATAGTTCTCCTGCCAATTGTTAACCATCGGCACTGATTATGTCCTCGCATTTTGTGTCTGATAATATAACGGTACCATTTCTCTAATAGGGATTTCTTAATTGTTACATAAAATTGGCCGTTTTTTTCTTCTTTCTCTTTTTTTTTTGTTCTTTTTTTGTTTTGTTCAAGTACTAGTATATATGATGTATGATGAGTTGCCCATCTCGGGGACCTAGTATAGTATAACTATCATGTTAACATTACCACTCCATATTCAAACGGTTATCGGAAGGCGGTATAAAATGCTCACGTCTCGAGCGATTCATCGATTCGTGGAGTAGCCACTTCATATTCAAACGGTTATCGGAAGGCAGTCTAAAATGCTCAGCGAGCCAATTGGCGATATCGAAATGACCATTGCTGCTGGCACCTAATAGTGCATCATCGATGTTTATGTTCTCTATGGTAAGCTGGAAGTGATTAATAAACCACTTAATGACATCAAGATGACCATTTGCGATGGCGCTGAATAGTACCGCATTGGCGCTTATATCCTCTATGGTAAACTGGAAGTGATTAATAAGCCACTTAATGACATCAAGATGACCATTTGCGATGGCGCTGAATAGTACCGCATTGGCGCTTATATCCTCTATGGTAAACTGGAAGTGATTAATAAGCCACTTAATGACATCAAGATGACCATTGTAGCTGACCTCGAATAGTGCATCACCGACGTAGTCATCATCATCGACGTAGTCATCATCATCGACGTAGTCATCATCATCATCTATGGTAAGCTGATTGTATACGTCATTCTTGGAAATATCGAATTTCTTAGCCAAATTATCTCTCTCATCATCGTTATGAGAAGACATAAGCCCGAATAGGACTACTCGTCTACGAAACTTTTGATCTACGTTTTTATAACGTGCCATAGATGCGGCATCATTTAGCTGTTTCGAAGTCAAAGAAATAGCGGCAAATGATATAGGACCAGCATACTCTACGATCTTAGTCAAGATTTCTATAGGAAGGTACAATATATTAGCCATAGTATATATACTTCCGATGTTTTTATATAGTTACTTTAGTATAACCGCATAATATGATAAATTCATATGTCTAATAGGGGTTTATTAATGGTTGAATTAATGAGTGTTGGCTATGGTTCTTACTGGGGGAATAAGAGGGGCTTATATAAGGAACAAATTTCAACGACTTTTGTGGGCTTAAGGGAATACGGTGGGGAAAAAAAGGCTTAAATAAGGACGTGAATTAGAACTGTGTGTTGGATATGGGCTTATATAAGCCACATGTGTGTCGATTATGGGTGGCTTATATAAGGAGAAATTTCGACGATTTTTCTTGGGAGTAGGGATATATAATGGGGAAAAAAAGGCTTATATAAAGACGTGAATTAGGACCGCTAGTATATATACTACTCAAATGAATGATAACCACATGAAACACACATGTACATATAGCCACATAAGCATCGCATCCGATGATTTAATGTTACACAAAGATAATTACAGTTTTATACCCAGATACGCCCCCTTTTATATTAACATATAAGTCAATACATTCAAAATTAGTTAAAAACAAGCATTTTTAATAAGGATTATTTACACTGTCCACATCATTGCAGCAAACTTTCAGCCTTTTGTGTTACCACAGGAAGCCCAGGCCTTTCTCTTATAAAAATATGTTGAACGCACTTTGATAATCTATGATTACTTCTAGTTTAACTCCTGTCATAGCTTTGTATACAGTATCGAAGCACTTTTCGATCATGCCAGAGTGCGAGTTCTGCACACATGTATGCTTGTCTTCTATAATTTTCTAGGGATTGAAAACAAATTTTCTAGCCAGTATTTCACAAAACAATTTTATGGGGACATTTTTTTCAAATCCGAAAGTTTTAGGCTAACTTACTCTCCCGAACAGCTTTTTAACCGAAAACTTTGTTGGGTGCCCTTGGTTTGTGCTAGGGGAGCAGGATAATTGATTCACTACTAATGCTTGTGATAATTTACATGATTGCTATCACATGGGTGTACTAGATGGCAAACAAATCTTAATTAATATATTTAAAGGCACTTGTATGAGATCGGTAGTGTTGTTAACAAAACCTGTTTTGTAAATACTATTTTCCACCTTCCAATTCTCAACCCCCAAAGGTGGTCACGGTCCCTTACGGGAGCTTCTAATTACAAAGTTTTACTGATAATTAAATCGGGGTTTCATGAGGGTTGTCGCTGAAGGGACTGGTCAGAAATTAGCAGGGGAGAGGGGGTTGAGATGGAGGGTAAAATTGTTTTGAATCCCCCAAAATGGAGGGTCATAAATCATGGGGAACTGAAAAAGGGATGGTTATAGGGGAGAAACGGTCAACATATTTCATACTCATTGTCCAGGGAGGTTTAATAAAATATTGTGTGCGTTGATTTCATGCATGTACACCACTTGGAAAATAACTATTTAAAGAGAAATGTGTGGCCCTCCTACCCTGCGAGCAGAGGCTTTCTGCTCTCTTTGCCTTTCCTCCGAGTAGCACTGAACCTCTCGAGACCTGTATTCTGATTGCACCCATAATACTATACTTCTATGGTTTTTGTACTGCACTTTCTAAAGGTTAGGGTGTTTTCTATTGTTGGGTAGGCCAATACTATCGCTCGTTTCGAGAAGTTCCACTCGACCTCTTTCCTGCCGCCTAGAGAAACCTCTGCCCACGAAACGCCGATTACATGCGCCACGGTATCTCGATTTCCATCGTCCGAGAAAAACGAGACGGTACACCTTGTAGATTTCAGATTGTCCATTTCAGATTGTCCATTTCCTATTGTTAACAGCAAGAGTCAAGGCGAAGTAGAGAAAATAAAATAAATTTCCTTCTTCGGGGATATAAATCAAACCTTTCTTTAGGATAAATTAAGGTAGATTTATTGAACGGTAATTTCAAGGTCTTCTGTGCAGTTCAGCAAAATAATAAGAAGACAAAGCCGAAGTTTCAAGCCCGTTCGATCGTATCAATCGTCGGCAAACATAAAACTGCGTGACGACATAAATATAAACGACTGAGATGCCGACGCTAGCCTAGAACAACAGGAATCGGGTCATTTACTTCTATATTTGATGCCATTACTTTTAACAGAAACGAATATTAAATAACAACAATGCAAACTGGTAAGTTTTGTTGTTTTACTTACATTTCGGTACAAATATTTCACAACGTCAGGCCACATGCGATCAGGAGCGCCACCTATAATCCCTAATCCTTTCGTAAAATGTGAGAAATTTCCATCTTGCCACTAAAATCCATCGAAGAAACACTCTTGACTCTTGTGTGTTCGTCACCTCCGACAAGGGCACCAGTTGCAATATCCTGAGCCTGTTGGAAGGCTTTCCCACGAATGAATTTAAATATTTCCCACAAATGAAGTTAAATAAAACATTAAGCTGTTTCTATTTGAGAGAAGTGAGAGCGGACGACCTCGTACCATCTGAAAATCAGGCTACCGAATCCCGTGTTTTAACTGTGTTAAGTTCTGTAAATAAATTAAGTATCCTGAGCGATATCGAATCTGATTGGTTCATCCTGTCACGTGTTGAGTCAACGCGTGCAGTGTGATTGGTTGACCGCGCGAAAGCTCGACACAGAATTAAAAAAAAAAAAAAAAAAACACTTGCGAAACTTGACTCGGGCCCAGCCTACGCTGGCCCGAGTAATACAACGCGTTCTCGAGGTTCAAATCAATGATTATCATTATTTGTCAAATCGCTTTAAAATAATGATAATCATTATTCTAAGACAAACCCGAACCCGAACCACAAACCGAACCCTAACCATCGGACGAGTTCACGGGTAAACGACGGGTTCTCACTCACCTGGAGCTAGGGTTCACAGGTAAACAAGAAGAGAAGGTAAACTTGAGAAAAATTGTTTTGAGCGCTCCTACTCGGGCTCGAACTCCTAACCGTTTGCGTGTACAGACGTACAGACGTCATGACCACTACACCAAGCGCGTCTACCGCCGTTCGGAATTTGACGATTGTTTATCTTTATCCTTGACTGGTTTTAAGAATAATGATTATCATTGTTTTGAAGTTATTTGACAATTAATGATAATCATTGTTTTAACCTCGAGGTTGTGTTGAGTAATAAGGACTTTAAGGAAACACGACGGCAACGTCTAGAGCCGGCCTGTACCGCTCGAAACGAGCCACAACATTGGCTTACCCAAAAATACAAAACACCTTAGGGTGCGTTCGATTGACCGTATCCCGGAATAGCAATAGATTGAATAGTCTCTGGTAACTACTCATGCTTGCTGACGTATGATATACAGGATACAATTAGTATTTCAGTAGCTAAAAAGTCCCGATTTCTTATTCCGGATTACGGTCAATCGAATGCACCCTTAATATAGTAGCCTTAAGAACGTGCAGTACAAAAACAATAGAGCTACAGTATAATATGCAATCAGGGCCGTGACAGGGTTCGAGCGGTACTTTAACGTCTAGGACAACGGCATAAAACAATAGCCTTAATTACAAAATACAATAACTGCACGTGAAAATGCACGCAGTCTCCTACATTTCAACCGTTGTCTGCAAAAATAACGTGACACTCCCAAATTTATGTTTTAAACACGAAGTTCCGGTATAAATAGGTTAGCTCCTCCTCTTTTCACGCATCGCGAGCTCGAAATTTAAAATTCAAATAGCTGAGCAGTGAAGAAAGCAAGCGAGGTTATCAGCCTCTCCTTTGAAATGCTAGAGTTTTAAGGTTTAAAATTAAACAAGTCATAAAATAAAGTGACCAGAGGGAAGATAGTTGTCCATTTAGGACTGCCAATGGTATTTTATGACTGTTTGCGAACTTTGTAGCCCTTACTCTGAAGTTAAACATTTTTGTGTTTCATTTGAATTTCGCGCGATAAGCAATCAGTAGGGAGCACTCAAGCGGAGCATCACGCAGATGTTCACTCAACAAAGGCTGATTGACGACTGAAGGGTGACAAACCCCTGGGCTCGCCTTTTTATACCGGAACTTCGTGTTTAAAGAGAACGCGAACGTAAGAAAGATAATCACTCCGTTTTTCGTTCGGCGTGAACGGAGGTTGTGAGAAACAATTAGTGGCGAACAAAGGAAAGAGTAAACACGAAATTTCGGTAGAAACCACTTTTCTACGTCCCTTCGTCACTACCGTCGCCCTCCTGGTTGCTAAAGTTGCCTATTAACCGACAGGTACAAAATGCAGACTGGAAAATGAAGACTGGAAAATGCAGACCGGAAACTGCAGACTCAAAAATGCAGACCAGACAAAATCAATAAGAAACATAGATCTATTGGTCTGTAACAGGGCGACTCTGCAAGGCTTTAGATGACTTAGATCCTTAATTTTTGGGGTTATACACGTCTAATGCGGGGTCTTGCTTTTTTCTTGACTGCCGGCGCCAGACACGCCGTGTATGCGAGCCACGCCGAATCCGAGCTTTTCATGACAATATTTCCTTAATAACAGAAAGGAAAAGCTATGTATTCCGAAGTATTTTGAGTTATTTACTTACTTTTTAATTACGTTCGTATTTAGCCGGGTCCTGTCTTTGTTAAACTGATTCAGTCCCATCTTCTTCTGTCCACCATTTTAAATTTATTGCTATGCACAGGAAGCCCGAAGCAGCCTCTCCGATTAGATATAAATTTGGGTTTCCTGTTTGGTAAAGCGGACACCCTTGGGAGTCAGAAAAAGTGTCCGTAACTGGAACTGTCCGCTTACGGGAATAGTTCTGGTAAGCGGACACTTGTGGAATATGGGATGTGTCCGCTTACGGGAGCTACTATAAAGACCCTGGGTGGTACTCAGAAGATTTTTGGGTGGGGGTGTGCCGCGGAGACCTCAAACCCCTGACCCTATCCCAGACCTAAAAATGCCGTTTACCATACCCTATGCCAGACTTGAAGCAACAAATCTATACCCTATCCCAGACGTGATCTTGTGATGTTTATGAAAGAGTCCAGATCCCGAACAGTTTTTAATTACAATTACACTACGAAAGCCGTTGTTTTGTTTTAATATGGTATTTTAAGCTGTAGTGTGGTCGATAGAGCGCTAAGCATGGCGTCAACGACAAGTATATCAAAATCCATACCCTTTCCCAGCCGACCAAAACCGTAAAAAGGATAACCTATCCCAGACCTCGGCAGCTCAAAAACCATACCCTATCCCGCGGCACATGTACCCATATAGCCCATATAAGGGAGTACCCACCCCCGGGAATAAAGCTGCAGGTATATGATGTTGTCATCATTGTGAGCTAATGTCGGTACATAAATCTGTACACACAAGAATTAGGAGAAATATTTGCAAATGGAAGACTGCTTCATTGCGCTTAAAGACTTGAGTTGCATGTCCACCAAGATATCATTTACGCGTGCAACGGCTTGAGACAGTCGCTCGTTTCCTTGCGCGCCAGTCAGAGAAGTCTGCAACTTCTTAGCAAGTTCCATCGCACCTTGTACAGAATTAACTTCTGGAACTCTCAACGGCTTGTCAAAGTCCTCGATCGTCTCTTCATACAATACACAGTTCACTTTACAGCCCTGTTTACAATACTGTAATTGCTCTAGAACTGTATCAAATAAACCGATAAAGCTAATTGCGGAAAAGTTCTAAGCTAACACCGGTGTGAAGTTGATTGATTGCAACATAATACTCATAATCATTCTAGTAATGATTGGGCGAGGTTTATTGTTGGATCATGGGTGACTGGCCTCGCGGCAACATATCTCACGGTGACCATACTGTTAAATGCAATAGCTATGGCCGATTTTTTTTTGAGGTCTTAGATCCGTCTTTGAAACGTGGATAAGAGAGTTAGCACTCGTTCTCAAAAACCCTAGGCTCCTACGACTTATCCCGTCAACGTTAACCGTTAACTGAAAAACGTTTCAAGCTTGAGCGCCCAGGAAAACGACCACGGCAAAAAGACTCGCGTTTTGAATGGATTTTGGCAATTAGAAAACGTGTGGAAAATTTGAAATAATCCCACATTATATGCGCGTTTTACCGTGCGTGGATAATTACATATTTTCCTTTCGTTTTACCTTAATTATCACTGTAGGTAATATCCAAGTTTTACCGTTTGCTGGAAAATCATTAGATAACTTGATATTTTCCCTTACGTTTTCCCAGCGTTATTCGTTAAAGGAAAATGTGCATATTCCCTCATAATTCTTCGAGTTATCGCAACAGGAAAATGTATGAAAACCGGTAATTATCCAATGCAGTAAAATTCGGGACATATTTAATCTTTCTATATTTGACTTTTACTTACGTTTTACTATGAACGTGTAATTCAAGTTTTACCAACGTGTGATTATATAGTATAATGCGGGATAATGTGAACGTTGCCTGAATTATCGAGCCAGGATAATATAAGGCAAATCAACCTCCAATAATTACCACCATTTCTTGCATTTTAACAAAATGTTCCTTTCATTTTCCAAACTATTGAAATTAACGGGAAACCAGATAACTCGTACGCGTAGCCTGAGAATTATATATAAGACGCAGAGAGTACCGGCGCGTGCTTGGGATTATGAGGTGAAGCGCGTTAGAGTGACTGAACGTGCATGCATATCAGTTGAGTGTGATACGGTTACTATAGATAACTTTTAAGGTTAATACGTTTTTTTTCCCTCGTAAGGGTTTATCGTATTGTATTCAGTGTATTGTATTGTACTGAACCTTATTCGAGTTTAAAAGTAAAGGAAACTTGTATATTCCGTCATAATTCTTTAACTTTACTTATGTTTTATTACAGTAGGATCCCGATAACTCGAACTCCGGTTAACTTGAACTTTTCGCTAACTTTTTCCCTGGATTTTCTTCACTCTATTACAGTAATTTAATCCCGGATAACTCGAACTCGGTTAACTCGAACTTTTCGTTAACTCAAAACTAATTTACCCGATAACTCGAACTCATCGTACAGCCGTTATTTTGATGAACTGCAATGCCAGATCAAGTAATAACTGATGAGTCAAGGTAGAGTAACAACGCGTTAGTGCACGTGATAGTTTAGTGATGAGATATCAGCGGTGGCTGACAGAACAGATGAAGAATGGAGGCAGTGTAGAGATTATTGATGAACCGCCGCACCCGACACATACAGCTTGTTTCTTTAATAAAGATATCGATGTATATGAACTGAGACAAGAAACGTCGAAAAGTTTCAGTATTACTGAATTCGAAAATAGGATTTTTAAAAGAAGAGCGCCAGGACCTGTAAAGTAAATTGCGAATCCGTACAAGACTTATTAATTCTAAATTCTGTTCCGTAGCTGTCCAAAAAATACCCGTTCTGATTTTTTTTATATACGTAGTACGATAAAGTGGACATGAAATGGTTTTATTGTACTGACTACTGGGTCCTGTGGTATAAAATAATGCTCTAGCGTTAGACACTCGCACACATTTTTACGGAAATCAGTCAGTTTTGACCACATTCAATATTTCGAACTGTTTTTCGTTTCCCCCTGAGGGTTCGAGTCATCGGGATTCTATATATGTACTCTATCAATGGGTAATTCAAGTTTTACCAACGTGTTAAAGTTTACCGTACAATTGCGGGATAATGAACGTGTACGTTGCTTGAATTATCGAGCCGGTAAAATGTAAGGCAAACTAACCCCCAATAATTACCCCCATTTCTTGCATTTTACCAAGATTTTCCCTACATTTTCTAAACCGGATAATCCATGAATGTGGCGTCGCATGAATTATCGAGCCGGTAAAATGTAAGGCAAACTAACCCCCAATAATTACCCCCCATTTCTTGCATTTTACCAAGATTTTCCCTACATTTTCCAAACCGGATAATCAATGAATGTGGCGTTGCATGAATTATCGAGCCGGTAAAATGTAAGGCAAACTAACCCCCAATAATTACCCCCATTTCTTGCATTTTACCAAGATTTTCCCTACATTTACCAAACTAGATAATTCGGAAGCGTCTTTATTGGCGGGCTTCCTGTTTTAATTAGCTCCGCTGACTGGACTTTTTATGAGGCCGAGAGCCACGCGGACAATTTTTTTTTATTTGAGTGTTATTGGCTGTGTAAAATGATGATGATGAGAAACGGTATTAGCTGAACACCCGGGAATGGAGGGGGGTACTCCCTTATATGGGCTATACAGGTATGTGCCGCGGGATAGGGTATGGTTAGTCTGGGATAGGCCGGGTATCCTTTTTACGGTTTTAGCCTGGAAAAGGGTAAAATGTTGATATACTTGTCGTTGACGCCATACTTAGCGCTTTATCGACCACATATTAAAAGAAAACAACGGCTGTCGTAGTGTAATTGAGAATGAATCTATGGTTTGGGTCTGGGATAGGGTATAGATTTTTTGCTTCAAGTTTGGAATAGTGTACCTATCCCAGACTTGAAGCAAAAAATCTAATGGTAAACGGCATTTCTAGGTCTGGGATAGGGTCAGGGTTTTTAGCACCTGGGGGGGGGGGGGGGGGGGGGGAGGGGGCTTAACAACAAATCGGCTCTTCAGTAACAACACGCTACGTACATTTTCAAAATAAATATGGTACTTTTTAAAATACCAATTAATACAGCTAAAAGCTTGTAAACGCGATAATAAATCGTTAAAGAGCTGATTCTAAAGTGAACTTTTCGCTGTAGTATATTAAAATAACAACCGAGGTTTTTTAAATAATACTTCTACTAGTTTAAAAATGGCGGTAAAAATGAAGATCCCCGGATGTCTTCGATAAATCTGGGCATTTTTTTGGCCAATGAATGAGGTTTTTAGAAAACGTATATGATGTCATTGTAAATCAGCCAATAGGATAGGCGATTACTCATAACATGTCACGTGTTGACCTTCGCGCGATTATTTCAATACCCACTTCGCTTCTGTTCGAGTTCGTGCTCATTTACCCATTATGCCAAAGTTTTACTGTTCAGGTATTGTTATATATGATTATGTCTACTATGCCTCAAAACTTAGAATTTAGAACAATCTTACACTAGTTAAAAGAGGTGAAAGAAGAAAATGCGAACACCAATGGCAATGCATTAGAGTCGTGAAAGATGTCGCGAAATCCTCCGAAGAGCTCGAGCAGCACTCAACCTTTCTGACACCAGCTAGTAAATGTGGCTGATGGAAACAAGAATCTTGGCCCTTCTTTGGAATATTGTTGTGCCCTTGGCCCAAAGGATTTCTTCGATGGAAGAAAGTCTCAACAACAGGCTCACGGACAGGCTCAACGATCGCGATTCAATAGTCGAAGTAAACCGCAAGTGGCGGAAGATCACAAGGATCTGTTGGTGAGTTTGCCTTTTAAAATGCTTATTGTCAACCCCCCTTCATGTAAACAGGCCCTAGTGCTAGGGCTACTATAGTAGTAGTACTAGTACATGTAGTAGGGTTAAAGAAAGCCCGGTTTACAAGCAAAATGATTCAAGTAAAGTACTAGCTAGGTACTACTCGGCTACTTCCCGGATCAACTCAACACGATCCAAACAATCAGTAAAATCAAAATCGCTTTCACAGATCTGATCGAATCGGATAAAAATGAAAGAAAAGTGGAAGAGTAATATTAGTAGCACATGTTTTCATTCAGTAGAATGACATTTTCTAAGGGGCCGACCATTTGACTTTTGAGGGGGGGGGGGGGGGGGGGATGGGTGTTCTTGTCTGTGCTCGATTTTGTTTTCTTTAGCAGTGTTGTTGCATGCATTTTTTTTCTAAAAAAGCGGAGCCAGAACAAAGCTTTAACGCTTGCAGGATATTTTTTTTAAACACCGTTGGCTTGTAGGATTTTTTTTTTCAAAAACACCCACCCCCCTCCTCAAAAGTTAAATGGTCAGCCCCTAAGGCCCTTTTTATATGAAGGAAAGTTGGCTCGTGGGGGAGGGTCACCCTCCCTCCCGAGCCAACTTTACCGAGCGTTTATATGGAAGAAAAGTTGTCCCGGGTGCCTGAGACAACTTTGTCTTGAGCGAGTAGTATTGGATTATGCATGCTCTGTGTGTCCCGAGTTGGCCCGGTTAGGCGAGCCAAAGTGTTTATATGAGAAAAAGTTGGCTCGCCCCCCAGGTCACCCTACCTTGTGAACCGAGTGCCTCGGGGAGAAGGGTCACCCCCCCCCCTCCGAGCCAAGTTTGCGGTTTCTCATGTAGATGGTTGACTTTGTTTTATAAAGAAATGTATGAAAAGTTGGCTCGCCCAGGGTAGCTCGGAGGGGAGGGTCCAACTTTCCTTCATATAAACAGGGCCTAAGAAACGGCTTTTCAAATGTAGAATAAATTTTGTCAGAGACTTCAAAATGTGAACGTGCCAAAATCATTCAAGCATAGAATTAAGGCCCGTTTACCCGACCGGAAAAATGGCAATGCTCGCATAAAAAACTAGAACGGTTTGGATAATTTCATTTGTGTAAACGATCCATACCCTACTTTTACCCGTGCCAATAATTATTGTACCCGTTCTGGGAACGGAATGGATAAAACTGGGTTCGGTACCCGTGTTTTCAGTTCCTGTGCATTGCGTAAACGCTTACGTACCCGTTCCATTGCTTTTTTTCTGAGCCTGCACTGTTTTGCCCTCAGTTGTCTATTTCTGTCTGCATACGTATACTTTTTATTCGAACCATTTCAATATATTTCTCGTGTAAATGGGCAAATGCTCATGGAACCGGTACTTCTCTCTATCTGAGCCGTTCCTTTTTTTCTGTCGTATAAATGGGCCCTTTAGAAAGCAAAAATGGCTATTGCATTTAATGTTTGTACTTTTTAAGAACACCTTGATTCTAATAGACCCTTAAAGAATTAGACAAATTTGTTGCAATTTTCACTAAATTTCAGGATGACCCCTGAAGAATTCCTTTAAAATTTGCTACTGCCCCTTAAGAACTACCCAAAAACCCACTATGACCCCTAAATAATTCCTTCAGGAATTCCTACACAAATTAAATGCACTGGTGGACATAAGTATAGTTTTGGTGGGTAGGGGGTGGGTACACAAATTAAATGCACTGGCGGACACAAGTTTATTTTTGGTGGGCTTTGGTGGTTTAACATTGATTATTTTTTCTGTGGTGCCATTTATTGTAGGCTCGGTTTCCAGCCGTGGGGGTTTCGGTGAGCCCGCGATCCTCTCCCCACTCACGGCTGGGCGCGCGAGCTGAGACATTGTTGGTTTTAGCCAATCACAAACTTGCCACTCAAATCCTGTCGCTGAATTGATTTGCATAATTTACATTGTAAACTTTTGAAAGCCGGACCAAAGGCTTTCGATTGCTGTTCCAAAATGCGTTTAAATTTGCTCTGGAAAAGTTTGGTTTCGAAGAATTCAAGGATTCACACAAAGAAGCAGTAAGAGAGTTAGTTTTCGGGTGAAGACACTTTGTCAGTAAACGCACTGGCTCTGGAAGTCACTTGGGAAACCGTCAGCTCAAAGGTCGCAGCTCGTAATGTTGAGTCATTTCTCATTTAACTTTACCGATGCAAGACCAAGGTAGCCCGGCTATTCTTATTGCAAAGAAAATTAGTGCTGCCTTTATCGGCGAAGAAAAGACTGACGACTCCATATTAAAAGAGTTTATAGAAGAGAGGAAATCACGTCTGACGCAGGCCATGTTCACGCGTTTAACTCTGCAGTCACCGATTCACTTGAAAATCGCTGCATCAAATGAGTTTTACAATTCTTCAAGTCCTATGTACTCAGTAAGTTTGTACAATTTATGTCTCCAAGACATATTCTACACAAGTACTAAGCGGGAATACTCGACTCTAGCTCAGAGTTCCGAGATAACATCTGAACTTAATTTTTATCCCCGTATAAATTTCGGCTTTTAATTTCTGTCAGCGAGAGTGTCTCAACAGCCGGGCTTTCCTTGAAAACTTGGACTGTGAACATGAGAGCTAATAATAACAGGTATTAAATAAAACCTTTAGCTACGTCGAATTAATTTCACACTTGGAGTTTTAGGTTAAAGAATTCCAATGTGTTTTGAAAGTTTACGTGGAATCGAACCTACGCTACACGCAAATAAATAAATAATATTGATGTTAATCAGATGACGTCACGGACATGGTGTTTTGACGGCGCGCCCAGCCGTTAGTGGGGGGAGGCTTTGGAGAAACGACACCCCAACGGCTGAAACCGAGCCTACATTTATTGCTGCTGTCTAATGTCCTAGAATGTTGTTATGTTACCTACATGTACTAATTTCTAGACAATGCCAGCAACTTGCAAATGTGAAATTTGGCTCTAGAATAGAGTTGTCCCTGGTAGGCAAGTTATCCCTAGTGAACCGTTTACATGGAGTAACGCATGCAAAAGTTGATCCTAGTACTATGTTGTCCCTAGTGCTATAGGGTCACCCTAGTACCCCAGACAAAACTGACCGTTTACATGTACAGTCAACTCTCGCCTTGCGGACACCCCGCTATTACGGACACCCCGCTATTACGGACAGCAGCCAGATCCCCGGCGAAAGCTATAGAGGTTTGACTGAAAACAGCTCCCGTTATTGCGGACTCTCGCTATTACGGAATTGCGGACACTTCACGTGGTCCCAACGTAACAATTTTATTGTTTAGCTCTCGTTATAGCGGACACCTCATATCATTTGTGTACTGTACTGTAACACAGGAACATTACATTGAGATGCCAAATGTCTGTCATTTCCAAAGCTGTAAATAAGCTTAACTACAGTAGTCCATAGTCAAATTTCAAGAGGCAAGGGAAGCGCTTATTTACGTCGAGCTTTGCTCGCTTTCCCCTGTTGATTCTGAGATCGTCGCTTTCTCCCTTGTTTTGCTGTTGTTGTAGCAATTCCCTCATCTTCACTCCTCAACGAATTTCGTGCCCCTTCACTGCCCTGGATGAGTTCGTCTAATCTGTCCAGGAATCTCTCTTCTCCATAGAGCTTGTATAAAACGGGAATCTCTAACCCTAAACCGCCTCCTCTGTTGATCCGCTTTCCGCAGATTACAACAACTCCTTTATGGTTCTCTCTTTTCAGAAAGCAGGACACCAATTTTGAAAGTCCCAATGGAATGTGCCCAACAATGCGGCCATTAACCTCTTGAACAATGGCCACAGCAAACTGATCTTTTGCATTTTCCGGTTCACGCTGAAGCATTAAAATCTCATCGATCTTGGGCTGAAATATGTCCTTGTATGCATGGTGACCTCGCATCCAGGAATAATATTCCCTACAGGCTTGTTGATCTGCCATAGCTTGTGGCCTTGAGTAGATTTTCTTATAATATTTGCCGTTTGGAGCTCACGCAGGCCTAGAGAGATCGTTATGTTCGTCTTATTAAATAGCGCCCTTGGCCTTGCTCTGACATTACAGCTCCACGCGATCTGATTGGCCGAAATTGTTACGAACTTGTCAAAAACTTTGTAGGCTGGTCACGGTTCGAGGCGCAGCACTAAATTTACATATTGTTGTTGTGAATTGCCACTCGACATCTCAGCGTGTCGCGTGCTTCTAGTCGACTAGTCATGCCGAAAGATAAAACAAATGCTAAGAAAAGAAGACACGAGCTGACCTTAGAACAGCGTTTTAAAATTGTAGAAGAATATGAGAAGGGAACCACAGGGTTGCGCCAACTCGCAGAGAAGTACTCTTGCGGAAAGACACAAATAAGTTGTGTCATACAAAACAAGGCAAAGGTCAGGGAGGATTATGAGAGAGGATTGCCCCAAGCAAGGAAGAGAAATCGCACCTCCCAATATTCCGACTTAAATGATGCAGTTTGGGAATGGTTTAAGAGGAAGACCGGACAGAACATTCCGGTGGATGGTCCCATGATCCAGGAATTCGCTACAAAATCTGCGGAGAGACTCGAGTATGAGGACTTTAAGGCATCGAGTGGATGGTTGACAAGATTTAAAGAGAGACACAACCTCTCGCAGCATAAAGTATGTGGTGAATCAGCAGACGTCTCAGAGGATACAGTCACCTCGTGGAAAGATCGACTTGGATCTATTTTGGCAGATTACGAGATGCAAGATATCTGGAATCTAGATGAAACGGGATGCATGTTTCGTGCGCTTCCAGACAAAAGTCTATCAGAGAAGGCTAAGAAATGCAAAGGCGGCAAAAGTCAAAAGAGCGACTAACTGTTGCCTTGATTGTCTCCGCATCAGGAGAAAAGAGGAAACCAATTGTAATTGGAAAGTCTGCTAATCCAAGGTGTCTCAAGAATGTCAACAGGACTGATCTACCATGTCAATACTTCAACCAGAATAAAACCTGGATGACATCTGATATTCTCCACAGCATCCTTAGCCAGTTAAACAGCCACTTTAAAGCCAAGAACAGATCCACCATAATGTTCCTGGACTCCGCTGGCTGTCATCCATACGATCTGAAGGGGCGGTACTCAAATATGAAAATTGTGTTTTTTCCTGTGAATTGTACTTCGAAGCTACAACCTCTAGATTTAGGAATCATCCAAAATTTTAAGGTACACTACAGGAAGTTGTTATTGCGCCACGTGGTAACATTGGCGACAGGTGAAAGCACGGCAACGGATATCACTAAGACCTTAAATGTTCTTCAAGCGATGAATTGGATGGGAAGTGCGTGGGCAAAGGTGGAAGCGACTACGATTATCAAGTGTTTTTCCAATGCTGGCATCTCAAGTGGTCTCACCATGGTAGCAAGTGAGGAAGATCCCTTCGCTGATCTCGACGACGATTTTCAAGATCTCATTGATCAAGCGATCCCCGATACAGGTGTCAATGCCAGAGCCTACATTGCGTTTGATGACGTTCTCCCTGTTTGTTACAATGGTGTTGACGAACAGCAGCTCCTGGATTCTATACATGCAAGGTCTGAAAGTCACCAAGTTGTGGAAGTGGACGACGATAGCGAAGCAGAGGAAGACCAAGGACAAGCAACCTCCACTCTCAAGAGTTATGGCGAGGTTCTCAGCAATGTGGAAAATATTGAATTGTTTCTTCTAGAGCGTGGTCAATTCGAACTCGCAAGCCATTTTAACAGACTTGCGGAGAAAGTCAGTGAAACTGCTGCAAAAAGAAAAAAATTACAAAGCCACATCGATTACTTTTTCGTAAAAGAGTAACTGGACGTAGAACATGCTTTACTTTTCAGTAACGACTCGTAAGAGAGCGGACAATTGCTCAGTTAACAGTGTTATTGTTCAATACATGTGCAAAAATAAACATTTCCATGGTTAAATTCAACTTTTTTTTCGCACCCCGTTATTACGGACTCTCGCTATTACGGACACCAAATCACGGTCCCGAGGGTGTCCGCAATAACGAGAGTTGACTGTAAACTGAATGCAGAATACAATGGCAGTAGGTTGACCCTACTACTAGGATGATCCTACCAAACTTAAACCAAACTTAACATGCTGAATCTCTCATGGGTCATAAATAAGTAAGTTGAATGTTGCTCTTTGGTAAAAAAAATATGAATCTTGATAACATGATCTTGAATTTTAGATTGAGTTGAGTTAATTAACCACAAAATGGCTCTTGGATGGGATGTATTCAGGGTTACATGTAAGTACATGTATACAGTTTGTTGACTGTATTCAAATACATCATTACATGTAATGCTTTTTTGTACAAATTAAGGCTGGATACTGGCAGTAGAATCCTGCTATCTCAAACTCTAAAGGGGTACATTGTATGCAAAATTGTTTGAGAAAGTGGGAGTTCAACATAGCAAGAGCGGGGTAGTGGGTTCTTCTGTTTCATAATGTGCTTAAAGTATACTACTACTGTGATAAAAAAAACATTTCTGTTCTCGTCTGATTATGAAAGTAAGTGCACTATAAAATATTTACCCTGCCAAATCTTAAGTGGAAATTCCTACAATAAGGTCAAAATGCTAAGACCACAAAAACTGCTATAAACATGCAAATGCTGTCTGCCATTACTCGGTTTAGAATCTGATCATGCATGCATGAGTGATCCTTTGATAACGGCTTGCTTGTGAGGTTATCCACTTAACACATGACCATAAATTGCTTTGGGGCTATTTCTTAACGAACTCTGAAGACAAGCTCTGTATACATTCTTTCATAAAGTTCACACTTCTCTAATGCAAAATAAAGAACCTACAGTCTTACTAGAATTGAGTGACTTAATCCAACTTAACCTGAACCATATCAATGTTGCTACATGTACTTCATTTTGAACAAGAGAAGTGTCAGCTTTGTGTGAGAATGTCTACCAAGCTTGTCTTCAAAGTTTATGCCGCGAGAGCTAGCCCATAGTTGCTGTATCAAGCATTTTATGGTCACTACATGTAGTTAAGTGAGTGATATCACAAAGGATTATTCATGTATGATCAGATTCTAAACTGAGTAATGACAGACAGTCATTTGCAAGTTTTAGCCATTTTGATGTGGTCTAATTTTGGCATGGATTAGTACACACAGTGTATTAATCAAATCATAGTGATTCATATAACTTAAGTTTAGATCTGATAATAAAGATCCGATTTATGCTAAAAACTATAGCACTTCTAACGATTATATTCTATTGGCTCCAATATTTCCTGTAAAAACTCTCAAAGAGCTGCCAATTCAATTTACCAGTTTAGGGTTTGATAGGTTGAGTAAAAATACAGTACATAGGCAGCTTTCTCAAGATTACAATGAGGTTTATTAGTTATTAGTTTATTATGCCATTTTTATAATTTAAGAGTACAAGTGTATTCAATTTACTGTATTCTCCTTTAGGGAAATTGATTTAGAAAATATGCAGATCACCCAGCATCTCTTGAGAGAAGTGTCAGAAATTGATGTAGTGAAAAGTAATCCAATGTGCACAGCAAGAAGGATACAAGGTCAGTCATCTTTAAGTGCATATAAGCCCAAATTAGTTATACATTTACTTGATATCAATTGTCAGGAGTATATTACAGAGGAGTGTTCCTCTTCCCACATTTTATTGTCACACAGCACTGTATACAATAGTTATTTTTAGCATAGAGTTTCCCACAAGAAGAAACAAAGGCAGTCACTTTTAACCAATCAGGATGCACTGAAAAATTGTAATTAACACGAACGTTCAAGCTGCTAAAAATACTAAAGTGCAAGGGAACAAAGGACAGTAATCGCATACCAGAACTTTGCGACTATAAATAGACACACCATCTACTGTGTTAGGGCCCAAAACAAGGGCCCAGGAATGCTCCTGTGTAATATACTCTTGCGATTGTATATGAAGTGAATAGTCAAACGGTAGAATATTTCTTGATTTATTACGTCTAAGAGATATAAAGGTTTATTTTTCCAATATGCTAATGATGTGATGTCATCACCGACCACTTAATATACAAAAGCATGCTGGTATATATAGAGACCAATTACCTATTTTTAAATTCCAAGTACTTATATTTAAAGCTTATGCACATCAAAGTGATTTTACAAAAAAAAAAAATTGAAAATAGCTTAATTCACAAGCACAAAGAAATTCAGCAAATGTTGATGACAACATCATACATTAGCATATTTGAAATATAAACCTTTATATCTTGTAGACGCAACACCCGGCAAATCAAGAAATATTCTAACGTTGGACTATATACAGCCTCCGTGTACAATCAATATTAAATATTGCTAATTTGGGCTTACAATGTATGTGCACAGTCTTTAATCTCTTAGACCTCTTTACATGTAATTCCAACAAGACTGACCAGGGGAGAGTAGTACCATGTAAATGTACAGTGCTCGACGTTAATGGTTGCCCACTTGCCCAGTGCTTGATATGAAAATTAATGTAGTCTACAAATGGATCACGTTCTGAATGCAAAAGACAAAAATGTACTAATGCTAATGTGTTTACAAAATTAGAGCTCGTTGAATAAACAAAGAAAACCAAAAGTAGGGGCTGGGGGTTTGCATGCTATTTATCAGGTAGAGATGCAAGGCTAGCTGAGGTTAGATGAAGTGAGTGGTTATGGAGTAAACAATTAAAATGGTGGACGAACACATACAGTAGCTTGTGATTTATGTGTGGGCAACTAGAAATTTACAATGGGTAACCAAAAAAACATGGTCTTTCGTAAAACCTTTAACCCTTTCGAACCCAACCAGCCAATATGAAGCATGTAACTGGAAAAAAATATTGCATCAAATATAGACATGCTGACTCCGCACTTTGGAGAAAAAGTAATTTGTTTCGTTGATTTTCACGAATTTTGAGGAGTTGAAAATCGGCTCAAAAAACCTTTCCCGTTCACAATTGAAATCAAAAGCAAACACAAAATCAGCACTCAGTTGTTACAGTACCTTCTTTAATCTCTCCACCAGGTTTTTTTGGCACAAAACACACGAAGCGACTGTGAAGCACGCTATTCTTAACGCTGCATTTCACTCCACCGTGTTTTCCTGCACCCACCTCCAATTGCATGCTGGGTAATGGACAAAAATCGACAAGGGCCCCCCACTCTCGGACTCCTGTAGGATTTTGTTTATGTCTTTTACCCCTACAACCAAGAGCGGTGATTTGGACTCAAGCCATTGCTTTAAAGGGATACCAGAGTGAAAAACACATTTGGGCTCAAAAGCATCTTTCAGATGTACTTTGTTCAGAAAATGTATTAAAATTGGTTAAAACGTTTTCAGTGTTGAGAACGAGCCCCTCAAAAAGTTGGCCCTGCAAAGACCTTGGCGCTGCCACCTTGTTTGCATTTACGGAAGTGACGTGTTTTACGTAACTTGTCCCACCGGAGTCTCGCAGCTAACTTGTGGTGACTTGTTTCTTTGTAGAATTTTCACACGCTTGGAATGAAAGTAGATTTTCATTGATATGGCAGAGCCATTTCGTACTAGAACAAAAATATGATGAAGACGACATGAGAGAAGTTCAGAAGACTGGGAGGAGGAAGAAAAGCATAATTTTTGGAAGGTGAGAATATCAGACAAACAACATGATTGATCAAAGATTGTACGAAACCCAGGCTCAGAACAAATTAACAAACAACTGCAGAGTGCTATACTGCTGTGTGTTTATTGTATGGAACTGTACATGTACATTGTATATTATGACAATATTGATATAGAGTTAGCATTGCATTCAATGTATTATTGGAGCTATATAATTTGCAAGTTGATCCGGTTCGATGTGTACTCTGCATGGCTTTGTGCTACTGAAACGAAACACCTGAAAAGTTAAAACCTGCATATAACAAAAAATAACTGGGTCAAATTAAACAAGTTTTGATTGCAATGCCAATATCAATATTGTCATAATCTACCTTTAGTCTTGTGTTTAGGCTGACAAGTTCCATACAATAAACACACAGCGACACTTTACATCGTAGCACACCACCAGTGTAACACTTGGGAGTTGGTTGTTAATTTATTTCGCGCCTGGGTTTTGAGCTACAATCTTTGATCAATCATGTTGTTTGTCTGATATTATCGCCTTCCAAATGCTTTTCTTCGATCTCCAGTCTTCTAAACTTCTATCACAATGTCGTCTTCGTCATATTTTTGTTCTAGTACGATTCAAATGGCTCTGCCATATCGATGAAAATCTACTTTCATTCCAAGCGTGTGAAAATTCTACAAAGAAACAAGTTGCCACAAGTTAGCCGCGAGATTAAGTGACATAAAAAGCGTCACTGCTGTAAATGCAAACAAGATGGTGGCTACCCATGTCTTTTTGGGGCCAACTTTGAGGGGCTCGTTTTCAACACTGAAAAAGTTTTATCCAATTTTAATACATTTTCTGAACAAAGTACATTCTACACCTGAAAGATGTTTTTGAGTCCAAATGTGTTTTTCACTCGGGTACCGATATCCCTTTAAAGCTCTGACCTTTCATATTCTCTACTCTACATATAGATGCAATTTCTTGAACATATAAAACTGCAAAGAAAAGAGGACAGAAAGTGGCAAGGATGAAGAATACAAAAGGAAACAAAGAAAACTTCAGAGAATAGAAAGGGTATGTATACAGAATACAGTGTTTATTTTATATTGTCCATCATTTATTCTCCTTTTTAGCCCAAAACGTTTGATGAATGTGGAACCTTACATTTGTTTCAAATTTGACATGGTCAAAACATAATTCAGGCACTTGATGTAAGTTGCTTTTCCAAGTAAAAAAAGGGTGAAAAGTGGCAGCAATGGTATCAATGTCACAATTGCATCACTGTCAGAAGTTGTCTCATAATTGTTGAATGGAAAATTGATTTGCCCAACAATTTTTTTTTAAATTAATAAAAACTGCAATAAATTATCCTATTTTTCCTTTAAAACTATTATCTCTTTTAGAAACTGAAATGCAGACATCAAGCAATGGAGTGGAAAGCAATGAAGTGGAAAGAAAAAGTGAAAAAGCTAAAGGAGTTACTTAATGCTTCTTTCATGAGCTCAGATGAATCTGGAGAGGAGGACTGCTGGTTGTAAGGCCACTTTCTTGGAGAAAACAGAACTTTCAAACTTTATGCAAGATTTAGATAGAAGGTATGAGGCTGGGTTGTCACCAACCCAGAAGAAAATGATGACAAATAAAAGACAAGGCAATCCTTCTGATAATGTGCCAGAAGAGTTTAAGTGTCAAATAGAAGCAGTAGAAGTTTAAAGATTTGTATGATTTTGAAACTGTTCCAACAGAGCTCCTAAATAGACTAATTATTTATTCAAGGATAAAAGTCTGAATAATAGAACAACTGACCAGTACATGTACATGTATGTGTGCATTTAAAAAAAAGATTTCAGTCTGATATTATACACTCTGATATACATATATCCTTTAAATTAGGCCTGGAACAAGTGTTGGTCTGTGACAATGGCAAAGCTCATTCACAAAAGCGAGGCTGTTGTGCGAGAAATCAAAATTAAATAATGTAGCAATAAAAAATTGGGGAAATCTACAGACATTAAGAGTTAAAACAGCTCACTTCTGCATCATGTGTTGTTCTCTTCTGAATTTTTCTTGAAAATATTTGAGTTATGCTTTCTTAAAAAATGTCAAACAATTTTTCTGTGCTTACAGCTGCACAAACCACAACAAAACCTCCGAAACAGCTAGTGATCAGAGCAAATCCTTACTAGCCATGTCGGGGCCCTCTTTCAAGGTGGCAACTGCAAGCTTAAACCCTTGCTTTTCCTTGGCTTTGCCTGTTGCGAATCATTTATTATGCTGTTTATGCAACTGTATGTATAAAAGTGGTGTTTGGCATTCTCAAGAAAGCTTAACTTGAATATTTTCTCAAAAACCCAGAAGATAACAAAATATGAAGCGGAAACCAGCTGTTTTACCTCCAAAGTCTGTAGATTGTCCCATATTTTATTTTGCTATATTTCGATCTCACTTTTGCACTGGTCCCAGGCCATCCAAAGGATATGGATACTACCTAATCTATTTGCCAAAAAATCTCAGTTGACGGTTATATTAGTGGGTAAACCACAGTTTTGAATCTAGGATACAACAATTATTTATTTATTGTCTGATTTAACAGATGTGTAATTGGTATTTAGGAGCATGTCTTTTCAACATTATACAACACTTGTATGCTTCTTCAGTACATCTAGGAGATCATTGCAGGGGTGATATTATATTTAACAATAATAATTATTATACTTATGAGCTCTCAGTTTCTATCGGCTGATAGTTGATGAGGAGCGTACATGTAGCTCCGAGTCGACTATCAGCCATAGAAACTGAGGGCGAGTAGTCTAATTGTTTTAGTAGAAAACAACTAGTAGTTCAATCTTAAACTGAAGCAAAACATTTTAACATTTTGACGACTTCTCAGCCATTGTTTTGCTTTTGAAAACCGTTTTTTCCTACTCACTATCTATCACTTGGCTACTCACTATCTATCACTTGGCTACTCACTATCTATCACTTGGCTACTCACTATCTATCACTTGGCTACTCACTATCTATCACTTGGCTACTCACTATCTATCACTTGGCTACTCACTATCTATCACTTGGCTACTCACTATCTATCACTTGGCTACTCACTATCTATCACTTGGCTACTCACTATCTATCACTTGGCTACTCACTATCTATCACAGAATAGATAGTGAGTAGCTTAGCCAATCAGATCGGTGATAGAATGCTAGTTGGTTTCTACTAATAATGTACAGATATATCGTATGTAAATATATTGTATAATCAGAGTGTTCCAAAAGTTTGTGCCCCTACTTTAAAGTTATATAGCTTCTTTAATTTTTATCATTTATGGCAGTCAGAACACATTTCAAATCATTTCTGATCTCATTTCAAAATAGAATTGCAAAGTGTACCTTTCCTACATGTACGTAACAAGTTAAGTGAAAGTCTGTCATATTTGAATTCCCACCAAATTATAGAACAAAGGGTGAAGCTGGTTTCCAATTCACAGCTTCTGTTTGTCCCAGCTTCTTATTCGCCTGGCTTCTTATTTGGATCCGTGGGGGGGGGGGGGGGGGGGGGCTTATATAGAATAGTAATATCAATAACACGCATATATTTTACTCTATAGGATCAGTTTTTTGCATCATAAAGCCTAAGCCCTGATATCCACATCACTGGAATTTAGTCCTTCCTCACTTTAAGCACTTTCATGTGTTAATGCAAACCGATTTCATTGTGATATTAACCAGATCACTCCTTCCTATGCTTTATTTAAACGACTTGTGCATTTACTTATTCTTTATTTTCGGTAGTAAACCCGATAACAGTCAATAATACGTAGTAATACATTGTCACTAATAAATCGAGTCAGCTCTTAGCACACGTACTGCGGTGCATTTCTATTTTTAATTTGACCACGCTGTCTCGCTTTTCATGGGTTTATATTTGCTTAGAATCGCCAAAAGTTTGCTTGCTTCCGTTTCGCATTTTAGTGATCAATCCAATCGGAAGCCAGCCTCATTCACATTTGTAGTTAGTGGGTCACGGATTTATGAAATAAGCTACTGGTTTCCGATTCGCATTTGGAGTGGTCAAGTCAAACTTTTACTCTGGAAGAGCAAACCAGCTTCCTCCTGATTTGCAAACTCAGACACCAGCTACTGAATGATTCGTATTTGTAGTTAAAAATAAGCCAGTCAAACTTTTAGTCTGAAAAAGGGTACAGCTTCTGATTTGCATTTCAGCTCAAATTTGAAACAGTTTCCTTTACACAAATTTCTCCATCTTGGCATCACTTAGTTATTTGATATTCGCTGGGTCACAGATTATGTTATGCTCCTTGGCTATGCTCAATATCATCCTGATATTTGCCGGTACGGATTTTACATTTGGCTTGTCGTTACTTGTCATTGCTGGCTTCCGATTTGCATTTCAGTGGTCAAGTACAACTTTTACTCTGAGAAAGAAGCCAGCTTCCGCCTGATTCGCAAACAGACACCAGCTACTGATTCATATTTGTAGTAAAAAATAAGCTAAGTGTGTAAAGGAAACTGACTTATATTTGACTGTTTGGGAATCCTTTTAAAAAGTTTGACTTGACCCAGCAACTTCTTATTCGCAGCTTCTTTTTCGCCCAGCGTCTGTTTGGGAAACCGGAGGCTGGCTTCCGATTGGATTGACGACTAAAATGCAAAACGGAAGCTAGCCAACTTTTGGCAATTCTACTCTTCTATAGAGTGATTGTGTGACATGATGCAATCAAGCACCACAAAACTGCACTCTGGGGAGAACACTGTACTAAGCAAATATTGACCTCAAAGCACTGAGTGATGAAAGCCAAATTAAAAATAGAAATGCACCGTGACAGTGTGTGCTAAGAACTGACTCAATTTATTAGTGGCAATGTATTACTACGTACTATTGACTGTTATTGGTTTTACTACCGAAAATAAAGAATAACTAAATGCGTGAGTAGTTTAAGTAAAGCATAGGAAGAAGTGATCTGATAAATATCACGATGAAATGGGTTCCCATTAACACATGAAAGCGCTTAAAGTGAGGATGGACTAAATTCCAGTGATGTAGAATGTGGATATGAGGGTTTAGGTTTTACGATGCAAAATACTGATATAGAGTAAAATATAAGCAACAATTAAAAAGCTGAAAATACCCCCCCCCCCCCCGGATCCAAATAAGTAGCCAGGCGAATAAGAAGCTGGGACAAACAGACTGAAGCTGTGAATCGGAAGCCAGCTTCACCCTGGTAATTATAGAAGTGTTGCACTACCTTCAGTTATACATTTACTGCCATCTCAAATGCCAGTTTGGTAATAATTCTTTATTATTATTTTTTATTGACATATAAAATGTCAGTCCATGGACAAAAAAAGTACTAGTGAAGATTTCAAGCATCAGTACTGAAAATGAAATGTATTTTCTGTTAGAGAAACAGCTGCTGGATAAAAGTGAACTTTAGGCAAATAAGTAGACAGTTGTTGCTTGATTCTATAGATGCATACCACTCACTTATAATTGAATGGTGGACGTCAATTGCATATTTTTGGCCATTTTTAGGAAGTCTAATTTTGAATTCCACTTAAGATTTGGCAGGATAAATATTTAGTGCTTTTACATTAATAATTTGACGATAATTTTTTTTATCGCAGTAGCACTTTAAGCCATGGTTTATCCAAAAAAAAAATGTCATCTGAGTAACGATGCTTGAGCTCATCACTATCTTTGTTGAAGCCAAAACTCTATTATTAAAAATGGGGACCCCCATGTCAAGTTTTCCCCTAATTTGGCAGGGAAATAAAACTAGGACATGCAACACACTTTCACTTAGTTTATAATTTAGCAGGAATTACATTACATTTTGCAATTTTATCGTTAGAAATCTGAAAATAGATGTTAAATACATTTTGAGAGATAAAATATTAACATTGAAGAAACTAGATGGCTGTAAAGTAGGGACAAAATAGTTTGGGACACCCTGTATATACATTGCAGGGTATTGGAGGTCGTACCTCTCTCTACTAAGTTTAAGGTGCTACGTGCCTTAAAGGGAACCCCAACTGAAAAATCATGTTTACCCTCGACTGTTCCTTCTACTGCTGTGATTATTGAATGGTAAAAAAGTAAAGTATCTGTATCTAATGTCGATAGCCCCTTCAGTTCTCCCAGTATACCCACTAATACCAGGGCATCTTGATTTTTTATCTTCCTAAAAATAATGTCTTAACATCCAAACTTGAATGCTTACATTGTAAGTACATTTGTTTAGTATACACGTATTCTACTGGATACAATATGTTTTTAATAATATTGATATGGTAATAGTGCATTCTAAATAACTAAAAAACCGTGTTTTATCAGAGTAGACCGAGTAGAAATAGTACCAGAAACACAAGGGTGATGAAACCCCCATGCTCTGTATTATTAAGTGTATAAAAAGTACCTTGTCTAGACTAGTCACCGAAGAACCCATCTCATTTTATTTCATATGTGGTCCTTTTAATTCACTAAATAATCCATAGCATAGCACTAAAGCAACGTATGGCTATTACTTGTTTCAACTCCCTCATGTTTCTGAGAGTACCTATAACTTATTATTATATTATTATAAAACAGAGAAAGAAGACATCAAGACATGTAACATATTCTGTCAGAAAACACTCTGTGATCACACTCGAGAAATGTTGAAAGTGCATGCCTTCTACTTGTGATTTAACAATTCTGAAATGAACAGAGTATTTTCTGGTGGAAGGATATAGTTAAGTATATACATGTTTGCATGATAATATCAAGGGTCAAACGGAGGATTTAGATTATTACTAATAACTTTTGAATTCAGATATCAGTGTAATCAGGCCCTTGGTAATGTTTGGAACATCAGAAAGAAGTGTTTTAACGTTTTGATTAGTAGTTACGCTTAAAATAGGTATTTGTAATTATTTTTTAGATTAATATTTTAGTGACCACCATATAGTTTATCAATGGTATTTACAGTCAGTCACGTGCATTTTCAGACAGTATTGAGGAGTTAATTTTTCGAAAAGTTATACATCTGAGAGTAAATAAATATTTATTGTATGTTGGAAGCTATTCCGATTCAATGGACGAAATAAATATTGTTTAGTGAGAATCCAGTGTGTGACTGAAATTATTTTATCCTGGATTAAATGAATGGCAAAATTCGATATTATTAAATGACAAATTTGACACGCATTAGCGGTGCTGTAAAATGTCGGGAAAATGAACGTAATATCTGAATTATCCCCGTCGGCAAAACGCAATAAAACTTATATTATTCACTGATTATCCCAACTATAAAATTCGGGTACATGACCAGTTTTGCATTAATTATACCATGCGGATTATTCGGTAAAACGCGCATTTTGCCCGTACATAACGCGTTTAGCTCTAGTGGTCCCGCCGCGTTTTGCTCCATTATACCAAAATGGATTATTTGGTAAAACACGCATTATACCCTAGTTATCGAGTGATGGTACATGACCCATTTTCCTCGGGTCGTCCCGCCGTCTTTTGCTTTAATTATACCTAACGGATAATTCGGTAAAACACGCATTTTGCTTTCGTTATCTCTGCATTATTATTCAAGTACTATGGATATCATACACGCGTGATCTGCATGGGAAAATTCAGTAAAACGGTACGTTTACTGGAATAGTCTCATTTGGAAAATGTACAGATAACTCGCGTTATGACCTTTGGAAAATGCGAGAAAATGAACGGATTATGTGACGTTAGACTTAAATAAACCCTGCATCATCCAATGGTAAAACGCGGGCTTTTTTGCCGTGGACGTTTAGTGTTGAGGACTAGTTTGTGGCTTAAGTTCACAGGTAAAGTACGATCGTTTTAATAGACAAGAAAGTTCAAGAAAATCCTTAATGTAATAGCCCCTCCAAGAACAATTTATATATATTTGGAGAGGCTAATTTGGGCTTCCTGTGCATAGCAATAAATTAAAAATGGTGGACAGAAGAAGATGGGACTGAATCAGTTTAACGAAGAAAGGACCCGGCTAAATAATTAAAAATACCTCGGAATACCTAGCTTTTCCTTTCTGTTTTTAAGGAAATCTTGTCATGAAAAGCTCGGATTCGGCATGGCTCGCATACAATGTACGTGGCTCGCCGGCAGTCAAGATAAAAGCAACGGACCACGCATAAGACGTCATAACCCCCCAAAAAGAAGGGTCTAAGTCGTGTAAAGCCTTGCAGAGTAGCCCTGCTACACGGCTGTTCAGCGCGCGACATTAGGTTTCAGTCCTCGACACGACCACACGTACATCGCATGAACGCCTGTTACTTATTTCCCATAGCAACCAACTTTATCGATTCCTTACCAAAACGATCCATGGCGGAAAATTTGAAGTCTGTTGTTGTTTTGGCGTGATATTTTAATATTTATTAGTCTATATTTATTTGACAACAACATATTTCGCTTTTGCAGAGTTCAATTTAAATTTCATTCTTAGAAAGACGGGGAAAAATAGGAAAACCGGCAATGTTATTGTCGAGTTGTGGCGTGGCGACGTACAATACATGGAGTAACAAAACCCGAAATAGCTGAATCTTATAGCATTTAAATCCATCAGGTTTGTACTTTTCTTTCTTGTCTTCAACCTGCAACGTCAATTTTGTCATTTATTACCTGTGGACTATTTTTTCTCTTCTCTCTTTTTGACACACATTCGCACGGTTTTTTCAGGAAACTGAACTGACTGGCGCAGCACCAACAAATAATACGTTCGCACGCAAATGGCCTCCCAGCGGAAGGAGTTTCACTTGAAGTCACTGGAACGCTGCTGCAGAGTTTGTGGTACTTGGCTCAACGCAAATTCTAAAGCATACAAATGCAGCGAGTACGAAAATGCAATTTCTCACTTTTTTAGCGTTTATACGTCTAAAGATGGCCTAGAGTGGTCCCCACGTAACACATGTTACAACAGTTGTTTGTCAAAAATGAAGAAGTACGCCTCTGATGAACAGTACCGTCACAATACAAAGGTTATTTTTACCTGGGCACCTCACGACAACAAAAATTGCGAAGCATGTACTTTCTTCCTTAAGAAGGCGAAGGGAGAAAAGCGCAAGCGTTCGCCTCAAGGAAGGGGCCGTCCAAGAAACAGCGAAGGCAAGAAACTTACGATAACCGGTGCACCGCGTGTCCTATTAAACCTCATCAAGGGTTCTCTAGTTAAGTGTTTATCATGCACGACACAAGTCCCACTTGAGTACTTTAATGTACATATCCAGGGTTGCGCGGCTGCAGATATTGGCCGGCAGAATATTCCGTTATCACCAACGAACATCACAGCCGCTCAAGTCCTTGGCATGTCTATTAATGAGCCACTATCAAAAATTGAGGAGAAGCTTGTCACGACTTTGATGCGGCGCAAGTTCTCAAGCGAAGGCAATTCAAGCGTCACGTTGGTGACGGGTGGAACGGTAGGCTATATCAGTACTTTATTACCCAAGCTCGTTCAGTTCACATGCACTCTTTCTTTTGTGTGTGTGAACTGAATAAGCCCTCGCATCCGGACCAAACAAGCTTAATAGAACCTCGCCATTATCCGGACTCCCTGGGACTCAGAAAGAGCCGAGATAAATTATTAAAACATAAATTTATTTGTGCTGTCGTTTACTACGAGGATGTACATAAGTCACTTGTCTTTGTCTTCAGCTCGCGTTTCTAAAGACAAACAGATAATAATTATACTTGTAAACTTTTGTGTGGTTTCTTGCACTTTTCATCACTCATGTTCTTGATCAGAACTCAGATATTCTTGTAAAAATTGGGACAACAGGGAAAAGTCCGGACAATAGGACGTTTGCATGATGGCATCACATACTACAACTACCAGAACTCTTTGCACGGATTTTTTTGTTCTTTTAATTTGGACCATTGTCTTGGAATTCTCAAAGGAGTTTATAAATTTAAATAAGAAAAACAATTGAAAAGGATTCTGGTAGTTGTAGTAAAATGACGCCATGATAATGAAAATGTCCTATTGAAATTTATGGATAATCGAGGTTCAACTATATGCATTTCTGTCAAATTATCTATTCCCCCTAGACAGCTTGGATCGTTTCTTTGAGGGACTTCCCCTAATATAATGTATATTGAGGATAAAGCAACATTCATTATGAAGCTTGTCATTATTGAGGGTGAGGTATGTTGCAGAACAAAATAAGGGGACTATGCTATTAAAACACCGGGGACGAAAAAATGAAACATTGTAAAAGGCCCATTCACACCTCTCCAGCTCCCCTTCTAATAAAAGACCCGACATGGGGGGGGGGGGGGGGGTTGTTATTTCTATAGCTATAATTCTTAATTACATAAACTTCACGTGATACTAAACTTCATTTGCTCTTGGGGCAAACACTACGAATTATAAAAAAAAAACTTCATTGAACCCTCTGTTGATAATGTAGTAGCATGAATGGCTTATAACATACTGAACTTATTGCACAATTCGTTTCCCCCTAAAGCCAATGCACGTATGCAAAGTACCATGATATTTATTAACAGCATCTGACATTCAAGACTTCATGGCATTTTACAGAACTAATTTCCCATCTGCAACAGTGTTGCCCAAAATGCATTTTTTGGAGCGACACACAATGAAGTGGATCAATCAGTATATGAAGTGGGTCTTTGGTTCCACGGAGAACAGGGTGAAGAATCCATCCACGTGTTCAATGTGCTAGGGAGGCAATACGGAGCCATGCCGAATCCCCTTGAGAGATACCGATGCACTATGCTCGAGCATCATAGACAAGTTGCACCAGACAACATTTCTAAGACACCAGCTGTGATATCAAGAAAAGAATGAATGAATGACTGCTTATGATCCACTGAAATTATTGATAATGTACAATGTATTGGTTTGGAATAGACCGATTTAGCTTGTATCACAATGAAGAATACAGAAACTAACAAAGTAAAGTACATGTAAGACTACTGTCTCTATCAATAGACCGAGTTAGCTTGTACATTTGTTGTCCCAATTCAGAACATGTGACTGCTCTCCAGAGGATTCAGTGCTTTGTTTTCCATTTATAGAAATGTGTACATTTCCTATTGGGATACAGAAAAAAAAACATTACTCAAGAGAAAAGTCAGGTGACCTGAATTGGGACAACATATGTATTGAAAGTAAGACAGCTGACTTCCTTGACCTGTACTAATCTCTAAAACATCAGCTGTAAGGTTTCACCGAACAGTGAATGGGCTAGTAAAAAAAAAAATATCCATACCCCCCTGTTGAGGAACCTCGGATTGCCCTTTTTTTTACCGCTCCCCTGGAATTTCCGAAAATACTGTAAATTATGACACACCCCCATGGAATTTTCATCTTGAATAAACCCCCTCCCCTGGAATTCCACATATTTTTACTTAAAAAAGGCCTTGAATTCCAAAGAAAAGTACCCTTCCCCTGGAAATCCGGTTTCAAAATCAACCCCCTCCCCTGGAAATCCGTGTGAAAAATCACCCCCTCCCCTGGAAATCCAAGTTTCCAGGACAGGGGGGGGGGGGGGGGGGGGGTGCGGTTTTTTGGGGACTAGCCCAATATCGAATGTTTACATGTATATGAATAAAGAACATGGCAGCCGGTTTTAAATCTAAATGTACAAATATGTATCGAGAAACTACTAATGCAACTATATGCATCAAAATAAACTCCAACAGCGTATCAAATCTGCAAATCTTTACAGAATGAAATAATTTATGCACTAGTCAATTGAAACTCCTGCCCCCGACCCCGGGACATAGCGGGGAATGTAACATTTATACAGTGTTACATTTTGACCTTTTCCCCGCCCATCGGGGACAGTTGGCTGTTACAATACCCGCCCCTATGGCCCCGGTATGTGCTTCAGAATTTTCAATTGGGAGGAGGCATTGATAAATTGAATATAGATAAGCTTCAATCTGTTGCTCCATTATTTGAAAAAAATACATTTTCTGAAGCACATCACTAGCGGATCCAGGGGAGGGGTTTCGGGGGTTGCAACACCCACTATGATTCCTATAAATCACTGTAAATTCAATTTTAAATCTCTAGATTAAAAAAAAATCCTTATGCAAACCCCCCTTTCACAAAATCCTGGATCCGCCCCTGTACATTTTCTATTACTATACATGCTTTCCGCACTTTTACAGTCTCGACCATTGTCTTGTTTATCAGAAACCGTTGTCTGTCAACAAAGAACAACAATGCGACAAAGGAATATAAAGGAAATGTCATGCAGCTGCGTTTAAATATATTTAAGTAATGATCCGTGTAAAAAGTACGACAAAATCCATTGTTATGTGGCATTGAGCCTCTCTCACATGGGATTTGTCTGTGTTTTAGACTATACGAAAACAATGGGTGATAATTATGATTATTCTGAAATAAAAGTAGTATGAAGTCTTAGTTTCATTCCATTTTTATGAACAAATTATCTTCCAACCAATAGGAACAGCCAAAAACAATAGCTACGAAACAGGCGCGATTGATAAGATTCCGAACATATATACGATTTGCTTTGCAAACGAGGACATTTAGAACCGCAGTGCAAATCGTAGTTTAAAAAAAAATTGGAGGAAATTGGAGGAAATTAAACGTCTTCCTAACCTTTAAGGCGATTTTCATGTTTCAACCAATCAGATCAAGAATTTTCACAATACAAAATTAACACCTTGCCATCTGAATGGCGTTCGGTGTCGTACTTGTTACACGAATCGTTACTTAATCTGATATTTTGCCGTGACGCAACTTTAACAAAACCGGCTTTGTTGTTGCAAATAACAAAGTGTTTAATAATAAACACTTCCTGATCTACTACTCGTGACTTAACTCAGTATAAACACTGCCTCTGATGAAAACACCCAGGACTTGTTTAAATTAGCTGCGATTTTTGCGTTGTTGATGCTCGGGCCCAGTCCCGCTCTGTCGTGGCTGACGTTACAACCACCGCTAAAATCCCCGCAAATTTTGCAAATCGTTACTTTCCCCGTTCCACCGGAAAAATGCAGCGTTAAATGTGCGTTATTCCACGGCCATGTCCCCGTCAATGCCCCACTATGTCCCGGGGGTCGGGGGGCCGGGGATTCAATTGACTAGTGCATTAATGACATGCACACTGATTGATTAATCGCTAATAATATTTTAGTGCTGAAATTTTCACTGAAATGGCAAAGCTTTCGAGTTTGCTGTGGGTCAACATTCGAAATCTAAAAAGGAAACTCCGAGACTCTCTGCTTTTCGAGTCTACATTCACTAATTTGTAATTACTGCATGTTCTCGCGTGAGAATAAATAATCCATGAGCTGTATGTTCCTTTTGTCACCTGGTTACGGTTTCCTGGTTACAACCCGTACAAGAAAGTGATTGCACTTGCAGATTATATTATGAAGATCGCGTAAAAAAATAGTCCACCCCTTTATATATTAATTTCTGCACTCCTCCAAGTTTAAGTCAAATTTATATCACTTACCCCATCATGGCCGAATCAACAACGTGGTCGTTCGTAAAGCCTGACCGTGAGATTTGCTTACGTGTGGAGTCTGGAACCTAATTACGCCAAAATAGCGCTTTTGAACAGCCGTGGCTACCGACCAATAGATGTTTCTTATTGATTTTGTCTGGTCTGCATTTTCGAGTCTGCATTTTCGAGTCTGTATTTTCCGGTCTGCAGTTTCCGGTCTTCATTTTCCAGTCTGCAGTCTACATTTTCCAGTCTGCATTTTGTACCTGCCGGCCTATTAACTGTTAACTGACATCACTCGAGCTGCGCTTTACGAGTTTCTGTAGCCTGTGAAAGCAGCGGCGCATTTTCGCAGACTTTAGGGTCCTATAGTCTCTGTTACTATGAAAATTATTAAAATGTCGAACGTCTGTACACTGAAGGTCGACTAAGGCCAGAAATAGTGAAATAAAATCAATGAAAACTCCCCTGAAGTCTTTATCTGTTCTTCATTGGGCTCTGTATGCAATTTCAGCGAATTCTGTTGACATTTTACCCCTCAACCTCTCCAACTAAGAAAGAAGGCAAGGACGGACGCAACCGCAATTTCTCGATGCCAATCACTCGAACTCCCCTGAAGTCTTTATCTGTTCTTCATTGGGCTCTGTATGCAATTTCAGCGAATTCTGTTGACATTTTACCCCTCAACCTCTCCAACTAAGAAAGAAGGCAAGGACGGACGCAACCGCAATTTCTCGATGCCAATCACTCGAACATCGCGCTCGAATTTTCATCCAAAATCAATTTGGTTGTATCCGTTAGGCCAGAAATAGTGAAATAAAATCAATGAAAACTCCCCTGAAGTCTTTATCTGTTCTTCATTGGGCTCTGTATGCAATTTCAGCGAATTCTGTTGACATTTTACCCCTCAACCTCTCCAACTAAGAAAGAAGGCAAGGACGGACGCAACCGCAATTTCTCGATGCCAATCACTCGAACATCGCGCTCGAATTTTCATCCAAAATCAATGCCAACCGCAACTAGACCTCAAATAAAAGCACAACAGTATCTATTCCAAGAGCCTCGTGCCATTTAATTGAAATAATCCCCATTTCTCGAGCCTAAATCGAACCTAATTTCAAACAAATCCGCCCGTTGGGATTCGTGACTGGGAGAAGTTGGCCACGCTTAGCAACGGCTAGTTGCCAAAAGTTCACGTGCTCAGAACGTAGACATATATTGTATTTTGAACACGCCTCCATGTAAGTTGGCTCTGTGGTACAGTGGTTTAGAGCGCGCGCTTTCGATCCAACGACCGGGGTTTGAGTCTACAACAGGCGCTAAAAAAATCTTTTTTTACTTCTTTTTCTCCTTTCTCAGTTTTATTTAATCTTTTCCTCTATTTTAAACAATTAGAGCCGCCTTCTACATGAAAAACATTGTTGTCTGTTGGCTCTCAAGCCCCAACCGTGCACGCTCATGACCTCGATTTTCAGTAGTGCGATGATGAGAAAGATATAACAAATTCCTTCGTTACCTCGTAATTACATAAAATCTTGTGAAAATATTGAACACAACAGTTTTTGCGTTCGACGAAGGAGAACGCATACTAATCTTGCAGTGGACTCCCTGTGGTCCTGTGTGGGCTACCTGTGCTTGCCCAGGCGAAAGAAATCGAGATTTGTGTATGTCCTCATGTTTGTACTTTTTAGAACACATTATCTCGGCCGGGGAACTGGTAACTACACGTACACGATGCGAGCGGCCATTTTGGTGAATGCCAGCATGGCTTCTGTTTTGTTTCGCGATCGGTTAGTTACTTGCCTTATTTTCCGACAATCCAATGCAATGATGTTTCAAAGGTTCGCAAGTACAATTGAGCAAAGCCTGAGGAAAGTGTGTAGGACATCTGGAGGACCTTGAACATTCAACTCGGCCATAATTATTTATTTATGCTGAACCCGAGACCGAGTGAATGAGCGCAGCAATCGAAAAAAAATAGCCGTTGGCTTGCTCGCTGCATTGAATTGTGCTGTTCGGTTTGCCGATACTAAAACTCCAAATGGTCAAGATGCTATAAATCATACCTGAAGGCTGAATACATGGATATTAATATTTCAGTGTGAGTTGTCAAGAAGCTTTTTAAATACTACACATGTGTGCATCGTGGTGGTTTAAGGTCTGTTTTGTCGGCGCGGTTACGACATCAGCGAAGTTAAATAGAGAACCGAGTCAAATCAACTCACCATAATTTGTAAACAACCGAGTGAATTCTGTTGGCTTGCTCGCTGTACTGGATTCTGCTTTTCGCTGTACATACAGATACCGAAACTACAAACAGTAAGATGACCTGGCTGAAGAGAAACAAGGTCTGAGTTTTCTAGATACCCGTAATCGCCGTATCTTGTGCGAGTTGCGACACTGTGTACATCTTGGTTATAAAAGTAACGGATTCAAATTAACACTACATTCAGACAGAGAGTTAATCTATATACCGACACTTTGATATGCCAAGGAACTGGAATACCAGCACAGTACAAGGTGAGGGAAATTTAAAGTACTGTCGACTTCATTGCTGTGTTCAATTAATCTACACTGAATTTCTAACGGACCTGAAACAAGGCTGATCAAAGCGATCAAAGCCAACATTGACCATAAATTATTCTGGAACTAACAATGGCGCTCAATATTTTGCAGCCAACCTTAAAGTGCCCCTACGATCAAATTTTGACATATCAATGTTTTTGCATATTCATAAAGTAGAGTTCATATATTATTACCAGTTCAAATTGTTTTTCGATACAACGACAGGAAGTCTTATTTTTTTTAGCTCCGAATATTGAATCTACACGTCCGCCATTACTGGAGACCGTAACCTTTTGTTCAGCTTTAAACAAAGGTTTATTCACCGGAAGTGATGTCATACACTTAACGCTCGCCTGCAGAACACAACGCCTGGAGGCATATTTCTACTAAAAACGTCTTCACGTACATAAGAAGAAAGTTATATTTATCTTTGCGAGGTTGGCTACTTTTTTTATGCACGCTATTTCGCGCCACGAGGTTGTCGTGTTAAGTGTATGACATCACTTCCGGTGAATAAACCTTTGTTTAAAGCTGAACAAAGGGCACGGCTTCCAGCAATGGCGGACAGGATTTTACCGGTAAACTCTCCTAAAATTTGTGGTTTAACGTGCCCATTTGGGAATATATTTTACTACTTCGGATATTTCTAATACTGATTGACCTATAGACACTGAAAAAGTGGCAAATCGAAATGGTAAATTTTCGTCGTAGTGGCACTTTAAGCTTGTTCTCACTTGAAAAATACCCGGGAAACATAATGTGAATGATCTGAATCGAAGGAACTGCATGGGCTGTACTTTATACACATGCATATATAGTTTATGTTCTAGGAACTGGAATTCAGTTTATACACATCTGAATAGTAATATAGTAATATTTATTTATACGTACTTTATATGAATCCCTTTATATATGCTGTATTTTATATATCCAGTAATATAGTGTCCCCAATTAGCTTTACAGCTAAATACTATTGACACTCAAATAAAGTTCATGTATGCATGCATGTATGTAAATGTATGTAGCTATAGCCTGAGTTGATTTGTGTTTTACACTAACTTCAATTATTGCTTTACACTGTATACCACATAGCAAAAGTGCTACTAATTCTCCGCAAATCAATGCCATAACCATATAAAACACACAGTATACATATAGCCCCATAAGCATCGCATCCAATGATTTAATGTTACACAAAGATAATTACAGTTTTATACCCAGATGCATCCCCTTGTATATTAACATATAAGTCAAGACATCAAAATTTTCACATTAGTTAAAAAACAAGCACTTTTGATCAGGATTACGTACACCGTCCACATCATTGCAGCAATTTTTCAGCTTTTTAGACTGTTACCACAGTCCTTTCTCTTTCAAAAAATATGTCGAACGCACTTTGATAATCTATGATTACTTCTAGTAATAAATTAAGGTACGGTACTTTACATGCGATCATTCGAACCCAGATTTGAATCAATAGAAAGCCCGTTAAAATTAACTGGTACATTAATTTGCTTATAAACTTAATTAACCAGGCTCGAATCGAAGAATAAAAGGAATCAGATATCCCAGCTTTTCTCTTCTACGCAGCGAGCTTTCCTTCTAGCTCTTATGATCTCTTGAACGTCGACAACATGTTTATAAAGTAACGAGAAAAGTAACTTCAAAGTATCATGGGTTTTTAATAGTTGAGGCAATGGGCTCCTGGACCCTGGTTGGGGCTTGAGAGTCAATAGACAACAATGTGTTTCATGTAGAAGGTGGCTCTAATTGTTTAAAATAGAGGAAAATATTAAATAAAACTGAGAAAGGAGAAAAAGAAGTAAAACAATTTTTTTTTTAGCGCCTGGTGTAGACTCGAACCCCAGTCGTTGGATCAAAAGCGCGCGCTCTAAACCACTGTACCACAGAGCCAACTTACACGACTGAAGGCGTGTTCGAGGGGTAAAATGTCAACAGAATTCGCTGAAATTGTATACAGAGCCCAATGAAGAACAGATAAAGACTTCAGGGGAGTTTTCATTGATTTTATTTCAGTATTTCTGGCCTAACGGATACAACCAAATACTCGTTAAAAATCTCATACTGTGACCCTTATAATTTAAAACACAAACAGAGCTTGGGTTTCCTGTGGTACAACCACTCTAGAAGCGAGCTATGCAAACAAAATTTGACAGAGCTGTCATAATGATTGTCAGTCAGAATTGAACTTCATGAGCTTCAAACCACATTTGTGGTCTCGGGATTGACCAAAACCGTATTCCCGCCTGTCCCATTTCATTGCCCGCCAAAACCGTAATGCCGGCAAAACAGACAGGAGCATTTGTTTTCTATTTTGAAGACTCCTGATCATGAAAAATTGAACACGGCGTCTCATAGAAATTCTCCGTCGCAGTCAGCTTGCTTGATGTCGAAGCAGAGTAAAGAAAAGAAACAAGAGAAGGAACAAATTCATCTTAAGCTGGCTAGCCATGATTTTTCTTTTGACAACAAACCCACTGCTCTCGACTGATTGCCGCCTGACACATGAAGTGACAATAATTAATTAACACAAATGTGCTTCACCCCTGTTCACTCAAGCGCGAGTCTAAATAAACACGGCTAATTGCATGCTAGGTACGTATGCCTAGCGCAAGTGTGACCACGGCCTAGGTCGTATCGTGACCGTAATTCATTTCGGTCTGGGAAAACCCTAATGTCCTATTCCCTTCTCCCAGACAACGTTAATTGAAATAGCCGGTATAATGCGTTGCAGCAGCGGACCTTGTTCCGCCTGCGAGTGGAACAAGTACCGCTAGTTAATGATTAATGTCAAACTGCATCATCTTTTCTTTGTCAGTTTTTTCTGTTTCTTTAACGCGCCAAGAGAGAAAGGAGACGGAACGTGCCAGGCTCGGCTACGCCTTCTAGTTTCTTCTGGTCAATCGTGTCAATTAAGCGCCAATCTACCGGGAATACTGATTTATGTTAATTTCTGAAACAGCGCGCTAATCGACCAGCCATGAATTGTTTTTCAGGGGCAGCAAACCGTGGCTCAAATCAAAACTACATTTTGGCGGTAAATGCGTCTACTGGGGGGATGTGAAGCATTTCAGCAAACAATTAGAAGACGACGAAGAACTGATTCTCTTTCAACAGAGATAGTTCCGTATTAAGGTACAATCGAATGAAACTATACAATGTCAGTTAATCGTACTTAAGTTTAAAAGCACGCTTCCGCGGCACTTTCTCAGTGTAAGCATGTCCTGAAATTGTTAAAGCAAAAGTACGCTTGAAAACATTTATAAACTTCGCTAAATTCTCCATTAAGTTCAGGTGTATTTAGCCGGCTCGTTCTATGAATGATTTTGGATTTTAAATGGTTAGATTTTTTTAAATTTGGCAAAATGAACTATTAATATGCTTACCGGCTGAGAAAGCGTCGCTTCTGCAGTTATGATTTATCTGAATTACCATGAGTATGACAGCCAATTCATTGCTCTTTAAAATCCTTCTTGAAAAGAACAACTTTGAAGAAAGAAATGAACGTACGCTTTGTATGTACATGAACCTATCAGTTAAAAAGAGTTGGCTAGAAATTGTACAATTAAATACTAACGCGAACTAGGATAGGACTCAAATTCAAATTAAAAGAGTAATGAAACGGTAGGTAATCATTGTTGTGATGCCTAAATCAGTATGACTTGACGGCAAAATTCTCGTGAAATGTTTAAGTGACTTCCAACCACGCAGGGATACAAGGAATTACCTCGTTTGATTTCACATATAGAAATATACTATTAGTATCTAAAAGGAGGTGGATTATTAGTGGAATTTAAGCCTAAAACCAAAACTTGCATAATCTACATATTAACCAGTAATAAAAACTCTACTGTACTCCTTGTGGAGTATTCAAAGACATATTCCTTCGTTAATACTACAACCAAACGACTTGAGCGTGGAAAGATCGATGGATACATCGGGTGAAATACGAAGCCCCACCTTTACACTGACATTCATTTTGTAACCGGCACTCTTAAATTTTGGCCCGCGCGGGCCCATAATTTTGGGATCAGCACTGTTGATTTACTAAGGCCCGATTTACACGGCAATCATGTTTTGGCACGGCACGCCTACATATTAGGCACGCATGCCCAAACATTATTGGCACGGCACCCCTTGTCGTTGTCGTGTAAATGCAATGTTGGGGGTACGCGTGCCTGAAGATCTAGGCTTGCTGAGCCCTTGTGAAAAGGTAGTCTCGGCCCGCCAGTTTGGAGTACCGTGCCCAAGTTACGGTGCCGTACCCAAGTTAGGAATGCCGTGCCTAAAAACCGGGCTTTAGAAGGTATCTGACTTACTTTACATGATGATATACTATATTTTATCAGATTAGAGCCACCCTCTATTTCCTTTCTTACCTAACATTAAAGCACCTTCACTTCGGCTTATTATAATAATAGCATGAGGTTGATTAGTGATTAAATGTACCCGAAAGCCGAGGGAGGTTTCCGCAAACATTCAATGATAACGCGATATTGAGAGGAATGCGTCCGCTAATAATGCAGTTTCGGCAGGCCAAGACGAGTTTCCCCTGAAGCATAAAACATAGACGTTGTTGGCGAACCAGTTTTTATTCCACCAAATAAGTAGTATTTTGACATTAGTACAGAAATTACTACCCTGGTCCCAGACGTTTTCTAGAAAGAGCACAACCGCGAGCTGCGAAGCAGCGAGAATGGAACTGCGAGAAAACCTCTGGTATCGGTAGGTGCCAATCGCACTTTCACGAGGGTCAAGATCTGACTGTAGTTTCTGATTGGAAGAATACTTAATGAGCTCAACAAGAACTGTGATTGGTTAGATATATTGTTCTCTGGGATGGAAGCCAGTGATCATTGTGATATCGTATGGTCAAATAGAGAGGGGACGGGAATTATTTACGTTTGCTGGCTAAGCTGCGATCTAAGTCCGCTCGATCTCGCACGTAGAAAATTATAGTATTCGTATGGCGATTCCTCAAATCATCTATGAAGACATCATATCATCTGTACTAAAAATCGCTTTCCCAAGATAACATTACCGACTGATGTGCAAGACAAAGCGTTATTTGGCGTTATAAATCGGAAATCCTACCGACTGCTCATGGCAAGTCGATAATTTTTCAGTTGCTACCAGATATTGAAATCAAAAAATTATCATTGAGAGGGTTTAGTTATCCACGGAACGCAACAGTTATTGTTATCTGCCCTCTAAAATCATTGGTGGACTCTCGCGTTGCTCTAAGGTCTTCTCGAACTTTAGAATAGTTGTCTTCTCTAGCATAATTTTCTTGACACTGGATCACTTGTAAAACGCCATTTAGGTCGGTATTCGTTGTAGATCGGCTACGTGCTTTAATGTTTATCCTGCAGACTCTGCAATGGCCATTTGTTCGACTGATATTTTACGGCTTTGAGTGGTGTTTTAATTTTACGGGGTGTTCTCCGCTGTGAAAACATCCCCGGGTCGATGAACTGAATCGCATGCATTTGACATGTAAACATTCTTTTACTCTGGCTACCGCACTGAACAAAATTATAATGTGACCCGCACGTGGTATCTCTCTCCTGATTGGTCAATTTATTAATTACTCGGTTGATATGTTTGACAGTTTTCAAAACATGAAAGTGAGATTGGCACCCACTGATACCAGAGGTTTTCTCTTCTCGCTGCTTCGCAGCTCGCTGATCGCCACTTCGCGGCTCTTTCGCCGCGGCTCGGTTCTCTCTAGAAAACGTCTGGAACCAGGGTATATAGCATCGTGCTCGTTCATTAAATTCACCGCTTCTCCGACTATGGTTGTTAAAATGTGTCTCTCCTGGGAATCATTTCTTGCTGATGGACGCGATTTTTTTGGGTAGTTAAATTTGTCTGTCCTGGGAAATATTTCTCCCTGATGGACGCGTTTTTTTTTGGTTGTTAAAATGTGTCTCTCCTGGGAATCATTTCTTGCTGATGGACGCGATTTTTTTAGGTAGTTAAATTTGTCTGTCCTGGGAAATATTTCTCCCTGATGGACGCGTTTTTTTTTGGTTGTTAAAATTTGTCTGTCCTGGGAAATATTTCTCCCTGATGGACGCGTTTTTGTTTTGGTTGTTAACATTTTTCTGTCCTGGGAAATAGATTCTGGAGGCAGCACCAGTTATGTCTGGCTGGGAACAAATAAATTCAAACATCTGGCTAAGGGAATAGAACAGATAATTTTTCCCAGCCCTTCGTTGGGTGCTCCTGAGGTTATGCATCGTATATTTGTCGGTTGTTTCCAGCCTTTTCCTTTTATTAGGAGGTGAGGAAGAGAGTTTCGAAAAAACAGCGGAAACGACCCTAGAAGAGCTCAGAGGTATGAATAACCACAACTGAAACATTGTAGGGTGAAGTCGTGTATTTATTTGTCTCACATACATGTTTTGGAAGGATTTATAATATGAACTATTCAAGCGATATTTGTCATCGTATAAATACACAAATCTTGGGATTGGGCTGCCTGTGGGAATACCAATAAATTTACAACCTAGTGAGGCCAAAGTAAATAATAGGTTTACTTATGAATAAGTCTCAATGTGAGTTTAACTGACGACCAATTGTAAAATTTATGTAACACGCAGGAGAAATTAGTTTTACACAAGATCAGAACCATTTAATTCTGGTCCATAATTTAAACAGATTAAAACAACTTCGGTTCTGATCTTTCTTTCCTATCCAATAACTAAATGCAATTTTTACAACCGCATTGCGGATTTCATAAAACAATGTTCTTAGCTACGCTGTCTTTAATTAATTTGGTTGAATGTTTGGCAGAATCGCACACACAGAACTACCATAATATAGAACGTGTTTCACATTGATAATACGCTTAAACCTAGGCTCCAAGGTTTGAAATCAATTTAGTGAATACTTCAGCCTCATTCAGGGCAATAGAGTAAACCTAGCTAGTGCGACGTGGAGAAATTAAAATTCAGAATACAGTGAGTTCCTTGAAGTCATAGCAGCGTTTCGGTCCACCGGACCCAATGGCAAAGCATGGAATAAATTAGTACAAATAAAACTGACAATAAACTTGTTGTCTTCAACGTATGGGCCCATATGATCTAAAAATGTTTAACTCGTACATTTTTCAAACCTACCTGATATATTTTTGTTAGAAAAATGTCTGAAAAGCACACTTTTGGGTTACCCATGATGCAACCGATATAAGTATATAATTTTCATGGGGGAGGGGGTCAGACTTTTTGCACACGGCTGTATATATATATATATACAGCAATTTTCATAAATTCTGACCCCCTCAACTATATCGTGTGCATTGTGGGTAAATGACTGCCGATCGAGCCTCGGCAAAAGTACCAGTTTACGAGATGAAGATATATCAGACCGGTAACCAGACCAAACGTTTAACCAAGGATTTTTCTATATTAGATTTTAACAGATTTCCTATGTTAGATAATATATATTATATTTATTTTCTAACACAAACTCTTCAAATGTGAAATAACGAAACACAAGGAGAAATTTTAACCGGAGCAACTGCCTCAATTTACGCCACACGAACATCTGGCTGTAGAATCCTTCGTTGTCATATTGCAAGAAATGGTATGGAAGATAAATACAGAATTCAACTGGCTGAGAGCCGGTATTACTAGTCTATACCTACTATTTCAAGAATACTTTGGCGATTTGGCGTGTTTGCCGTGGTTTCGATTTGTATTTATAAATGTCACGCAAACACACGAATTTTCGTTTTTAAAATAATTATATAACAACAAATTTTACTTATTTTAGATAGTAGTATTCTATTAACTGATCTGCATTATTTGTATTCTGACGCATCCAGTGCAAATTAATATTTAGCACTGGAACCACGCTGTGTTTACAAAAAACAATAGTCGTGGACTGATGTAATCTTGTGGGCTTTAAAAGTAAACAAAGTGCACCGGAATTTTATCAAACGAGTCTCACATCTCTGAATGTCACAGAAGAAAAGAATGGAAAGAAGGGAAAAGAGTCAAATATAGAGCTTATAATGTTACACAGAATTATGTATCAGTCAATTCCAAACCCGTGCATCCCCCCCCCCCCCCCCCCCACCGGGCCACCCCCGGGAATTTGATCAGAGGCTTGCTCCCGAGGGTGGGGAACTTGACGAGTATCTAAGCCCTCAGGAGCGGGCATTTGACAAACAGTGGGGGTGGGGGGTGGGGCATTTGATCGGTGTTCAAAAAATACATTCTTTCTGTCTACAAATTCGCATCGCTCGCGTCGAAATGGCGAACGTAGGTGTCTTCGAGGAATTCCAGGATAATGATTGCGCATTTGTAGAGGCTTGATAGAGTAAAACCTGCCAAATTTGAAGGCCACTTTCAGAGGTAAATTGCTTATGTTTAAACCTATAAACGTTTTGCTTCATGAACTTTGACCGACTGCGTGATATTAAGTGCGTGATAAGATTTGTGATAAGTTGAATTTGCTGCGACCCTCGACAGCGCGCGAGTTAAAAACTTAATTATCATATCGGTAAAAGACGGGCCGATTGGTGCCTGTTGCATACTTTATATACCAAGAACATAAGCTAACATATTCAATTTCAAACCATTAATACGTTTATTATAAAGTATATAACTGAAACCAAGAACGATCGAGCCGGTAGAAATGATTGTTCTCATCCCTGACCGGTGTTTCCTGTGAATTGCTTGAGTCAGAGATTCTGAATAAAACAATGATTTCATTTATTACTCGGGCCAGGCCTTTGGCCGGCACGAGTCTTAAATCGCAAGGATTTTACTTTATTTGTGTCGAGATTTTGCGCCATCAACCAATCAGATTGCGCCTTCTTTGGAAGTTCTTTTTGCCACCGTACCAATCAGATTGCACTGTGCTGGTCACGTGGACAGTAAACAACATTTCCATGTTTTTCAAGATGGCGGCGAGTGGGAGTTTTGACTTTAGCAAAACCTTTAATATCAGCTGTTTATTGTGTAAACCAAAGGTTCCTTCAAGTGCAATACCAATATTTTTGTCTTTTCTAAAGCTGAGAGGTGTTTCACGGGCTTTGGATGAGAATTTATCACATATTATGCGACATGCTTTAAGATACACTCGTGAGACGTGACAGTCCGCTCTGCGATCAACACTGACTCTATATAAAGACAACAGCTTGTAAATGTTAGTAGCCGCTAATCTGAACATGATAACCTTTATACCAATTGACTGTCGTTGTGTTGTTATTTATTCATTGTTATTAACCTCTCGAAAGTGTAGTAGAAATGACCCGATTTCTCAGTTCTCTGACTCTGACTGACAGGGGCCATTTATAAATTCGGGAACGAAAATCCAGCATGCAGTGAGTGAGTATAAACTGAGTAAGTAATCCGAAATGAAGATTTTTTCAAACGAACGATAAATGACTCTGATGTGGAAATCGCATATTTATCTGTGGCGTGTTATTGACACTGGTATTATTTCGTTCTATTTCCCAGGTCTATTTACATCTGGCCTGTACCTCTTTGTATTTGATTATTATCTCTTGGTTTAGGCATTCTACAGTGTGTTTTTTTAGAACTGGCATAATGATATTATATATAGAGTAGTGTATTTATCATTATTGCAAGTTTATTAACATAACATAACATAACTAAATTTGGTCCAGAACTGAGAGTATACTTACATGCAAGTGGCACTCTATTTCCCTTCCCCTTTCTTGGTACCATTATATATCCATGCAAGCAATATATCTGCTTGTTTCAGTGTTTTCCATCTCCAGGCTTAAGATAACCCTAAGGTTACCTTAGGGACCTACCTTCTCATCATTGTATTTCTTATTATGCCTTATTACTCGTAAACATTTCCATCATCTTATGAGAAAATAAATGTAATTGTTGTTGTTGTTCCTCAGTTCTTGATGTCAGCATCGTCACTTTCACTCGGTCATGATCAGGAGTGCGAGTACTTTTACGAATTATTTGGGAATGAAAATTAATCTTGCTGCGACCCCAATGATATAAAAAGAGTGGACATTGCATGTTTATTTGTGGCCTGCCATTATAAGTTTCAGTCTCCTTCAAGATGTAGAAAATGAGCACTAGCACAGTGGTAGCTCACTAATACTAGAAAATGGTGGTCTGTAGTTTATGACCTCAATCGAAAATATTGTATTGAGAATTTAGCCTGAATGTCAGCCGTCTCCACTGGTTTGTTAATAATTGAGAATTACAAATAGATGACTTTATTTCACATGTAGAATGACATTACCTAACTATTCACAATGAATAGCAACATTATGTGGAATTTGTTGTTCTAAATTGCTTGATTTCTCATAGTTGTACTGCACCTGATATAATTACAATGCATCAAATTTGAGTGACTCAATATCGTGCAAACTACTCAAATAACCATTGCACTTCAATCAACAACACCCATACCAAGTTTTTTTTGTAATTATAACGACCATCAAGGAACAATAATATTGAAAAGAAAGTAATATTAAACTACAGAATTGAGGGAAATTGTGGCTGAAATGTACATGCACAGCATGTATGTATGTGTGTGTTGTGTGTGTATTATGGCTCTATCATTTCCACCCCCCCCCCCCCCACCCCCAGGCATACCCTAATCTAAACTCCCCCCCCCCCCAGAATACGTGGGGCATTTGCACATTGACATTTGACAGACAAGAGCATCAGTAGAAAACCAATTCTCTGGCTTCTCTAGCACAAACCATGTTGACACAAAATTATTCTAGAACTCCATGCAGTACATGCTATAGATGGCCCGAGTTAAGGCCACTCAGGGCCTTTTGTTTGTCAATAGTCTTTGCCTTGTAAAATTTTCTGATCCGGTCCCCGATGGTGGGGCATTTGAACAGCCTGGATGAAAAACTGTTGGGGCATTTGAACAGTTTTTCTGCCTTGTTAGTGGGTTATTTGATCGTTTTTTTTTCAAAATGTTCAAATGCCCGGGGTGGCCCGGTTGGGGGGGGGGGCATGCACGGGTTTGGAATTGACTGATACATTACACGCTAGACAGCTGCAATTTATTAACGAATCAGAATTTAAATATTTCCGTTCATGTGCGTACATTTACTGTTTGCTGGCTCCGAAGCTTTGTGGAGCACACAAATGACAGGATTCTCTTCAAAACAAACCGAGAATGATACGATATATTGTTATTTTAACCTGGCGTGTGTACCATTTTCTGCCGAATAAATCTTCTTTTAGTTAAAATGGAGCCTCTTAAAGCCACGAAGCAAATATAAATACTACTAATTTTAAGTTAGTAGAACATAAATATCTGCGGAGAACTGAAACTGAACTGAATACTGAATGCAAATCGCGAGTTCGATAAAATGAATTTAATTAATATCAAAATTAAATGGTTATCTTTCTGCAAACTGCTATTCCACTGTTCGTGTTTTTGTCTGAGTGTGCATAATATTTGCACATCGGAACTGTGTTTAAGTTTGGTTTTGAAAACCACATTTGATATTTTTCATTGAAAACAATAACTCTAATTAACGTTCTGAAAACATTATTTTGCACGCAATAGGAGATATTGTAGTTGAGTCTACGAATAGCAGTTTCAGCGGTATTGACCCAAACGCCTCACTTCAATGTAATGAAGCGCTATTCAAACTGTGTATCTAAATTAGTCGTGCTTGTTTAGGAGGGTGTTGGTGTCGTGTAAGAATGATGGTTTCAATGGCGCTTCATTACATTGAAGTGAGGCGTTCGGGTCAATACCGCTGAAACTGCTATTCGTAGACTCAACTACAATATCTCCTATTGTGTTATATCAGTGCAGAGAACAAGAGCTAAGCTTTGAGAACTGTTTCTTGTTAAACTAAATCACCGAAGGTCCTTGAAAATTAGGTAGACTATACCGGGCACTGTGCCAGTAGTATTCTGTATTTATCTTCCATAATATTTCTTGTAACGACAACAACGGATTCTCTAAGCCGATTTGTTCCATTAGTAGTGTTGGTTCCTGGACTCCACATTCAACAACGCGTTGGGAAATAAATATTTATTATCTAACATAGGAAATGCTTCGGTTAAAATCTAATATAGAAAAAAATGCCTCGGCTAAACGTGTGGTCTGGTTACCGGTCTGATATCTCTACATCTCGTAAACTGGTACTTTTGCTGAGGCTCGACCAGCAGTCATTTACCCACAATGCACCCGATATAGTTGAGGGGGGGTCAGAATTTATGAAAATTGCTGTATATATTTATAGATATATATTTATATATAATGCTAAGGATTAGGAGTTTTTAAATTCTTGGTTGTTTCATATTTCGCTCTACAATACTGTTTCGTGGAGACCAAAGTCCTCACTCATCAGGAGTTACTTCGTGAATGAATATTTACAGTCGAGCGCGCACTGAGCTTTCACGCAAGCGGGGTGTCAGCGGGCTCAAATGGCCTGCCGCTCACGTGCACGTGCATCTCGTGTGCTCAACTGGCACTAATTGTATCGTAACAATGATTTGTTCCTTTGCCAACCTGATGATATGAGTTCGTTCCTCTTGTTAAGTGTGCATCGGAATAGTTGAAAAATAATTACATATACTTCCCCCTAATGCACTAGTCAATTGAAACCCCGGCCCCCGGCCGACCACCGGGATATAGTGAGGCATTAACGGGTATATGGCCGTGCAATAGCGCACATTTAACGCTGCATTTCTCCGGTGGAACGGGGAAAGTAACGATTTGCAAAATTTGCGGGAATTTTAGCGGTGGTTGTAACGCCAGCCACGACAGAGTGGGACTGGGCCCGAGCATCAACAACATGTATCAAACATGGCGGAAGCTACAACCCCTGCCATTTAAGTCGGACCTCTTCAGCAATTTCCGGCTATTTTTAACACAATCCCCCTCCCCCATTTCAATGTTGGTTTTCGAGAAGACCGAAATGTTGCCTTTCTATCCCAACATTGTAAAGGGGGAGGGGGAGAAGCGAAGTCGCAAAAAATATTGGCGATCTGTCAGAGGAGTTCGTTCAGTGTTCTGAATAGCCTTATTTTGTCAAGCGGTCCGTACTTAAACGGCGAAGGTTGTAGGGAGACGCAAAAATCGTAGTTAATTTAAACAAGTCCAGGGTGTTTCCACCAGAGGCAGTGTTTATACTGAGTTAAGTCACGAGTAGTAGATCAGGAAGTGTTTACACGGTGGGCACAAACGACCATAAAAACGGCATCAGTTCTATATTTTAAAAAGTTTTCAATGCAGACGATTGAATTTTGGTAGAAGGATGTAGAATCGCAAAAGGAATATAACCTGATTTTTTAAGCTATGTTACTACCATCGTGACGTCACAATGACGTCATTTATCCATTTGTAATACGTTTCTTGCAACTGTTCATTATCTCTAAAAACGAAATGTCGTATATTGTTAAAATCTACTCGTGATGAGAATGAAGGAATCGAAAACCCGATGTCGATTGGTTAAGGAAATCAAAAGTTATGAAAGTTTGAATTTTGTCCTTTTTCCCGCCAAAATTTGGCGGGAAATAAACACCACAAAAGCATTTATAAAAACATCGCTTCATTCAATTTTTAGAGTTGTAAATATTGTTGCATGACATTTTGTCCAATCATAAAACACGTTGGTGGCTAAAATCGTATGTTTTTTGAATTTTGATTTTTTGTCCATAACCGGCTTAAAATTGAAGTCATATTTTCAGCAACGTCATTATGACGTCATACTTTTTTATACATGCCCTTAGAAAAAAATCCTTTGAGTGATTTTCGAGTTTTAGTGATGAAATGCGCTAGTCTGGCACTCAAAACCCACATTATTTTCTTTTCTTGATTTTTTAACAATAGGCAGCCTTATTTAGGTATGACACCTGACGTCACTAAATATGACGTCATAGCAACAGTCATTCCTCTATAACGTTTGCTATAATAGTCGTAGAACGTTCAAATTTGCGCCAAAGGAATGTTGTCATGAAGGCCATTTGATGGTGTAGTCTGTTTGTAACATCTATTAAAGGGGGAATTTTACCAAAAAAGGAGGCATCACTTATGACGTCACAACAACGTCATCATACTAACATAAAACACATTTTGTTAACAAGTCACCAACATTTCTTCAAATTGAGACTATAAATAAAGAAATGGTTTTAATTTTAATTATTTGTCCACGCTCACTGATGCCGATTTTGACGTACTTTATGCCCGACGTGATTATTATTACACATGCACTCTTTGTTATTTGCATCAACAAAGCCGGTTTTGTTAAAGTTTGCGTTACGGCAAAATATCAGATTAAGTAATGATTCGTGTAACAAGTACGACACCGAACGGCATTCAGATAGGCAAGGTGTTAATTTTGTATTGTGAAAATTCTTGATCTGATTGGTTGAAACATGAAAATCGCCTTAAAGGTTAGGAAGACGTTTAATTTCCTCCAATTTCCTCCAATTTTTTTTTAAACTACGATTTGCACTGCGGTTCTAAATGTCGTGCAAAGCAAATCGTATGTTCGGAACCTTATCAATCGTACCTGTTTCGTAGCTATTGTTTTTGGCTGTTCCTATTGGTTGGAAGATCATTTGTTCATAAAAATGGAATGAAACTAAGACTTCATACTACTTTTATTTCAGAATAATCATAATTATCACCCATGTTTTCGTAGTCTGAAACACAGACAATTCCCATGTGAGGGAGGCTCAATGCCACAATGGATTTTGTCGTACTTTTTACACGGATCATTACTTAAATATATTTAAACGCAGCTGCATGACATTTCCTTTATATTCCTTTGTCGCATTGTTGTACAGCGATTTCTGATAAACAAGACAATGGCATGGTGGAGAATGTAAAAGTGCGGAAAGCATGTATAGTAATAGAAAATGTACAGGGGCGGATCCAGAATTTTGTGAAAGGGGGGTTTGCAAAAATGTTTTTTTAAATCTAGAGATTTTAAAATTGAATTTACAGTGATTTACAGGAATCATAGTGGGTGTTGCAACCCCCGAAACCCCTCCCCTGGATACACTAGTGATGTGCTTCAGAATTTTTTTATTTTTTTTTAAAAATGGAACAATAGATTGAAGCTTATGTATATTCAATTTATCAATGCTTCCTCCCAATTGAAAATTCTGAAGCACATGCCGGGGCCATAGGGGCGAGTATTGTAACAGCCAACTGTCCCCGATGGGCGAGAAAAAGGTAAAAATGTAACACTGTATAAATGTTACATTCTCCGCTATGGGGGCGGAGTTTCAATTGCCTAGTGCATAAGGCATAAATTGCATCGTTTGCTTGCACTACTGTTAGGTTTTGCTTGTGAAATAATTAGCCATGAAATTTCGTAATCTTCATTTATTTAGTATCCTTAAGAGCCCAAACATATTTGCTAAGCTCTGTTGAGTTTCTCTTAGATGAGTACCGGACAAAGCAGTATGGTTTCTGTATCTAGGCTTGAACTCATTGTCAGTGAGGCCCACGTATGATTCACATGTGTTGTTATCGGTACGAGTACATTGCGCAAACAATCGCTTCGTTTAGTGCCTAAATGCCAAACAATCTTTCTTAGCGCCAGTAGGTTTGAAGTTTACAAACATTAGAAATAAAGGAAAGTTAAAGATCTCATAGCGCAGCATTTTTTCATTGTTTGATCTTCTCTTGGGGTTTAAATTAAACAAATTCAATTAAGTACCAGTTCGCTTGGAACACATTTGCCTTAACTCTTTCGGGTCCGAGCCTGTAAATATAGGTCCCCTGAGACCTATATGGGGAAAAAATATTGCATCACATCTAGACATGCCGGAAAGACGATGTTGCGATATTATGTGAAGGGATCAATGGCTTCAAAGTCAGAGCTATAACAGCGATCGCTTGACTCTTTCACTATGGAGAAAAGCTCATTTGTTTTGGCGTTCGTTTTTGTTTCTTCGATTTTCACGAATTCTAAGGAGCTGAAAATCGGCTCAAAGCATCCTTCCCATTCGCACTTGAAATCAAGAGCAAACACAAAATCAGAACTCAGTCGTTACAGTACCTTGTTTAATCTTTCCAACCAGCAATTTTTTTTTTCACAAAACACACCAAGCGACTGTACACTGCATTTCTCTCCACCACGTTCTCCTGTACCCACCTCCAATTGAATGCTGGGAAATGGACAAAAAATTCACAAGGGCCCCCCCTCTGGAACTCCGGTAGAGTTTTTTTTATTAGTCTTTTACCCCTTCAACCAAGAGCGGTGATTTGCACTCAAGCCGTTGCTTTAAAATGACAAAAACACATCCTAATAGGTTGAGCAGGGGTAAAAGACTGCCAACTGCAGGATTCCAAGGATTTCATTGAATACTTTTTTCTTGTGTCTGAAAGCACAAACACAACGGAAAAACCCTGTGAAATCCCCTCACAAAGCCTACTAGAAGCACACCAAGTACTTTCCAGCCGTCCTCAGACTTAATGATGTCCTGAAGCTCTCTGACAGTGGCATATTTCTCCAAAATAAGAGCACATTTCATTGGAAACCCTACCGAAGCAGCCATACCATACCTATCGTCAACGAGTGAACATAATTCTCCCAAATGGCATTGTGGGAAAAGTTTGAGCCCTCGGCTTAAAATGTCAGCAGTATTTAACTGCCCCGGGCTAGCCAAACTTGAACTGAGGGGGGAGGATTGAGTTAGCACTCAGGATTTCACCAATTGAGCTCACACACGATCTGAACCGAAAGAGTTAAGAATGTTTTTCTTAAGAAAAGAATTAGGGGATTTAGTCACGTGTTCGGAACGCTTGAAAAGCAAAATAATTAACCATTTTTATTAGCTTCAATTGCATAATTCGACCTCAACAAAACGCGGACGCCAATCTCGTCAAATGCAAAAAAGATTAGCATACTTCGAAACAATACTGTTTGATAATCTAAATAAATATCACAGTAGTTTTTTTAATATTCAGTAGAGCACGCGGTTGTGAAGGTTTTTTTAAGAGTAAAGATTTTGTATCGAAATTTTACCAATTTTATAGGCCATGTTGAAATGTTTTCCTTCACTTCAGTAACGCTAGCGTTAAGTGACGACCCTTTGAACGTCTACGAAAAAGACAGGAGTGGAATTAGAAATTTGAAAATCTTCATCAAATTAGAACAAAATACCAAACCTAAAGCCATGAAATTGTAAAGGATTTTGTTTTGTATAACATTTTATCAGTTATGGTCCCTCGTCAAATGCTGCTGCGCGACGGAATTATCAGCTAGAAGGAAAATATAGGGGATTTCGGCAAATCAAATTATTTAAAAACTTAGATCGAAATTAAATCAATGTTCTTCTTCTTTTTAAAGTAACGAAATCGGTTGGGTAGATCATGATCAATATATTAATTTTTGAACATCCAAATAATTGTATTTTTCTCGAAAAACGTGTCCGTATGTATGTCTTAAGAGAGTTTCCGGCGGCACCACTGTTACAAAAGCAACATGATTTCTTTCTCATCTGAACATAGAGTTGGATTCGCTTAAAAAAATTTTTTTGTAGAACTAAAGGCTGAAGCCAACGGTATATGCTGAAATTAACTGATCATATTGCTCACCGGTCTGAGGAAATTTACATTTCCACGCTAGAATTGAAGCAAAACTACGTCATTTTTGGGTAAGTAGCTAAATAGGATCCGGTAGTTTCCAGTCAGTAAACAAAGTGGTTATACGTGGAAGAAATTTGGCTATAAAAACTTTAACTCAAAATAAATGTCTCAGCCGCGCGCGTGCTTTACCAAGGAAACTGTTATAGACTGCTTCCTTAGTTATTAAACTAGTGTCATTTGGCCGATAATACGCGCGAACAAGAATCGCTCAAAATACTTGGAGTCCTTTTTCAAAGTAACAGTAGATTCGCAGAATATATTAAACGTAAGATATTAAGAAGCAAATAGGTGCTTATACGTATTAAGGAGCATAAGAAAGGAAGGGTACAATCAAGATTACATTGACCACTTATTTCTATCTTTAGTTCTACCTAAGATCTCGTACGATTTACCTGCATGTATATGCGGCCTCTACACCTGAGCTTACAACTGTGCAACAGTTTCTTCGTCGTTGTCACAAACGCCGCTATATTTCTTACGCTATTGATATATATGACTTATTAGAAAGAACAGACAGGTCCATCTACAGGACAATAAGCAGGAAGCCTACCCACCCAAGGTATGATCTTTTACCTAAAATAAAGAAGTCCTCCAAGAGGCTTAGAACACAAAGCAGCCAGTTACCTAGATTAAGCACCGAGCATTTCAAAGCCAGTTTTATTAATCGATTGTATTTTAAGTATCAGTTAGCTCTGTAAATAGTAATATGTATGTTTCTATCATATATAATTTGTAAATAGATATAGCATTTACGTAATTATTATTCTTGTAAATATTGGTATGTATTTTTACCACTATAATAAAGACATTATTATTATTATTATTATTACAATGCAGTTAGCAAACTGGAGCCATACAGTGATCTGTTGTGGGCCAAACTTAGTTCAGATAAAATTAATCCTAGGTATTGTAATGAAATTATACATAAAGTTATACAGACATAACTGAAATGTAAAGTAATTTATTAGTTCTCAAATAAATAATAGACTAACTGAACCCAAATGTCACGTATTTTAGAAATAAACATGCGATTTACACTCGGGTTTTGGATCATTGGGTCGTCTGTCTTCATGATCACACCAAACTTGATGACCCGAATGAACTAAAAGTACTCCTAACCCGGAGCATTTAAGTGTTGGCCTGGCCTGTAAGATCCAAGAACTGAGAATTCGGGCCAATTTCTACTTTATTTGAACTTGAAGCCATTATCCTAATAAATGACAACGCTGCAAGCTTGTATTATACTTACACTTGACACTTGGGATAGCCACATTTTCTTTCGTAAATGTGAGAATTTTCCATCGAAAGTCCCTAAAAGTCCTGTCAGCTCTAGAATAACTGAATATCTTGGTATTTCAGTTGAAGAAACCTTTGGTTTCAGCAAAATAATGGTTAACTTCGCTCCCGATGAGTTGGGAACTTTGAGAACCAAGATCACGCAGGTATCGAATCCTTGTTGATCCTGTCACGTGTTGAGTTGTCCATCGAACAATGGACTCCTGTGTAATCTGATTGGTTCACGACGACTTCCGGGTCGACAAAAAAAAAACTTGCGAAACTTGACTCTGGCGGCCAAAGGCCTGGCCCGAGTAAAAAACTAAGCAACTATATAATTATAGAAGCCGTGGTCGTGGATGAATCCAAAACTGTCGAGACTTGGTCATGAGAAATAAACCGATAAAGTTACAAGCTCACAACGTTCGATTAAGAGCTCATTGACATATTTAAATCTACCGCTGCTAAGGAAAGTTTGCAGCCTCGCAAAACCCAGAAGATTAAAGAGTGGACAATAATTACTCTCAAAGTGACTCCTAGCTAGGGTAAAGTCTTGTGGTATGATGACGTCATGAAGTGACGTCATGACGTCGTTAAAATCAGAACATTTCTAAATTCTCGAAAGATGTTTGAGTTACTATTAATTTATGAATGTTTTCCAAACCTACAAATTAAGGTGCACAAAACCAAGCATGGGTTTGCCATTACGACAAAAAAATGAAGATTTTACAACACTTTTCAGTCCAAGTTGAAGCTCATTTTGCGAGTTAATGAAAGGCCATAACTTTGGCATTTATTGTCGGTTATCAAAATCTATGCTCAGTTTTGTGGAAAACGTGGTCAACAACATTTTAACAGGAAAACGTTTGGTGTTTAGTGAAAGCTCGGAAAATGTTTAGGATTTTTTTAAACCCGGAAGTGAAGAAATTAACGCATGCGTAATAGTGCCTGTTTTGTGGTCGTGGAATGTTATTGGAGTGAAGTCTACAATAATTGGTCGAACTGGATGTGCATTTTCTCCCATTTCCTCCGACAATGACCAGTTTTGGGGCTTGGCTGAATACTCCAGTCTGCAATGAGCTAAATTGACTGTGTGCAATGAGTTTGACTGTGTCACACGCCAGGAATTAAGCCATTTCGCACTGAGGTTCATTCACAACTTTACCAGGAACCCGAAAGCATTACTGCTGGAGACAAAAGTGTGCATGTTTGTGGAAGATTTGAGCTGAAAACTTGCTGCCAGGTCAAAAATCACTTGACTTCTTGAGACAAAATGAGATGTAGAAGAATACGAATAAACTTGTAAGTACGAATAATAATTTTTATAAGCTCATATACAATAAAAAGGGCAGCATGTTTTGATGAAACTGTGATTGTTTAGTTTTTTCTCGTTTCCGTAATTTTCTTTGTACCACGATATATATATTAGTAGCTTACTGATCATGAGGTACATGTAGCTGTGCTTTTCTTCGTGTTTTTAGAAGCCATGTCCTCGCTGAAAATAGCCATTCCAGCTTATATACGTATCTTTGACAACTATAGATACTAGTACTATTTAATAGATATTATGTCAATCTATGAATAACAAAGGGCCTAAGTGGCCTTAACTCGGACAATCAGTCAATCATTTATTTTTACACATAACGCCTAGGAGTTTAAAACTCGTTAAAACGCGCACGTATTCATATGTATAAGGACAATTATGATAAATCTACTATAATAATATTAATATTAGTTAAAATTCCTCTACTAATTACATTGAATATATAAAACCAAATACGAGAAATCTACTGTAAAATGCCCTACAGTTAAAAATATAATATACACTCAGTTATAATAAATCTACAATAATAAATTATTAATATAATAAAAATACCACACTAGTTTAAATCTATGTGCTAATCACATTCGAAAACATCGCTCCTAGATGCACATACAGAATATACAAGAGCAATGGCTACACCCTACACACGTATCCAAGTGAACACCAATGTCTCTACAAACGGGTGTATTTTAGGATATTACTATACATATACCGCTAAATCACAGCTCAAAAGTTAGATATTTATGTATAGTATAAATGTGGGTTAAGCTCCACTTTTTAAAATATTAAGCATTCTTTTAAATGTCTTTGTGTTAGGAGCTTCGTGTACTTTAGCCGGTAGATTATTCCATAGGTGGCTGGTAATGTAAGCGTAAGTTATTTGACCAGTTCGAATTAAAGCGAGATTGTTCCAGTTTTGTACCGGAGCCATGTGAGATAATTTAACGTTATATAGTTTAAAAGAAATTCTGAATATATGATGGACCTTGCTCTGTCATACATAAAAAAAAGATTGTTAGAATAATATGCGACTGATTGTTATGGCCCTGTTCAGGCTGGTGAGGGGCTACACATATGGGGTGGGAGAGAAGAATTAGAACATTGAATGCATTCTAACTTTATATGAAAATACTCGCCATAGACACCACATTTTGTTCTAAATGTATATACAATCACAAGCCGGACCTGCTGCTCATTAAACTTACTCCTCTGGAATTCTGGCTGCCTCTTCCCATAAATGGCGTACTTTGAACCAACATCCAGAGACGTCAGGATGCTAGCCTTCTCCGACCGCCTTTGACCATACTTCCCGAATTTGTCTTGGGATGGCTGAATATAAAGCTCTGCAGGATTTTTTTGTTTTGATTTTGTTGTGCACGATTTTATTCCCACGTTAAACCTGTGCACGAATTTTGTTTTGGTTTTTGCCCAATATCTAATTGCCTGTCCCTTACAAATCAAAGGAGAAGATAATACGTTAATTAACGGAAATATTCGAACACCTGAACGTGTTCCCAGGGAGGTTTGACTGTATTTTCTGCTTTTGGCTTTCAGCTGATGTCCATGCAGCTTCATATCTAGGTAGACTGGCCAAAATAATGGAAAAAGCGGAAAAGGGAAATGATAACCAAACTGAAGATGAAGAAGTAGAAGGGGAAGAGACGTTCTGGACATTCCACACAATATTGCACCTGGCTATCTTAATGGCGGGCTCGTTTCTAAACTGGATTGCACTTGATGTACTTTCACCATTTTATCCCTTCGAGGTGAGTGAACCATATGTTCGATGTCAACTGCTTCATAGGAAAATACATTGGTGCACTATACCAAGTGTTTTATATTTTATTCAATATAAAATCCTACGTTGTGTCAGCTTTGCCGTAGTCCTTGGACTTCGTATTCATTTTCATTTTGGCTGATTAGATCTGACTTAGATCCAACTTAGCAACCAGCAGGATTTTCGTCCACGGTTCTTTGCCGTTTTTCAAGTTTATCTTCATACGATTTTAACCGTAGGTCTATATATAGATCCGATCTGATTCCTGCTATTTTCTTCAAGCAATCATATTCAATATAAAATCATACGTCTATTGTAGAACGGGTTTATGCCAGAGTTTCACCCCTATGAAGAACAAAGAAAACCGTGTCAAGTGTGATATAATGGCCCTTAGAACCATCTACTGTTGTGACGAGCCCAGCGCAGGCGTCCGCCCCAGGATTATCAATACAAATAACCTAATTTGTGGCATTAAATATGAACGGATATTTGTCCTGCTTTCGTTTTGTCATGCAGTTATTCTATTTTGAACTTAACTCTATTTTTTTTTATAATATAGATACGATAGTACGCGCGCTCTGATTGGCTAAGAAGCCATGTTTTATCAGAGTATATAACATGGTTAGCCGTGTTATATAGTTTTCAACTGGCGGTTTCCTTTCATCGCTCGCGTAAATCTATATTATAAAACAGATAAAGAAGCCTTAAATCCATGTTTTATACTATCATAAAACACTCTGGTCATTTGAAGGCCTACTCTGGGTCCTTAGGTCGCCTTATGTCGCCTTACGTCGCCCTATATTGGCTTATGATATAATATGAAATTACACATTTAGCTTAAATAACTGGTTATTATAAAACTATATTTAGACTGTAAGTGTTTTTGTTTTTAATAATTATTAATGAATACAAATTTATGTATCTCTACACCTACATTGTATATCAGTTGTAGTGACTAAACCTTACCATCCCCCGCCCCCCCGCCCCCCACCCCCGAGGTCCCACTGCCCTTACATACCTTACCCCAGTAAATTTCACAATTGCTCGTCATAGTTGAGAACCCCATAAGGTACACATTTGCCTATACGACCGACTAAAAAGAACTGTAACTAATTATGTTAATGTATCTATACACAGCTAATAATAACCTGAACAAGGATCTATACCATAAAAGGGATTTGCTCTTCCTCTTTCACACTTGAAAAAATAGGTACCCGAGGGATTGGTATTGGGAAAGGTATTGGGATGATTGGAAGTGTAATTTGTCATGGTTGTGTTCATTATAGGTAGGGGTTATTGGATGCTAGGGTATTCTCAGACAGGTTTAGTACAAATAAGTACATAAGATTACATGCAGGACAATTAAAGGAAGGGCTAGCTGCACTAGGTAACTGTTTCACTGAGCAGGTTGTGAACATAAATAACAAAAAAAATAGTAATATGCACATTCAAATCCTGTACAGTTGTTCGCTGACAGCATCAGAGAAATCCTCGCTTTGTGATTGGATTACACGTGCCATACGGAATTCTCAATCTGTGTCGGCCTATTGTTTTACTGCAATATAATGGAGATGTGAACGAACAAGTACATATGTATTGATCCAAAAAGGTTCCTTGGGATTGCTAATGCTTTTCTTCAACTCTGTTGCATTGTCCAGTGCACATTAGTTCATTATATAGACTCCAAAATTAAGCTGTACATAAAGTTATTTTTAGCATGGATAATCAACTTTCCTCTGTATTTGCTACCCATGTTGTAGTTCAGTGCCCTTTAGTACTTACATAATCATACTTTTATGAATAGTGAACATATCAAGGTAATTATTATAATTTATCCAACATGTCTGCCAAAATCCCCCTTGCTCATTATTTATCACTAGTTGAAGTTTATAACACACACATCTCTACCTCAAGTTAAAATGAATGAAAGCCAGGAATTTTATAACATAATAGGAATAGCTAGGAGTAGGAGACAAAAAATTAAAATCTTGAATAAATTGACAATGACAATTGTCGACTGCAGTATACTGTATGTAGAAATATGCATCGATCTACCTGAAATTGTCCGGTTGCATCCAAATCGATGATGGCTTCATTTTTGGGGCCCTAGTTCTTTTGCAACTTGCGTTTAGAACTTCGTGCTTTTACGTGAAGTAAATGGTTCCAGTACAACTACATGTACAGTAGACTATCCGCTGGTCAAGAAAGCTGTGGGCAACTTTGAAAAAGCCTAGGTACTTCATATATGGTCTATTATAGCGTCTTCTTTATTTAAAACAGTCTTGCACTATATAGAAGACATATAATAGACCATATATGAAGTACCTACCTTTTTAGTGGAAGTCGACCGCTGAACTGGTTTATAAAGCAAAGTGCTGGCTCACCAAGATCAATTATGGAGGCGTTGGGCACAAACGTTTCTGGTATTTTCCATGACACAAATGAAGGTAACAATTCCAACTTCTTTGTGTAAACTTGTTATGTCATTTGTTCTTATTTTAAATTTGTAAATCCGACTTAATAAAGACTTAATAAGCTTATAAAGTGTAAACAAAACCAACGCATCCTTTTCTTAATTTTACAAGATATAAGAAGCTTAAATATATAAATAAAGCTACATTGTATAAATTTGTATCTTTGCCTTTGGCTTTGAAACCTATCTAAACTCAAATTCATAAGTGTTTTTTTATCGGTACATAATATTAAGTTATTACAACAATAAATGCATGCATTCAGAGTACTCAACTCTCAAGCTTTATTTTTGTCTCGAAATCAAATAAAGTAACTTATTATTAAAGAAACTTAAGACTTAATATTCTTATACAATATTTAAGTTGTTATTCCACACCTGCCCACCCCTGTTCCAACATATGTGGTCAGCTATAATGCAAATGCCCCATGTTTGTGATTGGTTCATTGATGTTTTCTGGTTTTATGACACTCAGCTGAAAACTGCTCTAAAACCAAAACCAACTTAATTATTTTTTAGAGCAGTTTTCAATTGAGTGTCATAAAACTAAAGCCAAAGTACTTACAGAGCCAATCACAGGAGCAAGTGAAAATGCAATTAGCCAATCAGGAACTGAAGTAATTCATGATTTGTTTTACTTCCAAGAGCCAGTCACAAGGAAAAGTAAATGCAGTCGTGGATAACTCTCACCAGACGGCGTGATTGCATTTGGTTTTAGTTTAGAACTTGATTGGCTGATAATTAATTACAAAACATTTCTCACAGCCAATAGAAAATATAAGCAAACGCAAAACCAAACCAATTACCGGTACTTATTGTTTTCAACACTCAATTGAAAACAGCTCTATTAAAGAGCCATTCATGGGGGCATTTAAAGTAAAAACAAATGAGTCACTAACCCAATTGGTCAATATTAAAACATTTGAAATTTAATATCGTAATATCTCAAATTTGCTGCATGTTACCATGGGTTAAAAATATTACACACATTAGTTTATGTGTTATACATGTAGTCAATATGTACTTGTTCATGTTTATATAATTTAAATTTTATATGGAAAACATGCATACTGGCATTTTTGATTAAAATTAATCTTTCTAATTGAAATGCTTTCGATCAAAAACTCACAAGTGGTAGTATTATTTTAGATATACAGTACAATGTATGGTCAATGAATGTCACCTTATGTATGTGACATGGTAAAAGCCACACTGTCACCTTATTTTACAAACTAATGTTGCCCTACATTGCCTTCTATCACCAAATGTCGCCTTGTATTGCCTAATGTCGCCTTATAATGCCCAATGTCGCCTTATAATGCCCAATGTCGCCTTATAACGCCCAGTATCGCCTAATATTTCATTGTTTTTTGTAAAAAAATGCTTATGTCGCCTTAAGTCGCTCAATGTCACACTTCATCGCGGCGACCTAAGGACCCAGAGTAGGCCTATTTGAGAACACTCTAGAAATGTTGAAAGCACGCGCCTTCGGCTTGTGGTTTAACATTTCTCTCATGTTCTCAAATGCCCATCGTGTTTTATGATAGTATAAAACATGGCTAAGGCTTCTTTATTTGTTAAATAAAGCACAAACAAGATATGCAGACGCAGTAATGCATTGACCATTATAGTGCCTATATATAACCCTTAAAGTGCCTATCACCTGCAATGTTGATAGCTTATGAACCTCCGAAAGGTTTTGAGTACTTCTGAGAAGAAAGTTTTGGTTTAAAGTGAATACTTTATGTTCTACTAATCTGAGGTTTATAACTGTTACAGGGAGGTTTATAACTCAATTTTAAACCTCCTTTCTATTAGAAAACCTCGCCAAATTTGATATAAGTCAGTTTCATACCCCGAACCTTCGATTCTTATCCCTAAGGGAGCGGTCATTAATTACTTTGGGGGGGCGGGGGGTAAATTTAGGGGGAGGGCTAAGATTTCTTGGGCTTCGATTTGGGGAGGGTCACACATTTTTGGGCGCCTGTTTTAACAATGAAACTTTTACAATATTTTTAGGCTACTTCAATCGACCATTCAGCTCCACCTTGGAAATGTCCCTCAACCGTTCGAGACCTCAAACATTCTGCTTGATAACGAGGTTTTCAGGAGTAAAACAAAAGAAATACTTTCCTCTTTTGTTAAAAAAGACGTCATTTTTTATGTTTTTGGGAGGGCCAATATTTTTTGGGCTGATGTTTGGGGAGGGCCAACATTTTTGGGTCCTCGTTTTAGATATTTTTCTGTCAGAGATGATATATAAAATCGTAAGGGTTTGGACCTCGGGGCGGAGCCTCCCCGTATAAAACTTTGTTGAGGGGGGGGGGGGGGGGGGGACTGGATTGATGATGGCGGCACATCAAAGCTACAACCGCCGTGGGAATCAAGTAGCATATGACGCTTCGAGCGTCACCCTTCATCAGTTCAAACAAAAGTTAACATTTTGATTGACTTGTCTCTTTAGGATAATCCAGTTAAAACAATTTCTCCTCCACTCTCCTTAATTCTCCTTTGCATTCGCTCTTGGGATCTTCACGGAACACTAGTGTCTCAAAGAACGGTTTCAAAGGAGACTAAGATATTCTGGAATAAAATTAATCGACGCATTTTGATACCCCAAAAAAAGAGACAGAAGTTCTTCTGCTAATTAACTAAACTCACAATAGTCAAATAAAGAACCATGTCTGGAGTCTCGGACCAGTTCACAGAGGCAGGCGCAGTGTCGTGTTTATCTCGGCGGTACTTAACTTGTTCTACTAAGAAGTGTGAGATATATAAGAACAAGCACCGTTAAAGTGCCTATAACCCTTTTGCAATTTTTTTATCATATGAACCTCTGTGAAGAAAGTTTTGGTTTAAAGTGAATACTCTATGTTCTACCCTTGTTTGAAATCGTGTAAATGTGACCTTTCCTGACCTATGACCGCGTAAGTCAGTATTAATTCGGCTTTGCAATCATTTCAAGAAATACTTCACATGTTGACTACATAAAGTATTCACTTTAAACCAAAACTTTCTTCACAGAAGTACTCTTTTCGGAGGTTCATAAGCTATCAACATTGCAAAAGGGTTATAGGCACTTTAATGATCAATGCATTACTGCGTCTGCATATGTTGTGTGTGCTTCATGAAAAAATAGTGTTTAAGTTCAAAATAGAATAACTGCATGACAAAATGAAAGCATGACAAAATGAAAGCAGGAAAAATATCCGTTCATATTTTAATGCCACAAATTAGGTTATTTGTATTGATAATCCTAACACTCACAGTACGTGTATTCGCTGATAACTGTCGTCTGACGGAGAGAAGATATCGGGACACGTGACGCGCTCCACCAATCACGCGCGAGAGAAAATATTTGATGTGTTACGAAGTGATATACACAACTATTTCGCAGCAAGCCATGCCCTATATTTTTTTTATGAATACAATTATATTTGAATCATTAACTAAAGCCGCAAACACCAGTTCACCAACTTCACTGCGCAGTTGGTAGTGTTCCCTGAGTACATACACATCGGGATAAATTGACCTTCTCACGCAAGAGCCATGCCATGTTGAGTCCTGTTAGAGCAAAATATATTGTTTAAAACGAACGTGGGCTCAGCATGAGAAGGGTCTGACTCACCATCCGCCTCCTCGGTATATGTTTGTACGTTGATTTTGATCAGGAAACCTTTTAGGTGTATATCAAACGATGTAAAATGAATATTGATTGATTTGATCTCAGTTTGTCATGATTTCAACAACCGATTTGTACTGCAGGCTCAAGCCAAAGGTGCCAGTAACACAGCCATTGGCCTCGTAATTGGGATGTTCCCGCTGGTATCGTTTGTGGCGTCTTTCGTGTATGGGACATGGGTAAGTCATTGGAGTATTCCTGCTGGTATCGTTTGTGGCGTCTTTCGTGTATGGGACATCGTGGGTGGGTCATGCTGAACAATAAAGAGAATATTCTGATAAAGGAACACTAACCTTCGAATTGAACACTCAAGTTTGAACCGCCTCAAATCACCAAATACAGGAAAACATCGACCGGAGTTGTGGAGGTATGCAACTGTCTTTTGCAGTGTCCTCCCTTTTCTGAAAGACCCTGTGTCCGAGCCCATGGTGCTTTGCGCGCGCAAATCATTTTCGTAGGCTACGAAAATCAGAAAGATCGTTGTTGTTGTTATGCGACTCTCGAATCTTTCGAAATCCATCCCTAGTTTGGGCCATCGTATAATTATTCATAGGTGTATATGCTTAACTGACTTTCTTTTATCTTAACTTTTGTATATATACTGCACTAAGGGACCAGTTGGAAATACAAAGCACAAAGCAACCACTTCTGGCATCAAGATCATTCGTAATTGTAATTATAATTTCGCACGGCTAAGCTCCACTGAGGTGTTACGACTTATCTGTATCTGTATATGTTTTGCATTTTTATTAGCAGAGAAAGCAATGTCCTTAACCTTTTTTTTCATCCTCAAGTACGTCCAGAAAGTATTGCTACCAAAACTACAATCGCGGGTCAAACTCCAATCTGCCGAGTTCAGCTGTTAATTCGCTGTGAGTTTGACTCGAGTGCGAGTACGACATTTCATTTTGCACTCAAAATATATCATTCGCAAGGAAAGTAGAGATCTTCAAATACAGCTAAGCAATACTGGAGACATGAAAACAAGGTAGCAAGAGTATGTGTTTGCTTGTAGAGTTGTGAAAAGTCGCACTCGTAAACCGAATTAGAATCTAAAGACAGAACAACTGGCTTCCTGCCGAGACTGTTAAAATCATATTCGAAGCATCCGGGGAAAATTCGTGTGCTCGATCGGGTTTTTAATCCGGTAGATATTATGAAAATCGTTATCCAAAGTGTATGAGTACTTCTTTTATGAAACTTATAAGCAATCGAGAGCATTTAGTTCTCCTAAAAGCTGGCCTTTAATTTATGCGGCCGTTGATAAACAAAGTAATCATAACATTGGCGCAAAGCACCATGGGCTCGGACACAGGGTTTTTATATTTTTATATACTTATCACACTTTAGTTTACACTCAGTTTTGCAATTCAAGAGTTCGCATCGGCGTGTGCGTTCAACATTTCTCTATCTTGCGTTATAAAATTCTCGAATTCTCAAATGCTAAATATTTGTTTTGTTTCCTTTCCGGTAACTTATTTCATGAGGAAAGTTTTGAGAGATTGTTAAGCTTAGTTGAAACCCTGAACCCAAATAAACTGACTTGGAGGCACAAAAGCGAATCTACTTTACCCGGCTTGATATATTTTATTAACATAAATGTGGAAATTAAAGAATTACAACAGCTCACGGCTCTCCGAGTAACACATCACCGTTCGAGACTTGTGTTCTGATTGGACCATTATACTGTAACTCTATTGTTTTTGTACCGCTCGTTCTCAAGGTGTTATGATTGGACCATTATACTGTAACTCTATTGTTTTTGTACTTCTCGTTCTAAGGTTAGGGTGTTTTGTATTATTGGGTAAGCCAATAAAGTGGCTCGTTTCGAGCGGTACTGTCTGGCTCACAACAACAACCAAAAACGTTGAAATTCGAAGGAATAGCATTTTCTAAACACCCGTGGAGGAAAAAATCCAGGGGATACAAGAGTCCAACCAAAAACCTTTCCATTTCGGGTATGGATATTTTTGAACCATCTATAATGCAATGCACTATTGCTCAGTAAACAAATATCAGCTAAACAATGCCGGAACATTGTATGCACGAGTTTTCCTTTGGGATACTTTGTTTAATTCTGTCCCGACGTTCAAAGCTAAGCCAAAAGGTGTTGGCACGATAAAATAACTAATTTTGGTTATATCACGTTTTCGTTAGACTTATATTATATTCGATTTTTCGCACACCTGTGTTTTGATAATGTAATTATAATTAAGGTTGCTGGAATGACAGAAAATGTGAATTGTGCCAACACTTTTGGGAACGATTGTCTGAGAATAGATTTTGCGATAAGTATATGCAATCGTCTGTTTTGGTGCAATTAACAATAAATACCGTGAGTAATATTTCCAAATTTCACCAAATTTCGAAATTTGGAAATATTAATATTAATCATTTAACTAAAACAATAAAGGGGATACATAAGTTTTACTTTAGTTTGTTGAGTATGCTCAGCTTTGAGCACGCGCTCGTTGTTCGAAAATGGCGCCTGATAATTGCGTCTTTGGCGCGCTTTCTAAAATTAAAAACGTTTTACTCATATCGCAGGTACTTTTCTGCAGTTTTCTGAGGCTTTCATTATAATATATTTGATAAAAATACATGAAGTCGATGCTAGTATGTCGGAATCGCAGGAAAAAAAATGGTTTCGAGATACTTCGTGATTTGTTTTTGTTTTCGGTTGCCACAGTAACGTAACCCTCATATTAATACTTAGTACATAATCCGGGCATGCGCAATTCGGTCCGTAGGAATGTGTTACGCAACCAGATGACGTTTTCCGTATATATAGAGCCTCGCCTTGTCCAGTAAGTCTTCTTTAGTCTTGTCAACTAGACACGCATGTCTGCTGCTACGCTTAATATTACTCAACATCCTGTTCATCGCTGCGCCTCCGTTGGTGCCCGCGTTGGTCCTCGACCCTAGAATGCTGTCCAGGAGACGAAGCTTCAAGCTATCCTCGCTACCAGATGTACCAGCCCCAGTTCAGGCTACAATTTAACCTACTGTTCATCTTGCTACTGAAAAAGTTTGATATCGTTTTATGCATTTATTGTTCCACGAGCTGTTTTGACAGTTCGTTATTCAAAATTGCCTTATACATTGTTCGTCATTTTATAACCAGCATGTCTCGCCTGTATATGTGTATATCTATTTCTTTTCTTGTATCGTTAATTGGATTCATACAGCTAGGGAGCGAGTGGGTCTCGCTTAGCAGATGTGTTTCGCTGTTGAACTAGGGAGAGAGTATATCTCGCTAGCGAGTGTGTGTAACCATTTAGACTAGGGAGCGAGTCTCGGTCTCGCTGGCGAGTGTGCGTCGCCATTTAGACTAGGGAGCGGGTCTCGCTGGCGAGTGTTTCGCCATTTAGACTAGGGAGCGAATCTCGGTCTCGCTGGTGAGTGTGTGTCGCCATTTAGACTTGGGAGCGCGTCTCGGTCTCGCTGGCGTGTGTCTCGCCATTTAGACTAGGGAGCGTGTTTCGGTCTCGCATGCGAGACAGCAGTGCACGTCTTGCTGTTAATTAAAACCTAGGGCGAGTACCGGTCTCGCTAAGCGAAGGTATTTCCCTGTTTAGCTAGAGAGGGTTATGTCTCGCTTTTCAACTACAGTGTGTCTGGCTAAATTGATGTATAGGGAACGCGAATGTCTGTATCTCGCTCCGTTAATTCGCTTATAATTGTTGTGTCGTGCCGGATAGGTGATCTCGCTCAGTTACTTCGCTTAGAATTGTTATGTAGCGCGATAGAGGTGATCTCCCTCAGTTAATTCGCTTAGAATTTTCGTTCACGGAGCACCTGGGGTGACCTCGCTCAATTTATTCGTTTTAGAAATGCTGTCTAACGACTCGGGCGACCCCGCTCATTATATTCATTTCAGGTTTTGTTCAGAGAGCGATAGAGTTGTCCTCGCTTATTTAACTCGCATTCAGATTTTTGTTTGTTCTGAGAGCAACAGGGTTGTCCTTATTTAGGGTAGAACATATGCCTATGGCCCTAAGAATGTTCTTAAAAATATGTAGAGTAGAGTCAGCTCCGCTTGTCAATAATTTATCTGTGCTACGTTCCTAGGTAAGATCAGAATTTTGAACGGTATATTACGCCATACAGGAGTATCCTATTCTCTGCTGCAATATCTAGTTCACGCCCATCTGGGCCTCTGTTGTATTGTATAGCTATATAGGAGTCGATTGTGCCTCGCTCGTCAGCTTCGGGGAGAGAGCGTGTCTCGCTTAGTAGGACCAGTGAAACGTCTGTATCACAACCGAGTTAACTGCATAAGTAACCATGAGTTTAATTACACGTTGGTTTACATTTCTCGTTTGGCACCTGCTTCGCTAGCCGTACAAGGAGCGAAGCACGGTGTTGTTGTCGCTATGTACATGATAATGTTTTTCATTATGGAGTATTCTGGGCCATGTTCTTCGTTAGAGTTTACGTTTTGCACTACATATTACAATTTTGTTTTTACATTTTTTCATGCATATATATATTTCCAGTGTGGTTTCCTTGTGCAAACCTTCTTCGATGGGGTTTTCTAATACCCTTCATTACTAGGTCCTTTGACGGGGTATTTCGGAGTTGCTTCGCTTCGGGGCTATACTCTTTCTTAATCTTTTCAGTGCATCGGCGAGCACTACATATGTATTGATTTTCGCTCGATATGATTTTCTATGTTCGGTTTACGTCTATGCACTGGCGGGATTGCATGGAGGAGTATAGTCCCAACCCAGACATTGACAAAATACGAGAATTGGTTGAATATGGAACTCGAAACAACGTTGGAATTTCCACGTTGTTTCAACGTCTATTTCATACGTTGATACAACGTCAAATTATAGTTGACAATAGGTTGTTTTTACGTTGAAACGACGTCGAATTATAGTTGAAAATAAGTTGTTTTTACGTTAATACGACGTCAAATTAGTTGAAATAGGTTGTTTTTACGTCGATACGACCTCGAATTATAGTTGGAAATAGGTGGTTTTTACGTAGATATGACGTCGAATCACAGTTGAAAATAGATGGTCTTTGTCAGTTCTTTATTTGTGAAATAATCAATTTTATCATAATTAGTAATGTTCCCCCCACAAAATCAAACTAATATTCTAAAAGCGTCGATTTGAAAATATACGTAAGTTTTCTTCCCTTGCCAGACCCACCCCCTCTTGCAGTTTATTATCACCCAATGCACATACAAGAAACAGTACTAATTATAATAACAGCTTATTATATATAATTTGGCAAATAGGAAGTTGAATTACATGGGAATATGCGATTTTGGTGCATTTATTTTACTACAACTATCAGATGAATTTAATTTTCTTATACAGATATTGGCAACTCGTAAAAATGCCGACTTCAACTAGGAAGAAGAATCTTCTAATACAATCATGCGGGAAATCGCCCGTTTACAAAATGTCATACGTATAACATTTAGTCCCAGCAAAAGTTTAAAAATGAAGATTTACTTAAACTTGTGCTATTACGGACACCTAATTTTGCTAACTTGTGCTATTACGGACACCTAATTTTGATTTTGAGAGTAATAAAGTGGATTACTCTAGGATCTATTTCACGGGTAAACAAAATTACTAATAAAATCCCTCTAGTATCCACGTGTTTATTCAACCTTGAGAACAATAAAGCCCCGGTCAAACGGACGCAACATTGTTGGATCATGTTGCGTGTAGGGGTGGTCAATGTTTGTCGATAAGAGGTTAAATTGAACTAATGCACATGCTCTGATGCAACAATGTTGCACGAAGGTGGTCAAACGAACGCAACATCAAGACAACAATGTTACACGAAAGTTCGACTAGATTCAACAAAATTAATGCAACAGGGTGGGTCAAACGGACGCAGCATTTTCATGCAACAAAATGTTGCATCCATTTGACCGGGGCTTAATAGCAACTGATTTCAACAAATCTAATTTTACTCAACATATAAACACGTCACATTCGTTGCCCTAACTATAGTTATAGACCACAGCCAATAATGTGTACTTTGCTTTGCAGAAACAATGGCAAACTACCACAGTGTGACCACAGCCAATGTCTATTAGACCCACACAAACAAAACAAAAGTAGTCATGGACGTCATAAATTTTCGCTAAAACATTATTTTGACAACATACAGATATGGACATTGGAATGCAAAATATTCTTCAACAAATCACAGGACAGTGTTTCTGTTTTCGGATATCTTATCGTTCCAGAGTTTTTACAATATGCTAATGAGATGATCTATGATGTCATGACCCTGGAGACAAATAACAAAATAAAGAACATCTCTGGAAATAGAGGGTAACTATAAAACACACTGAACATCTTGCCATTTCTATCGAAGAAGCCTTGGTTTCAGCAGCAAAGCAACACGCTAAATTCCAATTCGATATGTGTGGATCAGCTGGCTTTGAGTTTGATCATGCAGCCCCTTCAGGTCCGGCGTCGTGTCGTATATAAAATCACTGGCCATCTGGGTAAAAAACGCGGTCTTTCGGCTCCGACAATAGCGCCAGTTGAAATATCCTTAGCCTGTTGGAAGGCTTTCGCACGGTGAAGTTAAATAAAACATTAAACTGCTTACATTTGAGAGATGGGACACCAAATTTGAGAGAAATTTCCTCGCGGGTCGCCCATCTTGATTTACTGTATTAAATTGTGTAAATAAATTAACCTGGAGAGTATCAAGTGACCAGCACAGTCCAATCTGATTGGTGGTGAACTTGAAATTTAATACATGGGAACAAAGAAAAAAATAACCGCATGGGTCAAAAGTGCACATTTTATTGCATGAAACAAAAAAAACCTCTTGCATTTTAAGACTCGGTGCTGCCACAGGCAGCCCGAGTAATAATCGGACATGCTTTTGCAACACCGTAGTCAATATGAATCTGTAGAGTAACTGTATTGAAAGTAGAACATTGTGAATGCTTTGATTACTGAGTAAACACTGAATGCATTCTTCTGCTCTCGCCGCCCGCCGGGCCATTCGGAGACGTGACACCCACAACCAATCGGATAGTGGTAAAAATAGTCCAACTAATTTATGCAAGCTAAAAAATAGATCTGCGCAGACTATCATGGGGAGAGAGGGTATATGGGGGATCGGTTCTCTTAGGTGATGGTCTCTTGCTTATATATAGTAGTACGTTGTTGTTGTTGTTATTATTGTTTATAGCTATTTTTTAATTAATACTTTATATTACTAGATTTTAACCTTTTATAGATTCATATAATTTTTTATTATTTTTTACTCTAATACAGCCGGACCTTCCTGAAAATCACCTTAGGGTGAGCTTTGCCTCCTGTATAAATATTTCAATTATTATTATTAACACCTCAATCATATTAAGGCCTGGTTCGGGTAAAAAACTGTTTTCCTTATTTCAGCACAGCCGAGTATGGTACGTACGCCAAGTTTCTCACGATAATAGGTATCGTCATTCTTGACTACATTAAGTGTTTGGTGTGCAGTAAAACGTGTCACGTTATCTGTCACGTGATATAGAACACATACATACATACATACATACACTTTATTTATACACGAGTAAACATCAGTAATAGCATAAAACAATTACAAAATACAGATTGTAAAAAATAAAAAATATGCCTACAGTTTTACATGAATGTCGTGTGTTGAAGTATGGTAGATAAAAATAGGGAAGTTAGGTTACAATATAGATAATCTTTTCTTAAAAATACTTATTTTATCGGAGGCTCTGACATCCTCGGGCAGTGCATGCATTCCATATCTTTGCCCCGTCAAAACGAAAGCATTTTTTACCGAAGTTTGTGCGCGGACGAGGAAAGGAGATTTTAGTCGACGAGCCTCTGAGATTATATTGGATAGCTTCGGTTCTTCTTTCAAACATTTTTGTCAGATACTCGGGTGCAAGGCCGTACAGTGCTTTATAGACCATGACTACTTTTTGAATGGCCCTTTGAGATTCTAGTCTTTTCCACCCTAGGTTACTCAGTAGCTCGTCAACATGGGTATGGAATGGTAGACCAGTTAGTATGCGGGCTGCTCTGTTTTGTAGTTTTTGTAACTTGTCAGAGTCCTTGGTTTAAGTTTCCCCATATGCAGCTACAATAGTCAAAGTGGGGCTGAATTAATGCCCTATAAACACTTAAGAGAGTCGCAAAAGGAACAAATGGCTTCAAGCGTTTAAGCGTACCAAGACCAGAAGATATTTTCTTTGTAAGTTTTTCGATATGAGTATTCCATGTTAAACATTCGTCAAGGTGTACTCCGAGGTACTTCACTGACGAAACTCTCTTTACAACTTCACCACCAATTGGAAACGACATATCTTTGGGAAATTCCTGGAGTCTTTGGCTTGAGCCAATGAGTAGTATCTCTTTTTTTGATGCATTTAGTGAAAGTTTATTGGCTGCAAGCCATTTATTCACTTCAGTCGGGTTATTCGTGACGGATTCGTTAATTTCCTCTGAAATCAGTAAATCAGTAAATCAAAAACGCGGCTCCGAGTTTGAAACAGCTATATTATAGGATGATAAGTGGATATGTTTAGTTAAGGTTGAAGCCTTTTACCTAAATCAGCTTAGAAAAGATAACTACGATGTTTCGTTAACGATTAATGGCTGCGTTTACCAATTTCGTCGCTAAGCAGCGACGTAGCTATGAAAGGTCGGCGCGCGCGTGCATGCAAATAGCGGGACAAACTTACTTCCGGTTAATGAAAAAGATTTTGTAAAAGTTATACAATGAAGTTGTTTTTTGTTACTTCAACCCGGGTTGCTTTACTTTCCATGCTTCAAGTTTACTTTATATAAATGCCAAAAAGAGCGATAAAACCGAGAAAGCCATTCTAGCTGACGAGAGAAAATTCGGGTGTCAAATGCAAACTAATTTTCTTTCGGATTTTGATAAAGAAAGTTTGGAAAGAGCTCGAAAAGACCTTGTTCATAACGAGGGGAGCCAGAATGTACTTACAAGTGAGCAGCTAGACGTGAGAGGAGACTTCGAAAGAGTTTGGTTTTGAGACACTTTCAAAAGAAAGTAGCGAAGAAAACTGCAGTGCCTATAGCTACGAAAGAGAAATCAACTCCATTTTTAAGGCGGCTCGTCGCGATACTAGGGACTTGACTGGAAGTAATCGGTGAATAATGACAAACGTTTTCATATATTCTGATACCCTGGACATTATTTCTAACTATAAAGAAGCAAAGACCGATACAACGTAGAACGTACATGTAGATTGTCGTTCACGGTTGCTTGCTTGAACAATTCGTCAACTATTTCTAAGGTCGGAAATGTCTGTGAAAAATGCAGAAGTGCATGAAACATAAATACGGAAACGAACGATGGCAAGTTCCTAATAACTTGCGATGATTGCAATTCAGATTGGGTCCGAACTATTGATGGCTTTCACTCAATCCCCAGAGATTCAAATTACAAAGGGCATGGCTGCCATGTTGGTGCCCCCCAAAAAGAAGCTAACGAGGAATCTATTGTTTAAGGGAACCAACATAGCGGCTATGACGTCATGTGAAAGCAGGCAATTCATTTAGGGCGAACAAAGCCTAAGGCCTAAATGCCGAATTTTAATAATTTCCTTTGTGATCAATGGAGAATATTATAAGGATTACGACCGACATGTGCGAATGATATTACACATTCAATTCCTCTGGAATTGACATATTTAATCAGATTTTGATGTAAGCTTACCGTAAGTTGAATCGGGTTGTTTCTTCTCGACGCGACGTAAAGTAAGTGACTTTATTTTAGGTGTCAATTGCAGCTAATTGGGGACACTAGTCCTACGATTTGTATACGTCCTTATCCGAGAAGACGTGAAGGTCTAACTGTTTACTGTATTATGTAAAGGCAGCACCTTCTACTCAGTATTTTAAAATCTGAGTGTCGGCCCGGGTTTGAACTTGCGACCTCGCGATCGACAGACCGGCGCTTATTACTCGGGCTGCCTGTGGCAGCGCCGAGTCTTAAAATGCAAGTCGTTATTTTTTTTTATTTTATTATTTCATGTCAGACGGCTTCTGCGCATGCGTTAAAGGTCAAATTCGAACCAATCAGATTGCACTGTGCTGGTCACGCAAACAAATGTTAGATTTCCTCAGGCGCGCTCAGATAAGAAAGTTCCAAGCTCAGACTAGGCGAGACAAGGAGATATCAATTTCAAATAGTCATTGTCAGAAATCTATTCCATCGTGGGCAATTATGCAATACAACCTAAATTTGGGTCAGGTCCATGTTTTACGACAGAACAAGAGCCCATCTGGGCTTTCACTCGGGCTTAGCGATACTTATTGTCACATCACACAGGCCAGTCACACCCCGGGGGGGTACTTACATGAAAAATGGGTATGTATGTGAGGCCAAGAGGCTCAAACCCTGACCCTGTTTGACCCAATCCGAGCTCCAAAACCCTGATTGCCCCCTTTTTGGGAAAAAAAACCCTGATTGCCCCTTCTTTAAATTGTTTTCAAAACACGGTCGGATATATATCCTGGCCGGTATACCGCGTACCGGGATTTCATGCAAAATACGGAACATTTCAAGTCGGGACGTGGCATTGGGTAAACAAATCAGCAGATGAAGTACATAGATAAAATTAGCGGCGTCACGATGTATGGGAACCTCAGTGCTTGCATGTGGGCAGGCGATAAAAATGCGGCAACAGAAGGTCTTTTTTTGACATAGTAGCTAAAAAAATGATCTGGCTAAAAAATACTGAACCCCGACCCTGACTGCACCCAAATTATACTCAAATCCTGACCCTGATCTGCCCAAATCAGGTCAAAACCCTGACCCTACCTGCCCAAACTGGGCTCAAAACCCTGACCCACCCGGGCGGCACATACATAATACGTCACAAACAGGAGTACCTCCCCCCCCGGGAGTCACACCACATTTGTATGTGGTTGGCAGAAGCGTGAACGCAGTCAGTTGCTTTTAAAATATCACAGATCCGTGCTTATTCATCCGCAAATTAATTTCTAGTTCTTCCAAAATGCCAGCAAACCGTTTCAGCGAAGCTTATAAATATGCTCTTAACGTATAAGTCTTATACAAGCATTAGGATATGGAAGCAGAATTGGGACTTTAAATGTATTTCGTGAGGCCCATGGCTAAATCGCTAGATACAAATACATGGGGTTTTTTGGCAACCACATTATATAGTCGACTCTCTCTGTGCGGACACTCCCGTCAGGGGACAGCTCCAGTTACGGACATCTTTCCAAAACCCCGTTTGAACTCTCAGTCAAACTCTGTATTTATACGTTTTCGTAGGCCGACGCGGACACTTTTCAGGGTTTTGATTTTGCTTTTACACTCCCGTAAGCGGAGTTAAATTTCAGTTAAAATATCAGTCTTTATGCACCTATCAATTGAATGTTAAACCCGAAGGGGAGGGGATGGTGTTTTTACATGTTCTCCCAAAAGAATGTCAAATTCTCCACCCTTGGGACAACACATTTGGTAAAAAATATCAAATATTTGTACTGTATCTGTCTCATTTTATGTTTGCTAGAACTAGCCTAATCGTGGGTAGGCAGCATCTGTCAAAATCCCAATCGTCAGGGTAGTCCTGTTTGTCAAATTCCCTTGGTTAGCGATTCAACCATGGGTTAGCGCTTAACCTATAAGCTGGCTTCGAACAACCAGGCCCTGAAGAATAAGCTACCCAACTCCATGTTGATAATGTCGGAAGTGAACGTTTTACAATAATATGACTAGAAACATCAGCGCACCATTTCCCAGGTATGCCTTACACTTTCTTTTTGCCAGGTAATCATGTCTTCAGGTAATTAAATTCTCACATTCTTTTTATGAAAAACTGAAAATATAAAGTTAAAGCAACTTTTGCAAATTTCGGGTTCCATATAATAGCCTAAACAATCCAGGAGTTATAGGCATTTAAAATGTATATAGTTTTACATAAAATTTATGATTCTTTTATTCGTAAAATATAAAAAGTAAAGAAACTGCTACTTTTGATTCAAAAATTAGAAGTACATTGCAATGTCCAAGTGGGGCAGTTGTTAAGCTAAAGTGAGCTCTTCAAGTGTTGCATTATCACATCTTATTGAAACGTTTTTCAATACAGAGCAATAACAACATTATCTGGCACATTCACACTCATTTGGGCAATAGCTAAGTGTGATTGCATGTCACATTTCTTTTCTTTATTTGGCAGTGAGAGCTTAGTCTATTCCATGTGTTCTTGTATTAACTTTATACAGCACATTGTAGTTGAAATCCATGCATGTGGCAAGTTAATTAGTCCAAGTAGATCATGAATTGTCATTTCTTTTCAAGTGGATCATTGTTGATAGCCCATAACTCCATTCCTGGTTATTAGGTCATAAGTAGCAGACACTTCTTGTATTCAGAGTTTGTTATGACATATTGTGATCTTTTTCTGTTAATTAATACATGTACATGTAACCTCAATGAAGATTTCAGTCCAGTTCAATAACCAAGTTGCATGTAATTTGCTTCTTGACACACCATATTTGATCAATGTGTCGGTAGGCATATCTCTTACATGTATTTCCTTGAAGTTTTCATACTATAGTATGTCATTATCTCTTGCGCATGCAGTGAAGACTCAAGCTGTTTTATACAGTCTTGATTTGGATTTGAGTAATCTGTAAAGGAGAACAGAATACAAATTTGAGAATATAACAAAACAACAATACATTACATCAGACTATGGTAAAGTTGTATGACGTGCATGTGAAGTCAATTATATGGTATTTCCCACCCACATCATCACTACTTAATTATACCTCGATCTGTTTAAAAGGTTAGGTTTTTCTCATAGCTTCATTTACCACATACCTACATGTAGGCCATATGATGTAATTCTTCAGCACCCATACATTCTGGGTGCAGTGTGCACCGTATGGATAGTGCAATATATGCACTATTATTATATACAGTATGTTGATCATAATTAACCAAATAAGAGCATATGTCATGACTATGAAATGTAAGAACATAAATATCAAATAGCTATGTTAATATTGTAAGTACACAACAACATCTAAATTCCCCCACTACTGAACCCTAAAACACCAAAGACACAGCTTGATTGTTTTGGACCAGAGTGAAGTTTATTTGCCAGGACTAAGAGTACTAAAATATCCATACTACTAAAGCATGATAAAACCACTGAAGCAAATAAAGCTTCTCTGCCACTCTACCACGTACCAGGGAGGGTGGGTGGCAAAAATCTAGTTAAACACGAGTCCAGGTCACATATTGACACGAACTAGTACGAGAACAAGAACAAAGTGGCACTAAACTAAAATACGTGACCTACTAACCTAATCCCCTCAAGGGGCGGACCAAATCCCAAACGAATCTCGATCAGTACATCTATGTGGCAATTAATCTCTTTAAGCTGACAAGCAGACACAAAGGGAGGAAATTCCCCCACTACTGAACCCTAAAACACTAAAGACACAGCTTGATTGTTTTGGACCAGAGAGAAGTTTATTTGTCAGGACTAAGAGTACTAAAATATCCATACTAATGATAAAACCACTGAAGGCTTGAAGCAAATAAAGCTTCTCTGCCACCAAACACGATCCAATATGGTTCAAGTTGCCTTGTCATTTCTTGTGTATATTTTATACTGTAGTTTTTAAATCACTCTAGAATTCTTCCCCTTTTATTCCCCCATTAACTAACAACAATTCCAAGGAACCGCTTTCCTTTAATCGCTAGAGCAAGAAAGGTTTTCTAGCGAAAGTATACTTACACGAGTAGGTCTGAGGTCCGCCATCTTGGATTTTCATTAACTAGTGCCAATCTCCCACGTGTAGACTTGCGAAGATGCCTGGTTGCGAAGATGCCTGGTTGTTTAGATGCCTGCTTTGACAACCGTTGCGAATCATCGTGTTTTGGAAGGTCAATCGGCTTGAGCACGTTTAAATATTCACGAACTTCTACTATATTAGGTCTAAGGTAGGTCTGAGAAGAGCTTTTGCTTTAATTCTTTCAAATTGCGTCTTTTTTTTCCAATGATTATGCTTAAATTGTTATATTACACGATCGGATCCCATTTGAACCTGATTGTCATACAGTTAGTACAGGTGCGTGTTATGTAAATATATGTTAATGTTGAGTCTCCTTTCTAGGTGTTCTCGTAGATAAGCCGTACCCGCGATTTTTAACGAAAATGCGGCTTATTTACGAGTCTGTAAGGTAATAAGCTTCCACTTGATATAAATGTTGTTTTTTGTACAACTTGAGTTGTCAAGATTAAAATATTATTATTTTAACTATATTCAGCTATTTCTTGTTTGTTTTATTTTTCTTCAGTAAGTTTGTTTATCGAAGCCTTAAAAGGGAATCTCGGTTTAAAAACAATATTTGCTCTGAAATGAATGTCGTTTGTTTATGTGTTTGTCTGCAGTAAATTGTACACTAGATTTCATTTATGCACCAATATTTTTACACATAAAACTCATTTGAATTTCCTGCAGAGCGACAGTCTACACTACTACTGCAGCCTGGCAACCATCTTGGATCTCATGACGTCACAGTGTTGTTTCTATTGTCATAAAACAATAGCTCTTTTGTTGTGTAACAATATTGCCCTTATTAATTGTTACACAACAAAAGAGCTATTGTTTTATGATAATAGAAGCAGCATTGTGACATCATGAGATCCAAGATGGTGCTGTGCAGGAAATTAAAAGGAGTTTTATGGATGGGAATATTGGTGCATAAATGACATCTAATAATTATAATGTACACTTTACTGTAGACAAACACAACAATGTATTTAGGCATCCATAACAAACACTTTAGAATAAACATTGTTCTTCAGTCAAGGTTGCCTTTTAAGTCTACTATGATATAGTTAGGGTTATGTCAAAGTTACTTGCTATGTAATGTTATTTTTTATATTTTGTATGATTACTTAAATATAACTGATATTTTAATAGCATCATGATCAGAATAGTAAACACTAACAACACTATTCTGGATTATATTAAAGACTGCTGACCTTAAATAGATATGGTCTAATAAACTTCCAGCTGAAATAAAAGTTGTTTTTTGTACAATTTGTCTATATTCCATTGAATTCATTAATGATATAAGCGGTTTAATATCATTTTCATTTAAGTAATTTATATTAAAATCTCCAAGGACCATATCAATATTATAACTCTTAAGAAGATATTCTATACCAGCTATATATTGCAAGATATTTGAGCTGTGCTTTCGATAGAGAAGAAGAAATGATTGAGTTTGTTGGGTCTTAGTATCAATAATAACAAATTTAAGTGCATTAACCAATGGGAAATATTCTTGCTCTTTGATTTCTAGATTATTGTTGATACAGATTGCTAGACTGGAGTATTTGTCAGAAACATGGTCTTGCCTGTACAGTGTAAACGGATACAAATTATTTCTAATTTCTCTATCATTGTCATGAGGGAGGAGTTGCGTTTCTGTAAGAGCTATGACATCACTATTGAAAATATTTGCATCACATTTGATGTCAATGCTGTGCTTTCTTAGAGATCTTATATTCAAAAGGCATATAGTAAGAAGAGATGAATTATTTTGCTGTGTATTTTGTAGGGTCATACATGTATGTACTGGCTGCATACTTATCAATGAAATATTTCTCAGTCTTTCATATTCTTCTTGAACTCTAGAATTTGCTTTTATATGTTTGTTCTGAATTTGTCCCAAAATATGAATTCCTGCTAAGGAGGTTGAACGACTCAATGCAACATAAATCTGTCCATAGTTGAATGCTCTTTGCTTATTTAAATTGAAACTGATAACAACATTGTTTAATGTTAGTCCTTGTACTTTGTGTATAGTACATGCCCATGCTAGTGTTAATGGAAATTGTATTCTTTGTATTTCTGGAGATGAGGCTTTCCCTGGTCTTAATTACCTTTATTCTTGTTAACACAGGTTCAATAGGTACAGCTCTATTTTCTCTGGCAAAAGGGTTTGGACATTTTTCAATAGATTTCCTTCCAGCTTCATCATCATCAAATTTAACATAGACCATAGTTGGCTTTTGGGTATTTTTATTGATTTTAATTTTAACTACAGTTCCCATTTGGCCATTAACGAGTCTATCTGCAATGTCAATGTTAGTAGTCAACATTATTCTGGCACTTTGTTTGACAAGTATTTCAGAATCAAGTCCACCTGTTTCAGATCTAGCTTCCTCTTGATAAAACTCTATCAATGTCTTGTCTTGTGACATTTTGTGGGTACTGATCTATTGCCTTAAGAGTGAACTGTGGTGAAGGTATTTGCTCTAATTTTGTAAGATTGTACTCATTAACAGGTTTATTCTCAGCCCATATATGTAATGCATCTGATGGATAATTATCATCTGTTGGTGTTATTGATCTAGATTGAATGCACTGGATATCTTCTTCACTTTGGGAACCTGTCCTGAATCTGTTTAAAAGTCCAGTAAATGCCTTGTCATCTTTTTGTCTCATAATTTCAGTTAGCTCTATTAATGTAAAAACTTGCCATGGATGACATAGATTGAAAGTGTCATTTTTGTACTCCTCAAAAACATGTTTCCTACGTATTGGGGGCAATTGATATAGATCACCTACAACAATGATGCTTATGCCAGCAAACAGTTCAGAGTTAGAGGTACCAAATATTTCTTTTAATCTTTGATGGATGTTAAGTAAGGTAGTGTTTGCAACCATGGAAATCTCATCTATTATTATCAGTTTGAGTTCCGCTAATGACAGTCTTAGCTGTGTTTCCTTTTGATCTGACATTGCAGGTACATTATCTCCTGTTTCTTTGGGAATTGCTAAAGCAGTATTTATTGTTGTTCCATTAATGTTAATAGCTGCTACACCTGTTGGAGCCAATAAAAGAACTGTAGGCAATTCAGGGTTGATAGGAGCATGTCTGAAGGTTTTTATTGCAGTGTGGTAAATTGCTTTAATCAAGTGGCTTTTACCTGCACCGGCTCCACCACTTACAAATAGATAGATTGGTTTCACTTTTTCTGGTTTTTGGCTATTCATACTTTTCATTTTATTTCTACACCAGGAGAGAACATTATCATAGGCATAGCGTTGTTCATTGTTTAAGGATCTAACAGAGTCACGAAGTGTGTCATCAGCGATTTCTGCAGGTAAGTTGTGTATTATTATTCCTGATGACAATTGTTGGTTAGATTCAAACATGGAAGCAAGATGTGAAGGTAACCCTTACCAAAACTACAGATATGTGACATATATGTGACATATCTGTGGATGCTACATATATCTGCTAAACAACTGTACATATATGTGACATATATGCAAGACAAGCAGTTGGTTTTCATCGATATATGTCAAATAACTGTACATATATGTGACATATATGCAAAAGTGCAGTTATCTTACAGTTATATGTCAAATAGCTGTACATATATGTGACATATATGTAAAAGTACAGTTATTTGACAGATATATGTCAAACAACTGTACATGTAGAGTGATGATAAAAAACAGTACAGCCATTAGTTAAAATGCATACTATAACTACACGTACATTGTACACCCATCACTGCCATCACTCACAGAAATAACCAGAATATGCACATAATTATGCAACATATTTTTGTTTAATCTATATATTGTTATATCTTTGAATAACTCTAGTTGTCTTTTGTATTTATTCTTATTAAAGATTAAAGAGAGACAACTATTAGACATTGAAAACTTTGGATCTCTTTTGGACCTACATTTATCTGGCACTTGAATCATATTAATTAGGCTTGATCTAGCCATGGATCTACAAATGTACTACACATACAATGTGTTCTCCAATCGGTAAAGTGCAGTTGCCTGACTAAAATTAAAAAGAATACAGTTGAAATGCAAACTTGAAAAACTCATGAACTCAAATACAAATGCAATACATAATATATATAGTGGAACCCTATTATTACAAACCGATGCAGTTATAACTATTATTCTAAAACTCGTTAATATTCAATTAGTGCAATATGTATAATATAATTGTTCCAGTTCAACAAATACATGTTTACAAGAGTTTTGTGCTACATGTAGTGCTCCAGTTCGATAAGCAAGAGTTCTGTACGTATTCCAGTTCAGTAGATACTCATCAGCTCTGTACTCCCCTGAAATATTCAAACCAAGCCCCAACTTTTAACCTTCAAATGTAAAAAAACAAAAACAAATAATTAATAATTTGATTTATACTATAAGGACTTTTATCTGGCTATATTATCTTTTTACCTTTCAGTATAAGTAACCAGTAGTTACGACTCCCATATTTTAGTGGCTGTGTATTCTAAAGTTTCATTTTTGTGTTAGTGAGGGTAATTGCACCCAGACATCAAACAGGAGTCTAATGTGCTGCTTAAGGAGTGCCAGGCAGTGGAATTTTTTTTGTGTGTGTGTTAAGTGTGGGTATTCGCACCCAAACAAGAGTCTAATGTGCAGCCTTAGGGGTGGTGGACAAGGGAATGGGCTGATGGGATTTTTCAGGGATTAGATTGAAAGAAGCTGGAACAGGTGTTGGCAAAAGCTGAAATAGGGGAATCTGGCCATGGAGTGGTAGAAACGAATCGAAAATGGAAATATATCAGGAATAATGGTGAAAGAAAACCCCAGTGAAAATTTGCAAGGATCAACAGACAAAGCAGGACTTGATATTCCAAGATGGGATCTAATAAGCAAAATTGTAAAGGTATTGAAAGAATGATACCAGGCTGATTGGTATGGTATTGGGAATAATGATGTAGAACCAATATCTTGGCTGGCATGGCCAATCCTAGCCTGCTCCACCAGACGTTTTTTTCACTCTCGTAAAATTCAAAGAAAAAGAAACGTCTGTTTATCTGAGCTTACATGTAATTAGTTTGCAATATGCAAGCACGACATCAGCATATTTCTTTTATTTTTCTGGCCAATGAGAGCTATTGTTAGAATTTTTTAATTGGCGTACCATGCAACAGTTGTAAACTTTCACCTGGTTGGTGTCATAATGCAAATATATAAAAACAATAATGTTACCAAATCAGTTAAGTCTGCTTTTAGATTCTCCAAAGCTAAAATTTGAATCAATTCATTTCTGCTGTTTGTAAATATATACATGTAGCTTTCAATTGAAATTCATTGAGCTTTGGGAGGCTAAACATATGAAATGTACAAATTGGTCTTGTCTCGAGCATGGGAACAGTCCCCAGTGATTGGTCAGTGGCAAATATGTCATTGTCAGAACCTTTTAAATGTAACATTACCTCTACAGGACGTGACTTTCCAGGATATAGAAGGTAAAATCTGATTGGTTCATAACACAATGAGGCTTAAATAATAAGCGCTCTGGTAAGCAGACGTTTCTTTTTCTTCGAATTTATGATAATGGCAAAAAATGTCTGGTGTAACGGGCTAGGCCATTCCCCATTAGGGTTAACAAATATTGTGAAACTGTCAAAACTCCCTATACATGTATAAAGTGGAGAGGCTTGAAAAATGATTTAAGTGTTTAGTGTGACTATTAAATCCTAATGCATGAAATACATCGTGTAGCTCTAATGTAAGTGAAGGGATGGACTAGCAAATATAACGTACAAAAATACTTCAACCAAAAACAAGAGCAATGAACTACATGTATGGGTTAATAGTGTTTTTGTTGAAGTGTGATCCTGGAAGTTACAAGTCACATTTGGATAGTATTATTTATATTTAGCTGACTATCAGTCAAACAGTCTGACAGTCTCATAAATTCTGATTGGTCGGCTAAAGGCAATTTTTCAAAGAGTCAACTTCAAACTTCCAGAGTCGCACTTCAACAAAAACTAATAATAATATTATTGTTGGATTCTGTAGTATGCCTTGGCTAATTAAGAAGTACAAGTGTATAATATTTATGCACTTATCAATGTTAAGCCTGAGGGGGGGGGGGGGGATTTGACATTTTCTCCCCCAAAAAAATCAAATTCCCCACCCTCGGGACAACACGTTTTGTCAAAAATATCAAATATCTGCCCTGTCTTCCTTAGGCTTAGTTGCAGAAAACCCCCTCCACTCAAAAGATCGCTTGAAAACTGCGCTAAATTCTCCACTTTAGTTCAGGTGTATTGATTCATTCTATGACTGATTTTGGGTCGAACATGTTTTTTTTTATTATTTAGTAGGTTTGTATTAAAAAGTTGAGAAATGAATTATTAATGAACCACTGGAGGGGGTATTCTGCAATTCAGTCCCATCCTTGTTTCCTATAAATAACTCCACCCTGGGCAGGTAACGTATGTGAAAGGGTAGCCCTGCCTGTCAAATCCCCACCCCTCCTCCTTCGGGCTTAACATTGATTGGTGCATTAGCAAATGAAATATAACATGATTTCAAATGATATGTATATTTATGTGCACAAATTAATAATAACTATATTCATTATTAGAACCATGCATTGGCTAGCTTACGTACAACGAAACCTAAGTTTTTATTTCAGTGTCTGTATAGTTAGGGTGGATCTGTGGCCCTACAGTCTCGCATTCATGTAAAAACGTTTTTGTGGCTAGTCGATCTGAATATGGCCTAGCTTGCCTTCTTCAATTAAATATAAACCTGTTTAAAAGAACGTTTACAATGTTGGATGTGTGTTCATATAACCTCTTACTCGAGATCCATGTAAGAACCATTCACAAGTGAAAATAAAGAGCCCAAATAACCGTACCTGCACTCTGCAGAGCTGCACCATAAATGTTGATGTCACATTTAATTTTTCTGCGGCAATACTCCAATAGTATTAGTCGTGAAGTTGGAGATGAGAGAGCTTGAAGTATACAATTTGAATGTCTCATATATTTTCTTTAAAAGTGCCATTGGAAGTTTAGATGTTGAATGTCAAGGAAAACTCGTGTCCACATGTACAACGGATAATAATTTGGGCTATTCTGTACAACACATAATTTCAGCCAGCCACTCTCCGACTCATTGGTACTGGAATCGGTCCAATACTCCGCCATATATCTTAAATACATCACTAAAATGTTAAATTCTTGAGTGATCGGTTTCCGAGCCTTGATTACCTTCATTTTCAATTCCATTTGGAATCCATATCCAACATTGTTTCACTCCAAGGCGTGTTCACACTTAGATCGATCGCGACCGGTCTACTTTTGATTCGATCTAATTTAGCACGGTTATGTCCACACCTAATTTGAAGTTAGTTCGATCCGAGTCGATCGCGACCGGTTTACCTGTCCACATTCGCCATTGCCTTTGAGCACGCAGTTTTGGTCAGCGGAATTTTGAAGCGGAGTGTCCATGGCGACGAAGTGAAGTAAAATGGCGGTGGCACTGCAAGTAGTAATTGCAACATTTTACAACGCATTACTCTACTGTTTCAATCTGATTTCGAGTTTGAGGAAAGCCAGAAAGAGGAGACGGACTATCTTGCAGCGAAGAAGAGACCTTCGAACCGGCGAATTAATGCGTAATTTTGAAGCTTTCCGTATCCGACTACGCCGGGCGCAACGATATCAATCTGCACGGCGACGAAAGGCCTTGTTTCTCTGTGCAGTTCAGTTGGAGCGTGGTGTTAATGTACTTGTACAAGCAAGCACCACCAAATTCTTACTTATTTTCTAACTTATTTAGTATTATGTGAAATTGTTAAAAAGTATATTTTTTTTATGAATAATAGAAGGGATTATTATGATGAGTGAAGGTGTTAACTTATGAATAGTGGTGTTAGGGTTAGGTGTTAGTGTGCTTGTGTAAGCAAGCACCACCAATTCATACTTATTCTAAAAATGTTGAGTGATAATTTGAAGAGTGGGTTATTATGAAATATATAATTAGTGGTATGAAAAAGTATTAACGTGATTATACCATGGATATGATTTGATAAAATATGATATGTGAGTAAATTATGTAGGGGAAAAATATATTATGGAAATAAGTATTTTCTTTGAATATTGAGTATAAAAATATGTCTTAAGCTAGTATATAACTGTAATCATTATTGGTTAAATGATGTTCATTTTACCCCCCCCCCCCCCACCCCCCCCCCCTTTGCATTTTATTTATATTTATCTAAAATATTTAGAGTAAAATAATTTAGAGTAAAAATATGTGAAAAATACTTTTGCATATAAGGCTGCATTAGAATTAATTGCCAAGCGTGTATTTCTGATTAACAGACTCCTTCTTCAGGAGTTAGGAAGTCTGTTAGGACCTAAATCCCAGAGGTGCTCTGAGACGGTCGCGTGTTTCTCTGCCTCGGGCCCAGGCCTAACCCAACACGCAAATACACACGGCTAATTCTATGCGTCAGCCATTTTGTTTATAAAATGTTAGGTCGTCGAATTTTATTGAATGAACCGGTAGGATTATTGAGCTTGGTTATATTAAGTGGAGAAAGGAGATTAAGTTGACAATGGAGTTAAAGTTAAGTATGCTAAAATAAGTTTTTACTTACTTTTTCATGTATTTCGCTCGAAGTCTGGTTATGTTTAACCCTTCCTCTAATGACTACTTGAGTCTTGGGCTTTACTAGTGTAATAAGGGTCTAAAAGTTTTATATATAGTTAGTTATTTGTCTCAATAAGAGATAACAATGAGAGCAATTAGTTAAGAGTCATAAAATGTGAATTTAGCATACCGTAAACATGAGTTGTTGATCGAAACAAAATGGCTGGTTAAGTGATTTAGGATGACGATTAACGCGAGGATAATACGTTATTTTTTGTCACGAAAGAGCTGATGTCATAGGAAATGGTTGTTTCAAAAAGAGCGGGTAAGATGATTTGAATTTAAGTAGAGCGAGCATGAAGATTTAAAATTGTACAGGTTGATAGGTTAATTAAAAATTGTTCACAAGGAGATATTAGCCTATTGTTTTTCATTATTAAATGATTCTGTGCCAAGTGCTTGTGTATTAGCTTAAAGCTAGCTTGGGTTTAAAACTGACAAAAGGTACTAAGTGATGGTTATGACTGTGGATGGTATGTGTGGAATATATAATACATTGTGGAGATGATGTGAATGTTAACTTGATGTGAGTGTTATGTGGAAGTGACATGTAAGTGATGTTGCGGTTATGTGGATGTTAAGATAAGGATGTTGTGTTTATATTAGTGGGTGATAAAATAAGTAATTGAATATGGCATGTGTGGACTCTAGAGTTACCAGGTTCCTTCCTGTAGGGATTGGTTGCAGGCTGTGCCAAACCCCCCTCGTAGGTGGGTAACCGAGCCAACCGTACCGTTCCAGGTTAGGTGGTACCGAACCCCATCATCAGTGATGATAATTAATTGTGGTGTTAATGTACTTGTACAAGCAAGCACCACCAAATTCTTACTTATTTTCTAACTTATTTAGTATTAGTGAAATTGTTAAAAAGTATATTTTTTTATGAATAATAGAAGGATTATTATGATGAGTGAAGGTGTTAACTTATGAATAGTGGTGTTAGGGTTAGGTGTTAGTGTGCTTGTGTAAGCAAGCACCACCAATTCATACTTATTCTAAAAATGTTGAGTGATAATTTGAAGAGTGGGTTATTATGAAATATATAATTAGTGGTATGAAAAAGTATTAACGTGATTATACCATGGATATGATTGATAAAATATGATATGTGAGTAAATTATGTAGGGGAAAAATATATTATGGAAATAAGTATTTTCTTTGAATATTGAGTATAAAAATATGTCTTAAGCTAGTATATAACTGTAATCATTATTGGTTAAATGATGTTCATTTTACCCCCCCCCCCCCCCCCCCTTTGCATTTTATTTTATTTATCTAAAATATTTAGAGTAAAATAATTTAGAGTAAAAATATGTGAAAAATACTTTTACATTAAGGCTGCATTAGAATTAATTGCCAAGCGTGTATTTCTGATTAACAGACTCCTTCTTCAGGAGTTAGGAAGTCTGTTAGGACCTAAATCCCAGAGGTGCTCTGAGACGGTCGCGTGTTTCTGCCTCGGGGCCCAGGCCTAACCCAACACGCAAATACACACGGCTAATTCTATGCGTCAGCCATTTTGTTTATAAAATGTTAGGTCGTCGAATTTTATTGAATGAACCGGTAGGATTATTGAGCTTGGTTATATTAAGTGGAGAAAGGAGATTAAGTTGACAATGGAGTTAAAGTTAAGTATGCTAAAATAAGTTTTTACTTACTTTTTCATGTATTTCGCTCGAAGTCTGGTTATGTTTAACCCTTCCTCTAATGACTACTTGAGTCTTGGGCTTTACTAGTGTAATAAGGGTCTAAAAGTTTTATATATAGTTAGTTATTTGTCTCAATAAGAGATAACAATGAGAGCAATTAGTTAAGAGTCATAAAATGTGAATTTAGCTTACCGTAAACATGAGTTGTTGATCGAAACAAAATGGCTGGTTAAGTGATTTAGGATGACGATTAACGCGAGGATAATACGTTATTTTTGTCACGAAAGAGCTGATGTCATAGGAAATGGTTGTTTCAAAAAGAGCGGGTAAGATGATTTGAATTTAAGTAGAGCGAGCATGAAGATTTAAAAATTGTACAGGTTGATAGGTTAATTAAAAATTGTTCACAAGGAGATATTAGCCTATTGTTTTTCATTATTAAATGATTCTGTGCCAAGTGCTTGTGTATTAGCTTAAAGCTAGCTTGGGTTTAAAACTGACAAAAGGTACTAAGTGATGGTTATGACTGTGGATGGTATGTGTGGAATATATTAATACATTGTGGAGATATATTAATACATTGTGGAGATGATGTGAATGTTAACTTGATGTGAGTGTTATGTGGAAGTGACATGTAAGTGATGTTGCGGTTATGTGGATGTTAAGATAAGGATGTTGTGTTTATATTAGTGGGTGATAAAATAAGTAATTGAATATGGCATGTGTGGACTCTAGAGTTACCAGGTTCCTTCCTGTAGGGATTGGTTGCAGGCTGTGCCAAACCCCCCTCGTAGGTGGGTAACCGAGCCAACCGTACCGTTCCAGGTTAGGTGGTACCGAACCCCATCATCAGTGATGATAATAATTGTGGTGTTAATGTACTTGTACAAGCAAGCACCACCAAATTCTTACTTATTTTCTAACTTATTTAGTATTAGTGAAATTGTTAAAAAGTATATTTTTTTATGAATAATAGAAGGATTATTATGATGAGTGAAGGTGTTAACTTATGAATAGTGGTGTTAGGGTTAGGTGTTAGTGTGCTTGTGTAAGCAAGCACCACCAATTCATACTTATTCTAAAAATGTTGAGTGATAATTTGAAGAGTGGGTTATTATGAAATATATAATTAGTGGTATGAAAAAGTATTAACGTGATTATACCATGGATATGATTTGATAAAATATGATATGTGAGTAAATTATGTAGGGGAAAAATATATTATGGAAATAAGTATTTTCTTTGAATATTGAGTATAAAAATATGTCTTAAGCTAGTATATAACTGTAATCATTATTGGTTAAATGATGTTCATTTTACCCCCCCCCCCCCCCCTTTGCATTTTATTTTATTTATCTAAAATATTTAGAGTAAAATAATTTAGAGTAAAAATATGTGAAAAATACTTTTACATTAAGGCTGCATTAGAATTAATTGCCAAGCGTGTATTTCTGATTAACAGACTCCTTCTTCAGGAGTTAGGAAGTCTGTTAGGACCTAAATCCCAGAGGTGCTCTGAGACGGTCGCGTGTTTCTGCCTCGGGCCCAGGCCTAACCCAACACGCAAATACACACGGCTAATTCTATGCGTCAGCCATTTTGTTTATAAAATGTTAGGTCGTCGAATTTTATTGAATGAACCGGTAGGATTATTGAGCTTGGTTATATTAAGTGGAGAAAGGAGATTAAGTTGACAATGGAGTTAAAGTTAAGTATGCTAAAATAAGTTTTTACTTACTTTTTCATGTATTTCGGTGTTAATGTACTTGTACAAGCAAGCACCACCAAATTCTTACTTATTTTCTAACTTATTTAGTATTAGTGAAATTGTTAAAAAGTATAGTTTTTTTTATGAAAAATAGAAGGATTATTATGATGACTGAAGGTGTTAACTTATGAATAATAGAAGGATTATTATGATGAGTGAAGGTGTTAACTGAGTCTAAGTTTATATTATATTAGTGAAGGTATTATACATGTTAGTGTGTTTGTGCATGCAAGCAAGCACCACCAATTCACACTTATTTTTTATTTTATTTTATTTCATTTTATTTTTGTGGTTATAGTATTAATGTGGCATTAATAAGATATAATTGTTATTATTACTATAAGGTGTCTAGGTGCTAACCCTTTCAGGCCCGAATTTTAGCAGTATTTATAGCAGTATTTTTAGACTGAAAAAAGCCCTCCCCCTTAACTAAATAGTCATTGTTACCATGGAATTTTAACTGACCTATAATACTAGGGGCTCAAAGTTTTTAGACGGCCATTTTGAAGGCAGTTGTGGATTACTTATCGGATCCGGCGGGAGGTTTGTTTGGAGGAATACAGAGAATTATAGGCTTTCTAAAGGCCTTTTTTACCATTTATAGAGTGCTGGAGGACATCATTAAGTCTGATGAGAGCTTCAATCAGCACTTTCTCAAAGAATCGAGTTTGTGCTAGTTTATTGTGACAGAGAAAGAGTCTCATTTACCACTCGTGAATGGGCTAGGACGTCTTTTTCACTTTAGCGTGGGCTTTATAAATGGGGGTCTGGAGCCACCTATCATAGCTTTTTTGGAATATTGGACAATATTTACTTGCCATTGATTCCAATATGAAGGTATTAGGTCGAAAAGGCTTTAGACTTAGTATATATTTTGAAGAATGAAGATGGGGGAAGTGCCATGTCGTTGTTTTGTAAGATTACCCAGCATGCATCACGGTCATTATGGGGTGTTGATGTACTTGTATAAGCACGCACCATCAAATTCCCACCTATTTTCCAACTTATTTAGTATTAGTGAAATTGCTAAAAAGTATAGTTTTTTATATATGAAAAATAGAAGGATTATTATGATGAGTGAAGGTGTTAACAGAGTCTAAGTCTATATATGATATATGGAGTGATGTGTTAATGTACTTTGCCAAGCAAGCATCATCAATTCCTTGTGTCAATGTACTTGTATAAGCAGACACCATCAAACACAGTTATTATGTTATTATGTATGTAATGGTATCATACATGTGGATAGTTTTTTGTTAGTCTTTCTGTTAGTCCCGCCAGCCTTGCCTGTCCAGCCTGTGATGTGCTGATGGTGTTTATTTGGTGTTCTTTTTAGGTGTTTCTTGTTACTGGTGCAGTGTTGTTATTGTTTAAAAATTATCATTAATTAGAAAATTTTGACATCTCTAGGTTTGACGAAGATTTGATGATGATGTCATATACAACCAATTGTGTGAGTGAGAGAACTAGAAATAAGTTGCAATGGCCATGATAATACTATCACAAACTACAGTGTTCTCTTAAAGATTGGGATAATTCTACAAGTAGATGGAGCTCAGTTGTCACTGAAGACAAGTCCCTACTGGAAAGCAAGGCTGGACACATTCTATGTAGAACAAAATAGAAGGGATGGAAATTAAACACAACCAGAGACTGACCGATTAAAAACTATAGAAAACCACTCATGCCCATGACTCTGTGGGTAAATGAGTGATTAAGGACAAGATTAGAAATGGAAAGCGAACACTCACAGAAAAAGGAGGCTGGTATAATTTGATACATAATTTTATTCACTTGTTATAATGCACAACTCATAGAAACACCAAAAAAAAAAAAAAAAAAAAAAAAAAAAAAAAATGCTCCACAGTTTGTAGTAATCAATCTTGCTTTTAGAGGGGGCAACCCGTGCTGTGGCTTTTTATTTTTTGTAAAATTGTGTTCCTTCGTTCCGTCATGTTTTCTAGTTTTTTGTCAACATCTGTTTTTTGTTTTTTTAGGAATTCCACTTCATCGAGCTTTTTTTGAATGTCTGATTTTTGTCTTTTTAGGCTATTCATTTCCTTTTCGATGCTCCCTTCAGCCATTACCAACGCCCCCATTCTTTTAATCCATGGTCTGCCATTCAGTGTATCATCCAGATATGAGTTGTCAGTATCTGTGGCCATAGCAATATCCTTCTCTGTGTGAGAACCACCCGCAAAATCCCCTAGAAATTCATTTCCGAAATCCACTGGAAATTCATCCATGACCTTTTGTAGGATTAAAGAGGTAAATATTTTTGATTAGTGCATGTAATTACAATAAGTGGTCGGGGGAGGGGTTTGGTGGTTGGGTGGGGAGGTGCCATGGGTTTAGGAGGGGGGGTGGGGGTATGGGTAAGGGTGGTGTCATGGGGATGGGACGATGCCAGGTGCCGGTTTCCGATGGGTTGTGGGATATGTTTTGGGTTTCTTCTTTGGGTTGTTATCCCTTTATTATAATTTCCCTTTACCATAATTTTCCACATCCAAAGCACCTTTGATTTATTTTTTATATTATTAAAATAAGAAATAAGTGAAAAATAATGTGAAAAATAATTTTATATAAATTTATATAAGATATTTAATTTAGGAAATATTTGAAAATATTTGACATTATGGGGCTGCTATAGAATTGAATTACCAAACGTGTATTTCTGATAAACAGACCCCTTTTTCAAGGATTAGGAAGTCTGTTAGGACCTAAATCTCAGAGGTGCTCCGAGACGGTCACGTGTTTCTGCCTTGGGCCCAGGCCTAACCCAACACGTAAATACACACGGCCAATTCTATATGTCAGCCATTTTGTTTAACTATTTAGTTAGATTGTCAACTTGAACCGGTATGGTTAATTTAGTTATATCAAGATGGATAACTTAGTTGTAACAAGGCGGACAAAGAGGACTGCGATGACGAAGGAGGCAGGTAGGCGGGCTATATTGTTTTTACTTACTTCCAGGTGCTTGTTGGCTGTCATAATTTGTTGCTCGAAGTCGAAGTTTTTATGCCTTACCGTTTTCTTGTGACTGACACTCCATACTGTAGAGGGACGCAACTGGACAAGATATTGGTCGTGTCCCCAAAACACGGTCTAGTCTTTCCCAGTACGGAAAAGTTGAACTCCTTCCCTCTCCGCTTTTTTTGGCCTTTGTTTTTTCTTGAAAGTATTTGACTTTCAAGCGCTTTATCTTTGCCCTGCACTCTGATGCAGTGCGATAAAATGTTGGCGTTACAACAAGAATTTGATCGACGATATTTTGAAACGCTTCGATGTTTCTCTTTGGGCAGTCGTCGAGCATAGTTTGGATTTTCTCTTCTGCCCAGAAATCAAGCAATAAATTAGTTTCTTGGAAACCCCATGTTTCCCTCCTTTTTTCAGCCATTTTTCGTGAGAAAAATAACAACTTAAAGGGGCAAATGCAAATGTTGCGATGTATGTACACAATTACAAGCGTGTTTTTTATTGTTTATACAAGCGCGCGAGCGAGCGCGTCTGCAATTCTTTTTGGCGGGAATATCGCACGCGGTTAAGGACTGGGACGAAATCTTTCGCGATCGATTCAGTTTAGTTCGAACCAAACTCTTCACACTTGCAATTGAAGCGATTCATTTTAGATCGAACTAAAGTAGACCAGCTTTCATCAGGTTTAATCTGAGCCGCTCGCGATCGAACTAAATGCTAATGTGGACAGCCAGCGATCGATCGCAACCGGTCGCGAGCGAACTACTTTTGGTAAGTGTGAACACGGCCCAAGTCCAACCGAATTCGTTTTCAAAATGGCTGCCAAAAAGGCTTCATTGCATTATGGGATGTATTGGTGCACTATGGGATTGATTTGCAAAGTTCGCATTGCATTGTGGGCATTTTGCTCCGTTTTAAACGGTTTTCGGTACGAAGTACGTGTGATCTCTTCACAATATCTGTATAATATGGCTTCAAGAAAAGGCAAGCCTGTGAAGCAAGCCTTAGAAGACAAAGGAGGTAAGATGGGATCATTCAATTTATGTGATTTGGTTGTGATTTGTATAAACGGTAGAGTGTATTTAAAGGCTTCAACACCGGGTCGGCGGGTGGGTTCAACCCTTGCACAATCTGTAGAGTCAGTAGACTGTTTGAACTTGAATAGTGATTATTTTAAAGAAGTGATTGGTAGAGGTCAGGTTTTATATCATTTTACACGAATCGCGAAAGTACGAAGCGATTTTCTTTAATCCCCTAGCAAGCATTTTACCCTGGGCCTGGTTCCAGAGGACTTGCTGGGAGAATTGCTTGAGAGAGAGGTGAGAGATGAAGAGACGGCCGAAGGGTTTAATAGAACCTCTGCTTATAGGTACCTAGCTGGGTACTAACATATTTTACATGTACGAGAATTGAATATAAATAACCTCTCATGAATAACTTAACCATTGGCGTTTGAAAACATTTGTGTAGCAAATTTTGCACTAATCTAGACTGTATATGAAACCCTGTATATACATTGTATATTCCTCGTTCCACGTCCTGTCTATCTGCAGCCAGGTTTCCAGCACATTTTAATCAAAAATGTTTTTTTACTGTTATTAAATGCATGAAAATAAATGCATAGATCTGTATTATATTTAGATACACTTAATTTCACTCACATCTTTCAATTTAACAGGAAACATAAACTGGAGACAAAATTGTGAAAACAATCACACTCACAGCCATGGTGATAAGTCAAAAAGTAAAGCATTCATGACAAAGTGCTGTACAAGAATGCAAAGAAATTTTGTAAGTATTAAAGTAATAAAACTTTCTTACTTATTTAATTAACCAAACAAAATACATTTCTTTCCAGTAATTAGGCCAGATAAAAAAAATACTTGTTTGGCATCCACCTATTTTATTTTTTCCAGGTAGGGAGGGAGTTTTTTTTATTTTTTTTCTATGTGAAGTTTATTTTGTCTTGACTAGACATTATTCACTCACCTCGTGTTCATGACCTCGTGTTGTAGAAACAAAATGGCATTGATGTTAAAATATTTTTAATGTGCTGGCGCATATTTTAAGTGGTACACGTAGGGGTTTGGGTACAAGAATTGGTGTTCGCGGGCACATTTGCACTTTCTAAAGTTGTTATGAAGAAAAAAAATTGAGGTCAGGGACATTTCTCAGGTCGGGCGGGGACGCTAAACAAGTATTTTTTTAAATCTGGCCTTAACCTGATTAACCTGGATTTTTTCATGCCAACCTCAAACTTTTTATTGAAATTAGGGATTAATTTGTCCTCTATGGTATTATTATGTTAAATCTCCTGGTATATTATATACATGTATGTTTAGAATTTTCCTTCCACAATTTTAGTAGCCTTTTATAGCTGATAGTGTGCCTTTCTTCAGGGGTTTTCTGCTTGTACCAATAATGTTCTCTTTGGAGGTGGCTATTCATGGTGGTCAGTAAATGACAGCTACAATGTGCATTTTCCCTTCCCTGCAAACAGAGCCTTCTTCAACTTTGCTTGTATTTTTTTGTCCAAGCTTCTGGACCTGTTAAGCCTGTTAATGCAGCCTGTGTACATCTGTCCATCTCTCAAAACTCAGGAAGGGACGTATGTGCTACACTGTCGTTAATCGTGTTCCAGGTAACATGGATGTTTATGAGGCTTTATAGTGGAAAGAATGCTGATTGGCTAAATACTCTAAATATGTGATAAGGCCTGTTCTTTGAAACTTCGGCACCTTTGATTAGCTAAGAGCCATTAACAATAGGAAATGAACAATCTGAAATGTACAATGTTTACCGGCCATCTCATTTTTCTTGGCCAATGGAAATTGAGATAAAGGGCGACTGTTGGGATGCATGAAGAATTTTCACTTTTATGTAAAATTATGGCGGAACACAATTAACGACAGTGTAGCACATACAGTGTACATTTGTACATTCCCGCCTGAGTTTCAGGCTAGCTGTAACCAAACCTGAGTCCATTGCAACAATGTCAGACAAATGTGACACGACTGAGTGAGCCTGGGCACAAAAAAATATTGGTGCATGCTTGATCAATATGAAAACAACACAAATTAGTGCTGCAGCATTCTTTTCTGTTCGTTTTTTTGTGTGTGGAGAGTTGAAGAAAGCTCTGCTTGCAGGGTAGATTTTCTGGAGAATACATGTAGGTACTTATTGACTGAGTGGAAGGGCCGGGGCAGAAAAATATTTGGCATATCGATTGAGCACAGCAATTAATGTCTGTACAAAATGACAGTGAGCCAAATATTTTTCTGTTCAATCAGCACAACGTAACTTAGTCAATAAGTTTTTTATTGTATGATCTGACTTGAGTTTGTTTTAATAACAGCAAAACAACAAGCATAAAATAGAGCATTGGCAGAACAGCTTTTTTTCTGGCCTGCTCATGCACATCAGACATGTAAGGCCCCTGTCACATGATTTTTTGTTAAATGGTTTTGAAAGACAAGCATGTGTGGGGCCATGTATGCATACAGGTCATAATAATAGGGTAGAATGCCAAAAATGAAAGGAAAATAGGCAGCTACAGTATGTCCTGAGAGCTAGCAGAAATTAAGCCACTGGTCACTGGCTTCTACTGGCAATCAGGCCAATGATTTAAACTTTTGTGTGTGTTATGCCATACTACAGGATTTTGCAAACCCAGTTGGGATTCTGAGATCCCAGCTGGGATTGTTACAAAATAATGTAATAAAATGTAATCCTGGGTAGGATGACGGGATCCCGGGTGGGATGGTGGAATCCTGTGTGGGATGCCAGGAAAACCTGGGTGGAAATTTGTGAGGTGGGACATTCAATAATCCCAGGTGGGATTGGCGGAATCCTGCCTTTCATTTTTACATTGGTAGTACATGTAACTTAAACTCAGAAAATCATCAATTAATTTCACCAAGAATCAATACAATAGCAGTAATTGGCTGTTCAGAACTATGAACTAGAAGTTTTATTGTACTTGTACTGTATGTCCATAATATATCATTGAGAGTCAGGTCTGTAATTATCCATTTAACCATAAATAAATCAAACACCGAGAAGAGCGTCGAAAAACGTTTGATTACCAAAACCCTCTCGAGCATTTGATGGAGCTTATTCCTCACACAAAATCATATCGAGGGGAAAATATTAATTCATGTATAAAACAAATGATAATTAATGATGATGCATTTTACATTGAAAACATACATGTAAAAGGTTATAAGTAAGTGAAGTAAAGAGTAATATTGCTTATTTTCTCAATCTACAGCATTTGTCTGATCCAATTTTGAAGATGTGAAAGTGGCACAAGTCAGAAAGATAATGCAATACATTACTGCTGTGGAGCAAGGAGGGGTATTTAAAAAAAAACAGGGTTGCCACGGCCAGGGAAAAGTCCCTCAAATCATCTGTGAGGGTAGGCTACAGGTTTGGACAATGACTTTTGTTTTGGACGAGGGAATATTGAACAGTCCTATTGCCAATGAAAACTCAGGGATTTTTTTCCTGACGGGTGGCAACCCTGAAAAAGCAAAGAAAATATTCAAACCTAACCCTAACCAATACCCACTATTTTGTACCAACAATTTAGGATAAAATTTGGCCATTTAAGGCTGTACTAAGGTACAATGTATTATAAGCCAGCTAAAATAATATACTTTTTATAGGATTCATATTGAGAGTCAAGGCCTTGATAATTATATTTATATTGGTACCTAAAATTGTTTTACTACCGTTTGCAAGCAATCCATAATCATGAAGTGAGTGAAACCTTTTCTGTGTTTGTTCGTTTCAAAACTAGACAGCTCAGGAGGCCCAAACCGCAATGTTGACCACCTTTGACATATGTACATGTCTTGCATTTACTTTCAGCAGCATGGGATTCAGGTTTGGAAACTTTTCAGCCAGGTTTAAATTGCCTTCACGCTTCATGCTAAATCATAGAAATGTTGGTTCAAGTTTTGGATGCTCAGAATTTGGAGAGATGCAAGCCAACAACTGTCTCTATAGGCATAGTCTGAGTTTCATGATGGTAGAAGACATCAAAGGTTGCTGCCAACATCAAGATTGAAACTAATTTAAGTTTGAAATTAAGTTAATTGAAATGGTTTGCGCTGTTAGACGTCTAATTTTCAAACATAAACAAACACAGAAAAATGTTCACGCTTAGTGGTAGCTCGCAAATGGTAGTGTTAGCATGTTTATTGGCTTCAGATTGATAATTATATTTTATTATGCAAAATTGTTTTATTATCAGCATTTTGACTAGCTAAACCTTGACTTAACATATCAAATAAATAGGTTATTAGTCGGCTAAGCATCTAATACGGCTGTGTATTTTTATTCCTGCATAAATACGGATGACAAGTAAAAATATTGTATTAGATGCTTAACTGACCAATAAGTTGTTTATTATATAAATTCTGCAATGAAACAAGTTTTTTTAAATAATAACCAAAACCTTTGTATGCGTGCTCGAGAAATGGGAATTACCATGGTGACGGGAAGCCATTTCTACGTAACTAACCAAATACAGTCTCATATTTGGTGTTCTTGTGCATATTTTGTGCATTCTTGGTAGAATTATACACTGTGTAATAAAACCATATTTTATGTTTCTCACATAGCTGTATACATGTACATACTGTATATATTATATGTCCAAATAGTACATGCAGATTTGATTTATTTTAGCCCATAAAATAATAGTGTTTGTACATGCATGCATGCATGCTTGTACTGTGTGTCAAAGTTATGTTAAAACTATGTGCATGCAGGCAACTTCAAATTATGTATTGGAATGAGGAAAATAAAAATAAAATTATATATACCTGAATGAATTACATGTAACTGTATGTGACATACTTTAAACACTTTTAACAATTCCCAACAGCTATGTATACATGTATGTGACATATATGTACATGTATGTGACATATATGAAGACATATATGTCGCATATATGTCTGCATATATGTCACATATATGTCACATATATGTCACATATATGTCTGCATATATGTCACATATATGTCTGCATATATGTCACATATATGTCATATAACTGCATAAAATTATCAAATTCCGATATCTGTCAGTTATGTAGCATATATGTTGCAGATATGTGACATATATGCGACATATATTTGACATATATGCGACATATATGTGACAGTTATCTGTGACATATATCTGTTAAACATCTGCAGTTTTGGTAAGGGAATTGTTCATTAAATGATTCTTCAGGTATTGAGTCATCTTGTACATCTGCAAAGAAATCAGAATTTTCTTGATCATTGATGGCATCATATGAGTGTGTGATATTACCTTGGTTTTGTCTTAGATATTCAAATGCATCTGCAAGAGCTTGTGCATCAGGCTCAAATATTGCTCTATTGTGTTCTACAACTGCTCTAACATCAGACTCATAAAATTTTGATGCATATGATTGATTTGCACCTGCAAGATTATTCTCTAGTCTCCATGGGTAATACAGCATCAGCAAATGGTGAAAAAAGTGTTCAGGTTCTTTTGTCTTGTTTGGGGTGTGGTATCTTATAACAGCTTTTATTTTTCTACATTTCATGACTTCATTAGTATTCATCAATTTTATTCGATGTGGGAGCAAATTGTCATTTAGAGTCGAATGTTGTAATTCAATGACTTCATCAGTGAGAACCTCTGGCTGGGTATCATTTGTTAGCTCACAGTCTTTTCTATACTCTTTGTAATAGTAGGCAGCAAACTCAGCTAGACAAAGTTTATCAACTACAGGCATAGAGTTTGGTCTATTAGGGTAACGCTCAATTATGTTGGACTTGAATATATCTGTACTATTGTCATCTAATTCATCTAGTTCCTGTTGGATCTTTGCAACTCTTATTCTTTTCTCTGGTAAATCTGTACTAACAAACACTGTCGCTGGAAAGATTTTTCTTAACCACAATTCAGGCATACATCTGTAAACACATTCTTGTGAACTAACTTCTCTTGTTGAGAGAAAAGCAGCACCTATTTTTTTCAAACCATCTCTGATATTCATATTTGAAGTTTTGGCCTCTTTTGCTGCATTCATGATAGCTTGTGAACATTCAGTTTCATCTTTCGTGAAATATGAGCATACATATGTTATACATTTGTAATGATTAAAAACAGGTTGCAAGTCAACATTTGCAGCAAATCCCTTTATACCTGCCACAAAGTAGTTGTTAATAAAGCAGCTGTCTAGTGGCCTTTTGAGGTGCAATTCATAGTCAGAATCAGGTGATATTGATAATGCCCAATAATATTGATCTTCTGATATACCTATAGAACTTAAAATATCAGCTTCAGTTAAATTGGGGTCATAATCTGGTTTACTGGGATTCAATACATTGTCAATTTTCTCCTTTACTAAAGTAAGGATTCCCTTTTGTCTGTTAAGGGATCTTTCCTTTATTTCTTCATCTAGATCATCACAAAGTGGTTCTGCTACAATTGTTCTGTTTGTGAAAAACTGACCAAAGTTAAATCTACATCGAACATTTTTGTATTTTCTACAGGTTTTTGAATGGTTGTGTTTTTGATAAGTTTTAACCAGGTTATACAGTTGAGGATCAATTTCCTCATTTGGTAGGTAGGCCTGTACATGCTTATCTATAAAATCTATATATGTTTGTTTGTTGTCTTGTGTTAATTTTGGACAGTCTGAAGTCCATATCAATGCATGTAAGTGCGGAGAGCCTCTCATTTGAAATTCAATACGAAGAGCATAATAAACTATTTTACCTATTGGATTTGCATTGCTAAGTAAAACCTGTGTGAAAAATGTTTCAACTCTATACTGAAAATGTTTAGCAACCACAACAGGATTCAGATTTAGCATTGAGCATTTCTCGTTGTAAGATAAAGCATCAACTTGTTCATTAGTCATATGCATGCCTTTTATTCTAGCAATAATCTGAAAGAGCTCAGGCCATCTAAGATCAGCACATTGATAAGGTCATGAACCATGTTGGAATACCAAGTTGTTTTACCATGGCAACTATTTCATACATAAACTTTTGCCAGTAAGGTGGGGTGCCTGGAATTTGTCTCAAAAACAAATATGCCTGATCTTGACAAATAAGATTTTGTAAGCTTTGGGTATTTGATCTTAATTGAGAAACAGTGAGTGAGTGGGCTAAAGTGAACAAGTTGCACCGTAAATACGTTTTCGGTAAGTGGTCGGTAAGTGGTCGGTAAGTGGTCGGTAAGTGGTCGGTAAGTGGTCGGTAAGTGGTCGGTAAGTGGTCGGTAAGTGGTCGGTATGTGGTCGGTATGTGGTCGGTATGTGGTCGGTAAGTGGTCGGTAAGCGGTTGGTAAAATTGTGTCGGTAAGCTGTCGGTAAGCTGTCGGTAAGCTGTCGGTAAGCTGTCGGTAAGCTGTCGGTAAGCTGTCGGTAAGCTGTCGGTAAGCTGTCGGTAAGCTGTCGGTAAGCTGTCGGTAAGCTGTCGGTAAGCTGTCGGTAAGTGGTTGACTCATTTGAACCAAAATATGCTTTATTTAACAAATAAAAGATGGTTCTCCTTGTTATATAACAAAATAATGCACGCTCGAGGTCTTGAAAAACTGCGGATGCACGAGCGGAACGCGAGTGCATTTAGCAGCTTTTCAAGACCTCGAAAGTGCATTAGTTTGTTATATAACAAGGAGAACCATCTTTTATTTGTTTTATAATATAAACTTCAATGTAGACGAAGGAAATAAAGCTATCTAGTTTAGAACCCGCGTAAAAATCTAAAAGCAAACTGACGACAGCGAAAACCCCATTTTAATGTACTTGACTTGTTTACAATTTTTTTCGTCGCTGATTGGTTCAATTGTGACAGCTTGACATTGACGATCTGAAAGCTCGTTTCTTATTGGATGAAGTAATCTGCTAAGAATAGAACGTGTGAATCGATAAAAGTGAAAGACAGAAATTGCAAGAGCCGGCAAATGAAATGGGTTGTAATATTGTCATCTGGTCAAAACTGTTGCAGGAAACAAAGTACTTTCTTTTTACAATTTCTGGTCAGCACAGGAGAGATTTATCTGCACATTGTGAAAATGCTTGAAAATGCTTGATGGAAACGTATTCACAGAGAAAGCGTTAGCGACTTAGCGGCAGTAGAGTTGGACACGTGAGTTGAGGATTGCCGACTATTTTCTACAACTACTGCATAGTTGACACGGATTACTGATTCTGTGGTCTGAAGAAGGATATTTTCTTTATCCCAAGGAACAGTGTTGTAACTGCTGCTCTGATGGCCGTGTTGCTTAGCTTTTGAGGCTCTCTTCGTTGGCATGGCCAATCTACTGTTTTGAAATTCTGCCAGTTCTGGGTACTCTGCACGTTTTATCGCCCGTTATTCATTCAGGAACCTCTCAAACGAAATTCTACATGTAACTAGAGAAATTCCATTGTATTCTTCACAATTCACTGTTCAGGTTTCAGCATAAAGCAGGCTTATTACAGTTATCGTCGAGTTATTGGTGAGTCATGTCTTGTTGTTGTGTTGTCACTTTCCTCTCGTTTTAATAATACACCAGGCTGTTAGAAAAAAACACATTTTTCATAAATTCAATCATTTTTTATATCACACTGTCAATGAGTAACACTGTATTAGAATGTGGACATTGCTTTTCTCAACTTCAAACGTTTTAGCATCCCATTTTGTGGTCGCTTTAGTGTACGAAGCCGATGCTAAAATTATTCTCTCGCCGATCATTTTCTTTTAGTTTTGGGAAGCGACTTTTATTTTCCTCTTCTTCAACACACCTTAACCACTCAAAGTCGGACCTGTTTTCTTCCCAGTCTATGAAATTATCTCCGATAGCTATACAAACTCGCGAAAAACAATCACCGATACGTTTTGTTTTGATTGGATCTCAGCGTGCTTGATTTGTTCTTGAGCGTGCATTTATAACAAAATCAAGCACGCTGAGCATCCAATCAAATCGCACGTCCTTAGGATGATCCCATAATTTATATTATAAACCTTCTTAAGTTTCCAACGTTCTGGCAACGATAAGCCGCTTCGATAACAGATAACAAATTAAAATATCCGCGGCACTCGCTGTTGGGCCTCTCCTGTTGTGTCAAAAACCAGACAATCAGTCTGAAAGCGCATTAATCGTTATCTCATACTGGCTCAAGAATATTTTCAACCAAAATACGCTTAATAGTTTCCAAAGTTTCCAACGTTGTGACAACGATAAACCCCTTCGATACAGTGCGATCTCACGGCAAATTAACAGATAACTACAGTATTGTGCTAAAGTCATGCAAACATATTACGACTAATTTCGAATTCATGACAAACAGTTTTACAAACGTACAGTAAGATGGTTTTGGTAAATACCCTGCGTGCCAGAGGCGTCAAAAAGTCAGGATTCTAAAATAATAGATTTGCCGCAGTTTGCTGCAGTTTGCCGCAGTTAAAGAATACGTGATATCACGTGGGAATCCAAGATGGCGCGGGTTCACTAATTCACGGATTTGAATCGAGAATATGCTGCAAAGAAGAAAAGACAGATATAATGAGTACACTATTTTCATCAATATCCAACTATCTACAACGTAGTAAGAATATGCTATTGACAAATTTCGTTCTAACATTGGAAAGCTACGTGATATCAAGAGCGTGGCGAGTATGTACGCACATACGCACACTTTGAGTTTGAGACGAAAATTCCCTATTTGTACTATCAGCTGGATTTTACTTTGAGACGAAAATTCCCTGTGGAAACCATTCGTCAAGTACTGTCGGTAAGCTGTCGGTAAGCTGTCGGTAAGCTGTTGGTAATTTACGGTGCAACTTGTTCACTTTAGCCGAGTGAGTGTCCACAAACATTTTTTAGAGCAATATTAATACTGTCCGACACTTTCTTTTGTTCAATTATGAATTGTGCAAAGAAAAGATACTCTGGATTGGTTGCAAATCTACCACTATAATGTAACAGTCGTGCATTGAAGTATTTTACAGGTGTCAACTTAATTTCTCTATCTGCATTATAACCAAATCTTCCTTTAGGGAACAATACTGGGAATGCTAACTCTTCACGTTGTTTGTCCATCATGAATGATACAGGATGTTTGTTTTCTCCTGGTGCAATATTATATATTTCAGTTCCTCTTGAAACATTTTCCGTTTGGTCTACAGTAATAGGATAATCTGGTAAGACAGATTGTAGACATGTCTCATTAGTTGTTGCTCTGTGTTCATTTAGTGGATCATCATTCTCTTCATGTGCATTATCTATAGTAATCTGATTTTCACCGATATCATCTACATCGTTTACCTCATTATTCAAAATAATGTCCGTTGGTACATCTGAAGTAGATTCACTCTGTTGTAAAGATGTAAGACTTATTTCTATATTGTCAATGTCTATTCTTATTGAATTGTACAATGAATTGTGTATTCTTAGCCAGTTCAGTGCATTGAGTATACATCGAGGACGCACTGCTTGAAAGTACACATGACCTCTGAATTCAAGTTTTCTTTTCAGTTTTAACATGATAATACCTGATCTTTCAGGAGGACGTGGTAAAATGTTACATGTCTGTTCACATTCAACAGGGACATTGCAAATAGCTCCTTTGATTTTTCTTTGTTGGCCTTTTGGCATTACAATTATTTTCTCAAAAACAATTCGCTGTGCTATAAGTATTTGTTCAAGTTTTTCTAAGACTGCAAGTGCTGGAGGTATTTCATCAACAGTCATTTTATTAGACACAGCTTGGCATGGTGTTTGTCCTTTCAGCACCTTTAAATGACAAGTTTTACAAATGTAATGTCTCTCATCAAATGACTTTTTATCAGTGAAAGCATGCTCAATCTTATACTTACTTTTATTCAACTCAATCACCGACTTTCTGTAAAGTATTCTGTGGCACACAGAGCATACATAATATGGACCCTCCTTTATTTTATTCTGAAAATTTGAAATGTAATGATCTATGCCATAGTTAAAGCTCTTTTTGGTTTGTCTGGCAATTTTGTTTTGTTCTTTCGTTTCGGAATCGCATAATCTGTATTTTTCTGTACATGTTGCAAGTAATTTATCCTTTTCTGCTGAGTCCATTGATCTGTATTTTTCTGCATAAGTTTCAAGTAATTTATCCTTTTCTGCTGAGTCCATTGATCTGTATTGTTCGGCATAACTATCAAGTAATTTATCCTTTTCTGCTGGGTCCATTGCTCTATATTTCTCTGCATAAGTTTCAAGTAATTTATCCTTTTCTGCTGAGTCCATTGATCTGTATTGTTCGGCATAAGTTTCGAGTAATTTATATTTTTCTGTTGGATCCAGTGAACTGTATCTTTCTCTTTGATTTTCTAGCATCACCTTTTTCTTTGGAGGTTCCATGTGTGTATAACAGCACTGATCTCTTTTTGTAATTACTCTTTTTTTGTTTTCTTGACTTATGCTTCCTCATAATCTTTTGCCGTTCAGTATTTGTCAACTGACAGAAACATGATAAAAAAGTAACGGTATATGCCTTTTCAGTACAATTAGGTCTGTCTGTTACAATATTGAAAAGAGTTTGAATAAGAGAGTCAGCATCACACACCGAGTCATGCTTGTTAATCTTTTGACTGCCATCATATGCTATGATGAAATACTTAAAGCCATTGTTTTTTTTGCTCAGCACACAACTTATGCAACAGTCTGAGAAGCATAGGAAAAAGCCAGTTATTGTCTCATTGGTATTTTCTATAATTAATCTTTGAAGAAATAAATTAGAAGCAGAATTATGTGACAGTATACCCTGGTACTTTGACCTATATTCTACACTTATATGAGCATCATATACTTTTAGTGTGCTTGGCAATTCATTTACATCATTATTTACCAATTCATTGTAAAATACATTGGCATGCTCAAAAATAGCATCTAATGTAACGGCATTCCAGTGACGACATGGCTTGATGATAGCAAAACATATTGAGTAAAATGATATGGCACAACACTGTTTAATCTGTCCAACATCTATGTTTCCATTGTCTATATTAACATTCTGGTCAGTTGATGCAATACTTTTATGTTGTTCATGATCAGTAGAACTTGAAACACATTCATTTTGTATAACTTCAACATGCACACCTTTAAGCTCAAATAAAACACCATTTGTATATAACAATTGGAAATATTCCTTTAAATCATTTAAAGTTTGCACTTCCAACAGTACACATGTTCCTTGGCTATGAATCATGCCAAATGAATCTCTACCATGGGAGTCAAATATTTTAAATTTACCATCTAAAGTACAGTAAATACCAACAGCCACAGAGCCTATTGTTAAAACAAAGGAATTAAAAGTTTCTTGGATTAAAGAATGCAAAGCATCATCCAATGGCATACAGTATGGAAAGTGTGGGATTGAAGAAGCTCCATGTAACCTTCCTGTATAACTTTCACTGTACTGAAGTCGATAGTTAGAGTCAAACATTGTTACCATAGTAGGTAATTCTGTTAGCATTAAATATGACTGATGAGATAATCTCAATAAGTTAGAATATAATTCATTACCGATATTCATAACCTGATCTAAGTCTTTCGACGAGGTGATTGAATATCTATTGTTGTAGATAAGAGCACATAAACTCATTGCAACACACTGTTGTCCTGCATTCAAGCCAAATACTGACACATTACCTTGGCAGTAAGATGCATGAATTGTCTTACTAGGATTAATATGAGGACCTGGATTTTTTTCTACATCTCTAGAAAGACAGAAGTGACAATAATTCACTCTGTGATTAAGATTCTTGTAAACAGCTACTTGTAAATTGCTATTACTAGAAGCTTCACACTCTACATTTCTGACCAAATTACCTGCATCAATCTTATAGCCAGTATAATGATCAAACACTGAAACATTCCCTTGACAATAAAGTGCTACAACAGTCATATCTGGGTGTATAAGAACAGGTCTGGGTTCGGTTTCAATGTCATGGCATAATACAATTCTACAATATTTTTTCTTGTGGTTTTTACTTTTGTAAATATAGAGTATTGTATTCCTAGTACAATGATGCATTTCAATGCAAGATTTTAACTTTTGTTTAAACATAACACAACTGACTAGTTTCTGCTTATTCGATTTTGTATGCTTTGTCTTCATAAAAACCTTGGTGCCTTTCAACTTAAACTTGTTGTGTTTTGATTGCTTCATTCTAGAAATTTTCTGATGAGAGCTCGAGAAATAATTATTAAAACTCTCTTTCCTATTAAGTTTACAAACCTTGGTGTATTGGTGAATATTCGAAGACTTTGGATAGTGTTTTGCTATGTACACGCGAACAGGTTTCCTGAACTTTCTACTTTTGTGAAAAACACGCTTCAAACGTTTCAGTGGCAGACGACTTGGTTCACGTGACCTGACATGTTTTCTCCTTTTACATTTCTCAGTACAACTAGTACTAGCAATAAATTTCGCGTAGCGAGATCTACAGTCTTCTTTAAGCTGTTTATCCACTTTGTGTTCATATAAATTTATGTTTACCATTTCTTCAGCCTCCGATACGGATGTGTTGTTGATATTTAAGATATATACAAGTTGCATTTCCCATAAGATTAAGATCATTCCCAGGCAAAGCTTCGTCAAATTCAAACAGATAATCGCTATAACAAAACACAACGTACAGAATACTAGAATATCTTTGAGCATGAACACCCTGTACAGATTACTCACATTACAATCATACACAGTAATCCACAATAAAAGACCAAAGTAAATCTTTAATTTAAACTTAAATTTACCTTCAGAGTTGAATAGTGCTTGTCTCATCATAATTCTGTGCGGAATGTGTATATTTCTGCCTTCGTGTATACTGTTAACGTTGCTTCCACAGTTCAGGAATTCAGATGTTTTCAGACTTCGATAGAGTACAGCAAGCTATAACTACTCAACCACAGTATATATATTTGCTAGTAAATCGCTATATTTCGCTATAAATCAGCTATTCAGTATACTTGTATAGTATAACGTACACAAGTCTTTATACGAGATCGGCAAACCCGCCAAAAACACGGTCAAAATTATTTTAGTGTTGGCCTACCGATCACGGTGTTTGCGCTGGTATGTACTTTGACCGAAAGTAAAATGAAATATGGCATAAAACCTACCAAACGTACCTCAAACTAGCCTATGTACGACCGCTATGTACAGCCGTCCCCACCATCTTGATTTTACTGTATTCAATTATGTCAAATAAATTAACCTGGCGGTTGTTGCGTGACCAGCACAGTGCAAGCTGATTGGTGTGAATTTGACCTTTAACGCATGCGCAGAACGCTTGCTACACGGAATAAAAATAATAATAAAAAAAAAAAACGACTTGCATTTTAAGACTCGGTGCTGCCACAGGCAGCCCGAGTAATAACCAGAGTCTTTCTACTGGATTCGGAGAGCTCGAGACATTATACAAGTCTGCTAATATGGGGAAAACTGAAACAAAAAATGAACTTTGACGGCAGAAACCCTCATATTTGAGCCAAGCGGAATATTTACATGATCCGCTAAGATTTTTACAAATCTAATTAGTTAAGCAGATGTACGCAGTGTATGCCAACTGAAATGCTGTACTCGTTTTGTGGTTACGGCTCAGTGGGGCAACTACACGAACAAGAAGCATGAACTGCCAGCAATGAGAGAGGAATTGATCGGAGACGTTAAATTACGTTACTGTGAAGAGGATCAAAATTCAAGTTCTTTGAGACTGTCTTCTGCCGTGACTCGTGAGAGAAATTGGAAAAGATCTAGCTGTTTCATTCAGACACTGGCAAATTTATTGAAAGCTACGGGCTTACTTTATGAGATTATTATTCATTGTGGAATGAAAGGAAACAGGTTAGCTGAAAGTTAAGTTCGAGGTAGGCTTCGACTTTCATTCCGATTCAGTGCATTTGTGCACGAAGGTGGAATGCTTTCAGCAACAGTAACAATAGAACCAAAACGAAAGATTCAGTTACGTAAGTACTGTAAGTAAACTCTTTTAGATTTGAATACATTTCCTCTCAGTTTGTCTGTTAATGTACTTTTTCTTCTAATTATCGCTTTATTTAACATCTCTGTGATTTAGAGTATGCGTACCTCAGAATAAATTATTTGAAAGGTCAACTGAACTGCCCAAATGTTTTTGTAAAACAGTCTGTGAATTTGAGAAGCGGACTTAGAAGAGCTTTCTAATTAGGAATTACATGTTTTTCTTGCTATGAAATTTATGTTTCATTTCACATTTATTCATACAGTTTTAGCCGGACATTTCCCCGAGTTTTTGATCTATTTTCAATCAAATTCAAATGAAAGTGTATTTCATCTTCAAATTATCTCATGTGGCCCGAGTGAAAGGCCAGATGGGCTCTTTTCTACTTTCAACACACAGTCGCTAAACTGTACGAAATCTCCAAGAATAAATCCCTAATGTCCAAACTAACGGGGAAAACTGAAAGAGGAAATCCTTGTGAGAAATCGACGTACATATGAAGCTATATAAGTTATCATCGACTATATGGGAGTCAAACATCGAGCTGCTATGAAACCGCTTGTGACAGTTTGTTTACGCACTTTCATGACAAACGAACGTTTCTACTTTCGACACAACGGTCGCTAAACTGTACGAAATCTCCAAGGATATATCCCTAATGTCCAAACTAAAGGGAAAAACTGAAAGAGGAAATCATTGTGACCAATCGACATAAATATGAAGCTCCAGAAGTAATTATTGAATACATGAGAACCCATAGAGAAAACCGATAATAATGAACACGGTATTAGTTTCACCGACATTTGTGGCGTAACTGAACTCGCACTACAGCATAGCTTGAAATACTGTACGAAAACTCCCGTTTAAAAATTTCCTGATGCCGAAAGGACCGTAGCATTTAAACAAGATATCCTTCTGACCAATCGACATACATATTAAGCTGTGAAAGCATGTTTCCATTCCATAACAGCCGATAGTGCAAACTAGTAAACTGCCACTAGTAAATTGACCTTGCGTACTTCCGCGAGTACTGAACTTTCTAGCGTCAAATGCATGTGTTACGTTTCCAAACTTTAGGACAAGAAATCTTTCATAGAATGTTCTATTTTTTTTACAGCTGAGAACTGTATTATTAAACATAAGAAATAAAACAATGGTGCCATTTGAAGAATTATATTATATCATGTCAAAAGTGCAAACGAAGAAATATATATCTACGGACGCGAGCAGCTCGATCGTTTCACTTTGGTCAAACTCGGACTGTTTACGACTGGAACCTGCAGCTTTATCGGACCAGCTGCAGACTAAATTGTAAACGTGTGGCCGTGTTCAGGCTAGCAAATCTAGCTAGCTAACCACAGGAGGTAGCGAGCTTCTTTAGTCTGAACAGTTTTTCTGCTCTGGTGATTAGCTAGCTAGTGGTCGGTGGAATACTTTGAAGTTCCAAGCTACCTAGCGAGGTAGCTTGAATAGAATCTAGCGCGCTAAAAGCCCATCGATGACAGATTTTAGTTATTTTAAGGTTTTGAAATGTACACAAATGTCAAGTCAGTGTTATCATCCGATCTAGCCGACTTCTAGCTCTCGCTACGACCACGTTCACTACTCGCTCCAAGGTAATTTCTCTTACCACGACAACTACCGGGTGTATTGTACGTCAATTGAGCCATCATGGATAACGAGGATCGCCAAACACCAGTCAGTAGCAGTTTTTCGCACAGTTTTAATATTTTGGTTGAAATTTCAATTGAGCACTTTGGCGGTCAATTATTTGCGATTACGAAACACTTGCGCCAAGGGCAGTTATAGACCAAATTTCTATCTTTTAGAGAGGGTCTGAATGGGGGGGGGGGGCCTACATGTCAGTTGTCAGTTAAAATTTTGGCCATTTGTCAGTTGTCAGTTAGCCCTAGTTAATCATTACTAGAGAAAATTTACAATGTTTGACCCACAAAAACCAAATTTGTCAGTTGTCAGTTGTCAGTAAAAAAATCGTCATTTGTCAGTTGTCAGTTATTTTTAAGGCTGTTTGTCAGTAGTCAGTTAACCCCATTCATGCCCTCTTTAGAGATAGAAACAAACCAGAAGAGGGAAAAACAAAAAGTAAAACCTACTAAGTTACTAGGTCTGAACAGTACTAATTTATTAACTAGCTGCGAGTTGCTGACAGATATCTCAAGACTCTAGCTAGCTGCACGATAGTAGTCTGAACATACATACACACATGAATAAGTAGTGTTTTCAATAAAAGATCAACTACTTTAATTTACATACGAGAAAACAAAAATATTAAATTACATACATGTATATATATACTAGGGGAGCAGAGAATGAAAGTCACCGCGCTACCGGCCACTCCTAAAGACTGCTAATAATTCTTCCCTTTGGTTATTACTAAGAGGATTTCAAATGAAAGTGTATTTCATCTTCAATCTCATGTGGCCCGAGTGAAAGCCCAGATGGGCTCTTGTTAATATATTACAACCGGGAGACGGTTAGACGTGTGACTGATTATGGTGCAGATGGTCACAAATCGACTTCTTTGCGTAAATAAACCACCTCTGGAATTAGATGTCTGATAATGCAGCTCTGTTTCAAATTTCACTAATTTCATTTTCTTGTCCAATGCCTTTAGCTTTGCCCTCGCAAATTCCATCGGCACACGAGAATTCTTTGTAATTTTCCATGTATGTCAAAAAAATTGCTTTATAACCACCTAGACGCGGCCGCGCTCAACAATCTTATACTTCCGGTTTCACATAGGATTAAACTGACTTCGTGAAAAGTCAATCCTTTTTTCACATAAGAATTGTCCTGAAGTCTCATTGCACAGAGCCAAACATGGGTTTAGCGACGAAAGTTATGACCATCTAACTGTTAAAATTTACGGGAAAAAATCTAAAACAATTTTCGGTACAGGTGTATCGTAAAACGCATGCTTCACCTTTTGTGCCTAAACCAGACCAATGATATATGCAAATATGAAAGAACTATCCCAAAGAAATCATCAAATGATTGAATTTTTCTGCCTAGATGACGTCATAATGACGTCATCAAAAATATAAGGTCTGTCTCCCAGGAGTACCCAACTGATTTATTATTTTACTCAAATATGAAACTATCCCATACAAGCGTGAATATTTGGTCTTCCTAGCGTCTTTTATCCGTGCTGCCTTCACTTTGGCCTGAAATTTGTAAATTTGCACTGATCTCTATAGCATTCACGCAAAGATTCCTTGAGTAATGCCCAAAGCAGATTCATATTTGTGAACGCCATCTTGTTGTTGTTTCTCTTTCGACCGATGAGTAAATCAGTAAGCTGAAAATTAGGAACACCAAACGATAATAAATATTATAGGTTTTGATTTACCCAATTCGTGTTTAACATATCAAAATTAGTACAACTGTACTGGCTTGCTTACTTATTAATTTCGTGGATAAAAGAGGGTAATTCATCGCCTGAAGATGCTTTTCGAACCACAATTGCCGGTTTTGCTCTCCGACAGCGTTAACAACAGGAGTACCGATGGGAATAACTAAAACCAGCGGGTATAGAATTTTGGCGGTAATTTTGACCCCTGATAATCGTTACGAATGTGAGTAAATAATATACCAAAACGCGGGAAATTTAATGGACTTATTGAATTTGATCGGTTCGTTTGTGAACAGTTTCTAGTCCAGTCTTTCCCAGTATATTCTTGGGACATCGAAGAGCGCCTTGTATTATGTCGACCCGACCGATGGTAAAACGATGCAAAATGACTCGGCAGAAACTAGGTCTTTTTGTGTCAAACAGTTGAAAACATTGAGAATAGATGTTAATATTTTGTATTTCGATGCTAGGGTTTTGGTATTATTTACGGCGATGCATAAAATCGGCAAAGTAAACGAAAATTCTGAGGTTTTTCAGTGACCTCGCGCCACTAGCCATGAGCGTGACCGTGAAACACGTTTCGTGACCTTTTGCTAAACGTGAGTTTCATGTTGTTGGGGTTTTATGGCGTTTTAAATTCTACTTAGCAACGGCCCAAAACAATCGGTAAACGCACCCTAAAGGCTAAAATATGGAAAATAGGTCACGGGATTTTTGTACCCTTAATATCTATTTTCTAAGCGTGGTCTGAAACATTGCCGGAGGAGTAATGTTTTAGTAGGGTTAATTACTTTATATTTATGTTATCATCGCAGCCGCACTATTTTTATATAGTTATGACGTCATTGATCACGTGATACGACAACCATCCACTTACAAATTTAAGGAAGTTGATATTAGTATTACGGTGTAATTAGATTTTGTTTAACTGTTATTTCTCTTAGAATATATTTTTTAACATAAATCGATTTTCCGTTACTGAAATGAACCAGGCTCAACATGCTTGAGTCCTTGTTCGGCGACCGAATTAGTCGTCCACTTTATATATACTTAATTCCGTTCCCTTTGTTTTTCCTTAATTTTTATCCCTTTACGTGTCATTCCGTAACTTTGAATTTAGTGCTGCTGCCCGCAGATATGTCCCGGATATGATTCGGATTGGTCTGAATTTGTTAGCGTTGTTAATCTCTGATTTGACGTTCGGACTTTCTGAGTTTTGGGAGGAAAGCACTTGTTTTATAGTTATATCTATGCTATTACAGTACATACGTCCTCTACAGGAGTGGCGCCAGTTCAAATGCGGAGTTACCAGGGCGCGGCCGCCGAAGGGCTGATCTCTCTCATATCTAATTAGTATCACCCTTGGCATTGTTTGTGGATACTCTCGGTGAGAATATATTACTGCTCTCAGCCAATCAAAATCGAGAAATGTTGTACATGATTACAGTAGTGATTATTGTCGAATGGCCTTGAAATTTTACCCCAAAATAACCCGGACAGAACTCGTGAAACACTTTTTTTCTGCAAAGAAAAGTTTACAGCGACTTTGCTACGTATACGATTTTGTTATGACGTTATAATTTGTGCTACAGTTCGAAAATATGCTTACCTCGGGTCACAAAAAAAAATACATATTTCAACAAAATCGACGACTTTACGTTAATTTCTAATAGAAAATATATTAGTCATGCATAGCTTTGTTTTACTATTTATTATGGAAAATAAAACTGAAAGATTGCTTGTCACCTGCACAGCGTCTGCTTCTCCTGGTGTCTCTAATTGCGCGCTAAATCACTTAGGGACGACACGATAAGACATTGTCATCGTATTCAACAGCCGGCAATAGGATTTGTTGTAAACCAAACGAAGGACTGAAAATAACAAGCAAACGAATAATTAGTTGACAAAACGATAAATAATATGCGAAGAAGAAGTGCAGCTATAATTTAGGCTAACGGTTGCAGAACAAAGTATTAACACTTTACTATACGAGCGTTTACGCTTATTTTGTAGCGATTCTCCAACGGCTCTCCAACGTGTCTCCACTGTTGAATGGGGTAGTGGGGGGAGACCTGTGTTTTGATAAAGTAAGGTTGCTGGAATGACAGAAAATGTGAATCGTGCCACTGACACTTATGGCAACGATTGTATGCCCTATGTCGAATATAAAAGCGTAATGCACATGCTCATCTCGTGAATCTACCAACAAGCTTTCAACATCGAGAACAGCATATATTTTTTATAGGCGACTATAAAATATATATTTGCTAAACAGATATGGAATAACATTGATTTCACCCTTGTTTTTGTTTGTTTGTTTGTTTACTATGATTTATTATTGCAGATGTTTGTGATTGGTCCTTATCGCCTAATGGTCGCTGGTATGGTCCTTAATGGAGCTATGCTTGCTTTATTCGCGTGAGTTGGTTGTTAACAAGTTCGTATTTAATTAACATTGTCTATTCTCAAACTGCCATTCGCAGTTTCATTTTAACTGAAGAAATACTTTGAGACGTTGAGAAATTGTCAATTCTTTGTGACGCCAAAACGTCAGTGATGAAAAATTATCACAGGCTTCACAGCTTGAGTAACAACAGCTTATTGCCATTTACCCGATTGATCAAAAGTGCATAACTTGCTATGCACCGGACAAATCACTATCCAGTGGACTATCCAGTTGCTTAATACCACTTTTGAACAGCCGGAGTCCGACGTCGTCAGATCGTGGTTAAAGGGGCTATATGTAGAGGTTATTGACCAAGCGTGAGGTCAAGATGGGGAGATATTGGTCGAGTTCATTTTTTGCAATAAAAACGCAAAAAATGAACTCGACCAATATCCCCCCATCTTGACCGAACAGGCTTGGTCAATAAGGTTTTTATTATATGGCACAAATGAATAAAATCACACTTTGACACACGCGCCAGGAACCCATTGCGTGGTTAACTGAAGAGCGAATAGAAATCAATCTAAAATTAGACTGAGTCTCAACGACTTTTCACTTGAAGTTCAACCTTGTGGCGTTCAAAACAATTTGTTTTCTGACGTATGAAAACTGACCTGTACTTTACTTCAGATGTACTGAGTTTCAATGACAACTTCGTCAGGAAGGCCGAATGCATTAACTATAGAAACAAAAATGTGCATATTTGTGGAAGATTTGAAAGTTGAAAACCGGCGTTGAAATCACTCGAGTGGCGATAACTCAGATAAGCACACTGCAAAACTTGACAAATAGAGCTGTATAGAAGAATACAAACAAACTTGTAAGTATTAATCTAGTAAATACTCTTAATTTGTAAGCCATTTACCAAATGTAACTGCTGAATTTCTTAGCTCATACAATATAAAACCTGCTTTCTTTGATGAAACTGTGTGCTAAGCTTACTCGTTTCCGTTATAATTTTATTTCTTTGTACCACGATTGTAGTAGCGTTGTGAGGTAGCCGAACTTTTCTTTGTGTTTTTGAAGTCACGGCCATTTCAGCTTTGCTATAGTTTTTTATCTCCGTAAGTCCAGCTTCGTTCAAGTCAGTCGCTTTTGCTGCAGTTGTTTTCATCGAACTTGCAAGAGCCAGAAGAAAATGCATTAATCCCTCTAAAAAGGTGAATTTTAGCTGTAAACGAAAAGGCAGAACGATTTTTAAATTAGTATTTGCCTTCATGTCACAAATTGTTTAGTTTCTTTCAAAATGTATGGGTTCTATCGCTATTTCAGTATTTGTTTACGAAGAATTGTGAGCGGTTTTGTAAAATCCTGAGCGGGCAAGATGGAAAAATCTTGCCCGCTGAGCAACCAATCAGATTGCAGCATTCAGAGTCATATTGCCCGCTCACGGAGCTGCCATGTAATAAGTCATGGTACTGCGCATGCATCGAGTAATCGCTCGTTTAGTGGCTGTTAATTGGATACAAACAGTTAAACTTCCCTCCCTCAATGCTTGATTGAAAGGATTTTCAATATTTTCCCTGGAGACTGTTTATATACACTGTTTGTTAGTCATTTTTGCACATTTGCTTTCATTTTAAGCATCTCACATGGCTGAGAGGTTAGTTATTTCATATCAAAATCGGTGGAAATAGCTTTTTTTCCGGCCCGGAAAAACGAATGTAAAGTCTTACCGTGACACAGCCCATTTAATAATTAAGTGATATTTAGTACACATCGTTCAGCTAATTAGGCATATTAGATTGTATCTTGAATCAATGCATGACATTCTTTTTCTTCCCTATTCTGTCAATAGATGTGTCACTATGCTGCCAAAAGGAGTTGGTTTCATTGCTGTATGTGTACTTCTGAGGGCGTTAAGTGCTATCGGAGGATCAGCGTGTGAGAATGCCGTGCTATCAATTTGCATAGCGACATATAAACCGAACTTAAGTACCGTAGTGGTATGTAGGATTCTTCGCTGTGTACTCACGTTTGTCCATTATTCATGTTTTCACTATTGATATATAATGCCTGTGTTAGTTGCTGATTAAACATTTCCCATCAAACGTAAACGTGTTACAGGTTTATACTTCCAGGTAGATAAAAGATGGAAGGTAATTCTATTCAGTATAAACGATATTCATTTGGCGGGAATTCCTCTTTTTCCCCTTTAATGTGTGTGATAGTTATAGTAGTTAATGGTGTTATCTAATATCAATAAAAGATGGCCATTCGGATTCCCATAGTATTTCCATAATACCATGATCCCCTCGGTTTTCTTTCTTTGTTCATGGACATTTAATCTCAAAATTCCTTAAAATCACTGAGGTGAAATATGCAGTCTTGAAAATTCGACCTTAAACATTAAGCTTCTTCTTTCCATTAAACAGGGGATAAATGAAATGGTTCTGGCTTTAGGAATCGCTGCTGGTCCTACGATAGGGGGATCTTTGTACGACGTAAGTATAACATTCTTTGTAAAAGAACTTTTTAAAATGCACAATGCATGTTACGAGCAAATATAATTAATATATGTTTTCGGGAAGATGATAATAATAATAATAATATCAACGTCCTTCATTCAAGTTTGTGATGAGAAGATCTTTCCTACGAAATCGGCTAGGAACCTTGGAGTCATTGTTGACCAGAGTGCTACTTTAGATGAACATGTTAAGAAAATATGTAAATCATGCTACTATCACTTGTGGAATATCTCCAAGATTAGGAAATACCTGTCTCAGGAAACGGCTGAAATACTTATTCATGCTTTCATTAGTTCTAAATTAGATAATTGTAATTCTTTGTTGTATGGCCTTCCCAAGTACTTGTTAGATAGACTCAAACTAGTTCAGAACTCTGCGGCGCGCATAGTAACATTAACGAGAAAGTATGACCATATAACACCTAAGCTGATCAATCTGCACTGGCTTCCTGTACGATTTCGCATTACTTTTAAAATGCTTCTGCTAGTTTATAAAGCACTGAACGGCTTTGCGCCTTGTTATATTAGTGAATTATTTAGGTATAGGATATCACCGCGTCTTCTTAGATCCACATCGCAGAATTTGCTTGTTGAACCTACTGCAAAGCTTAAAACCTATGGAGATCGAGCCCTTTCGGTCGCGGGCCCTAAGCTCTGGAATAAGTTACCTCTGGATATTAGGCAGAGCATATCAGTTAATTCATTCAAATCTAAATTGAAGACTTACTTGTTCAAGGAAGCATATTAGTATCGACCATTAGTTATCTATCTATATGTAGATATATATTTGTATCGACTTTAATTTACTTGACATTAACTATTTTATTTAATATCCTAGGTTTTTTTTAATATAGTAGTGTAAAGTGCTATGAACAATTCGTGAATATAGCGCTATATAAATGTTTTTATTATTATTATTATTATTAGGAGAGAAACCTTTATCTAATAGATATCTAATTACTGAGAAAATAGTCTATAATATCGGATACTATTATCAACCTCCTTCACAGAGGCCAGAGAGACATTTGTCTAATATATATCTAATAGATGTCTAATTAGAAAATAGTCGAAAATATCGAATACCAACGTCCTTCACATGCAGAGGAGAGACATTTATCTAATATATATCTAATAGATATCCAATTAGAAAATATTCAATATTAGTATATACCACACCAGTGAATATCACTTTTCGCGCGCTCTTATTGGCTACTCAAACAGTGAATATGATTTCATATCGCGCGAGTTTTTGTCCATTTGACAGAAAATAAAATAACTATTTGGTGATGGCTATTCACCTGGAGTGTGGTATATACTAAAACAATTATTCATCTCCAATTCGATGAATAATTGTTAAATATCGCTTGATAATATCCGATATTATCAATATCTAATATCCGATACTACCAATACTATAATATCGGATATTCGATATTGTGCAGATATCGCGCCTAGCTCGTAAATTCGTTAATTTATGACTTGGTAAATAATGAACAGAATCTGATATGACAGATCATCTCTTGGCGAAGTTGTTGTAAATACGTACATGAACTCTTTCGGGCACTACGACTACGACATTCGCTGCCACTCATATAAAAACCGTATCTTTGCGTAGCCATGTAAGATTCCCATATTTTACAACATAAACTCAGGGTAAAGTATGGGTCTCAATATAACTGCCGCAAATCAAGAGAAAATCCTACTGGAGTACAGTAACAGGTTCAGATTCAGTGGGTATATTAATGTAAGTGAATCAAAGTTAGTGTGCACACTGTTCTGCTCCAATTACGGAAGTTGTTTATTTTAAGGGAAGGCTAATTAAGGCTAGTGTGAAATATGATACCCCTCAATTGTGTACTGAATTAGCAAACATTTCAACAAAGTATAATTGGACGGATAAACTACATTGTAAACTGCATTAGTTCCAACGCCTTTACTTCTGATTTTTGTGCGCTTTACATTTCCTCCCGAAGCCTTCTATTATACTTTCCTGATAATGAGTTTCAAGGTCACAGCTTCAGTCGCCACGGAAACCAACAAAAGTGATAGAAAGATGGGTTCACGTGATATATCGTGAAATCAAGGTTTTCGAGTAAAAACAAACTATAGTAGACCACCCCTATACTTCTTAGGAGTGCGATTGTCCTTGACCCCCAGGCCTTAATATACCTGAGCGTGTCCATCCACAACTAAATGTTCTTCCAATGTGCAATTTTGGTTACTTTTTCCAACCTCATCGACTCTGCTCACATGACTACCATGAGGATAAAGCCCTAGTCTTTATTCGTCCTGAAACTGCTCAGTTCGAGTCTGACCTTGGATGACCTATTGTTTCTAGCCAACATGGCCGCCATGTGAAAAGGGGCAAAAGGTTCTGAAACTAAAAACTATGAGCCTCCGAACAAGAATGAAATCGAACATATGTCGAACATACAGTATTATGCAGGGAGACTATGGAACGAAACCCTACCATGAAGTATATACCAAAAAAACCTATTGTTTCTATCCAATATGGCCGTCATGTGAGATGTGTCAGTTACTGGTGTAAATCGTTAATTGCACTCGTACTCATGTAGGTTCCTACGGTAACAGACTTAACTGGTTTTTAAAGGTTCCTTCAGGTATCTAAGGGTTAGATTTTTAATATATTTTAGTTAAACATGTATCCATAAGGCTTATTTTGATAGGCTGCCTACGAGTATGTTGGACACATTAAGTAATGGTCCGCGCAAGAGGTAGGCATTTCTAATGCATAGCATGTAAAAAGTGCTAATTGCAGTATTGGTTCAATCGTCCACCTCATACATCAAAATCTATAAAAACTCGAAGATTAATATTATTTTCTCATTTCTTTAAACGTATTTGAATTGTATCTAGTGAAAACTCTCATAGCTTTAAAAATAACGAAAATTCAACATGGGGAACATTTTAGTATTGAAAGCTTTCTTCGTTGTTTTAATTTGGACTCTTCTGATTGGACGAAATGTTTTTACACAAAAGGAAAGTAGTTTAAAGTGATTCTAACTCAGTCTTCTTGCAATATTTATGCCTATGAACCTTTGATAGGTTTTGAGTACTTCTGCGAAGAAAGTTTTGGTTTCCAGAGAATACTCTTATGTTTTACGCTTGTTTGAAATGGTGAAAATTTGACCTTTCATGACCCATGACTGCGTTTGAAAACCCCTGAGTCGATTCCCGAGTAGACGTCATCTATTTAAACCGACTTTGCAGTAATTTAAATAAATACTTAATATTTTGTCTAAAATTACTTTACCAACAACTCGCAAACTGTGCGTATTCTCTAAGTCAATATTGTGATAAAAAGGCGACATGGAGGATAAATGCATTAATTAGATGACGCCTACTCGGGAATCGACCCAAGCTTTACCTTACGCGGTCATGGGTCAGAACACTGAGGTAATTTTTTTACCATTTCAAAAAAGCGTAGAACATAGTAGTCTTGTAAACCAATAATTTCTTCGTAGAAGTACTCAAAACCTTTCAAAGGTTCATATTAGGTATAAACATTACAAGAAGGCTTAGAAGCGGATTTGGTTTCACAAATTTATCATATAAGGATTGATGAGTTATCAGTATGAAATTAAAAACAAGAAAATGCTAACGTGGGGAAAGCAAATTGCATCTGCACAATAGAATTTTGCCTAGTTTTTACATGGATTGTTTCTTAAGAAAAAAGCGCGATCCAGGCCGGGCTACCATGCTTTAATACTCGATATATGCGTAACTCTGCCGCTTACAGGGGTTTAACACTAAGGAACGCACTAATGTATTAGGACAGCAGTATCATTGTCGTAGGCAACAAAGTATTTTGCGCAAAAGATAAATTTAGAAATCTTTAGCGATTTTAATTTTTATTAATAAAACTTCTGTACAGACATCGCATTCCAGGCTCAATGAGTATGATTGTATTTATATCTATCTATTTATCTATCGATCTATCGATCGATCTAACCATCTGTCTATCCATTCATCTATCTATTTATCATTACTTACCTCCTTTAACGTTCCTCAGGTAGGAGGCTTTAAGCTGCCTTTCTTGGTGGTCGGTGGATCGCTTCTGGTTGGTGCACCAATATATTTGTACGCAATGTCGAAGAAAGGTAATTCAGTTGTAAATGAATAATACCGTAAAATCCCGCTTAAACCTCGCCCCCTTATATCATAAATGTCACTAAAATTGAACAAGTTCCTATATTTTCTAAAGTGTTCAGTATTTGTGGGAGGGTTAAGAAAAGTGAAGAAAACAAAATCCGATGATTAATTGCATTAACGTAGACAGCTTGCTGGTACCGGTGTTATTTATCACTTAATTATAATAGGTTTCTTCATATTGTCAATTACCTTTAATGTTTTTCGAATTCCCATCTTGTCGAGAACAAAGTAATCATAAACCCTATTCCAATTACTTAAGAGGGAACAACGTCATTAAGTAATAATTCGCGTAAGAAGTACGTAACGGCACCGAACGGCATTCAGATGGAGCAAGGTGTTAATTTTGTATTGTGAAAATTCTTGATCTGATTGGTTGAAACATGAAAATTGCCCAAAAGATTAAGATAACGTCTATTTTTCTCCAATTTTTCAAAATATTTAAACTGCAATTTGCACTGCGGTTCCAAATGTCGTTTATAAAGAAAATCGTATGTTCGGCACCTTACATCAATCGTGTCTAGCTCTCATACAAACAAGGTTTTCAGCCAATCAGCGCGCGAGTTTCCTCTGGGGCATAGTATAAATATTTGTGCATGACAATCTACATTCTAATAACTCGTATGCTTTTAGAAGTTTCAAATTCAGAGAAGTCATACTTTTTAATTTACAGTGAAAAAACTTAAGGTCATGACTTATAGTGCCACTACGATCAAATTTTGACATATCAATGTTTTTGCATATTCATAAAGTACAATTGACATACTATATTACCAGTTCAAATCGTTTTTCGATACCACGACAGGAAGTCTTACTTTTTGAACTGCGAATATTGAATCTAAACGTCCGCCATTACTGGAGGCCGTTCCCTTTCTTAAGCTTTATACTAAGCGTTATTCAGCGGAAGTGATTCATACACAACGCTCGCCTGCACTACACAACGCCTTGGAGGCATATTTATACTAAAAACGTCTTCACGTACACAAGACGAAAGTTATTTATCTTTACGAGGTTGGCTACTTTGTTATGCACACTATTTCGCGCGTCCTGGTTGCCGTGTTAAGTGTATGACATCACTTCCGCTGAATAATGAAACGGCTTCCAGTAATGGCGGACAGGATTTACTGGTAAACTCTCCTAAAATTTTGTGGTTTGACTTGCCCATTTTGGAATATTGTTTACTATTTCGGATATTTCTAAGACTGATTGACCTACTGACACTGAAAAAGTGGCAAATCGAAACGGTACATTTTCGTCCTAGTGGGACTTTAATACATATTTGCAAACGTGTTCTAAAATAGATATATGTGAGTATTTTTCTTGAAGACATGCACACTTCGATTTTTTTAAAGTAGAATGCATGATTTATGTCAGACACACACTGTCACCACCTGTGGCGTCATAAAACACTTAAATCCCTAATAACTCGGTATATATTTATCCTAGAGACTGTGCCAATCAAAAACCAATCGCAATGTCAGTGTGGCAACGTCCTTTACTTCAGTTATTTAACGGATAATTGGGCCTTAAAGGTGTCGTACACACTGAACAACGTCAACATACAAAACTGATTGGACCTAAATATGTTATTTCCCCAGTTCTTTAAATTGACTGAAAAACATATTTTCCTTAAATTTACAGCAAACATTTTGGAGAAGCAGAAAGAAAAGAAAGGGTCAATACTTCAGCCCTTTTGTATTCCTGGTATTGTAATTATGAGTAAGTATAGTTACGAGTAAATTTTAACAGCAGCAACAAGAGCAACACTTTCCCGCGACAATTACTCAGCAAGTCTTCGGAGTGGTAGGCCTAAACTACTGGACTAGCCGGCATATTTGATGCTAAAGGTTCTTAATACCTTTCTACAACAGCGACAGCTTTCTAGAAGTTACACAGGTTCAAAATACACATACATTTTTTGTGAATAAACATTATTTTTTAAATTTCCCTCAAAACCAGCTGCCGTTTACAGCTGAAAGTAATAACTAAAACGGCAAGTACTTTCTAGAATGGAATAAGGTGCGTTAATCAGTGCCTATTTTGGTTGAATACTTGACATTTATTCAAATAACAGAAGCATAAAAGTACATAAGTTTAATGAAACGGAATATTTGTTCATCTATACAGTAATGAGAAAGTTGTTCGCACGGCCATGCTTACATCGATGGATCTTTCGGTAATGTTTTTGTTGTTTCGGTTCATTTTGGGACACCCAATCATAAAGGAAAAAAGGATATCTCCAGAATCTATACTGCAAAATCGTCGTATTCGATCCAGTCATTTTACACTTAGTGTACAGTCTCCACAAAAACTCAACATCTCAGCAACTCAATATCACTAATACACTGTCACTATCATAGCAATATTGGCGAGTTTCGTTGCAAGTTACTACCTCAATTTTTTTTGCAAAATACCGTGGTATACTGTATTCGTGCATAATTAGAGATCGAGAACACTCGAAGCTTAATTTTAATCATTGTGGTGTTTAATTTCTTTATGTTTCAGTATTCGCGTGTTCATCTACTTATGTTTTCCCTGGGTTTCTTGTTGCCAATTTGGCAAAGCATCTATCTAAGGTAAAATAAGTGCATTTATTTATACTTATAATATAAATTATGGGATCATCCTAAGAACGTGCGATTTGATTGGATGCTCAGCGTGCTTGAATTTGTTATAAATGCACGCTCAAGAAAAAATCAAGCACGCCGAGAATCCAATCAAAACAAAACGTATCGGTGATTGTTTTTCGCGAGTTTACATAGCTAACGGCGATAATTTCATAGACTGGGAAGAAAGCATGTCCGACTTTGAGTTGTTAAGGTGTGTTGAAGAAGAGGAAAATAAAAGTCGCTTCCCAAAACTAAAAGAAAGTGATCGGCGAGAGAATTTAGCATCGGCTTCGTACTCTAAAGCGACCACAAAATGGGATGCTAAAACGTTTGAAGTTGAGAAAAGCAATGCCCACATTCTAATACAGTGTTACTCATTGAGAGCTTGATATAAAATAATTATTGTAATTAAGAAAAATGTGGTTTTTCTAACAGCCTGGTGGAAGAAAAGTGTTACGAAGTACGAATATCAGAAATGGAAATTAAAGTTGTATATAGACAACTATAGTTAGCTAAAACATAAACAGTTCAAAGACAAGTGTTTGTTTGGATTGTGTCACTTTGTTGATACTCTTACTGATAGCCGCTTCACAGTTATCAAAATGTTATCAGTAAGCAAATCAAAACATATTTAATAATTATTAGGTACTCGAGATTGTATTCAAATCATGAATTCATTTAGGTCCCCAAATATCAACAATGTGAACCAAGCTAATTTGCATAAAATAGAATATAGATTTTGTAGCGTTGAGCTCTTTTTTCAACTAAAAGAACTTAGTAATGATTGATTTTAGATTTTGTAGTCACTCAAAAGAGTGTAGCTTGGTCATATATACCTGATCCAAACATACACTAGCGCTCAGCAAGAGGTAAAGCAGAAATCTCGTATTAATGAGAATACATTTTATCCAAAAGAGTTTCAAGATTTACTATATCGCAGAATTTCAAGATTTCCTACCAAAATTATCGGGGCTCAAGTGAGTTAAAAACACTTATAAATTTAAAATATAGCTAACCAACCAATCATAGAACATCATACTAAATTCCAGTGTGATATTCTCACGAGATTGTAGCCTTGCCTAACTATAAATGCAAGCACGATTTAGCCTGTAAATTAGAAGAAGAAGAAGAAGTAACGAGCTTTCAGATCGTCAATGTCAAGCTGTCACAATTGAACCAATCAGCGACAAAAAAAAGTTGTAAACAAGTCCAGTACATTAAAATGGGGTTTTCGCTGTCGTCAGTTTGAAGTTTTAGATGTTTACGCGGGTTCTAAAGATAGCTTAATTTCCTTGGTCTACATTGAAGTTTATATTATAAAACAAATTCAAGATGGTTATCATTGTGTTATAACAAAATAATGCACTTTCGAGGTCTTGAAAAGCTGCTAAATGCACTCGCGTTCCGTTCGTGCATCCGCAGTTTTTCAAGACCTCGAGCGTGCATTACTTTGTTATATAACAAGGAGAACCATCTTTTATTTGTTAAATAACCCGAAAAAGTTGCAAATTGCTCCACCGTATTGTAGACTTTTCTGTTATTCATTAAATGTAACTGGTTTTCCTTATGCCAATTGATATTTCTGTTAGCCTAATATATTGAGTTTCTTTTTAATTTCCGTAGTTTGGTTTGAACTCCACGTACATTGGCTTAGTCTTCGGCATGGATGCGGCGATTTACGCAATAATATGTCCTGTATTTGGCTACATTAATGATAAAACGGTGAGGTTTCCATAAATAAGTAGTTAAGTAATGATTCGCGTATGAACTATGGGAAAAGACAATAGACTGCGTCAATGAGTATGTCCTCTGGGATAATCTTGCTGGAATGTGTCTTAAGTGTTGTCTGAGATGCCCTCAGTCAAAGTTATATAAGCAGAAAATAAAGGAAGCTGTGTGCTGTTGGTCATTTTTACTGTGAAAGCATAAAGTAAACACCATCCAGCCAATAGGAAAGGGAAGACAAAATATATTTGAATCACAAATGTGAACTTTCCTCACGGTTGATTTTCATTGGAATCAAACCATAGTTAATTTGATCAAAACTAAATTAAAGCTTCAAAATTTATCTAACTAGAAATGCTTTTCGGTAAAGTGCCAACGAATAATTATTTCAAATGACAGAAATGCATGGTTGTTAGAAAAGGCCAAGTATTTTATGCGTTCGTGATAATACTTGTACATGTATGTTACTATACTTTACATAATAGATATTCTGATTGGCCAAAAACCATGTGTTTGTGAGAGTATAGAGACATTAAGAAAGAAATAACGCGCGATCTGATTGATTTGTGAAATTATAGACATGGAAAATTTTCGGCTAAAAATTCGGTGTCAAAATGGAGGAAATGCCTAATTTTGACCTAGACTTTGAAGACATTTTCCAAGATCACATCGACAAAGACGTGATGAAGTAACCAATCCGAATGAGTGCGATAAAAAAAGACGAGGAACATCGACAAAACAAGATTCGCTGTGCTCAGCGACAAGGAGCTTGACGCTGTGGTAGAAAAGTCTCCGGCACAATCAACAAAACAAAACACCAAATGGGCGGTAAAACATTTTGAAGGTAAGGTAAATGGTTGAGGTTGAATTTATGAGTTTCCTTTAGCACTGCATATGTTAAGTATTGATAAAAACTAGCCAAACAAATTTGTTTGACTAGCAAAGTCAGTAGCAGTTTAACCGGCTGCGCCAAGCTTAAAACTAAAGCTTAAAACTAAAACAACAACACATGTATCGCTACGTAATAATTATTAATAGTTACATTTTACATCTTTTTCAAACTACTAGTGTGTTTCCCTACCTTTGCCATTGGTTTAACAAGGGTATTTTTTTACAGAGTGCTACCAGAGGAAACAAAAAAACAGCTCCACGAAATGGCAACAGCGAACTTGATGGACATGCAGCTTCGCAAAAGCTATGCCGAGTCGAGAACCAAAGATGGCCAGTGCTTTGGCCGATCGTCTTTGTCCAGCGTCAGAAACGGCATCGAGCGCCATTTAAACAATCCTCCACTGAACAGAGGTATATAAAGTTCACCAAACGTCCTGATTTTCAGCAGCCAAACCAGATGTTAAACTCCAAGATAAAAGTGCAAAAAATGGATGGGAAAGAAAAGGTTTTGCATAAGCCAGTTCTCGAGTCCGGAAATATACTTTACCAGTAATGTGGTGAGAGGAATCACTCCTCTTGGGCTCTTAAGGAATGTTTGGTTCCACATTATGCTGTACTGGTGCCGAAGAGGTCGTGAAGGATTGAGAGAGCTGAAAGCAGACAGTTTTACTTTCAACAGAGATGATGAGGACAAGGAATATGTTACCATGACACACGATGAAGCTACCATAAACCATCCGGGTGATACGGCAGATGTAGAGAGCTTTGAGAAATACGGACGAATGTACACCACATCAGAAGACCCTGGGATTGATGGAGTAATCTGCCTTAAGCTCTATCTTTCAAACAGAATTCTCAAACTCATTAATAATTCATGAGAGTCATCCAATGGAGGAACTCCATTTGGTCACATGCATGGGTCTTGATACCGGGTGAAACCCTTCTTCGAAGCTTCGTCAGGTGGATGCATCTTGACATCCAATGAAACACCAGTTCCAAACGCACTAGTGTTTGAACAGATTTCCAACCCTAGTGATCAATATTTCTTAATCATCATATTCATGAACCACTAACTAATTACATACTGATAAACTATACAAGTAAGGAGCGAAGAAGTAAAGAAATAAAAAGTCTGCCTCCACTGGAGTTCGAACCACGACCCTTCCGACTGCTTGTACTAACTCTTGTCCACTACTCTACTAGTACGCTAGTTGAAATCACTGCCATCAAAAAAGAATAATAAGCCATCTATTGAATAATTAGATACAACAGTCAAACGGTAAACAATACTTGCTAAAGGATTGTGTGACAAAGGTATTATTTAGTGTAGCTAAATCGAATTGATCTTCAAATCAAACTGACCCGCTGAACTTTGAAATTAGATATCGAAAAGGTTAAAACGACTTTTTAACGCTAGCAAAATGTAACTTGCAAACGTTTTATCAAACATAAACAGTGCATGACCCGAAGGTCAACTGCCTGGAAGATCAAAGAAAACACATATTTTATAGGATGGAACCTATGTGAATATATTACGTTATTTCAGTTCAGTTCGATAAAGTGAAATAATTAATGTCAAAATTACTGTAAATACTAAGTCACATTTGGATATATTAAACTCCATTCTGTCTTATTCTGTAAAAAAAAGAAAATTTATTTAAGATGACTGTAACTGTAAAACCATTCATCCCAGAGGTTTCGCTGTTCTTTGAGCAGAACAGAAATATCTTAAACAGATGAAGAAATATTCTTCCCTTCAACTATATTTGACGATGAAATTCGCAGCCTAGAGGAAGATCATGCTACTCAAAGCGATGAAGAGTTTTTAAATGATGTAGAAGGGATTGAAGTTGAGAAGGATGAACATCGTGCTGTAGACAACGCGCCCATTCATGTTCATGAAAGGTCTTGGCGTTGGCTTCCACACGAGTGGCTTATGAAGACAACTCTCTTTGCAAATCAAAAAGCAAATGATTTTGTTATACTAAAAAACACGTGACCGATGACATCATCGTTACGTCATCACCACTAAGTGAATCGTGGGGAAACAATACCTTTAAACTATGTGGCAATAGAAATGAGGGAGATATGGGCATGTAGTTAACATCACCTAACCGATGACGTCATCGTTACGTCATCACCACTAGGTGATTGATAGCAACCCACTACCATGTCTGTCCAGGTTTGAGCTGGCTGGCATTAGAAATGAGGGAGATATCTGCATGTACTTAATATCACGTGACCGATGACGTCATCACCACTAAGTGGTTGATAGGGACCCACCACCATGTCTGTCCAGGTTTGGAGTGTCTGGCAGTAGGAGGGCACCGTAAATAAATCTTCTCCTGCATGACCAATTCTTGGACGCTTATCATAAACATCCGTAAATATATCTTCGGAATATCGGACACTATTCGGACAGCCAACGGAGAGTCCCCGATGTACACATAAAAATAGATCTACACACCATAAAACGATGAATAAATTAGCTACTGACCCAGTCCAATAACTCGTGTTCTGCGCTTGCGCGCATCCATGAGTTAAAAACTAGTTCAGTCCTTGTATGTACACCTTGATTAAATGTTTTCACTCAGCGTGTAAGCTAGATGCATTAAGGTTATTTTAAACTCAATAAATCGCTTATAAACAGAACGAAGCTCACCTTTACAGCATGGAGAAATAGTTCGCGTAAAGCCAAAGTGATTTTCCACATAGCCGAGCCGGCGAGTACGATTTATACAGCACGAAAAGTTTGACCACTTCGCGAAAACTTGGCAAAAGTATTTTTAGAAGAAGGAATGTAAGTAGAACACAATATTGCATTATTGGAACTACTGCTATTAAGAGAAAATACTACAACTAGTCTCAAACTAATTCAAACAATGCAATTGTCAGTGACCTGAGTGAACTTGTCGATTTCATTACACTGAATTGTTGTGACAAGATATATTCGAAGGCAACCAAAGGGCCCATGAATTATTCTAAAACAAAACGAAAATGGTGGAATAAACATCTTGTTTTCCTTGAGTTAAAATTTCAAAACATTAACTAGAGGCTGCACGCTGACTGTAATCGGGCTGTATTAAAGTGCGTTACATCCGTTTTAGTGTCACGTAAAGTGTTGGGTAGAATATTGTCTCCTGCGCATTCTTTCCTTTTTTGTCCTCGTCCCATTCTTCCCCGCCTCATTCAATATAGACCGGCTCCCAAATAGGATATTTGCATCAACTGGTCACATGACCTTGTCAATAAGAAATATTAGCGCTAGATTAAAATGGATGACCGAAATGGGAAGAGCATTATAATTTAATCGTTTTTGTGCTTGACTGCCGCAAACCTAGACCACGATAGCGCTCGAACTAGAATTAGGGGTGGACCATTAGAAATCCTGGGAGGGGGGGTGGAAAACTTTTTTTTTCAGTGCACACCATATAGGTACAACGCTTAAATGTTCATTAGGTCTAATTTTTATGATTATCGTGAACTGAAGTATGTATCGAACCATTCAAATATATTTCACATAACAAAGAAAATACCTGTTTAACCTCGAGTTTAAATTAAATGAATGTGTAAATGTATATAATAGACCTAGTGATAATACATTTGAGCCATACTGTATATATGCAACTTAAACCACAGCATTAGACTGTTCCCCAGCATATTCTTGCAAATTTGGCATTTTGGAATAATCTTTGTTTGCCTTTGACTTCAATAGGGTTCCATACTGATGACGTTTTCTCGTCCAGTATCCGGAAGAACTCGCTGATTGGTCAATTGGCAAGCTGGATGTTCATACTCTGTCAACGGCGTAACCTAGCAATATAAATTTGTGCTTTAGCTGTTAAATGTGATGAGTCAGTTTGTAACTTTTACAATTTTTACAGCCTCAGTGCAGAAACAACCGCCTCTATTCGGGCCAAAGCCACAAAAGTGCAAACTCTGATAGGCTTTCCATTCATCTTGCTGCAGCATTGAAGCCGATACGGACGACCATGAATTTCATTATGGCATGGCGTATAACATGATATGTATGTAAAAATGACAAATATACGGCCATCTACAAAGTAAATATGTTATGAAACAAGCCCGGTTACAATTTAAAATTGTTTGTATTTGACTATTAGATACTGATTATTGATGACTTGCAAAATCGACCATACAGTGCAACGAGCGCCGAAGGGAAGCCGAGCCCCCCCAGGAAATTTTGAAATCTAGAGCCTCGGAAATGCCATTTTCTTCGTTTTCCAGGGGACTTTCTCGCTAAATCTTTCTTTTTGTCACATTTCCCGAAAAAAGTGGTAGGGCTATAGCCCGACCTGCCTCACGCCCTCCGCGGTCCCTGGTTGTCCATGATGTTTTGCACAAGACATATATGAAAATATTTCCATGTTTCGAAATTACTGGCATAGACTCAGTATTAAACATCTTTGAGAATGTGCACATTGAAGTTTACTCAATGAAACTTGACGTTAAACCTGCTGGCATCAGAGAATAATTTGAGCCTTCAGTAATTAAGGCCAGTTGATATTTCCATGACAACTATGAGTGACTAAACTATGTTTATGAGGGTTGGGGAGGTTGTTTTCATCTGGAAATACCTGAAAATCACTTACAGACTGTGTGGGTAATCTTTAGAACTATCAGTTGGTAAAACTGAATTGCTAGTACTAATGTTTTTCAAAACAAAAATTGAACAATGGATTAGTTCCTTTGCAATAATTATTTTTTTGTGCCTTAGTGCTTGCAGGAATTATTTTTGGGGACATTTAGCCTTGCACGAATTTTTTTTTTGGACTACCAACCCCCCCTCCCAGGATTTCTAATGGTCCACCCCTTAGTAAGGCGGCTCGTGTTAAGTATCGTTAAGTATCCGTTAAGTAAAACACTATCGTCCATATAATAAATAGAGATTACTTCATGGTTGGTGAGCGGGTACGATTGTTATTCACGAGTTGTAAAAATCCCGAACGAACGAACGAGCGAGTGAGTTCTTGATTTTTTATACAATGAGTGAATAAAAATTATACAAGCGAACCAACCATGAAGTAATTTGTTTATTATATAAGTACTGAGATATTCTAACAATTTTAACAATATCTTGGCGTTTAATTGAATACTTTTGTACAATTCAAAGGCAAAGATAATTCGAAAACAATTATGTTCAGATGGTACTTAAATGGTACCAATTGTAGCATTGAAAAATTACAAAAGTGATTGTAGCTGAAATTCAAGTTGTGCTTAAAAAATCACTGAAGAATTTAATCAGAGTTGTGTTTTTCAGTACAAAATAATGCAAACTTAATCTGAATCAAGAATTCTCAATCTTTTGTACCTTTTCGCCGACGGCTTTGCTTCAGACTCTGTACTTAACGTCGGAGATTGATTGAGAATGTTTATAGAAATGTTAATGTGTCCTCCTTCAATCACTGCACCAGAAAATAAAGACATTGCCCGGCTTGTTGTTGTTATCGTTGCCGGTCTTGTAGGCGACCATCTTTGCTATTAGTTGACTGTGCACTAGTGGATGCTTGATCCTCATAATCTCCGTCAGATGGATTAAAACTTTCTACATTACTTGTAGTCAAAGCACTTAAGGTTCGGGACATCTTCATTTGCTGTTCTTGTGATACCATAGCATAATTTGTCACACTTTGTAGGTTTCTATGTCCTGATAGTTGAATTATGTCCGTTGGGGGAATGTTCTTGTTCGTTAAAGCCTGCATCATTGATTTTTAACATTTATTTAGGGCCTAGTCCAGCTTTATCTGCCATCGTCTTCATCAGAGAATTTAGTGTGTTTATTCCGACAGGAGATTTTTAAACCAAAGTTTTGAAAGAGTCCTTTTTGCAGTTATATATGGCAAGATAAAATGGAGTGTCTTCGGTGTTCATTTCTGTCGGCCGTTTCTCTGCATACAGTTTATAGGCAGCAACAGGATATTTTTCACAAATCTCTCGGGTTTTATCCAGTTCGTGTTTTAGTCTGTCTTTCAAAATATTCTAGATATTATTCTCCATTTGGCGTTTCGCGACGTTTTACGTCTCCCCAACACATATCCCTGTGTTCTTTGCAACCTCGAAGACCGAAGTGAACGGTATTGTTGAACCAAACAGTGTTACCATGAGTAAAGCTTCAGCACTACATGTAGTACAATAGTTTGACATGATCTTCGCTTAAGGGGCCGTCGACATATTCGAAATGCCCCGCTTAACGCACAACGGACGTTAAGGTCAGACCCCCTCCCCCCCTCCTCCTTAACGTCCACCCATTGTTTTATGCTTTTTTTAGGTCAGGAAAAACAGTAATGAAATACACGGGAGTTCACTTATAAACAAGGTATAAAACAAGCTTAAAGCTTTAATAGCTGCAACTGTACAGTCAGTCAGTACCTCGAATTCCCGTACGAGCTCATTTCGGATCGACTAAAATACTCATTCGGACACGACTATAAAACTGAGTTTCACTTACCTGGAGGTTTGAGGTATTTCATGATACTTCTAATCAAAATACCTTGCTGAAATTTCCGGGAAATTCAACAGAAATTGCGCTCTAATGTAGATCTAGCTGACTAGAAACGTTTGATTAAAAAGTGTACTTCTATTGATAAAAAAGTGTTTGTTCTAAATGCCCCACACTAACGTCCATGCCCTTACCCCCTCCCCCCTAAACGTCCGTTGTGCGTTAAGCGGGGCATTTCGAATATGTCGACGGCCCCTAAAGCAACCGAAGTATTCGGCTTATTGCCTTTTCCTTTTTGCTTGAGGTCTTTTTGTTTTGACTGTAAAGCTTTACTTTTGACTGTAAAGTCTTTCATGATGCTGAATCCATAATTTTTCTTTTTAAGATATCTTTCAAAGCTTGCAAACATAGAAAGGAGGGAGGTTCGTTCGTATTCCTCGTTGTTTTCTTTCTTTCGGACAGCGAGATAGTCATTGAGTTCTTGTGTAGCTATTTCCTCAACTTTCCTCGTCTCCTTCTTCGACATAAGAAATTATTCAAGCAAACCAACATTCTGCAGGGTTTTTCTTCTTGTATTTTCATTTTACTACCCTTCAATAAATTCTCCCACAGACGATATCTCTACAAATCGTGAAGCCATGTTGTCAGGCAGAGAAAACAACTCATTCAGTTGACAACGGTGCAACTGAGCAGTGAAAAGCGATACGATATTTTTCACGAGCGAACCAAATCGTATCAGCGCTGTGATTGGTCGTACGATAATTTTTCGCTAGTGAAAATCATCGTATAGCCAATCAAAATCCAGATAAGCTAGTAAAGACGAATTTTATTTCTTTGTTGGCAAAAAGAGATATCAGTACTTATATGATAAGAACATTTTTGTAATTTATGAACGAATAGAGACTTTTTGTTGTCCATCAAAGGCAGCCCTGGTGTAACCGAAGTTAGCGTCGTTCTTGTAAACAGTATATTAAATGTTTTCGTCTCGGTTTCGTTCGGCTTGGAAAACGTTCTCTAGTGACTTTTGAATAATATCGTTCTTCTGTTCGGTTATATTTTTAAACACACAACTTCTCCTTCTACAAAATACACGTTCTTATAGTACCGGAGAATCTATTTATGCCGGAAGCATTTTTTTGTAAAGCCATTTTATTAATCAAGACTCTTTACTGTTTCTACTGCAGATATTAGCATTTATATTGTTAGTGCAATTTCCTTTGATCACTGATTCGAGTACATGTTTCCTGTTTCCTCAGCGGTAATCAATGCGCTCCATACTTTATTAAACCGTTTCCCCTCCCACAATGCCCTTGTTTGCTCTGAGGAAGGGCTCGAAACGTCAGCTGCTACTCGCTCTCCACGGCGGTTAACATACCTCAATCGACTTTTATTTGATTATACCAGTTCAATCAAATTTGAACCCGGCGGTTTATGTCTGTCTTACAAGGATCTCCAACTTTTCTCGCAAGCCGAGGAAGCACTGGGAACGAGGATGGTGTCGAACTCTACTGTCTGCGATCAATTTTGCACGCAATGTTGCTATATGTGATTTACGTTGTTTATTCTTTTTTAGGGAGGTAGTCGTTTTGTTATTGTGGGTGGTTTGGTTACAGCTGCCTTGTCTACCCAGTTGCTTGGTCCAACGCCACTACTTCCATTTCTACCACAAAGGTTCGTTAAAATAAATATGGACATTTGATTGAAACAACGACCATCATCGTGTTCGGTGATGTTCACTTTGTTGGTGGTCAAACCATGCCAACGCTCAACAACAGCTAGAACAACAGAGATGTTCAGTGCATGATGTTCATTCATGAAGGCTTGATGGAATTGAAATTCGTATTGAACAACGCCAACATTTTGTTCAGTGATGCTAACTTGGTTGTCGGTCCAATCATGCAACATTAAACAACAGCAAGAACAGCAGAGATGTTCCGAGTGCCTGATGTTCATTAAAGGTTTGATGGCATTCAAATTCGTATTGAACAATATCAACAATGTGTTTGGTGATGTTCACTTGGTTGTCGGTCAAACAATCCAACATTCAACAATAGCTAGTACGATACAGATGTTCAGTGCCAGATGGGCAATGAACGCTTTCAACGCTTGATGCTTGTATTAAACATCGTCCAAAATCCTGGAACATCACTACTGAACAACGATCAACAGGGTCCCTGACATGTTGAATTAGATAATGTTGAACATTGTTCAGTGCTAGTTCACGAATGTTTAAGATAAATTAAACTTCTTCAGAACATCGCAAAATAACGATCAACAGGATGGTCAAACCACTCCAACATGTTGGATTGGACAATGGGGGATATTGGCAAAGACTTTATGTATTGGTCTTTCAACATGTGGTCCTAATTATTGAGAAACATACCAGAACAGGAAAACAAGCAAAATAAATTGATATCCTGGCTAAAAAGATATTTGTGTTGCTCTCGGTCGGGTCCTATCGCGACAACGATTTCGTTTGTAGAAAAAAGTGCTACACATAGTAGATGTACAATGAGCGCGCTGGCTGGTGTACGCTCTAACGGACGAAAGTGAAGTAGGTGAAGCATGTTTTTCAGGGTTTTTTCAACCAGCACGCGACAGGTTTTTCAGGGCTGCATTTCCTCGCAGCATACTCATACGAGGTTTTGTTTGTATTTCTTCTCTGCTGATAGTGTTTGCTCTTCACTTATGCATATATATGTTGTATGCTTCTTAAATCTTTTCTCAGGAAGCTGTGGCTGGCGGTGATCTCCTTGATATTGAATGCGACTGCTTCAGCAGCGATATATACCACATTACTACCTGACATGATCAAAACGGCTAGGTGAATACTATAGCAAAAGGCGGTTTGCGTGATGGCGCAGTATACAGCTACCAGAATTATGACAACACAATTACCTTATTGTTTTGTAGTTGTAGTTAATAAATGATTCGCATAAAGATTCTGGAAGTTGTATCGGACGTCATTATGCAAATCGCCTATGTGACAGTACCAGGGGCTGAGTTCTCACATGTGTGGGGAGTGAGTTCTCACTGGTATGAGAGGAGGCGAAGTGTGAGAGAAAATGTTTTTTTCAGTGGCGTGGCCTAAGACGAAGATTACATATTAATTTATTTACGATAGGGAGGTATTTGGAACTATAATACCTCCACTGTAGCATCTGGACACAGGAACAGGCATTCAAAGCAACGCCGATTTGAAAAGTTGAATATTAAAACTAACAGAACAACGTAGAAAACGCTGGCGCATCAGAAGTGAATGGAAGGACGAATGTTTGAAAGCCTCAGCTTTAAAATGAGATGTTTCTCAAGTTTTTGTTTGCTGTAGAAGTAAAGGACGACACGAGTTGACTTGTCTCTGGACTCCGAACTAAGTGCGAACGACCGCGCTCACTGTTCTGAATTTAAAGCAAAGGCGATTTGAAAAGTGAACATTAAAACTAACAGAACAACGTAGAAAACGCTGGCGCATCAGAAGTGAATGGAAAGACGAATTTTTGAAATCCTCAGCTTTAAAACGAAATGTTTCTCGAGTTGTTTTTCCTCTAGAAGTGAAACTAGTAAAGAACGAAACGAGTTGAATTGTCTCTGGACGGTGACTTTGAGTTCGCGCTATTTTAATATTCTTTAACCAGAGAATGAGGGGGCGGAGCTTAGAATGATGCAAGGCCTCTCCATTTTCCCAAGGAAATGAGAGAGGCGGGGCTTAGCGTGTTCAACTTCGAATACTAATGATTCAATTCCGAATAATGATGAGTTACAGTTCATCAGAAATAAATATTAATGAGCGATATGCTCATTATCAAACTACCCAGAAAAGTTTCCAACTGTTTGTAGATGCCTTGACGTTTAGTTTTTCAACTCAGAACTCAATATTAACCATAAGAAAGCATTTCCCGCTTACAACAGAAACATTTATATTCAATATTGAAGTTAGAAAGACGGTAAAAGATTGAGATTGAAAGTCTCCCAAACAAAATTGCGTAAAATGTATCAGAACTTTAAGGATGATTTCCAACAACTAATGTGTACCGTGGAAAGTAACCGAAAGTAGTATTGAGTAAATAAACATGTCAACAGTAATAAGCAGCTTACAACAGGTCGAATTCGCAAATGGTCGAGAATAAAACAGAAAATTCCAAGCTGAACTTGGCGGTTTTTTACCATTTTCTTTGTTATTTTTCAGTCGAAATTCGAACTTGCCGCGGGTAGACAGTGTCGGCACTGAGCGCTAATTAGATTGGCACCTCAAAGTGTCCAGCCATTCTGTCCTATGAAACAACGGCGTTCACTGTATTATAATAGGCTTCAGTTGGCTTTGTAGGCGGGAAACTTTGACTGTTATTTTTTCAAATATTAAGCCGATATTTTATGTAAAACTAAGTGCTTTGTAAATCTATTTACAGAAAAGAAGGCATGTCGGATGATCCCTCAACTGACGGCGTTATCGCCGCAGTTTTCACAGCAACGGTGAATGTTGAGTAAGTTGATCTAGTATTAGGGGATAATACATGACCGCGCAGAGATCGTTAATTAAAATATAACAAGAGGCTGTACCAGCCTTATCTCGGGCCATATGGAATTTCAACAAGGAATAGTTGGTACAACTTTGCAGTTTCGATTAAAAAAGTATTTTACACTTGCATTTTTTAGCCTTTAATTTGAGAGAATAATAAATCATTTTAGATTATTTTTACAAGTGTTACATATATAAATTATTTTGAAAAAGAATTGTGATTCTTTGTCTCCAGAGAAGCCATATAATAAGAATATTATATTACTCATGTAAAAAGAATCCTATTTTAGAGTTCCTGTGATGAGAACTGCCATGGTAAGCGGGGGATGTATGGTTTTTTGGTTGTACCTATCCTGGTTTCCACCTCTATTCACCGGTCATTCGAGATATGGGCTGATCCGCAATGAAATACACTGACTGTAGAAACAATAATTAACAATTATTCACCGAAGTGGAGGTGAATAGTGCTGGATATTTACCGAGCCGCTTTTAGTATATACCACACTCCAGATGAATAGCCAGCACCAAATAGTTATTTTATTTTCTATCAAATGGACAAAAACTCGCGCGAGATGATCGCCGCTTTGCTCGGAGGTGAATATGAAATCTTATTACATGGCAGCTCCGTGAGCGGGCAATATGACTCTGAATGCTGCAATCTGATTGGTTGCTCAGCGGGCAAGATTTTTCCATCTTGCCCGCTCAGGATTTTACAAAACCGCTCACAATTCTTCGTAAACAAATAGCGATAGAACCCATACATTTTGAAAGAAACTAAACAATTTGTGACATGAAGGCAAATACTAATTTAAAAATCGTTCTGCCTTTTCGTTTACAGCTAAAATTCACCTTTTTAGAGGGATTAATGCAGTTTTTTCTGGCTCTTGCAAGTTCGATGAAAACAACTGCAGCAAAAGCGACTGAATTGAACGAAGCTGGACTTACGGAGATAAACAACTATAGCGAAGCTGAAATGGCCGTGACTTCAAAAACACAAAGAAAGGTTCGGCTACCTCACAACACTACTACAATCGTGGTACAAAGAAATAAAATTACTACGGAAACGAGTAAGCTTAGCACACAGTTTCATCAAAGAAAGCAGGTTTTATATTGTATGAGCTAAGAAATTCAGCATTTACATTTGGTAAATGGCTTACAAATTAAGAGTATTTACTAGATTAATACTTACAAGTTTGTTTGTATTCTTCTACAGCTCTATTTGTCAAGTTTTGCAGTGTGCTTATCTGAGTTATCGCCACTCGAGTGATTTCAACGCCGGTTTTCAACTTTCAAATCTTCCACAAATATGCACATTTTTGTCTCTAGTTAATGCATTTGGCCTTCCTGATGAAGTTGTCATTGAAACTCAGTACATCTGAAGTAAAGTACAGGTCAGTTTTCATCCATAAAAACGCATTTTTTTACGTCGGAAAACAAACTGTTTTGAACGCCACAAGGTTGAACTTCAAGTGAAAGGTCGTCGAGACTCAGTCTAATTTTAGATTGATTTCTATTCGCTCTTCAGTTTACCACGCAATGGGTTCCTGGCGCGTGTGTCAAAGTGTGATTTTATTCATTTGTGCCATATAATAAAAACCTTATTGACCAAGCTTGTTCGGTCAAGATGGGGGGATATTGGCCTCGTTCATTTTTTGCGTTTTTATTGACCTCGACTCCGTCTCGGTCCATAAAAACGCAAAAAATGAACTCGACCAATATCCCCCCATCTTGACCTCACGCTTGGTCAATAACCTCTACATATTCACTGTTTGAGTACAGCCAATCAGAGCGCGCGAAAAGTGATATTCACTGGTGTGGTATATACTAATATGGATTATTCTAGCTGTTGCAAGAGGAATAACGGGCTGGATGATATATAGTTGTTTATGTAAAATGTTCAACAAATTCTGTTATATTAATTGTACATTTTAGAGTATAATATTTAGCTACAGCCTGAACAATAATACCATCACGCCAAGTACCTTATCTTGACATGCATGTTATTAATATATTGTAACCAGGACTGAACAGTATTACTTTCATTCTGGATGAGATAGGATGTATTGCTAAGCAAATATTAGCTTTTATGCATTTTTTTTAAAGTAAAAATATATTATCCTAGAGAAAATATGACTGAGTTTGTACTCTTTCTCGTCATATTTATTTATTAACACTGTATTAATTGTATTACTATATCTACGCTGTTTTCACAAAAGGAGCCCTAGAACCTAAGACCCCCTTTTGTGAAAACATGGTAGATCTTGTGTGCCTTTAGCTTTAAAAGCCAGTAACTCGTGTTTTTGCCGTTTCCTTGAAGCGGCAAATGACAGTTTAAGACTTTTCTGGCCTTTCTATCCCATAATTTACTTGTGTTAGATCTATCCCATAATTTCTTTATTTGAGAGCTAGAGGTTAGGGTTAGGTTAGAAAAAGGCCATTTTCTGGTATTTTTACTGAAAATACAGCAACATTCCATGAATTAAACGTCATCTACAGGAAGAGAACGTCGTATTGCCGTGTAGTGCATCGAAATCCATTAAAAGCTCGAGACATGGCGCCACTTTGAAATTTAGGTTACACAAGTCAATTAATGCGTACTTGTTGGCTTTAAAAGTCAGTAAACTCACTTTTCAACGTTTTCATCCAAAACATGCACTTTTTTTTCTCAGACCTAGTGGAAAATGTACATCTTTCACTAAGCAAATCGTTGCGCCATACGTCAGGCAAAGTTGGGTTTTCGCGAAAATTTTTGAACTACTCTTCCCCACCCCACACCACCCCCATAAAATACCTAGAGATCAATTATTGGACAGAAAGGCCAGAAAAGTCGTAAACTGTCATTTGCGCTTTCAAGAAAACGGCAGAAACACGAGTTACTGGCTTTTAAAGCTAAAGGCACACAAGATCTACGCTGTTTTCACAAAAGGAGCCCTAGCCCCTTTTGTGAAAACATGGTAGATATATATATGACACCGTATATATTTTGAATAACTTGACAAAATGGAATAGTTTGTATATGTGTATGTATTTGTTCATGTCCTCCGACCTAGTAATTTAATTTCAATTCCATGTAAACTGGCTCCTGGCATTTTTATTTTCTCAGTTCTGTTGTCGTTGTTGTAATCCACCAACACCAACATCAAACGGTTTTAATCCCAAGCAAGAGAATCTGGCTGTTAACCTAAACGTATCAGCACTTATCATTGAATCAAAAAGGCCTGTTCAATGTCATTAGACAGCATTATTTTGCAGTGATTCTTTTTATGATTCAGATTTTTGAAGAGAACTACTCGGGTATGTGAAATGATTGGAGATACTGTAGTATGGAATTTACATTTTCCTCTGGTTCACTTTGGCTTGTAGTTACACTTCAGGCTTTTTCGACGTGATTTTAGAAACAAATTATTTCTCATTTTTTTTTAATATCTCCTGATTTCTCTCATCTCCGTCCGAACCGGAGGTGTTTGCATGCTGACGCGTAATGACCGTAGTATATTTATGTTTATACCTAAATGTTCAAATTTCTAACTATGTGTTTTGCTAAGTCTCATTGTCTGTGGAACATTTTTACGGATATGTTTTCTAACTCGCCTCACTTTCTGCTTTTTCCTAAAATTCCTGTTTCACAGGAATTCTACTATGACAATGAGTGTTTGCAGCACGTCTCAGTGACTGTGTGATTATTATTGTACGCATACATGACTGGTTCTTCGGGCATGTCTGCATTCTTCCAGAGATTGACGAATATAATCATGATCAGAAGGATAACACTGGATATAAATAGACTTGGTAAAAAAGTACACTGACTATCGCAAAAAAATCGACAAACAAATACAGATATAACACGCAATGATTTCAACCTCACCGTACCTTCATGACCAAGACACTGTTCAGTATCACTTTCCCTTTCAGCTTTGCTCTTGTGTTGAAGTTGAGTTTGGCTATGTTAAAGACTTCTTATTCAGTTATTGTGCAGTATATATATTTGAGTATAATTCTGGTATTGCTGGCTTGCAACCAATCCACAGAGATTCAAATAACAAAGCCTTTGCGGAAGAGAACCTAACGAGGAATATTTTGTCCTCCTAGAAAAACACAACATCTTGCCATTTCTATCGAAGAAGCCTTTGGTTTCAGCAGCAAATCAACACGCTAAATGTGGATTAGCCGGGCCTGGCTTTGATCAGCCCCTATCATAATTTGGTTGTTTCAGGTCGTCGTGTCGTATATAAAATATCTGGCCCTCTGGGTAAAAAACGCGGTCCTTCGGCTCCGACAAGAGAGCCAGTTGAAATATCCTGAGCCTGTTGGAAGGCTTTCCCACAGTGAAGTTAAATAAAACATTAATTGTATTACTATATCTACGCTGTTTTCACAAAAGGAGCCCTAGAACCTAAGACCCCCTTTTGTGAAAACATGGTAGATCTTGTGTGCCTTTAGCTTTAAAAGCCAGTAACTCGTGTTTTTGCCGTTTTCTTGAAGCGGCAAATGACAGTTTCAGACTTTTCTGGCCTTTCTATCCCATAATTTACTTGTGTTAGATCGCATAAAAAACGCGGTCCTTCGGCTCCGACAAGAGAGCCAGTTGAAATATCCTGAGCCTGTTGGAAGGCTTTCCCACGAGTGAAGTTAAATAAAACATTAAACTGCTTTACATTTGTGAGATGGGACTCGCCGTCTTGATTTTACTGTATTAAGTTATGTAAATACATTAACCTGGCGATTGTTCACGTGACCAGCACAGTGCAATCTGATTGGTGGTGAACTTGAAAGAAGGTGCAATCTGATTGGTTGCCGGCGCCAAACAGCGACACAAAAAATAAAAATAATAAACACTTACCCGAGTAATTACTTTATCCAAGTGGCATTAAATATTTTGCAGCTAGCCGGGTAGCTCATAATGCCGTTGGTCTCAGTAGTAATATGTAAATATTCAAACATGATGGTTCTCATTGTTATATTTAACAAATAAAGATGCCTCAGCCATGTTTTATGTACTGTTTAAAACACGAACAGCAGTGTTTTATCAAGTTTAAAAATTCGAGGGCGAAGCCCGAGAATTTTTAGACTTGATAAAACACGTGCTGTGAGTGTTTTAAACGGCTTCAAGAATGCAATGAAAGAAAGACGCACATCTCAAGGGAATGGTTACTTAATGAACCATTGAACCTTTGTATTCACAACGCCATGCAAAATATTCGAGTAATCACCGCCTGCAATTACGAACATCTCAAGGGAATGACATGAAAAAATTACCATACTATGTTGTTTGAAGCGGTGTTTCGCAATGCAAGAAGAATCTACACTTGAAGGATTTAGTGTCGTGGTTTACCTCGATAAAGTTCAAGACATGGAAAGCGATGTGACTGACATGACGGCAGACACTAAATTTTTGACTCCGGCACAAAATATGTAAGTTTAATGTACGTTTTTATAATTTTACGGCTTTTAGTTTGGTTTAATAATTGGAACTAAACAGTGGCTCGGTAAACAAGTAATGGTATCTGATAACTTCATTTTAATAATATTATCTGTGTATCTCGGTAGTCTGCTGATATTAGTAAATTTAGTGCAAAATTTATTATCTAGGTACCTTATGTTCCGTGTACTTTTTGCTATCTTTGGGTCTTTATCAGTGAATTCTTAATTAGGATGAAACTTTATATAAAATTTCATGTTCATTAATATTCTTTATATAAAACGTTCATCCTAATTAACAATTCAGTGAGAAAGCTGAAACATCAATAGCAATTCCATTGTCTCAATCATTAACCCCGTTTCCCTCTGGGACAGAATTCAAATCCCTCCGCGGGCCTTTTAGAATGATGAGATTTTATCAGGTATAAAGGGGCATGCACGTGACTGATTTGCTTCATCTGATTGGACAAAATGCTCATTAATTATTCATGAGTTTTTGAAACTATCATAAAACACGATGGGCATTTGAGAACATGAGAGAAATGTTAAAGCACAAGCCGAAGGCGCGTGCTTTCAACATTTTTCGAGTGTTCTCAAATGACCAGAGTGTTTTATGATAGTATAAAACATGGATTTAAGGCTTATCTGTTTGATAATATAGATTTACGCGCGCGATGAAAGGAAACCGCCAGTTGAAAACAATAAAACACGGCAAACCATGTTATATACTCTGATAAAACATGGCTTTTTAGCCAATCATAGCGCGGGTACTATCGTATCTATTATAAAACAAAATAATTCACGCTCGAGGTCTTGAAATAAGTCGCTTCCCAAAACAAAGAAAATGATCGGCGAGAGAATTTAGTATCGGCTTCGTACTCTAAACTGTCTTAAGCGACCTCAAAATGGTATACTAAAACGTTTGAAGTTGAGAAAAGCATGCAATGGCCACATTCTAATAGTGTTTCCCATTGACAGTTTGATATAAAAAATGATTGAATTTAAAATAAATGTGTTTTTTTCTAGCAGCCTGGTGTATTAAACGAGTGGAATGTGACAACACAACAACAAGACATTACTCTCCCAAGAACTCGACGACAACGTTAATACGCCTGTTTTATGCTGAAACCTGAAAAATGAATGGTGAAGAATACAATGGGGTTTCTCTGGTTTCTTGAAGAAATTCGTTTGATAGGTTCCTGAATATTCCTGTTCCATCGGGTATTTTCAACACAATGTGCAGATTAACCTCCCCTGTTATGACCAGAAATTGTAAAAAGAAAGGACTTTGTTTCCTGGAACAGTTACGTGACCAGATGACAATTTTACAGCCGGCTCTATCTTTCACTTTTATCGATTGACATGTTCTATTCTTAGCGGGTTGCTTCATCCAATAAGAAACGAGCCTTCAGGTAGTCAATGTCAAGCTGTCACCGCAATTGAACCAGTCAGCGACGAAAAATGTTGTAAACAAGTCAAGTACATTAAAATATGGTTGTCGCTGTCGTCAGTTTGCTTTTAGATTTTTACGCGGGTGAACTCTTGGCAACTTGATTTCCTTCGTTTACATTGAAGTTATATTATATAAAACTCGCTTTCAGCTCGAGTTTGTAAATTCCATAAAGATCGGACTCGAATTCTTTATCGCACTTTCAAATGTCTAGATGTAGAGAGTCGTGTTTTCAGTTATTTTGGCAATACGTCTTATTTTGGCCTAGAAAATCGAAGCCAAAGTTTATGTAAATCAGGACGAAATCTGTATCAGATTTAAAGATCACTTATCGGTCGATGATTTCCTTTGTTTTGCTTCATGCATTATTAATGAGTTTGATAATTGTTATATAATGCATTTCGTGTAATAAATAGTACTGATCACAACGCAGAACTAACTCTAACTACTCGGTACTCTCTCCCGAGTCTCATTTACGTTATCATCCCGTTTTTTGGTAAATGCATTGCTTGATGAGGGAATTCTACGTTAAATTTTACGCGAAAAACATCGCACGAATCACGAGGCGATGCGTGCGATATCGGTTTTTCAAGTTAAATTTAACGTGAAAAATGATTACAGATGTAATCTGGGGAAAATGAATATTTTTTTAATCCCATAGCAGTTACGAAAATAGTAAAACTATATAATCAGTTTGAATCTTGCTGAAATTCCCGCGCGCGCCAGGAACCCATTGCGCGGTAAACTGAGGGGTGAATAAGAATCAAGCTGAAATTAGACTGAAACTCACACGAGGTTCAACTTCAACTCACAACATTTGGTTTTCCGACATCGAAACTGTTTTTATTTTTGTGCATGAAAATACCTGCATTTTAGTTAGGTACACTTAATTTCAATCTAATCTTTACCAAGGAAGCGGCGAAATTGCATTAACCGGAGACAAAATTGTTAATGTTTGTGAAAGGCTTAGAAAACCGGCGGCCTGTTGAATCCTAATGGCGGATGCCGCGATAAGTGAAAATGTAAATCCTGACAAAAAGAGCTCTGCAAGTATACGAACAAACTTGTAAGTATTTTAAAAGTGTTCCTTGTTTTATAAGCAAATTTGCATGCTGAATTTCCCAGTCTCACAATAAATAAGCTGTTTTTATACTGTTGAATGTGGTGTTCAGTTCACTCGTTTCCAAAAATTTCCTTGTACTTGTAGTTGCACCACGATTTTAGTAGCGTTTTGTTGCCGTGTTCTTTGAAAGTAGTCATTTATCAGCAAATCAATAAAGCCCCAGCTTTTCCGTTCAAAATCACACATTTTTGCTGCATAGTTCAGTTGTTGTTGTCGATTCTTCGTGAAAATCAGGCGGAAAAGAAGAGAGAATTTTCACGTTCTTTGACTACTGTGAATTTTGTGAATATCTTGGTTTGGAAGTTTAACATGATTTTGTCTCTGTTCGCGATAATAAAAATAAACACCGTACGGGTTTCATGTACATCGGTGAATACAGCTTTTCACCGTTGAATTCCCGCCACAAAATATCCAATCCTTCGTTGGCCAATCAGCGCGCGTGCTATGGGATTCTATTTCTAAACAACAAATATCGTTCGTTTCGGCTCGTTTGATTAACCATATCCCAGAGTAAGAATAGAGATGGCAAAGTCTCTGGGAATAACTGATTCAGGCACATTTTGTAGTGTGAGCTACAAACTCGTGCTGACATGTGGTGTTCAGTATAAATTTAGTGTTTAAGTGGCTATAAATGTTCGATATAAGCAATTTCTTATGATCAATCTGTGTATTCTTATTCTGGAATACAGTCAATCGAACGTACCTCGTTTTGCTTTATGTTAGCTAGCTGGCGGGTCCACTGGGTGGTTTGTTTCAGGCAACACTGCGGTGCGCGGTCAAGCTAAAGGGACTGGAACGAGCTGAAAGCGGGAATGGAGAGCGGGAGGTTTCCCAATCCGGTCATTTTCAATTGAATCTCTGGGGGTTAATTGACAGGCAATAATTCAGTTACTTTCTGTTGTTTTTAATTCTAGAGTGTTTGCTGGTGCTTTCATTGGAGGAATACTCGTCGATAGTTTTGGATTTCCAATGACGTCATCTGTAAGGTTTATCGAAATAGGATGGACTGGTTGAATAAATGGCATCCAATATAAATATGTATTATCCTGGAGACTTTAGCCTCGTGGTCACGTTGCCACACAAGAGTTTTCATATAAATGCGAGACTAAAGATTCCTAAACAATAGTTATAAAAATTCGATGCCATTTATGTAATGGTTCTATCTCGAACTAGTTTGGGAATTGTCATCGCTTTTCAGATGGATTGATGCACCTCGCGCACAAGTGCGATGGTTAAAATCAAAGGATATTTGTATGCATGTATTACAAACTGTGTAGAAACATACGGTATTCAAGGAAATATTGGGTGTCCTATCTCAATCAAGCAGGGAGGATCGACAATGCAGCGAATTGCGTGTGAGCCCAAATATTTTATCATTATTGTTTCTACACCAAGTAAGTATAGCTTAATAGTAAAATATTTCTTGATTTGTGTGTGCGTCTAGGAGTTATAAAGGTTTCTTTTCGCATATTTTAATGACGTAATGTTAAACAGGGAATTTACCGTCGATCATTTCCTTCGATCTCGTTGTGAATGAAACTTTTGATTTAGACAACATATTTGGTAAAATGATTTATATAAGCTTCAAATACAATATAGGTGTTTATAAAAGGTACAAGTTATTTATCTCTATCAGATAAATATCATTCAATATATGGTTTAGTATAATTTCATCAGTAAATATTTGGAACGATTATAGTCTGACTGGCGACTCTTTAAGTTTTACAACAGCGCGTGACAGGTTAGTTTGTGACAAACATTTGCATAATCGCGAGAAATACCGAAAACACTCCAAATGTACACTATAATTCAAGTTGAAGCAGTAATTAAGTAGTCTTACATTTGGAGGCCGTGTTACAAAGAGAAGAAATGCAGCGAAAGTGCGAAATTCAACCAACAGTGTTTTGATGATTTTTCGCTAGTTGTAGAGGCTTTGCAAACCAACCTTAGCAAGTATGTTGGTATCATTGTCCTTAAAATTTCTGAACATTTGGTTACCATGGAAACCGATCTTAATAGTTTTTTCAGTGACAACGGGATGGTTAGAACGAATTAATTTTTGTAGTACCATATCAAAATCATTGCAATCATTGCGATTTTATTTGAGAGAGATAACAACTTTAGTCGCATTACAAGTTTATACTGTGGCTTACCTGTTGAAACCGGAACTATACGAAGAAGAATTCTATGCTTTCGTTTTGACCGCTCCAAAATCTCTCCTACTGCAGCTCCCGCCATTACAAAGGTCACACAAGAAAAAAATGGCACGAAATGGAACTTTAACAGCGATTTGTGGCACTCTAAACTCGAGAAACATCGATGCTCTATACATCAAACACTGGACATTTATTCCCATTTCTGAATCCAGCAGTAGAAAGTAAGTTCAGACATGCGTATTCAAGCTAAACCCAGTTTTTCTCTGCTTGGTCGTCCATAAACGAGTAACGCCTTGTAAAAAATCAATTTACTCGCGAAAGCAAATTCATTTTTTTTACAGTTGAAATCGTAACATAATCACTCCAAACAGTTACCAGTTGCAGAATAGATGTTACTTAACTTTGATTTGAAGGTAGAATTTTTTTATAAATCATTTATTTGTTTTAGAAGGCAAAATAGCTCCCAAAACCATGTACTGTATTTTGAGTGAGATCTACATCTACATGTTATTAAGTCGGTAATAAACCATATGGTTATCACACCAACTGTACAGTATATGTATCTATATATAAAAATAATAATAATAAAATAAGTGATAAAATAATAAATAAATGATAAAAACAACCGAGAAAACAAGTCGAGTGAACGCAATAAAAGCACGAAACAGCACCAACTAAACAGTACCAAATAGCACGTATTAAAGCAATGATTTTGCACTATTCAGCCAGTTAGCCGTCCCACGCCTTCACCGCTTGCACTCTATAATAAATCTAGTAATGATTAATTAATTAAGTAATTAAGAAGCTCGGACTTAAAAGTAATTAATGAGTTAATCTCAACAATATCAGCAGGTAAGTTATTCCAAAGTCTAATAGTCCTTGGGAAAAAAAGAATAAAAATAAGTATCCTCCTTAGTGGCCTTATCTTGTCTATATCTGCAATTATGGCTTCCCCGAGTTCTGAGTTCAGTATGTGGGCGGAGATAAGTGTTTACATCAATGTCAATTAGCCCACGACTCAACTTGTACAGGAGGGTTAACCGAGTCATTGTTCTCCTTAACTCCAGGCTTTACCAACCTAAATCGTTGAGCATATCAGTGACACTAGCTGTAGGATGGTAATTTTGGGTAAAGAAACGCGCCGCCTTCCTCTGGATCCTCTCAAGGGCAGCAATGTCTTTTTTAAAGTGAGGGTCCCAAGCAGCACACGCATACTCCAGTTTGGGACGGACTATAGCCGTGTATGCAGTTTCCTTTACATGCTTTGGACAATTCCAGAGATTCCTCCTTATCATACCAAGAACCTTGCTCGCTTTACCAGAGATAGATGTAACATGCTGGAACCATTTCAAATCGTAGTTCAGAATGACTCCCAGGTACGAAATAGATCGAACCTGCTCTAGTTCGACCCCGCAGAAGACATATTTCTTTTGTGGTAGTAACTTCTTGGTGGAGATGACTGGGCCGATACCGGAAGTGAGTCACATGATTTCGATATGTAGGCTTTTGTACCCAATGACTTTGATATGATGTATCTAGGACTGAATATGTTTCTACTCAGAATAGTTTTCCACCTATCAAATTAGCTGAGATAATAAAGGAAGTCCGTTGCTATGGTACAGGTTCCCACGGTCACGTGATTCGAGGACAACCATTCCGGGTAGAATAAGTTGTGGATTGGTCTTATTGTCTGATTATATTTTCAACGGTTCTATGTACACCATTTCGGGGAAAAAGGAACTTATTACAGTGTTCCTTTAACATGGATTGCTATGGCAACCAAATACTTAAAATCATTTCCGGCATAAAGCTACATCCCACTACCGAATTTGGTTGTTCTAGCTTTAGAAATTACCGAGTACCGAATAAGAGTCATATTTAACACCTAATTATCATATATATGCCAGAACCTTATCACACTTGATAAATAAGTGGAAATGGGCAAAACTGTTTATTTTATCAGCCACCGCTTTCATGCAGTTCAGTCAAAGGGCAAGTTTTCTGGAAACTACGATCTTGTTTTCTGAATTATAGCCATCCGCGTTGAATGAAAGAAAAAGGTATATCAAGAGATAAATGAATTCAGTTGATGTACACACACACGGACGGCGACGAGAGAAGAGCATTCTAGTTTCATTCAAAGGAGCCGGTTGTTGTCACTTGCTTTCCTATAAAGAACCACGAGGAAAATAGCACAGGTTCCCAAATTTGTTGGACAAGGTCTTGTTGTGTTAGTTTATTGCCCTAAGTTAACGTTTGTCCTTGTGGAAGTTTGTGATTCTTGAGGAACAAATAAACTCACTCAACCCGAATCTCGTAAAATAAACTTATGTTTTTTTTAAAGAAAGCTTCACGTTAAGCCATACTTATTAGTTGCTTCTTTGATGGGTGTTGGAAAAGTATATTCTTTCATGCTATTTATTTTTTTGTGCATGGGAAACATCGGTAAATATGCGAGCGGCCATTTTGGTAAATGCCTTGTTTGTTATATTCACCTACAATCGCTCTTCAGGTGAATAATATAGCGACATATGGCGTAATTATCGATCAATCGATCGATCTCGGTCCATTCTTGGGCCGAGTTGTTTAATCTGTGTCTCCGACCTGCAAGACACCTGCCTGCATATGTCACTACTTTCAGTATTCTGATGACACCTATCTATACGCACTGGCGCCCCCTCCCCCCACACCGAGTGACAAAACAAGTCGTAGAACTAAACTCCACTCTAAATGCCGAAATGCATTTCAATCCTGGTCAACAGACTTCTACCTGGCTCTGAACCAAGTAAAGTAAAACAAAACTATGCTATTCTGTACCATTCAGATGGCGCGTGTTCATTCGTTAAGCAACTACGCCCCTGAACTCAAACTTCAGGGAAGACCCTGGAGCGAGTAAAGTAGACCAAACTGCTTGCTATCTGATCTACACGAATACCTGAAATGGGACGAGCATGTGAAATAACTCGCGCAATCATGCTATGGTATACATAGACTACAACGGAAAGTAAATAACTTCGCAGAAATTAAAGTTAGGAAACATCTTGTTGAGTTCTTAGTTCTTTCCAAAATTGATTATTTTAACACTTTTTTATATCCGCTGCCCGAATTCCTTATGAAGCACCTCTAGCGCTTGCAGCAGCAAGTTATAAATCTGGACGATTTGGTAGAGATGTTACAGATATTTCAAAGATACGTTGGTTACCAATTAAAGACATAAGGGATTGGAACTTACTCAAGTTAGCCTTTAAATCACTGTATTATAATACATGGCCGTCTTATTTAAATCTTAGCCAGGTTTCTCATTATCGTACGCTTCGCTCTAGCCCTGCAACCTTACAGGACTCCGCCGCCTCGCTTTTTAATAGCCTGCCTGCTAACCTAAGACAATGTGACGACTTTAAGTCGTATCGCAGGCTTACTAAGTCATACCTAAAAGACCGGGTAGTTGTATACTGAGCTTAGCCAATTAAATGTATTAATTATTAGCAAATTATATTTCCTATCTTCTGTAGCAATTACTATAATTAGTGTATTTTTATAAGTACTTTTAGTAGTAGCATATCACTTAATGTAATTATTGTAATATATTTCATTACGCATTTAACAGGTGAAGAGCCACCTCGTGCCGGAATATACTATTAATAAACCATTATTATTGTTATTATTATTATTGTTATTATTATTATTATTATTATTAATAATAATAATAATAATAATAATAATAAGAGCATGGGAATCTCTATATTCACTGATGAAATTTTACTAAGATAATGGCATCACACATTAGCATATTTGAAATATAAACCTTTATAACTCGGACGCAACACAACAATTAAGAAATATTTTACTATTCAACAATTTACTTGATGTAGAATCGATTTTAATGATAAAATATTTGGGCTCTTACGCACTTTAACTGTTTGTAGCCAATTAACAGCCACCAATCGAACATTGACTCTATACATGCACAACGTAACACCATAACATAGCCCCTTTAACTATGTGTAGCCAATTAACTGCCATCAATCGAACATTGACTCCATACATGTACAACACCATGACATAGCCCCTTTAACTGTGTGTAGCCAATTAACAGCCACCAATCGAACATTGACTCCATACATGTACGACACCATGACATAGCCCATTTAACTGTGTGTAGCCAATTAACAGCCACCAATCGAACAGTGACGCAATACCATAACATAGCCCCTTTAAATAAATTAAGGAAGTTTAGCGTCAGAGAGCATGCGATGTGAGCTGAAATCACTGATTTAAAACTTATTTTCTTCAAGTGCTTTAAAAAAAGTTAAAGCTTTAAAATACGTTGTCATGCGATTATTAATATATATATATATATATTTTTTCTACAGGTACTTGGGCTTGTTGGACTTTTCCAGGTAAATGGATATGTTGCTATGCTACACTGGATTCGACTCTGTTTTGTAAATTAAACAATTGAATACAATAGCCCACTTCCGCGATATGCTTTACTTGTCACGCACAAAGGTACTAAATTAAATTTATTCTTTTCACAGTGAAAATAATTAATTTAATTTAGCACGGTGCCTCGTATTGAAACCTTTTGTGCGTGACAAGTAAAGTATATCGCGGAAGTGGGCTATTCAAATTCCATGTTCTCTTGCTAAATCGGCTACGCATGCGTGCTTGTCTCTAACATTTGAGCTTATCGTACTTGAGGCTGCGTTTATTTTGACCAGTGGAAACCAGGTTACTGTTACTCTTTCTGCTTTTGGAATCAATATTTACTTTTCGTCAGTTTTATGTATATGTTTAGTTATTATTGATGGTGTAATTTGCAATTGTTATTTTTCAGGCACTTCCTCTTACAATTTTTATAATATGGGATAGGTAAGTACATGTGAGTTGTGTAGAATTAACTTAGTTCATGCAAACAGAAGGCAAAACTGATGAAATTGAAAAAAAACATCACTAGTGTCACATGCACCTTTCCAAATCGAATATCTTAATTTTTTGGTTTGTATGTGACGTCATAAAAATCACAGATCTAAACTATAAGGCCTACAAATGTGTTCTTTGTTTTGTTATTCTAGGTATCAATGTTAAACGTATAGACAGAGAACTTATACTTAGACTTTAGCTTTATTTGCAGATTTCTAAAAGTTACAAATGATTTTTTTAAAGATGACTATAAATGTAAAAAAGAAAAGAAATTATAAGTGTAGTTAACTTTAGAGGAAGAAATTGAGATTGTGCACACTGGTTAAAGTAGCACAGAGCTTTCAGGTTAACCACTGTCTATCCTAAAATTAACAAGTACAGTTCATGCGATAATATACATATATATAAGTACATATATCAAATAAAGTTATTTAGCACAACATATTTAACTTACCTATACATGGACGGCCAGAAAAAAATAGAAACATAGAAACAAAAGCTCTAGTTAAGGAAGATTATATTTGATTGTCAAGGAGGTATTGTTTATAAAAGCAACCTCGTGTCCAGGTCACGTGATACAAAACCATAGGTATCCCAATCCGGAGCGAGCAAGATGCGATTAATGGTATTTGCATGAGGCGTACGATACAGTGAAAACAGGTATACTAAACGGCTCGAAATGAAGTTTACTTGGATAAAGGTACCGTGGAGGCCGAGGGGAATCACAATAGTACTAGTATGTATCTAAGCTAAATCAGAACTCAAAAAGCCGTTAATTTTCCGTTAGCGTTGAAGCGAAGCGACCTATATCACTTGTTGAGGTTTAGCGGCTTTCACTGATATAACGTACCTGAAAACTACCCATCAATACACTTTATCTATTGCTCTACCTACAGAATGTGATTAAGGTTATTTAAAATCGTTTTATTGAAAACATTTGACAAAATTAAACAATATACAAATCAACATAAACTATACACAAAACGATGGAGTGTGTGTCACTGAGGATAAAAAAAAAAAAATTGCGCATAAGTTCAATGTGAATTTTACGACAGTGCCTGACAGATTAAGGTCGACGTTACCGAACTTTGCGTTCAACATCGATACATTGATAAACTTTGTTAAGTCGAGAAAGGACCCGGGTGTGTCATTCGCTATTCATCCTATTACTAAGACTCAAGTGATTACCAGTCAGATAATGAAAATCAGTCCTCACAAGGCGTCTGGTATTGATAAAATCAGCGCTCGGTTATTGAGGATAGCTGCTCATGTAATAGCTCCTTCTATTACGCAGCTGATTAACCACTCCTTCGAGAGAAGTGTGTTCCCACAGCGCTGGAATACGGCAAAGGTGACCACTCTTTATAAGGCTGGTGATTCGGATTATGTCTTTAATTGCCGCCCGATTTCAGTTCTGCCTATACTATCTAAAGTAATTGAGAGGCACACACATGACTCTCTGTACAGCTATCTGACTGAGAATGATCTATTATACCAAAGGCAGTCTGGTTTCCGCAAGCGCCATAGCACAGAGACTGCCCTTATCCAGATCATTGACGAACTACTGTTTAATCTTGACAAGAATCGAGTCAGTGGTTTGGTGCTTATATACTACTGTAAGGCATTCGATATGGTTGATCACCTTATCCTTTTAGACAAACTCAAGGCGTACAGTGTGAGCAACTGCTCTTTGGCATGGCTTAAGTCTTATTTATCAAACAGGCGTCAACTTGTTACTTTAGCTGGGATAGAATCAGATATGGCCTATGTAAAGCATGGAGTGCCCCAAGGAGCATTCCTGGCCCTATATTGTTTATAATCTTTATAAATGACTTGCCTTTGCACGTGAGTTAATCGGTACGCAGTTGATACGACCATTACATCGTCTGCAGATTGTAAGGGAGTCATGAAATTGCAGGAAACGCTTAACAGATCCGTCGCAGAGGTCGTAGCCAGATTTGGCGACAACTAACAGGCTTCTTCTTAACGAAAAAAAGACCAAGGTCCTGTTAGTCACAGGAAAGCGTCTCCCCTCTAAAATGGACTGTGTACAAGCTGTTACGGTTAATGACAGCAAGCTATCCAATGTGTACAGTGCCAAGCTTTTAGGCCTTGAAATTGATGAGAAACTTTCCTTTTTACCGCATATCGATAAACTTTGTAAGAAACTCTCGCAACGTATAGGTATCTTAAAGAAAATTAGAAGCTGTTTACCTTACAAACAGAGAATCTTATTCTATAATAGTATGATAAGGCTTATGAATTATGTAACTGTTATCTGGATAGGTTGTGATAAAGTAAGTTTAGGCAGAGTGCTGAAACTACAAAAGCGAGCCGCGAGGGTGATCCTCAAGCACTTTCTCTTGCGCTTTTTAACCAGCTGAAGTGGCTACCTTTTTATGAGGATACTAAGTTAACTAATTGTCTTATCGCATTTAAAAGGCTGCAGGGTGAGGTGCCTTTATATCTGACTAATCTATACTCAAATTGAACAGTGATTTACATGAGCGACAGACAAGATACTCTAATTTTAACTTAGTATGTCCTAGATTTAATAGACAGACTGAGGGAGGAAGGACTTTTAATATTACAACATGCCAGCTTTGGAACCGTCTACCATTATCGTTAAGAGAGAAATAATATATCAGTTCTTTTAAGAGTTCTATATGTAGTTATGTTTTTAAGCAGCAACAATCTCAAAATCATTTTATTGTATAGTTGGCAGTCTGTCATTTTCTATTTCATTATTAATATTTTAATAATAGTTTAATAATATTTTAACGAAGTTGTGTTTTATCTAGTTTTTATCTTATATATAGTTTAGCTTTAGCTTTTTATATAACTAGTTTGTATTGTCAGTTATTGAGGACCACAAGTTTGTTAGCTTTGCTATTTAGTGCTACATTCTTTAAATAAAGACTTTAGTATTATTATTATCTCTGTTGGTCTCATTCCGTTTGGCTAATAAAAACATTGCTAGGGAAGAGGTCAAAACAATGGTACTCTGGCGGGAACCAGTTTTGTTGGAAGGGGGCAAAAGTTTGTCAAAATCTAGATTTTTGACCACAAATATCTTCTTGAATAAAATACTTATTGAAGAAGTAACTATATTTATAGTTTCTACAGGCAGAGAAGAACGTGTGTCTGTATTAAAATCAGGCATCCCTATTTTACAGCGCGAGAAAATCACCCTCGAAAAAGGGGTAGGGGGTAATACCTGCCACCCACCACCTCCCCTGACAAAATTGGGTCCCATTCGAAATCGTCATAACCGAAGAGCCAATCATATTCCAGTTCTCTCGCAGTAGCCGTCATCTTGGATCTGACGACCGAGAGAAGACCCAAGGCATTCATATCGAGTATTTGAATATTATGTTGGCTGCGTTTTGCTCGCGAAGACTTGTTGTCAAATATACATTCGCCTTCTTTTTAACTTGCGGTGAAGCGTTATCGGGATGGTTGCGAATATCGTGTTACTCGCTCGCTCATTCGCTAACTCACTCCATCACTCACTAAGATGTTAGCAGAATGGAATGCTTCGAATGCAAATTGATAAGATAATGGTAATCGATATTTGATTTAATTAATAATTGAATATCTATGTGGAACATTAATTGCTGTTGGAATTGACGTTGCACAAGTCCTCAACGCCGGATTTCCTCTTGCAATTACTAGTCGTCGTGCGATCCATCGGTTACATAACAACTAACTGTAACGTTACCGCAAACGTATTTAAACGTTAGCGAACAACTGCGTTATAATGTGGGAGATGTGTGTTCTCATTCAGCCGCGCGGCGATAGTGACGTAAACCCTTGCACGTTTTCATGGCTAACCCGCTTAAAATTAATGGCAGATGGTTCAAACTTTGACAGACACGGTATTGGGTCAACATAAATAACTTAATGTTGAAGTCGTAAGGCTGACGTCATCGGTCACGTGATTTTAAGTACATTCCCGTATATACCTCATTTCTAATGGCAGGCAGCTAAAACTTTGACAGACATGGCTTGTGTCCCCATAAATCACTTCATGGTGATGTCGTAACGATGGCGTCATCGGTCACGTGAGTTACAGGCTACACAGGCTATCGCAACAGCAACAATAACTTCAACTTTGAAAATTTCCACATTTTCACCCTTGAGAACACACTAAAATACACTTTACGTCCACGAGTTCGCCATTGCGGAGCTATGTTTTTTGTATGCATCCGTCTGTAAAGCACCAAATAGGATCCGCCAATACCATATAAGCCATTGTTTTCAGCGGTAATCTTCATGAATGAAAATCATGTATCTTACATGTAGGTAGAGTATCAAGTATAAATATGAAAATGTGTTACAATCCGAGTGTGGATGGTCTGCTTAATGTAGTGAAAATGACGTTTGCTTTATGGATTCCAAACCTCGTGTATCTTGTCTTCTCGTCAGTAACCTGTGAACTCTAGCCACAAATTAGCCCTCAAACCTCGTCGTCTACATGCAAACTTGTTTTCGGAGTGGTTAGGGTATTTCCATGGTTCGGGTTGGGGTAGGGTATTTGATTGCTTTTAAATCCATGAAATTTACCGCTGAGAGCAATTCGGCTCACATGGTATTTTAGTTCATTCCCTCGAGTCTTCAATATCTTTAATTAGTATATACGACACCAGTAAATTGAGCTATTCCCGCGCTCTGATTGGCTAATTAGACAGTGAATATGATTTAATATTCACATCCGAGCGAAGCAGTGATCACCTCGCGCGAGTTTTTGTCCATTTGACAGAAAATAAAATAACTATTTGGTGCTGGCTATTCACTAATATGTGGTATATACTAAGCGGCTCGGTAAATATCCAACACTACAATTCACCTCCACTTCGGTGAATAATTATTAAATATTGTTTTCCAGGATTTTAGCCACTTTATTAAAATATCAGATTAAAGCGATTCGGTATGGCATCATAAAACCGTCTACTCTCAACTTCTCTGCATTTTTACGATGGCCGAGGAAGGCCTTTGGTCTTCGAACTTCAAAGTTTCTGACATAAACGATTTAAAGCTTTTTCTCCTCTACAAATTCAGCAAATTAACTGAAAATACGGGTACAAGTCATCTGGTTTAAAATATTCACAAGCATTATTTTTTTCGCCAGTAAAATATTTTTTGATTTATTCTGCCCCTCGGAATTCCTGTCTTGAATTTGGGTACACTGTGTCAAAATGGCGGTCTTAGCTTATTTTGAATTGAGCGGGTTAGGAAGGGGTAGTGAAATCTTCCCCTCCCTAGCTTTTTCTAATTTTTCTCCCTCCTCCCTAGTGTGTTTTAAACATTTCTCCCTAGCTAGAGCATGAATGTATACAGCCGATTTTCTCCTCTCTTCTGTATGCTAAATTCTCCCTCCTCGCTTTTTTTCTGGACATTTCTCCAGCCAACGTAGATATTTTTAGCCGTTTCTCCCTCTTCCATTGACCCTTCATCTACGCACTGTTTTGCGATCATTGATGAATGGGTATTTTTGAATTCCCAGCTACTGGCAGGCATGGAATTCTTTCGCTTTAATGTGGCGTACGAAACCGTTGAAAATATCCCGATGTATTTCCGATATCTATAGAAATCACTATACGAATACCAGAATGATGAAAGAAGAGCTAAATGAAATGATTTCCCTGGGAAAATCTCCTCGTCGTGGATTTGAATCCACAACTTTGAGAACTGTGGAAAGCAATTCAGCGCGCTGCGCCATCGCGACATTACTGGCGAGGTACTCTTACTAGCAGAATTAGTGCTACAAATAGTAGAGATTGGTCCTGCTGACAGCTAATGGAGGTTGTATGGACGCGAATGCATGGTAGTTTGTTGTTTTCGATCGATCGCTCCGCCCCTACACGAGCTCCGCTTAAATATGGCGTTCACGCTTGAGTCTCGCTAACGGCAGTAACGAAAAGAGTTGTTTCCTCGATTTGTAGCTTAGACCGCCATTTTGACACAGGGTACCCTAGCGTAGCTTTTACCACAGGGAGTTCTAACTTAAACATACAGCATTTATTTTTTGACGTTTTTTTTAACACATGCAGAAGCCCTCAGAATTCCGTATCTGTAGATTGGTTATCTTGGATCGTCAATTTAAACGCTGTATACTGTAGCCACCCCTAAACTCAGACCGCACGCAGGACGGACGACTAGCGATCGCAATCAGGCCCCGCATTCGCGGAAAGCAAAGTCATGTAATAATTTGAATTTTACAACTACCGCCAAATTTCTCGCAAATCTGATTGGCTTATATTCATATGCAATATTTTCATAGACAACAAAATCTGACATCATTTGTCAAGGAGTGCGCGTGCGGCTTTCGTGTGAAGCTAAAAGTGTTTTGTTGTTGTAAAATTGACTATTTAGTTTGTTGTTGTTGTAAAAACTAATTGAAGTTAGTTTTTTTATGTGTCTGTCCTAATATTGACGGTTATTTTCGTCATAACATGGTCAAAATAGCTGTGGATCCACGAGGCGTCTTCAATTTGTTAATTTGAAATAACCGGGTCCCGTTTCAACTAGCCTGCGAAGCCAGGTGTTCGGAGGAGGGAGTGGAGCGAGTGAAGACAAAGAACGCCTGCAACAGCCCTATTGTTCTTTGCGAATTTGGATCAATGCAAACTCTGCATTGACAGATTTCCAAGTCCAAAAAGCCACATTCGTGTATTGGTTTCTTTAAGCGCGCGCCCTGTTTGAAAATTGCGTGCAGTGGTGATTGCGTCAGCTGCGCGCGCGACGTTTCATAAATCACAGGCAAATTTCTACAGCTCTCTACTTTCTCTGCAGTTTTCTTTAACAATTAGGTGCCAAAAATATGTTTACAAAGCTAAGTTACATTTTCGCGATACTTTGTGAAAAGGTAGTGTAATTTGCATTTTACGCGTGAAATATACGAATGTCACACGCATTTTCAGCCAATGGGAATTTACCCGATGATTTTGGTCACTGAATTCGCAAAGAACAATAGGGCTGTTGTAAGCGTTGTTTTTCTTCTCTCGTCTCTTCCTGCCCCAACCCTTTCAGAACGCCTGGCTACGCAGGTTACGCTCCAACAAATTAAATTTGAATTGTTTTCTACCAACATATTTTCCTTTACAGAATAAGAGTGCTAGCCAATTGTTTGGTAAAATTGTTTATTTTAAAACACAAATAAATCTATAAGATTAATCAACAAATGGCTCGATGTAAACCGCAGATGACTGACAACCTTGAACAATCGATCAGTGACTTCAGTATCGACAAAAGCAAAAATGCGTATTTCGAATGAAGAGAGTTTGGGGGGGTTAATAATGTTGTCAAATATGCAAGAATTATACTATTATGTATAGACTGATAATTTATGCGTCTGCTAGTGGAATCTGAGGGTGATATGAAGACGTGTAAAGTGATTTTAAAGTCTTCGAGTGACCAGTTGACTCCCCGGCGAGAACGTTTGCGCATTCGTGCGAAACCCTCGTCGAATAAATCCCTTAACCTATCTTAGTTCGCCAAATCGGAGTATATGAACACGTGATCCAGCCTTTACCAGGCCGGGTCTTCCTTCTCCAGCCGCCATTTTGGATACACGTTAGACCCTGGGAACGAGGTTGCTCTGTCACAGGAATGGGCTTGCGTAATGGCCGCCAAAATATCTCAAGATTCGGACTCCAAAAATGTAACACTTGTTGTCGTCATATCGAAAAACGGTTTGGACAAGTACAAATATAGAAACTTTACTTTACAACTTAGTAACATTTTTACTTTACAAATACGCAAAAACATATCTACTTAAAAATGCGATCAAAGCGGCACTTTAAGATCGGAAGGCTTTATGCATTAGCTTCGTGTGTTTGATAACGTTGACAACAAATCATTCCATCCGAAATTAGTAACCAGCCACAAATTCATTCAATTTATTTGCTACTTTTTCCTTATTTCGATTGACGTTTGAATTTTCTATAATATGAAATTCTGTATATCTGTAATAATAATAATAATATTTAACATGTATAGTGCGCAAATTAGCATGGGGATATGATCAAATGCGCATTACAATTCAATTAAGTGTTCCTGAAAAGTCCTGAATTTGAAGCCTAATATCATGATCATGCAATGTGGTCGGCAATAATTTAAACTTGTAATCTAACTATTAATATTTCAAAAATTATTAAAACTATTAAAAATGTTCTTGAAAAATGCTTCCTTAAAAATATATATCTTAAGCATACATGTACTCTTAAATTTAGCTAATGTCTTCTGCTCTCTGATGTCACGAGGTAGTATGTTCCAGAGTGCAGGTGCTGCTGCTGTGAATGCTCTATCTCCAGGCGTTACCTTTGTTTTTACATTAGGTGGCTGCAATAATAGTTCTGAATTAGAGCGTACGGCGTAGCTTGAGCGTTTCCTTATCGTAATTAATTCACTAACGTAGTCCGGAGTAAGTCCATGTATGGCCTTAAAGGTAATAACTAATATTTTAAAATTTATTCTATATTTAATAGGAAGCCAGTGTAAATTGTATACTGAACTGGAGTAATATGAGTGAAACGAGGAACTTTGCAAATAAGTTGAGCCGCAGCGTTTTGAACACGTTGAATTCACTCTTTTCACCTGGTGGCCATCTTGGATTCAAATCGAGGCATTCCTTTGTTTTTGCCAGGTGAGCCTCATTTTGACTATCCCTCACTATGAGGCTGACCTGGCAAAAAACAAAGGATTGCCTCGCTTTGAATCCAAGATGGACACCAGGTGAAAAGAGTGAATGCAGTTGGTTAAGCTGGGTTGCCGGCAGACCATAAAAGAGACTGTTGCAGTAATCGATTCTACCTATTATAAAAGCATGAACTTACGTTTTAGCAGCATCACTAGTTGGGTATTTTCTATGTTATGCAGATGACAAAAAGTATCCCTACATGTTTTGGTAATCTATGTTCCAAGATTCTTTGCAACAGGTACAGGAGCAACGTTGGTATCCCCAACTGTTATGTTATCGACAATGATGACCTTAGTTAGTTGCTGTCTTGTGCCAATGAACATGAACTCTGTTTTTTCATCATTAATCTTTAACTTGTCAGCGAGCATACAGGCTCTGCTCTCTTTCACAGACTATTAAAGCATAGCAGTACTTAATAAACATAGCAGTTGTCAAAGGGTCTTAACAAATGTTTGTTAGATTTGAACATTGTACCTCTGAACATTAATATAAAATAATTTTATTCATTTAAAGATTGCGACGACGAAGGCTTGGTACCACCGACTATCAACAGCTGAATTCCACTGAGCCGGACGAGACAAGTGTTACCGATAGTACAATAAGGGAAGAATGGACACCTCGTAAATGAAAGTCTAACTGATGAACAAATCTAATTACGTCTTGTAATAATTATCTCACTGCACACAATGGGATGGTTATAAGGGTATTATAACATCAACTGCTAAATTAATAACATTTATTTATTGTCTGTTAATCTACTGTATCTACATGTATCTCCAAACTCTTCCTGCATTACTCAGAGACATTGTAATAAACATTTATTTAGCATGACGTATACCAGTCATAATGTAAGAGAGAATATAATGTGGTCTGCTAGATACTGAAAACCACAAAAAAAAACTTAATTGAAGCTGTGACTAAAAAATGAATAAATACATCCTCGTTCCCAGTGCTCCCTCGACTTTCTAGAAAAATCAGGCCCGGCCCTGGTAAGACACAGACCTGAATCAAATCTGATGGGCAAGCCATAACGGGCTGTGCGATGAAGAAACATAAAACAATTGCTGCGCATAGCACCTTCTTCGGGTGTTACGGAAAAATTGATTCCGCGACATAAACAGACATATGCCGATACAATACTCCCGCTAATATTTTAAACACTGTATACGCATTTATGAACAATACTATCCTTAAAAACATTTTCACTATCTTTCATTAAAAATATTGAGTACAATACATCCAGCTTGTCAAAGACTCAAGCACACTTGTTGACATGAATATTAACTTTTTCTGACTGTTATTGCACTAAAAGGCCCAACCAAACAAGCGCAACATGTTGGTCCAACATCATCAATCATTGTTGGATGCGACATGTTGCGCTCGTTTGGACACCATGTTGGAAGATGTTGGATGTTGTTTGATGTCGGTCAAATGTTCCATCCAACATAATCCAACATTTCTTTTGTTCTCGTGTTCGATGAACCATGTCACAACATGTTCGTTTGGACTCCATGTTGGACGATGTTTGATGAAGTTTGATTTCGGTCAAACTTTCCAACCAGCATCATCCAACATTTCTTTTGTTCTCGTGTTCGATGAACCATGTCACAACATGTTGGATTCGTTTAGACAGCCTTTCGCGACATTGTTGGACTCGCGCACGCGCAGTTTCTTCTGCAGAGCTCTATTTACACTTTCACTCCATATGACGGCCTAATTATGGGTAAATTAAGACCCCAGAATCCTTGTCTTCTTCCAAAATGACATATGCAACATGTTGGACGATGTTGGTTTCGTTTGGATCGATACCTCGTCCAACATCATCCAACAATAATGGATGTTTCTTTCATGTGGACGTGCCGTAGCATATATGTGTAACCTGAATATGATATGGCGTTTCGATCTTCTTTTGCGACATATAGCAACTTACAATTTGAGATAGGATTAGCTGGGACACTCAAGAAAACTAATCGCGAATTTTCGGCAATGCATGCTTGCCTATCATCCTTCTCTCTAGGCCTAATATTTCTACCCAACATTGGAGAGGAAAAAGGCAAAAGTGGCTCAACACTTGTGTCTCGGATTTTAGCTTACAACTTTGACTCATTATTGCTTGAAGCACTGACTGAGAAAAGCATAAGCATAATTTACATAACATTATTGGGAAACTAAAACTGTACTAAATTAAAGCATTAAATCACGGTGGGAATAAATGACCCCGAAATCGCCAGGGTTAGATAAAATGGCACAATTTCTTAAATTCTGTCTGAAATACAATAAACTTTTCTCAGTTTACTATGAAAGTAAAATTTATGGTTTTGGCTAAATTAGTTTTAGATAATGACATTAGTGTGACGTGAAATTCCTCTTTAAGGTATGGCAAAAGGTTCACGAGGTCACTTGGGAAAACAAATCGTGTAGCGTCAATATTTACGCTACAAAGACATACTATATATCAATTTAAAGCTCAAAGATTGAAGAATAAATATGAATGTTTAAGTTTATTATTTTAAAAAATCTCTCAATGATGTATTTTTTTATTTAAAAAGCGACCTCTAACACTATCGTAACTTCAAATCCGGAAACGTTTAATGAATGACAACTGAATTCTTTGTTTTCGAATCTTAGGTAAATTGTCCTAACAATTGTGTCAGCGATTTTTCATACGTTTCTTATTACAAGAATTATCCGTAGGTAAAGTTGGAGTAAGTTTTTTTCATGCAAGCAAAACGCAAACTACATAATAATTACGAAATGAAACAAAATTTTGCAAAACGCTGGCACAGTTTTGGAGAAATTGTAGTGTTTTTTGGCTCTCGGGAAAATTTGGGTTTAATCGAACAAAACGTTCTCGAGTTTTGGTGCGCCAAAGTTGTATTTTTTTGCATTAAAACACACACGGAGAAACGAGGGATTTTAGTTTTCTGACCATTTCACGGTTGAGTAAAAAGCCCCGCCTCCAAAGATAATCTTATTATATTCAGCCAATTGAAATACAGTATTAGGCTGACAGGCGGAGTTGTGAATGATCTGCTGTGACAACTTTCGAGGTAATCTTCAAGGAGGTTCATTTTACACTCGATCCTCGACTGGTCATGGGGAAAGCACGCAGAGGTTGTAAAGCTCGTGGGAAAAACAAGGTCAAATAAATATGAAGGCCAACCGCAAGTTACTGTAAATGATGCTATTATCATAGCCATCATGCTAAAGGAGATAAACAATTCTGGGTAAGTCGAACACAGTCTAGTTATATTCATTCAAACGGCGCAACTTCTTGCTAAACATACATAAACAAACCGCAGGCTTCATTGCATATTATTTTTATACTCTGGAGCGGTAAAGATCATGCTGAATCTACCTTCTCTTGACTGCCTTGTAATTGATAAACATATCTGACTCCTTTTCTAAGTATCAGGGCAATCACTTCGCAGATAATTTGGTTGCAAGCATAGAAAACCGTAAAAAGCGCCGTGACAAAACCGGCAAACAGCAGCTTGATCTAATCTATCTAATGCCCGACTCAAGATTTCGCGATCAATTACAGTCAAGGAATTCGAAGTTCGAGGGTGAACTTCATCACTGCTAGTCCGAAGCTTCCTAGAAGTGATGCTTTTTGGCCCGGGCTCATTCGTTTCAGTCAACAGATCTTCTTCGCTTGGCAATTGTTTTTGTTTGAACCACGAGCCTTTATCGCTCGACGCCAAACTTACCTTCTTAGTCGGCTTAAATTTACCTGTTTTCAACTTCTTCTTTTTCTTCGAAGATACTCAAGGACAGGCTCTTTTAAGTTTCGACGACATAATTTTAGATAGAATGCAATTCAAGAAAAACAAACGAAAACGAAGCGTAGCGTACTATAAAGACGATTGTTGTTTTAGTTTGTTCGCGTGCCGCTGTTACGTAGCTGTCAGCGTCTGTCAATCATGTTTTGCGCGTCATTTTTCTCGGGAAATTAAAACATGTTTTTTCGGGGCGTTAAAAAGGAATTTTAGTTTGGATTTTTTTGCTATAATAAAGTTAAGACCTAAATCATTCTAAATATGCGAAAACATTTTTTTTGGGAAGTTTTACCTGTGAACCTTTTGCCATACCTTAAATAGTCATTTCAAGTAAAGTACGCTATAAGGAAGATATGACGATGCGTTTTTATTTCGCACAATTGTGAAGTCTCTTTGACAAATATTCCCGAAGTTATTAAGGATTTAATATTTTCATGACGTCATTTATGTGACGTAATGTGTTTTACATAAATGGGGCTTCTACTGTAAAAGAAAAACAAAAACTCGATATTACAACTGCTTGGTGCGTTAAGAAGGGCATTGGTCAAAACATATAGACATAATGCTCACTCACCTATATTTAGAGGGCGTTTTCAAATACTCATGACGTCATAGCTGCGTGCCGTTTTTTTCAATTTAAACTTGAAAGCATTTATCCATTAAACATTACATTTACTAAGGTCTTCTTTAAGTTTCTAGATTGTCATGTAATAATATTTACGACTCCAAAAGTTTTTTGAAGAAATATGTTGGCGGGAAAATTACGAAAATTCAAAATTCAATAACTTGTTTTCCTCTTAACCAATCGAAATCGGGTTTTCGATTACTTTAATTTGTTCCCAAAAAGAGGAGAATTGAAAAATATAAAATGTTAGTATGTTATGGGTACTTGAAAACTATGGGGAAACCTATTATAAATGGCTTAATGACGTCATTGTAACGTCATTAAGATGTTCGCGTTAACACAAAACACAGCATTTTATTTTGTTTAACGCTCTAAACCTCTCCTAATAAATCATTATTGTACTGTCGAAATTCTTGAAGATATAGATAAATAAACCAACCCTGGCGATTTTGGGGTCATTTATGCCCACCGTGAATGTGTAAGCTACACGAAGCACCCATGCAACCTTCACTAACATGTAATTAATGTCTTCTTAGCCGTTTTATACTATCTCTCAACCAGTGTGCATTGCACGCATTTGTTATTATCCGTAAACTTTCAAACATCTGCCCTCCGATGTATTGTGCCATTCGTTTGAGTTTCAAAAGTCACCGACATATATTTAGCAGCAATAAACAAAGCGAGTCTCATTCCTTAATCTGTTTTTTCAAACGAGATTTTAATGAGATCTGAATTTCGGTACCCTACAAAATCGCGGCTACTGGGATTTCGGCACGCAATGCACACTGGTGGAGAGGGATCCTTTTAATGTGATAAACTTTGGTCTTTTGGTAACACCTTTTGCTCAGTAGGCTCTTATAAAAAAACGTATGCGTTACGTTGGTAGTTCATGGATATGAAATCAGAAGGCACAATAACTCCCACAATCCCTCGCACAGGGAGCCCCTAACCGAATATTGGGAGAATCGATCGAATCGATATATTAGATGCGCGTTGGTCTGCTGAGGTTTCTTCGCCGCGCGTGCATGGTTGTGAATTTAATAAAGGAGTTTGTCCCAAAATTCTACTTTCGCATCCGATAAAATGGACAATAAAGTTATCTGGCTCTAAAACGAATCCACTGAATGTACGTGTGTAGATTATTTATTATTCTCAGTGTAGTCTGTATTATTGTGCACCAGAGGGTCTAGTGTTTGCCGAGATTTATATGCTTGAGTTCGCTGACATATGTTCACCGGCTTTCACTACTTGATAAGTATTATTAGAAAGGGAAGATACAGCGATCCTTTTTAGTATGTAAAGGATGACGAGAAGAGTGATTCAACGTTGATTTTTTTTGCTAAAAACGTCAATTGGTGTCAATTGTATTCTATTTAACCTTTAGCAATTTATTTAGCCAGATTTTGATGATATTGTCCTTTGGACTCTACGAGTTTAACTTCCAAAAAATAAATTAATAACACACAATAGCTAAGTCTGCAAACAGTCACGCGTGATATGCAAAATATCCCGTAAAATAATTATACTTCAATAGGTTTTTCCCGGCTAAAACTACACACATTTAGTCATTTTACGTCAAACACGGTGGGCACAAACGACCATAAAAACGGCATGAGTTATATATTTTAAAACGTTTTCAACGTAGACGATTGAATTTTGGTAGGTTGGTGTAGAATCGTAAAAGGAATAAAACCTGATAATTTAAGCTATGTTAGTACTATTATGACGTCACAATGACGTCATTTGCCAATTTGTAATACGTTTCTTATAACTGTTCATTACCTCTAAAAACGTAATATCGTATATTGTTAAAATCTCATCGTGATGAGAATGAAGGAAACGAAAACCCGATTTCGATTGGTTAAGGAAATCAAAAGTTATGAAAGTTTGAATTTTGCTAATTTTCCCGCCAAAATATGGCGGGAAATAAACAACACAAAAGCATTTATGAAAATATCGCTTCATTCATCTTTCAGAGTTTTAAATACTGTTGCATGACATTTCGTCCCGCCATAAAATACGTTGGTGGCTAAAATCGTATGTTTTTAGAATTTTTTTTTTTTGTCCATAACCGGCTTAAAATGAAAGTCATATTTTCGACAACGTCATTATGACGTCATATTATTTTATACATGCCCTTAAAAAAGCCTTTGAGTGATTTTCGAGTTTTAATGATGAAATGTACTAGTCTGGCAAACAAAAGTCACATTGTTTTATTTTCTTGATTTTTTAACAATAGGCAGCCTTATTAAGGTACGACTACTGACGTCACTAAATGTGACGTCATAGCAACAGTCATTCCTCTATAACTTTGGCTGTAATCGTCGTAGAATGTTCAAATTTTCACCAAATGAATGTGTGTAATGAAGGCCTTTTGATGGAGTAGTCTGTTTGTAACGTTTATTAAAGGGGGGAATTTCACCAAAAAAGGAGCATCGCTTATGACGTCACAACGACGTCATCATACAACCATAAAACACCTAAAATATGTAGTTTCATTTTGTTACCAAGTCACCAACATTTCTTCAAATTTAAACTATAAGTAAAGAAATGGTGCTAATTTCAATTATTTGGTCACGTTTATTGATGCCGTTTTTGACGTTCTTTGTGCCCGCCGTGAAATAACAAAACTGTCTCGATATTTACCATAAGATAACTCGAAAAGAAGAAAATCCATCTCCAACTCGGCTAGCGAAAACGCGTGATATTGCTCGTTTTCACGTGACGTCATCGCCGCCATCTTGGTTCCGTTTAACAAAAGATTGCTCGTTCGATCAACCATGAAACCAAACAAATTATTTGTTTGATTCAACAAACATGGCCACGTCTTTCTTATCTGAATCTCTGGGGATTGATTGCAAACCAGCAATAAACTGTTCCGAGACTCGTTATGCATCAATTAACGCAAGAGATGATGGGAAGCCAGGGAATGTGGAGCACTTAGCTTCAGCAAAGAATAAGGCAACGCTACCTTTCAACAGAGTGCCATGTTAAGGTAAAATCGAGTGTAACTGTACAATGCAAATTAAGTCGTGTGAAAAGCACGCTTCTGCATGGCATGGCATTGAAGTTGTATCTGAATTTATTCAATATATGGTGCCCCTACAATGCTATTCATTGCTCGGCTCCTTACATACCTTCTTGAAAGAACAATTTAGAACGAAACCTTTAATTTATTTGTATCAATTAAATATGAGCCTATTTAAAAAAGGCAATTCAAGACTTAGTACTCTGTGGCTAAAAAGTATCAAGTCAAATAGTAGCGCGCCTGTTGATTAACCATTCGTCTATACTGAACCAATTCAGTAAAAATTCACTGGAGTAATTTAACAGTCTTCTACCGTTCTTAATTGCCAGGTCAGGCATACAAACAATGAGTTAATTGTCTTGTAAACACCCCGGTAACATATTTTAGTGAATTGCACCAAGGACTACAAACCATGAAATGTTTCACAGGAATGCTAAATATTGGTATCTGCAAAGTGAGTAAAGTGAGTAGGAAATCCAAACTTTGCATAATCTCAGAAGTCAAACCTGCATGGTAAACTCCATGCTCCAGTGATGCTGTTTAGTACTGGGAAATTTCGTTTAGCTACTACATCCAAAACGCTTAGATGGACATTGACAGTACGAATACGTAGCCATTGTCGCGTCGGTCTCTGTGCGGGACAGTAACGCGAAGTCGTTCCCACAATGCACCCGATATATTGATATGTTTATATGTTGGACACCTCATAATTTTTGCAATTCGCTGCATATATATATATATACAGCAAAGCGCAAAAACTTTGACCCCCCGCACCTCAACTATATAACTATATCGGGTGCATTATGGGTAGGAGTAAGTTCATTAAAATGCAACTAAGCCGATACCGCTCGCGTTTCCAAATCATCATAGCGAAGACGTTGATTTATAGTTCAAGAATTTATCTAGAATACAACACTTTTACTTGAAACAGGCAGGAAAGCTTAAAGTAAAATAAATGCACTCTCTATTTACTGTTTGGTCAAATATTTTTCCTGATTTTATGAAGTACATGTAATGTTTACGTTAGCAGAACGCAACCCGGACGGAACTATCATGCCGAATTCATCTGCGAAGTAAGAATTCAACACTATTTTTGAAACTGTTTCGCGGAAAATTGAAGAGATTAAAATAGCTTAAAGTTTACACAATTTATAAATTTATTGACAACAGATCATAATACATTTAATTATTTTGATTAAGAAACGGTAGAAATCAACGTACCCCATATCATTGCCATATTTTATGTACTAAACGATTCTAAAAAATTGTAATAAGCTCTTAGTTATTCCTCTTGAAATTCTCTTATCCAATTTTATTCAAGGTTCGGCGGGATCCTGTTTTTATGGTATTAATTTTGTAGTGAATGTTTTTATGAAAGGTAAGTGTTAGATAATTATTGGTTTCGCATCGCTGAATGTTCTTATTATTGTTGTATTCTTTCATTCTTAAAATTTATTTTCTATGCTATTTAAATCTCATAAGTCTGACGAAACTGTTTATTATTTGCAGCTCCAAACAACAGCAGTTTGTGAATTTCTTCTCATCGGGATCAGCTAAAAATAAACATTACACACAGCAGTTAAAGTAAACGATTCGATGGTCAAATCTTACGTTACACTATAAAGTGTTTATTTTTTTGCTTTGTTGAAACGTTTTTAACTATAAGTCAGGCTCTTGTGCAATCTGTGCAGTCAGCTCTGTACATATGAATACTTTCATTCTGCTCTTTGAAACGTTATATCAGTCTAATAACACCGAGTAATCAGTTCAGACTTCACAGAGGCAGAACGGAATAACTGCTATGCGCTGATATCGAGCTGATATCGAGCTGATATCGCTCTGGTTGTGGTTTATTTTATAATCACTGACAAAACTGACTGACACAAAAATGTAGAATGTTAAAGTTTCAAACGAATTGATATTGGACCTGAACCCACAGATCAGGTGTAATCATGTTTCCTCTACATGGGTTATCTCTATATTTTAGGTCATCAGAACATCTCCTAACAGCAGCTTCAAAAATAGCTCTGAATCACGCTTCGAACCTGAAACGTCGGCATGATCATTTCCCGTTCTCTTTCCGCCGACCAGGGATATGTTATGTACTGCAAATATTCGACCTAGCATTAAATATACAGAGTGCATTAAAAATTATCAGGTTACTTTAAGCTTTCCTGCCTGTCCCGAGTAAAAGTGTTGTATTCTAGATGAATTCTTGAACTTTAAATCAACTACATAAGTCTTCGCTATAATGATTTGCAAACGCGCGCGAATATCGGCTGTAGTTGCATTTTAATGAACTTACTCCTACCCATAATGCACCCGATATATTGATATAGTTGAGAAGCGGGGGATCAACGTTTTTGCACTTCGCTGTATATATAAATATATATAATGTACATACACGAAATTAAACTATTCTATAAGAATTAAAATAGGTGGGTCTTAAGAAGCGCCTTAAAATGATATAATGACTCTGCATTTCTTATCTGAACTGAAAGTACATTCCAGAGACTTGATCCAGCAACGGAAAAGTCGCGGTCCCCATGAGTAGCCGAAAACGACTTGGTTCCGACTAGGAACATAAGGCTTGATGAGATCAGTAATATATGAGGCGCGCAAGAATGGTTCGACTTAAAAACTAACATAAATATTTTAATAATACTACGCTCTCCAATAGGTAGCCAGTGCAAATCGCGCAAAATAGGACTGAGTAATATGGTCTCTCTGCTTAGCACGGGTTACTAATCTTGCTGCTGCGTTTTGTACACGCTTAAGTTTGGAGATTCCCGTGACAGGTAAACCATATAAAAGTGAATTACAATAGTCAAGCTTGGTCGTAATAAATGCGTGTACTAGACGTTCAGTGCTGGACCTGCTTAATACTTCCTTATTCTACCTATATTTTTGAGCGAGTGTAAAGCGGATCGGCATACTTTGTTAACGTGACAAGACATAGTCAAGTGACGATCGAAAATGACGCCAATGTTACGAGCCTCATTAGCAGTTACTAGACTATGTTTACCAACTATGATGCTAGAGATAGGCTCAAGCTTACTGAACCGAGAGGAGAAAATGGACTACTTCCGTCTTAGATGGATTACAGACAAGTTTGTTTGCAAGGAAACAAGTTTGAATGTCTTGAATACAAAGATCTAAGCTATCCAGTGATGACTGCCTAAACGCAGGATTCATCGTAATGTAGAGTTGCGAATCGTCTGCTTAAAGCATACAATCGAGGCCATTGGTTGGAACGTGGACTCAGTTCGATTTTCAGTCTTTAATAAAGCGTTTTCTTTAGTGGCTATTACGAGGGCTTATTTCAGTCTTCGAGTTCGATTCTCATCTTTGAGTTTGAGCGGTTCAGTCCCGGGTTCACTGCTGTACATGTAGCTGGTTGTTGTTGTTGTTTCCGCGGCTCTTGTGAGTTCTAGCTCGTTCATGGTATCCACAAGCCAGCTATGTACGGTCCTGGCCAAAGTTCTTCTTATTTTGTCATAGTATCGCGACAACAACTCCAAAAGTAGTCGCAATGTTGGCCATTTCGTATTAAAAAGCTCGTCCATCTAATTCTAAAAAGCTCGTCATTTTCTGTATCGATTTTCAGATTCGCTATGGTCTATGTCCTCTATCAGCAAACTGCATAGGGAATCGAGAAACTAAGCTGTTTGAAAGAAATTGCCCGACTTTCACACCGCAAATCTCCAAATTGAGTAAATACCAGTTCTTACAATAACTATTAGATTCTTTCCGACGAAATACTCGCCGAAGTGCAGAGGTCCATCGCTGTCGAAAGGAAACACGAGAAATAAGATAACCACACGTAGCATAGTTATAAAACCGGCTCATGTCAAAATTTCACTGAAGTTCAGCCCTCCAAATAAAACAGGCTACTGGTCATGTACAAACCTCGTAAAGTATTTACCGAGCGAGCGATTGTCGCGAAAATCGCAAACCAAACATGATGACAACAATTTACCAGTGATATAACGTCACTCCATAGCAACCGGACCTCACGCATTTGCGAACACCCGACGATCTAGGGAACCGACGAGAAGAACTTGATCAACGTCAATTCTAGCAGCAATTAATGTTGTACATTGATCTTGAATTATTACTCGGGCCAGCCTGTGGCTGGCGCGAGTCAAGGTTTCCAAGTGTGTTTTTTTCAAGTCGAGCTATTCCGCCACCGACCAATAAGATTGCGCCTTCTTTCAAGTTCTGTTCGATGGACAACACGTGACAGGATCAGCCAATCAATATCGACACCGCTCGGGGCACTTCCGATATTTGTAGAGGCAAAGTTCGATAATTTCCCATCAACGGGAGCGAAGATTATTTAGGCAATTCTTATCCATTATTTTGCTGAAACCAAAGGTTTCTTCGACTGAAATAGCAAGATGTTCAGTTATTATAGGGCTAACAGGACTTTTTGGGGCTTTCGATGGAAAATTCTCACATTTACGAAAGGGATGGCCGGAGTGAAGGTTTTGGTCCAATAATCCACTGAAACTGAACGATAATGCCTGTACTGCTGCATCTATAAAGTGCCATAGGATTGCAGTGTTGCGTTGTTTATATTGGTGAAACACTCTTCGTTTATACCATCACACACTGTGAAGAGGTCAAATGAGGGATTTTGATTATTTAAATGTTGGCTGTTTACCGCCAAGTACTCTTCTAAAGTACTCTTGAGACAACTGGGAAGTCTTGAAGCCAGTCTACTAAGACTTCAACTCAAGAGTCTAAAAAGTTGGAAGTGAACAGTGATTGACCCTTTTCTTTGAACGCAAACGGAGTTATCTGAACTGGTGAGGCTGAAATTATGTATATACTCCAAAAACTAAAGAGTTGTTTTGACCCCAAGGAGTTGTTTCAATTCTTTTACTGAAGAGTCGTTTTTGGTAACTCTTCGAAAGGGGCAGTGAACCCATACTGGAGTTGACTGAGAGTCCCGTGACTCTTTATAGTAGACATTCGACTCGTCTGTAGAGTAAAACAACCCTTCTGTAGAGTCCACTGAAACTTCGAGAAAAATCAGTGGAATCCTTCAAATCTGAAATATTTTGTTACCTAGGATACGTTAAGTGCGAATGCCTCACGATCGTTGTCTGGTTAATAACAGATAAGAGTTGCCCAACTTTGCGGCATAAGTATCTGATACATATCAATTGTGCAGGAAAGTTATGTTTTTTTTTGTATAAAATCTCCCGTCATCCCGCAAAGGCGTTGATCCAAAAGTACTTACTCAGTCGGCCGAGTGAGACTAAACCGAGTTTACCCATATTTGGAATCAAATCAGGCCTGGTGTCCTGGTCTCAAATCTGTTAGTTTTGGAGGCCAGTTTCGAACGTGGTGTTTATCTGAGAAAAAAATCTGAAGTTCTCTCTTTCATCGCCACTAATGGAACAAGATTATCTTGATAGAAAGACTCGACTAACTGCTTCAATTCTGAGGGACATCAATTCTGGATGAGATGAGCTAATTCCGGAGAAATCGGCGAAGAAGGTAAGCATTAGAATTCAACTAAGTCATGTAAAGCTAAGTTCATGCAATACACTACATTAAAACACACTCAACCTAGGTTTTTCTTGTAATTAACTTGCTAATTCTGCTCCAATTTCGTCGACGACATTTTCGAGTACAATTGCTAGGAACTAAGCATAAAGTTAAGTATAAAATGGGGCACAACGCTCTTCAAAAAAAATAGTGCGTGTTTAATATAGATGCTCACACTTTACTTCTCCGAGTCAGATGACCGTAGGCGTAGCTACATGTAATTCTAGTTTCGGACTAGTTTTTCCAGAAATAATTGTTATCTGTTTATAGCTTAGGTATTATATGTATAGTGTAAGTTTTCCAAAAGAAAACTTGCCATCTATTGATTTGTTTGACTCCACATTCAATTATGGCGTCACATGTGGGGCACTGTCGAATTGAACCTTCAAGTGTATTTATAACAAAACTACAAAAATAACACCCTGAGAGGGAAGAGAAATACCATGTGAATGTCCTGATCTGTGTTTCAAACTTTTTCGACAGAGGATGGCAAAGAGTAAGGTGGATTACAAAAGCCTATTGTGGAGACTTGATTCTGATTTAAAGTTGCTCTAAATTTCTCATCAGTATTTTTCATCCACTCTAATCTTTGCCACCCTCCATCAAAATTGTCTCACATTTTCTCCAGTACATCTTAAAAACATATTCTGCTAATCTGAGTAGTTATTTCTCTCATTCTTCATTGGAAAATGTGTCATTTGAGATTGATAGTGCCTTTTTAAGGCATGGTCTGATCCACTAGCAACAGCAAATATTACATTCAATAAAATTATACTAGCAGCAGTTGATTCCATCTTGTTTGCATTTCTAAAATCATCTAGTGCATGACTTACTTGCATTGTGTACAAGCCTATCTTCCACCTCTGTTAAAAAATATGATCTAAAAGCCATCCATGTCTTCAATATATTCAAAATGTTGAGTGGAGTTGTAAACTAAACTAAGCCAACTTGTCCTGTAATAAGTTATCTATTATTATATTTTTTTGAGTCATACATGTGTGATGCATCAGTAATTTTGCTGCTATGGCAAAACACATAACCCATGTGTTTTGAAATAGAGTACTTATTATAAAATTCTGCCAATAGCCTATGTAGCTGGCGATGTTGGTAGTTTTTGTGAGAAGACAGGCTGCGACTGACGTTATTTTCTAAATGGCCACCATCTTCGCCAAGCTGTATTCTACCACCCAGATCGCATCACACAGGTTGGCAAAGATGGCGGCCATTCAAAAATACCCCTGGCCATGACCTTAATTGTCATTTACACCGTCAGCTATGCAGGCTAGTCTGTGAAGAACACAAGAAATATGCACATGGTTAACAGTGAAATGGATTCTCGAACATGCGATACATGCTTAATATTTTTTTGTTATTAAGGAAAGAACATTCCATTTCTTGGCAGAATTGATATAATTAACAATTATTCACCGAAGTGAAGGTGAATAGTGGTGGATATTTACCGAGCCGCTTCAGCGAGGAATTTGTTTTAGTATAATCCTTTTAGTATATACCACACTTCAGGTGAATAGCCAGCACCAAATAGTTATTTTATTTTCTGTCAAATGGACAAAAACTTGCGCGAGGTGATCGCTGCTTCGGTCGGAGGTGAATATGAAATCATATTCACTGTTTGAGTAGCCAATCAGAGCGCGCGAAAAGTGATATTCACTGGTGTGGTATATACTAATAATATATTAGCATAACCCAGCTTCCATCTATTGACAATCTCCCTATCTGATTGGGTAGCCAGGTGCCATCTTTCAATCGATAGTCAACTGTGTATGTGCTGCAGACAAAAATATATAAAAATAAAATAAAAAATGATGAGTTTTTCCACAGTTTTCTTGATTGCTAATTTGATAGAATGGTGGCTTGGTTATAAAATATCTATATATCATCCCTTACTCAATTTGAACTCATGCGCTATGTTTTATTTTGTAAAAAGGATGAATCTGATGTGGCTGAGAGGCTGAAAGAATAACTACCCCAAGACTGATATGAACTGGATCGATGGACAATGTAAACAGTTTGTTATTGGCTGTGAAAGGGAAACATTAGTTTGGAATACAGTCATAATGTTGATTTGAACTTTGCAAGTTACTAAATATGCATTCAGTGCAGTTTATGCACAGGATTCAGGTGGTCATCAAATTGCAAGAATGTGTTCCTCTTTCTGGAATTATAAAAACTTAGGTTAATAGTAGCTAAGCATTTGTGCATGTAACTTGATTGAAATGTCGCCTGATGTCAAAGCTCTACCTGCTTGCCTATTTCAGTGTGTTGTACAAAAAATAATAGTGTGTTGGTTGTTTAGATTTCAAAATGAATGTAATAGAACCTTTCAGCTTGCCTGTTTGTTGCCCCATTTCAGGCCATGTGACCAGTTCTCCAGAGGATTTACGGTAGTCCTTTGTTTTCCAATTATTGTTCCAGTTTCGTATTCTAAATTACCATTGTACGTGATGACTGTAGACGCATGTGCTCAGTGTTAGCCTCATCTTGGTATTAAACATTCATAAATACCAGCGAGAAAGTGGACTTCACAACTCTGCGTATTGTTGTAGTTTTGAGTTTTACACCCTGACCTTCTCGCTGGTAGTTATGGGTATTTAACTTTTCAATGAGGCTAACACTGAGCACACACTGTTATTTTCAGGGAGTTATTTTAACTCCAAAAAGGAGTAAAAAAGGTACAGAACAACCCACTTTTTGGAGTCATTTTAACTCCAGTATTTTTAACTCCTCCAAAGATTTAAATCAGCTCACCCATAAGGGGTGGAATTAACTCTTGATGTGGAGTAAAAACATTTTACTTACTCTATGCAAAACAAGGAATCTGATGTACATTACATTCATATTTTATTGTTCTTTTAAGATATTTACACTTCAATTTACATAAATGTTTATATGTGATCTACATGAATGAATTCCAGCACTTTGTATAAATAAAACAGCAAGTAGGAACAATAAAACTTAAACATTGGAGTGCAAAAAACTATAGAATCTTTACACTCATTGTAACCTTACACCATTATCAAGAAGTGTTTCAAGTATTATTATATCTGGATCATGCAATCTGCTAAATAAATAGACATTTACATGCCCAGCATTTATTCGAGACCAAAATGTTTATTGGAAACCCAGCCTTAATGAATGAAGCATTGTCAATATACCATTTTATATGAACCAGTTTCATTTCTACTGCTTACCTCCCATATAATATTACAGACAGAGGAATAATAGTCTCCTTCGCAGCCGGTCCTAGGGTCGTCACACAAGCACTAGCCCCACTAGTACTAAAGGCACCAGCCAGACATTCCATTCGGTTTGCTTATATCAACACTTTCAAGCTCATCAGCAGTGTCAAAACAAACAATTTCTTCTAAACTCTATCTGCTTTCTTGAGAAAAACTAAGAACAGAATATATACAAAACTATTTGATCCGATTTCATATAAAATGTTGCCTCTATATTTGATTTCTGGATTTCCCGTCAGAAAGTTCTGGCACGAGTGGTTTTTTGATTCTGAGAACTGAATTCTGATTGGCCATGCGGTTGAAATGGTATGTCTGGCTGGTGTAAGCAGCCGCTAGTGGGGCTAGCATTTGCGTGACAACCCTAAGAATGGCTGCGAAGGAGACTACGGAAAGAAGCGACTGACTAAATTATGTTCCTGGTTTTCAAAGACCTACAAAAATGAGTGGTAAAGAAATTATAAAAAAACAGTGTTCATGTTTAAAAAAATACAGAATGAGTCCCAAATAAATGGCAGGTTCAAATAAATGCCAGGGCCCAGGCTTTATTTCAAATTTAGCCATAATAATATTATGATAATATTTTTTTTGGAAAGAACCTCATTTTTGAAATCCTCACTGGCTCAGGAACCAGTAAAATTAAATATTAATTTCACACATGTTTTTGAAAGTTAATACAAAATTTCCCAAGTCATGCAGTGATCAGAGCAATTGTATCAACATTGAAAACACAAGTGAAATTAATCCTGGCTGAATCTTGGCTGAAAAACAATGATTGTTATACATGCCTACCATAAGTCTGTTTCTGTGTTTGTCTCCGATAAATTGTACACTAGATGTCATTTATGCACCGATTTTCCTGTCGATAACACTCATTTGAATTTCCTGTATGCTGCCATCAGAAAACAACAGTGGCAACACTGTGACAGTATGATCCAAGTAGGCAGGGTGCAGGATATTCAAATTAGTTTTATCGACAGGAAAATTGGTGCATAAATGACATCTACATGTAGTGTACAATTTTCTGAAGACAGACAGCAATGTATTTAGGCATCTACACCAAACACACTTAGAACAAACATTGTTTTTCAGCCAAGGTTAACTTTAACAATTATTTTACGAGGACCCATGCTATTACTTGTTAAAGGGATACCTGAGTGAAAAACAAATTTGGGCTCAAAAGCATCTCAAGCATGTTAAGGCATGGTTTTTGAACCGTTCTGATAAAACATTCAAAATTCGCTATCTTTGTCATTTACGTATGAAATACCTTATAACTTTGGAATAATACGGTAATCATGTGTCTTAACATTTAAGGATCGGTATTTTGGTGTTTTGAATGTCACGTGACCTTAAGGCTGATAAAACAAAGAAATCAAAATGGGGTGGCGGAAGTTATTGTTTTCTTTCAAATTTTCGATTCGAAATGTTAAGCTTGTTATGGGAAATGAGACTGTGTCCGGAATGGTTGACTTTTTATCACTGAAGAGGATATAAATGGCGAAAAATGGTTCCAAGAATAGGTCACGTGACCTGTTTTCTATATTTTCGCCTTAACAGTCTATCATGGTCAACCATTCCGGACTGATCTTTAAAGCCAACCACAAGTGTAATCAGATAAACACAAAATCGTTACTTAAAATATAAAATGCACCACCCCGTTTTTAGTTTAATTTTCATCTTTTTGTGATCACGTGGTTGGTCACGTGATAGACATTTTACCAAACTTTTATATTAGGACGATTAAAAACGCTGAGATTAGTTCTAACCACCATTGTTCTAGGATTTGAGCAAATTCAAGTGACTCTATTCAAGAAAGTAGCTGTAGCCTCGTTTTCATGTTCAAACCATGCCTTAACATGCTTGAGATCATTCAGATGTACTTGTTCATAAAATGTATTAACACTTTTCAGAGTTGAGAACGAGCCCCTCAAAGTTGGCCCTGTGAAGACCTGGGTGATATATCTTGTTGACATTAATTTCTATGACATTTATTACGTCACTTCGTCCCACAAGAGTCTTGCTATCAACTTGTAGCGACTTTGTTTCTTTGTATAATTTTCACATGCTCGGAATTAGAGTAGATTTTCATCGATATGGCATAGCAATTTCGTACTAGAACTAAAATAATAAAGACAATGTTGTGAGAAGTTCCGCAGAAGACTGGGATAACGAAAAAAGCATGTGGAAGGCGAGAATATCAGACAAACAACAAAAGGCGACTACCGAGCTAGTGCAAAACTGGTGTTGTGCTATGATGTAAAGATTCGCTGTGTGTGTGTTTGTATGGAACTTGTCAGCCTTAAACACAAGACTAAAGGTAGATTTTGACAATATTGATATCGGCATAGCAATCTAAACGTGTTTAATTTGACCAAGAGAGATAATCAGGGTGTAGCAAGCCACAATTTTTAATTTTGTTTATATACCTAACTGATGTGCTGTAAACAGCGCGCGCCAAGTTCCACCACAAACATGCCGGGCTTGATCGCGCCAATGCTTATTTTTGCAATAAAATTGCTCTGAGTGTCTCGTTCTTGTGTCATTGCCTATATTCTGTTATGTTGGGCTAGTTATGATCGGTTTTACAGGGAGGTTTTAACTTTTCAGGTGTTTCGTTTCAGTTGCACAAAGCGATGCAGTCAGTACAGATCGAACCGGATAACTCATAAATTATATAGCTCCAGTAATACATAATTTTCGAAACCAATGCCAATATCAATATTGTCATAATCTACCTTAGTCTTGCATTTAAGGCTGACAAAGTTCGGATCAAGTGTAGTCTACGAAACCAATCGAACATTATTTTCCAATTGAGAATCACTAGAAAATCAAATATTTTAGAATGACAAAATCCCCCAAATGTTAACATCTAGGGGATGGCAAGTTCCCATATAAAAACACATGCACACAGCGAATCTTTACATCGTAGCACAGCACCAGTGTAGCACTAGCTCGGTAGTCGCCTTTTGTTGTTTGTCTGATATTCTCGCTTTCCACATGCTTTTCTTCTTCCTCCCAGTCTTCTGAACTTCTCTCACAACATCGTCTTCATCGTAGTTTTGTTCTAGTACGAAATTGCTCTGCCATATCGATGAAAATCTACTCTAATTTTCGATCTATGTGAAAAGTATGATAAATTCCATTGTTCTGCAGTGTTGAACCTCCCTCACATGGAATGTGTCTTTGTTTTAGACTACAAAAACACTAGGTGATAGTTATGAATATTCTGAAATAAAAGTAGTAGAAAGTCTAAGTTTCATTCCAAATTTATGGACAAATTATCTTCCAATTACATGTAATACTAGGAACAGCCAAACACAACAGCTACGAAACAGGACAGGCACGATTGGCAACATTCCAAACCGCAGTGAAAAGCCTAGTTTATGTTTTTATAAGTCTTATCTGTGGTCTTCTCCCATGTGTACTCAGGAAACCAGCAATCTTGTTGCTACATGTAAGTGCTTTCCATACTGTACACGTATGCCTACCAGTCCTGATCTATCTTCGCTTTTCTGGCATACACATATGCTGAAAAAAGGAAGAGTGCAACTGTTAGCAGTGCGCTAGCCACTTAATTTACATTATTTTGATAAATAAATGTGTTGCCACTGGAAGCCCCATTAACAAAGAAAGTGTATAATGTTAATTTAATTGCGAAATTAAAACAAAAATCCAAATTCAAAAGATTACACTGGTATTTTAGTCATGAAATGACCTGAAGATAAACACTTTTTCTAAATAAATAAATAATTACTAGCAAACAACTGATAGACAAATGTAAACATTATGCAATATTAAGCCTCAACATACAGATTACATGTATATACAGTCTGTACATATACATGTAGCTATTATAAATCAGGACTGAACATGAAGCCAATAATATTTTTAATGAATGCTGGCCAACTGAAGTTCTCAAAGGAGTCCAGCCTACACAAATGCAGTCTTCAACATTTACCTGTTTATCTAAAAAAACAGACCATGCGAAAAACTACAGAGGTGCATGTTGACAGATAAAAATGACCTTGAATTTGTAACACGAACTGGAACAACCATGGGGATGATCTTAGCCAGGACCCGGCTAAATCACAGATCAAATTGGAATTTAGCCTGTTGGTTTTTATGGAGGGAGGGAAAATCCTTGCGAACTGAAATCCCAGACTTTTTGGATATCCTAAGATTTCCTACAAAATCCTACAAAATCCCAAAAAGTCCCATTGATACGAATAGGTGTGAATTCGCACATTTGAAGTTGATCGCGGTATCCTAGAAAATCCTAGGAAATCGCAAGGTTTCTTTTGAAACCATATGCAGGCTTGGAAATCCTAGGAAGTTCTAGGTTTACCTGGTATTGCTTTTCTAGCTTTCTCTGTTCATGTCTTAGCTTGATCATTAATTAATGCTGTAAAAGTGACGTGTTGCGACATCGGCGCGGGAAAAATACAGACAAATGCAACTGCTCGCTCTCCAGAACAGCTACAGCCCTCAGACTTGGCTAATAAAATATTTTACCTAGAATCTCAAGTTTGCAATACATCTTTGTTTCAGAATTGGGATTTTACGGAAATTATTTGACATCGGAATCTGACTGTCTCTCAGGTCTTGCTATTTAAAAACCCAACAAAATCGCGACCCTGGTCTATTTGGAAAATAATTCGAAGATGTTCGTTTAAGATATCAAACATAAGCTAAAAGTTTTAACTAGGTACAGCTTCTAACCTTTCCCTTGGTAGCCGTGGATCTTACGTAGGTGGTCTTTCTTTGTGGACGTGAGAGCTAGAGAATCCTTGAAATGCAGTCAAGAGCGGCATACTTCTTTCCGTTTCCGATATCGGCAAACGACGAAATATTCCCTTGACCTATGGCTAATTCCTTCATATTCCAACTCCTTTACGAAATCATGGACTACACGACGGACCTACAGCTGCAAGGAGTTTGTTTCATATCTTCTTTGTGCTGTAGCTCGTATAATATTCATGATTTTTGCCATCTCTCGTAGCTCGTGTAATTTCACCGCCATGTTCAATAACCACAGGCATCCCAATCTCCACTTTTGTATTTCGGGTTACCTGTGGTAATATCCTCGAGAAGAGCTCTGTCAGTGTGAATGTATTTTCCTCATAACATGTAACACATATCTTAAGGAATAAAAGAACAATACTGTATTTAGTTGATTGAGTTGTACTTTGACTTTGTATTTTTCCGTAATCGCCTATGAAATCGGGCTATGAAACCAAGCCGTAATGACCACAGGCAACCCGAAATATGAAAAGTAGATTTTGGGATGCCTGTGCTTATACAAAATGGCTGCGGAACAATGGCAAATCACGAGTATGTTATACGAGCTACAATGATGGCATAAATCCTGAATATGATATGAGCTACAACATAAAGAAGGTCTTACAATCACGCAATGGACTTTGACCAGTTCCAGGCCGGATTGTTTTCGTTGGCCAATCAGAACGCCTGAACATTGAAAGCCGTTTCTTCGCGCTTGAATTTGATCTACGATCACTGCGATTGATTCACCCACTGGCTAAAGTAATAAATGCTCCCTAGTTTTCAACAACAAACATGCCCTGAAGGCCGTTGTTCAATGGATTGAAGACCCGAAGATGATAATACCGAGATTAGCGGCGTTAAGTGAGCGACAAAGAAATGGCAAATTATTGGGGACCGAAGGCGAAGCCTTGACATGAAACCTGAATGGAGGGCGAAATCGTTTGATCGAAAACTTTCTCATGTACGGCTAGTTCGGCAGAGTGTTACGATCACTGCGATTCATTCACCCACTGGCTTGCTCCCTTAAGTTTTCAACAACAAACAAAATTGCCCATGGGCCGTTGTTCAATGGATCGAAGGTAGTGACAGAGCGACAAAGAAATGGCAAATTATATGGGGACCGAAGCCTTGATGAAACCATGGAGGGCGAAATCGTTTGTGTGATTACGAAGAGAGCTCCTAAAAAGAATCCTATGATATATAAAGCATATAGTCTGTGGTAAGTGTAGCTGAAATACAATTGTCTTTCTGTGGTGATTTCATGTTTATATTGGCCGTAAAGTCGGATTCGTGGTAAACGTATTATTAAAACAACATATTTTTCTTGTTATGTTTCCCCATTTTACAGACAAGCCTGCCAAAGCGAAAGAGGCTTTCTATCAGCTAACTACTGACGATTCAGGTACGTATAAAGCTATTATAGAATTGCAGATGAATATTGATTGTTGCCTCCTGAGTGAGTCAGACTTTATACAGTAATATTATTACTGTATAATTCTGACTCACTCAGGAGGCAACAATCAATATTCATCATGATCAGCTGCAGTCAATATTCATCTTCAATATTATTATGATTAGTGATTTGTTTCGTTTATATGTGAATGCTGGGACGATTTCCACCCTCTTAAACCGGGCTCAGACTCGCCTCCATATACAGGCCCTTTAATAAACGGATTGAGTGGATTTTTCATAGGAAGCCAATTGGGAATCCATAATAGAGGCGGTACATGTAATTCACTGACTATCATCGATTACTTTCGACAGTCAGAAAACTGCTCTAATGAAATGTGTCAGTGATATGTTTAAGCTTGGGCATTTTCCAATATTCAACATTCTGTTTCACAAACCTTTCTTCCACCCACCCCCACTCCTCTGGAATTCCCCTCCCCCCCCCCCCCCCCCCCCCCCCCACCCCCCATACATTTGATCTCCTATTACATACATACATACATGGGTTTTATTTGGATCGTGTACAAACGTTGTACATTGATTGTTTGTTCCAAATAAGGTTTGTTCCAAATAATTTTACAATAATTTACATTTGACTTTATAACTAGTTTTACAATTTCTATCAGAGATAACTATATATTAAATTATATTATCGGGCATCTCCTCTCTTTTTTTTAAAACAATCGTAAACATATTTAGCTGATGCCTTTTGCAGTATTTTTTGTGGGTTTATCAGTGCGAGAAACAATTGTTTCTCTGTCATTGTCTCGGTTTTTTTTTTGGCAAGTCTAAATGTTGAAAATAAATTTTCTCTTAGCTTATTATAAATTGGGCATTTTATCAAGAAGTGCATTTCGTCTTCGATATCTTTTTGACATCTTAAACAGATTCGTTCTTCCGTTTTTTTGTATGGCCTTGCGTGTCTGCCTTTTTCTATTGCTAGGTTGTGATTACTAATTCTTAGTCTAGTTAGGGCCGTTCTGTGTTTCAGATTTTTAACTTCTGTAAGGTAATTCTCATACATGTATGTATATGTTGTTTTAAATAAGCAGTATGTTCTTAATTTATTTCGCGTAGTGGGGTATGGAAATGTTATGGAATCACACATTCAGAGCACCAGTGCTGGTTCACAAATGGTAACATGATAATTTTTTAAGTAAGCTTAAGCTTTAATTGGCTCACAATTAGTTGGTCAAATCCTCAGAAACATTGAAGAACAAGCATGACAAACTGAATTCCTATAAACAGTTAAGCTTAGGGAGGTGAACATATTAGTTCTTAAAGTTATACTGTACAATGTACATCAGTTATTTGTTTTAACCAGCCAGGGTGGCACAGGGAGCCGGGGTTGTGCAGTGGTGAAGCACTAATTCCCTGTCACTCTGGTTTGATTCCTGGACACGGTGCCATTTAACATATCGCACACATTTTGCCATTGTCTGTACTCGTATTGATCATAGAAATGACGCCATAAAATGTTCAAAACTCAAGTGGAACAACGAGCGTAGCGAGTTGTTTTACTGCAAAGTTTTGGACATTTTATGGCATCATTTCTATGATCAATACGAGTACAGACAATGGCAAAATGTGTGTGATTTGTTTTTTACAACGACGAAGCACTTATAGCTTCAAATGAGTGCGTAATAAACTGCTTTCGAGTCGAAAAGGGCCATTGAAAGTCAAAACGTAAACACTTCTAATTACCATTGCCGAGAGAAAACTTTCTTAGACAAATGGCAATTTGGTTCACTGATTAACTTCTGTAATTGATGGAATGCATGTGAAATCCTTTCTTGTTTTTTTTCTGGATCAGAAAAGTTATTGTTATATAATTCAAAACTTTTGAGCTCTGAGAGAACTTAAGTCTAGTCACAAAGTCTGACTACAAATTCGCCGAAACTTTCTCCACTCAAGAGAAAACTCGTCATTTTGCCAAATGGCACACTACAAAGAAGTTTGACTCACCGATTAACTTCTCCAAGTAATAAAATGCTTGTGAAATCCTCACTTTCTTGTTTTTGGAAGCGAAGTTAACATCCATTTGAATTCACAAACCTCGCAGTGATTGCAAAGCTACCACGGCTTGCGAGTGACGTCATTTTCATTGTATGTACTATTTTGCATATAGCGGAGAGCCAATCAGAAAGCGAGAAAATTGGATGTTGTTGTAAAAATGTGAGTTGAGTTTATTGGTACATTTTACATGTATCTCGCCCTTGCTCCAAGGGTTTTTCTCCGGGTTCTCCAGTTTTCCTCCATCTGCAAAAACCAACACACTAAATTCCAATTCGATCTGTGGATTAGCCGGGACCTGGCTTTGATCAGGCCCCATGGTTGTTTCAGGTGTTGTTAGAAATTCAGAGTTCAGAGTCCACTTGCTGGTAGTAATTTATATCTTACGGAAAAGGCTATAGCAGCTGCTGAAGCAAAAAGTGAGTACAATTCTAGGGACACAACTTATTTTTTCTCTTTAATGACTGCAACCAGCTAGGTTGCATTATTTAATTTTTGTAACCAAATACAAAATGCCCCCCCCCTCCAACATTTAACATTACAGTATTAAAATGCTCTACATGTAATTACTTTTGTAACCCCTGGGGGGCTCATTTCAGAATTCGTCTTGGAAAGGGGGGCCTTGCAGTTGATTTCACATAACTTTTGCCAATGGGTTCCATTATGATAGAAAAATGATGGGCGTTTGACGGTTATCATAATAGAGAGGGAAGCTTATTCCCAAAAAGATATGCTACCGTCTAAACCCTAACATTTTTCTACCAAGATGTGGTCACATTATATTAGGAGCCTCCCATTTCTTGTAAGCATGGAAATACAAATTCAAGTAACAATGTGGCATGTCATATTTGCCTTCCCTCTCTTAACATTTGATTTCCACTAAGGCTTATAAAACTAAGGCAAGGGAAGGGGGCTTATTCCAAAACTTTGTGGGTTTGGTTTTGTGAAGTAAATTTCTTAAAGGGGCTGTGTCACGGTAATAGACTTTACATTTGCGTTCCGGGCCGGAAACAGATATTTTCACTGATTTTGATATGAACTAATGAACCTCTCGGCCATGTGGGATGCTAAAAATCAAAGCGAATATGCAAAAATGAGTAACAAACAGTGTATATAAACAGTCCCCAGGGAAAATATTGAAAATCCTTTCAATCAAGCATTGAGGGAGGGGAGTGTAACTGTTTGTATCCAATTAACAGCCACCAACCGAGTGATTACTTGATACATGCGCAGTACCATGACATAGCCCCTTTAATATTTGTTCATTCTATTTCATACATATATGTACAGTGTAGATGTCACTGAGCCTGAAATTTCCCATCCCCCAAACAAAAAGGGAAGGAAACAGCTGCCAGTGCAAGCATTTCTACAACTAACAAACAGTGTATATAAACAGTCCCCAGGGAAAATATTGAAAATCCTTTCAATCAAGCATTGAGGGAGGGGAGTGTAACTGTTTGTATCCAATTAACAGCCACCAACCGAGTGATTACTTGATACATGCGCAGTACCATGACATAGCCCCTTTAATATTTGTTCATTCTATTTCATACATATATGTACAGTGTAGATGTCACTGAGCCTGAAATTTCCCATCCCCCAAACAAAAAGGGAAGGAAACAGCTGCCAGTGCAAGCATTTCTACAACTAACAAACTGAGTCATACACATGTACATGTAGCTGCTTAATTTACAAAATGTATCAAATGGATTAAACTCAAGATGCATAGATGTGAATAAAAAAATATAGTGAATGATCATACTGTAGATACATGTACATGTAACTTGTTGATCTTTGTTATTACTTAATTAATTCACAGATGTCACTGAGCCTGACCTCAGCCACAAAACAAAGAGGGAAGGAAAACAGCTGCCAACACAATCACTTCTATAAGTAAGACTGTGTCATATACATGTACATGATTGCATTTTGCAACTAAATTATACCAAATGCATGATAGTCAATTATTCACACTAAAGACCTGTGAGCTTAAAAATGTACTGTATTTCCTCAAATAAGTCCCCCCTCAAAAAGTGCCCATGGCCCTTTTAGTCAAAATTTGAAATACAGTCAAACCTCTATTAAGTGGTCATGCACCAATTTGTTGGCCAGAGGCTCCATAAAATAATAGGAAATCAAATGTATGGAGGAAAATGGCAATTCCAGAGGGGTGGGTAGTTGGGTCATGAGGCAAATTCCCTCCGTGGCGGGGGTATGGATATTACAGTGTATCTGAAATCATACCAGTCCTGTGATAATATAATTATACTAATGTAGCCATCAGGGTTCCAAAATACTGTTTATAAACAGGGTAAACAAATTTGTTTAAGCATACTTGCCCCTTAAGGCAAGTACAATCTGAAAAGCACTTGTCCAGAAGCTTGGACTCTTATTTGTACAATAACCAGGGTTCTCAGTAGATTTCTCTACAGCCAGTCAAAAGCATTGTAAGGTGAACCAGATTTTTGTCTTACATTGCTGCTAAATTTGGTCAACACAAACTTTGAACAGTACATTAAACAGGACATTATTGCAAACCATATTACTATCTTATTCAGGCTAAAAAGGACAAACATGCAGAGATGATCTATTTAAAATATTAAATGGGGAGATATTTGAGAAGCGAAAATGTGTACATGTATGTAGATTCTACTTATTTGAAAGGGCAAAACAGAAAAAATATATTTTACAATATAGACGCATTTTTCTGTTTTTATTTTTAAGATAATTACTGTATACATGTATATTCATTAAACACAATTTTTTTATGTGCTATGAAAATTATTTTAAAGAGACAATTACAATGTATGATGAGATGATGTTAAAAACCCTGAAAATGTATTTCAAAGGAATATTAAAGTAATAATCTTGAAAAGTAAATGCACGTGTTTGTAATTTCCTCACTTAGAATTTACGGAAAGATTCAGATATTGCGTATATAATTGTCAATGCAAGGTTCTACGTCTCAAGCATGTTAAGGCATGGTTTGAACATGAAAACGAGGCTACAGCTATTTTGTTGAATAGTCACTTGAATTTACTCAAATCCTAGAACAATGGTGGTTATACATGTAGCTAATCTCAGCGTTTTTAGTCGTCCTAATATAAAAGTTTGGTAAAATGTCTATCGCATGACCAACGACGTGATCACAAAAAGTTGAAAATTTAACTAAAAACGGGGTGGTACATGTATATTTTAAGTAACGATTTTGTGTTTATCTGATTACACTTGTGGTTGACTTTAAAGATCAGTTCGGAATGGTTGACCCTGATAGACTTAATGACAAAGATAGCGAATTTTGAATGTTTTATCAGAACTGCTCAAAAACCATGCAGGCCTATAAACATGCTTGAGATTGGATTGGTCGTCACTAAAACCCTGAAAATGCCCTGAAAAGCTGTTAATATAGCATGGGCAATCCCAGAACATTCTAGAAATTCCTAAGACATCCTAGAAACTCCTAAAAGTCTATTCCTAGATAGTCCCAGCATTTCCTACAAAACCGAAGGAAAATGTAAACTGTAAATCCTAGGATTTCCCACAATATCCTAGAACCATGCATCGTAAATGCTTTGCCATGAATATTTTGAGAAATCCTAGAAAATCCTAGAACATCCAAGTGTCCAAATTTACCGTGAAAATTCACACCTCAAATCCTAGAAAATCCTAGGACAATCCTAAGCGGTTCTAGGATTTGAATCTTAAGATATCCAAGGATTATCCCAGAAGATCCTAAGATATCCAAGGCTTTTTTCGCAAGGGAGTCTGTCTGATTTAATGGAGAGCAAAGGCAAAATACCAACAAACTCAACTCGCAAATGGTGCCGCAATTGAGAATCCCACCGGGGGCCACAGAAGTGAGAAGCAAAATGCCATCCCGAAAATATATGGATTCGCCAAGGCCAATGGCTGGTTTACAAATTCAAACTGTTGGCATTAAAGTGGGCCATGCAGTATTCAAATAAAAGTTTAGTTTACAAATCGGAGCAATTGCAGAATACCCCCTACCCCTCCCCACCCAAGTATGTTCGTCTAAGAGTCCTTGGATTAATTCGGAATTAAAGAGTATGATGCACCGAAGAGACCGTTTAAAAATCAAAGCCATAAAATCCAATGACCCTCGAGACTGGTCCAACTTTAAGAAAACAAGAAACCGTGTAAACACTGAGATTAAGAATGCCAAGAAATGTTATTATAATAACGCATTTGAACAATATTCTAAAATTCCACGTAAAACGTGGCAAACAATTAATGAAGTAATGTCACGTAAAAACAACAAGTCGGTGATCAACGAAATAAATAACAGTGGCACAACTATAAATAACCCAACTGAAGTTGCTGAGAATTTTAACCAATACTTTGTAGAGATCGGACCAGGCCTTGCAAAAGATATTGATGATGTTGACGCTTCCTATAGTGATTATTTGAATAACACCAACAATCGTTTTTCTTTTAAGGCAACAGACTGATTGTCTGTTTTCGTATTGTTATCCAAACTTTGCAAGTCTAAGGCAACTGGCCTAGATAATATATCTGCTAAACTTCTTAGGGAGTGCCCCGACTTCATCTCTGACTCACTGACTTACTTATTTAATCAATCCATAAAAACAGGAATCTTTCCCGATGAGTGGAAGAGCGCAAGAGTTACTCCGCTTTATAAGAAAGCCGGGAAACGTAGTGACATGACCAACTATCGGCCGATATCGATCATTCCAGTAGTTGCAAAAGTGTTTGAGCGCATAATTTATGATCAGCTTTATAAATATTTGACCGACAACAAATTACTCTCAAATCATCAATCTGGTTTTCGCTCAGTTCACTCCATCGTGACTGCGCTACTGGAGGTGACTGACAGTTGGTCATTAAACATTGACCGTGGCAATATTAATGCAGTTATGTTTCTTGATTTGAGAAAGGCCTTCGATACAATAGACCATACCATCTTGCTATCGAAACTGGAATACTATGGAATAACCGGTCATACCCAAGATTGGTTTAACTCATATTTAAATGACCGTACACAAACCTGCATTGTAAATAATTGTAAGTCGTCCAAGACATTGGTTAAAAGTGGAGTGCCTGAGGGGACCATCCTAGGCCCCTTGTTATTCTTGTTATATATTAACGATCTACCCAATTGTCTAACCTATTCTCAGCCAAGAATGTATGCTGACGACACTAGCATAACATACGCCAGCAATGATATAAACGATATAAATAAACGAATTAATTTCGATTTGAACAAACTTCATGTTTGGCTTGCAGCAAATAAGCTCACTTTAAATATGACAAAAACTGAGTTTTTACTTATTGGCTCCAGACAGAGGCTATCTAATCTACCAGAAATTCCAAACATCGCAATAAAAGGAAACCCGGTGAAACAGGTCCAGGTATCGAAATCACTTGGTGTAAAAATAGATCAAAACCTGACCTGGAATAGCCACATTCACTTGATATCTAAAAAAATTGCCTCTGCGATAAGTGCAATCAAACGCATTAGGTATTTCGTTCCTCGCGAGACACTCCTCACGGTGTACAATGCCTTGGTACAACCTCACTTTAATTATGGCAGTGTGGTTTGGGGTGGCTGTAACAAAGGCCTTTCTCTAAAACTCCAAAAACTCCAAAACCGCGCTGCACGCATAATTACTTTCTCAAGTTATGATGCTAACGCAGACGAACTGTTCCATTCGCTGAAATGGAAAAAACTAGATTATCAGCGTATAGTTGATAAATCCATTTTAATGTATAAAGCTCTTAATAACGAAACACCCGAATATTTGAGCTCTAAATTCATCAGTCGAATGGACATAACGTCTTATAACTTGAGAAATGCTGAAAATAAGCTAGCAGTACCGCTTCCGCGTACAGATTACTATAAAAACAGTTTCAGTTACAGCGGAGCGGTGCTGTGGAATAGCTTACCATTAAATTTAAGACAGGCGTCGTCACTGACAACCTTTCAGTCACAGATACATTGCCACACTTTTCAGAGTGTTTAACCCAGTTTCAGCACGGCGTCCTTGGAAAGCAGGATTTGTTTTCTTCTTATTTTAGATACATATCTACTACATTAGAATATTACTATAAATTAATATAGATTATTATCGTAGCTTAGACTTGATTTTAGCATTTATTATAGTATATATTTATAATATATTAATATATATTATACATTTTAATATTTTTATACATTTATATCCTGATGGACCTACCGTGGGTAAATAAAGTTGTCCAGTCCAGTCCAGTCCAGTCCAGGTGGAGATGCCAACATGTCAACGTGTTAGTCCATTTATGGTTAACTCCCTAGAGAGATATGTCTGGGTGTTAATGAGTCTCTCTGTTCACAGTAGTAGAACGAAGCAACATGTACGATGTCAATGCATCAATGTTGGCGTCAACGCTTATGTACATTGTACTTCAGTGGAGGGGGGGGGGGGGGGGGGTGCAATCTAGGCTACGAATCCATTTGAAAATATCTTAGAACAACAGCTTCTGATAGAATGATCATGCTGAATTTTGTTCTAAAATGTTTGATTAATTGCAAGTGATTTTTACTTGATCCTTGAGATACTGATTGTAGTGAAATGTATATTAAGTTTATATGCATGTGGCCATTGTCCCTGGCATTGTTATTTTGTCTATTTAGTAGCTTTCCGGAAGTATGGGCTGGAAATTATCAAATGATTAACATATCGGTGCCCGCGAAGACTTCTGGGTAGAGCTGAGACACGAGGTTCACTATGATTTTATGTTATTCTTATCATTATTTACTCGCTTAGTGTTATAGAAACGTCCTTGTTAACTGAAAAATATACTCGAACACAACGCAATGTCCTAAGCTTGTAACTAGATGGTTAATTCGAGTCGCCGATGTGTATTTAAATTGTAATGAGACTTCATGTTTTCACTCCTCTGCTCGTCAAGCAAGGTGAGAGAGCTTTGCAGCAGTTGGACTCTGCCGTCTCTGGCCACATGTATATACGTTTTTGCATAGTTAGTTCGTCCATAGTCATTTACTTTTTGTTAGCATTATTAAGGGACCTACTGATCAACATATCTACTTTTAGGTAAATTAGGAATTACTTTAAAACTGATGAAAAAGGCTTACCGTCGTATCATCTTCGAACTGTTTTTAGTGTTTTGTTTTCCTCCACGGATACCAGCCCATAAATAGCCATTCAGCGCTCCACACGACGTCTTGATGAGTTCTTAGCTTCGTTGTTAAAACTCTTTAAGTACCTAACCTTCTGTAAATCCATTGAATTTATAGGAAAAGACCACTCAGAAAGTGCTTCGTCGTGGAACCGTTAAAGTTCGTTCGCCCGCCGAAACCTGATATGCTCATGAGTGTTGCCGCTGACCGATTTGCAGTACTGTAGTTACCAGTCTTTACTTGTGCAACAGGAGGCACGGTTGTACTCGCGGAACAACCGCGGACTTAATCGATCTTCCGGACTATTTTCATAATATTATTTAGTACTATAGTATTATTTTTCATTTATTAATGCATAAGCAATTTACATGCTAACGTGCTCACAAAGTAAATACTATTTAAATAGTTCTCCGCATTTGAGAAAATTTCCGGTGTTTAATTTTATACCCACTCGATCGATGCGGTCAACTGCATAGAAATCAGCTCATGACACCAGACTTCATGCCTTTGTGATTTCAAAGAGCTTTTAGTTAACTCCAAGGAAGAGTTAATTCAACTCCTTCAGACGAGTGATTTTAACTCCTTAAATTGTACTCCAAAGTGGGAGTTATTTCAACTCTATCTCTGAAACAACAAGAGTTAAAACAGCTCCTAACTTGGAGTTAAATGTTAAATGTTCATCCGCTAGTAGTATAGGAGATAATAGTTTTCTACGCGTTAGCCAATGGCATTCGCTTGCTCATTAGTCTATTTTGGTTGACTAATGAGCCGTGGCATATGCCTTAAATATTGTGAAATGTGTTCATTTGTCACTCTCGCTCCAGTACGACCTGACCAGGCTTCAACTTAATTTTTATTTTATTAATTTTGGTTATATTACTCCTTCCATTTAGTTGAGATAAACCGCATTTAACAGCCCTTCCATTTAAGAAGCAGTGCAGGCGTTTAGCCTTATTGATTCCTCCCACTTAGGTTGAGGTCGATAAGGACTGGGTGATCTGTCAACTGAATTATTGAGATGGCCTTACATTTAGGAGGAGGTACAGGAACTTTGCCTCATTTATTCCTCCCACTTAGATTGAGGTCGATAAGGTCTGGGTGGTCTGTCAACTGAATTATTGAGATGGCCTTACATTTAGGAGGAGGTATAGGCACTTTGCCTCATTGATTCCTTCCACTTAGGTTGAGGTCGATGAGGATTGGTCAAATAACTTACTGACATTCAACAAAATAATAAAAGAAAGAAAGAGATATACCTATTTAGTGGTATATCGTTTAATTCATATATTTATTATTTTACCACACGCGTTTTACTTGTTTACTTTTATTTGTTTACTTTTAGATATAGTAAATGCCGGCATTTGGAGAGAATATTACCGATTGATTGACCCTGTTCTGCGCGCACGACTATACGTTCTCTTCTCGACTTGGTTATGTCGTCATCTGCTGATCGTACTTGTACCAAAGATAAGATACATCAACTTAACGTCGAAGGACTTGCAACCAGTTACTCAAGGTATGGATGTTTAAACTTGGACCAATTTTTCGTCCTTATTGGGGGGACTGAGTTTTTGTCTGGCCCAATCCAGATTTCCTACACTAGTGTTTCCCCACAGGGGTTTTTTGTCGAGGTAGGTTTTTTCTGGCCTCGCTTCGGCTCACACCCACTTTCATCCACAAATTGTGGCCACACTTGGGAAACGTGTTGTACAAAGTTCCGTAGGGGATAGCGGCTTTCACCAAAGGAAGGTCTTTCTCCGTCAAATAGAAACTGCACGGCAACACTGGGGGTTGCGCCTTGTAATCCGCTCTTTGTCCATACTTGTACACACACTCTGGCGTCCCGGCTAATCCTTTGACGACTTTGGCGTAACACTCACAAAAGCAAGTAGGGGGCATCGTTCACAGTAAATTTACAAGGGAGGGTTCACTTTTTTATACGTCCCGGGTCTTTTCTGGGCCTCCAATCCGGGCCCTGGGTTTGTTCTCCCCGACGCCCCTCCGACCAATCCGGGCCCTGGGTTTGTTCTCCCCGACGCCTCTCCGACCCCTTCCGAGCCTGGCGGGACCCCCTAAACTTCCGACCAATCCGAAGCCTGGCTTTGTTCTACGTACGACCCCTCCCGAACCTGGCGGAACCCCCTAAACTTCCGGCCAATCCCAAGCCTGGCTTTGTTCTCAGTGGCCCTTGTGACGTCATCGTGACGTCGTAGCTCCGCCCCCTTTCTCGACCAATCAGAAGGCTCGCTGGTTACAGTAGTGAGGTCCCTAACTACTCCCCACAAACCTCCCATTTATTATGCAAGCGGTGCCCCTCCCCCCGGTTTGAAGCTCAGTACATACAGGTCGCCAAGTGGTGCTACAAATGTCGGGCTTTTGACGACTAAAATTGAAGATTTTGGAATTGAAATGAAAAGAAATGTATAGTCTGATCATCTGTGACGCTGCTAATAGAACTGTGATTTAAGAAAGTTCAAAGTGATTTTCAAGTCTTCAAGTGACCAGTTGACTAGCGTCTAGTAGCGACAAGTATAACAGTTTGAATCAATGACAATGAATGAAAACAGAACCGAATATTCACATTCATCTCGCTGAAACAACTGGCCAGGAACAACTAACATTATACAAGGACAAAATTACATCAAAGTAAGCCAAGTTTTATTCTTCAGTATAAACTTTTATCTAATTGTTTTGTTTTTAATCCATTGAAATTCTTGGAAACTCGATCGCATGTGACCCGTTCCTGTGACGCAGTTTATTCAAATCTTGTTCAAGTTGCCTGAAGAAAAAACCCTTGCTTGTACTAATTTTAAGAACTGGAATTTCATTTCCAGCTGCGAAGTTGCGTTCAGTTTTCTAGTTTTCGATTGTAAAGTTTATTCTTGGAGATGAATAACAGTTAGTGTTTTTAATAAAACAGCAAAGTGACAACTGATTCATTGTTTGATTGTGTTTAATAAAGTGCCTTTTCAAACTTCGCTCTTTGCCAGTATTCAGTATACCAGAAATTGACTTTGTTTCTCTCAGCTCCAGTCGATTATTATAAGTCATGCTTGGAGATTTTCCGGGCTGTTCTTTTATCTGCCAACCGCACCTTAATTACAGGATTTTCAAATTTTCACTTGAGCTGAAACTCAAAGTCAAAGAAGTAAACAAACTCGGTGCACTTGACTCTTGAGAGATTGTCTTTTTCAGTAAATTTCTTAGGTCAAATTATAGCATGATTTTTACGTGATCATAATTTATCACTCGCTGTATTTATGCCAAAAATCACTACAAAAATCTACGTTTATGAACCAAAAGGCAAAACTTAGCTTCGTTCTGTATACATCACACGCTGCTGTACACACGAAGTCTTATACAGATGAAACGGGAAAATAAAAGGTTACAAAGGAACCACATGTTCTGGTTTATTTGGACTAATGGTCTTTCCTGGACATGTGGTGCTCACTAGTTCTTGTACTTGAAGTTATCAATGAGAAATAGCTGGACATCAGAAGTTTCTACACTGCCTTCTCCGCCAAAATTTTGACGCTAAAATAATTAGCTGTACAATATTACAAACACAGGAAATCGCTGTCTTAACCAATCAGGTGCTGCTGATAAAATTTTGAAGAATATGATTGGCTGCGAGATAGCGGGAAAAGCTTTCTATAAATAGACTACTCTGTAAACTGATGGGCCAAACCATATATATAGTGGGAGATGGACACTTCTGATTATGAACTTCTGGTAATACTTTCGGAAATCTTGAAGTTGACCATAATTTTTCTAATAAAAGCCTTGCAGTCTGCTTTGCGAATATAAATGTGCAGACCCCGTAACGTCTAGCATGTGATTAGCATATTTTTAACGGCATAAAAAGTGTCGACTAATTTTGGCAATTATGCCTGACTTCGATACCGAATAAAATTATGTTCATGTTCACAACATTGATATTTAATTGCATAAAACAGGGCTACCATGACGAGCTCAACCCAGTTCAGGAATGCGTGTTCCCCGCTTTTGGAGCTCTGCTTCAAGAGTTACATCTTTAAGATTCTTTAAGGTGTGAAGTATGGACATCGGATCCGGTAAAATTTCCGTTTAGTTATTAAAGACTCGGACCAAATTGCACGCTAAAAATAAACCAAACTTACCACACGGTAGCCTAGCCTCCGATGCAGACGTCTTGTGTGGTTCGTTTCCCTCGGCTCCCACACCAACGTCTGCGAACTCGAGCCACATTTTGTGTTCCGTGACTTACGATTTATTTTATTTTGACCGACCAAACAGTGAGCAGTGACGTCACAAGCCATTACAAGCCACAGGGATCCCATTAACCCACTCAGACAAAATACCAGCCAGAAGGCAAGGGGGACTAGGCTGAACTGACGTCTACATCCAGCGAAGATCGAATAACTCCAGCCAAATTTATAGTAGAACTTCTTCCGAAAATGTTTTTCTTGAGAGCAGCTGACGAACAAATGAAGCACTTAGAACCACTAATTCCAATAGTTTGTTGGGAGTTTCATCCATGGGAACACTTGAAGGCAAAACCGATGTCATTATGGAAAATTTACACAAAGAGACAGGGGAACCCACTGCCATTGATTTTCACACGGGGAAATACGTCATGATTAATATACTGTCTCGTGATTGGTATAATGAAAACAAAGTCAACCGTGTGATTGCTGCAGTCGCAACAACTGATGGAAAGGAATGTTGTTCGGGTTTAAGCAGTCGTTAGTGGGGAGAAGCGTTGCGTGACGACATAAATAACTACTGGCCGGGAAGGAGACTCTATAGTAGACGTCTGCACGCAGGCGAAATACATGTATTCTAATGGTAATTAACTGCGACTTTAAGTAGGGCAGTTGCATGTTCGCGCTAAACAACACTTCCAAATAACTTGTTTACTGGCCAGCATTCGAAAGTAACAAACAAAGAACACGCCGTGACACTTAATTCTAATCAGAACATTTCAAATAAATGGAACAGAGTTTGCAACAGCTTTCGAATTTCGCTAATAAGATTCACGGCATTCTGTATAGACTTTCTCAAAGTCGTTCTCGCGCTCGATTTTTGACCCAGTAATCGCTTACCCAGCGACTCAACGAGTTCGACTTGGAGGAAGTCTAGGCATTCTGGTGAATTGAACCCAGCTAAGCTGCCAGGACCGTTCCCGAACTTGAAATTAATCTTATTTTGGTCAACTTGACGGAGTCGCTAGAACTGAAGAACTGAAACGCTCAGGCAGTGACTAGCTGTGTTGTTGAACTGGCGGACTTTTTAGCTGAAACCGTATCCAACTGTGTTATATTTCTCGCGTCCGCTTTAGCGAAATCAGAGCGAAGTGCATGTCGGTCAATCAGTGGCTTGAGCTTGTTCGATCGTTTCGTCTTGCAGGTCAGTCAAGGTTTTCTGGCGTGGCTGCTTCAGTCCATACTTTACGGTTTTGATTCTCGAATTTGGCGGGAATTCAGTATTACCATGTAGTTTTACGCCACCAGTTTTAGCACTTATCAGCCTGAACAGCTAGCTTCGCCAAGTCACCAACGTTTAATCAAGGCTATAAATCCAAACTGAACTGACTACCCAAGGAAGACAGAATGAGTTAATATATGATATTACTGGTATTCTAATACGTACTCAGATAATTCAACAGTTCAAAATAAGCTGACTACCCAAGGAAGACAATATTATTATATTATTTGTATTCTACTTCTAGATAACAACAGGTCAAAATGAACTGACTACCCTAGGAAGACAGAATGAGTTAAGATATGATAGTAATAACTGGTATTCTACTTCCAGATAACAAATGCCCGCCAAAACTTGAAGTGACTTAAAATTCATGCGCCTTAGTTTCTATTTCGGCGATAAATCGAATATTAACTATTATTATAATTCTCAGTAGAGGACATAACATGCACAAGGAGAATGGTATCCTGCCAGCAACGCATTCCTGAAACGGGTTAAGCTCGTCATGGAATCCTATAATTTAATATGAATAAAATAAAAACTGGATCGATTTTTTCCCATTTCATTGCCACTTTAAAGGTAAGATCCGCGCGTCATTGATAGACTAAATGCTGTGTAGGTTATATGCTTGGTTGTTTGTATTCTCCAACATTTAAGCTTAATTCACGGAATACTGGTACCATAATAGTCTCCAGTGGGGAGTGGGGGTGCAATCCTTCTGACGGTTTATGTTCTAGCGAGTTTACGCAAATTCACGAATGCTTTTTCGTACGCTGTACTTCAGGCTAATTTCGATCGTCTTCTTTTGTATTTTTAGTACAGTTCCTTGAGTGCTTCTTATTAGTCTTGTATTTTGACGTGAAGTTTATGAAACAGCGAGTTTAACCCACAAACTATGTTTTGTAACTTGATGATCATGCATGCTAAGTTGACGACTCATGCACGAGTCACTGGAGTCGTGTATAAGCGATCGGACTCAGTGTGAGCATATATAGTTTGATAGTTTGGGGCGGAAATAATGGCGGAAATGATTTTGAGAAAACCCACCACAGCTGAAACAGGCTTCAGTAGCATGATAGCCCCAAAGCTATGGCGTTCTATCCCCACCAAAATGTTTTGCTTTCGAAGTTTTTGTTTTGTATAAATTAACACTCAAGTTGAAGTATTCAGCATTGCTGTTCACTACGCGACATCCCAGTATCAAAACGCAACTTTTATGTTTTGATTTCAAAATTCTTGTTTTGCATTTGCCTTTGAAGTTTCACATTCGATATTGTGTTTCGTACGCGATTTCAAACTTCCAATCGCCACGACTAAACATTTTAGTTCGCACAACGGCACATTACTTGAATATGAATGTATTTCTGCATTCGACTTTTGCTTTCAACATTGATGTAGTAGTTATACACTTGGGTATACCACCGCATGGGCTACTTTACCAACCGTGCCAGCCAAATTTTTGTCTGATGTTCCTTTCCAATGGCATGTCCAAATTTTTGTTGTATTAGGGTTTTATTAAATGCTGATTAAGCTATAACAACATATATATTGCTTTCCAAGCAGTACCATCCAAAATTCTCGAGTAGTCATACGGTCGGGTATACCAATGAATACTAAAATAATTCTAGGAAAACAGGAAGTTTTAAAACTATATGAAAATAATTGTAGGAAGACAGGAAGTCTTAAAATAAAGGACAACATATGACGTCACGACACAGCTGTGTTGGTTAGGTGTCCTCCCTTTGTTTTCCCAACTGTGGGATATGAATTTTATGAAAATAATTATTGGAAATGTTTTTTCTTTGATAGGTATTAAAGAGAAAACATGATTATGATTCTATTGCGTGACATTAAACCGGGACTTTCCCGCTGGAGTACTATGTTTAAACATGTATATTGTTAAGAGAGATTTACTCAGACTTGTGTCGTGACGTCATATGTATCGATTTTCTAATACAATGTCCGTATGCAAGGCTTTTAATTCCATCTTCTAATATATATATTTTATCATCAAAACAAGATAAGGATACTTTATTTATCTCATAGCTTCCTAGCTAATTGATGGTTTTGACTTCGTATAGTTTTCATAGTGTGGAACAATTGTCTATTATTCATCAACACATCTTTATAATTTTCGTGTTTAATATCCTTCTTAATAACATTCTTCTTAATACCTTTTGTAGTCTTACCTCCTTTGTCGTTGTTTTTCATATATGAATACATTTTAGATCTGACCAACGAATTCAATAATTGGAACACCAGCAGCCTCATCTTTGAATTTACCATTTACTTTCTTTTTGGTTTTATCAAAATATGGAGAGTTTTCAGGATAATCACTGTTATCAAATTTCTCTCTATCATTCCAAAAATCTTTATAAACGTCTTCAGCTTTTATGTAATACATAAGACTGTCAGTGTCAGTGAATAATAATTTGGCTTTATCTCCATACTTCTTTTTAATGTAGTTATAATGAAAATCATACATCAATGTCTTAGAAAGATCAAGGATACACATAACCACGTATGCCGGCCTGTTGAGTGTTAATGTTTCCTTTATCTTATGCACAGCTACAAGATTCTCATTAAAGAATTTACTGCTTACATATGTTGGTTTACTAGCTAATGTTTTTAGTTTATTTTAATCAGTCACTAATCTAACATCTACTCTTTTTCTGATGTTTTCCATTGTCTTCCAAAATACGCTGTTATTCATCAGTTTGAAGAAATCCCTTTCGAATGATTTTTTTGCTACAGTTCTTTCCTGAGTGTTGAAATAAATATACTGCTTAAGCCATGGAGACTGATTGAATTCTAATACTCTGTGTACTTTCTTTACTTTTCAAACCAAGATCAGTATATAATTGAAGATTTCTATATTGGAGTATATATTTAGTTTTACCATTCAGATTTGTAATCAACTTATGAATTTGTCCGATTGATATATTATATTTCTTCTCGATATTTTTACAATAATCTGATAACATATTTTCAGTTACTTTTATTGTTTTCAGCAGCGAGTGGGTAATCATTATGCAGGTCATGTAGTTCTTTTGGGTATTCTAGATCCACTTCTAAGATTAATCCCTTTTTACTGTCTTCTTTATACTTAGCTAAATCAATATTGTTAATTTCTTTTTCTGCCATCCATCTAAAACCACCAGTTGGTAAATACTGACTCATAGCCCAACCATAAAGGTTGTTGTCATCGAGGTGCATGATGAACTTAGAGGGAGCCTTCTCATTTTAGTCCTTCATGTACTTATTATTTGCTTTTCCATACCTGTTTGCAATATATGAAATACCACCCCCCATTCTCGTTTCACTAAATTGAAACATATCAATATCTACCATAAGTTGCAACTTAATCTTAGTCATTTTAAGCATAGCATCCCAAGATAGACCAGGTGTGGTGAAGTAATGACATGGGTCTAGTTTGTAATATAACATACATGTTTTTCTTAAGTTTTCAAACACATCAGCAAGCAGTAGTATGTCAGATTTGAGGTAAAGATCGTGGTATTCTCCCATATTTTGTATATTGAAAGTGTTCCACACGTTTTGAGCATGTTTGTAATCTTCATCTGTGATATGCTCATTATTCAAGATACTGAAAAAGTCTTCTTTTGTTGGTAGTTGTGTTTCATCAAATTTATTAAAACTATCCATATACTATCCATATACTATCCTTTTTTCATCATGAACCTGAGTTCGTTAATATTCCTAAAGTATTGGGATGTGTATTTAAGATTATCAGAAATTGGATTTAGACAAGCTTTACCAACGTTTTTGCATTTTTTACACTCACTACATGGGAAGCTCGTTTTATGATGTATTATACGTCTATTACGATTTAGTTACGCTTCTTTTTATACACTTATCAGAATAACATGTATCACATTTGTCACATTTTGTGATATTAGCAACTAACCTTTCTAAACTGGAGCTCATAAATTGAAAACTATCAATAAATACCAAATTATTACCAAGCATAAAATACATATATTTTTCCATATTATTTGGAATCACGTACATTAATCTTATGCTGTTTTTCCTTTTTTATTTGTGAATTTTTAACGATTTCACCAATTTCTTGCAAAACAAAATGACTATCATATCCACGTAGATTTTGAAAGATTACAGGTATTTTATTAGTAAGTTTGAAGTTTCTGTTACACAACTGATGTGCACCTCCTTTATACTTACCAGTGATATGGCAATGATCTCTTACTTTAACATCATTTACTGTATACCTTTTTGTACAAATATGATATTTTTTCAACAGTTTTAAAATCTTTTCTATCCTCTTTTGTCATTATCATGTCTTCGTTAAAATGTTTTTTCTTAATCTTATTACAGTATTTAACTTCTTCTAACATCTTTTCCATAAATTTGTAAACAGCCTTTTCACCTCTATAAATCTCTATTGGTTTACTATATTTATCGTCATAGCAACAGACAACCTTATAACCATAACCACAGTCAGTGTGTTTTTGATAGGCTTCAGTATACGATTTATCATTATTAGGTTTACAACCATATTTTTTTTCGTTATAGCTACAAAATCTGCATAAATTACAAAGGGAACATTTAACTGTTTATGGAAATTGTCGAACGTTAGTATATTGTTATCTTTAGTTGGCATATTTTAACCACTTGTGTTCCATTTCCTTGATACAATTTCCTTTATGAGCAATCACACTCTTTCGGAGCTGAAGCACTGTAAACAATATCTCCAAAAATGTTTTCTTTGATGTGACTTAGTTTGATTATACATGAATTTATTAAAATGCTTTATTATGACATAATGTTGTTTTTATCCTCTGTAATCAATAACAAATCCATATGATCTTCAAACTTTTCTTTTGATATATAGATAGTATATGGTCGTTTTACTTCATACCCAAATATATTAACGTTAATACTATTTTGCTTTTCTATCTTTGGGTAATCATTTTGAGATACAGGGAAATTAATGTTATCGTAGTTCAACATTGACTTCTATTCTTTATCCGTTTTGTTTACTCTTTGCGGGTCTTCATTTTGAGGGTTGAGATGTCTAATGTGACACCATCTAAAACATTCGTTATCATTATTTTTTAATATTTATTAATCCTTTTTGGGGGTTTTGTAGTCCTATAGGTAATTTTAAGATATATGGTTGATATATTGTTATGTTTACATAATGATTGTTAATGCTTTCGACAGTACAACCTGAACCTTCACTAAGCCAAACCGCAATTCGGTTTATTATTTCCTCACTTGCTGTTTTTATTGTCTTATTAATATCATCGTTTATTATTGTGGATGTTTTACAATTAAAGTAACCTGTTTTATATGTGGTTGTATCTTCAATTTATTTTCTAAAAATAACTTTTAGGATCTCAACATATTTAATTCCCTTCATTACTTTCAAATGTGATCTAATAGTTTGATTAATACTTACCCTTGTCTTGTTTAATTGTCGCAGAGGGTCTTGGTTATCAATAATTTGAATATTTTATCATTTAGTGAAACCTTTTAGTGCACTTTTGATTTTTGTAGCTTCTGGGAACATATTTTCAACCATTGTTTTATCGTCGTTAGATTCTTTTATGTCTTCAGCTAATTGTTTCTCTTGTTCATCGATAAATAATTTTAATTCATCTTTTTTGATTTTATTCGATTTAGACTTCTTAACGACTTTATTTCGTCTACTACTTTCGATGGCAGTTATGACAGTTGCTCTTGTTTCCTTTTTAATAAGGTCCGCCGAGCTATAGCCTAGCCTTTTGGCATCACGCAAGTAATTTTTAGATAACTTTTTTTTAAACTCATAACTTTACTATTATTTATATTTTATATAATATTTCCTTAAGTAATTAAATTAAAATTAATTAATATTTCTTTAAGTAATTAAATTAAAATTACTTTATTTAAGTAATAATGTGTTTAGCTCGAATTGACGTATGATACTCATTCCAAAATATATTTTGCTAGCAAGGTGTTTAGCTTTACTTGCCACATGATAGTCTTTATCACAGTATTCACAGTACCACTTATGGGTATCCATGAATGCCTTCACTCGACGTTGGCCCGCCAGTTTTGCTTCCTCAACAGTATCGTATTTTTAGGCCGTCCTCTGGGTCTTTAATATGCATTTGGATCAGGCAACGGTCGAATCCTTGGTCTACCTATAGCTTGCTTTTTGGGGGTTTCTTCAATTTCAATTTCAGACATAATTATAAATATAACTATATAATTATTTACTTAAGCATTTATTTAATCTTAGAAAATATTTTGTTGTGATTTCTTAGTGTTTTCTTTGATATAAATTACAATAGTTACATTTTATTCTAACATCATTTAGATATTCGTTAACGCCTCATATTATTATATCATAATCATTTGATACTAAGCACTTGTATCCATTTTCTTCATATCTTTCTAATGTATCTTTTTGTTCATTAGATAGGACACCATTACACTTAGGAGTCTTAAATTCCATTGTAACTTTTATGATAATTATTGATGATAAGATCGGGTTGTCCTTTTTGATATCCTTTTAAATATGATCCAATTCGGTAGTAGAGGGTAGAGAGGGTTCATCACAGTTGGCACTAGGGGGTGTAGAAGGTCCATCACAGTTGGTAGTACGGGGTAGAGAGGGTCCATCACACTCAGCAGTAGAGGGTCTAGAAGGTCCATCAGAATTGGCAGTAGAGGGCCCATTGTCATCAGCAGGACAAGAACCAGTGTTGTGATTATTAGAAAACCCATTTCGTTGATTGGGGGTACACCAAATACAACCTCATAGGGAGTTTTGCTTATTGCCCTGTGCAATGTGATATTTTTGTTATATGCAGCCTATTATATAATTATTTACTTAAGCATTTATTTAAGAACACTATCAGGTGGTAATTCTGTATCATAAGGCACAATCTGCAATTCTTCTCTAACAAAACCTCGTTTAGGAGCTCCTTCAGACATATAATACAACACAGGTTGATCTGCAGAAACAATAGTACGTGAAATGTCATATATCTCTAAACTCCATATAGGGTCAGTACCATGAAGTTTTTCACCACACTCATACTCTCCTGGAGCATAATTTACTTCTTCAATTTCAACTTTTTCAGAGTTTATTGATTCGATGGGTTCCTTTCCAGTAATTCTCTTTACTTCACTATTAATAGCATTCAGAACAGCAGGTAATCTCTGTACCCATTCTCTATATCTTCCATCCTCCATTATCATTTCTTGCGCATATTGATGACTAAATAACTTATCAGCAATAGTTATATTAGCTCTCTCAACTAGAGATTGGGCTCTATGATTCCCTGCGTTACTTCGTTGAATTTTAACATTTTGTTTTTTCATCATTGAATCGACTTCTCCCATAAACTCTTTACCAGGATCAACCATCAATGTTTTTGGCCATTTTAAGCGGTGAGAATATATTTTATTAAAAGCTTCAGAAACTTCTGCAGAATACTTAGATGTTAAAGGTTTAGCATTAATATATCTTGAAGCGATATCAACTACTACTAAAGCATATTTGTAAGTACTCCTTTTAAATATATCATGTGGTAAAAAGAGTAAATCTGCTTGATGAATTTGATTTGGTATAGAAATCGCCCAATGTGGTCGTGGAATATAACCAGGAGCTGGTAAATATATCTGCCAAATTGCCTGCTTCTCAAGCCACTTCTTAGCTATATCTTCACTAACATTAGCAGCTCTTACTAATTTAGAAACAGCAGAATAACCTTTCCAATAACCATTAGTTGAATAATAGATCTTCGAAAGTTTTTTTATTATCATCCGTTTAAAGATATAACTAGATTATGCTTTAAACTGCTATTATGACACAACAATCTATTTCAGAAAAGTTAGATGTGAATCTTATTTACAAACAACCGTTTGGTTTGAAGGAAGAAAGTTGCTTGTATTTGGAGGAGAGACCCTACAAGATACTCAACGATATGATCTATTCAAAACATATCATGATTTATTCTTATCAAAGGAAGAACGGAACAATCGATTAAAACAGGGGATATAAGGAAGGTCACAGTTGTGAAACTGCTCTGGTGCGCGTCCAGAATGATGTCCTACGGGCGATTGATAATCATCGCTGTGTTATTCTGCTACTGCTGGATTTATCCGCGGCATTCGATACGGTGGATCATATGATATTCCTTCGAAGACTTTCCTCTAAGTTTGGAATTAGAGGGAACGCACTTGCTTGGTTCCAATCATATTTGACTGACCGTACACAATTTGTTAAGATCGGTGATGTCTCTTTCACTGTGTGGTCGCTTGACTGTGGAGTGTCACACGGTGCCGTCCTTGGACCCTTATTGTATTTGCTGTACACTTCTCCGCTTGGAGACATTATACGCAAGTGTGGTATGTCGTTTCATCTTTATGCGGACGATACGCAGCTTTATACTACATTCACTTACAATGATGATCAGGAACTTGCTATTGCACAGTGTTGTATTGACAAATGGATGACTTATAACAAGCTTAAACTGAATAAGGATAAAACTGAGCTTCTGCTGTTACATTCTAGATTTCGTCCACATATACCACTACCTTCTCTTACTCTAGGTTCTGATATCATATATCCGTCGGATCGTGCGCGTAATATTGGTGTAGTGTTTGATAACACTATGTCCATGTCTTATCAAGTTAATTGTATTGTTAAGTCTGGCTTTTACCACATTAGAAATATTGCTAAAATTAGGAAATATCTTAGTTTCGATACTACCAAGATTCTCATTCATGCATTTGTTAGTTCCAAGTTGGATTATTGCAACTTGCTTTTATACGGCCTGCCAAAACATGAGATTATGAAACTTCAATATGTGCAAAATGCAGCTGCGCGTGTTATAGCTTGTTTACGTAAACACGATCACATCACTACCACGCTTAAAGAGCTTAGCTTCACTGGTTGTCTGTGGAACAGAGAATTGTGTTTAAGATTAATTTACTTACTTTTAAGGCTTTACATAATTTAGCACCTAAGTATTTGCAGGAGTTGCTAGAGTTATATAGACCACGTAGACAACTCCGTTCATCCAATGGTGTGTTACGCCTTAATAAGCCTATTTACAATTTGAAGACCTACATGTATGGACATAGATCCTTTTCCATAGCTGCTCCTGAGCTGTGGAATGCATTACCACTAAATGTTAAGTCGAGTGAGAATGTAATTATTTTTAAGTCTAGGCTAAAGACACATCTTTTTAAAGCTGCTTACAATTTGTAATTAGTTAAATTAACGGTGCTGTTTTTATATCCCTTTTAGTCATATTTTCATATAAGCATTAGTAGTATTTATTATTAATCTGATTTTTAATATGTAATATAGGTCTATTCCATTGTAAAGCGCCTAGAACAGCAATGTATAGGCGCTATATAAATTGCATTATTATTATTATTATATCTTCAGAGAATATGAGAAAAATAAGAACAAATGCTGGAGATAAAGTTGGCACAGATACTAAAGAAGTAGCACTTGCAGCAATACATGGAACAAAATATAGAATTCCAATTGATCATTCAATTATTGATAATCATGGTGTATTCTACCCAAAAGCATTATCCCCTATATTAATATTTGAGATAACACTTCCAGAATCAAAAGATGTTGTAGTAACATCTGATAACACAAAACCATATGCATACAGTATGAGTAATCTAGAATTGGAATAACAATGTATATCAAGTGAATGTTTAGCTCCTGAAGCACAATCCGCCTATCAAGTTGGTAAAGGTGAATATTCCAAGGAGATCAATGAGTGGTATATTATGTTTATTTACAGGGGCATACATTACAGAGGCAAGAGATAGTGAAAAATTTGTTAACCCTAATATAACTTCTGTTAATATCAATGTTGATGGATGCCAAACCGTCTTTATTCAAAAGGAATGGTCCCAACTGATTTATAGGATGCTGTTATGAAACGTTTTGGAAACACTGATTCTATTTCACCAAAATATTTTTATGCTGATACATTTCCGCTATGGATTGATTTAAGGACATACGAAGACGATAATATCCAAATAATAATAATAATATGATAATAATAATAATATCCAAAGATGGAGTTAAAATTGAGATAAAAAGAAAAGTTGGTGGTTCAGGAAATATAACATGTTATATGTACGTTATTGCTGATGCTTTGATGGATGTTATGAATTCTAATCTACGAACAATAATATATTAAAGTTTTGAATATATATATAAACACTGGAAGAATTGAATGATAAAACACCTTTTCACTGTATTATCAGTGGTCCTATAGAGTGTGGAAAAACGTTATGTGTTTGAATATATAGTATTGATATGCCCAACATATGCGAAAAATAAGACATATCATGGATTTGCTAATAATGACCCAAGGTTTATTATTTTATCACCTATTGTTGATGATTGTGATGATATATATGATTTGTTATTATGCTGCCAAGAATTGTTTTCAGGTACAAATACTTTAAGTATCTTAGACGATTGTGCTTGTTCTAAGGAAATGACCCAACGATCAAATAAATTCGTTGAATTAGCATTTTCAGGTCGTCCTGCTGGCATATCAGTTTGGGTCCTAACACAATAATTAACCTCAATAGCAAGATCAGTTCGTGAACATGTAGCATGCGTGATTTCATTTTATAACCCAAATAAGATATCAGAAAACACTTTATTTGATGATTATGGGGGAGATGTAGATAGTGAAAAAAGAAAAATGTTTATAAAATTACTAAAATCTAGACAATATTCTAGGATGTGTTTTTATTTACGATATCCATTTAATTATTATCTTGAGATACCTGTGCATATGATTTAAATAATAGTTGATAATTATAAGTATAATGTCGTAAATTGTTGAAGAGTATTTAAATGATGATAATCAAACCACAGAAAAAAGCATTGAAGAAAACAAACCTACTAAAGTAAAGTCAAAAACAGTTTCTAAGAACTATGATAAAACAATTATTGAAGATCTAGAGAAAAGAGAATCTTTATCAATTCTAGCAGTATTGGGGAACATCTACGAGTTTACAGGGATGAACACGAGTTTAGGCGATATTAAGAAATTATCGCCTAAAGATGTTGAAAAATATTTTAATCGATATGAAATTGTTATGTGTAATAAGGTTACGAATGGTTGAGTTGATACTGCTCTAAAAGCTCCTTCTGGATTGGAATCTTCAATTCTTCCTTTAGATGATTCAGAAGCACTTTGTAAAGATCTACAGAAAGATGAAATTTATAAACAAGAACTTAAAAATATAGCTGGGTATGTTGTTTTAAAAGGTGGTAGTATGGTGGCTCTTGCAAGTGGTTTACTTCAAATAGCAAAACATGTTAAAATTAATTATACTGATTCAACAAACTGTTGAGTAATCTCTTGAGCAATCTCTTGAGCACTCTTAAGCAATCTCTTGAATTTTGTTGAGCAGACTCTTAAGCAGACTTCTAACAATATTGTATATTATTATAATTCTCGCTTAAACATTCAATAATACATTGTATTATAACATGTCAGATAATATCGAGCAAATTACTAAGGAACCTGAAAACAAGAAAACAACTCCTAAACAGAAAGACCCCAAAAAGGTTGCAGAAGGAAGTAGCATAAAAAAGCAAAGAAAGCTCTTGAAATGGAAAAAAATCATGAAGATGGAATCGAATCGAATGAGGAAACATCAGAAACTAAATTTAAGATGCCTGATATGTCTATAACGACAGCATTGTCATTGGTTGGAATTGGATGAACTACTGTAGATCTGTATTTTAGGTGGAAGAAAAATAATACCCCCACTAACACAAATATTGATAACCTATCACAAAGAGAGATCACTCCATCATTATAACCAAAGTCAGAAATTCTAGTTCCAAGGCTAGGTATGGAATAATAGTTTAAAGATGTGATCAATAATATAATAATATATGTGAAACTAAAACAAACTAGTGAAAACAGTTACAGATGCATCAATTCTAATTGGACTTTCAGCTGGTGTTGGTTATATCAGTAAAAAGGTGATGAAAGAGTCATTTATAAACGATCCCTCATCAAGTATCACAAATTATGGCAAATGGGTTTTAGTATTAGCAGGAAGTACGTATTTGAAAGATTATCTTAAAATAGGTGAAATACTCCCCGGAATGATTGGGGCTATGATTGCTAGTTTTATTTTCCGAACAGCAGGCGAAGTCGTTGGCTTTCTAGCTTGGCTTCTTATTGTAGCTGTGGTTTTGTGTTTCGTAGATTCACGTAAAAAGAAATGGTATATTATAAGCATATAATGGTTATACTATACTTAGAAAAAACAAAAGCTGATGAGACTATATACTTTGAAAATCCCATTAATAAAAAAAGAAAGATCTCACTGATAAGTTGTAATTTTAATAACAAATTATACAATCTTACAAGTGAAGGAACAGTTTCTGATATGGTAGGTAATGCCTTACTTCGTATTCCACCTGCAAATTATGCTATAGAAAGCTTTAAAAATGCTGTTGATAAAGCAACCTATATTGGTACGAAACCAATTTCAATAGAAATTTCAGAAAATAAATCCTATCTTATTACTACAGCAGATGTTATACTAAATGATAGTTTAGCAACATTATTTAGCGGGACACCAAATCTTAAATTAAAACCAAAAAACGTTATTAATATCGTGCAAAGGCCTAATGTTATATATATTCATTGTAATCTTATTGATCCAAAACAGGTTCTATTCAAAAAGAATTATTCACAAATATTAGCATCTGTTGAATTAGATAAGGTTCGGGAAAAGATATCCTATAATAATCCGCTATATATTCAGTGTAAAGAGTTCGAATACGTTAATAGCATTCGCTTTTAGATCACAGATACTGAACGTAATATGATAAATACTGGAATATATCCAATGCGGTTAGTGATAGAAACTAGTTAAAATACAACAATAATATTAATATTATGGTTGACTACGATTCGATTTATCCTGAATTACCTAAAAGTCAAACTGGGGAAAACTTTAGACTTCATAAAGCGAATACGGTTTTGTCTGAATTAAGATTAGAAATTAAACATTACAAAAAGGTACGGGAAATTTTTTTTAGAATACGAGGAATATTTCATAATCTTGCTGTAGGGGCTGGGACGCTTAAAGTTATGCTAACTAGTTCTGCCTTAGCAACTTCTTTGTCTAGGATTGGAATTACCATTGGACTCCCAGTAGGAGTAGTTGGGGGTCGATGTGGTTTAGTTTCAGCTTCTTCTACAACAGCCACAAAAGTCCTAACCAAGCAGGTGTCTAAGCATGAAAAAACCGTAATGTTAGGGAAAGCAAAATTAAAGACAATACGTGACCTTGTGTCAAAGCCTTACATGATAACAAGGTTGATGATAATGACTGAAGTTAATAAATACGAAGCCTTGAAAGCTGAAATTCGACAAAATACATGAACTTTAAAATAAAATATTTAACGATATATACCGTGAATATAAATATTTCAAAAATGCACCAAATGAACTTTATCCAATTACTAGTAATCTCACTGCAGTGAACAGACCCGGTTACTTAGATCATCAAAGAGTTACTGAGTATAATATCCTTCGTTGAGAATACAGTCTATTTATAAATTTAAAACAACTTATAAATAGTGCTATACAAAATATACAAGCCGATCTTCATCCTCAGGAATACAAATCGCTGGGAACACAAACCGCGAACACGACATGATTGCTAGCGATTCATGTACCAATTACACTCAAATGCATCAGTGATAAAACAATAATGTTCAAACTTAACTCAGTATCATTAAACAAGTTACAAACCTAAAAGTACAAATCTTAAAGAATATATATTTATGTAAATATAGATTCATATTTTTATTTAGTCATTTAATCATGAAGATAACATTTTTAGCGGCTATTAAACGTCAACTAGTTCCCAAAAAAATACTTTTACACACATAAATTCTGAAGAAAAGTTACATTTTAAAGTTTAAAATATATTATATGATGTTAATTTTGGAAAGTCAGGGAACACAAAACGCTAGCGATTCGTGTACCCCCAACCCTCCCCCAGGGACACAAATCGCTGGGAACACAAAACGCTTGTGACAGCTCAAGGTCAACCAACAACAACAACAACTTTATTTCGTACCTAATGTATTACATAATTAAAATTTTATTTTATTTAATTATTTAAATCTAAACCTGGAGTACTGGCTATTTAGAAATAGCTAAAGCTAATCGAGCTAAATAGCACTAACAAAAGTATTAAAAATAGCTTAAAGACATTTTTAAATACATTCATTATATTAATATCAATAATACGGGACGAAAATAAAAGATAATATTATATTACTAATTAAATAAGGATAACTTAGCTAAAATGAAATAAATAAACAAAATAAATATAGATACATATAGTAGTAATAGTTAGAAAAAGAAAGTCAACAGTTGAAAGTCAATCATGTCGATATGTACTTAAGAAAGAAGATATAATCCGTTTTTTAATTCTTTTCTGTAATATAACAATTGGATTCAAGTTATAACTATATGTGTTTACCAAAATAATTAGGCCATAAGTTAGACGAGGATAGATTAAAGAATCATATTAATAGCTGAGTAAGGATTTTAGGAGCTACAAAATTACAATTGCATACAACCACTGATGCGTGAAGTTCAATTCAATACAGAAAGCATTCATATTCAAGTAATGTGCCGTTGTGGGAACTAAAACGTTTAATCGTGGTGATTGGAAGTATATATAATAGTCGAACTTGGAAATCGCGTACGAAACAGCAATGAGGGTCCACAATAGGGTCCTCAGATCCCGCTTTCCCACCTCATTTTTTCTCTTAATCCCACCATCCCACCCTTATTTTTTTAACTACAAATTTTTTTCTGCGTTAATTATTACAATAATGATAACATGAAATACCCACCTTCATTAAAATCCGGATAGCTGCCAAGTAAACAGACTAAACACGATTTGATGATGTTTCTGACCCTTGGACGAACACGCAAAGTCACACAAACGGTACGCGACATGCTGTTGACATATGGAAGACGAAGATTGTTCGTTTTGAAGAGTTAATCTGCATTAAACACACGGTCACGTGGAAATTATAATCCCGTATCCCGCTTCCCGCCCCCTCAAAAGCATGAAATCCCGCTTCCCGCTCGTACCTGAAATCCCGCGTCCCACTCCTGTTTTTAGCTCGCATCCCGAATCCCACCCTCGAAATAAGCCCGATCCCGCCATCCCGCCAAACCTATTGTGGACCCTCAGCAATATCGAATGTGAAACTTCAACGGCAAATGCAAAACAAGAATTTTGAAATCAAAACATAAAAGTTGCGTTTTGATACTGGGATGTCGCGTAGTGAACAGCAATGTTGAATATATCAACTTGAGTGTTAATTTATACAAAACAAGAACTTCGAAAGCAAAACATGAATTTTGGCGGGGATAGAATACGTCAATATGAATGTTAAAAAGGAAACAACAACAACAACAATTTATTAGCATTCTCATGTACATAAATGGTATTGTCACTACATTACAAATGTAATCATATATATAATAAACTTAATCATAAACTAATTACAATAATAACATAATGATAAATGATTGAACAATAAACACTTAATGACTGGCCCCGAGGGAAACAGTGAGTTTTGTTTCCCCGAGATCCTCGAAATTCCCCGAGACGGAGTCGAGCCATAAGTTTTACTAGAGGCAAAGTTGTGCATAAATACAGGACCTAGCTGATACGAGCGAGGTTTGTCGTCTTCTTTTCGAGAAGCTGCAACACAAAACGCTGCCAGCATCGCTACGGCAGTTTTAGTATCGTTTTATGCCTTTCTTGGATCCAATTTCTCACTCTCGCACTTGATAAAGATGTAAATTGTTTCTTTGGAGCTGGTTCCATTTTGAACACTTTCTTTCGACGAAAAATGGTCAGCTTTTCATGAAGATCTAGACGTTTTGGTAAACAAATATTTCCCGCCTTTAGCTAGCCAGTGGCGCGCGCGACACATCACACCATCTTCTGTCACGATGTGATCACGTGGCGGGCAACAATTGATGAATTGTTGCCCGCGCGGGGAATATTGGATTTTGATGACTGCCACGTGGCTCTGAATCAGCCAATAAGAGCGCGCGTTGTGTCTGGAAAACTTATGGCTATATAACAAGAGTAATTGTTTCAGTTTATTTTAAACTGTTTTTGGTGTAATTAACCGATTCCGTAACTGGAAGGCTTCAAAAATGAAATGTCCAGTTTTTTTGCAAACAAGAGGGTCAATATTGTTGAATAAAAATAAGGCCTTTTCTTTGATATCTAAGTTTCTAAAGTGTTTATATTTCTGGCTTATGTCTTCAAAGAATTGGTTTCTAATTCTATTATATAGTTCACAGTGAAATATGAAGTGCATTTCATTCTCAATATCGTTTGATTGACATTGTTGGCATGTTCTTAGCTCGAAGGGGATTCTAGAGTTGGAGTGTCTACCGCTTTTCTATTCTGAGGTTGTGATTACCACATCTTAATTTCGTAAGCATTATTCTATGCTCCGCATTCTTAATTTGGTTAAACTATATAGAGCTGCTGGTATCATGCTTGAATAGCCGTAAAATTCGAGTTTTCTGTTTCTTTCGATAAGTAATTTTGTAATTTTGATTCATGAATAATGTTTTGCATTAATTTAGGTATACATTTTGTTTTATATTGTTCGATGTTATATTCTTGTTCATTATCAAGTGTGTCGAATAAGTTTAACATTTTATTTATTGTTAACATAAAACTTGTTTTATTGGAGGATGCTAAATCATTTGAGATAATAAAACACTGTTTAGCGATGCTATTATCAGGAAGTTGTTTGAGATGTAACCAAAAATGCAATATATTGCGATCAATTGTAGATTTCAAAGACAGTCTACCTACCTCATTACGAGATGTTACATTGGGCGCTCTTTTATTTAACACTAGATAATATTTAAAGAATTGGGTGTGGAGTCGTTCAATTTGGTCTGATTCCGATTTATGCAAATTAATACTATCATAAGCATCCCAAATTTCAGAGTTATATAATAAGATAGGAGCAAATGCTTATTGCATATATTTATATATATTTTTGGAAAATCAAGATATCTCTTTGTACCAAAAATAACCAGTTGAGGTTATTTTTGATTTTGTGAAGCTACCATTACTGGAAATTGTGACCCCAAGTAAGTCTTGTCGAGATAATTCGTAATATGTCAACCGTTTAGGAAGAAATTGTGTTTCTCTAAACTAGATTTGCGACATTGTTTTTGAAAAATTACAGTATTCGTTTTCTTTTCATTTATGGTTAACATCCATTGTTGACAATACTCTTGTAACGTGTTAATGGTATTTTGTAAACCTGCAGCACTAGTGGATATTAAGACAAGGTCGTCCGCGTAGATTAAACTATTTAGAGATGTTCCATTTGGTAGAGAAACTGGGTCAATCTCAGGAGTATTTTGTAAGATAAAAGGTATTTCATTCAAATATAAATTAAATAAATGTAATCGAGGATAAAACACACCCTTGTCGAACACCTCTATTGAATTTGAAATAATTAGTTCTCTTATTTCTTAATTTGATGCTACATTCAGTTTTTGCATACATGTCTGAGATGATATCGAAGAACTTCCCTCCCATATTATAATTCAATAGTTTCGTAAATAAACCTTGATGCCAACCGAATCAAAAGCTTTCCGGAAATCAACGAAACAACAAAATAATTTACCCGGCTGTGTTCGCATTAATAACATATTTATCAATTAGAGTTCGTAAGGAGAATATATGATCCGAAGTTCGATTACCCGGGAGGAATCCAATTTGAGAAGGATGTAGAATGTTCTGATTTTTTCATAAATACATATAGTCTATTATTGAGGATGAAGCAGAATAACTTTTTTTAATTCCTAGACATGCAACTAGTAACACAAATGCCTCTGTAATTGGAGGGGTCCGATTTGTCACCTGATTTATAAATGTTACCAATTAATCCTTTGGTCCACACATCTGGATAATGTGCAGTTTTAATGATAAGGTTAAATAATTTAGACAATACCTGTATTAATATATTTATTCCACACTTTAACATCTCGCTAAAATCCTGTCTCTAACAGGTGTTTTTTATTTTTTTAAATATTTTTAACAGCTTTTCTAATTTCAGAGTTCGATAGTTTGTGAATAGTGTTTTTCCTCTATGCTTGAGTGCAAAACACTAAAATGGTTATATACATGTAGGCCATTTAGAGGGATAGGTTGATTAGGAGGATTTTGTTTACGTTATTTAATGACTCAAGTTTGGACCAAAATTGTTTGGGGTCTTTCTCTCTAAGTAATGAATGAATATTATCATCAGAAAATTTCATCTTTTTATGTTGTAATAATTTTTGTACTGTTTATTAATATCATGGTATTCTTTCCTTATGTGTATTACTATTATATTTAACACGTACTAGTTCTAAAGAGGTTTCAGCCGCAGACTCAAGGATGTTATTAAATTGGGAGACTGCATTATTCACAACATTAGAAGTGTAACTAAAATGTGTGTTCTCAAAATCACGAATCTTTTGCTGTATGTCAGGAGATTGCAAAGATTCAATGAACTTATCTTTAGAGTCAGAGTTCCATATAAATTGTGTAGGAAGATCGAATAAGTCTACTTTATTATTTTCGATAACTGGAGGCGATAATGACGTTTTCAGCCAACTAATGAGTTGAGAATGATCTGATAAGGATGTGGGTTGTTTCACTGTAAAACTGTCAAATGCATTAAGTAAATCATGACTTACTATGAAATAATCCACTGTGCTAAATCCATTTTGGCCGATAAAAGTTAATCTCCCGAGGGAATCGCCTCTTATTGTTCTATTTAGAATCCGTAAGTCTAAGGATATCGGTCGGGCCCTCCCTTCGGTCGGGACGTCATTGGTAATGTGTTTTTTTGCCCAAGAAAAAAAACAAAAAAAAACCTTAAAGCGCTTGCATTTTTCTTGAAAAAATAACCGGGTATCAGTTTTAACTCCGACTATACTACTGGGATCCTAAGGGTTGAAATTCTCTCGCAACACCCAAAGTGTCGCCCTGAGGAAATATTTTTTTGATGCCCTATCGGAGAAATGTGCCCATGTATAGTATCATGGCGTCGTCGACGAAGTGTTTCGAAGTCGCTACGATCCTAGACCTACCCCTAGAAGTCTTGGTCAAGATCATAGAGCGCGCGGGCCCAGAATCGTTCGCAAGCGTCGCAAGGACCTCGAAGCGCCTAAACAACGCTACAGCTCTCGTACGCTACGAGAACACGGACGAGGAGCTCCGCATGCGAGTCCTCACATTGGGTCTCGAGGCCACCCACAACGACGCCGACCGAGATGATTTGGTCAAAACGTTCGGCGTCCTCAAGGAGGAAGGCGCTTCCGGCGCGTTAGCTCGTGCTAGTGGACGTGGCAACCTCGACGTCGTTAAGTGGCTCGTTAGGCACACTCGCTGCGGCGTAGAGGGCGACGGCATTGGCGTGCCCTTCGCAATTCTCTTCGCCAACCAATTTGGTCATCGCGACGTAAGCAAGTGGCTCACCGCACATTTCGGAATCGGCACCATGGAGGTCGAATGTCTCCACGACCTTCTAGGATGTATCGAAGTGGACGACGACCTCGACACGGTCAAGTGGATCACCGAACACTTTCGGTTTAGCGTAGGGGATGGGACCTCTGAGAGTCCCTGCCAAATGGTTATGCGGCTCGTCGCGCACGAGCTGAATCCTAACTTGAGCATCTATTAGAGGAGTTGTTAGTATAATGTACATCGCCACCAAATGGTATTAGTATATATTCTTTATTCCACGATATTAACGTTTGTTGTCATCTTAGTACACATTAATACCATACAGATTGAACGAGCTGAAGAACCTAAACGTAGACGCCACAATGACTGAGATAGTAACTTGTGATTGGTTGCTGCGAGGAAAGGACGCGAAATGCGCAAAGAAGATTTCGAAGACATCGAAGTACTGTGCTCAACATAACTTTCAGATTTCGAAAGGCTGCGCCCCATTCGTGCCATGCTCGAAGTGCGGTAAAGGATGTCGTACGAGTTCCGGGCTTTACTCAGGATGCGGAGCACCTCAACGTCGCCTTATTCGTAATAAGGAGAACCCCGATGTAAAACGCGCTAAGAAGTTCGACAAGATGTTAGATGAATGTGCGATACATCCAAAAGTGGTGGAACCAGAGAAAGACCCAGGCAACGTAGCATTGACCACGGATCCAAAAGTGTTGGAACCAGAGGAAGGTTTCGCCACAATGACTGAGATAGTAACTTGTGATTGGTTGCCGCGAGGAAAGGACGCGAAATGCGCAAAGAAGATTTCGAAGACATCGAAGTACTGTGATCAACATAACTTTCAGATTTCGAAAGGCTGCGCCCCATTCGTGCCATGCTCGAAGTGCGGTAAAGGATGTCGTACGAGTTCCGGGCTTTGCTCAGGATGCGGAGCACCTCAACGTCGCCTTATTCGTAATAAGGAGCACCCCGATATATATATACGCGCTAGGGAGTTCAACAAGATGTTAGATGAATGTCCGATGCATCCAAAAGTGGTGGAACCAGAGGAAATTTTCGACGAGGCTCTCAGCCGTGCGTTCGACGAGACGTTGGTAGCATTGACCACGGATCCAAAAGTGTTGGATCCAGAGGAAGGTTTCGACGAGGCTCTCAGCCATGCGTTCGACGAGACGTTGGCTGCCTTGAGGATCCGTGAGAAGGGCGATTAGGAATCGCCACGAAAAAAAAAAAAAAAAAAGAACGAAGAAAGGTTGTCGCGTGACTTCTCTTCATTTTTTTTTTTTTTTTTTTTTAATTAAACAGATGACATCTATAGCACATACAGCTATATCATGGACGAGCTCATTAGATCGTTCGGTCCTGGAATTTGTAGAAGTCTGCATTTCAAACCACAATTGCAAATCAACACCAGTGAAACATGTCCTGATTGTCTCTGCCCCATGCAAATACAAGGAACGGAATTCGTATGTCCCACATGTGGTCTTGTTTCCGAGGCTGAACGATGTGAAGAGACGGTCCACGTCGCTACTAGGTTGCGTATAGTAGGTCCGGATAGCTCTTGGTACCAAAACGATCTGGACCGTCTGAGTCCTAAGCGAAGCATACAACACTATTTATAAACAAAATTACGACCTCTCGTTCCCTACGAACACGTTAGGAATCGTAGCCGACGCATTTATCCAAGTAAAGAAAGTTTGTTTCAAGCGTAGCTACGCTAAGAGAACTATTTTAGCTGCTCTGCTCTACCAGGCATGCATACAATGCGGGTTTATACGATCTAGAGGCGAGGTTGCTCGCTTTATGCAACTAAACAACAAAAGCATCTGTAGCGGAGATGTCTTTATGCGTTCTCTGTATAACGATGATAAGATTGATATAGACTTGGATGCCGAGCGCATAGCTCCTCACATTGCAACAACTTTCCTTAAACTCGATCCTCAAGGAGTACCTATAGATGTTCAACAAATAGTCCACGAGGTTGTTACTACAGCAATATAAAACAATATAGGCACCAGATCAATACTTAAGACGAAAGTTGTTGGAGCAAGTTACGAGGTGCTACGTCGTTTAGGATCGTCTATGTCTCTTAACGATGTCGTTAAACGATGTGACGTATTTGGAGGTTCGGTCAAGCGTTTTGTCAAGGAGTTGTTTTCTTACCATTCCTACTTTGAGCCAATCTACACTAAGCATGGTCTAACTAGCAATAGGACTTAGCGAAGTGAAAATGAGATCCACGTTCGTTTCTTTCGTAGGAAATATCGATTCTTACCCCACTAAGCTGCCAAGTTTTTCTCGCATTTCCTTTTGCACTTCTTGCTTGAGTTCGGCTCGAACCTGCTCCACACTTTTTTCACCTATGGAAGTCTCGCGACGAATTTCAGACTTCATAATCTCATATTTACCTGCTTCGGCCAGGATGAGACTGTATTCAGAGTCGGATACATTTTCATCGCGTAGGGCTTTCGATACTAGTTCGCGAATCGTATTGATTTTCGCCTTTGCCAACATAGTTGTCCTTTCATGTTTAGAAACCTTCGTTCCTAACTTCTTCGCTCCAATGGTAGTAGATGCTGAAATCAATCCACATAGCCCACCAATAACTCCAAGTGGTAGTCCAATCACTATTCCAACCCCAGTCAACGCTATTCCCAACCCAGATCCAGATAAGATCACAGATAGACCTCCCGTTACCACTGCAATACCATGAACTATTCCTTGAGAACGTGCATATTTCTTGCGCACACCTTCGTAGTGCCTTTCTTGAACTTCGATGTCCGAAAGCGTGTCTCGGATCGTTTGCAGTCTAAAGTTCTTTCCAGTGTCACTAGCAATCGGTGGATAGATATTTGGTGCTGATGGAAACGGTTGAATCGAATCGCCTTCCATTGTATGTTATACATATGACTTACTCAAGCTTCAATACGTACAGTATAGGTCGACCCTGGAAGTCTATCAGATTGCCTTTATCATCACGAATTGTCAGACGAAGACTGCTTCGTATCGTACCTAGAGCTTTGACAGCTAGAGGTTGTAGTGAGGCATACGTCGTTTTCACAAATCTATCGCCTCGGATATGTATTCTAGTTAGGACTTTAGATTGTTTTCCCTCTTGAATCGAGAATCTGGAATCCACCACGTCGCAGCAGATATACGCTATGTCGATTTCATCTTGGATGGACACTTCGTGCGCACCTACTTTTAGTCGCGTAGCGATCCCATCTTTATTAATACCCATCAGTTTGCAGAGATTTCCACTAAATAGAATCGATTTCTTGACTTCTAGGTTCCAAGCCCTCCTATGATGGGGTTTCTTGATTTTTATGATGTCAGCACCAACTGCAGGTGCGAGGAATTGTCGAAGGCTCGCCATAGTGTGGTTTCCCTTAGGAATATCGTATGGGAATCCTATACTTGGGGGGGGGTAGACCACCAGAAGGTAGCATTCTCTGCTAGGTTCCACCAACTATTCTCAATAGTGACCTCGACTAGCGAAATATTCTGTATAAGAATAGGGTTGTCGAAGTAGACAGTATGGTCGGCCGATGTTGTGGTGATATATAAGAGAACCATCTTATATATTGAAGGTATAACTATATATACGTATAGCTTCAACATGACAGACGCATGGCAACGGTTCAAGTATCTGTTTCCTAATGCCGTACTTAGTTGGTTCGAATCTACTTCCGATAATGTTAATTTCATCGATCGGGGAATGTCTCATCGCGTGTTCACGGAGGAAGGTCCTCCTACTAAGACGGGAGGTGGTAAATTGATGGGGTGGCTCGGTCGCACTGGTAAGGCTCTCGATATAGCACTTGGTGGTAAGTCAGTTTACGAGAGCGTACTATTCGCGCGGGAACACGAAGGTCTTTCCAAACACGATTGGATAGAAGAAAACGATAAGGTCGCAACATTGAATGCAGATCTATTAGCGAAGTTCGAGAAACGATACCCACATGCAGATCTTCACAAGTTCTATGCCTCTACGGAAGTGAACGGTCCAGGCAAATATTCGACGAGTATTTGGTTTCGAGATGGAGATTCTAGCTATGTCGTTTACGGCGATGGTGTCTCGAAGTTACCTGCAGTCACTCAAAAACTCATCGATGACGCATTGCAGGGAATGGTTGATGGTTTCCCATCTACGTTGACACTAGATAAGAGTGCGAAATATCCTATTCGAGCAGTTCCTTTTACCGAACCGGCACAAGATATAGATCTCACCAAGTTATGGATATACGTCACACCTACGAAGAAGTTCGAAGCAGGCGTTCCAAATATATTCAAGGAGATCGTTGTAAAGCATACGACAGCGAATGAGTCTCGTAGATGGTTATCAGGTTCGGATTTCAAATACTGGCCTCAACAACTTAATTTTGCAACGTGGTGTGCAACTTCTGGATGCGGAGTGTCGTTGTTTGACCCCACTTTCAAAACATATCCACCAGTTGTCCAAGGGTTCCTACGATTCCACGTATACTTCACGATACGAAGAATTCTACACGAATTTGGAGCTCCTCTACCTGGTAAACGTGCTTTCAAGCAACTCGACAATCTGTATAGCAAATCAGTCCTTGAGAAATTGTGCATTGAATTCGGTATATCTCGAACGCCAGACTTTCGGTGGGATGGTTTAGGAGACGTCTACGTAAACTCTCATGGAAGAATGGTGAACTATACAGAGAAGTACGCACATAATACTTCGTACTCTACGAAGTGGCCTGGTGGTGACTTCAAGTTTCCTGAGGAGAGTCGTACGGACTATCAGTTTCCTTTATCGTACATTAGCAATAACAACGGTAAACAATACAATTGGTTTACGCCACCAATCGGTAGAGGTTTGACGAATGCTGGGTTAGGTAGATTGAATCGATCTGTTGAGGCTTTTGGATACTGTATTCTAGGCGCCCAAAACGACCTAAACGAATCCATCGTAGATAGCTTCAATGTCAAAGAAAAGTTCAAGAGCTTAGTTGAAGGCGCTATTCTCGAAAACGATTTAGTGGTGAGCTACAAAAACTATCTTACTGCTATAACGACAACGCATAAGAGGCTCGATCCAGCAATAGCTATAGGCGTGCGATTATTGCCAAGCAATCTGGTGTACTATCTCGGTAAGAAAGATGGCTATAGGAATCCAACCCCGAAAGCCACGAAAGATATGATGGTAGGTACTAACGACATCAATGCAGAAGTCAAAGGACGTCCGCCTCCCATGGAAGGACCCCCAGATAAGAAATTAATACCACCTCACGAGACGCACAAGAAACGAGTTCCTTTACCAAAGGCTATCCCACAACATGAGATTAATCTCGCAGTGACATCTATTGCCGCAGCTGGAATTGCATGGACCCTATTTCGTTAACGCCGTTTATATTGCTCTATCGCGATCATCACTATTGCTACGATGAATAACCAAACGTTCTCTGCTAATACTCCCAGGGCCTTACCAGCCATAGTGAATATAAAATTCGCAATTGATCCAATCATTCCAGGAAGGATCTGTCCAAGCCTCTTTCCCATTTCCTTTAGCAACCCACCAGTCGTTTTTAATCCCTTCTTTACTGCATCTGCCACTTTATCGATACCAGCCTTTACTGGTTTCGGTACAGATCTCGATAGGGAAGAAACTATAGCACTAACGATAGCGGCAATAGAAGTTACCACCGCAAGGACGGTCATTCCATGCTTTCTGAAAATAGCTTTGACCCTATCGCGTAATGACATGCGTTCAAGTATGGATTCTTCTTGACGTTCAAGTAATTCTATTTCATTACGGATACGTATTTTCTCTTTCTTAGCTGCTTCCTTCTGATCCTCAGTTGACGTTGGGTCTTGAAGTATGTTGTCTTCTAGTTTGAGATGTTCGGTGGCCTTTTCAGTAGCTAGGATGACTTCTTATACTGCTTCTTCATTTGTAGGGCCTAGAACGTTTTTAAGATCCTTACCAATCTTACTATATATGGCTCCTTTCGTAGTAGTTAAAGGGACAGGTTTTTCCTTGCTTCCGTAAGCGTGGACAGCGATTCTGCCGTCTTCCATAGTTGCTACTTCGAGTATGCCACGAATCCCAGCATCCTCATAGTGCTCCAAAATTTTGTCGAATATCATCTGTTTAGCGTTTTCCGATAAGCCTTGTGAGAAGTAAATATGTCGAGTATTAAACTTTGGACCTTTCGAAGTGTAGAGTTCATCCACCAATTCATTAAACTCTCCATCTGTCAATGATGTTTCCTGTGTCTTTGGTCGAGCGCCTTCTTCGTTATAGTTACGTCTAGTTTTCATGGGGATCGATTCACTTGGATCTGTAGTTCCGTCATATTTAAACATTTCATTCCATGCCTCTTTGTCGACAGTATCACCATCGTAGTCTATTCCTCTTTCAGCTCCGCCAGGTCTTTCCTCTGTGGTATCAACATCCATGTTGAACATAACTGTATATCTATGTATATTCAACATGATATCATCAAAGTTGCTTCCTGCAAAGGCGCAAAGAGAGCCTCTTGCACTCAAAGCTCAACGAACCTTGTATAGGAAAACTTTCACTCCATCATCTGCCAATCCGGGTGAGACTCTATACGTAGAAGTTCCAACGCTAGGAGAAGGCATAGTACTAGTACCTGGTAGCTTAGCGCTATTGGGCGACATCGTATTATCTGGTGGACATGCGAATAACAGAGTCGTTTCGAACGTTGGACGATGCTTGGTCATACATAGAGTCTGTAAGATGGGAGCTGAAATAGTAGAAGACCTCGCCAGGTCAGAACTCCTACAAACGTATTCCGATGTATACCTATCTACGCAGGAGAGAGAATCGAGAGTGCAACAAGGTATTCAATCAGAGAGCACGAATAAGCTACGATCGAAAGCTGGCGATGCAGATACTTCGGTTGCTGGAGAAAGAGCGCTCCTAGCTGCGTATGGTTCCAAATATAGGATTCCATTAGACGTCGACATTCTAACGCAACATGGAGTTCTATATCCACATGTACTGGAAGATACTATTTCGTTTGAGTTGACTCTAGCGCATGCCATTGATGTTGTAGTTGGATCGGATTCTACGAAAATAGGTACGTACAAACTTACCAACATCCAACTAGAATACGAAGCAATCAAGGACGAAACGCTGGCTAGTAGCGCACTTCACAAATACGAAATAGGTACTGCATTCCTATACGACCACGCTGTTCACTTCAAGACAGTAAAGATCGCTAAAGCATCCGATGCTTTGATATCTCAGAACGTCAACGTTCCACGACGATCGTTTTCTGGACTACTTCTACTATTCGTAGATCCACCTACTGCTGGTACGCGAGATAGCGAATCATTTTCGAATCCCGATATTTTGAAGGTAGAAGTAGATGTTAACGGGCTTCCCAACAGATTCTTTCCAAGCGGCATGCTACCACCTGATTTCTGGGAGGCTGCGAAAGGGTGGTTTGGTACGTCCGATACTTCCATGACTCCAAATAAGTTTTACGAAAATAGATTTGCTATTCTAGTCGATTGTCGCACAGCAAAAGATTCCACTGTTCATGGCGATGGATTGGCACAAACCGGTGGTGGAAAGGATATTGACATTCGCATACATAGAACACGGTGGGCACAAACGACCATAAAAACGGCATGAGTTATATATTTTAAAAAGTTTTCAACGCAGATGATTGAATTTTGGTAGGTTGCTGTAGAATCGTAAAAGGAATATAATCTGATAATTTAAGCTATGTTAGTACTATTATGACGTCACCATGACGTCATTTGCCCATTTGTAATACGTTTCTTATAACTGTTCATTACCTCTAAAAACGGAATGTCGTATATTGTTAAAATCTCCTCGTGATGAGAATGAAGGAAATGAAAACCCGATCTCGATTGGTTAAGGAAATCAAAAGTTATGAAAGTTTGAATTTTGCTAATTTTCCCGCCAAAATATGGCGGGAAATAAACAGCACAAAAGCATTTCTGAAAATATCGCTTCATTCATCTTTCAGAGTTTTAAATACTGTTGCATGACATTTTGTCCAGCCATAAAATACGTTGGTGGCTAAAATCGTATGTTTTTAGAATTTTGATGTTTTGTCCATAACCGGCTTAAAATGGTAGTCATATTTTCGACAACGTCATTATGACGTCATATTATTTTATACATGCCTTTAAGAAAAAAGCCTTTGAGTGATTTTCGAGTTTTAATGATGAAATGTACTAGTCTGGCAAACAAAAGTCACATTGTTTTCTTTTCTTGATTGTTTAACAATAGGCAGCCTTATTTAGGTACGACTCCTGACGTCACTAAATGTGACGTCATAGCAACAGTCATTCCTCTATAACTTTGGCTGTAATCGTCGTAGAATGTTCAATTTTTCACCAAATGAACGTGTGTAATAAAGGCCTTTTGATGGAGTAGTCTGTTTGTAACGTTTATTAAAGGGGAATTTCACCCAAAAAGGAGGCATCGCTTATGACGTCAAAACGACGTCATCATAAAAACATAAAACACCTAAAATATGTAGTTTCATTTTGTTACCAAGTCACCAACATTTCTTCAAATTTAAACTATGAGTAAAGAAATGGTGCTAATTTCAATTATTTGGTCACGTTTATTGATGCCGTTTTGACGTTTTTTGTGCCCGCCGTGGAACTGCGAGTGGAAGTGGAAACGTGAACATGCACATCTATGTTCTCGCAGATGCTCAGCTTATGATATTGAACGGATCTTTACGTAGTATAACATACTGATGGATTCTCTCGTAGAGCACGTGCCGTTCAACGCACTCATAGTCGGTCCAACGAATTGTGGGAAGACTGCGTTTCTCATAGAACAACTTCGTGGATCATTTCGTGGTAAGTTCGATTATATAGTATTGATTTGTCCTACATATGCCCACAATAAAACCTATCGTGGATTTGCAAATCGAGATCCTCGTTTCTTCGTCATGTCACCACCGCAGGATGCCATCGATGCTACGTTAAATATTTGCGCAACGTTTTGGTCAGGTACCAATACTCTATTGATTCTCGATGATTGCGCCGCATCGAAGGACGTCAAGAAACGAACTGACAAGCTAGTAGACTTAGCATTTTCTGCACAGCACATAGGGCTTTCTATTTGGGTGCTGTCCCAACAATTAACGAGTATATGTAAACCCTTCCGCGAGAACGTAGCTATCGTAGTAGCGTTCCATACAGCATCGGCCGTAGATGGCAAAAGGATATTTGAGGATTATGGAGGCTCGCAAGAATGTAAAGAGTTACGAACGATACTTGGATCTCATAAGTTCGCTCGCATGTGCTTCTGTCTACGCCATCCTTTCGAGGTAGTGTTAGAGCTACCAGCACCTATAATATATTATCATGGATGAATACATGAATGGACTGATTGATGAGTGCGCTATTATTTGTCCTCCAGTCGTGTTGGAACATCCAACCAAATTGGAGGGTATCGAAGATTGCCGGGAAGCACTTGCAATTTTAGCTGCAATGGGTACGACAAAAGAATATCTAGGACAGAATTTCTCAATAGTAGATATATCTAAGCTATCTGAGAAGGACGTAAAACGTTTGCATAGTAGATACCAGGCCGTAGTAGCAAAGCAAATAACGGGATGCTTAGTAAATGGAGCACTACGTCTAGCTACCCGCGCAGTCGCATACGTAATTCCAATAGATGACCAACAAGAACTGATTAAGGACCTACGAGAAGACCACCTAGTTCGCAACGAGATATCTGCTGTGGCCGGTCTATTATCACTTAAAGCAGGTCGATTCGTAGCTCTAGCTAGTGCCTTATTCCATGTAGCTGATCACATAGTCGTTCCTACCACACCTATTGAACCTCCACACGTAACTACTATACCGTATCAAGATGGAAGAAACGGACCAGATAACTGCGAATCCACCGACGACTGTGCCGGCTAAGAAAGGAAAAGATCCAAAGCGCGTTGCAGCAGGAAAATTAGCTTGGGAAAAGGTCACTGCCCGTGCAAAAGAAGCTCAAAGGATGGAGATAGAACGTGAAAATGGGTCGTCTGACTGACGTAGAAGAAAGTTGGTTCAAAAATGTGTCTACTAATACTACTATTGCAGTTATTGGTGCAGGCGCCGCATTGGTTGGAACATACTACACATACAAAAAATACGTAGATGACAATAATCGTGTTGCTGACGCTAGCACGATACGACCTGCAGCTCCGGTAAAGCCAACGGTAGCAGACATGGAGTAACATTTAAAGACTAGAGACTATACTATATATGTTAGGATGGATAAAGAATTGATGAAGACGGCAACCGATGCATCTATAATTGTTGGACTTGCTACTGGTATTGGGTGGATCGTAAAAAAGACTACCAAGGAATCTATGCTCAACGATCCTTCTTCTTCCGTGGTGAGTTACTTAAAGTGGACTGCCGTGGTGGCTGGTAGCTTATACACAAAACAATATCTTGAGAAACAAAAGATCGTACCATAATGGCGGCAGCAATTGCTATGACAGTTTTCGGGGCTGTTTTGAATGCGACTGCGTTTACTGGTGGTGGTATACTAGCTAGAATGATTGGAAAGGGTGATATAGATACAGAACGAGAGAGACATGATAGGGCCATCGAAAGACAAGAATCTGAAATGACAGCATATAGAATTGAACGTCAAAGATTATACGACTTTGCACAAGATCAGGAAGGTCTTGAACGCGACGCATACAACGTTCAAAGAGATACCAACAAAGCCTTCGTGCAATCCGATAAGTTACGTAAGGCGCTGAAACGACTCAAAGGAATGAAAGAACCCCGCTTATCTGACTACTATCGACCCTCAAGCAATCAGAAGACCGGTGAGTTGCTCTACGTTGGTGGTGGAATGCTAGGAGCTGGATATGCTATTAGTAGATGGCTATAGCTACTGCTACTACTACTAGGTTACTACTAGGTTACTACTAGGCCACTACTAGATACTACTAGGCTACTACTAGGTTACTACTAGGTTACTACTAGGTTACTACTAGGCCACTACTAGGTTACTACTAGGCTACTACTAGGTCGCTACTAAAAAAAAAAAAAAAAAAAAAAGGAATAGGGACTGGTTGGATGGGTTTTTTTTTTTTTTTTTTTTTTTTTTTTTTTTTCCGACTCATGTTGAAGGTTAGAATACATAGATATATAATGGATGCTAAACTTGCGAATGTCTTCTATGGTCCTATGGGCTATTGGAAAGGTCACGCTGCAATCGACAAGCTATCAGTAGCAGCAAAAGTATCGGAAGACGTAGCTAGGAGTTGGTTGGAAAAGCAATCTATGTGGCAAATATATCTACCACCACCAAAACGCATTCCACGACCTCATTGGACTGTATCGAAACCAAACGAAGTCCACCAAGCTGATTTGATATTCTTACCACACGATCGACCTGGGCGGAGACGAAAGTTATATAAGTACGCTTTAGTAGTAATCGATGTAGCTTCTCGATACAAAGAAGCTGAACCTTTAGCATCTAAAGATAGTGGTGAAGTTGCTGCTGCATTCGAACGAATCTACAAACGTAGTCCACTCGAATGGCCAAAGACGTTGCAAGTAGACCCTGGTAGAGAATTCATGGGGCGTATGTCTGAAACGCTAGAACTACATGGTACGAAAGTTCAACGAGGCGAGGTTGGTAATCATAGAGCGCAAGGCTTCGTCGAACGAGCAAATAGAACATTAGCTGAGAGATTGTTTGGATATCAATATGCACAAGAGATGGTACTTACTTCGGAAGGATCGGATGCGCGTAGTAGAGAATGGGTAGTTCGTTTACCAATGGTTATCAAAGCCCTGAACAGTGAGGTGACTCGACTTACAGGAAAAGAGCCTTCGAATTATGTAGTGACGCAGCAAGTAGACCTAAAGACTCCTACATATTCGCGCACTGTTGGATTGAGAGAAGAGCGCCTACCATTCGACGTTCTAGTTCGATATCTCTACGCACCAGGAGAATTGGAAGGGGGTGAAAAACGTAGAGCTACTGATCCCGTGTGGAGTTTACAGATATATGCTATTTCGCGAAGTGTAGTATCTTCGGGCCAGCCTGTGCTGTACTACCTCGCGAAGCAAGAAGGGGAGAAGGACGCACCCAAACGTGGATTCGTTCGTGAAGAGCTACAAGTTGTTCCTAGGGATACGGAACTACCACCGAAAAGTATTCTGTTCGTATCCAAGCGCTAGGCAGCGTACTCTATTGGCTCGGTGTGGATTCCATCGGGAAGAACGTATCTTTTGTCGTAGTAAGCTGATAGCCCAAGCTTCCGTTGTTCGTAGGTTGCCATACCTTCTGGCAATAGTCGGAAGCCTCGGTTCTTCGCCATGTCGGTACTACCTTGGAGCGCTGCTTCGAATCGATCCCACGAGATGTCGTTGTGCCTCTTCGACATTCCTTTGGTCGAGCATTTCCTGCTACCACCCGTGTCGACGTAGTAGGCTTTCGAGCATAGGGCAATGGCGCGCTGTCCTTCGAATTCTAGCTTGAAGAGTCCTGGGGTACGACTGCTCCACTTGTCCCAAGCTAACCACTCCTTCCTATGGGCTGCGAAATCCTCACGTAGATTAGGTCGTACAACTTCGTCGATGCTGTTTCCAGAGATGGCAATGTACGCACTGTCCGTGTCCATCTGTATATATTCGAAATCCTTGCGATCTACGTACTTATCGAGGAAGTCGTAGTAGAACTCGAGCATGCGAAGCTTGGCGAGTTGGTATACGGCAATACCTACTTGGAAAGGTCGTTTGATGCGAACCTGATTCTTCCTACTCTCGAGTTCGTATGCGTCGCCAAATTCCTCCAAGTCCGAGAACCAAGCACTACGTAGAGCTTTGTCGACGACCTTCTCATCCTTGGTGTAGGTGACATTCGTTTGGCGTCCCAAGTCTTCGATCAACTTTCCATAGGCGCTGTTTCCAAGTAACTTGAATACATCTGCCAGCAAAGCTTTACTCTTATCCACGTCTCCCGTGCGTCGCGCCTCGGTGACTTGGTCCACGAACCATTCGAAGATCTTCCTAGGTTCGTAGTCTATCGTACGATACATGGCGGTGATCACTGCGCCATGATCGATGTACCAAAGTAGGAGAGGAGCGTAGAGTAGCAACCTCTTTCCAGAAAGACTCCCAACTAGCTTCTTTTCCTCACCTCGCTTTCTACCTGTCCTTGCGAGGTAGGCTATCATTTCTGGAGGGATTGCTTCTTTGGGGATTTCCCGATTGTAGAAGAAGGGCGGCATCTCCTCAAACTTCTTCCACAACGCTCTAGGGATCTCGATGTCGACCTCAGCGTACCCAAACCATGAGCCGTCTTGTAGCCATTGGGTAAGCTCTTCGGCTGCTAGTCCTGGCTCGTCGTAGTGAACCACCGTTTCTTTTCCACAAGGCATTTCGAGAGCCATGGTGGAAAGATACAGGGCGTTAGCGTCGTAACCAAGAACTTTGCGACACTCCTTGGTTCCACCCTGATGACTACGAATCTTAGTCACTCCTGCTTCGTGTCGTCTGGTGAACACTATGCTTGGTCCTCCTACGACAGCGCCTTTCAGCATGTGGTAGGCTTCCTCACCTGGAGCGTACATCTCAGCTCCCCGTTCTACACTACCTCGAAGCAGGAACTGTAGCGAGACTCCTGGGATGGACACTGCGTCTTTCAGCATGTCTACTCCCTTCTCGTGGTAGAAATCTCGCATCTTTTCGAGTGCCTCTAGGAATGGGACTACGTCTAGGTTGTTGTAATATCGTAGCCAGTCTGCGAAGGTCTCCATTCCCTTGTCGCGAAAGGTACGCTTGCAGTCTTCGAACTCTGACCTAGATAGTAGGTGTTGACCTTTCAGCTTTGATCCCCACTCTCGATAGTCTGGTAATCCAACATGATCCAATTTGTCGTGAGAGTCGAACCACTCGTATGGGAAGAAACTCTTTTGCGATTCACATCCGTAAGCAGTGACCCAACGTTCGTAAGAAGTTCCAGGTCCAAGGTAGTTCATCACATCGAGGAAACGGAACTCGGGAGTCAAGAGAAACATAGTGGTGTTGGCTTTCTTTGCGACCCTGACCTGCTTACAGGTGTCAGCGATGGTTTCTACAAAGTAGTTCCTAATCAGATTGAGATCGTACCTGCCAGAGTTGAATCCCAATACAGGAACTTGGCTGACCCATTCATCGATCCTCATCCGTTGTCCTTCCGATAGGGTGTCGAAGGAGAATTCGGATGTCCTTGGACAGAACTGTTCTGCAACGACTTCTCGGATGGCCTGCGCTCTTCGTTGGAGTTCTTCGACGAAGGCAGCTATGAGTTCTTTTGGGTCACGTCGACAGAGATGGGTTGGTGTTCGATCGTATGTGTCCGCTATGGAAACAGATATTGGGACGTGGACGTTTTCGATGGTCAATCGGTCCGTTGGTTGTCGACCTTTCGTTCTATCGAGATAGGCTTCGAAGTCGTACACTATGGCGTGTGGGTAGGCGGTTTGCGTTGGCGTTGGAACCGGTTCGTTCGTCCTCTTTGTAGAGCAACCCCAAGCCTCCACTACTACATAACCTGCCTCACGTAGACTCTCCGTTCTTTTGCAGGTCTTACGATAGAGGTGTCTATATCGAGGGAAGCATTCTGGACAGCCATGGAAATAGCATCCATGGAATTGGAAGATGGTTTTCAAAAGAGGTTCGTAGCCGTCGACCGCTGCTCCTTCGATCCAATGCTCTCCACCATGTCCACAAGCCGCGTGATGAATGTGCTTCTGGAGTCTTTCGGATTCGCGTTTCAACCAGCGTATAGCAGCTTTGCTGGCTTTGTTAGATTTGTTCTCTGGCCAAAAGGCTTTTTCGTATGCCGACTGGGGTATCGTAATTGCTTTTCCGGGGCAAACAATCTTCGTTTCCCCACGACTGCAACGATCTGCGTGGCGTTGAAGGTTCGAGGCGTTTGTGAACCGTTGCTTACAATCGTTGCATACGTAGATGCTCCCTATCTTGTTGATGTTCTTGATGTAGAAGGCATGTCCGTCGTATACCCCAATCGTCATCGCATGCTTGTAGTGGGCTGCATGTCGCGTCAGATGCCAAGCGCCATCCTCCGTAGGTTCGTACACCCGAATACCGATTCTAAAGTGCAACTCGACTTCCTCCAGCTGGTCTAAGGAAGTTCTGGGAACGTCTTGCGTAGGTGCTACCATGCGATAGAAGTCCTGGACAAGTTTTCGAGCCGAGGTGTTGCACTTGTCTGCGCGGGCCCCTTTGCATACAGCAAGGCAGCGCCAAAGACATAGGTTGTCGCCATGGCGATCAAGGGCAATCATTCCTTTTTTCTGGCGAAGCCATTGTGGCAGTGGGCCTGTTCCCAACAGAGGCTGACGATCGAGCACGACTTTGACATCCACGTGAATCCAACGCACGAATGCCCACTGAGTATTTGGACGATTGATGTTGTCAGGATTCAAACGAGCTGTCTCCTTGCTATTGATCCACTCATCTGCATTGCCTAGGACATTCAACCATGGAGAGCCTGGGATTGTCTTCGAGAAGAGCATCACCCGCCAGTCGTTGACATTGCGAATGCGATACGAGTAACCATACCGTAGGTAGAAGCTAGTTTCTACGTTTGCAGTCAACTTTCCCATGATCCTAGGCGTCAAGTCGCCTGCCACACCTTGAAAGAAGCGCCATCGAATAGTGCGCCTACCTTTCTCCTCTCCCTCGAGCATGCCGTCTCTCTCATTGAGGATGGTGGCTGCCTCTCGAGCTAGACTCCGTTCTAGTGGCTCACTACGCGGCTCTTGCAGGAACCGTCGGACGGCTCGTCGTTTGCGGGGCAAACGTCTTCGAGGATTCGCTATGGACCTTTCTTTGTCGGCCTTTGCCCTTAGACTTGCCGTGATCTCCTCATTCAACTGTTGGATTTCGCGTGCACGTTGAGCTCGTTTGTGGGGATCTTCGATCCTATTCTCCCATTCGAGAGCGCGAGCCTCAGCTATTGTCTGGGCAAGCCTGGCTTTGTTGAACCTCGAAGTGCCTCGCAGACCAAATTGCTTTGCTTGCGTACGTAGTTCTTCTAGGGTGACCATCTCTGATTGACGACGAACGTCGATGTCGCGGGGCGCAGAAAACGTACTCGATGTCTTTGGTGTCGATATACTATATACTAATGACTCCTCTAATAGATCCTCAAGTTTGTCCCTTTTTGGGCATTTCTCCAATAGGGTATCAAAAAAAAAAAAATTCCTCAGGGCGACACTTTGGGTGTTGCGAGAGAATTTCAACCCTTAGGATCCCAGTAGTATAGTCGGAGTTAAAACTGATACCCGGTTATTTTTTCAAGAAAAATGCAAGCGCTTTAAGGTTTTTGTCGGGACGTCCTTGGTAATGTTTTCTTGCCCAAGAAAAAAAAAAAAACCTTAAAGCGCTTGCATTTTTGTTGAAAAAATCACCGGGTATCATTTTAACTCCGACTATACTACTAACTTCGTTTGCAATACTTATCGAGCGTTCCTATCCTCACCTTCGATTCCTTTTGAAAGTTCGAATATTGCTTCGTGATTTTACCCTAATTCCAACACTTTGTGTACTTCAATCGGCTCGGTTTTGCAAATCCAGTTTGTGTAATAATGAAGGTTCAAAGGACTTGCCAGTAGAGTCTCATAACTAGCCACAGATTGGGTAAAACTATAGCATTTCCTTCCCCTTCGCTGCTTCAACGAGTCGGCCATCTTGTAAAATTATCTAGCAGGCGTTCCGTGTTGTTTATTTTTCAATTGGGACTAGTACCGAGGGGGAAGTGATGGTTTATGGTTTATGGCAACTTTGAATTTTTCTCCCGTCTCGCTCAAGCTCGAGTCGCCATTTTTGATTAATTCAGAAAATTGTATCACGTGTCCGTGTGAACCAGTCAGCTACGTAATAAAATCATGAGAATGAATGGCACAGCAATAATTAGAATATTAAACCCTGCCCATTTTCATTCGACTTTTCTGGACATGTGTTGCTAATCCTATTATAAATAACTTATTTGAAGTTTACTACCAGAACTCCTACTTTCATTATTCGCTTGAGATGTTTATTGTCGTGAAGCATGTCTTCTATAATATTATCATTATTTATGAAGTGGACATTAGGGTGTACAGAGATGAAGCGTAGCTATAGTTTCGTGTTGAATTGAGAACGAGGTAGATCTTCGTTGTCTTGGCGTTTGAGTAGAGTGGATACTAGTATTATTGAAGTTGGGTATTTTCGAACAGCAATGCCAATTAGAGTTTGAAAGTGTTCAATACAATTGTCAATAGACGTGTGTTCGATATCATTTGTCTCAGTATCTTTAATTATATGGGGGGTTGTCTAAGATCAGTTGAATTTAGTACTTATATCGCAGTTGAAATTGCAGGACAAAAGAGACGATTAACAGATTTGTTTGGGCAAAGCCTCTGGGTTAATGAATTTTCCATTTGAGTCCATTAAAAGAACAACATCACCTTTATTATCACTTCTATGATAATTTGTTGGTTGTTGCCGTTGATTGCGTAAGATGTCTTCTGGTATGGTATCGTCAGTACTGATTACGTTCGAACGTTGCGAGGACGTTGCTTGCTTCTGAGTTGTTGTATTGTTGGGTATGTTAATCACTTATTCATTTAGTAGGGAGAAAATCTATTGACATGAGAATATATTGAAAGTTCCGGTGTACTTTCCCTAACATCCGTTCTGGATTGTTGATTCTGGGTTGTGTTTTCATCGTTGTTTGTGTCAGTAGCTGCGGATTCGGTTTCTGGGTTTGTTTGTGTTGTATTTGCAGTCGTAATCTTGTCTTTTATCTTTTCGACATGTTTCGTTTGTTTTTTAATTTGAAAGACTGGAAGTCGGATTTCATCTTCAGGATATCAGTCTTCAACTGATCATTTTCCACCTCTAGGTCGATGATACGTGCTGCTAGCAGTATACGTGGTTTCCTGTTGTACGAGCTTATCTTCTAAGTGACTAAATCTTGCATTATATTGTTCTTCACGTTTACATAGGTTCAATAATATGTTATTTATCTCTGTACTATTGCTTTTAAATCATTAACATAAATTTGGCTTCGGCTTGAGAGGCCCCGTAAAGAATCTAAGGAATTTCTCCGTTTCCTGTGCGTGTCATTTGTGGATTTTGGTGTTTCCCATGTTATATTCTCATTACATTCTCGATTTTGATTTTCAGTAGAATTAGTAGAAGGTGCAGGATGTTTCTTGTAGTTTATTTTCGTTTTCTTCGATACGTCTGCTTGATCATATATAGCATTAAGAATGTTGTGGGTGGTTTCTATCTCTTGATCGAGAGAAGTGTCACTAGTACTGTCACTTGTATTGAGTAAGGAATGTTCTACCTTTTCCTTGAGTCTTGGAAATTCATTCGTTACCCAAGTATCATAACACCAGTAGTAAGGTATATATGGATCGTGATCATCAAACATCCAGCCATAACTATGTCAGGCTTGTTGTCATCATACCGTTTAGCTGCGGCATTGTCATCTAACCAACCCCCCCTCTACCCAATGTTGGGTAGGGGTGTGCCGCTGGAGCTCTGAAACCCTTACCCTGTTTAAGACAAAAAAACTCGAATTTCCATACCCTGTTCAAGACAAAGTGTTAAAATTTTATATCCCTCTATAAGACAAATAACAAATTATCTATACATGGATGTCAGTGTTTGTGATCTTGTATAATGAGTGTCATAACTAAAACCAGAAACTCGAAAAAGCATACCCCCCCCCCCCCCCGCTAACCAGTCAGATGTATCACGGGAGCGAAATATTTTCAGTTCAATACTTTCGAAGTCAGTTGCGGATTTGTTAAGGTGGTCTGATCCACGAAATATCGTAGACATCGCTTTCTTTCGAAGGTTCGTAATACTGTTCGCGTAGTAATTTCACCCAATGAAGACTATTAGCTTCCGAGGTGATGAAGGCGGCACAGCGAGCTGACGGCTTGTAAATTTCAATATCAATCTCTTCGAATTTAAGCTTCCTCTGCTTACCAGATTTCTCCTGAAATGACTTAATTGCATACTTATCTCGTAATTGGTCCATTCAAACTAGTTCTAAGTCAATAAAGGCCTCACAAAAAGCTTAAAAACTTAAAAAAACATGACGAGCTCCAAGCTGCATGGCTCATCACACGTCACGTCACATGAATTTTGGCGGGGATGGAACGCCATACAAAACTACAAAATATATTCATCCGACACCTTGGCATGCCAGTAATATATTTTTCCTGCCAAAGAGGTACTGTAGGTTTCGTCTACCACACTTCATTGACTGAGCGCAGGAGCGGCAGTATTCACTACCTATTAGGTATACGACTTATGTATTAAGATATTTATTCTTGAGATAAAAATGAAATCACTATAAAGGAAAGTTATTGATTTAAAAATCCATATGCTTTACACTATACTATTGAATTATAAAATATTTTTTTATTTATACTAATTGAATACATATTTTTCAACATCCGGAAAGCCTAGCATTTCTGTAATCATTATACATAAATGACTTTCATCGCCCTTCAGATCGATTTGATTTTCATCTATTTGCAGACGATGCAAATCTTTTGAGTGAACATAAGAATCTCTCAATAAATGCTGAACTAAACAATGTCCATATCTGGCTATGTGCTAATATTCTCATAACATAGAAAAATCCAATTTTGTTATCTTTCATCCCCCCCAATTTTTTTTTAAAGGTCTCAAATTTTAAGTTAACTATAAGTGATAAGCATCTAAAACAAGACTTTTGTATTAAGTACCTTGGTATCTTAATGGATTCGAATCTTAGTTGGAAAAAACAAGTAGAATGCATTGCTAAAAATATCAAACGAAGTGTTGGTATTTTCTCCAAACTTCGCTATTATATTAGTATAGATATTCTTCTAAATCTTTATTATGATTTGATATATCCATTTTTGACCTATGGGATAATTACTTGGGGGAATACATATGAAACTACCCTTCAACCGCTCTTTATTTTACAAAAAAAGACAATGCGTACCATTACTTTTTCTAGATTTGATTAGCATTGTTCAAGTCTCTATAAAAATTATAAAACCTTTTGATCTTGTCACCCTCCACATTTCAATATTTATGTACAAATTTCACAATCATCTCTTACCTTTTGTTTTTCATTCATTCTTTATTAAGGTTAATAAAATCCATAACTACAAACTATGGAATCTTTAATATCAGAGTTCAAGGTCCTACAGTATGGAATTCCATTGATGAAAATATAAAACTTTCCTCAATTTCATCATTTAAAGATAAAATGAAACAATTTTATTGAAGGTTACTATCCATAAGTTCTTCATTGCTTCTAAGATGTCAAATCTGTTTTGCAACACCTTCCTTATTATTTTATTTATAATATATTAATATTATCCTCTATATTTAATTTAAGATTTATTATTATTGTTGTTTATACATAGCTTAATATTAATTATTAGTATAATTTCATCAGTGAATATAGATATTCCCGTGCTCTGATTGGTCGATAATTACGTCATATGTCGCTATATTTACCTGCAGAGCGCCTAGAGGTGAATATAACATACAAAGCATTTACCAAAAGGCCGCTCGTATATTTACCGATGTTTCTCACGAAGAAATAAATAATATGAAAGAAAAAGCTTTTCCAAAACCCACCAAAGAAGAAACTAAATAGGTATGGCTAAACTTGAAGCTTTTTATTAATCCATAAGCCTTCACAAACAAAGTTTACTTACGAGTTTCGGGTTGAGTTTATTCGGTCCTTGTGTCTTCATGAATCAAAAACTTTCACAAGGAAATAACGTCTACTTAGAGCAATAAATAAAACAACGAGACCTTTTCCTACAAATTTGAGAACGGTTCGACTTAAAAAGAGAGTACTTACTTGATATTTTTTTTTCGTGGTTCTTGATAGAAAAACAACAAGTTCTAGTTTCATTCAGGGAGCCTGTTGCTGTTTGTGTTATGCTCTCCTCTCTCCGCCCTAGCTCTCCGTGTGATTTCAAGCTTTATCTCATACCGAAATCATTTGCCTCTTGATTTACCATTGTCTTTGATTCTCTAGTTCGTAGTTTCCAGGAAATTTGTCCTTTGAAGTGAATTCATGAAAGCGGTTCCTTTCGATAAATTTTCACTCGCCGTGGCAGATTTTCAGTTTTGCCCATTTCTACTCATTTTTGCTGCATTTCCTCTCTTTGTAACACGGTTCGAGGTCTCAAAAGTAAAGATTGCTGCTTCAACTTGAATTATAGTGTGCATTTGGACTGTTTTTTGGTATTTCTATCCTTTTAGAAAATCCATTCTTGTAGTCCCTGCCAGTCTCGTGTCGAGTCGGTTTGTGCAATGAACCGGCCAACCGTACCTAGCGGCACGTGATTATGCAAATGTTTGTCACAAAACTACCTTGTCACGCGCGCTTGTAAAACTTATAAAAGGGTCGGAAGTCATACTATTATTATATTGTCTAGTTTTAATTTCTCTCACATTCACTGATGAAATTATACTTCGTCTCGGTAAATATTCACCAATAGTCACTTCGACTTCAGTGAATAATTGTTAATTAGTAGATTATTGGTAGATTAGTGTATGTGTACTTTGTGTATAGGTGTCCCGACAGAAACATTTAAATATATTATTGTAAACTGGCTACCTGGCATTTTTAGCCCTCTAAGGTTATTTTGGGTTGCCAGTACCCCTAATCTATTTTATCATACTATTTCTGTAAATCTTTTATATTAATTTTTGGGGTAAAATAAAGGTTGTTGTTGTTGTTGTAGTTGGTATCAAGAAATCAACAGTAGGCCCGAGGGATGTATATGACTTAATGCCGAGGTTCGAGGTATTTATCTGACGTATTTCGTGATCGGCGAGGTTTTCTCGCCAATGATATACCTATGAGAAAGCAATTCTTTGACCCTCATAAAAAGTAAACAATACTCTTGGAAGGTTTGTAAATTAAACAAAGCACCGAATCATACAACAGAATAATATATTTTGGCGTTAAGATTACGTCACTAACATGCGCAGTTGGAGTATGGTGAAAAAAACCACGTACCATAATGTAAGACGGCTCGCATTTTTAAAGAGGGAGTGAGTGAAAGTGTTGTACTTGAGCTCTCAATTATCGGTTCATTGAACTGACTGTCAGCTTGAGGGCATAACTCTTGCATTGGTCATTATAAATGCAAGGGCCGGGTCAATATACCGATAAAATCCTTGCATTTATAATGAGCAAATCTCTGTTGTTCAACCAGTCTTTATCGTAGATAAACCCCTATGAATAACGAAGAAAATCGAGCCGGACATGCAATAATGATTGTTATGGCCCTGTTCAGGCTGGTGAGGGGGAGTGAAGTATTAGCACATTGGATGCCTTCTTTAGAGTTACTTTACATGAAAATAATCACCATAGGGTGCGTTTCTTTGGGAGAATCCGAATCCGGATTCTTGAATCCAAAAATGGATTTTGCGTTTCTTTACCCAAATCCGAAAACGGATTTTGAATCCGTTGAATCCATACTCAGAATGGATTCGAAGGATCAAATCCAAATCCGGATTCTTGGATTCATGATCCGAAGCGTTTCTTTGGGAAAGGATTCGAAAAGAATACTTGTGGCTAGCGGCATACCAAACAAAATTACTGTCGGCTGCCATTTTTGTGGTTTTTGTGGGCCGTGTACATGCATTTCAACGGGAGTTGCCATGGCAAAATAATCCGTTTTCAGATCATCGTTTCTTTGGGCGCCACAAAATCCGTATGATCCAGAGCATGAATCCAATTTGGGATTCTCCCAAAGAAACGCACCCATAGACACCACATTTTGTTCTAAATATATTTGCAAGTTTGGCAAGTGAAATTAAAAACGTAGACGACAATCCAATTAGTTACATGTATATACATAATCCCCCTGTTTCGAGCTTTGTAATGTCTCCAGTTCATCTGCTTGAGGTGCAGAAACTGTTTGCTGGTCTGAAAGAAAATAAAGCATCATTAGATATTTCTAATAAACTGATTAAAATAGCTAGCGAACAGCTTTCAATTCCTTTCACTTATATTTATAACGAATCTATTAGAACAGGTATTGTACCTGATATGTTCAAAATATCAAGAGTTACTCCCATGCATCTACAAAACTGGCGTTGGACCTGATCCTAATAACTTTACAGACCTATATAGCTATATCAACTTTGTCTTCCTTTAGTAAAATCCACGAACGTCTTGTATATGACCAGCTTACAAGTTTTTTTGGAAAAACATAAGATCCTTTTTGACTACCAATTCGGCTTTAGGAAAAAATATTCTACTGAGCAGGCAATTCTTGAAATAACTGACAGCTTAAGCAATGCTATTGATAATAAACTTTTAACATGTGGACTATTTTTAGATTTTTCTAAGGCCTTTGATATATACTGTCCATAACCAGATCCTAATTTCTAAACTAAACAAATATGGAATTCGAGGTAATCAATTGTCCTGGTTTAATAATTATCCATGGCCAGAAAAATCGAATGGACATACGCAGTTGAAGCGTGATACTTAGAAAATGTTGCCCTCTGGGACGTTCTCAACATTACAGTAAATGTGTGGTGCTAAAATGTTCATGTTCTGATATTTCTAAGCACAATAAAACCCCCAACTTACATTGGTTCCATATAGAACAACACACTAATAAGCTTTGCTTTGAAGATAAAAACGGCAACTTAGCGTTGAATATCGGGTCGTTTTTGGGAGATATCGCGCTGCACTGAGAATCAAGTCGCCATTTTAAGGAGTAGTATGACTAAAGACCTCAACAGCTTAAATTATAACTTCGTTTGCAACACTTATCGAGCGTTCCTATCCTCACCTTCGATTCCTTTTGAAAGTTCGAATATTACTTCGTGATTTTACCCTAATTCCAACACTTTGTGTACTTCAATCGGCTCGGTTTTGCAAATCCAGTTTGTGTAATAATGAAGGTTCAAAGGACTTGCCAGTAGAGTCTCATAACTAGCCACAGATTGGGTAAAACTATAGCATTTCCTCCCCCTTCGCTGCTTCAACGAGTCGGCCATCTTCAGAAAAATGTATCACGTGTCCGTGTGATCCAGTCAGCTACGTAATGAAATCATGAGAATGAATGGCACAGCAATAATTCGAATATTAAACCCTGCCCATTTTCATTCGACTTTTCTGGACATGATCTGCAAAATAGAAAACAGTACCGTTAAAATTGGTAATACTGAATCCCAAATGCTCGATATTATATGCGGAGTACCCTGGTTCGACACTTGGACCACTGCTTTTGTTGTTGTATATAAATGATATGCCAAACTGGTCTAAAAAAGGTATCCTTTCGCATTTTTGCAGACGATACAAATGTTTTTTATTCTGCTGATAATGTTAGCGATTTAGAAACGGTTATGAATGAAGATTTTGAACTATTATTACATTACTGTGCGGTTCATAAACTATCAGTTAATTTAACGAAAACCAATTTTATGGTTATAGCATCAGCAAAGAAGAAAACAGCTAGTATAGAAATTGGAAATATTCGGAACAAAAGTCCAATATAAAATATTTAGGAATATATTTAGATGAACACCTTAACTGTAATTACCAAATAAAACGTATAAATAATAAAATTTCCAAAAATCTAGGAATTATAAGTAAACTTTACTATGTTAATATGTTAAGGCAATTATATTATACACTTGTATACCCATATCTCAACTATGGGGCAATACATATACTACAAAGTTGGCTAAGATAATAACCAAACAAAATAAGTTCATTAAACGTATGTCTTTCGCATATCAAAGAGAAAGTGCTTCGCCTTACTGCAACATTCTTGGTATTCTAAAACTTGATAATTTATTCAAACTAAGAATTGCTGAATTTACCTACAAATTATAAATTGGAAAACAAATACCATAACGGTCTTCTCCAAATTTGTTATTCCACTAGCTGAGTAGCATTCTTATAACACAAGATATGCGGCTAACATGAACCTGGTTAGACCAAAAGCTAGAACTTCATACATTCAAATTTATTTCCTCCAAAATTTGGGAAACTATTGACACTTCTGTTAAACATTCTTCCTCTTTCGTTCTGTTTAAAAAACGGTATAAAAATATCCTTCAAAAATATCAGACATAAAATACAATTTGATTTTTTCTTTAGCTTAATCTCTTTCTATATTTAAGATAATGTTGCATTGGTTGACTCGAAAGGTTTCGTTCCTTCGACCACTGCGCACATTTGTATTATTTATTTAATCTTATCATTTCATATATCTTTTTACAATTGGCTTTGTATAGGTAATTATTGTGTTGTAAATAGTGCGAAATAAACTGAAACTGAAGTAATCCTTGAAAACAAGCCGTTCCTGCTGCCCATTAAACCTACTCCTCTGGAATTCTGGCTGGCTCTTTCCATAAATGGCGTACTATGAACCAACATCCAGAGACGTCAGGATTCTAGCCTTGTCCATCCGCCCTCGAGCCTACTTCCCAAATTTGTCTTGGGATGGCTGAATATAAGATTTGCAGGATTTTTTTGTTTTGATTTTGTTGTGCACGATTTTTCCCACGTTAAACCTGTGCACGAATTTGTTTTTGGTTTTTGCCCAACCCACCCCCCCCCCCCCCCCTCCCCCCCAATATCAGATGGTCTGTCCCTTACAAATCCAAGGAGAAGATAATGTTTATTAACTGAAATATTGGAACACCTGAACGTGTTCCCAGGGAGGTTTGACTGTATTTTACGCTTTTGGCTTTCAGCTGATGTCCAGCTTCATATCTAGGTAGACTGGCCAAAGTAATGGAAAAAGCGAAAAGTGGAAATGATAACCAAACTGAAGATGAAAAAGTTGAAGGTGAAAAGACGTTCTGGACATTCCACACAATATCGCACCTGGCCATCTTAATGGCGGGCTCGTTTCTAAATTGGATTGCAGTTGATGTACTTTCACCATTTTATCCCTTGGAGGTGAGTGAACTTTATGTTCAATGTCAACTGCTTCATAGGAAAATACATTGGTGCACTATACCAGGTGTTTAATATTTTATTCAGTATAAAATTTGCCGTAGTCCTTGGACTTCGTATTCATTTCCATTTTGGCTGATTAGATCTGACTTAGTTCCAACGTAGCAACCAGCAGGATTTTCGTCCACGGTTCTTTGCCGTTTTTCAAGTTTGTCTTGATACGATTTTGACCGTAGGTCAATATAGATCCGATTATTCCTGCTATTTTCTTCAAGAAATCATAGCATTCAATATAATTAAACTCCTACGTTGTGTCAGCTTTGCCGTAGTCATTGGACTTTGTATTTATTTACTATACCAAGTGATCGGCCATTACTTATATTGGAGTGGAAGATGAAGTAGAGGATAAATTTTGAAAGAGGTTTTTGGTGGAGGGTTCGTGAAATGGAAATGATAAATTTCTTGGATACCCAAGGAAATGACGTAGTTATAATATTGGTATAATCAATCGAAAGTCGATTAAGGAGGGTTAGTTATTTTAAAAACAAAATGCGCAGAGCATACAATGAGGTCAATCGTAGCCATTGTTATGTTTTTCGCGCGCAGCTGTAACCTACGATTTCCAGAGATTTGATTGGCTCTAGGAGCGGGCGGCGTTTGACTATCTCTGACCCACACCGCCGCCAAACGTTATCGGCTCCGCTGGCCGAGAGAATAAAGGCTCTGGTTTCAAATACAAGTTTCCGAGGAATTAAACTTTTTTAGTAAATAATTGTATAACATAATAAACTCACAGTGAATTACAAATTACAAATTACAAATTACAAATTAGGCTTAACTTTTAAGTATTAAATTACAAATTACAAATTAGGCTTAACTTTTAAGAGTGAGTTTTTTTTCTGAGCGGGTGAGAAGTGGCACATCAGTCGAAAATCGAGGTTGCTCATATTTTGTCCAGAGATAGCCTATGGTGAGCCAATTGAGCTGGTGTATTTTTTTTCTCTATTTATTTTTTTTATTTCGTGAATATTCCGTAAAACCGTTACGGCCGTCTATTTCCTCGAAATGAATAAATTGAAAGCGATTTTAACGAGCACAAAAACCTTGGCCCATGAAAGCGCAACAGGAACCTAGACTTAAATGAGTTCGAATATCGACTTAGGAGATATTTACGAGTCATTTGAGCCTAAAAATAGGATTACAGATGTAATTTACAATTCCTGGTGATGGAGCAAACATGGCTCATATTTCAATGCTTGAAAATCTTAGTTCAGAGCACTATTTCAAGACATCGGTTCTATGTCCGGTATAACTCAGATTCTCACAATACTTCGGCTGTAATATCTCGAAGGGTTGTTCTTACCCAGAATATAAAAATTAGTTTGGTACTTTTTATTGCTCTAAAGAAAGAACGGGGTTTATTTTGGCAAAATTACAACGCCGACGAGACGACGACTCGCAACGATCACTTCCCGTTCCTGGATATAAAAGCCAAAACTCGAAAGAAAACTTCACATTTTACCTCAAACTGGGCCAGAAACCTTATATGGGACCTTATTATAAGCTTACCTTTCAAAGCCAACGGTTGACGACTGACTTATAGGCATTTTTCCTATCAAATGTCCTCTTCAACGCAAAGGTCAACAAGCGATAATATTGTGCAAACACGCTAGGCCTTGAATATCTTTCCTCTTGCCACTTTCAGCTTCATTTCAGCTTTTATACTGCTGTAACATAGGACAAATATATCTCCACGTATGTCCCTGCTGCTTTGACGGAGTTCCGTTGCAAAAAAATAACGCTTTCTGATACAAACAACGAAGTCGTATATTTTAACACATAGGCGCCGACAAACCACAATCTGTCACACAATCTGAAAGATAAGCTGTCACAAAATCGTTGCAAAAAAGCAGAGCATGGATTGAGTTTGTCTGAAAGGTCAGCGCCTCATGATCAGCGGGCCAGTTTTTAAGATTGCCAGGAAAACACTGATATTCGTGCTTTAAAATATGAATCGGTTCTTGTCATAATATCTACCAGGAATGAAAAGTAGGTTTCACACTTACCAGTGACTGCGTAGATTTTAGCAAAGACAAACTCCTACTAGGTAAAGAATCTTTACAATCAATTTTTATTTAGTTTTTTTCTTCTTTCTGCCCTGCTAGAGCCCAGCTGTTATTTTTGCAGAGGAATAACCTTCCTGAGGGCTCGTAAATAAGCAGACACGCGCGCCCGGCAAGTTCCGATTTCACTTCGATCTCTGTGGGGGCCCAAATCAGACCAAAATAAATACTCTAATTGTGTCGAAGCAGGGAGGGTAGAAGCAACACAAATATCCCCATATAATACTGGTTCTAAAATAGACTTTGTTAAAGTTTGATATATTTCAAGAAGCTTCCTTGCAATACGTATTAGGTAATGGTTTTCCTGAAAAATAAATGGGACCTGAACCTCTCGGAATAAAATTGATTGACAGGTAAATTTGCCGTTACGTGCCAGAACACAATAGAAACAATGACATGAAGTGCTTCAGTTTTCTAAACATACAGGCTCTATTTCCATCCGTTGCGCGAGTCCTAAACATACCGAATACGTGAGAACGGAGGTGACGCAAGATGATTAAAATGGACATAAATTGCTCATTTCTGCAATTAGTTGGGGGACATTGCGCCCTAGACAAGCGAAGTCAAGTGCCAGAAAGTAATGCGACGATAATTCCTCTTCTTTCCTGTAAGAGGGACATTTCGGGGCACAAAAAGGTGGTGGGGATCAATGATGTTGAGACAGAAGTTGAATTGATCTTAGCACGTGCCTCGATGTTTTCTCCGCCGTCTGATATCTCGGATTTGACGATTTACCCTTCACACCGCTCCTCCTTGGACATTGGATGGCGTAGAGGATCGCAGCATTGCCGTGTTCCAGTGGACATATGTAGACATGGTAAGCCGGAGGGGAAATCGCGGAAGGCTGATCGTGGCATCAACAGAGCGCTTTCGACAATCCTTCGCCGCACTGGAACTTCGTAGCCAAAGCCATAGCGATGACGCACACGACATCACAGCGGGCATAGAAAATGTTTCATTGGTAGGTACATTGTAGGTATGCGAAGAATATCAGTACTTTCTAATTACTTTCTTATTTAAAGCGAGTATAATTGAAACACCATCTCCACCCAGCAGGCCTTCTCTCTTCCGCTACCCGCGCACCAACTTTTTTCTAATGGTGTGTGGTAGCCTATAGTGCGTGGAACCAATCAGAGCGCGCGCTTACTTGTAGCCAGTAATGACCAGACAAACGTACAGTAGCGATCTTCTGAAAGCCCCGACTGTTAGTATAAAGAGAAAAATAAATCAAAATCTAAAAATGCACGGTTACGCATTTTACAATCGTTAATATCGTTAATACCGGATATTGAAACAAGAAAAATGTCGAAAAATGTATCAAATTTACATGTGTGGCTACTCTAACTGGACATCCCGTGAAAAGTGTAACTTTGATGGAAAAGCTGATAGAAATCGCTTGAATCGAAATAAAAATATCAGCAGTACAGATACAACCCGGGGGGGGGGGGGGGGGGGGGGTGGTACTTACATGAAAAATGGGTATGTATGTGAGGCCAAGAGGCTCAAACCCTGACCCTGTTTGACCCAATCCGGGCTCCAAAACCCTGATTGCCCCTTCTTTAATTTTTTTTCAAAACACGGTCGGATTTATATCCCGGCTGGTATACCGCGTATCGGGATTGCATGCAAAATACGGAACATTTCAAGTCGGGACGTGGCATTGGGTAAACAAATCAGCAGATGAAGTACATAGATAAACTTGTACTGAAGTACGAATTAGCGGCGTCACGATGTATGGGAACCTCAGTGCTTGCATGTGAGCAGGCGATCAAAATGCGGCAACAGAATGTCTTTTTTTGACATAGTAGCTTAAAAAAATGAACTGCCTAAAAAATACTGAACCCCGACCCTGACTGCACCCAAATTATACTCAAATCCTTACCCTGATCTGCCCAAATCAGGTCAAAACCCTGACCCTACCTGCCCAAACTGAGCTCAAAACCCTGACCCACCCGGGCGGCACATACATAATACGTCACAAACAGGAGTACCCAGAAAGTACAGAGAGAGCCAAACCGACTGGTTTGGTAAACATGGGATCCCATGGCACATGACAGTAGCGACAATGAGGGATGGTACGGGAGAGTTGCAGATGCTAACCTTTGTCCACATATTCCCAGCGTGTAGCCAGGATAGCTGTGCTGTGCTCGCAGTGATGGCAGACGTTATCAAACAACTGAAGATAACCATGCCCAGCCTGAAGTCCGTTTACTATCGTCAGGACAACGCCGGCTGTTATCACTGTGGGGCAACTATCGCCTGTGCTAGAGTCCTTGGACTGCACGATGACGTCTCAATAAAGCGCCTAGATTTTTCCGATCCTCAAGGTGGAAAGGGGTCATGCGACAGAAAAGCTGCGACGATCAAATCCCACATGAGAATCCACCTAAACTCTGGCAACGACATCGAGACACCCACCCAAATGAAGGATGCGATTCTGTCCTCCGGTGGAGTGGCAGCAGTTAGCGTTACTCTGTGCGAATCAATCAGGGTATCCGAGATGCCACCTTTAAAGATTGGAGGAGTCAGTATTCTGAACAACGTCAAGTATGACGATGACGGGATCCGTGTTTGGAAGGCGTATGGCATTGGTCCTGGGAAGTTAATTGCGGCAGAAAAGCTGCAGTGTCCCTCTCCAGCTCAGCTGCCTGCTATCACTGTAGCCTACACGCAGCCAAACAGCTTTGCTTCAGTCAAGAAAAGGCCAACGCACGTCTTACCAGGAGAAAGAAAAGATCAAGCGCAACATGAAACTGAAAGTGAGGATGATGCGAGAACAGCAGCAGAGTCGGTCCTCACGTGTCCTGAGGAGGGATGCACTCAAACCTTCTTGAGACATTCGTCGATGCAAAGGCACCTTGATTGCGGGACACATCAACGAGCACTTGAGCGTGAGACACTGTTGGACAGAGCTGTCCTCGCGTATGCTGAGACCCTTGAGGGACAGACCCCCGGCGTACCAGAGCTTCGCACCGCCACAGTGTTCCCACACTGCGAATCAGGCCAAAAAGCGGATCCTCCATCAGTCGCCCACGCAATGATGATGGCTAAAGATACCAGCAGCAACCCCCTGTTTACAAGAGAAGACTTCCTTACCGCAAATCAGATCGCAAGTTATTTTTCACGTCTGGCGTCGAAAAAAAGCCTTCGCGACGATGATGACGATCGGTTTGACGACATCCAGTGCGCCACACATGAAGCCCAAATGGAAGACCTTATCAATGCCGTTGTACGGGAAGTAGGACCCACGCATCCAATTACTTTTGATGCTTACAATCTATGTGACATGTGCTCGACCTCTAAGCTGAAGAACTTTTCAATTCCCATATTAAAGGAAATCTGTACCTCTTTTAACCTTGACATAGCACACTTAAAGCGTCGACTTCATTTCCTCAATTTAAGAGAGTTCTTAAGTCCAAATTATTAGCTTCTTATTACGACTGAATCCAATGTAATAGTTTTTAATCTTAGATAGTTTTTAGATCATATATAGTTTTTACGCAATTTTATCGATAAGTATTTTAACAAATTTATAGTTTCTCCTAGTTTAACTTATTTTAATTCATTTGTAAATATATGTTGAAAAGCCCTTCTGGGAACTTATATTAAAGATATGTATGTATGTATGTATGTACATCACAGACGTATCCGTTCGACGTAAACAGCCTTACGTCGACAATATCAAGTCGCTTTGTATGGACTGTACCTGCCAGCAGTAATGAATTCTTGGGCCGCGAACTGAGCTTGAGCCACACCCATATTTGCAAATTATATGGCAACGGAGTTTCCCCATGTTCCTCTCACCGATTGTTTGTTTTCAGAAAACTGTCAATACTTAGCCGGGACCGACCATTTTACTTGTAAGGGGGAAGGGGGAGGGGTGGATTTTTTGGGGTTGGGTAATTTTGAAAAAATATATAACTTGCACTGAGGCTAAGCAGTAGATAGTAGGAAAATAGTGACTTTGAGCCTTGCATTTTTAGTTCTGTTAGCAAAGTAGGTTTGCGTTTGAGTAATATATTTTCTTTTTATGAACAGATAAAGCTAAAACCAAAAAAGATAAAACAATAGGCAACTCCTGTCCAGAAAAACTCTGAAAAGGGACATACCTATAATCTAGTAACGATTTATTTACTTATCACTTTATTGTCAAATTTCGTGGCCATTAGGTCAGTGCATATTAGTCGGTCATGGTTAAAATGCCCGTAGCTCATTTTGGTATATAAAGTCGGCCTAGTTTGCGATTTAGTTTGCATTAATGGCACTCAGTGATCTTATTTTTATATATTATCTATCGAAAATTTGAAATACATGATACCAAACCAGATGCGTATTGTTTATAAATATCATACGAGGTATTATAATAATATTTCGTTTTTGTTTCGCTGCATTTTCATTCCTGGTAGAAATAATAACAGTTAATTTCCTGAGGATAAACAAGGATATCACTGACAACATAAGATCATTTGTGATCTCCGGCCCATACAAAAGAAAACAATATACAGTCCGCTAAGCTTTGATTTTTTGCAACGATTTTGTGACAGCTTATCTTTCAGATTGTGTGACAGATTGTGGTTTGTCGGCGCCTATGTGTTAAAATATACGACTTCGTGTTTGTATCAGAAAGGTTGTTTTTTTGCAACGAAACTCCGTCAAAGCAGCAGGGACATACGTGGAGATATATTTGTCCTATATTATATCAGTATAAAAGCTGAAATGAAGCTTAAAGTGGCAAGAGGAAAGATATTCAAGGCCTAGCGTGTTTGCACAATATTATCACTTGTTGACCTTTGCGTTGAAGAGGACATTTGATAGGAAAAATGCCTATAAGTCAGTCGTCAACCATTGGCTTTGAAAGGTAAGCTTATAATAAGGTCCCATATAAGGTTTCTGGCCCAGTTTGAGGTAAAATGTGAAGTTTTCTTTCGAGTTTTGGCTTTTATATCCAGGAACGGGAAGTGATCGTTGCGAGTCGTCGTCTCGTCGGCGTTGTAATTTTGCCAAAATAAACCCCGTTCTTTCTTTAGAGCAATAAAAAGTACCAAACTAATTTTTATATTCTGGGTAAGAACAACCCTTCGAGATATTACAGCCGAAGTATTGTGAGAATCTGAGTTATACCGGACATAGAACCGATGTCTTGAAATAGTGCTCTGAACTAAGATTTTCAAGCATTGAAATATGAGCCATGTTTGCTCCATCACCAGGAATTTTAAATTACATCTATAATCCTATTTTTAGGCTCAATGACTCGTAAATATCTCCTAAGTCGATATTCGAACTCATTTAAGTCTAGTTTCCCGTTGCGCTTTCATGGGCCGAGGTTTTTGTGCTCGTTAAAATCGCTTACAATTTATTCATTTCGAGGCAATAGACGGCCGTAACGGTTTTACGGAATTTTCACGAAATTAAAAAAACAAATGGAGAAAAAAAATACACCAGCTCAATTGGCTCACCATAGGCTATCTCTGGACAAAATATGAGCAACCTCGATTTTCGACTGATGTGCCACATTCTTTTCATTTCACCCGGCGATAGAAAAAATTCACTCTTAAGTAGTTTTCATGTTGTTCGCGAAACATTTCATGTAAATGCGCGTAAGTACGTAAAACTAAAAACACGGGTGATGGCCTCTGTTTTTGTTTAGTTTCGGCGGGAAACTGGGGCGGACGCGTGCGCTGGGCTCGTCAAAACGCATGCGCGTGACGTTTTACCGCGGTGTCTCTCTGACCACGGTCACGGTAACCAGTGTGCGCTCTCTCAATTGATTGGAGTTTGTTCAAAGAATTCCTTGGTCAGTACAATATAAAACCTCGGACACAGTTAGTCTCGCATCTGGTAAATAACTCATATTTATCAGTTGCGTTGTATATTATTATTCCCCTGATAAACCGTACAACAGTAAATGGTTCTATATCACACTTGACACGGTTTTCTTTGTTCTTCATAGGGATGAAACTCTGGCATAAACCCGTTCAACAATAGACTAATTAAATCATAAATCTGAGGTTTATAACTGTTACAGGGAGGTTTATAACTCAATTTTAAACCTCATTTCTATTTGAAAAAACCTCTCCAAATTTGATATAAGTCAGTTTCATACCCCGAACCTTCGGTTCTAATCCCTAAAGATCTTAGGAATCAGTCCCTGTAATGGACTTTACGGGGAGGCTCGGCCCGAAAGGGTTACCTTTTCAGGCTGGAGGTATAAGGGTAGGAATTTCACGAGTTAAAGTGTAGAAAACGGTACGTAAAGCTGTCATTTAGGGGTATCTTGACTCCCTCTACAACTGAATAAATAATACAATTGTTGTTTGGTTAACATCTCTACTAGTAATGCTTGATGTTTTCCTAGGATATCGTTCATTAAGTTCATTCCAAGCGTATAGAAAGGGGATGCAGTGTTTCTATTGTGGGTATGTGAAATGGGTACCATGTTTTATGGAAGGTATATGAAAGGGTTACCTTTTCTGTCAAAAATGGTATATAAAAGGATAACGGGACCTCGGGGCGGAGCCTCTCCGTATAAAACTTTGTTGGGGGAGGGGGGGGGGGGGGGGGGGGTTGGATTGAAGATGGCAGCACATCAAAGCTACAACCGCCGTGGGAATCAAATAGCATATGACGCTTCGAGCGTTACCCTTCGTCAGTTGAAACTAAAGTTCACATTTTGATTTACTTATCTCTTTAGGATAATCCAGTTAAAACAATTTCTCCTCCACTCTCCTTAATTCTCCTTTGCATTCGCTCTTGGGATCTTCACGGAACACTAGTGTCTCAAAGAACAGTTTCAAAGGAGACTAAGATATTCTGGAATGAAATAATTGAGCGACGCATTTTTATACACCCAAAAAGAGACAGAAGTTCTTCTGTTAATTAACTAAACTCACAATAGTGAAATAAAGAACCATGACCGGAGTCTCGGACCAGTTGCAAGTATCAACGACCGCATAGGCAGAGGCAGACGTAGTGTCGTGTTTATCTCTACGGTACTTAACTTGTTCTACTCATAAGTGTGAGATATATAAGAACAAGCACCGTTAAAGTGCCAATAACCCTTTTGCAGTTTTTATATCTTATGAACCTCCGAAAAGTTCTGAGTACTTGTGTGTAGAAAGTTTTGGTTTAAAGTGAATACTCTATGTTCTACGCTTGTTTGAAATCGTGTAAATGTGACCTTTCCCGACCCATGACCGCGTAAGTAAAAGCATGGGTCGATACCTGACTGCATAGACGTGATCTTGACGTCATATAATTAATTCGGCTTTGCAATCATTTCAAGAAATACTTAACATGTTGACTAAAATGACTTTTTTATTTACCAACAATTCACAAACTGTGTATATTTTCTATGCATCGATGTTGTTGTGATAGAAAGGCGCCATGGAGAATAATGCATTTTATTTAATGAGATGACGTCTATACAGGTTTCGACCCAGGCTTTTACTTACGCGGTGATGAGTCAGGAAAGGACACATTTACATGATTTCTAAGAAGCGTAGAACATAAAGTATTCACTTTAAACCAAAACTTTCTTCACAGAGGTACTCAAAACTTTTCGGAGGTTCATAAGCTATCAAAATTGCAGGTTATAGGCACTTTAATGGTCAATGCATTACTGCGTCTGCATATGTTGTTTGTGCTTTATGAAAAAATAGAGTTAAGTTCAAAATAGAATAACTGCATGACAAAATGAAAGCAGGAGAAATATCCGTTCATATTTTAATGCCACAAATTAGGTTATTTGTATTGATAATCCTTACACTCACAGTAGATGTATTCGCTGATAACTGTCGTCTGGCGGAGACAAGATATCGGGACACGTGACGCACTCCGCCAATCGCGCGAGAGAAAATATTTGATGTGTTCCGAAATGATATGTAACTATTTCGCAGCAAGCCATACCCTTCGCTTTTTATGAATACAATTATATTTGAATCATTAACTAAAGCCGCAAACACCAGTTCACCAACTTCACTGCGCAGTTGGTAGTGTACACTGAGCACATACACATCGGGATAAATTGACCTTCTCACGCAAGAGCCATGCCATGTTGAGTCCTGTTAGAGCAAAATATATTGTTTAAAGCGAACGTGGGCTCAGCGTGAGAAGGGTCTGACTCGCCATCCGCCTCCTCGGTATATGTTTGTACGTTGATTTTGATCAGGAAACCTTTTAGGTGTATATCAAACCATGTAAGATGAATATTGATTGATTTGAGCTGAGTTTGTCATGATTTCAACAACCGATTTGTACTGCAGGCTCAAGCCAAAGGTGCCAGTAACACAGCCATTGGCCTCGTCATTGGGACGTTCCCGCTGGTATGTTTTGTGGCGTCTTTCGTGTATGGGACATGGGTAAGTCATTGGCGTATTCCCGCTGGTATCTTTTGTGGTAGCCTGCTTACAGGCTCTCAGGATTTTTCGGAAATATTAGATTCTGACTACACTGACAAGAGACTTCATAAGTATAGTTTATTGTGGGATAGTCGCCAGACAACTCCGTATACTACAATACAATTAAGTAATATATATTGTATTCCTAACTATTGGGAAAGTGCCAGATACGAAAAATCGCTTAAACCACAAAATAACACCCTGGGGTTGTGGCCAAAAAACGTGGGTAAATGCGGAAACGTACTCGTCGACCTCATGCAGCAACGCTAGTTCTCCGAGGGCTGGAGAACTAACAATCGACTTACTAAGTGAATACAAAGTAACCGTACTATACTCAATAAGATAAATAAAATAAATTCGAAACAAACGTGCAGCTGACTGGCCTAGAATGACTACTTTTCCCGCTCGAAGCATTATATATGCTAGAAGCATTACCCATAATGATATAGTCTCCTCCCCAAACCTCTCTACCGTGCCGGCAGAATATCAATTTCTGACTATATCGCTCCTGCGTCGCTCAAACGTCAGAAATTACATTTTTCGGGTCGGGTGGAAATGTTTGGTTACCCGTGGGCCGAGCGAGGCGGAAGCGAGTGTGTTAGAACGCTTTATCTAGTTTTGACATATGCTCGCTAAAGTGTACGAAATCTTCGTGAATAAATCCCTATTGTACAAACTAACCAGGAAAACTGAAAGAGGAGATCATTGTGACCAATCGACATACATATCAAGCTCCAGAAGTCATTATTGAATACACGAGAACGCGACCCATAGAACAAACTGATAATAATAACGACTCGACAACAACGGCGAATTCATAAGTTGCAAGCCAACATCTTGGCACAGCAAACTGTGTCGCGACTGCCATCCCGATCAGAGACTTCGTACAGATTTTCCGTAGAAATGCGGTTCTTAGAACCGTATTTAATATTCTAACTGCACTTGAAAAACGGCAGAAATTATGCACTGTTAAATTCAATGAAACTCTACACACTTTTTGCGAGGTTTTCTGCCGATCCATACATTCCTGATTCGGGCGACCAAAACAATCTCATGTAGAACAGTCAAATATTTCCATTTTACTTCGCTCTGATTTGTTACTTTTTGACAGCTGTTAATTTACTGATGCGTGAAGACGTCATGCAGCATCAGAGGGCGGCTACTCTGAAACAGCGGCCTTCCGGGCAGGCTCTCGTGCTGACGCACTCGCCTCCGCCTCGCTCGGCCCACTAACATTTCCGTATCGTCTTTCGTGTATGGGACATCGTGTGTGGTTCATGCTGAACAATAAAGAGAGCATTCTGATAAAGGAACACTAACCTTCGAATTGAACACTCAAGTTTGAACATCCTCAAATCTTCAAATATAGGAAAACATCTTTGATAAAAATACATGAAGTCGATGCTAGTTTACACGTACGTCGGAATCTCGGGAAGAAAACTTTGGATTTGAGATACTTCGTGATTTTTTTTTTTTCGGTTGCCACTGCAGTAACCCTGAAATGCACTGAATTACGAATTTGCACTGAATTAACCGCATTGGGCTGCTCTCAGCCAATCAAAATCGAGCAATTTTATTGAGTACGTGTTTAAAGTAGTTATTATTGTTTAATGGATTTGAAATTTCATCGCAAAATAACATAGCTCATGAAACTCTTTGTTCTTTAAAAAAGTCAGACATTCATAAATACTAGCGAGAAGGTGGACTATTAACCACAGCACTGTATCAATTGCTGTATTGTCATAGTTTCGCGTTTTGCACCTTCTCGTTGGTATTTATGAATATTTAACTTCAGAAGAATTGTAGCTATAATGAAGGCTACAATAAAGGTTGCACAACAAATTATTATAAAGTAAGGTTGCTTGAATGACAGAAAATGTGAATCGTACCACTGACACTTTTGACATCGATTGTATGCCCTTTGTCGAATATAAAAGGGTAATGCACGTGCTTGTCTCGTGAATCTACCAACAAGCTTTCAACGTCTAGAACATCTTATCTTTATGTAGGCGACTATATTCTATTTGCGAAACAGATATGGAGTAACTTTATTTTGATCTCACTCTTGTTTTTGTTTGTTTGTTTACTATTTATTATTATAGATGTTTGTTATTGGTCCTTATCGCCTGATGATCGCTGGTATGGTCCTTAATGGAGCTATGGTTGCTTTATTTGCGTGAGTGTTGTTAACAATTCCTTATTGAATTAACATTGTCTAATGTCAAATTGGCATTCGAAGTCCCATTTTAACTGAAGAAACACTTTTAGTCGTTGAGAAATTATCAGTAGGCCTTTTGCAACAGATGGTCACGTGACTTGTTGGCCCATAGCAACGCTATACTGGGTTGCAAGCTAACCAGATCTCCCTTGACAACCAACATAGCTTGACTGACCTGTGGTATCGTAGCTGGACTTCGAAGCGTTTTTCTTTCTTTCTTACTAAATCCATCTCGAAATAAATCTGATACAGAATACTAGTAAAGGTTTTTCTTTACTTTAGATCCGGTATTTTGTCAAATATGGTGGGTAGAATAGAGTTTGGAGTCTCAAACGAACTCACCTCGATTCTCAGGCCGATTTGGCAAACATGGCGGCCGCTACCAAAACATAACTTTGTTTTTTGTGAACTCTTCCGATTGCTTGTTTTAATGCTAGTGAATAATCGGTCAAATACAATAAGCTTTTGCTCAGAACTCAAAAGAATATTGGAATGAATATCGTTTACTCTAGGCGCTCGTACTAAAAGAAAATCATGGTGGAACATGTTGTATTATTTAAATGTTCGTTTCCTTTGCCTCAACTTAGAAAAGGACAGGCTATGGCTAGCTACATGAATATGTACTGTGCAGATGCATAAATTATCTTAGAATACTATTTTAATTTGATACTGAATCAGTGGGTGTTGAAAATGCAAAAAGTACAACATGGAAATTATCACTGCAGTCATGCCATTTATATATAATGCAATTAAAGCTTATCTGAAAATAACCTGGGGGAATTACATATCCAGTTTTGAAGCAAAGACAAATATCAGGTTTTATAAGATTTATATCGATACCTACTTAGTCATTGGAGAAAATGTTATATATTATTTTGTTTCTGATTTTGCTATTAGCCAGTAGCAGGCATACATTATCAACTGTCAACCCAAAAATGATATTATTATTATTATTATTATTATTACAAGTGGATACCGCTAACGATAATCAGACAATGGTTTCCACCCCTCTCCCCCCCCCTTATTTTTGTAAAATTAGCAGATCTTACACAAAATTCGCGAACGATATGTTGTATTAATTATGTGTTTAGTATGAAGACTATGATTTTGATGCTGCAACATTATTCATCCCTTTCTAATGGGGGAGGGTACTACTATTAACATACAGGAAATACATATGATTTTCCACCCCTCCCCCCACAGTTTTAAAAGGTTCGCAGATCTTACCCCAAATTTGCAACCAATACGTTGTGTTCGTCGTGTTTAGTACCAAAACTATGATTTTCAAACTTCAACTTCATTCAACCCACTTCTAAATGGGGAGGGTACCATTATTAACAGGAAAGGCATATGATTTTCCACCCCTCCCCCCTCAGTTTTGCAGGGTTCGCATTTCTTACCCCAAATTTGGAACCAATATGTTGTGTTCATCGTGTTTAGTACCAAAACTATGATTTTAATGCTGTAACGTTATTGAATCCAGTTCTGGACTGCGAAATAGAAAATGAATCTTGTCCCAGGATGCTTTGCGGCCAAAACCAAAAGGGCGATGGATTTTTAGAGGTAGAAAGGAACATGATAGAGACATAGGGTTTTCACCAAAGTGTTGCCCATAGAAAACGGCAGGGGGTCTTCTTAATTTGGTTGACAGCCAAAAAAAAATTTACAAATGGCTTAACCCCCCCTGGACTTCATTTGCGCGAATATTACATCAAAAATGTAATCTAGTTGAATGAAATTACATATGATAGGCTTGTTTTAATTGGCATTAACATAGCGCAACGTACCTAACATTAACACCTCCAAGCTATAAATTACAATTATTCCCTACCCCACTCCCCCTCGAAATGGTATACCCATTTGTCTTAGCAAAATGTCTCCGGAATGTCATTCACGACAAAACTGATCGGTTTTTAAGTTTTCACGTTCAGCACCGAAACGCAGAATTGACGTTAACCAGTTGCCCAGGCCCCGCTCGGCCAAACAAAAATCGGGGAAAAAACGCCTTAACTCCCCCTGAACTTTATTTGCGCGAGCGTTAACGCAAACATTTCATCTAGTTGGGTGAAATTACATAAGATAGGCTGGTTTTTATGCCATTATCTATGCGCTAGATACCGAACATTAATTAATTAATTAATTAATTAATTATTTAATGATTGTATTATTTCTATGTTTATCGTTAGGAATTATTATTATTATTATTATTCGGTTGCAGGGTGTTATTGTTGTAGTTTTGATTTAAAGAAACTTGAAGATTCAATTCCAATGACAGTGCCCCTTTGACATCCACTAGACCATGTAAAATTTTTTTACTAGATTAATATATAAAACACTATCACACCCTAATTCCATTTTTTTTTGGTTTTATATGCCAAACCAATTTTTGTGGTTAAATGCTGCTTCCTAATTTTTCAGCTGCCGCGGTAATAATGGTTGATTAACAGGTGCAATTGTTCATTACTATTATTTATTTATTAACTTTACAACTAGTCATGGTAGCTGACACACACAGAAAACTAAATACAAGACATTAGGACAACAAATGGACCAGCTGAAGGGAAGAACACAAGAACAATTAAGGGTCCCATATTAATAATAATAATAATTTACATTTATAGTGCAAAGGCTGCATGAATATATGATCGCCTGCGCATCAGAAAATTAACTACAATAATATAAGAATTGAGCTAAAACCACAGTAAAACTATAATAAGGTAAAATTAAAAGAATAAATAAAACAATTATAATAAATCTTAGTTATAAAAAGCTAACTTAAATAAATGCGTTTTCAACACATTCTTAAAATTATCTAAGGCTCTACAATTACGAATACTACATGGTAGCGAGTTCCATAGTTTAGGGGCAGCAGCACAAAAGGCCCTGTCCCCCAATGTCCTCTTTGTTCGCTCTCTTGGAAACTCAAGGAGAAGTTCATTATTTGATCTTAAAGAATAACGCGATGCACCCTTAATGATAATTAAATCATTTATATATTCAGGAGCTAGCCCGTGAATAGCTTTAAATGTAATTACTAGTATCTTAAATTTAATTCTAAATTGCACTGGCAGCCAGTGAAGCTTAAAGAGCACAGGCAATATATGATCAAAGCGGGAAACATTGCAAATAAGGCGCGCAGCTGTGTTCTGGACACGCTGTAACTTAGACAACTGTGTTTGCGGCAAACCATATAATAAACTATTGCAATAGTCAATTCTACTAGTAACTAGAGCATGCACTAACTTTTTAGTTGAATTAGTTGATAAAAACTTCCTAATGCATCTGATGTTATGCAAGTGAAAATAAGACGCACTACAAATCCTATTGATATGTGTCCCCATACTAAGTTGCTGATCAAACCAGCAGCCCAGATTCCTGGCCTCTTGAGCTGGAGCAATCTGGTGGTCACCAACAGCAAGAGAACCCGTGCTGACCTTAGACAATTGTTGTCTTGTTCCTATAACTAAATACTCAGTTTTATCATCGTTAAGCTTGAGCCGGTCAGTCAGCATCCATTGACGAATATCCTCTATACAGTGCTGCATTACTATAATTGCCTCTTCTTGATTTACTTGCGAATCCGGTTTAAAAGCAAGATAAAGCTGAGAGTCATCCGCGTAACAATGAACGCTAGGCAAATGTGCGTTTACAATCTCAAAAAGCTTGGATGTGTAAATGATAAACAATAGAGGACCAAGGCAGGATCACTGAGGAACACCGTACTGCAAAGTAAAACTGTCAGAGAGAATCCCATTAACCGAGACACGCTGACTTCTGTTCCTTAAGTACGCTGAAAACCATTCCAGGACCTTGCCCGAGACTCCAAACCTTGACTGAAGACTCGTGATCAGAATACCATGATCAACGGTATCGAAGGCCGCACTTAAATCTAAAATAACCAGCAAGGTCACGTGACCCTTGTTCATATTCATAATGATGTCATTCTTCACCTTCAAAAGAGCAGTTTCAGTACTATGGTGTTGCCTATACGCCGACTGCAAAGCAGGGTAAAGACCATTGGAAGACATATGTACAAGCTGTTGATCTGATACTGAGCGTTCTGTCAATTTTGACACATAAGGAAGATTACTAACTGGACGATAGTTTTTAAACAGAAGATCCAGGCCATGCTTCTTAAGAAGAGGGTTTACAAAAGCTTCCTTCCATGAATCAGGAAAGGAGGCAGTATTAAGAGATTGATTGATCATCTTTTTAATTACAGGCAAAAGAACATCAATACACTCTGCTACCAGTGGAGTAGGCATCGGGTCCAAAGCACAGAACTTCTTGGCAGATTTCTTCACCAACTCTAAAACGTCATCATCGTCTAGAAGTTTAAACTCGCTAAATGATTCTTCCACAGGACGAGCAAAGTCATATTTTGAGAATTCAGAACAACTTTGTGCCGCAGCATCAAGATCCATCCGAATATCAGATACCTCCCTAACAAAGAAATTCCCCATACCATTAGCCAGTTGATATCTATCATCATGTGGTGGAAACTGGACTTCAGTATCTTGCTTCAGCAACTTCTTCGTAGCCCAAAAAAGTTTACTCTGATCGCCACTGTTGTCCTCAATAAAATCTTTATAAAACGCTGTACGCGCGTTATTCAATAAATAAGTGACACGGTTCATGCAGGTCTTATAGCGTCCAAAGTCTGTCGGAGACTTAGTCCTCCTCCAGCGCTTCTCAGCCCTGCGTCTAGCCCTCTTGGCTTCTCTTATACCATCATTGAACCATGGTAGGCGTCGCCTAACAGTTACAACCCTGGTCTTGAGAGGAGCATGACGGTTCAAGATGTCCGCGAGGGTAGAGTTGTAACAACTTGTAACAACATCCTTACCAAAAATACAAATAAAACCATTTAAATAAGTAAAAATTGTATTTTACATGGCATAACCTATGGTGCTATGAGCAGTAATAAGGGCTATAGGAGTAGCAGTTAGAGCAGTAGGTTTTCCAAGTGTTAGTAATTCTTGAAAATTATTTTCATTTTTAAAAGAAACATATATATGGTTGGACTTTATTTTGTGAATTGTAAGTAATTATTCGAGTGAATAATCTTAATCCTTTGCTTCGTTTGTGTGATATAAAGGCATTGATCTTAACTGTTTAAAACTGATCAGTTTTTCTCAACCAAATATTTTCCTCAGTCTAAATTATTTTATTTATTTCAAGATTCGCCAAAAGGCAAGGCTTTCACACTCAGCCAAACCCTCAGTAATAAGAACACAAAATCCAACTCCATTACACCATTAATAACTAATTAATACTAAATTAAATATACTAAATAAGGCCTCGCGCACGATGTTGGTGATCACCTTTTCACATTTTACAGTCTAACGCTAGATTTAGTGTCATAATTTCACTATGCTTTAATGTAGAAGCTTGATTTTTCACAGGAAGATGATGTAGTTCGTGTGCACCAAGAGGAGTGAAAATCGTTTTCTGAAGTTTCGAAACGATTTTTAAAAGCGCTTTTTTTCTATAGCACACCACTTAATTTTAGCTGTTTTTGACCTATTTTTCATCCCGATAGAAAAACTTAGAAGTCACTCACCTTCGATACGAGCCCCAACATCCGGCAAAAGGTTATACATTTGTGATGCACATTAACTATAGTTTCATTTGCACTTCGTGTTTTTTGTGGTTTGTTGATGGTTTTACAAACACAATCCATTTTATAGCGTTAGACTGCCATTTTAAATGCACAAAATTGCCAGATTCGCGTATCGTGCCCTCGGGGCTCGATGTTCGGATCGAGCATAGAGGCACGATTATCGAGCCTTCAAAGTTCTAGATCGTGCCTTTTACGTTAAGCTCAATGAGGGCACCATTAGGGCTCTATAAAGGCACGATAATATTCAGGCAAAGGCTCGATGAAGACACGATCCAAAGCTCGATGAAGGCACGATGCCAGGTTCATAACATTTTGCATAATCATGTCACTACATACCCTGGGTTCCAGAGGTTAAATGTTTTGCCTTTTGTTGGTAAACTCGGTGAGCGCGCGGAAGGCAAAACAATTTGTTTTGCCTTCCGTGCGCTCGCCGAATTTACCGACAAAAGGCAAAACATTTAACCTCTGGAATCCAGGGTAGTCACTACACTGAGTTCATTGCACATACCAACTCGACTCAACTTAATTTAAGCTATGATTTTCAGGCGAGACTACAAGAATGGATTTTCTAAAGTGAGAGAAATACCGAAAAACACCCAAAATGCATAATAGAACTAAAGTTGAAGCAGTCTGTGGTTTTAAACTGCGAGCCATACTATTATTATTAAAAACTGTAAGCTTTGAGTATATAGTTTCGAAGAAAGAAATATTGCTCAGATTGACCATACATGTACATCTATCAGCCAAGGAATTAGTTCCTATTTTCATTTCTTTCTTATTTAGAAATATATAGTTTCTTCATTTTGGATGCACCATTTGACAAGTATACTTGAGAAGTTTTTGATGAAGTGTGGCAAAGATTCGCGTGATGCAATGTGTTTTTAAGAGAGATTTAGAGAATCGGTTCACTTTGTGTAACCGAAATCAGTTTCTAGAATAATCGTTTTTTTCAACTGGTCCACTTAATCTTTACAATCCTATATCAGGACATTGAAATGGTATAATAAATTATCTCTTTATTATATGGCAGCTCCGTGGGCAGGCAAGACTCCAAGAGGACTCTGAATGCTGCAATCTGAATGGTTGCTCAGCGGGCAACATTTTTCATCTTGACCGCTCAAGATTTTCCTAATTCCTTCACAACCATTCGTAAACAAATGGCGATAAAACCCATACATTTTGAAAGAAACTAAACAACTTGTCACATGAAGGCAAATACTAATTTAAAGTATCTTTCTAATTTCCGTTGTTCGGCTAAAATTCAACTTTATAGAGCAAACTAAAGAAGCGGCTTTCCGACTCTCGCAAGTTCGATGAAAATGACTGCAGCAAAAACGAATGAATTGAACGTTAGAAGCTGGATTAGTGGATAAATAACTTTTTACATGTAGCTGTCAAATTAAATACACAAAAGCTGAAATTGCTGTACATGCAGACTTCCAAAAACACAATGAAAAGTTCAGCTACCTCAACGCTTCTAAAATCGCAGTACAAAGAAATTATTCCGGGAACACGCGTAAGCTAACTTATAATTAGCACACAGTTTCATCAAAGAAATCAAATTGTTTTATTATATATGGGTTGAGAAATTCAGCATTCACATTTGGTAACTGGCATTTAACACGAGAGTGTTTACTAGTTAGTACTTACAAGTTTGTTCGTATTCTTCTACAGCTCATTTTGTCAAGTTTTTCAGTGTGCTTATCGTATCGCCACTCAACTCTAGTGATTTCAACGTGCCTGTTTTCAACTTTCAAATCTTCCACAAATATACACATGTTTGTCTCCAGATAATGCCATTCGGGTTCTTGGTAAAGTTGTCATTGACACTCAGTGCATCTGAAGTGAAGTACAGGTCAGTTTTCATCCATAAAAAGCATTTTTGATGTAAAAAAAAAACTGTTGTGAACACCACGAGTTCAATTTCAAGTAAAACTCATCGGGTCTCGGTGTAATTTTAGCTTAATTTCTATTCGCTGTTCAGTTTACCGCGAAGTGGGTTCCTGGTCGGCGCGTCAAAAAGTGTGTTTTAGCACTATTTTCGCCATATAATAAAAACCTTATTGACCAAGCTTTTCCAAATTCGATAAAACCCATACATTTTGAAAGATACTAAACAACTTGCAGCAAAAACGAATGAATTGATGCCAGGCTCGATGTAGACACGATCCAAGGCTCGATGCAGGCATGATGCCAGGTTCGATGAAGGCACGATCCAAAATCATTCAAGGCTCGATCTAGGCTCCATGAAGGCACGATAGATGCACGATGAAAGGAATGCAGGCTCGATATTCGAGCATCGTGCATCAGTCATCGTGCATCGAGCATTTCAGGAAGGCTCGATGCACGATGTATAACGCACGATGTACGTTGTGAAGTTTTTGTTACGCGAGTGATCACCAACACCGTGCGCGAGGCCATAATATAATTAGATTTAATTTGTAGAGGATAGATATAAATTACGTTGAAGCAACAGTAAACAAGTAATTGGAATGAAGAATGGTATCTTAGAGAAACGTATTACTTATCAATAATTATTTTATACTCAGCATGCACATGCCAACGTTCCCTAGGCTGACGCAGCGACATTTGGGACAAATTACTTGATATATTATGATCTAATATTGTCGCCATCAAAAACATTCTGTAACTTCATAAAACTGATAAATGATTTTAGTTGCCATTTGAAGGAAGTGAGAGACTGAGCAGATTTACTAGTATCAGGAATACAATTCCAGAAGTGAGCTATTCTATTGAAAAAAAGCAAGTCACAAAAAGGGAGGTTCTTGCGTACTGACTATGAAGATAAAGTCCGGTTTGGCCACGGCAGGAACGCCCCTGACCGTATGAAGTATATGTATTTATCATGGGTTACGTAACCCCGCAATCGGGGTGTATGTGTTGTTTTAGTAACAATACATCATTAGTGGTACATTAATTACTATATAGTCGGATATGCGTAATGAACAGTCATTCGAATCCTACGTCCGCCGCTTCGATCGCTTTCCAAATTAAATACCCAATGAGCTAAGGTTATATATTTTCATAAATCCGTATATGGTTCTAGTTCGAAACGAAGTTATGGTTTCAGTTACTAGATGATTTTTGTAGCTTTAATATACTAGATAATACTGTTATTATTGCAATTAAGGCAGCGTTTACTGAGTTTATTTGAATTTGCCAAGTGTTACTTATTTTCACGATACAATAAGTCAACGTTGTATTACTGTTATTTACATAGAAGTAACAAGTTTATTGGGTTTAAACCGGTATACGGTATAAGATGTGTATTTACTCGATTTTCATATTTCACTAAACACTGTTTATTGTCAACTAGTGCATGTACATGAGCTCAAATTGCTCTAGATTCACACCATGTATATTGAGTGTAATTTATGATAGTTAATAAAGAGGGCGACCCCTATAAGTGGTTGCTTATTACATGAGAAAAAGAGCTACTAGTACAGATGCCAGAGACTAAGATTGCGATATGGTTACTTAAAGACACATGATAACACAAGACAAGTTCTTTAAAGTTATTTTATTTATTTTTCTTCTTCTAGAATGGGAAAACTTTTACAGTGTAAATACAGAGCTTGGGCTCCCTGTCGTGCCGTTCGTCAATGTTTCGTGTACTCTCCGAAGTTATAAACCTGAGAAATTAACCCGTAATTACTGGTTTATATAATATAGTATAAAAGAAAGAAGGAATCTGCTTTACTATTACAATAGTTTTCGTTTTATTATGACTACTTTACCTTCCTTGTTTACCCTGTTGAGCGGCCGCCATGTTTGGCAAGAGTTCTAGATTCGAGGTGAGTTCGTTTGAGCGTCCAAACTCTATTTTGCTCAGGATATTTGTCGAACTACTGGATCAATAGAAAAGAAAAACCTTTCCTTTTGTTCTGTATCAGACGTATTTCGAGATGAATTTAGTAAGAAAGAAAGAAAAACGCTTCGAAGTCTAGCTATGATTCCACGGGTCAGTCAATCTCTGTTGGTTGTCAAGGGAGAGCTGGTTAGCTTGCAATCCAGTATGGCGTTGCTATGGGTCAACAAGTCAGGTGACCATCTGTTGCAAAAGGCTTATTCCTTGTGACGTCATAACGTCAGTGATAATAAATGATCACAGGTCTTATGATATTACAGCTTGAGTGACAGCTTATTGACATTTACCCGATTATTCAAAAGAGCATAACTTGCTCTGTACCGGACAAAGCCCTATCCAGCGGATAAAATAAGTTGCTTAATACCATTTTTGAACAGCCGGAGTCCGACGTCGTCAGATGTTGTTTAATAATTAAAGTGCAAGTAAAGCCATAAAACAACATGAACTCTTTTTGCCCCAAATTATATTTCTGATATACTTCAGTTGTCTAAATTAGTTTTCTTTGAGAGGCAGGAGCAGAAATTAAACTAGAATAAACACTACCCGAATTGTGGGATTGATTCATCAGTCTTGTGATGTCACAAAGAAAACCTACGGGATTCTATTCTATATGGCGACAGAACATTCATGGCAACGGCTCCAAGACTCTGAGAATTTTACACCTATACATATCCGCTGTGCAGAAAATTTAAAGATATTTAAATCATTACTTAAAACTTATCTTTTTAGCAAATATTTTATTAGATAAGTTTTATTTTTATTTTATTTTATATCATCTCAGCAGACTTATGTAAGAGCGTTGAGACTTTGGGTAGCGCTTCCAAAACTATTTATTATTATTCGGTTATTGTCGTAGTTTTCTCTAGGGAGGGAGTTGATTCATCTTATGACGTCAAACGATCCATGAAAACTAATCAAAATTAGGGATTAAATGCCAGAAGTTTTACAAAATTTGCAAGATTAATACCGTTTTGTGAGAAACAAACACTATAGTACAATATATAATATATGTTTTTGACATGATACTTGCACATTAAGTGATATTTAGTACACATCGTTCAGCTAATTGGACATAATTATTAGATTGTAACTTGAATCAATACATGACATCCTTTTTTCTTTCCTATTCAATAGATGTGTCACTATGCTGCCAAAAGGAGGTGGTTTCATTGCTGTATGTGTCCTTCTGAGGGTGTTTAGTGCCATCGGAGGATCAGCGTGTGAGACTGCCGTGCTATCAATTTGCGTAGCGGCATATAAACCGTACTTAAGTACCGTAATGGTATGTAGAATTATTCGCTGTGTACTCACGTTTATCCATTCATGTTTTCATTATTGCTATATACATGTAATGCCTGTGTTAGTTGCTGATTATACATTTCCCATCAAACTTAAACCTATGACAGGTTCGTACTTCCAGGTAGATAAAAGATGGAAGGTAAATAAATTATATTCAGCATAAACGATATTCTTATGGTGGAATTCCTCTTATTGCCCTCTAATGTGTGTGATAGTTATAGTAGTTAATGGTGTTACCTAATAATATCAATAAAAGATAGAAATTCGGATTCCCATGGCATTTCTATAACAATACCATGATCCCCTCGGTTTGCCAAAGAAAGAAAACCGAGGGGATCATGGTATTATTATGGAAATTCCATGGGAATCCGAATTACCATCTTTTATTGATATTATTAGGTAACACCATTAACTACTATATAAACATTAACTACGGTTCATGGACATTTAATCTCAAAATTGCCTCATCAGCATCAGGGAAATTAGCTATAGAAGGGCATCCACGCTGATTAGGGAACATTGGACACACCGGGTTATGGCGCAATGCCTATTAACCCTTAGCCTGCTACACCAGATGGTTTTTTTCACTCTCATAAATTCGAAGAAAAAGAAACCGGTCTGCTTACCCGAGCGCTTAATTAGTTTCTAATATGCAGGCCTTATTGCATGTCCTACGAAGCAATTAGATTTTACTTCAGTTCCATATCCTGGAAAGTGACGTTGTTCGAAAATGGCGTGATAATTGAGTCAACAGCGCAAGTCGAATAAGCTCCCCCAAATTGACAACTTCTGATCTGCTTAAAACTTTTACACTACTAACCTCCTTTTCCGTGATTCATCTGCAAAGGAATCGAAGCATTCCTTTTCTCCGATAACGATTTTTCGCGAGGTTGATTCCATATGTTTGGCCGCTTTGGCGAACTTTCATTCCCGCTTTTAATAAAGTTGGCGCTATAATTAAAGTTTTCTAACAATGGCTCGAAATGGGTAGAAAATGACAAAGGCGATGACGTCAGTGCTTGCATATTGAAAACTAATTAAGCGCTCAGACGTTTATTTTTGTTCGAATTTATGTAGCTTGCGTAACAGGCGCTTTTCCGATACGAGCGGAGAGAGTTCTGATACCGATCCGAGCGAAGCGAGAAAAAATGAGCGCCTACCGCCATCTTACGGAAATTAGAATTCTGCCTCTTTTCCGCATGGATTAACATGATTATTAGACATTTCAATCAAACTTTGTGTGCTCGTAACTTTGTCGGTATCTGAGATATGTAGTCAAAACATTGCACATTCCATTGTTATTACCTTTATTTCTCCTGTCCAAGTCTCTACAGTGTGGGCTTTATTCACGACCACGGCGTCTATAAAGTCACTCAGTCCCCGCTCTGTTTTTCCTTCATCAGTTCATTTACTCGACCCTGACTGACTCTTTCACTCAAACAGCCTCTGACAGCAGAAGCGAAAATTACTTTAGGGAACTCCGTAATTTCTTTCAGTTCTACGTCTAGATCGTAGAGGGAGATGGCTTTTAAGTCCCAGTGTATTTAGTTTCAATCACTGATCCTTCACAATGCTTTGCAAATAGGACAATGCCGAAGCGCTGCGTCCTGTCTGGAAAATAAGGTTTTCACCTGTTGGTAAAACCGCCAAAATATCTCGCCTAGAAAGTAAGAAATGTAGAGTATTCACTGCCTGCTTTGTTCTTCTAAATAATTTCCTGGATTAATGCTCAACCGCTCGATCACTTCTCTCTTGTCGCCGCCATTTCACTCAGTTCGCAGGAGGAATGTGTGACATTTCGTGACATGACAGCTAATTCACCAATCAGTATGAAAATGTATAAGGGATGGCTGAGGGCCCTCCTTCTTCTCTCTCGTGCCAGTCTCCTTTTTCCATTTTCACGCATCCAAATCATTTTATCACTTCCACTGAGGGCCTGTTTCGCAGGCTAGAATTTATGAGAATGAAAAAAACCGTCTGGTATAGCAGGCTATTTAACCCTGTACCCTACCTATTCTATTTAGGGCTCAAGAAAGTTATTATTTTCTTTTCTCAAACCCGCTTCTTCCATGTGGGGTACTTAAAACCATAAACGTGACGTATTTAAACTCCACATACTTACATTGTATTTTAGTGTTATTCTTCTCAAAAACAACACGCTTCTCCCCAGCGGAAGCCAGAGTCAATGGCGCTTAATCAAGCAACCAACTCAACTCAACTGCGACGTCGAGAAAACTAAACTTCTCAGAGATTTGTCCATAGCATGACACTCGGGAAGTTAGTGATTGTTTAAATTTCCCCTCGAGCCTCTGAAGGATTTGTAAAAGCGGCGTCGGGACTTCCACAAATCCTCCCTCGGCTCTCGGAGAAATTTCATCATTCATTTCACTCATGCCATGCTATTACTTATAATAAATATGTAAATTAATAGACAATAAACTTGTAAATAAGAATTTACACATTTTTCCATGGCATTGCCATGAATTTTCCATAATATTTCCGTACTTTCGAAAAATTGGTTGCATTTTCCAGGTAAACATTACCTATTCTTGATTCATGTCCCATACGTGTCGTGTCCTGGCGCTCACTGGCGCTCACTGGCGTTCAGTGGTAGAGTACTAATATGAGGTATTCGAAGTCTCGGTTTCTAGTCGCGACCGGACCAAACACTTAAAGTACCCCTAATCCTAATTTAGTTTGATTATTTTGAAAGGCTATATGAAAATTGACGACGAATGAGAAACAAAAAAATGACATCGGTGCAATCATTGATTTTTAAATTGTGATTAAAGTCTCGGGCACAAAGAACATCAAAATCGGCATCAGTGAGCGTGGATAAATAATTAAAATTAACACCGTTTCTTTGCTTATAGTCACAATTTGAAGAAATGTTGGTGAGCTTTTAATAAAATGAAACTACATATTTTAGGTGTTTTATGTTAGTATGACGACGTTGTTGTGACGTCATAAGTGATGCCTCCTTTTTTGCTGAAATTCCCCCTTTAATAAACTTTACAAACAGGCTACACCATCAAAGGAACTTCATGACACACATTCATTTGGCGCAAATTTGAACGTTCTACGGCTACTACAGCAAAAGTTATAGAGGAATGACTGTTGCTATGACGTCATATTTAGTGATGTCGGGAGTCGTACCTAAATAATGTGACTTTTGAGTGCATTTCATCATTAAAACTCGAAAATCACTTAAAGGATTTTTTTCTGAGGGGCATGTATAAAAAGGTATGACGTCATTATGACGTTGCCGAAAATATGACTTCAATCGGTTATGGACAAAAAATAAAAATTCTAAAAACATACGATTTTAGCCACCAACGTCTTTTAGATTGGACAAAATGTCATTCAAGAGAATTTACAACTCTAAAAGATGAATGAAGCGATATTTTCATAAATGGTTTTGTGTTGTTTTTTTCCCGTCAAAATTTGGCGGGAAAATGGACGAAATTCGTAACTTTTGATTTCCTTAACCAATCGACATCGGGTTTTCGATTCCTTCATCATTCTTATCACGAGGAGATTTTAAAAATATACGACATTCCGTTTTTAGAGGTAATGAACAGTTATAAGAAACGTATTACAAATGGATAAATGACATCATTGTGACGTCACAATGTAAGTAACATAGCCAGGAGCCCATTACCAGGAGCTTTCCGCTGTTATGGGTTGGGTCCTCAGCACAGGAGTAGATGAGGCTATTTTTAGATTCGAAATTCCCGCGAAAAGAGGTTGCCGCCATGTTGGTGCCATTAAACAATAGATTCCTCGTTAGCTTCTTTTGTTGGGCCACCAACATTTGAATCTCTGGGGATTGAGTGAAAACCAGCAATTCGAATTCCCGCGTTGAAAGTGAGAAGAATGATAATGAGAAGTGACGTTAGCTATCTGATTGGCTAAGAAAAGCCTACCTTTGTTCTTTTTCGCGCGAAACGCAATGCTAAAAATAGCCTCATCTACCTCTGTGCTGGGGTACAGACACAGTGGGGAAGATAGACGCTCCTGGTAATGGGCTCCTGACATAGCTTAAAAAATCAGGTTATATTCCTTTTAAGATTCTACATCCTTCTAACAAAATTCAATTGTCTGCGTTGAAAACTTTTTAAAATACAGAACTCAAGCCGTTTTTATAGGTGTTTGTGCCCAACGTGACGTCCCGGGAATTTTGTTTCACAACCGCGCAGATTGGGATCTTGCAAGAGTGACGTAAGATCAGGCAAAATCCATTGTTCACTAGCACTTGTTGTAGTTTCTATTGTTGTGGTTCCCGATCTTACGTCACACACAATGCACGATGTACTAGACCAATGCTTCGAATTTGTGTACTGCTGCAGCTCGGTCGTAAAAAGAGCCGGGTCACCTTTCGCCTTTTTGAACAGGTCAAGACAATCAAGGATTCACGCAAAAACAAAACTTTTTTTCACAGAATTACTCTAAAGACTATGAAGATTAAAAAAATATATATATTAAAAAAATTGGGTTTATGAGCAAGTGCCTAGATTTTAGAAGCATATTTTTTATCATTAAAATCGATTCTACATCGACTAAATAGGTGAATAGTAGACTCCCTTTATTTCCTTGTTATAACTATTATTTGTGAACTTAGCAAACATTGAGTGTTCTGCAGCCTGACAACCGGTATCACCGCCCCAAGCTAGTTTACCACGGTCGTTTGAGCTTATTGTTAACACGCTCGCCGCTATACTGAACTTATTTATACTATACCCGTGGGGATTGGTTGTCATGACAACTAGCTAGCGCAGTCGTTTACGGGTGATTTACTCTTGTTGTTAGCTTCGGCCCGGGTGTGAATAGTAAAATCAGTTTTGCCTCTGTGAGTTCCAATATGCTAATTATGTGATGTCACGTGTTCCGTCGATGAGTTACAAAGGTTTCTATTTCTAACGTGATCTCACAGGAGGTCAACATTTGTTTCCCCTTGTGATTTATACAAATATTTGATAAAATCGCTGATATAAGGCCCAAATATAACATGGATGTATAGAAAAATTATGTAACTTCGCCAGCACGTTTTTGTACAATAAAGAGGCCTCCTGTGCCCAAATCAATCCATCTTTTACTATTCAACAATTTACTTGAAGTATAGAATCGATTTTAATGAAAAACAATTTGGGCTTATCGGCACTTCAAGAAGGGCCTTTGTAGCACTGAGGTGAAATATGCAGTCTTGAAAATTCGACCTTAAACATTAAGCTTCTTCTTTCCATTAAACAGGGGATAAATGAAATGGTTCTGGCTTTAGGAGTCGCTGCTGGTCCTACGATAGGGGGTTCTTTGTACGACGTGAGTATAAAATAATTTGTAAAAGAACTTTTTAAAATGCACAATGGTTACGAGCAAATTAATTAATATTTATTACATACATACTGAGATTTACGAATGGGATCATTCATGCGAAAACCCACTTCACAATTGTTCTTAGCCAATCAGAATCGCGAACCGAATTTTTGACACGTGCGAAAAGCGTTTCGTCCAATCAGTGAACACCTGCCAAAACATATCGGGATTTTGAAACTGGACTTGAGATCGGAGGCGCCACTTTCATTCACTACGAAAGTTGGAGGTTTTGATTTTTTTTTATTAATTTAATATTGATCTGTAAATTAACAGCCAACTAACGATGTTAAAACTTCCAAGTCAATTGAGGAGTATATTATCGACCAAGAAAACAAAATCACAAGAGCAAAAACCTAGAGAAACAGACGTAAAGTTACTTAAAGAGACAAAGAAGAAGCGACATTCTACCGAAAGAACTCAACAGATATTGAGATAATCTATGTGAAATCATTATTAGTGTCAAAAGAAAACACGGCGAAGATTACGAGCTTTCAACCCTTCGTGGAATGATTTCAACTTCCATAGACCATCTGTAAAGTCCGTCTCTTTAATGTAAATAAACACACATACAAACTGATCTTGTGTCCGCCATCTTGCATTCTCCCCAAACCCTCAACTTTTAACTAATACGTCACGTGACCGGAAGTGGTCTAAACCTGAACTAGATATTACATTTCTCCCTTTCTTTGGAGATACTAAATATCAATGAACTGAATGTTTTGGTGTAATAACTGCTAACCTGAATAACAATGTATATGTAAAGTCTTTTACTGAACTAAATGTTCAGTAACATCTGATCGCAGTATCTACATATTCACTCTACAAAGTCTTATAGGTAAAATGGCCTGCGTCTGTTCCTATGTGGTCTTGTTCCAGTACTTTGATGTATCTCCTTGTTTGGTTTCAGCTCCTGGGTCTGTGCTGCATCATCGTGCTGGATCATTTCTAGTTCCCTTTCGGGTTGTGCTTCATGTGACTCTTGTTCTGGGTTGGTGTCCAGAAGCACAGTTTCTCTCCAGTCTTCTGGGTCGTGTTTCTCATCTGTAGTCAGTTCCTCCTCTTTCCTGTTTCCAACTACAGCATTAGAAAGCTTGAAATGACTTGCATCTCTACTCACCTCCCGTCCATCAGTAACTATTCTGGCTGCAACTGTCTATCCTTCTATCTTGAATATAATATAGAATGCTGGTTCATAGGCTGTAGACCATTTGTTCCTCTTCCTCTGTGTGAGAAGGACTTAATCGCCAACCACAAAGTTGTGGTCTTTAGTGTTTCTGTTTTCAGCTCCTTTCTTAAGTTTCTTCTTGTATTCGTAGTCTCTCTGGTTGATAAGAGACTCTTGGATGCTTTCATAAGAATTTTCCCTTGCCTGGTTGTCCAGCTTGCTTCGTACTTCTCTATTCATCAAGGCCTCATATGGTGTGATACCAGTTGCTGGGTGTGGCGTTGAACGATACCCTGTCAACATTTCGTGTACAGCAAGGAGACTATCTATCCCTTGGAGGTGTGCTATTTGCTCTGTTTTGTTTAGAACCTTCATGAAGCTTTCGTCTTCCCCATTCGCCCTGGCATGGTCCAGTGTGAAAAGATGGTGGTGGAATCCCTCTTCCTCTGCAAAGCTTTGAAACTCTTTTGAGTTGAACGGTGGTCCATTGTCGCTTTCTACCCGTCGGGGTGTACCATGAGTGGCAAATGTCTTCTTGAGTCTTTCCCTGGTTGGCTTGAATGCTGTTGAGTAAACTTTCTCAACCACTGAATATCTTGTCCTCTTCTCAATAATCACCAGATTGTAGTGCCCATCTAGGTATGGACCACCAAAGTCCACAGATAGAACATCCCATGGTTTCTCTGGTATGCATGTCATCTTGATTGGTTCCTGGGTGTACTGCTTGGTTGTCACCTGGCACTCAAAACACTGACCGATGATTTGTTCGACCAAACTGTTCATCCCTGGAAACCAATATTTATTCCTCAACATTTGCTTGGTTTTGCTCATGCTGAGATGTCCAAGGCTGTGTGCTGCTTTGACAACCTTCCTCTGCAAGCATGTGTTTATGATGATTCGGTTTCCTCTGAAGATTATTCTGTCTACCATGTACAGCTCCTGTCTGATTGGATAGAACGGCATTATGTGAGGATCCTTTCTGTGCTGTTCCCAGTCCCCTTTTAGAATTCTGTGATCCAGTTTCTTTAGTTGGTTGTCTCTCGTGGTTTCCTATCGCCTGGTCTAGTATAACTGCATGTTCCGCTATGATGACTTGCTTGACCATTTCCTCCATCGTGTCAGTGCTTGTCTCTGGTTGTGGATGCCGGGACAAGAAGTCTAGCGGGTCATTCTCGTCTTTACCTGGCTCATATACCAACTCAAAATCCACATCTTGCATGTCAATGACCCATCTTTCTACCCTTGGTTGTAGCTTTTCAGTTTCCTTGTTGACCATCGGCACGAGTGGCTCGTGCGCTGTGATCACCTTGAATATTGGAGCTCCTAGGAGGTACATGCTAAATCTGTTCTTAGCCCACTTCTCTGCAAGGGCATCTTTTTCCGTCTGGCTGTATCTCTTCTCTGTATCTGTCGTGGTGCGACGGATGTAATGGACTGGCTGAAGACCTCTGCTTGTCTCTTGGAATATTCCAGCTGATAGTCCTTCATGGTAACTAGCCTCTGTTCTTATTATAATTGGCTTTGCTGGGTCAAAATATGCCATTGTGTCTTCATTTGTGATGCTTTCTTTGAGCTTCCTGAATGCATTGTCCTCTTCAGTTCTCCATTTGAACTCCTTGTGAGTTAGTATCCTCAGGGGTGCTGTTAGTGATGAGTATCTTGGGATGAACTTAGATAGGTAGCCATTCCTAAGAAACTTTTGACTGCTCTTTTGGACTCTGGTTGGATTCTGGTGGTTTGCTCTCCTTTACATCACGAATCTTGTCTGGTGTCGGCTTTAGCTCCTCTCCGGTGAAGCGATATCCATAGAGTTCTGCAGCCTGACAACCGGTATCACCGCCCCAAGCTAGTTTACCACGGTCGTTTGAGCTTATTGTTAACACGCTCGCCGCTATACTGAACTTATTTATACTATACCCGTGGGGATTGGTTGTCATGACAACTAGCTAGCGCAGTCGTTTACGGGTGATTTACTCTTGTTGTTAGCTTCGGCCCGGGTGTGAATAGTAAAATCAGTTTTGCCTCTGTGAGTTCCAATATGCTAATTATGTGATGTCACGTGTTCCGTCGATGAGTTACAAAGGTTTCTATTTCTAACGTGATCTCACAGGAGGTCAACATTTGTTTCCCCTTGTGATTTATACAAATATTTGATAAAATCGCTGATATAAGGCCCAAATATAACATGGATGTATAGAAAAATTATGTAACTTCGCCAGCACGTTTTTGTACAATAAAGAGGCCTCCTGTGCCCAAATCAATCCATCTTTTACTATTCAACAATTTACTTGAAGTATAGAATCGATTTTAATGAAAAACAATTTGGGCTTATCGGCACTTCAAGAAGGGCCTTTGTAGCACTGAGGTGAAATATGCAGTCTTGAAAATTCGACCTTAAACATTAAGCTTCTTCTTTCCATTAAACAGGGGATAAATGAAATGGTTCTGGCTTTAGGAGTCGCTGCTGGTCCTACGATAGGGGGTTCTTTGTACGACGTGAGTATAAAATAATTTGTAAAAGAACTTTTTAAAATGCACAATGGTTACGAGCAAATTAATTAATATTTATTACATACATACTGAGATTTACGAATGGGATCATTCATGCGAAAACCCACTTCACAATTGTTCTTAGCCAATCAGAATCGCGAACCGAATTTTTGACACGTGCGAAAAGCGTTTCGTCCAATCAGTGAACACCTGCCAAAACATATCGGGATTTTGAAACTGGACTTGAGATCGGAGGCGCCACTTTCATTCACTACGAAAGTTGGAGGTTTTGATTTTTTTTTATTAATTTAATATTGATCTGTAAATTAACAGCCAACTAACGATGTTAAAACTTCCAAGTCAATTGAGGAGTATATTATCGACCAAGAAAACAAAATCACAAGAGCAAAAACCTAGAGAAACAGACGTAAAGTTACTTAAAGAGACAAAGAAGAAGCGACATTCTACCGAAAGAACTCAACAGATATTGAGATAATCTATGTGAAATCATTATTAGTGTCAAAAGAAAACACGGCGAAGATTACGAGCTTTCAACCCTTCGTGGAATGATTTCAACTTCCATAGACCATCTGTAAAGTCCGTCTCTTTAATGTAAATAAACACACATACAAACTGATCTTGTGTCCGCCATCTTGCATTCTCCCCAAACCCTCAACTTTTAACTAATACGTCACGTGACCGGAAGTGGTCTAAACCTGAACTAGATATTACATTTCTCCCTTTCTTTGGAGATACTAAATATCAATGAACTGAATGTTTTGGTGTAATAACTGCTAACCTGAATAACAATGTATATGTAAAGTCTTTTACTGAACTAAATGTTCAGTAACATCTGATCGCAGTATCTACATATTCACTCTACAAAGTCTTATAGGTAAAATGGCCTGCGTCTGTTCCTATGTGGTCTTGTTCCAGTACTTTGATGTATCTCCTTGTTTGGTTTCAGCTCCTGGGTCTGTGCTGCATCATCGTGCTGGATCATTTCTAGTTCCCTTTCGGGTTGTGCTTCATGTGACTCTTGTTCTGGGTTGGTGTCCAGAAGCACAGTTTCTCTCCAGTCTTCTGGGTCGTGTTTCTCATCTGTAGTCAGTTCCTCCTCTTTCCTGTTTCCAACTACAGCATTAGAAAGCTTGAAATGACTTGCATCTCTACTCACCTCCCGTCCATCAGTAACTATTCTGGCTGCAACTGTCTATCCTTCTATCTTGAATATAATATAGAATGCTGGTTCATAGGCTGTAGACCATTTGTTCCTCTTCCTCTGTGTGAGAAGGACTTAATCGCCAACCACAAAGTTGTGGTCTTTAGTGTTTCTGTTTTCAGCTCCTTTCTTAAGTTTCTTCTTGTATTCGTAGTCTCTCTGGTTGATAAGAGACTCTTGGATGCTTTCATAAGAATTTTCCCTTGCCTGGTTGTCCAGCTTGCTTCGTACTTCTCTATTCATCAAGGCCTCATATGGTGTGATACCAGTTGCTGGGTGTGGCGTTGAACGATACCCTGTCAACATTTCGTGTACAGCAAGGAGACTATCTATCCCTTGGAGGTGTGCTATTTGCTCTGTTTTGTTTAGAACCTTCATGAAGCTTTCGTCTTCCCCATTCGCCCTGGCATGGTCCAGTGTGAAAAGATGGTGGTGGAATCCCTCTTCCTCTGCAAAGCTTTGAAACTCTTTTGAGTTGAACGGTGGTCCATTGTCGCTTTCTACCCGTCGGGGTGTACCATGAGTGGCAAATGTCTTCTTGAGTCTTTCCCTGGTTGGCTTGAATGCTGTTGAGTAAACTTTCTCAACCACTGAATATCTTGTCCTCTTCTCAATAATCACAAGATTGTAGTGCCCATCTAGGTATGGACCACCAAAGTCCACAGATAGAACATCCCATGGTTTCTCTGGTATGCATGTCATCTTGATTGGTTCCTGGGTGTACTGCTTGGTTGTCACCTGGCACTCAAAACACTGACCGATGATTTGTTCGACCAAACTGTTCATCCCTGGAAACCAATATTTATTCCTCAACATTTGCTTGGTTTTGCTCATGCTGAGATGTCCAAGGCTGTGTGCTGCTTTGACAACCTTCCTCTGCAAGCATGTGTTTATGATGATTCGGTTTCCTCTGAAGATTATTCTGTCTACCATGTACAGCTCCTGTCTGATTGGATAGAACGGCATTATGTGAGGATCCTTTCTGTGCTGTTCCCAGTCCCCTTTTAGAATTCTGTGATCCAGTTTCTTTAGTTGGTTGTCTCTCGTGGTTTCCTATCGCCTGGTCTAGTATAACTGCATGTTCCGCTATGATGACTTGCTTGACCATTTCCTCCATCGTGTCAGTGCTTGTCTCTGGTTGTGGATGCCGGGACAAGAAGTCTAGCGGGTCATTCTCGTCTTTACCTGGCTCATATACCAACTCAAAATCCACATCTTGCATGTCAATGACCCATCTTTCTACCCTTGGTTGTAGCTTTTCAGTTTCCTTGTTGACCATCGGCACGAGTGGCTCGTGCGCTGTGATCACCTTGAATATTGGAGCTCCTAGGAGGTACATGCTAAATCTGTTCTTAGCCCACTTCTCTGCAAGGGCATCTTTTTCCGTCTGGCTGTATCTCTTCTCTGTATCTGTCGTGGTGCGACGGATGTAATGGACTGGCTGAAGACCTCTGCTTGTCTCTTGGAATATTCCAGCTGATAGTCCTTCATGGTAACTAGCCTCTGTTCTTATTATAATTGGCTTTGCTGGGTCAAAATATGCCATTGTGTCTTCATTTGTGATGCTTTCTTTGAGCTTCCTGAATGCATTGTCCTCTTCAGTTCTCCATTTGAACTCCTTGTGAGTTAGTATCCTCAGGGGTGCTGTTAGTGATGAGTATCTTGGGATGAACTTAGATAGGTAGCCATTCCTAAGAAACTTTTGACTGCTCTTTTGGACTCTGGTTGGACTCTGGTGGTTTGCTCTCCTTTACATCACGAATCTTGTCTGGTGTCGGCTTTAGCTCCTCTCCGGTGAAGCGATATCCATAGAATTCCAGCTCCTCCACTCCAAATTGGCACTTTTTCAAGTTGAAAGTGATTCCAAAATCAGCAGCTGTCCGTAGCACTTGCTCCAGTATATCATTATGCTCTTCTCTGTTGCGTCCTCCTATCAGTATGTCGTCACGCCGATTGAGACAACCTGGTATGTCCCCAAATATCCTCTGCATCATCTCGTCAAATAGATCCTGGGATAATCTGGCTCCGTACCCAAACTCCGTGGTTTCATGTTACCCCAGGGTGTGCTGAATGTTGCTACTGCTCTCGACTCTGGGTCTAGTTGCAGTTGATGGTATCCCTGTTTGAGGTCCAGACTGGCCCTTATCATGTTTATATTTGAGCTGATCTTGATCCACTTTGCTGAAACTTGGTTTTGATTGTACAACCAATGGAGAACACCATGTGACTGGCTCCCCCTGTAGTACTTCTTCAAATAATCTTTCCCTTACACCTTGGTCCAGCCATTCCTTCAGTGGTTTTTGTAGGTAGTACGCTACTCGTCGTGGCTTCTGGGTAATAGGTACTGCCTCTGGCTTCATGCTGAATCTTGCATAGATATCTTTGTTGTTCTTGATGTCTCCTATCTTCCCTATACCTTCAAATACATTATTTTACCTGTTAGTGATCTCCTTGAGTTGGGTGTTCACTGTCTTGTCACTGCTAAGTACTTTAATATCAGCACTCTCGTCTGGGATTTTTAGGTGGTTGGTTGCCGCTAGCAACCCTTCTGGCTGGATGTGCAGCATTCCCAAGTCGATAAGAGTGGCTCTACTCAAGAGTGGTGGTGAGTTGATTCTCCCTCTGACAACGACAACTTTCGTTTCCTCCCCACGATTCTTGTTTTTCACTCTCGTCTTAAACTCTCCCTTCACTGATAGTTCATCCTGAAGAGTCTTTACTCTGGTTTTACTCGATTCAAGAAGTTGTTTGTTGCTGGATCTGTGGGTGAAAGCTTTGAATTGGTGCCCATCCATGATGTTTATATCTGCACCACTGTCTGGTTCTGCTTTAACATCAACATCATCTATTCTTACACCGATGGGTTTGTCATCATCCCTTGCCTCCCCTAGCTTTCTCACTCGTCTGATGTGTTTTTCTGCTTGTACAATAAACTCATCATCTGAACTGGTAGAGCTGCCATGGTCATATTCTGTGGTTTTCCTTACCTGGTTCCTTTGTTGTTTTGGTCCTCTATAAGTCTGGTTATACCTGTTTCTTGGGTTGCTTCTGCTATTTCCACCAGGGTCTGACCTACATACTGTGGCAAAGTGGTTCATCTTGTGACATTTTCGGCACCTCTTACCATATGCAAGACAGTCATGACCCTCTTCATGAGTTCCTGCGTATCCACAATAACCGCAGCATCTGCGAGCCTTTTCCTCTCGTCTGCCGGGTTCTCTTGCTGGCTGGTGCTTCTCTTGCTTCTGCTGTGGCCAATGGCTTACTCTGGCTACCTCGCTGTAATCCTCTGGAGTTCTCATATTACGTAACTGCAATGAGGTATCCTCCATTTGACCTGCCTCAGTTAGTAGCTGGGTCAAGTTCCACTTCTTGTTGATAGCTTTCTGGATGAGGGTTTGGCTATTTATTGTCTGAATTAGGTGCTCAAGGATTCTGTCTTCACAGTTGTCTTCAAATTCACACTCGTTGGCGTTCTCCCTCAATCTCGCGGTGTTAATGCTGCTGTTGTTTCTCCCGCCGTTGGCTTCATCTTGAGAAATAAGTATCTGGCGTGGTACTTGTTTCTTTTTTGTTTGAAATACTCATTTAGTTTGCTCTTCAGCTTGTCGTAGTCGTTATCTCCTGTCGTAGGATCGGGTACGCTCTTTTCTAGTCTTGCTATTTCTGTTCCATCGTAGATGATGATGGCATCTTTCTTGTCGGTCGGTGTTGATATTTTATAATATCGGAATTCCCGTTCGATGCTTTCTAGTCAATTCTCCCAGGCCTTTCCAGTCGTGGTTTGATCTTCGGTGTGAGTAAAAGGCTGTGTTTGCAGGTTCCTCGTCTCTGTAATCAACGTTATTGTCGGCCCTGTCTGTACGGCCGGTGCTGCTGCCTCTTGTTCGTCCCCGGACATTTCTCCTTACCTGTTTATCAATGACACGTACTCGTAGTCACTATCCAACTTATTTCTATCTCTGTGGTTTCTTTAGCCTGATTTTCAGATTGTACGAGGTCGTCCGCTCACTTCCTCCCCCTCCCCGTCTGATGGACTTCATAGACTTTCACTTTTCCTGACGTCATCAACCTTTGTTTTTTACAATAAGCCAATATGAACACGCGTAAGAATTGAAGCGTGAAGTGTGGAACAGTCGTGCAGTAGCGGCTTTTACCAGTTGGATCTATCAGCTTTCATGCACTGGAAAAAAACATATAGATTCAAACTTCTCTCGATTTCTCAGAATGGTATCCTGTTTGAGCTACTGTGGTTCTTTGGAGAGCAGGAACTTTTCAAACGGAAATTTGCGTGCAGTATTTGCAGGTCAGTGTATGAGAATGTATACAAGAAATATCAACCTCGATTCCATGCCGTAAAGTTTGTTACTGTAATCTTAGAACTTTTACGCTTTTACTTTTATTTTTAAAACGTTTTGAAGCTTGATATGTATGCCGATTAGGCACACAAGACCCTAAAGTTGTCCTAGTGTAGGTTTTTTGGTATCAGAGATTGTTTTAACCGGAGTTTTTGTGCAAAGTTTAGATGCCATTGCCGTACATGAACTTACGGAAGTGTGTTCATAATTCTGAAAACTCAAATATTCTCCCAAGTGCCATGAAACGTTTTCCATAACATACTCAGTATGTGTGTTCACTCCTGCAGAAAAATCATAATATTCCATGAAAGATTTAATTTGGTCTTCTAAAAGCCAAAAACCTAGGAGAATGTTTGAAATCTATTGAATGCATAAGATTTATAAGCGGAGGAAGATTAGTGATTTACCAAAGCCCGTACGTAGATTCACAAACACATCGTTTCGATGAATGAACGATTCCAATGCTTTCTTCTGCTCTGGATATAGCTTCGAAATTCTGAAAACTTTACAACTTCGGTCGACACAATGCTCAAGTTCTTCCCCAACGCCATTGAGAAAAATATGCGAGCACATTCTTTAAAATCCAGACTTTGCCAAAAGTGTAAAGTTCGCTCTGATTGGTTGACATTATGACGTCAGGAACACGAAAGTCTATGAAGTCCATCAGACGGGGAGGGGGAGGAAGTGAGCGGACGACCTCGTACCGTCTGAAAATCAGGCTATGGTTTCTTTGGCTCCTTTTCTTTTCCCAAGAGTTCCGGAAGACCATTGCTTTGCTTTTCGAATGTTTTATCCTCGTCACCAATGTAAAGTCCGTCTCTTTGATGTAAATAAACACAGATACAAACTGATCTTGTATCCGCCATCTTGCATTCTCCCCAGACTCTCAACTTCTAACTAATACGTCACGTGACCGGAAGTGGTTTAAACCGGAACTAGATATTACACCATCGACATTTGATAAAATCGTAAATATTATGTTAAGCACAGAAAACCTACGAGCCGTGGAGATGTCTGGAAACTCGAAGCAAACAACTTGGAAAAAGCAGGTATACTAATCTATTGATGATATAAACTTGTAAACTTTATTTGTTGAATCAAAGATAGTTTCACATTGATGTTGAAAACTATTTCAAGTCTAATGTCAATTTAGAAAGTAAGATTGTTTTCCAATTTGATTGTATCGAGCATACATTTTAGTCTACGTTGAGTCGGATACGAAATGCAAAACTAAAAAATTGAAAGCTACAAATGTACGTGTTCAATTACAAGACCTAAATAAAACCTGTTTGATATTGGAGAACAATCTCAGTATGTATATAATAAACAAATTACAAAATGGAAAGTGCTTTTGTATGGTATTACGCTCGTACCTCGCTCGTTCGTTTTGTGAAAACAAACTCGTGCGTAAATACCATACGCCAGCACTTCCCATTAAGTAATCTCTATATCTTTTCGGGAAGATGATAATAATAATAATTGTTTTTATTCTTCACCAAGCCATAAAATACTGAACCCTTAATGAATGCATGGTTCCGAGGGAAACAGTGAGTTTTGTTTCCAAGAGATCCTCGTTGATTCCCGGTATGGAGTCAAGTAAAATCCATAATATATGACTTTGTAAATAATGAACATAATCTGACATAACAGATCCTCTCTTGGCGAAGTTGTTGTAAATGCGTACATGCACTCTTTCGGGCATTACGACATTCGCCACTCCTGAGAACCGTATCGTTGCGTAGCCTTATGCGATTCCTATGTTTTACAACATAAATAAAGTTACAAAGTACGCTCAGGGTAAAGCATGGGTCTCAATATAACTGCCGCAAATCAAGATACAAACACCAGGGGCTTGTCTATCTCTTCGTGCTTCTAAGATATATTATTGACACTTTGACAGATTCGATAAAGTCACAACCTTTAAAACATGTGATCTGTGACCTATGACCTTTTATTTAAAGCAAATTTTAGAAGATCCTACTGGAGTACAGTTACAGTAAAAGGTTCAAATTCAGTGGGTATATTAATGTAAGTGAATCAAGGTTAGTGTGCACACTGTGCTGCTCCAATTAGGGAAGTTGGTTATTTTAAGGGGAAGGCTAATTAAGGCACTGAATTAGCAAACATTTCAACAACGTATAATCGGATGGATAAACTACATGGTAAGCTGCATTTACTTAGTTCCACTGCCTTTACTTCTGATTTTTGTGCGCTTTACATTTCTCATGAAGCCTTGTATTATACTTTCCTGATAATGCGTTCCAAGGTCACAGCTTCAGTCGCCATGGAAACCAACTTATATAAAGTCATAGAATATGGTTTCAGATATATCGTGAAATCAAGGTTTACCAGTAAAATCAAACTAAAATAGACCACCCCTATACTCAATAAGAGCGTGAGCGTGTCCATCCACATCTAAATGTTCTTCCTATATCACATGGTGGCCATGTTGAGTGCAATGAGGATAAAACCCTAGTCTAACCTCGTTCTGAAACTGCTCAGTTCGAGGCTGACCTTGGATGACCTATTGTTTGTAGCCAACATGGCCGTCATGTGAGATGGGTCAGTTACTGGTATAAATCGTTAATTGCACTCGTATACTAATGTCGGTTCCTATGGTAACAGACTAACTGTTTGTAAAGGCTCCCTTTAGGTATTTAAGGGATCCCTTTTGGTATGCCTTAAGAGCTATTGGATGACAGACGCTCCCCTTTAAATTTGGATTTCCACAGTGTTCAGTGTTAGGTCCAACTCTCTTCACCCTCTTTAATTACAAATGGCCTTCCACCTTCAGTTAAATCTGGGGAGGTAGTTATGTACGCGTATGATACTACGATGTTTTGCTATGGCAAATGAATATGGCACTGACGGAGGTATATCAGTGGTGCATCAGTAACAAACTCACTCCGTACCCAGGGAAAGAAAAGTGAAGCAATGGTTCTAAGCAGAGGACGCTGTATGGGCCCCCGGGCGTCAGTTTACATAGGTATCGATATCTCAGCAATCAAGTGGGTATCCAAGACACGGCTATTAGGCATGACCGTGGACGATAAACAAGCTGGACAGACCACACACTAGATCTTAAAAATAACTATGCTAAAAAATTATACCTTACGAATTCTAGATTTTTACCTACAGAGGTTATTATATTACTATATATTCTAAGATTATTTTATCATCTGTATATACGTAGCGTGGGGAGATTGTAGCAATATTGACAGCTTCTATGCACTAGAGAGACTACATTACAAAGCAGCCAAAATTATATTTAATATTGCTAAGGACATGGACTCAAGCATACTAAATAAACTACAATTTTTAATATATATAAGTTAAACATATCGAAATTTATCCATAAGGCTTATTTTGATAGGCTGCCTACGAGTATGTTGGACACATTAAGTAATGGTCCGCGCAAGAGGTAGGCATTTCTAATGCATAGCATGTAAAAAGGTGCTGATTGTGGTATTGTTTCAATCGTCCGGACCTCATTCACTTAAACATCAAAACTAATCTATCAAAACTCGAAGAATAATATCATTTTCTCAGTTTCTTTAAACATATCTGAATTGTATCTAGTGAAAACTCTCATAACTTTAAAAATAACGAAAATTCAACATGGGAAACATTTTAATATTGAAAGCTTTCTTCGTTGTTTTGGACTCTACTGATTGGACGAAATGTTTTCACACAAATGGAAAGTAGTTTAAAGTGCTTCTAACTCTTCTTGCAATATTTGTACCTATGAACCTTTGAAAGATTTTGAGTACTTCTACGAAGACGTTTTTTTTTGGTTTACAGAGAATACTCTATGTTTTACGTAACGTTTCAATAAGAGAGCTTAAGCAACGACGACGGGGACGGCAGTGACGACGGGACGTAGAAAAGTGTTTTCTCCCGAAATATGATGTTTACTATTACCTTCGTTCGCCTTTAATTACTTTTCACATCCATATCTTCGAAAAATATGATAAGCATAGAGTTCCGTTCACGCCGAACGAAAAACGGAGTGATTTACTTTCGACCGTTTGCGTTCTCTTGTTAACGTAGAATATGGAATTTTCACGTTGTGTTTTTGCCGACAACGGTCGAAATGTAGTTGACTGCGTGCATTTTTACGTGAAGTTATTGTATTTTGTAATTAAGTCTATTGTGTTATGCCGTCGTCCTAGACGTTGCCGTCGTCGTTGCTTAAGCTCTCTATTAATGAGGACTGGACGGGATTTCAAAGTCCGCGAAATGCCGTCAAGTCCTCATTGTCGGCCTTAAAACGACATCAAAAACTACTTAATAGTTTCATGCTGTTTGGTGGTTGTGGGATAAACAACAAAATGATTTTAAAACTTCATGCATTCAGAGTTCAGATGTTTCAGGCTTGTAGGTTGTACTTTCGTATTTACATATCGTTGCTAACAACGTTGTTGTGATAGAAAGGCGACATGGAGGATAATGCATGAATTAGATTACGTCTACCCTGGAATTGACCCAAGCTATATCTTAGGCGGGCATGGGTCTGGAAATTGAGGTCAATCACCATTTCAAACAAGCGTAGAATATAGAATATTCTATGAAGTAGAAGTACTCAAAACCTTTCAAAGGTTCATAGGTATAAAAATTGCAAGAAGCACAACAAAGATACAGTTTTAGTGGATTTGATTTATCATTTAAGGGTTGATGAGTTATCAGTATGAAAACAGAAAATTCTAAGGTGGGGAAAGCTAATTGTATCTGCACAATAGAATTGAGCCAAGTTTTTACACGCGATCCAGGGCTACCATGCTTTAATACTCGATATATGCGTAACTAATATCTAAGGACAGCAGTATCATTACCGTAGGCACCAAAGTATTTGCGCAAAATATATCAAATTTAGAAATCATTAGCGATTTTAATTTTAATATAACTGCTGTACAGACAACACATTTCAGGCTCAACGAATATGTATGTATGTATATCTATCTATTTATTTGTCCATCTATCGATCGATCTATCTATCCATCGATTTATCCTTACATACCCTTAAACGTTCCTCAGGTAGGAGGCTTTAAGCTGCCTTTCTTGGTGGTCGGTGGATTGCTGCTGGTTGGTGCACCAATATATTTCTACGCCATGTCGAAGAAAGGTAATTCAGTTGTAAATTAATAATACCGTAAAATTCCGCTTAAACCTCGCCCTCGTATATCATAAATGTCACTAAAATTGAACAAGTTCCTATATTTCTAAAGTGTTCAATGTTTGTGGGAGGGTTACGAAAAGTGAAGAAAACAAAATCCGATGATTTGCATCAAGGTAGACATCTTGTTGGTGTTATAGGCCCTTTGCAGCTAACAGTCACGTGCTAATATAATACTTCGTTAACGAATGAATTGAGCTCGTGATCCCCATGGGAAATGCGTTACCATGGATGATGGAGAGCAAGCTATCTTTAAAAACGCTGTTTTAGAAAGATCGACAATCGATTGGAGGTAGAAAATAGCATTTACAAACAGGTTTTGCTAATCAGATCAATACCGATCTCGTACAAGGCCTTTAAATAAATGAAGTCAGAATTCGTTTGCTCTCCAGTACAACCACGTGATTTGTTAGCTGCAAAGGGCCTATTATCACTTATTCACTCTTCTTAATATTTATGCGCATATAATTAGCTACTCGAAAACACATCGTTTCTTAGCTTGCTGTGTTCCCCCATGCATTGGAGACAAAAGGAACAATCCTGAATTGTGTTTTTGACCTCAGGTGGACGTTGCGGCATCCCCATAGCAGGGATAGCCTCGTTTTCGAATAGCGAATTAGATATGTGCATAAATATTAAGAAGAGTCAATAATAGGTTTCTTCATATTAACAATTACCTTTAAAGTTTTAAATGTTTTTCGAATTCCCATCTTGTCGAGAACAAAGTAATTATAAATCCTATTCCAATTACTTAAAGTGCCAAAGACATGAAGAAAATCGATCCCGTTTTTATTTTATTTTATTCAATTATATTGTGCAATTAAAAATCAATTTGGAGAGCACGAACATATTTTTTTTTCGTATCGAAGTCAGACAAAATTGGCAAATTCAGGCGACAAATTTGATTCCGTTAAATATATGCTAATCACATGCGTGACGTCAATTGGTCTGTGGCTTTTATTCACAAAGGTAAAAATATGATCAACGGCAAAACTTCTTTTGAAAAAAATATGGCTAGCGTCCAGGTTTCTCTAAGTACTACATATTTAGAATGAAAATGTAATAACTCGTATGCTTTTAGAATTTTCAAATTCCGATAATAAGACAGTTTTTAATTTACAGTGAAAAAACGTTAAGTGCAACTACGACGAAAATTTACCAGTTCAATTTGTCACTTTTTCAGTGTCAATAGGTCAATCAGTATTATAAATATCCGAAAAAGTTAAAAATAGTCCCAAATGGGCATGTTAAACCACAAAATTTAGGAGAGTTTACCGGTAAAATCCTGTCCGCCATTACTGGAAGCCTTTCTCAGTATTCATCGGAAGTGATTGTCGTGTTAAGTATATGACATCACTTCCGCTGAATAATGTAACGGTTCCAGTAATGGTGGACAGGATTTTACCGGTAAACTCTCCTAAAAAAAATGGTTTAACTTGCCCATTTGGGAATATTTTTTTACTATTTGGGATATGATTCACCTATTGATACTGATTGAGCTATTGACACTGAAAAAAGCTGCCAAATCGAAATGGTAAATTTTCGTCGTATTGGCATTGCAAAGGTATTCTAAAATAGATATATGCGATTTTTTTTTTCTTGAAGACATGAACTATTTTTTTAAAGTTGAATGCATGATTTATGTGAGACACATATTGTCACCACCTGTGGCGTCATAGAACATTTAAATCCCTAATAACTCGGTAGATATTTATCCTAGAGACTGTGCCAATCTAAAACCAATCGCAATGTCATTGTGGCAACGTCCTTTACTTCACTGATTTAACGGATAATTGGACCTGAAAGGCGTCGTATAGCTAAACACTGAACAACGTCAACATACAAAACTGATTGGACCTAAAGATGTAATTTCCACAGTTCTTTAAATTTTCTGAAAACATATTTTCCTTAAATTTACAGCAAACGTTTTGGAGAAGCAGAAAGGAAAGAAAGGATCAATGCTTCAGCCCTTTTGTATTCCTGGTATTGTAATAATGAGTAAGTATGGTTACCCCGGGGAGGGGGGTTCTTCAATGTAAAAAGGGGAAGGGTGACCGTCGGACAACCTCGAAAAATACCCTGAAAAATACCAAACCGTGAAACATTTGACACCCTAAAAATACCTCATGGTCTAAAAATCACACCAAAATACGTTTGCTTTATCTGTGTTTATCCAGTTATTAATAAAGAAGCGTAATCAAAAGATCTGTAGCTTTAATTTTTTTTGGTCCAAGTTTCATAATCTAAAAAAATACCAGCTCTTTAAAAAAAAAAGATTTCGCTTGACCAACGCCTAAAAAATACCGGATCGCCGATTTCAAACCCTAAAAATACGACCGACGTTCACTCCTACCCCCCCGGAAAATTTTAGCAAAGCAGCAAGAGCAACACTTTCCTTTGACAATCACTCAGTAAGTCATCGGAGTGGGAGGCCTAAACTAATGGACTAACCGGCATATTTGATGCGAAACTTTCTTAATAACCTTAAATGAAAAATGGGTATGTATGTGAGACCAAGAGGCTCAACCCCTGACGCTGGTTTGACCCAAAATCCGAGCTCCAATACCCTGATTGCCCCCTTTTTCATGGGGGGAAAAATTCTGATTGCCCCTATTTAAATTAAAAACAAATAAGCCCTTTGAAATAAATTGTTCGCCTGTTGCTAACTTTCTAAAAAATACTGAACCCCGACCCTGACTGCACTCAAATTAAACTCAAATCCTGACCCTGATCTGCCCAAATCAGGTCAAAACCCTGACCATACCTGCCCAAACTGAGCTCAAAACCCTGATTCACCCCCGTGGCACATACATAATACGTCACAAACAGGAATCCCCCCCCCCCCCCGGGACAGCTTTCTAGAAGTTCCACATGTTCAAAATACACATAAAAAAATTGTGAATAAACATTTTTAAATTTCCCTGCAAAACCACCTGCCGTTTACAGCTGAAAGTAATAACTAACAAAAAACGGTAAGTACTAGACAGAATGGTCAGGAATAAGATGCGATAATCAGTGCCTGTATTGGTTTACTTGACATTTATTTCAAAGAACAGGAGCATAACAGTACATACGTTTAATGAAACGGAATATTTGTTCATCTATACAGTCATCAGAAAGTTGTTGGCACGACCATTCTTACATCGATGGATCTTGACATAGCTTTCGGTTATATTTTGTTGTTTCGGTTCATTTTGGGCCACCCAATCATAATGGAATAAAGTATTTCTCCAGAATCTATACCGAAATATCGTGGTATTCGATCCAGTCATTTTACGCTCCACAAAAAGTCAACAAATCAGCAAATATTTACCCTTCAATAGCCTTCTAAATTTATATTATTCTCTAATTTACCCATTTATAAGCTATGGCTGTATAATTTGGGGAAATAACTATGACAGTCCGTTATCTATCCTAGCTAAACTTCAAAATAAGGTTATTCGTGTTATATGTGATGTTCCTATAAGAGAGCATATCACTCCATATTATATTAAACTTAATGTACTTAAAATTCCTGATATAGTTAAAATGAATACATGTCTTTTCATTTATGAATGTATGACCGAAAGCAAAAGCTGTTCAATTAATATGAAATATGTCTCAGAACAACATTCTTACCAAACAAGAAGCTCTACAAATCAAAATTTTTACATTGAACGATATCGGTTAAATTTGAGAAAATTTCCCCCCACAGTAATAGGTCTTTATTATTGGAATAACTTACCTCTTCGAATTAAAAGCATTCATTCCAGAAAACAACTAAAAAAAGCTATTTTTTCTCACTACCTTTCCCAATATTGATATTTATTATGCATTATTTTGGCAGAAATGTTCCTTTTAATTTTTTCTAGTAATAATTATCACAGATTTAAGGGTATCGTATTTAGGTAACTATTTGATGCCCTTACACCAATGATTAATGTTGAGTGTGAGGTATCGTTTTTCCTAGTGTAGTATGTGTGTATTTTATTGTCTGTTATTTAATGTTATATTGTATAAATTTGTAAATCATGGTGTAAAATAAATAAACTCAAAAAAATCAGCAATCCAAGAATCACTATCCATGCATGCATACAAAAACATAGCAATATTGGCGAGTTTCGTTACAAGTTGCTACCTCAACATATTCGTGTAAAATTAGAGATCGAGAACATCCGAAGCTTAATCTTAATCATAGCCTGCGTTGCGGCTCTGGAGTATCGGAGCGCAGCGAGCGGAGATTAGGGGGATTGGGGCGAGAAAAGGGGGAGGGGGTGGGGAGGAGAGGAAGAAAGGGCAATCCCTTTATGTAGGACGACACGAATTATTACCAAAAATACAATAGAATACAACACAATACAATTCAATACAACAATAGAACGCAACACAATACAATACAATAGAATACAATTTGGTAGCAATTCGTGTCGTCCTACATGAAGGGACGGCTGAAGAAAGCCTGCCGGCAAGCCATGGTTATTTTGATATTCGCCCACTAATTAAAATGCATAAAATTAGTAAGTATTTCGACCGATTCATCCAATCATGCGATGGAAGTGAAAACCACGTTTAATATCAGTCAAACTCACGCGTGGAATCTCAAGGAATCTCAACTCGAGCGTAAAATTCGAAACAAAAAATATACGAACTTGGATAATGTCATCTGAAACTCCGAAAAAAACATGTCAAGACATGGCCGGCCTAAATCCAAACCTGTAAATGTCAACGACTTTTGCAGTATATGTAATGTATGTTTTAAGGTAGCGTTCGGGAATTCAAATATTTCCACCTCGATCGAGAATCTGTTCAAGCCTTCAGAAAGAAAAGAGAGCCGAGGCTTTAACTAATTCTAGCTGGTGCCTGCAAAATTGTTGATCTTCATATCCCGAAATCTGCTGCTCTATCAGAGAGAGTCTGTCGTTCCTGAGGAAGGAAGATTCGAAATGCAGTAGAGAACTACACCTTTGTTGGAGAAGGTTTACAGGATAAAGATAACTAAGATAAAGAGGACTCGTTGCCAGTAAAGAACACTGCCGACCACAATAACACCGGAACGAAGTTCTGCCAAAAGAAGCGCTAAAAACCATCAACGCAGCGTTACGAAATCATCAAAGAAGCTCGTATTTTCGGAAGCACAAGCCTGTTCCTCGAACACACCGGTCCATGTTTCAACCGTGTGCGTTTTGTCGAGCAAGTCGCTTGTGGAGTTCCGATACAGGGTTCTTCAGTTGATCGCGAAATTCGCTCTCATTACTTCTTCTGCAAACTAAACAGCAATTTGAAGTTGCACTTCTGTAGTTCCTCGGGTTTTAGGTATGAAAGTTCGGCAACAGGATAACCTAAGGAACTTAACTCAGGTGCAATCGACCTTTCACTATACACTATACTAGCCAAAGAGCACTAACCAAAACGACAACCTGGTATCATTTTCGACGTCTTTAACACTAGTGAATGCTTGGAATATCCTACATTCTCCAAACCCATTTTGGATTACAGCTAAAACATCTCATCTCTAATGTCCTTGCTCCTGTTCTTTCTTTAAATTCATCGCTGAGGGAATTCTCGGTATGTTTGTCGCCATACTAATTGGTTTCTGCTCTTATCGCGTGCCATGCATGAATAAAATTTAATGATTTCTGTCAATCACGCATTTTAGCCAATAGTAATACGCGGCCTTCTGATGCCGAGAGTTATTAAAATAACATGTTAAGGCCTGGTTCAGGGGTCAAATTTCGGGTAAAAACAATTTTCCTTACTTAAGCTCAGCCGAGTATGGTAAGTACGCCAAGTTTCTCACGATAATAGATATCGCCATTCTTGACTACCTTAAGTGGTTTGTGTGTAGTAAAACGTGTCACGTGGTCTATCACGTGACTTAGAACACGAAATCAGTAAATCAAAAACGATGATGACGAGTGGATATGTTTAGTTAAAGTTGAAGCCTTTTACCTAAATCAGCTTAGAAAAGATGTCTATAATGTTTCGTTAATGAGTAATTAAGGCGAAAATGTGCAAATTAGGTCACGTGACTTTTTGTACCCTTAATATCTCCTTATCTTTACATGATAGTCATGTTTTCTAAGCGTGGTCTGAAACAATGCGGGAGGAGTAATGTTTTAGCAGGGTTACTTTATATTCATATGTTATCGTCGAAGCCGCATTTCACTTAAACGATATTATATAATTATGACGTCATCGATCACGTGATACGACAACCATCCACTCAACAAATTTAAAGGGATACCCGAGTGAAAAACACATTGGGGCTCAAAAGAATCTTCAACATGTTCTTTGTTCAGAAAATGTATTAAAATTTGATCAAAGGTTTTTAGTATTAAGAACGAGCACCTCAAAGTTGGCCCCACGAAGACATGGGCGCCGCCATCTTTGTTTGCATTTACGGAAGTGACGTCACTTCGTCCCACCAGCGTTCTCACTCTCTCACTTATTAGGTGTTTTTAGGATTATAAACGCCTTAACTGTACCTCACATACATTGTAGTTCTTATACTTATTCAGAAGTCACTCGAGTCTTTTAAGCCATGTTGTTTTGCTGTTATTAAATGGCAGTTACGAGACCTTGTTGTTCGTCTGATAATTTCTCGCCTTCCCAATGCTTTTCTTCCTCCTCCCAGTCTTCTGAACTTTTCTCATAATGTCGTCTTCATCATAATTCCGGTTTCTGTAAGAATTCCTCTGCAATCTCGATGAAAATATATCCACTTTAATTCCGAGCGTGTGAAAATCATACAAAGACAAGTAGCCGCGATACGCTGGTGGGACGAAGTGACGTCACTTCCGTAAATGCAAACAAAGATGGCGGCGCCCATGTCTTCGCGGGGCCAACTTTGAGGTGCTCGTTCTTAATACTAAAAACGTTTGATCAAATTTTAATACATTTTCTGAACAAAGAACAGGTTGAAGATTCTTTTGAGCCCCAATGTGTTTTTCACTCGGGTATCCCTTTAAGGAAGGTAATATTAGTATTATGGTGTAATTAGATTTTGTTTAAACTGTTATTTCTGTCAGAAAACATTTTTTAACGTAAATCTATTTTCCATTAAATGAACCAGGCCTCTGTCTTCCTCTCCTCCCCACCTCCTCCCCCCTCTCTTTTGTTTCCCCCCTAATCTCCGCTCGCAGGCTATCTTAATCATTGTGGTGTTTTTTTTTCTTTATGTTTCAGTATTCGCGTGTTCATCTATTTTTGTTTTCATTGGGTTTCTATCCGCTAATTTGGCAAAGCATCTATCTAAGGTAAAAGAAGTACATTTATTTATATATAACCCGAAAAGGTTGCAAATTCCTCCACCGTATTGTAGACATTTCTGTTATTTAATTTCATTTAATGTAACTGTTTTTCCTTATGCCAATTGATCTTTCTGTTAACCTAATATACTGAGTTTCTTTTTAATGTGCGTATAGTTTGGATTGAACTCCACGTACATTGGCTTAATCTTCGGCATGGAAGCGGCGGTTTACGCAATAATAGCTCCTATATTTGGCTACATTAATGATAAAACGGTGAGTTTTTCCATAAATAGTAGTTAAGTAATGATTCGTCAAAAGATGAATGAAGTTATTTCGTAAATGGTTCTATATTGTATATTTCCATCCAATTCTTGGCGGTAAAAGTGCTGTCTGAGATGTCCTGAATCAAAGTTACAAGCAGACAATAAGGGAAGCTGTGTGCTGTTGGTCAGTTTTACTGTGAAAACATAAAGAAAACACCATCCAGCCAATAGGAAAGGGAAGACAAAATATATTTGAATCACAAAATGTGAGAACTTTCCTCACGGTTGATTTTCATTGAAATCAAACCATAGTTAGTTTGATCAAAACTAAATAAAAGCTTAAAAAATTATCTAACTAGAAATGGTTTTCGGTAAAATGCCAACGAGAAATTATTTCAAATGACAGAAGTGGTTGTTAGAAAACGCCAAGCATTTTATGCGTTCGTGATAATACTTGTACATGTACGTTAGTATACTGTAAAATAGTAAAGTAAAGCAAAAGTAACGCAACCTTATTTAACGTCGGTAACTCGTGACAGTCTCGTAAGAGTTTGATAAACTTGAGGCTGATGGTGCACTCACATACACGACTTTCATAATGGCCGCCTCCTAATTTACATAATTTTGAAGATCAAATCTGTAGAGGGAAACCAAAGCTACCACATGAAAGATCACATTAAAACTAGTAATTGGTTTGAATTTTAGAGCAATGTGGAAAAAATAAAGTTATGTTCTTTGTGTTTACGGGTGTCGGGAGTAGATACGTGTGTCAATAATGTGCTTTAGTGTTCCTCTCACCATATTGTAACTAACCCTAGCCGGTTCTACTAATTATGACTGCATGTTTACAGTTAAATGTGAAGTTGAAGTTGGTTCGTACACATTCATTTAGGACTAAAGCAGCAAATATTAGGAAGGTTTGCACCTTCATCATTGCAATTAGCACCTCATTGAACTTGAGCTAAATGATGAAACATTATATATTTTATATTTTTGGGAAGTGGGGGGGAGGGGGGGGTGAGCTTTTGGCTATGTTTTGAGCAGTCAATTGCTTAAAACCTTATTCAGTCCTTGTATGTACACCTTGTTTAAATGTTTTCACTCAGTGTGTTAGCTAGATGCTTTAAGGATAATTTAAACTCAATAAATCGCTTATGAACAGAACCGGCGAAGCTCACCTTTACAGCATGCAGAAGTAGTTCGGATAAAGCCAAAGTGATTTTCCACATAGCCGAGCCGGCGAGTACGATTTATACAGCACGAAATGTGTGACCACTTGGCAAAAGTATTTTTAGAAGAAGGGATGTAAGTAGAACACAATATTGCATTATTGGAACTACTGCTATTATGAGAAAATACTACAACTAGTCTCAAACTAATTCAAACAATGCAATTGCCAGTGACCCGAGTGAACCTGTCGATTTCATTACACTGAATTGTGGTGAGAAGAAATGTTCGAAGGCACCCAAAGGGCCCATAAACTCTTCTAAAACAAAACGAAAATGGTGGAATAAACATGTTGTTTTCCTTGAGCTGGTTTTCATTTTCTGGACTGGAAATTGTTAAAATTTCAAAACATATTAACTAGAGGCTGTACGCAGCCTGTAATCGGGCTGTATTAAAGTGCGTTACATCCATTTTAGTGTCACGTAATTTTAAGTGTTTAGTAAATATTGTCCTCTGCTCATTCTTTCCTTTTTTGTCCTCGACACATTCTTCCCGGCCTCATTCAATATAGACCGGCTCCCAAATAGGCCATTTGCATCAACTGGACACATTACCTTGTCTGATAAGAAATATTAGAGCTAGGTTAAAATGGATGCCAGAAATGGAAAGAGCATGATAATATAACCGTTTTTGTGCCGGACTGCAAACCTAGACCACGATAGAGCTCGAACTAGAATTGGTAAATAAATGCGGCTCGTGTTAAATGTCGTGTTAAGTTATCGTGTGAAGTATTTGTTAAGTAAACCGCTATCGTCCATATAATAATATGTTTTATCTTATTTATATATGAATAAAGACTTGTTGTTGTCCATCAAAGGCAGCACTGGTCTAACCGAAGGTAGCGTCGTTCTTGTAAACAGAGTATAAATGTTTTCATCTCGGTTTCGTTCGGCTAGGAAAACGTTCTGTATTGACTTTTGGATAATATCGTTCTTCTGTTCAGTTATATTTTTAAACACATAACTTCTTCTTCTACAAAATACACATTCTCATAGTACTGGAGAATCTATTTATGCCGGAAGCATTTTTTTGTCATACCATTTTATTCATCAACACTATAAGCATTTATATTGTTAGTGCAATTTCCTTTGATGATTGATTCGAGTACATGTTTCCTGTTTCCTCAGCGGTAATCAATGCGCTCAACACTTTATTAAACCGTTTCTCCTCCCACGATTCTCTTTTTGGCTCTGACGAAGGGCTAGCGCTCGAAACTTCAGCTGCTACTCGCTCTCCACGGCGGTTAACATACCTCAATCGACTTCTATTTGATTATACCAGTTCAATAAAATTTGAACCTGGTTTGAGTCTTACAAGGGTCTCCGACTTTTCTCGCAAGCCGCGAGGAGGCACTGGACACGAGGATGGTGTCGAACTCTACTGTCTGCAATATTATGCCCATGTGCAGTGGCGATCAATTTTGCACGCAATGTTTCTGTGTGTGATTGTGTATCACGCTAACTTACGTTGTTTTATTCTTTTTAGGGAGGTAGTCGTTTCGTTCTTGTGGGTGGTTTGGTTGCAGCTGCCTTGTCTACCCAGTTGCTTGGTCCAACGCCACTACTTCCATTTCTACCACAAAGGTTCGTTAAAAAAATATGGACATTTGATTGAAACAACGACCATCATCGTGTTCAGTAATATTCACTTTAATTTGTTGGTAGTCAAACTATGCGAACGCTCAACAACAGCTAGAACAACAGAGGTTTTCAGTGCCTGAGTTCAGTCATGAAGGTTTGATGGAAGTGAAACTCGTATTGAACAACGCCAAAATTATGTTCAGTGATGTTCACTTGGTTGTCGATCAACCAATCCAACGTTAAATACCAGCTAGTACGATACAGATGCTCAGTGCATGATGAGCAATGAATGCTTGTATTAATTAAGCATCGTCCAAAATCCTGGAACATCACTGAACAACGATCAACAGGGTCGCCAATTTGGACAATGTTGAACATTGTTTAGTGCTAGTTCACGAATGTTTAATATAATTTAAACTTCTTCTGAAAATCGTTAAACACCATGGAACATCGCAAAACAACGATCAACAGCCTAACATGTTGGATTGGAGAATATGGGACATTGGCAAAGACATGATGCATTGGGCTTTCAACATGTGGTCCTAATTCGAGACCAGACGTAATTCAATTATTTCCAAAAACAAATTGAGAAAAATACCAGAACAGGAAAACTAGCAAAATAAATTGATATCCTGGCTAAAATAATATACAGTTGTATTTGTGTTGCTCTCGGTCGGGTCCTATCGCGACACAATCGATTTAGTTTGTAGAAAAAGTGCTACACATAGTAGATGTGCAATGGGTGCGCTGGCTGGCGCACGCGCTCGAACGGCCGAAAAGGAAGCATCCCCCCCCCCCCAATTTTTTCCAACCAGCACGCGACAGGTTTTTCAGGGCTGTATTCTCTCGCAGCAAACGGATACGAGGATTTTGTCGTATTCTCTCCTGCTAAAAGTGTCGCTCATTACTTACACATATGTGGCATGCTCTTCATATCTTCTCTCAGGAAAGTGTGGCTGGCGGTGATCTCCTTGATATTCATTGCGACGGCTTCTGCAGCGACATATATCAGTTTCCTACCTGACATAATCAAAACGGCTAGGTGAGTACGATAGCAAAAGGTGGTTTGCGTGATGGCGCGGTATTGAAGTAATGTTTCAAAGCCGACAATGCCGACTGGACGGGATTTCCAGTCCGCGCAATTAGTTCGGCTGCGCCTCAGACTGGAACAAATTGCAAGGACTTGTAATCCCGTCCAGTCCGAATTGGAGGCTTTGAAATGACATCTCGTGCTCATTAATTTGGGAGGCAACTTGTTTGTCACTGAAGATTGATCCATTCTACTATTTCTAGTAATGAAGTAGCTTTTGTTTCTCGCCCTTTGGGATTTGTTGAGACTGGAGTACGTGAATTATAATATCAAATTTCAGAATTTAGTTGTACAGTTGTAAGACAACGCCGGGAAGTCAGCATGGCTTGTCGTGAGAGCGACGAGGAAGACTTCGATCCGATCTCTAAAACGTTTTAGGAACTGATGAAAAGCAGCGGGGAAGAAGAAGAAGTGTTAACAAATGCTGTGCCCTTGTCAACCCGTTACAAGAACAACTGGGCAGTGAATATTTTTCAAAAATTGATTCAGACAAGAGAGAACAAAGTTGTCGCTTTGGAGGCCACAAGCTTGAACATACCGCTAGAAAGCATAGAAAACCTTTATGTTGAGATGTGCCGAGAATTTGAACACATGACAATCCTTGAAACCCCGAGAAAGTACTCCCAGAACTCCCAGGAGTACATTCAACCAATTTTTTTTCCAGTCCAAGGACTGAATTAATTTTGTTCCAGTCCAAGGTCTGGATCAAAATTAATTCAGTCCTTGCACTGGAAATAAATTGGTTGAATGTACTCCTGGGAGTTCTGGGTGTACTTTCCGGGGTTTCAAGGATCGTCATGTGATCGAATTCTGGGCACATTGTTGGCAGGTTATCTCATGACTAATTAATGAGTATGAGATTGGACTTTCTCAAAGCCCTTTAATTTTTTGACCGGTGACGTACCAACAGCAATAGCCAATAGAAAGCATGGAATAGGACGGAACGTCGTGAAGCGTGAAATCTTACAGTTTTAGCTTTTGTGAAGCACGATCACACGAACTTTGACGATGAGATCGCCACGTGAAAATGAAAAGTGTCACCTTTTCCTAATCCACACGTCAATCAATTTTCTCGCCCGAAAATTTAATTAGATTAGAATCCTCACAAGGCATTTCTTCGCTCGAAACAAAAAAAAACAAATAGGTCGACTTGTGGCAAGTATAGGTATTGAACTACAGCTTCCAGATTCTTGACTACACAATGAACTTATTGATTTGTAGTTGTAGTTAATAAACGATTCGCAGTTGTATCGGATGTCATTATGCATATCGCCTATGTGACAGTACCAGGGGCTCATAGCCAAGTTCTCACATGTGTGGGGACTGGTACGAGTATACGGCATGAGAGCGAGACGATGTGTGAGGGAAAATGTTTTTACAATGGCGTGGTCGCATAAACATTGCCTAAGACGAATATTACAAATTAATTTATTTACGAGAGGGAGATATGTGGAACTATAATTTTGATCTGTGTGAAAAACGGCGTCCTCTGTATTATAGTACAGTCTTCAGTTGGTCGGTTTGTAGGCGGGAAACTTGGACGGTTATCGTTTCAAATATTAAGCTGATTTTTTTTGTGAAAGTAAGTGCTCTGGAAATCTCTTTGCAGAAAAGAAGGCATGTCGGATGATCCCTCAACTGACGGCGTTGTTTCCGCACTTTTCTCAGCAATGACGAATGTTGAGTAAGTTGATCATGACCGTGCGGAGATCTTTAATTAAATATAATTACTTTAGCCAAGCGGCATTAAATATACAACGCATCCTCGCTCTACAATTACCAATAATCAGTAAATGGCAAACACGCTTGAAATACCGATTATTGGTAATACTACGACAAATCCTAACTCGAACCATAAACCAAACCCTAACCATCGGACGAGTTCGCGGGTAAACGACGGGTTCTCACTCACTAGAGCTAGGGTTCGCAGGTAACAAGAAGAGAAGGTAAACGAGAGAAAAGAATTGTTTGAGCGCTCCTACTCGGGCTTGAACTCGTAGGCCTTTGCGTGTTGTGCTTGGCAGTGCAGGCGTCACGACCACTACACTAAGCGCGTCTACCGCCGTTCGGATTTGGACAATTGTTTATCTTTATCCTTGACTGGTTTTAATAATGTCATTGTTTAATTTGTGTTCCAGAATTAGCGATTATTGATAATTGAAGAGCAAAATCCAATTACTGATTATTGGTAATTCTAGAACGAGGATATGTTGAAAGATAACTGCTGCCAGGAATCTCATTATGCCGTTGGTATCAGCAGTTATCTATTTATAAATATAGAAAATATATAAATAATAGATGGTTCTTCTTGTTCCGGCTATAACAAAATAATGCACGCTTCGGATTCACGAGCATTTAGCAGCTTTTCGAGAGCTCGAAAGTGCATTATTTTGTTATACAACTAGGAGAACCATCTTTAATCTGTTTTAGAATATAAACTTTAATCTAAGGAAAGCAAGCAAGAGACTAAATTTAAATAAAGGAATAAAACATAAAGTAAATAGGGATACTTTAAGTAAGTTATATAAATCTCTTATTCGACCAGTTATGGAATATGCGGATGTACTGTGAGATAACTGTTCAGAAACTGAAAGTGACCTTCTCGAATTTGTACAATATGAATCGGGTAAAGTGGTAACAGGGGCAATGAAAGGCACCAGTAGATGTTAATTAATGCAGGAACGTGCTTGGGAAGATATGAAAACTAGACGTGCCACTCGCAAGCTTATTTTGTACTATAAAATAGTTAACAACTTAACAACTCCCTATTTAAGAGATTTGCTTTCCTCTAAAGTTGGCCAAAGAACGCACTTTCCTTTAAGATCTGTACACAATATTACTTTATTTCCTACTCGTACGGAAAGATTTAAGAAATCATTTTTTCCATCTGCAACGAAATTATGGAACACCATTGATATCGTGACACGAAATCTAGATTCAATTGGTTCATATAAAAGTGAATTAAAAAGTCATTTTGATATTCAGCAGTACGATAACATTTACGATTATTCTCTTGATATAAACTCCTCTATACTACATACTCGTCTTCGTCTGAATACTTGCTCACTTAACTACCATCTTTTTAGAATCAACTGTAAACCAACTCCAACATGTGATTGTGGTTTTAAAATCGAATGTATAAATCATTTCTTGTTTCATTGTCCTCGTTTTGTAGCCCAAAGAGTAAAGCTGCTTTCCTCTGCTGCACATATTTTTGCTGACAGATGGTCTCGTTTATCTGAAATTCAAAAGAATGACATCTTTCTGCATGGTTCATCTTATTTAACACCGAATGAAAATTCTGATATTTTTTACCATGTTCAATACTTTATTAAAGACTCTAAACGTTTCCAGTGATTTAAATTATATAAAATACCAACTGTAGTGCCTTCTGTCAGCCTATATATTTTCTCATTGATTTACAGTGTACATCAACTTGTTTTTACATTTTTTTGTAATATGAGTCATATTTGTATGTCTCATTGTCACACCTGTCAATAAAATCAGCTTAAGCCCCCTAGATGAGCTCCCATGCTCTTGGGGCAAACGCCGAGAATAAATATGTAAAAAAAAAAAAGTAAGCTATCTAAGAACCCGCGTAAAAATATAAAAGCAAACTGACGGCAGCGAAAATCCCATTTTACTGTACTGGACTTGTTTACAACATTTCTTGTCGCTGATTGATTGAATTGTGACAGTTTGATATTGATGATCTGAAAGCTCGTTTCTTATTGGAACAAATAATCTGCTAAGAAGAGAACATGTCAATCGATATACGTGAAAGACAGAAATTGCAAGAGCCGGCAAATGGGCCGTAAAATTCTCAACTGATCAAAACTGTTACAGTGAAGAAAGTGCTTTCTTTTTACAATTTCTGGTCAGTACATGAGAAGTTAATCTGCACATTGTAATAGTGTTGAAAATGCCTGATGGAAAAGAATTCATAGAGAAAGCGTTAGCGAATTAGGTTAGGTTTTAGAAGGTTTGTATGAAAATTTGACAAAATAAATTATTAATGTGCTTACACTGAGAAAGCGCCTCTATTTCTGAAAAGCAGATTCGTTCGATTCGGCTCGTTCGATTAACCATATCCCAGAATAAGAATAGAGATGGAAATGTCTCTGGAAATATTAACTGGTTCAGGCACATTGTGTAGTGTAAGCAACAAACTCGTGCTGACGTATGGTATTCAGTATAAAATTAGTGTTTAAAGTGGCTATAAATGTTCGATATAAGCAATTTCTAATGATCAATCTGTGTATTGTTATTCTGGAATACAGTCAATTGAACGTACCTCTCATTTAGAACCCAGTCTCTTCGTTGTTTTCGTATGCTTGCTAGCGCAACGCGTCATCTCTCTTAGATTGACTATTATCATCAATTGTCAAAATCGCTAGAATTGATTTTAATCATCATTCTAAGACAACCCCTAAACCGAACTATAAAACAAACCCTTACCATCGGACGAGTTCACGGGTAAATGACGGGTTCTCACTCACCTAGAGCTAGGGTTCACAAGCTGAAACAAGAAAGGAAGGTAAACGAGAGAAACATTGTTTTTGAGCGCTGCTACTCGGGCTCGAACTCGTAGCGGTTTGCGTGTAGTGTTTGGTAGTACAGACGTCATAACCACTACACTAAGCGCGTCTATCGCCGTTCGGAATTCGACAATTGTTTATCTTTATACTTGATTGGTTTTAACCTCGAGGTTAAATTGAGAATTATAATCAATTCTAGCGATTTTGACAATTGATGATAATAGTCAAACTAAGGGAGATACCGTGTTGGCTAGCGGCCCCTCTGGATGCTTTGCATCAAGCAACACTGCCGTGCACGGTCGATCGCGAGCTAAGGTGATAGGGACTGGAACGAACCAAAAGCAGTTATTGTCAATTGAATCTCTGGGGATTAATTGACAGCCAATAATTCAGTACGTTTCTGTTGTTTTTAATTCTAGATTGTTTGCTGGTGCTTTCATTGGAGGAATACTCGTCGATAGTTTTGGATTTCCAATGACGTCATCTGTAAGGTTTATCGATATAGACTAGACCCATTGAATAAATGGAGTCCAATATAAATATGTATTGTCCTGGAGACTTTATCCTCGTGTTCACGTTGCCACACAAAAGAGTTTCATATGAATGTGAGACTAAAGATTACTAAACAATGGTTACTAAAATTGGATGCCATTTATGCAATGCTTCTATTTAACCCTAACACTGGGAACACCAAGCGTTTTGTAGAAGTGTTATCTTACCAAATGTTCTCATTCGCTTACCCAGATAATACACAGTATTGTTTCCATATTATAGATTGTATTCTTATTGCTGGTTTGCAATCAATCACCAGAGATTCAGATAACACATTTACTTACTCGCTCGCTCCCTCCCGCCCTCCCGCCCTCCCGCCCTGCTTAATTTTCGAAATGTTACTTTTTTTCAGTGAAAAGGGGATGGTTAGAACGAATTAATTTTTGTAGTATGTGTATCTTGGACTACATGTACACATGTTTATACCCAGAATAGTTGTCGACCTATCAAATTAGCATAGATAATAAAGGAAGTCCGTTGCTATGGTACCGGTTCCCACGGTCAGAAAAAGTTGTGGTCTGATTGTTAGAAATATTTGGTTACTTGTTTATATTTTCAACCGTTCTATGTACACCATTTCGGGAAAAAGGAACTTATTACAGTGTTCCCTTAAGATGCCAACCAAATACTTAAAGTGCATATGAGCCTTCGTGCAATTTTCATAGCTATGAACCTCAGGAAAGTTTTGAGTACCCCTGCGAAGAAATTTTTGGTTTACAGAGAATACTCTATCTTCTACTCTTGTTTGAAATCGTGGAAACGTGACCTGTCCTGGCCCATGACCGCGTAAGTAAAAGCCTGGGTAGATACATCGGTAGACGTCATTTAATTAATTCAACTTTGCAACAATTTGAATAAAAACTTACAATTTTTACTAATATGACTTTTTCCTTTACTAACAGCTCATAAACTGTGTATATTATCTAAAAATCGATGTTGTTGTGATAGAAAGGTGCCATGGAGAATAATGCATTAATGAGATGACGTCGACCGAGGTATCGACCCAGGCTTTTACTTTCGCGGTCATGGGTCAGGAAAGGTCACGTTTCCACGATTTCAAACAAGCGCGTAGAAGATAGAGTATTCTCTGTAAACCAAACATTTCTTCTCAGGAGTACACAAAACGTTTCTGAGATTCATAGCTATGAAAATTGCAGGAAAGCTCATATGCACTTTAAATAATTTCCGGTATCAAGCTACGTGCTACTACCGAATTTGGTTGTTCTAGCTTTAGAAATTACTGAGTACTGAATAAAAGTCAATTTACCACCTAATTAGCATATCTGTGTTAGAACCCATACTTGAGAAATAAGTGGAAATAGGCAAATTAAAACTGTTGACCTTATCAGCCACTGTTTTCATGCAGTTCAGTCAAAGTGCAAGTTTGCTGGAAACTACAAACTAGTTTTCTGGATTATAGCTATCCGCGTTGAATGAAAGAAAGGTATATTATGAGGTAAATTAATTCAGTCTGAGATAAGACTTGAAATCAGTTGATGTGCACACACGGACGGCGACAAGAGAAGAACATTCTAGTTTCATTCAAAGGAGCCGGTTGTTGTCACTTGTTTTCCTATCAAGAACCACGAGGAAAATAGCTCAGGTTCCCAAATTTGCTGGACAAGGTCTTGTTGTGTTAGTTTATTTCTCTAAGTTAACGTTATATCCTTGTGGAAGTTTGTTATTCTTGAGGATCAAATAAACTCAAACTCAACCCGAATCTCGTAAAATAAACTTATGGATTGTTTTGAAAACCTTCACGTTAAGCCATACTTGTTAGTTGCTTCTTTGATGGGTGTTGGAAAAGTATATTCTTTAATGCAATTTATTTTTTCGTGTATGGGAAACATCGGTAAATATGCGAGCGGCCATTTTCGTAAATGCCTTGTTTGTTATATTCACTGCCCGAATTCCATATGAAGCGCCTCCAGCGCTTGCAGTTTGCAGCAGCAAGTTATGAATCTGGACGATTTGGTAGAATTGTTTCTGATATTTCAAAGATAGGTTGGTTACCAATTAAAGACAGAAGGGATTAGCACTTACTTAAGTTATCCTATAAATCCCTGTATTATAATACATGGCCGTCTTATTTAAGCCTTAGTGACAGGTTTCTCATTATCGTACGCTTCGCTCTAGCCCTGCTACCAGATTAGTTATTCCATTGGAAAAGCGAACCCGCCCCCGCCTCGCTTTTTAAAAGCCTGTCTGCTAACCGTAAGTCAATGGGAAGACTTTAAGTCGTTTTGCAGGCTTACTTAAGTCATACTTAAAAGACCAGGTAGTAATACTGAACTTAGTCAATTAAATGTATTAATTATTAGCAAATTATATTTCCTATCTTCTGTAGCAATTACTATAATTAGAGTATTTGTAGTTTTATAGTATATTTCATTACGCATTGTAACTTAGATTTAACAGGTGAAGAGCCACCTCGTGCCGGGATATACTGTTAATAAACCATTCTTATCGTTATCGTTATCGTTATCGTTATCGTTATCTTTATCTTTATCGTTATTGTTATTGTTATTATTATTATTAATAACAATAATAATAAGAGCATGGGAATCTCTATATTCACTGATTAAATTTTACTACATAACGGCATCACGCTTTTGCATATTATAAATATAGACCTTTATAACTCAGACTTAACATTCCAATTAAGAAATATTTTACTATTCAACAATTTTCTTGATTTAGAATCGATTTTAATGATAAAGTATTTGGGCTCATACACAGGTTAACAGCCACCAATCGACCATTTACTCTATACATGTACAATACCATGACATAACCCCTTTAACTGCGTGTAGCCAATTAACAGCCACCAATCGTACATTGACTGTATACATGACATAGCCCCTTTAACTGTGTGTAGCCAATTAACAGTCACCAATCGAACATTGACTCTATACATGGGCTACACCATGACATAGCCCCTTTAACTGCGTGTAGCCAATTAACAGCCACCAATCGTACATTGACTGTATACATGACATAGCCCCTTTAATTGTGTGTAGCCAATTAACAGCCACCAATCGAACATTGACTCTATACATGGGCTACACCATGACATAGCCCCTTTAACTGCGTGTAGCCAATTAACAGCCACCAATCGTACATTGACTGTATACATGACATAGCCCCTTTAACTGTGTGTAGCCAATTAACAGCCACCAATCGAACATTGACTCTATACATGGGCTACACCATGACATAGCCCCTTTAACTGCGTGTAGCCAATTAACAGCCACCAATCGAACAGTGACGCAATACCATAACAATAGCCCTTTAAATAAATTAAGGACGTTTAACGTCAGAGCGCATGCGATGTGAGCTGATTTAAAATTTCTTTTCTTCAAAAGTACATTGTCATGATTATTAATATATATTATTTTTTCTACAGATACTTGGGCTTGTTGGACTTTTCCAGGTAAATGGATATATTGCTATGCTACACTGGATTCGACTCTATTTTGTAAATCGAAGAATGCCAATCAGGATTAATGCTTTGCGAGCTTGAACTATAGAAAACCGTTACAATGGCACGAAAATGGCGACTGTAACGGTTTTCTATTGTTCAAATGTAAACACGGGCTCGCAAAAGCATTATTCCTGATTGGCATTCTTTAAACAATTGAATACAATAGCCCACTTCCGCGATATGCTTTAATTCTCACGCACAAAGGTTTCAATACGAGGCCGTGTGTTAAATTAAATTTCTTCTTTTCACAGTGAAAAGAATAAATTTAATTTAGCATGGGGTCTCGTATTGAAATCTTTGTGCGTGACAAGTAAAGCATATCGCGGAAGTGGGCTATTCAAATTCCATGTTCTCTTGCTACATCGTCTACGCATGCGTGCTTGTCTCTAACATTTGACCTTATCGTACTTGAAGCTGCGTTTATTTTGACCAGTGGAAACCATTTTACTGTTGCTCTTTCTGCTTTTGGAATCGATATTTACTTTTCGTCAGTTTTATGTTTTTATATGTTTAGTTATTATTGATGGTTTAATTTGCAATTATTATTTTTCAGGCACTTATCCTTGCCATTTTTGTAATATGGGATAGGTAAGTACATGTGAGTTGTGTACAATTAACTTAGTTCATGCAAACAGAAGGCAAAACTGATGAAATTGAAACAAAACATCACTAGTATCACATGCACCTTTCCAAATCGTATATATCGAATATCTTAATGTTTGGTTTGTATGTGACGTCATAAAAATCAAACATCTAAACTATAAGGCCTACAATATGTTCTTTGTTTTTTTATTCTAGGTATCAATGTTAAAAGTATACAGTGAGGACTTAGCTTTATTTGCACATTTCTAAAAGTTACAAATGTTATTTTTTTTAAGATGACTATAAATGCCAAAAAAGAAAAGAAATTACAAGTGTAGATAACTTTAGAGGAAGAAATTGAGATTGTGCACACTGTTTAAAGTAGCACATAGCTTTCAGGTTAACCACTGCCTATCCAAAAATTAACAAGTACAGTTCATGCGATAATATAATTATAAAAACATATATCAAATAAATTTATTTAGCACAACATATTTAACTTACGTATACATGGACGGCCAGAAAAAAAACATAGAAACAGAGAAACTAAAGCTCTAGTTAAGGAAGATTATATTTGATTGTCTAAGAGGTATTGTTTATAAAAGCAACCTCGTGCCAAGGTCACGTGATACAAAACCATAGGTATCCTAATCGGGAGAGAGCGAGATGCGATTAACGGTATTTGCACGAGGCGTACGATGCAGTGAAAACTGGTCTACTAAACGGATCGAAATGGAGTTTACCTGGATAAAGTAACCGTGAAGGGGAATCACAATAGTACCAGAATATATCCAGCAATACACTCCATCTATTGCTCTGCCTACAGAACGTGATTAAGGTGATTAAAAATCATTTTATTGATACATTTGATAAAATTAGACTATATACAAATCATGTCTGTTTGTCTCAGTCCATTTGGCCAATAAAAACATTGATTGGGAAGTGGTCAAAACAATGGTACTCTGGCGGGAGCCAAATCTGATTGAAGAGGGGTTGTAGCGGGAATCCGCCACCTTTTTTGGCAAAATCTAGATTTTTGACCACCAATATCTTCTTAAATAAAATACTTATTGAAGAAGCTGTAACTATATTTCTAGTTTCTACAGGCAGAGAAGAACGTGTGTCTGCATTAAAATCAGGTATCCCTATTTTACAACGCGAGAAAATCATCCTCGAAAAAAGGGGTAGGGAATATTACCTGCCACCGAGCACCTTCCCTGACAACATTGGGTCCCATTGGCAATCCATTGTTTTGACCTCTTCCCTTAGAACAACATTTGTATCATAACCGAAGAGCCAATCAGAATACCTCATATTCCAGTTCTCTCGCATTAGCCGCCATCTTGGATAGATAGATAGATAGATAGATACTTTATTATGCACAGAATTCAAAAAAGCTAAACACTTATTTACATTGAAGCTGTGCGTCTAAGCTATAATACAAATACAAACATAACAATAAATACAGACAAGCAATCATATCTAAGATAAAAACTAACCTAACTACTAATAAGTAACTATATATAATAATAATAATAATGTTAAACTACTGATAAAATAATAACAATAAACTATAATGATAAACTATAATGATCTGACAGACGAGTCCAACCAGTAGTTGGCGCTGAAGGTTCTGATAGAATGAGAGCTCTTAATGGTTGAACTGAGACTGTTATAAAACTTAGCTGCTGAATAGGCAAAGGATCTATAACCAGATTTAGAGGATATTTTAACCATATGGAGATTAGACCTATTTCGAGTATTGTAATTATGAACATCAGAATTACGAGAAAACAAATTCCTAAGATAAGGTGGACAAAGTCCATTCAAACATTTAAAGACAGTAAGACATTTATGAAAGTGCCATCGATCAAGTAAGGGGACCCAACCAAGCTCTCTGAATAACTGCTCTGTGCGTTCTTCTCGGATTTTCCTCCGGAGTATGATGCGCGCTCCTCTCTTCTGTAACCTCAGAAGTCTATCAAGGTTAATTTTATCCGCATTAGACCAGATTACATCACAGTATTCACACAGCGGCTGAATAAGAGTTCCATGCAGAAGCTTACAAGTGTCGACATTAAGATATTTCCGGATCCTCCCAAGGAGGTTAAGTCTACGAGATACTTTAGAAGCAATGACATCAATATGGTCATGCCAGTTCATTGTAGCATCGAAAGACAAACCTAGATACTTAACAGTCTCTGGTAGTTCTAATAGTGTTCCTGATAATGACAAAGAAGGCTTCTGTGATCTTGCTAAACGTTGATTAGAACCAAATAACATAACTTTAGTTTTAGTACAATTTACAATTAATTCGTTATCAGTAAGCCATCTACTAAGAGCACTAAGTTCATCCTGAAGTACAGATTGTATAATCTGAACATCCTTATCGGCAAAAAAGAGAGCAGTATCATCGGCATATATTACTACCTTACAATGGTGAACATTATGTGGTAGATCATTGATGAAAATAATAAATAGTAATGGCCCCAAGACCGAGCCTTGAGGTACTCCTAGTGTTATTTCTATAGTATCAGATAGAGTTCCATTAATAATCTGACGACGAGAGAAGACGATCTGACGACCGAGAGAAGACCGAAGGCACTCATTTAAGAGAACATATCGAGTATATGAATATTATCTTGCCGGTTTTTTGCTCGCGTGGACTTGTAGTCAAATATACAGTCGCCTTTTTTTTAACTTGTGGTGAAGCGTTATCGGGATGGTTGCGGATATCGTGTTACTCGCTCGCTCGCTACCTCACTCCATCACTCACTAAGATGTTAGCAGAATGGAATGTTTCGAATGCAAATTGATAAGATAATAGTAATCGATATTTGATTTAATTAATAATTGAATATCGATGTGGAACATTAATTGCTGTTGGAATTGACGTTTCTCAAGTCCTCATCGCCGGATTTCCTCTTGCAATTACGTAACGTTACCGCAACCGTATTTAAACGTTAGCGAGCAGCTGCGCTATAATGTCTCATTCAGCCGCGCGCCGATAGTGACGTAAAACCCTTGCACGTTTTCATGGCTAACTTGCTTAATATTAATGGCAGATGGCTCAAACTTTGACAGACACTGTATTGGGTTGCCATAAATAACTTAATGTTGATGTCGTAAGGATGATGTTATCAATCACGTGATTTTAAGTACATGCCCGTATCTCCCTCATTTCTAATGGCAGGCAGCTCAAACTTTAACAGACATGGTTTGGGTCCCTATAAATCACTTAGTGGTGATGAAGTAATGATGACGTAATCGGTCACGTCGTTTTACAGGCTACAGAGGCCATAACAACAGCAACAATAACTTCAAATTTTGAAAATTTCCACATTTTTAACTCGTCGATGCGTGTAAGCGCAGAACGAGTTATTAGGGATAGTGGTATGAGCTAATTTATTCATCGTTTTATGGTGTGTACTTTGTTTTTTCTGTGTACATCGGGGACTCTCCGTCGGCTGTCCGAATAGTCCGAATAGTGTTGTCCGAATAGATTTTTCGAAGATATATTGACGGAGTTTTATGGTACGCGGCCAAATTTGGTCATGCTGGAGAAGATGTATTGACAGTGCCCTTCTAATGCCAGACACTTCAAACCTGGACAGACATGGTAGTGGGTCCCTATCAATCACTTAGTGGTGATGACGTAACGATGACGTTATCGGTCACGTGATATTAAGTACATGCCCACATCTCCCACATTTCTAATGCCAGACACTTCAAACCTGGACAGACATGGTAGCGAATCTATATCAATCACTTAGTGGTGATGACGTATTGATGACGTAATCGGTCACGTGATTTTAAGTACACACCCATATCTCCCTCATTTCTAATGCCAGCCGGCTCAAACCTGGACAGACATGGTAGCAAAAGTAAATAATCTCAAAGAGATAATTTTATCAAAGTCCACTGTCTTCAAAGAAGCCCAAGGAAGTATGGAGAGTTATACACAGAAACCTGCATCCCAATCCACAGCCTTTAAGATCTGACCCTGATGACTTCAATGAACACTTCGCCTCTACTGCCGAGTGCGTCACCGGAACATCTCCTCAGTCTGTTGCTGATTTATTGACACATGTTCGCAACAACTGTATTTCCAAACAGATGTTCCTTACAGCCTGGAAAATAGCTCGTATTAGCCCAATACCCAAAGTCAAGGAGGTTAAAGCAAATAATGATCTCCGCCCAATATCCATTCTGCCGGTGTTCTCCAAGATATACGAACATCTAGTATTACGCCAGATGGCTAGCTTCCTATCTGATGAAAATGTGTTAAAAGACTCACTCAGTGCATATCGTAAAGGCCACACAACTACCACTGTCATGCTTGCCATGATAGATGACATTATACGTGCTATGAAACGCTGGGAGGTCACCATGGCTATACTTGCAGACTTTTCATAGGCATTCGACACCGTTGCCTATGAAACCGTACTGGTGAAACTACACAAACAAGGATTTTCGAAGTCCTATTTGAGATGGGTTGTCAACTATCTAACTGGACGGACACAGTATGTCCAGATTGATGATAGGACATCTCGAATAATTAAAGTTCTGTTCGGGGTACCCCAAAGGTCGTTCCTTGGACCAGTCTGATTTAACTTGTATGTTAATGACCTATTTGATCGTATGAGGTTGGTGACATCATATCAGTATGCCGATGCATGCCACTACGATATGCACTCACGGCAAGCCCATGAAAGTTAAAGAGTATCAGGACCGGCTATAGCATGCCCTATGACCAATTAACATGATGGTCCGTCGCTTCTAACCTCGTGCTTAATCCACACAAAAAACGAAAGTCATGCTGTTCTCCACTGCTCAGCTCTCCCGGGTTCATAATCTAGATGACTATACCATTCGTCTCTCTGTGGGTGGCAAACAACTTGAAAGAGTTAATTCTGCTCGCCTTCTCGGTACACAGCACTTAAAGTGGACTGATAATGTAAACTCTACTACACTGTATATCATCTTGTTATTCTGTTTTATCCATTATTAGAAAACTGAAACATTTAGCACCTTTCATGCTTAGGAAGCATTTAGTTGAAAGTCTCATTTTACCAAAGCTTGACTTTAATGATGTAGTGCCACACCCAATTCCTGACTATCTTGTCAAACGCTTACAGCGTGTCCAACTTGCTGCTGCTGGTTTTGTTCTAAATCGTTATGCTATTAGAACTGATATCTTAAAACTTTGTTGGCTACCCGTCTTAGAACGCAGAAAATTTCGCTTGTTAAAGCTTGTATACAAGGCCCTTCATTATAGTGACTGGCCACTTTATCTCCCATTAGAATTGTACATACCCAATAGAACAGTACGGTCAGCCAGAACTAAACAGTTAAAGGTCCCACCTGAAAATGGTACTTTCCAGGATACTAGTTCATCCGTACGTGTTCAATAATTTACCTGTAAATATTAGGAACTCTGCAACCTTTGCTGAAGTTTTGTCGGTTATTGAAAGGATATCTAAAGAACTGCGCTACCGACAGACTCCATTGATTAATTTTACAATAGATACATATAGCCATATTTTATTCCTTAGTACTGTTATCATGATACATCTCAGTAATATCGTAGTCATATTTTATCAACAATTTATATTTTACATTATTTAGATTAACAGGCGAAGAGCCACCCAGTGGAAGTACTGTTAATACACCATTATTGTTATTATTACTAGCAGGGACCCGCGGAACTTACAAGAAATCAAGCAATCTTATATAATAGTAGTCTAGCAGGCTGACTGACTCCTGACAAAATGTTGTGTACTGGAGGGTTTTTCGCGTGGGCCACGCGCACGGTGTTGCTGATCACTCGCGTAACAAAAACATCACAACGTACATCGTGCATCGAGCCTTCCTGAAACGCTCGATGCGCGATGGCCGGTGCACGATGCTCTAATATCTAGCCTGCATTATTTTCATCGTGCATCTATCGTGCATCTACTAATATGTGGAATATACTAAGCGGCACGGTAAATATCCAACACTACAATTCACCTCCACTTCGTTGAATAATTGTTAAATATTGTTATTCCAGGTTTTTAGCCACTTTATTAAAACGTCAGATTAGAGCGATACGGTATGGCATATTCACCTCCACTTCGTTGAATAATTGTTAAATATTGTTATTCCAGGTTTTTAGCCACTTTATTAAAACATCAGATTAGAGCGATACGGTATGGCATATTCACCTTCATTTCGTTGAATAATTGTTAAATATTGTTATTCCAGGTTTTTAGCCACTTTATTAAAACGTCAGATTAGAGCGATTCGGTATGACATCATAAAATCGTCTACTCTCAACTTCTCTGCATTTTTACGATGGCCGAGGAAGGCCTTTAGTCTTCGAACTTCAAAGTTTCTGACATAAACGATTTTAAGCTTTTTCTCCTCTACAAATTCAGCTAATTAACTGAAGATACGGGTACAAGTCATCCAGTTAAAAATATTCACAAGCAAATTTTTTTCGCCAGTAAAATATTTTTGATTTATTCAGCCCCTCGGAATTCGGAATTCCAGTCTTAAATTTGGGTACCCTGTGTCAAAATGGCGGTCTTAGCTTATTTTGAATTGAGCGGTTAGGAAAGGGTAGTGAAATCTCCCTCCTCCCGAGCTTTTTCTAATTTTTCTCCCTCCTCCCTAGTGTGTTTTAAACATTTCTCCCTAGAGCATGAATGTACAGCCGATTTTCTCCCCTCTTCTGTATGCTAAATTCTCCCTCCTCGCTAGTTGTTCTGAACATTTCTCCAGCCAAGGTAGATATTTTTAGCCGTTTCTTCCTCCTCCATTGAACCTTCCTCTCCGCGCTGTTTTGCCATCATTAATGAATGGGTATTGTATTACCAGCTACTGGCAGGCATGGAATTCTCTCGCTATAATATGGCGTACAAAACCGTTCAAAATATCCCGGGTGTATTTCCGATATATATAGAAATCACTATACGAATACCAGAATGATGAAAGAAGAGCTAAATGAAATGATTTCCGGGGGGAAAATCTACTCGTCGTGGATTTGAACACACAACTTCAAGACCTGTTGAACGTAATTCAGGAGTTTAAGCGCGCTGCGCCATCGTGACATTAACGTAGTACTCTAGCAGAAAAAAAGTGCTACTATGATTTAGAGATTGATCCGGCTGACGGCTAACTGAGGTTGGACGGACGCTAATGCATGGTAGTTTGTTGTTTTCGATCGATCGCTCCGCCCCTACAGGAGCCCCGCTTAAATATGGCGATCACGCTTGAGTCCCACTAACGGCAGTAACGAAAAGATGAAAGTAGGCAACATTATATAAGAGTTGTTTCCCCGATTTGTAGCTTAGACCGCCATTTTGACACAGGGTACCCTAATTTAATAACACAGGAAATCCCAAGTCTCAAGTAAATTCGTAGCATTTACCACAGGGATTTCTAACTTATACATACCGGCAGCATTTATCCGTTCACGTTTTTTGAACACAGAAGCTCTCAGAATTCCGTATCTGTAGATTGGTTATCTTGGATCGTCAATTTAAACGCTGTGCACTGTAGCCACCCCTAAACTCGGACTCAGACCGCACGCGGGACGGGCGACTCGCGATCACGATCAGACCCCACAATCGATTAGTGACTTCAGTATCGACAAAAGCAAAAATGCGTATTTCGAATGAAGAGAGTTTGAGGGGTTAATAATGTTGTCAAATATGCAAGAATTCAAGTTATTGTACTATTATGTATAGACTGATAATTTATGCCTGTGCTAGTGGAATCTGTCGTCATATCGAAAAACGGTTTGGAGAAGTAAAAATATAGAAAATTTACTTTACAAATACGCAAAAACATATATATCTAAAAAGTTGATCAAAGGGTCAATTTGTGTTTGATAACGTTGACAACAAATCATTCCATCCGAAATTAGTAACCAGCCACAAATTCATTCAATCTAATAGCTAATATTACAGTGGCGTCTACGAATAGCAGTTTCAGCGGTATTGACCAAAAGAGCTCCTTTGTATTGACCCGATAGCCTCGCTTAAATGTAATGAAGCACTATTCAAACTGTGTATCTAAATTAGTCGTGTTTGTTTAAGAGGGTATTGGTGTCATACAAGAATGATGGTTTCAATGGCGCTTCATTACATTTAAGCGAGGCTTCGGGTCACTACCGCTGAGACTGCTATTCGTAGACGCCACTGTAATATCAGCTATTGCTACTTTTTCCTTATTTCGATTGACGTTTGAATTTTCTATAATATGTAATTCTGTATATCCGTAATAATAATAATAATAAAAAATGTGATCTATAGTGCGCAAATTAGCATGGGGATATGATCAAATGCACATTACAATGAAATTAAGTGTTCCTAAAAAGTCATGAATTTGAAGCCTAATATCATGATCATGCAATGTTGTCGGCAATAATGAAAACTTGTAATCTAACTAATAATAATGTAATAATTATTAAAACATAGCTAAAACTATTAAAAATGTTCTTGAAAAATGTTTATCTAAAGGATCCTTAAAAAGATATATCTTAAGCATACCCTTAAATTTAGCTAATGTCTTATGCTCTCTGATGTCACGAGGTAGTATGTTCCAGAGTGCAGATGCTGCTGCTGTGAATGCTCTATCTCCAGGCGTTACCTTTGTTTCTACATTAGGTGGCTGCAATAATAGCTCTGAATTAGAGCGTAGGGCGTAGCTAGAGCGTTTCCTTATCGTAATTAATCCACTAATGTAGTCCGGAGCAAGTCCATGTATGGCCTTAAAGGTAATAACTGAAAAATTTAAATGTATTCTATATTTGTAGGAATCCAGTGTAAATTGTATAAAACTGGAATTATTATAATATGAGTGCAACGAGGAACTTTGCAAATGAGTTGAGCCGCAGCGTTTTGAACACGTTGCATGCATACTGTTAAGCTGGGTTGCCGGCAGACGATAAAAGAGTCTGTTGCAGTAATCGATTAGACGTATTATAAAAGCATGAACTAACGTTTTAGCAGCATCACTAGTTGGGTATTTTCTAATGCGCCTAACTGATGTTATGAGATTACCAAAAGTATCCCTACATGTTTTGATAATGTATGTTCCAAGATTCTTTGCAACAGGAACAGGAGCAACGTTGGTATCCCCAACTGTTATGTGATAGATCAAAAACGAGAGCCAGTGTTTTACCAGGTATCCAAACACCGACTTTCGAGGTGTTTGGATTCCCTGGTGAAACACGAAGCTCGAGTTTTTGATCTGACTTCTCAAGCGAAAACAATACCTGCATTCATAAATCATTAGAAAGTATTGTTTGCCTGGAATTTTATTGCATGCAATTATAGACTACAAGGGTTGTGATTGTTATTTTCTCATGGTTATTTCTCATTATCATTTCAACAAACGGCCAGATAGCGTAGTGGACAAAACAGTGGACTAGTAGTCGGGAGCAGCCATGAGGATGATGGTTCGAGTCACACTCTGGACACCGATTTTTATTTCCATCTTCTCCTTCACTCCTTCACCTTTCGTGTATAGTCATACTTATGCTGTACTCCTTGTAGCTTAATTAGGTCCATCACATGCATGAATCTTGATACCCAATGAGAACACAGATGAAAATCACTAGTGATGTTCATCTTGTGTTTCATTGGGTATCAAGATTCATGCATGTGACCAAATGCAGCCCTCTGATTGACAAAAAAGCTCATGAATTATTAATGAATTTGAGAAGTTATCGGCAATGATGATCTTGATTAGTTGCTGTCTTGTGCCAATCAACATGAACTCTGTTTGTTAATCATTAATCTTTAAAGTGCCTATGAAGCAATTTTTTATTTATTTTAGATATCAATTCTACATCAAGTGAATAGTAGAATTGTACCATATATCTTGCTTTGAACGCTGTGCCGCTGAGTTAAGGGGGTTTTAATATCCAAAATGCTAATTATATGACGTCAGGGGAGGCATCGATTATTATACAATTTTTTTGTTACAATTCAACATTTTTTTTCAAATTATCAACCTGAATGGTTGAAATAAAATGATGTTAGAAATTTGTTTTCCTATATCAGTAGAAACGCCCATTCACAACCACTAAGAAGTGATTGCAGAAACCTCCCCTGACGTCATGTAATTAGCATTTTGGATATTAAAACCTCCTTAACTCAGCGGCACAGCATTCAAAGCAAAATATATTTTACCATTCTACTATTCACTTGATTTAGAATTGATATCTAAAATAACAATTTATTGTTCATCGGCACTTTAGCTTGTCAGCGAGCATCCAGGCTCTGATCTCTTTCACAGACTATTAAAGTATATTAGGTATAGTTATGTTATAAAATCATGTTTTCCGCGTAGCACTGGTAAGTGTAAAGAATGTGATGTAAAGTGGTAAGCTGTAGTGTTTAACTCAGTTGGTAGAGCACGGTCTAGAGTGCGGGAGGTCGGGGGTTCGAATTCCGGCCGCGTCCTTGGGCAGGGACGTATAAACCGTTGGCCTTGTCTACTTCCTCTTCTAATCTATACGAGGGGGACATAAAAGAACCTGTTGTGTTATTTCGAGAAAGAGTAGGGGATTGTCTCTCGACACAACAGCCTGGTATTCTGAGGTACTTACAATCACTCATGAGTGTAAACTGCATGGCAGCACATTGCACCACAACAGCAGTCTGTATCACAAAAATAACCTTGTGAAAGACATTTGAATATATTCATATAGAATGTGCGCTATATAAATGAATACCTTTACCTTTTAGTGCTAAAGGTGCACGCCCTACAAGGGAAAGAGAAAAACATATTTGACCCAAGTGGGACTCGAAACCAACGACCTCCAGGTTACATGCCTGGCGCTCTACCAACTGAGCTATCAAGTCAGATGAGAGCAATCGTGGGTATTGGTGCGTTTTATGGGGTCACGGCGATTATATATGTATATGTAGTTATGATATAAAATCATGTTTGCCGCGTAGCACTAGTGTAAAGAATGTGATGTAAAGTGGTAAGCTGTTGTAGTGCTAAGTGTACACGCCGTACTGTAGTACTAAGTGTGCACGCCCTATCAAAGCATAGCAGTACTTAATAAGCATAGCAGTTGTCAAAGGGTCTTAACATAATATGTTTGTTAGATTTGAACGTTGTGCCTCTGAACATTAATATAATTTCATTTTATTCATTTAAAGATTGCGACGACAAAAGCTTGATACCACCGACTATCAACAGCTGAAGTCCACTGAGCTGGACGAGACAACTGTTACTGATAAATAAGGGAGGAATGGACACCTCATGAATGAAAGTCTAACTAATGAACAAACCTAGTTACGTCTAGTAATAATTATCTCACTGCACACAATGGGATGGTGATAAGGGTCATAACATAAACTGTTAAATTAATAACATTTATTTACTATGATACATTTTCATAAAAGTTTATTTAGCATGACGTGTACCAGTCATAATGTAAGAGATAACAAGAGGCCCTCAGTGGCCTGAACTCGGGCCACCTACATGTAGGAATAGGTGAATACATGTAGTTCATTGAGTTGTTAGCAGCATGTGTGTGCCATTCATAGTCTGTGCTAGGTGAGCCAGATAATTGATTTACTAGTGATGCTCATGGTAATTTATAAATAATGGATGACCTTTTGCAGGAATTCAATCATGTGGTAAATGTACTAGATGGCAAACAAATCTATTTCATATACCGGTACACGTATTTAAAGGCAATTGTATGAGATTGGTAGGGTCATTAGCAGAACCGGTTTGTAAATGCTATTTTCCACCTCCAATCAATTGTCGATCTTTATAAAATAGCCTTTTTTAAAGATAGCTTAATTGCCATCCAGCATCCAGCATCCAGCATCCATGGAAAAGACATTGCCAACTCAATTCATTCGTTAACAAAGTATTATACCAGCACATGACTGTTTACTACAAAAGGCCTACTACAACTGCTCCCAGTAATTATAATAAATCAACTTCACATAACACTGACCTGGCCTCTCTTTCGACCACTCTGTATACTGTTGCAGTTTCAGTTGATTAAGTATCAACAAATAATATAGGCAAGCGTAATCCAGATATTGGTATTTAGTACAGCGGTATGCTAAAGAACTAAATAAACAATAAATCAAACAAAAAAACATTCAAGCCACAAAAGCTAATGTGAATATTAAATGAGTTCCTTGAATTGGTTAATAGACCAATTAAGCTTGTACATTTGTTGCCAAATTCAGATCATGTGACAGTTCTCCAGAGGATTCAGTGCTTTGTTTTCTAATTAGAGGAATTTGTACATTTCCTCTTGGGATAGAGAAAAACAAGAAAACATTTAACTGCTCAATGGAAAAGTCAGGAGACCTTAATTGGGACAACAAATGTACAAGCTAAATCGGTCTATTGAAGATGCCTGTACAGTGTAGCTAGGTAGAGTATTCCAAATTGGTATTGTTCTAATTAACTAACATAGAAAGAGTATTTATAAGCGTTGACAGAGGCAGAAGTATGTCTATAATGAAAGTCGATTCGGAATGAAACTCGTTCCGGTATCATGTAAACACCCCCTAAGTCATATCCAGTTCTGTTTATGCAGGGTTATAAGTTCTGTTATTACTCGCGCTGCCTGTGGCAGCAACGAGTCTTAAAATGCAACTTGTTCTTTTTTTTTTTATTCCGTGTAGCAAGCGTTCTGCGCATGCGTTAAAGGTCAAATTCACACCAATCAGATTGCACTGTGCTGGTCACGCAACAATCGCCAGGTTAATTTATTTACATAATTGAATACAGTAAATCAAAATGGTCGACCCGCGAGGGCAAAAGCCTTCCAACAGGCTTAGGATATTTCAACTGGCGCTCTTGTTGACCATAAAAATACATGAACAACCAGGAGCCGTAATACATTCGATCAGCGCTGTCTGGACAGATCCAATGTACATTTAGAAACGTAGGCGAAGTACAATATCCAAACACGTTTGGATATCAACGGGTATCGAATATAAACAAAGGTTAGATTTCGTCAGGCGCGCTCAGATAAGAAAGTTCAAAGCTCTCAGACTAGGCGAGACAAGGAGATATCAATTTCAATGAGTCATTGTCAGAAATCTATTCCATCGTGGGCAATTATGCAATACAACCTAAATTTGGGTCAGATCTTGTACAGCTAAGGCATGTTTTACGACAGAATAACCAGAGTCTTTCTACTGGATTGAGAGCTCGAGACATTACACATGTCTGCTAATATGGGGAAAACTGAAACAAAAAATGAACTTTGACGGCAGTAACCCTCATATTTGAGCCAAGCGGAATATTTACCTGATCCGCTAAGATTTTTACAAATCTTAGTTAAGCAGATGTTTTCAGTGTATGCCAACTGAAATGCTGTGCTCGTTTTCTGGTTACGGCTCAGTGGGGCAACTACACAAACAAGAAGCATGAACTGCCAGCAAAGAGAGAGGAAAACGTATTTGAAATGCGTACTTTTCAAACAAGATTTTAGCGAGATCTGAATTTCGGTACCCTAAAAAATGGCGGCTGCTGGGATTTCGGCGCGCAATGCACACTGGTGGAGAGGGACCCTTTAAATGTAATACACTTTGGTCTTTTGGTAACACCTTTTGCTCATTAGGCTCTTATAAAAAAAACGTAAGCGTTACGTTGGTAGTTCATGGATACGAAATCAGAAGGCACAATAACTCCCACACTCCCTCGCACAGGGAGCCCTAACCGAATATTGGAAGAATCGATCGAATCGATATTTTAGATGCGCGTTGGTGTCCTGTGGTTTCTTCGTCGCGCGCGCATGGCTGTGAATTTAAAAGAGAGTTTGTCCCAAAATTCTACTATCGCATCCTAAAAAATGGACGATAAAGTTATCTGGCTCTAAAACGAATCCACTGAATGTGTATATTATTTATTATTCTGTAGTCTGTATTGTGGTGCATCAGAGAGTCTAGTGTTTGCCGAGATTTATATGCTTGAGTTCGCTGACATATGTTCACCGGTTTTCACTACTTGATACATTCTCGTTCCCAGTGCCTCCTCAACTAACTGAAAAATCGGAGGCTCTGGTAAGACACAAGTAAGGCTCTAATTTGATTGGCTAGCCAAATGGGCTGCGCGATGTAGAAAAATAAAACAGTTGCTGCGCATAGCACTTTCTTCCGGTTTTACGAAAACAATCTCTTCCAGTATAAACCGATTCTCCCGCATGAGAACGAGTATTTTGTAGTTATGTAGTAGAAGGTAATATGTGTTTTAAAATATGACTGAACAGAAGAACGATTTTATTCAAAAGTCAAGAGATAAGTTTTTCTTTTCCTACTAGCCGAACGAAACTGATAACACACACTCCTGGAGCCAAGGTACGTTGCCTTTGATGCATATGGCCAACCGATTTTTTTCCGATTAAGAACTCTCCCGAGACAGCAAATCGCTTTGCAAACGGAACTAGGAGTTGAATTGCTAACACGTAAGTGCCAGCCAACACAAAAATTCCACTTACAATTCGAACAGTAACCGCTAATATTAAATGTGCAGTTCTGTAAATATTTTTAATGTGAAATAAATTGAAATTATTATATCTTTTTCAAGCACTAGCCCACTCTGTAATTCATCCAAGTCTTGTGCTCTTCATGATCAGGTGTAACTTTGTAGGGATATAACGATCAGTTTATTAAACAGTATAAATAATTTAAAAAAGTGTTTGAAAAGTCTGTGAAACATCAAGGGATTCAAAGTTATGTAGCTGGATGACATTGAAAAGCACAACAAAACCCCGGGGGGGGGGACTCCCCATAAAAATAGACGGGGGTGCTCGACCTATCTTTTAGGGGTTAAAATCGTTAGCAGTGCTATCTCTTAGGGGTCTTCCAAAGGTCTGCTATCTTTTAGGGGTCTCCGAGACCCAAATTTTTTGTGGCCGAGAAAAAATAGCGCTGGATCCTCGAGCATGAGACCCCACAAGTTGAATCGGTATTTACGGCTTCGATATAGAGTTTGATCCATCCGAATATTAAAGACGAGGTTATGGGGCAGAGCTTTGTCTCTTATTTCATTTAGTTTGCACAAATTTGTCTTTTGGAGTGCTATCTTTTAGGGGTAATTTTTTTGTGAGCCACGCCCATATTGCTATCTTTTAGGGGTGAAATTCATTTCTCACGTCGAGCACCCCCGTCTATTTTTATGGGGAGTCCCCCCCCCGGGAACAAAACAGGTACATCCTGTGTTTAAAAAAAATATATTAAACTATTAAATTGTCGTGTAATCTCTGCCAATTAATCTATGCTTCATACCTCATTGAAGCAAATGATCAACGCAACCTCTCCTTTTTACTGATGATGGATTTTATGTACCAGTGATTTATAGTACAAAGCAAGTCTTATAGCAATATTTAGGACCAGTAGTAAACAGATGTCTTAGTGTGACAAACAAGCCAGTTAAATTAATACATGAAATTGGCCAAATATGAGACAGTTTCTCTTAAATTCCCTGGCCTACATCAAGCACAGGTTGGGAGTCTACATTGAACCAGAGATGACCAAGTTATAGGCTTAAACTGATGACTGAGAAGTAACTAGGCAACATATCAGTATTTTAGCCCCACATCCCCCGTGGCTATGTCATTCCTGTGAACCTAGGACAAATGCATTAGGACTGCAGAGATCTTTGCAGGAAATAAAGAATGGGTAACTTGAAAGGCTGGTACAAATCTATCAAATAGAAAATGAAATCATGAAATTCCCATATGAGCTAGAAGTTTTTATATCCCTTTTGAAGCTTACGAAAGTTTATTTATGACACGGGGAGGGGGGAGGAAGGGAGGAGGAAGGGAGGGTGATGAAGTTATTGACATTGGGAGTGTACTATTGTTGTATCCCCTTTCCATCTCTTCAGCCTTTTAAGCATCCCGAGCCCCTCTTGTAACTCCAGTCACTTTCAAGAGATCCCCTTTTAACTGACCAAACTATTTATTATAAAGAGCCCACTCAATATATTCACCCACCCCCCATAAAGTTTCCCAGTCGTTATACTTATTCAAGGAAGAAGAATTCCCAAGATAGTTTAAGTTCACACAGGGTATATTGAGTTGTGTTCATACAATAATCCTATTTATAGTTCTGGGACCACCATTTCGAAAGGCAACCAAGCCTTTTGTGATATCGAGGCTGCAGTTGAGTCAGCTTAGTTAGAGCCTTGTATCTAAGTTAGCATGATAATCAAAAGCTATCCATATTCATAGAAAGAGGGTTTGTATCAGTGCAGGCCGGTCCATCCACCATACCATAAAATGTCTCTGTCCGTACTAAATAGTAGATCTACCAGATTTACTGCAAAGTATCCTTTTCTTATAAATGCTTTTACTTTAATTTTTTATATTTAGAAGTTATGGGCAGTGAACTTAATGTAATTATAATGGCACTTAAAAGCCTGTTGATGATGAAAAACCTGATAGTCACAATCTATTTGTCAAAATTAAAACAATGCAATTTAGTCCTATTTTCTTTCTAAAAATAGTTATGTAGAGGCCATAATTAATAAACAAGTGGGCTAAAATTGTTTATGGCCACCACGAGTTTACTAGTTTAATGGTATATATGCAGTCAGAACACAATTAGCGACCGGTCATTATTTATGAAGGAGGGGGCGGGGGAAAAATTATTATTAAAGACAAAATTCACTAAAGACCCCCCTTCCTCAGGCCTGAAAATGACAAGCGACCCCCCTCTCAAAGTCCATGAGAGGGGGGATCCCTCAACACACACATCGTTCCGGATAACCATTCTACCGGTAATAGGTATTGGGCATGTGGAGCTGGGCTGGCACTAAGAGACCATGTCGTTAGCAAAAGTATGTAGTGATCTTACCTGTGGAACACTGTTGGAATATGTAAATCTACGATAGTGTCGATAGTCAACTAAGTTTAGTACTGCACCTAACCTGTGTATCGTGTGGACCAGTGTCCCGTTCTGCGCCGGCCCACTTTGGGTTGTTTTCTCTGTTGGTGGTAATAACATTTTGCATCACAATCCCCCCACTTCTTTACTAGTGTACTACTCAGAATAACATGACCCACCCCTTATTGACTAAAGAAAATGCACATGACCCACCCCTATTCCCCCCTTCCTCCATAAATAATGACAGGTCTCTAATACTATGATTTCTAAACCCATATTTCTAATGTCTTGAGTAGTAGAGCCGGAAGTAAAATGATACCACTTTTTTTCTTGCACAAGGACGTCGAAAAGCAAATTCAGAAATCTCCTTTTTCGACGTCCTTGCACAACAAAAAAAAGTGGTATCAGTTTTACTTCCGGCTCTACTACTGAGTAAAATGATACCACTTTTCTTGCCCAGAGGCAAAATGATACAACTTTTTTCTTGCCCAACGAAGGCGGATTAAATACTATTTATCGTATTTTTACGATATCGGTTCCTACCGCTTTTTTCCGGATTAAAGCAGTTTTGTTGTACTATTTTTAAATCGTATTTTTTTACATTTCAACACTCTATTAGAGAAAAAGATTTGTATATAGTATATCACCACACAAGGTTGCAAAAGAAAAATGGCAGCCCGACGACCGCGTAGCGAACCTTTACCAAGGAGTCTAGCTCGAGAGGCAGGTGCTATTCTCGATGAGAGAGATGGAATGCTCGAGGGAGTGGAGATAGGTCGCCGCACTATTCGATGGCGCTTCTTCCAAGGTGTGGCAGGAGATTTGACTCCTAGGATCATGGAAGTGTTAGTTGCAAAGGTAACCACCAGCTTCTACCTGCGCTACAGCTACACCTATCGCATTCGCAATGTCAACGACGGGCGTGTGATGCTATTCTCCAAGACTGTCCCTGGCTCTCCATGGGTGAACATCCTAGGAGATGCAGAAGAGTGGATCAATAGCAAAGAGACAGCTCGTTTGAATCCCGACAACATCAATCGACCAAATACCCAATGGGCTTTTGTGCGTTGGATCTACGTGGATGTCAAAGTCGTGATCGATCGGCAGCCTCTGTTGGGAACAGGCCCACTACCTCAATGGCTTCGCCAGAAAAAAGGAATGATTGCCCTTGATCGATACGGTGACAACCTATGTCTGTGGCGCTGCCTTGCCATGCATGAAGGAGCACGAGCAGATAGGTGTTGCGTCACAGCTCGAAGACTTGCCCAGGCCTTCTATGGCTTGGCAGCACCCACGCAAGACGTTCCCAAGACTTCCTTAGACCAGCTGGAGGGAGTTGAGTTACACTTTGGAATCGGCATTCGGGTGTACGAACCTACGGAGGCTGGCGCTTGGCATCTGATGCGACATGCAGCTCACTACAAGCATACGATGACGATTGGGATATACGAAGGACATGCCTTCTATATCAAGGACGTCAAAAAGCTAGGGCACATCTACGTATGTAATGACTGTAAGCAACGGTTCACACAGGCTGGTAACCTCCAACGCCACGCAGATCGTTGTAGTCGTGGAGAAACAAAGATTGTTTGCTCTGGAAAAGCAATCACAGTACCTCAGTCGGCATACGAAAAAGCCTTCTGGCCAGAGAGCGATTCCAACAAAGCCAGCAAAGTCGCTCTACGCTGGTTGAAACGCGAAGCCGAAAGGATTGGGCAACACATTCATCACGCAGCTTGTGGACATGGTGGAGAGCATTGGATAGAAGGAGCGCCGGTCGACGGCTACGAACCTCTTTCGAAAACCATCTTCCAATTTCATGGATGCTATTTCCATGGCTGCCCGAAATGCTTCCCTAGGGAAACGAGGCTCTATCGCAAGACCTGCGAAAGAACCGAAAGTCTACGCAAGGCAGGTTATGTAGTAGTGGAGGCCTGGGGCTGCTCTACGAAGGGGACAAACGAACCGGTCCCCACGCCAACGCAAACTGCCTACCCACACGCCATAGTGTACGATTTCGAAGCCTATCTCGATACAACGAAAGGAAGACAACCAACGGATCGATTGACCATCGAAAACGTTCATATCCCAATATCAGTATCAATTGCCGACACGTACGATCGAACGCCAACCCACATCTGTCGACGCGATCCAAAAGAACTTGTAGCCGCCTTTGTCGAAGAACTCCAACGAAGAGCAAAAGCAATCCGAGAAGTCGTTGCGGACCCCAAGACACCCGAATTCTCCTTCGACACCCTATCCAAGGCACAACGGATGAGAATCGACGAATGGGTCAACCAAGTTCCCGTTCTAGGCTTCAACTCTGGCAGGTACGATCTCAACCTGATCAGAAACTATTTCGTAGAATCTATTGCCGACACATGCAAGAAAGTCAGAGTAGCAAAGAAAGCCAACACCACTATGTTTCTCTTAACTCCCGATTTCCGTTTCCTCGATGTGATGAACTACCTTGGACCTGGAACTTCCTACGAACGTTGGATCACTGCCTATGGATGTGAGTTGCAAAAGAGTTTCTTTCCATATGAGTGGTTCGACTCTCCAGACAAGTTGGATCACGTTGGATTGCCAGATTATCGAGAGTGGGGTTCGAAGTTGAAAGGTCAACACCTACTATCTAGGTCAGAGTTCGAAGACTGCAAGCACACCTTTCTCGACAAGGGAATGGAGACCTTTGCAGACTGGCTACGATACTACAACGACCTAGACGTAGTTCCATTCCTAGAGGCACTCGAAAAGATGCGATATTTCTATCACGAGAAGGGAGTAGACATGCTGAAAGACGCAGTGTCCATCCCAGGAGTCTCGCTACAGTTCCTGCTTCGAGGTAGTGTAGAAAGGGGATCTGAGATGTACGCTCCAAGTAAGGAAGCCTACCACATGCTGAAAGACGCTGTCGTGGGAGGTCCAAGCATAGTGTTCACCAGACGCCACGAAGCAGGAGTGACTAAGATTCGTAGTCATCAGGGTGGAACCAAGGTGTGTCGCAAGGTTCTTGGATACGATGCCAACGCCCTATATATTTCTACCATGGAATTAGAAATGCCTTGTGGAAAAGAAGAGGTTGTGCACTACGACGAGCCAGGTCTAGAAGCCGAAGGATTTGTCGAATGTCTACTAAACGATGCGTGGTTTGGATATGCGGAGGTAGACATCGAGATACCAAAAGAATTGTGGAAGAAATTTGAGGAGATGCCCCCCTTCTTCTACAACAAGAAAATCCCCAAGGAAGCAATTCCTCCACAAATGTTGGCCTACCTTGAGAAGACGGGTAGAAAGCGCAGTGAGGAAACGAAGCTAGTTGGGAGTCTCTCGGGAAAGAAGTTGCTACTCTATGCTCCTCTTCTACTTTGGTATCTAGACCATGGCGCAGTGATCACTGCTGTCTACCGCACGATAGACTACGAACCCAAAAAAGTATTCGAATGGTTTGTGGATCAAGTCACCGAAGCACGACGTACAGGAGATGTAGACAAAAGTAAAACCTTGCTAGCAGACGTGTTCAAGCTACTTGGAAATAGTGCCTATGGAAAGTTGATCGAAGATTTGGGGCGACAAACAAATGTCACCTACACCAAAGACGAGAAGGTCGTCGACAAAGCGATGCGAAGTGTTTGGTTCGAAGACCTGGAAGAGATTGGTCTGGCATACGAACTTGAAAGTAGAAAGAACCAGATCCGAATCAAACGCCCTTTCCAAGTAGGTATTGCCGTGTACCAGCTTGCCAAACTTCGCATGCTCGAGTTCTACTACGACTTCCTCGACAAGTACATCGTTCGAGATGATTTCGAATACATCCAGATGGATACGGACAGTGCCTACATCGCAATTTCGGGAAACACCATCGATGAAGTTGTACGACCAGAATTGTGCGAAGACTTTGCAGCCCACAGAAAAGAGTGGTTAGCTTGGGACAAGTGGAGCAGTCGTACACCAGGTCTCTTCAAGCTCGAATTCGAAGGACAGCGCGCCATTGCCCTATGTTCGAAAGCCTACTACGTCGATGTAGGTGGCAGCAAGAAGTATTCCACCAAAGGTATGTCTAGACGGCACAACGACGTTTCATGGGCTAGATTCGAAGCAGCGCTCCAGGGTAGTATTGACGTGGCGAAAAACCGAGGCTTCCGGCTACTGCCAGAAGGTATGGCAACCTACGAACAGCAGAAACTTGGACTTTCGGCTTACTACGACAAAAGATACGTTCTGCCTGATGGAATCCACACCGAACCAATAGAGTACGCTGTCTAGCGCTTGGATACAAACAGAATTCCTTTCGGTGGTAGTTCCGTATCTGGTGGAACGACTTGTAGCTCTTCACGAACGAATCCACGTTTGGGTGCGTCCTTCTCCCCTTCTCGCTTCGCAAGGTAGTAAAGCACAGGCTGTCCCGAAGATACTACACTTCGCGAAATGGTGTATATCTGCAAACTCCACACAGGATCAGTAGCTCTACGTTTTTCACCCCCTTCCAATTCTCCTAGTGCGTAAAGATATCGAACTAGAACGTCGAATGGTAGGCGCTCTTCTCTCAAACCAACAGTGCGCGAATATGTAGGAGTCTTTAGATCTACTCGTTGCGTCACTACAGAATTTGAAGGCTCCTTTCCTGTAAGTCGAGTCACCTCACTGTTCAGGGCTTTGATAACCATTGGTAAACGAACTACCCATTCTCTACTACGCTCATCTGATCCTTCCGAAGTAAGTACCATCTCTTGTGCATATTGATATCCAAACAATCTCTCAGCTAGTGTTCTATTCGCTCGTTCGACGAAGCCTTGCGCTCTATGATTACCAGCCTCACCTCGTTGAACTTTCGTACCACGTAGTTCTAATGTTTCAGACATACGTCCCATGAATTCTCTACCAGGATCTACTTGTAATGTTTTTGGCCATTCTAGTGGACTACGTTTATAGATTCGTTCGAATGCTGCAGACACTTCACCACTATCTTTCGACGCCAAAGGTTCAGCCTCTTTATATCTAGAAGCTACATCGATTACCACTAAAGCATACTTATATAATTTCCTTCCACGACTAGATCTATCATGAGGTAGAAATATCAAATCAGCTTGATGAACTTCATTAGGTTTCGATACAGTCCAATGTGGTCGTGGAATATAGCGTGGTGGTGATAGATATATTTGCCACATGGCTTGTTTCTCTAACCAACCCTTAGCTACATCTTCCGATACTTTTGCAGCCATTGATAACTTACTAATTGCAGCATAACCTTTCCAATAGCCCATAGGACCATAGAAGGTATTCGCAAGTTTAGCATCCATTATATATCTATGTATTCTAACCTCCAACAAGAAGAGAAAAAGAAAAAAAAAAAAGGAATAAGAACTTATCTAACCAACTAGTTCTTATTCCTTTTTTTTTTTTTTTTTTTTTTTTTCTTATTTTATGTAGATTCGTTTAGTAATCTTATAGTAATACTCTAGTAATACTCTAGTAATACTCTAGTAATACTCTAGTAATCTAGTAAGTGATCTAGTAATTACGTTAAACGTAAAAAAGCTCGTTTTTTTAAAAGCATAGCTATAACCAATTCTTATAAGAATCGAGTGGCAACGTATCCAGTCGCGAATACACTACCACCTAAGGCCACCAATTCGGCAGTTTTCCTCGAATTAGATGGTCGATAATCTGAGAGTTTAGGCTCTTCCAGTTTCATTTGCAATATGTGATATATATGGAGTTTTCGCATTGCATCGATTCTATCCTTAAGTCCAACGTGTGCGTTATTTTCTTTCCAGTGGTTCCAGATGGCTAGTGCTTCTAGTCGTTTTTCTCGGTTTTCTTCGTAGGCAGTCATAGCGGCAGTTGCCTTCCCCCGGGCCTTATCATGTCTTAGCATCTCTGCGGCAGTAGCATTAGGCCCGCTAATTGCTTTTTCTATTTCGTATGTGGCAATACTAGCAGCACCACTTGCTACGGCAAAAGAAACCGCCATAACTACTATCGTCCCCATAGCTTCGAACCCGAGGTAGAGTCGCCCCTGTTACTCAGCAGGCTTCCAATACCCTTTGTCCTTTAGGTATTTCTTAGCTGCAAGGCCACCAGATAGAACCGCTATCCACTTCACGAAGTTCAAAATACTAGATGAAGGATCGTTAGTCAAAGGCTCTTTGATTGCTTTTTTTCCGATCCAACCGATACCTGCCGCAAGTCCAGTCAATATAGTAGCTTCCTGTATTGTGTTCATAAGTTTGTTTTCCATCTTATTGGAACAACGTTTACATCGCCGATAATATATGTCTACGGCGTGGCTTCAAATGCTATATCATACCTTGAGTTTTTAGGTTACGACCTTTTGGGGGTTTCTTTGGTAGCGGCAGCTGAGCTGTCTGTGGCTTCAGTGGAGCTGTGGTTAACTCGTTGCGTTTGTTTGTATTGCTCATACTGATAGTACAAACCCACAAGTGCTATGCTTACCCCAATTACAGCAAGTCCAGTCAATATAGTAGCTTCCCGTATTGTGTTCATAAGTTTGTTTTCCATCTTATTGGAACAACGTTTACATCGCCGATAATATATGTCTACGGCGTGGCTTCAAATGCTATATCATACCTTGAGTTTTTAGGTTACGACCTTTTGGGGTTTCTTTGGTAGCGGCAGCTGAGCTGTCTGTGGCTTCAGCGGAGCTGTGGTTAACTTGTTGCGTTTGTTTGTATTGCTTATACTGATAGTACAAACCCACAAATGCTATGCTTACCCCAATTACGGCAAGTGTGGTATTAGTTGATATCAAACTTGGCTTATTGGTATGACTGTCTACCTGCGCCTGCGTTGCCGCCACATTGGCGATATTTTCTTTCCTTCTTTGCGCTATGAGTTTGCCTGCAGCGACTCGTTTTGGATTTGGTGGGGGTTTTACTGGTTCTTTCGTGATGGGATCATTTCGATCTTCGGAATGGGTATCAATTTCCATCTTGTTAAGAGTAATTACTTAGTAGTTGAGGTAACTTCAATACGTTAATTACGTTTAAGATTACACTAATTACGTTAACATTACACTAATTACGCTAAGATTACGCTAAAGATTCTTTAAATTTGAATATGCCTCAAGTGCTTCATCGATTTGTGGGGTAGCCACTTCATATTCGCTCGGCAATACTTGCGCCTCGGAGTCCTGTTTAGTGGGCATAGAATGGTTAACAACGTGACAAAGGGCACTAGTTAGTGCTACAAGTGGACCTGCTTTGTAGGCCAATCGGCCAGCCAGGGCAGATATCTCGTTTCGGACTAAGCGGTCTTTCTTTAGAGCTTTCAACAGCCTTCGTTGTTGTCGAGAATCTAGAGGCCTCACATATGCGACTACACAAGTTGCTAGACTTAGTGCTCTATCCACTAAGCAGTCATTTATTTCCTTCGCTAAGACGGCTTGGTATCTACGATGTAGGCGTTCTATGTCTTTATCAGGTAACTTAGAAATGTCCCCAAGAGAAAAATTATTCCCTAGATATTCTTTTGTCGCACCAGTCACGGCTAGAATAGAAAGAGCTTCCCTATGTTCGCTGATTTTTATGCTACGATGGCAGCAAGCTGCCGCTTCATCGGTGGTAGCGCAGTGTAGGTTCGTTTCGAAGCCATGACAATTTTTGCAGGTAGCTACGATGGCAGCTGCCCTTGGTGGAGGACCTGTCACATCTATTTCGCCGGATTCAGCTAGTATGTTCATTAATTCATCATCAAAATCTTTATCCATCTTACTTCAACGTATTGTGACATACCATAGGTGAAGGTATCTCTAATAGTGTGGAAAATGGATGTCGCAAACAGAAACATATATGTGCGAACTTAGTCTCAAGTTCTGAAATGAATAGCTTCTTATCATCTAAGGATATGCTAGCGCCGTAGTCATCGAATAGATCCTTTAATCCCGGTGCGCTTGCGATGCGAAATGCCACAACGATTGCGCAATTCTCGCGAAAGTTCTTACATATACTCTTTTGTGTTTGTGATGAGGCCCAAATCGAAATACCAATGTGGCGTGCAGAAAAGGCTAAATCGGATATCTTATTGGTCCTTCCCTTAACATCCTTGCTTGCCGCACAATCATCAAGGATAATAAGCGTATTCGTTCCTTCGAAAAAACAAGCACAGTCGCCTAGGGTTGCATCAATATCGTTCTGAGAAGGCGCTAGGACAATGAAGCGAGGATCTCCCTTACCAACGCCTTTATAGGTTTTATTGTTAGCATAGGTGGGACAAATTAATACGATATATTCAAATTTAAAACGAAATGGACCTCTCAATTGATCAACTATGAACTGAGTCTTTCCGCAGTTTGTGGGGCCAATTATGAGTGCGTTAAAGGGAATTTGATCTGTCAATGTGTCCATGTTAATGATAAACATTTTGTAGCATTCCTTGTTCAATAGTTGCTTGTGCATCAGAAAGCACGAATATGTGCATGTTCACCTTACCTGAGCCTCCACTGCGATGAATCCTAAGGCGAATGGATGCTCCAGCATCTTGTTGGGCTAAACCATCTCCATGAACTATACTGGTTTGAGAAGTGCGGCAATCGATGAGTGCGGCAAACTTGTTCTCAAAGAACTTCTTATGCGTCATGGATGTAGCGGCGGCAGCCTCTCCGAAACGCGGGACAAACCAATTCTTCGCTGACTTCCATAAATCCTTTGGTAGCATCCCAAAAGAATATAGAGCGTTAGGAATGCCATTGACGTGTACCTCGACCTTGGTGATTCCTGGATTTACGAATTTCTCACTATCTCTAGTGCCTGCCACATGAGGATCCACAAATAGAAGAAGAATGCCATTGAGAGAGAGACGAAGTACGTTTATGCTTTCAGATACTAGTGTATCGGTTCCTAGATCGATCGAGACGGTTTTGAAGTACTCATAATGGTTATACAGAAATGCTTTACCGCTGGCGTAGGTACTATTGGCCTGCGACGCAAGATCGAGACTTTCGATGACTTCATATTCTAGTTCAATGTTCGATAGTTTGTACGTTCCTACTTTCGTACTGTCGGATCCGACTATGACGTCTATGGCCGGTGCCAGTGTCAAATGAAATGACATCTTATCTCGAATCGCATGTGGATAAAAGACGCCATGGGTTGTGATAACTTCATTTATTATCAATAGGTATCTTATATACGCTACCGTATGCCGCTAGTGTCGCATTATCAGCCGCATTAGACGTAGATGCGTTACTGGCCTTTGAACGAAGTTTGTTCACATTAGCAGATTGAATGCCCCGCTCTACGCTATTCTCTCGTTCCACATCAGATAGGTATAGATCGCTATATACCTGTAGTAGATCGGGTCGACTTAAATCTTCTAATCTAGTAGTTCCCATCCATACGACTCGCTTTGAGACTATGCAACGTCCAACATTGGCCACCAAATAGTTGTCGGCATGACCCCCGGATAGAGTGATATTGGCACTAAGGGCTAGACTACCAGGTACTAGAAGTCTATTTTCGCCTAACGTAGGAACGTTAACAATTAAAGTTTCCCCTGGATTGGCTGATGAAGGAGTGAAAGTTACACGATGGAACACACGACTGGCTTTAAGAGATCTACCTTCTCTAGGAGAATAGTCAGGATGGAGCTTCGTCGATATCATGATGTTTGTTTCACAATTGAATATGTTTCGTTCCACAATTGAATATGTTTCGTTCCACAATTGAATACTAATAGTATATCACATATCAAGTGTTCAATATGGGAGAAACTTTAGACTTCGATCCTATATCTGAAGAAGGTAGAGCCGATGTGAATGATCTTACTGCCGAAGAATGGGCGGATATTAGACCTGATGATGGCGAGGCAGAAATGGATTGGTGGAATAGAGCTAAGCATAGCTTCAAAAATACGACGAAAAGCATACGTGATAGGTTATGGAAAAATCGTAGTAACTGGGGAACCAGTTCAGCTGAGTATATAGAATTAGTCAATCAAGGCGATGATGCGGAAACGCCGTTTACGGCGGGCAGTAGTACTGCGGAAACGCTATTTGAAAGACTGAAAAGACGGACTGAAAATGCACAGGACCAAATAACTATAAAGTTTCCAAAAGCAGATCTAACGAAGTTCACTGCTAGTTTGGATGACTATGATAGGGTCGTGATAAAACTCAATCGTAAAAATGCTGAATCATACTTACTGTCGGATGCCGTAGACACTCACAACGCATTACCGAAAACGCTTAAAAACGCTCTTGGACCTACTGCGGAAAAGGAGATTAGTATGAAAGAGGATATGGCCACCGAAAAAGATAGACAAAAGGCCGATGAAATAAAAAAGATGGATTCATTAACTAAGGGAACTCCAGAATATGAAGTGGCAAAGAATAAAGTAGTAGCACTAGAGGATCAGAAACAGGAGATCGAGAAAGAAATAGAAGCCATCAAAGATCGTATGTCGTTACGAGACCGCATAAAAGCCATCTTCAAGAAACATGGATTTACGGTGATTGGAGTGTTAGCTGTCGCTGGTGCCGTAATTGGTACCGTCGTTAGTATATTGACAAAAGGCTTGGCTTCCGTTGCTAAGGGAGTTGGTGGTGCTTTGAAGGATCTTGGAAACAAGTTGGCTAACGTGCTACCTGCGGCGATAGGCGCAATTGCGAGTTTCATATTCCGTACCGCTGGAGAAGTTTTCGGCTTCCTTACCAAGAATGCCTGGATACTCATTGTAGCTGTGGTCATATTCCTAGTAGAGCAATATAAATCGTCGAAACGTCGGCGCTAACGAAATATCATCCATGAGGCTACGCCGGCCACAATACCCACGATTGCTAAATTGGTTTCGTGACTCGTTGGTGATACACCGCGACTTTGTCGCCTGTGTGACTTAGGAATATGCGTAGCTCCGCTGTATGCGATAGTCTTATGCGTTACTGGCAGTTGCGAAGTACCTGGTTGCCCTTTTGGTGCTGGTCCTTCCATGTGGACTGGTGGTGGTGGTTTTTCATCGAGGTTGATACTATCATTTATTCCTAAACTTAGGCCTGGCTTATTCGACATTTTCAGGTAGTTGTTATAACCGACTATACTCTTTTTATTGATATTCATATTGCTGGGTATTATCATACAACCCTTAGCAATTGCTAGGTCGAGACGAGAGTTCGTGTCATTCAGAGCTTTGTTATATTGCACTAAACTATCCCAATCCTTTTCCATGATGGTATCTCTAAGCAGTTTTTTGAAGTCTTCTTGGACACCGGGGGACAAGCCTGGCGACCCTACGATCGGGACAGTTCCCACACCCTGGGCTCCTAGGATACAAAACACGTAGACCTTTACGGATGCATTAATTCGGACTACCCCAGCCTTAGTCAGCCCCTTGCTCTGCTGCGGAACGAACCAATTGTGCTGCTTTTTCGCCATTTCGTCGCGATAGAACCGCGTCGGAATATCGAGTGGCCCACTCGTATCGAACCCCCACGACTTATCAGTAAATCTTGCTAGGCTCAGGGCGAAGTTAACTTTAATGACTCCAAACTCTCTCCTGAGCCTGTCGTATACGACGGAGTTCCATGGGACGTTGTCGTTCTTATTAAAGATGTTTTCTCTGGGGAGGGGGACTCCCAATTCGAACAGTAATCGCATGATTGTGTAGTACACGTGGAAGCGGTAAAAGCTACGGATGTAATCAGTGATTGGTGCGTCATCTGAAAGATGGTCATCGAACGACACTCCGCAGCCAGCCGTTGCGCACCAAACTACGAAACAGAATTGTTGCTGCCAATGCCTCATTGGTAGAGCATCTAACCATTCTGTCGCTTTCTTGGATTTATCGTCTTTGTCATCGTCGTCGTTGTCGTTAATGGTGTCAGTAGGAAAATCGAACCCCAGCCCTAGTAAGATATCTCGCGGCTCCGACATGAAGAACTGATCCTTCGTTACGTAGATCTTGAGAATTCGCATAAAGGGGTCTATGTCTTTGGCGTCAATCTTCCAGGGAACTGCTGGAACTGGATACTTAAAATCAGTCCTTCTGAATGGAAGTGGAAAACCCACAACTGTCACATGTTTTTGCGTTGTCACGTGTAACGCTTCGTGTAGATGATTTCGTACATCTACTGGTATGAGACCACTCATATTCCAATGCTGCCCACCATCGTAAAACATAATTCTAGTCTCGTATGTAGACTCATCATGTATGTCGGATGCCGTTGTCCTAGCTGAGAACTTATCGAAGTCCGCGTGAGGATAATTTTTCTTAAAGGACGCGAAAGCCTTTGCATTGCGAGGTGCGGTATAGTCACCCCAATCACCGTCGAAATGAACTCTCGCTTGGAGACTAGGCATGGTTTCTTATCCTTGGCGCCGGGCCGATCAATCCGTTCGATTCATCCACTTGACTAATCTGTTTGATATTGATACGTATTAAAGTTATGACATATGTTAATATCGTGAAGTAAAGAACGTATGTTAATATCATATCGAAGTAAACTTCAGGCTTTAATATGGTAATCTTAAATGTCACCACTACCTCGGCTGACCATACGGTCTACTTTCAAGAACCTATTTACATCCATAATATTTCTCTAATAGCGGTCGCTTTTGAGAACGGTTGGTGGAACCTATCAGAGAAAGCTTCATTCACTTGGAATGCCCCAGGTGAGATACGGATTCCTTATGAACTTAAGCCGGGGAATTACAATATAAACATCTTTATGGACGCCCTCAAACCCGCGGTTACTGCTGGTTTATTGGAATTCATAGACCGCGATTATAGGAAGTTTTGGATTCTAAAAATTAAGAAACCAATCCTGTTCAGTAAGAATCTCTGCGATTCGCTTAATATCAAGGGTACTCCAGAAGGGGATAATGTGTCACTCAAAGTAGGAGAATACAAACTGGTGGTACAACTTCTTCGCTATGTATATATCTATTGTGATGTGGTGGATCCTAGCTTCTCAATTCTTAATGGAAAGCAATCAAACGTGCTGGCTATCTTTAATCTCGAGGGCTCTAGGTTTACAGAATCTACTTACAATCAATGGCTTCCCATGCCCATACGATCTCTAGGGACAAGACGAAACAGCCTTCGCCTGACACTTAGAGACGAAGAAGGAAACATTATAGACTTCCGTGGTCGACCTATACGATACCTATTGAAGATTGAGTAAGTTATAATATATCGAAATGGCAAGCGATTCAATTCCATTACTTCCAACGGCACCAGGTATTTATCCGCCGCTGGCCAGTGGACATAATTTCCGGTTGCAAACAGTCCGAGATACTCTTTCAGATATCGAAACTCAAGAAAAACACTATGAAGGTGTGCGTAACAAATACGTCCGCGCACAAGGAATTGTCCATGGTGTCGCTGTGGTAACAGGAGGTCTATCTGTATTATTATCGGGTTCAGGACTAGCAGCAGCTCTAACTGGTTTTGGTATAGTGATTGGTTTACCATTCGGTGTTATTGGTGGGGTCTGTGGGATGATTTCAGCAGCTACAACCGTTGGGGCTAAAAAGATCGGAAAAAAAGTTTCTAAACACGAGAAAACCGCTATGTTAGCTAAAGCGAAAATTAATACGATTCGCGATCTAGTATCAAAGGCCCTTCGCGATGAAAATATATCTGACGTCGAATACAACCTAATCCTCGCTGAGGTAGATAAATACGAAACTATGAAGATTGAAATTCGTCACAAAACTTCGGCTAATTTAAGCCGAATGAGTGAAAAAAGGGTGGAACAAATTCGAGGCGAAGTCAAGCAAAAAATGCTAGGAGAAATGATAGCAAAATTGGGATAAGAATTGACATCTCATATGAGAAAAGTGAGCGTGGGCGATATTTACGCTTTTCTAAGCGGTTCGTATAAATTAACTTGTATGTCGAGTTCGTATGCAAATTTCGAGACATAGCGTAGGCGGCGCTAATTAACATACGACAATTACTTAAGACATAAGTAGGATATTTTTCGCCTACGTCACTGTCTAGCATGTATAGCCCTCGCGGTTCAGCGCTGGACTGGAAGGAAAATGGAGGCCCTTTCAGTTCAGAGTTCGAATCCGTCTGGGGACTATACATGGTAGATCGGTTTGTGGGGGGTAAAAAGCCTCCAGCCCCTCACAAATCGTAGCGCGTCTGCCGATGTGGCAGAAGACGAACGAATACAGTACAAACAGCGTCAATCCTGGGTCGGGTGCATGGGTGAAGCTCAAGGGATCTTAAAGGGGACCCACGGGTGCCGGTTGTGCCTCAACCAGATAGGACCAAATACAGTGGACCAAATACAGTAGACCGAATACAGTGGACCAAATACAGTAGACCAAATACAGTAAGCCGGGCCCGGTAATAAGCAAAAACCTCTCTAGGAACGAAAAGGAGAAGTAAGGAAAAAGGAGAAAGTGGTTCCTAGAGAGGTTCTGGAGACGTCCAGTTTTGCTTTTGGTCTTTTTCTTTGTTTTGATTTTTTCTTCTTAGAACTAAAATCATATGGTCTAGTTCGAATTTTTTCTATCTATATCGTGACCAGAAATGGGAATGGGTATCGAATAGTGCATAATAAATGCTTGGTTAAATAGGAAATGAGTTGTTAAATTTTTGGTTGAGTGATCGCACGCGTCGGAATTATTTTAATATAGTCACGAAAGTCTATGAATAGAAAGTTTCTCACACGTCGGAAAAAAAAAAAAATTAAGAGAGGTGGTATACACAGTTCTCTTCATTCTTTTTTTTTTGCTTTTTTTTCTTTATTATAAACTACTGGACTATCTTAAGGTTCTTAAAGTTCTCCAATTCGAAGTTATCCGATTCTACCAATACATCTGGAAGGCAATCTTTCATATCTTTCATATCTTTCACGTCTCGGGCTTTCTTATTGCGAATGATATGGCGCTCTGGTGCTCCACACTTCGCACAAAGTCCATGACTCGTACGACAACCGCGACCACACTTCAAACATGGAACGAATATGGTGCAACCTTTTAGTATCTGATAATTGTGTTGAGCACAGTACTCTGAAGTTTTCGAGCTATTCCTTACACATTTCGTATTCTTACCACGCATCAACCAATCGCAAGTCGTTATCTCAGTCATTGTGTGATATATACCTTATGATAGCGTATCTATAATTGTTGTTTTAATTATGGTATAATACCTCATAACCACACGTCTCTAATAGATGTTAAAATGTAATAAATTCACTATAAACCAAGTGTTCGAATAAATGTTAATATATGCTTCGGAGCTGTGCTCAAGTTTGGATCTTTAGGTGCAAGAACGCCTAGGGACAATTTGGGCGTTGCGAGAGATCCTATGTGGCAGCATAAGCATTTATGTAGTAATCTAGTAGAGCGTTTTCGTCCTCTATGGCGAGCTGGGAGCGCTTAATGAGCCACTCAATGATCCATTTAGCGGTATTAAGATGATCTTTGCTATAGGCGCATAGTAGAGCATGATGAACGTATTCATACTCTATAGTTATCTGAAAGCGTCGAATTAGCCACTTAACGGTATTGAGATGGCCATTCCTACAGGCATCTATTATAGCAAACCAGACGGCTTTATCCTCTTTGGTGAACTGGAAGTGCTTAGTGAGCCACTTAGCGATATCAAGACAGCCATCCTTACAGGCAGCGCATAGAACGTAATCGGTGTGTCCACCCATTTTATCGAACCATAAGTGCTTAATGAGCCACTTAATAACGTTAAGATTACCATATTCACTGGCGTAGACAAGAGGAAAGCTATCATCGATGTAGTTTGCGGAAATACCGAAAGTCCTAACCAAATTGTCTCGATCGTTGTCATTACGAGTAGACCTAAGACCGAAAGTGAGTACTCGTTTACGGAACTCTTGGTCTACGTTTTTGTAGCGCACGAGAGATGCGGCACCGTTTAGGTGTTTCGATGTCCTTGCGATGCTTGCGAATGATTCTGGGCCTGCATACTCTACGATCTTAGTCAAGATTTCCATCGGGAGGTACGATATATAATCCATAGTGGAAGAGATCGATATACAGTATAATAATCATTTCTCTAATAGAGTGTTGAAATGTAAAATAATACGATTTAAAAATAGTACAACAAAACTGCTTTAATCCGGAAAAAAGCGGTAGGAACCGATATCGTAAAAATACGATAAATAGTATTTAATCCGCCTTCGTTGGGCAAGAAAAAAGTTGTATCATTTTGCCTCTGGGCAAGAAAAGTGGTATCATTTTACTCAGTAGTAGAGCCGGAAGTAAAACTGATACCACTTTTTTTTGTTGTGCAAGGACGTCGAAAAAGGAGATTTCTGAATTTGCTTTTCGACGTCCTTGTGCAAGAAAAAAAGTGGTATCATTTTACTTCCGGCTCTACTACTTCTTGATAACATTCAACCACTGAAGACCAGCAGGAGAGACTCCTATTTGGAGCATGTATACTTTAAGTAGTTATTAAAAATCTTGTTCACAAATTGCGTTTAACATTTGATCGAATTTATACAATGTAGTACAATGTAGCCTGAGGGAAATTACCTCATTTCAAGAAAACTATTTTTATCCACACAAACCTCTGACTGGCTTTACTTGTTGTATAAAGTAGAAAAATAAGACAATGGAAATTATACAAAATAATGGTACAGCAATCCAAGTACAATACAAATCCACTTTGCACTCAGCTTGAATTATGGCAACTTCAGCCTTATATAATGTTATAAACTGCTGTTATCAATGACAAGGAAAATTGAGGCACATATTCTCAGGGTGTTTCAAATTACCATAACTTCAAAGTCCTCAGCAATCCTCAATACCGCACACTGAAGTCCTTTCGCCCTAAGTTTAGAAATTTGCTCCTCGATAATTGCGTTCAGGTGATATACAACGACCACGATTGAGTTGATCCTTGAACTTGAAGTTGAAGTGCATGAAACACAAACGGTAAACTTTGGTAAATAAACGACTTCCCATAACCTGTCTGAATACCACAGAATCAGTCCTTATCTAAACTAATTACACGAATAGCTTCCAACTGCTTACTTACCAACTGCTCACTTAAAGAAAACTCTATTTAGCTTTGTAAGTGCGAACTGAATAGCTTCGATGACGTCCGCCATTACTGATAATGCTAAGAGCACGGGCAGTTTCAATGTCCTAGAATCTAGGACATCCGGTTTCGTGTCTTACCAGATCCTCCGATTTTTCAGTTAATTGAGGAGGCACTGAGAACGAAAATGTACTTGATAAGTATCTCCTTTAACTGGTAGATGCGCGCAAGCGCAGGAACAAGTTTTCGGGATAGTTGAGGAAATCGTGTCACTCGCTCACTTAGATGTTAGCATAATGTAATGCTTGGAATGTCAAATAATAGTGTATTATTCTGCCTCGGGTATTGTCATTAATAAGGTGTGGAAGTGCCACTCCGACCGGAACAGAACCGGCACGAAGTGGCGGAGTTTTATAATTGGGAAGAGCTAGGTTCCGAGAATTAAAGAGAACGGAGGACTCTTGAGTAATTCAACATGACTTAACCTCATTTCATTCTACATCTCTTTATTACCCTTTTCCAAACCTCATCTTATTAATCTTTACAAATAAACTAATAGGTATACTTATAATTCGCTCACACTGTTTCAGATTTATTCTGAAAAAGCCCTGACAAAACCCTTCAACTCATTTGTGACTTTATAATATTTGCCTGAGTCGGTATTCATATCCGCTATCTTCGCCGCTGGACAAGCCGGATTGAGGCCCAACTTAATATGATGTAATATAAAGCCGTTTTGCTAGATTTCCAACCGACATGATCCATTATTTCATTGGACAATTAACACATTCGAGCGCCATTGAAATGGCAGCGCCACTCCTAAACCCGTGAGGCGAAAAACGTGCGCTCTAAATCGCAGCTGGAACATTTAAGGCGGTGGGTCTTTAGAAACCAGCACATCATCAATAGTGGGAATGTCAGTGGCTCCCTCCTGACTAGGAACCCCATCCATAGTAATACAATACGTATTCTCCCTGGGAGGTTGGAAACCAAACAACTTGTGCTCAAACTCCTTGTCTAGCTTTTCCCAGGAAGGAATATCAAAACCTTCATAGTCAGATATTCGTCTCCGCTTTACATTGCGGATCTGCAGAAAAACGAAAAGAAGGCAACTAAAAATGTGACCAAAACCAAAGAAAAACTCCCCCCTCTCAAGAGAATCAAATACTAGCGAGGATGGGATCCCGGATCAGGAAAGAGCAACTGCCCACGCCCGAAAACGGTACGTCCACGGGCAGCCCAGAACTCAGGCTAACCCATGGGAGTTGCTCACCCTAATCAAGGAAGGGGAAATAAATGACGAATGAAGGAAATTACGAAACCCCCCTAACAAAAGTAATCTAATTAAGTAACTAAAAGGACGACTGAAAATCCAAAAGTACCTCGAAAAATACTACTACTGTTAGTACCAATGAATAACAAATGGTAACAATCGAGATCTATGGTTCAAACAAATCTATATATTACACACTGTCGCAACTGCCGCTGCATCAGTCAGGCTACAACGTTGAGCAATCCTTCAATTCCGTGGTCCCTGTCCAGACCATCTACCTCGTTTCGTCGGCTGCTGCATTCCGCCGGCCCCACATGTAGTATCCTAGATATTGTACATTAGATTTCTATTTTAAATTTATTTTTACAACAATGTAAAGCGCATTCGGGCATGCAATGGAGAATGCGCTATATAAATATATATTATTATTATTATTATGCATCCTGCCAACGAGCATCACAATTCCTCTAGAAATGCCCGTAACCATTACAATTACAACACTGGACGCTAGCTCGGTTTTGTCGTCCGCGGCGGCCTCGTAACATAGGCATTGCTGAACGCATCGGTTACTAATGTCAACTTTCGACATCGCATCAGGTACGTTTTCTTGTTCCTTATCTCCCAGGATAACCAGCAAATCTATCTTGAATTGCTCGTCTCAGGACGCCATTTTTTCGCGCAGAGTAGTAAACACAGCAGAGTATCTTCAAATTCAAAAATTGCTCAAAAGATTGACCTTATTAAACGGAACATGCAGACTTTGAGTTAGCCAACTGCAATATATTTTTCAGAACCTAGTGGCTACATAACCTCCATCATGCAAGGACCAACTAATTTACCTCTCCATAGCCACGATCACAGATGAGGCAGAAATCTGTTACTGCCACGATCACGGGCTAAATTTTAAACTCTCTGAACCCTTTCACAGCCAGGATAATAATCTTGGAACTTCACAAATTAAGCTACGATCACGGGCCAAGCCTTCTGAATTCTTTTCCAGCTGCGATCACGGGTAATTAAAGCTTCATATTTCTGAACTTTTCATAGCCACGATCACGGGCGAAGCTAATTCTATACAGCCACGATCCCGGGCCAAGTTTTAGCCTAACTCTTTACAGCGACGATCACGGGCCAAGCTTAAACTTTCCGAATTCTATACAGCCACGAGCCAAGCTAAGCCGAACTCTTTACAGCCACGATCACGGGCCAAACTAAAACTTTCCGAACTCTTTACATGCAGCCACGATCACGGGCCAAGCTTAAAACGCATTCTCAACTAAAATCAGTTTTTATCATTTTGTGAAATTCCGCAAAAATTCAATGAAAACGCGATATTAAGAGGAATGCGTCCGCTAATAATGCAGTTTTCGCATATAACCAAGACGTGTTTCCCCCAAAGCATAAAAATTAGACGTTGTTGGCGGACCACCGGTTTTTATTTCACCAAATAACTAGTATTTTGACGTTACCACAGAAATTACTAGATACTCTATTAACATTATTTTGGCGGACTGGACAATTTTGATATTTTTAACAACATCGAAAATACATTTTCTAACGGAAAGGCATTTTCATACAAAAAGTAAGTGTTGTTTAAGGCTGAAATAAGCGGAACACAAAAAAAATACAGAAAACTGGGATACCAAATACAAAGTTATGGTGGATGAATCGAACTCCCGATTCCGCACTGCGGAATCAAGGGTTTCTTAAAATATCGCACAGATGACGAAATCTGATGGACAAATCTGAACCCCGATTCCGCACTGCGGAATGAAGGTTTACTCAAAATATTGCACAGATGATCAAATTTGGCGGACAAAAATAATCCCCGATTCCGCACTGCGGAACACAAGCATTCTCACAATACCACAAAAATGATCAAATCTGGCGGACAGGTAAACCCCGATTCCGCAGTGCGGAATGAAGGTTTACTCAAAATATCATAAAAATGATCAAATCTGGCGGACAAGTAAACCCCTATTCCGCAGTGCGGAATGAAGGTTCACTCAAAATAAAAATATCATAAAAATGATCAAATCTGCAGAACAAGTAAACCCCTATTCCGCAGTGCGGAATGAAGATTCACTCAAAATATCACAAAAATGATCAAATCTGGCGGACAAGTAAACCCCGATTCCGCAGTGCGGAATGAAGGTTCACTCAAAATATCTCACAAATGATCAAATCTGGCGGACAAGCAAACCCCGATTCCGCACTCAGTTTCTCAAAATATCGCACAAGTGACCAAATTTGCTGGAAACATCCAACATTCAATCGGTCCCGATATAGTATAAATATTAAACGGGAACAGATAGATGATGTATTGCGGGAGGAATAAGCATTTAAGCGAGTTACTTATAATCGTTTGTTGTCAACAGTATCCTTTCGGCAACGAAGAAACATTCTGCGTACGAACTTTTCACATGTCAGCCTCTGTTCTCATCTGCTGTAACAAGTTTCTGTAAAGAGAATATATTGGATACGTTTATACGTTTTAAATGTTATGCATTTAAGAGTGAGAGGATGACGATGAACGGTAGATACGTGTCAACTAGTCTACTACACAAGAGTCTGAAAGTCAGATATCTATTTCTAGCGATACGAGTAAAGCACGAAAATTATCACAGCCGGTAGCACAACCTTTCGAGTTTGAGACTTTAAGCTAGTATAATTTTTAACTGATGATTCAAAGCAAAGGCTTTCGTTAACAGTTCACACTACAATTTCTGTACAGATAAACTCCAATCGCGGTTTACATTAGGAAGGCTGCAACTTCTGCATTGAGAACACAGATATCTTGATTTTCTTGATTTTTGTTCATAACCATAGCGTCCGTATTGATCTTACAAAATTTGTCCTCAGAATACGTCGTGACTTTGATTTTGCTTCGCTTTTTGAGATACACATCACTAAATGAAAAGCAACTCAGACGCCGGCAATGTCAGTGAAGTGAAAGTAATCTTGATCTAAATTATACATGCTTTCTTGGATGTAAATTATGTGCAACCTGAATAATATATAAATGCTGTGGTTATCTCTCTCATAACAATACTTACCTTCAATGTGTGTGTGATCCTGAAGATTTAGATGAACAACAAGGCTTGTGTGCGTATAAAAGCACATGGCAACGTGTAACTAAAATTGAAGTGACGCTTATTTATATTCGGTTTTTGGCAGTATTCAATTTTTTGCGCTCCTGAAATAACACTAGTCCTTGATCCGATTGGTTAAATCTGAGACTTCACAGGCACCGGGATATTCAATTTCATTGAATGGTGTTTTCACATGTATCTAACCGCTAGCGTCATCGGCAATGAACCGTACAAATTATATTGAAGTAAGAAACCTTTATCTCGATCTATCCTGGCGGTTTCATCCTGGCAATGGAAACCGATTGTTATGAGATGGCCAGAGCACAAGAACATGGAGAAGTTGTCCGGGAACAAATGCTTTTATTGTCTCAGTGAGACTCCCGATCAATGAAAAACGCCGACTGCGTGATGTACCAGTTGAGAATATCTTAATACGGTTCACTTAATGCCGCGTCACATCAAGAGGATTGTATCAGCCCATCACCTAAAACCTTCAGATGTTTCTACTTCGAATAATTCTGTGTAAACCAAGGCATGTAGAACCGAGAATTCCTGCCGAAAGAAAGGCCCGGAGATGCGATTGTTGTTGAATCAGTAGACGTGAGCCGAACCCAAGCGTACTAAAACAGCCGATAAATTTCACTTGAACAATATGCATCCAATCTAACTGATCAGAACGACGCATCTGAGTGTGAGCAAACATTCCCATGCATTTGATGCAGCCACAACACTGAAGAAAAGCCGAGTAGATTGAACAGGTAGACAATATCCAACTATGTGTAATTATTATATCCTCATTTTAAGTGTTATTCTCTAAAATTTATAGATCGGCTTGGCCAGATTTCGGGTACACTTTCGATCGTCTGTGAATCGAGTCTCAGTTCTCGTTTGCACTGCATGCTAAACAAAACTAAATTGCCAAAGAAAGAGCTGCTAGTAAGTTAAAAATTAACTGGTATGTGAGGTTCAGGGCTAAAACATAGCCGATTGGTTTTAATAATTAGTCTAATTACCGGCCAACCAACTGCAACGGTTTTAAAATTTGAAGCAGGGCATTGATGCTATCTCTGTCTAAACCGGATTTGTAGGCAAATGATCCTTTTTTCAACGACCTTTGCATCAGATTTGTTCTTATGGGATATTTTGAGAAAACATCTATTCCGCAGTGCGGAATCGGGTTTTAGTACTGTCCGCTAGATTTGGTCATTTGTAGGGTATTTTGAGAAAACTTCTATTCCGCAGTGCGGAATCGGGTTTTAGTACTGTCCGCTAGATTTGGTCATTTGTAGAGTATTTTGAGAAAACATCTAATCCGCAGTGCGGAATCGGGTATTAGTATTATCCGCTAGATTTGGTCATTTTTAGAGTATTTTGAGAAAACACCTATTCCGCAGTGCGGAATCGGGTTTTAGTACTGTCCGCTAGATTTGGTCATTTGTAGGGTATTTTGAGAAAACTTCTATTCCGCAGTGCGGAATCGGGGTTTAATATTGTCCGCTAGATTTGGTCATTTGTAGGGTATTTTGAGAAAACTTCTATTCCGCAGTGCGGAATCGGGGTTTACTATTGTCCGCTAGATATGAGAACTTTGGTTTATCTAACCTCACATATTAATCGTAAGAAATGTATTAATTTTTGCGTATATTAAAAACATGTCCTCCAGAAATGCTGTTTTTGTGATGGTTTTGTTTTTGCACCGCCAATAATGGCCAAAAATTAGAGGGACAAATTACGCTTCCGAAAAACAGTGCAATTCACACAGTTTTCATCGGAATAATCGTAAATGAGAAAAACTGATTTTAGTTGAGAATGCGTTTTAAGCCGAACTCTTTACAGCCACGATCACGGGTCAAGCTCAAGCCGAACTCTTTACAGCCACGATCACGGGCCAAACTAAAACTTTCCGAACTCTATTAGCCACTTCGAAGTTGCGCAGGGGATTGGGACGAGTTAAGCCGCGCAATGTATTCTGGGACTGTTTTGTAGGACGAACATTACAAGATGGCGTCTGAGCTGAGTGAAATATTGTCAGAACCACGAAGCAAAAACGATGAAGTTCAACTAGAAGAAATTGATATTCCAGGCGCTGTACTTTTAAAACCACCTGAGCAGTGTACGATTGTGATTTTAAAGCGATGGCTTGCATGCAGAGGGGCGAAAGTATCCGGAAAACGTGGAGCTCTGATTCAAAGGTTTGTGATCTGGAGTATCTGTTTTACAGTATATTAAATTGTGCATGCTTTATTCAGGACTGGTCTGCTTAAATATCGCCATAATTTTTCTGTTAATTTCCAGGGTCAATGATTATATAAACAACGGTCTTGCCAGTCATGTTATCGACCCTGATGGTGGAATAAACTTGCAGAGAAAGCGACTGAACCTCGGTGTCGACGAGGAAGTGAACCCCTTGACAGACGAATCCTTTCCTACACTACAGATGTCTATCGTGTCGGAGTTTCAGACTGTCCAAAAATAGGATATCCACAGATTTGGAAGTATTTAATAGAGGAAGTGGAGCTGAAGAAACAACTTTCTGTTGAGAAACCCATAGTAAAAGGTTATAACTTCTTCAAATCAGGGAAAGTGTTAGGTGTTTTCAGCTGCAGTGAGAACAACTGCATTATGTGAAAAGCCAAGTTATGCCTTCCTACAGTAAGTCTGGCACAGCAGGAGTGGATGGACGATGCAACCATTTGGCTGCAACATTGTTTGCCATAGAAGACATGAGTGGAAAGGCTGATAGCATGAATAGTAGAAATACTAATGAGCTACCCTGTACCTCAAAACCATGTGTGTGGAGTGTAACAAAGAAACGACTCAGTGAACCAACTCCAATAAATGCTGTTAAATTTGCAAAACATGTCTGGGAAAAAAAGAGAGAAGACACTTTACATTCCATGAATGCTGAATATGATGTCAGAGCCCCACAACCAAAGACAACAGGATCAAGACCTAGGTGCCATTCATGAGAAAGTAAAACAATTAGAAGAAAAAATGGAAAACTAATTGGACTGAGTTTCATTCTGCCACACAGTCTACCTGAGAAAGAAGCGGTACCAGAGCCAGAGGAAGAAACAGGAGGAAAAGCAGCCCCGACCTTAAAATGGAATTTAGTTTCTCCCATAAAGAATGGCCCTCTTTCTCTAAATGACATTTCCAATAAGGCACTCAGAGCAAAGGAGAGACTGTACAAGTCTGCAGAGGATGTGCAGTATATTGCACATGAAACATTACAGCAGCATGAATCGAGAGCCTGGTATGATATACGACAGCCCAGGATAACTGCATCTAAGTGTTAAAGAGGTGTGTACTGAAGCCAACTACTAGTCCAACAAAAGCCATCTCTGAAGTTTTACTCTACAATGGACCAGTACAAACACAGGCCATGAAGGAAGGAATTGAATTGGAACCCAAAATAATCCATCAATTTGAAATTGAGACTGGACACACTGTAGAGAAATCTGGTTTTCTACTATCTGAAAGTGAACCTTATCTTGGAGCGTCACCAGATGGGATAACTGAGGAAGGGAATCTTGTGGAAGTAAAAAAAATAACTGTGAAGGATGATGAAACTCTTGATGATGCAATGTGCAGAAAGGGGATCTACAAAAGGGTTGGAACAGAACTTGTCATAAACAAGAATCATCAGTATTTTTATCAGATTCAGCAACAGTTGTATTGCAGTAAAGGTACTGTTTGTCATTTTATTGTTTCGGATGGAAATCAAATGCACACTGAAAGTGTTGCTTTTGACTCAGCTTTTTGGGGGGAAACATTGCCAAAGCTTAAGCAATTTTACTTTTATAGTATTTTCCCAGAGTTAGTAATTATCCAAGGATTCTGCAAGGTGGAACAAGGACACCCATTTCCAATTCGAGGTTAAAGTAATAAATGCTACAAGCATATAAGGCATACATGCAAATTATTATTATTATTATTATTATGTAACTTTAAATAAAATATATATTGAAATAAACAATGTATTACAAACAAACAATATTGCATCTGAACACTAACTATTAACCAGAGGGGGAAGGAAATTTGAAAAACAAGCCACTACTATCCAGGCATCTGAAGCTATATCAGACATTGAAATAGGAATTGGGCGGTAAAAAAAATGCCAGTTTTTAAGTCTCTCCATGTAACGTTCTACGTGTATCCTCAGGCTTGCAATCTTTTTGTTGTGGTCTGACTGTTGCTTAGTGAACTGCTTCTTTCCTTTCAAGAAGTGAGGCATCACTAGCTTAGCACATTCTGGATAGTTCATCCTGGATAGTGAACCCTTTGTCTGCCATCACCAGATCCCTTCTGTTCAAATGGGAAAGGAAGCCAGATTTCTTAACAATCTCTGGATCACTAATTGATCCACAGTACAACTCACTGCAAAAGGAAACTACTCCATTTGGGGTGATACCCAACAAGGCCTTCATGGTAGTTCTTGATTTGTAACTGGAATAATACAGAGATCTTGTGTCCAGACTGGAAGGAGACTCCATTTGTATTTCAGTACAGTCAATGATTGAAACAAGGTTGGGGTAAAATGACTTGACAACAGGAGGCATGTAAAATATGATCTGTTCATTTGAAGGCCACAATATACAGATTGGCTCCAGTTCCTTCCGCATAAACCTGATCCATGTTCGACAAATGGTAGACACAGTAGACAAGGAAACCCTGAACCTCTCTGCTAAATCTTTCTCAAAAGAACCAAGTCTTAACCTCATTACCACCATGGTAAATTCCTGCCATGTAGTGAGCTTTCGTTTAGTACCAGGCTTCCTTGCGTCTTCATCAAAACTTAGCCGCATCTTATGTCCGTAACAGGTTGGCAGCTTTCTTTTCCAATAAACTAAAGCAGAATAGCATTGTGTCATAATTTGTGAATCCTGTAAAGAAAGAAATGTCTAAATCGCTGTCCTTGTAGTTGTCAATGTCAAACTTCGGTTTAGTGTTGTCAATTTGAATTTTTCGCTTCAGTTCCAACAATTCTTTCTGTAGTCCAAGTATTTCCGATTGTAGCTGCTTTACTTTGTTGTCATCTCTATTTGCCTCTGTGTCTACATCGGGCTCGGATACTAGTGCTGACTGTTCAGTGAAATGTTGAGCAGTCCGGTTAGCTCAGTGGTTAAGCTCCGGTCTGTCGAGCGGAGGTAAGAAAGTGACGCTATATATGTTCAATTTCATGGTATTAATGAATATACAGAACAGTTTATCTGTCTTGGTGTACCATGCGACACCGGTGTTACTTGTCAGCGGCAGCAAAAGGCATGCGTTCTGCCGATCGGCATGCATCGCGATCAAGATTTTCAAGCATTGTATAGGGTCACTTTCTTATATGTCGAGCGGGAGGTCGCGGGTTCAAACCCCGGCCGGACCAATATTCAGGGTCTTAAAATAACTGAGTAGAGAAGGTGCTGCCCCTTACCAAAACTGCAGATGTTTAACAGATATATGTCACAGATAACCGTCACATATATGTCGCATATCTGTCAAATATATGTCGCATATATGTCACATATCTGCAACATATATGCTACATAACTGTGACAGATATCGGAATTTGATAATTTTATGCAGTTATATGACATATATGTGACATATATGCAGACATATATGTGACATATATGCAGACATATATGTGACATATATGTGACATATATGCAGACATATGTCTTCATATATGTCACATACATGTACATATATGTCACATACATGTATACATAGCTGTTGGGAATTGTTAAAAGTATTTAAAGTATGTCACATACAGTTACATGTAATTCATTCAGGTATATATAATTTTATTTTTATTTTCCTCATTCCAATACATAATTTGAAGTTGCCTGCATGCACATAGTTTTAACATAACTTTGACACACAGTACAAGCATGCATGCATGCATGAATGCATGTACAAACACTATTATTTTATGGGCTAAAATAAATCAAATCTGCATGTACTATTTGGACATATAATATATACAGTATGTACATGTGAGAAACATAAAATATGGCTTTATTACACAGTGTATAATTCTACCAAGAATGCACAAAATATGCACAAGAACACCAAATATGAGACTGTATTTGGTTAGTTAGGTAGAAATGGCTTCCCGTCACCATGGTAATTCCCATTTCTCGAGCACGCATACAAAGGTTTTGGTTATTATTTAAAAAAACTTTTGTTTCATTGCAGAATTTATATAATAAACAACTTATTGGTCAGTTAAGCATCTAATACAATATTTTTACTTGTCATCCGTATTTATGCAGGAATAAAAATACACAGCCGTATTAGATGCTTAGCCGACTAATAACCTATTTATTTGATATGTTAAGTCAAGGTTTAGCAAGTCAAAATGCTGATAATAAAACAATTTTGCATAATAAAATATAATTATCAATCTGAAGCCAATAAACATGCTGACACTACCATTTGCGAGCTACCATTAAGCGTGAACATTTTTCTGTGTTTGTTTATGTTTGAAAATTAGACATCTAACAGTGCAAACCATTTCAATTAACTTAATTTCAAACTTAAATTAGTTTCAATCTTGATGTTGGCAGCAACCTTTGATGTCTTCTACCATCATGAAACTCAGACTATGCCTATAGAGACAATTGTTGGCTTGCATCTCTCCAAATTCTGAGCATCCAAAACTTGAACCAACATTTCTATGATTTAGCATGAAGCGTGAAGGCAATTTAAACCTGGCTGAAAAGTTTCCAAACCTGAATCCCATGCTGCTGAAAGTAAATGCAAGACATGTACATATGTCAAAGGTGGTCAACATTGCGGTTTGGGCCTCCTGAGCTGTCTAGTTTTGAAACAAACAAACACAGAAAAGGTTTCACTCACTTCATGATTATGGATTGCTTGCAAACGGTAGTAAAACAATTTTAGGTACCAATATAAATATAATTATCAAGGCCTTGACTCTCAATATGAATCCTATAAAAAGTATATTATTTTAGCTGGCTATACATTGTACCTACAGCCTTAAATGGCCAAATTTTATCCTAAATTGTAGTGGGTATTGGTTAGGGTTAGGTTTGAATATTTTCTTTGCTTTTTCAGGGTTGCCACCCATCAGGAAAAAAATCCCTGAGTTTTTATTGGCAATAGGACTGTTCAATATTCCCTCGTCCAAAACAAAAGTCATTGTCCAAACCTGTAGCCTACCCTCACAGATGATTTGAGGGACTTTTCCCTGACCGTGAGAACCCTGTTTTTTTTTAAATACCCCTCCTTGCTCCACAGCAGTAATGTATTGCATTATCTTTCTGACTTGTGCCACTTTCACATCTTCAAAATTGGATCAGACAAATGCTGTAGATTGAGAAAATAAGCAATATTACTCTTTACTTCACTTACTTATAACCTTTTACATGTATGTTTTCAATGTAAAATGCATCATCATTAATTATCATTTGTTTTATACATGAATTAATATTTTTCCCTCGATATGATTTTGTGTGAGGAATAAGCTCCATCAAATGCTCGAGAGGGTTTTGGTAATCAAACGTTTTAATTCGACGCTCTTCTCGGTGTTTGATTTATTTATGGTTAAATGGATAATTACAGACCTGACTCTCATATATTATGGACATACAGTACAAGTACAATAAAACTTCTAGTTCATAGTTCTGAACAGCCAATTACTGCTATTGTATTGATTCTTGGTGAAATTAATTGATGATTTTCTGAGTTTAAGTTACATGTACTACCAATGTAAAAATGAAAGGCAGGATTCCGCCAATCCCACCTGGGATTATTGAATGTCCCACCTCACAAATTTCCACCCAGGTTTTCCTGGCATCCCACCCAGGATTCCACCATCCCACCCGGGATCCCGTCATCCTACCCAGGATTACATTTTATTACATTATTTTTTAACAATCCCAGCTGGGATCTCAGCATCCCAACTGGGTTTGCAAAATCCTGTAGTATGGCATAACACACACAAAAGTTTAAATCATTGGCCTGATTGCCAGTAGAAGCCAGTGGCTTAATTTTTGCCAGCTCTCAGGACATACTGTAGCTGCCTATTTTCCTTTCATTTTTGGCATTCTACCCTATTATTATGACCTGTATGCATACATGGCCCCACACATGCTTGTCTTTCTAAACCATTTAACAAAAAATCATGTGACAGGGGCCTTACATGTCTGATGTGCATGAGCAGGCCAGAAAAAAGCTGTTCTGCCAATGCTCTATTTTATGCTTGTTGTTTTGCTGTTATTAAAACAAACTCAAGTCAGATCATACAATAAAAAAACTTATTGACTAAGTTACGTTGTGCTGATTGAACAGAAACATATTTGGCTCACTGTCATTTTGTACAGACCTTAATTGCTGTGCTCAATCGATATGCCAAATATTTTTCTGCCCCGGCCCTTCCACTCAGTCAATAAGTACCTACATGTACATGTATTCTCCAGAAAATCTACCCTGCAAGCAGAGCTTTCTTCAACTCTCCACACACAAAAAAAAACCAGAAAAGAATGCTGCAGCACTAATTTGTGTTGTTTTCATATTGATCAAGCATGCACCAATATTTTTTTGTGCCCAGGCTCACTCAGTCGTGTCACATTTGTCTGACATTGTTGCAATGGACTCAGGTTTGGTTACAGCTAGTCTGAAACTCAGGAGGGAATGTACAAATGTACACTGTATGTGCTACACTGTCGTTAATTGTGTTCCGCCATAATTTTACATAAAAGTGAAAATTCTTCATGCATCCCAACGGTCGCCCTTTATCTCAATTTCCATTGGCCAAGAAAAATGAGATGGCCGGTAAACATTGTACATTTCAGATTGTTCATTTCCTATTGTTAATGGCTCTTAGCTAATCAAAGGTGCCGAAGTTTCAAAGAACAGGCCTTATCACATATTTAGAGTATTTAGCCAATCAGCATTCTTTCCACTATAAAGCCTCATAAACATCCATGTTACCTGGAACACGATTAACGACAGTGTAGCACATACGTCCCTTCCTGAGTTTTGAGAGATGGACAGCTGTACACAGGCTGCATTAACAGGCTTAACAGGTCCAGAAGCTTGGACAAAAAAATACAAGCAAAGTTGAAGAAGGCTCTGTTTGCAGGGAAGGGAAAATGCACATGTACATTGTAGCTGTCATTTACTGACCACCATGAATTGCCACCTCCAAAGAGAACATTATTGGTACAAGCAGAAAACCCCTGAAGAAAGGCACACTATCAGCTATAAAAGGCTACTAAAATTGTGGAAGGAAAATTCTAAACATACATGTATATAATATACCAGGAGATTAACATAATAATACCATAGAGGACAAATTAATCCCTAATTTCAATAAAAAGTTTGAGGTTGGCATGAAAAAATCCAGGTTAATCAGGTTAAGGCCAGATTAAAAAAAATACTTGTTTAGCGTCCCCGCCCGACCTGAGAAATGTCCCCGACCTCAATTTTTTTTCTTCATAACAACTTTAGAAAGTGCAAATGTGCCCGCAAACACCAATTCCTGTACCCAAACCCCTACGTGTACCACTTAAAATATGCGCCAGCACATTAAAAATATTTTAACATCAATGCCATTTTGTTTCTACAACACGAGGTCATGAACACGAGGTGAGTGAATAATGTCTAGTCAAGACAAAATAAACTTCACATAGAAAAAAAATAGAAAAACCTCCCTCCCTACCTTGAAAAAATAAAATAGGTGGACGCTAAACAAGTTATTTTTTTATCTGGCCTAATTACTGGAAAGAAATGTATTTTGTTTGGTTAATTAAATAAGTAAGAAAGTTTTATTACTTTAATACTTACAAAATTTCTTTGCATTCTTGTACAGCACTTTGTCATGAATGTTTTACTTTTTGACTTATCACCATGGCTGTGAGTGTGATTGTTTTCACAATTTTGTCTCCAGTTTCTGTTTCCTGTTAAATTGAAAGATGTGAGTGAAATTAAGTGTATCTAAATATAATACAGATCTATGCATTTATTTTCATGCATTTAATAACAGTAAAAAAATTTTTTTGATTAAAATGTGCTGGAAACCTGGCTGCAGATAGACAGGACGTGGAACGAGGAATATATATACAGGGTTTCATATACAGTCTAGATTAGTGCAAAATTTGCTACACAAATGTTTTCAAACGCCAATGGTTAAGTTATTCATGAGAGGTTATATATATTCAATTCTCGTACATGTAAAATATGTTAGTACCCAGCTAGGTACCTAAGCAGAGGTTCTATTAAACCCTTCGGCCGTCTCTTCATCTCTCTCAAGCAATTCTCCCAGCAAGTCCTCTGGAACCAGGCCCCAGGCCCAGGGTAAAATGCTTGCTAGGGGATTAAAGAAAATCGCTTCGTACTTTCGCGATTCGTGTAAAATGATATAAAACCTGACCTCTACCAATCACTTCTTTAAAATAATCACTATTCAAGTTCAAACAGTCTACTGACTCTACAGATTGTGCAAGGGTTGAACCCACCCGCCGACCCGGTGTTGAAGCCTTTAAATACACTCTACCGTTTATACAAATCACAACCAAATCACATAAATTGAATGATCCCATCTTACCTCCTTTGTCTTCTAAGGCTTGCTTCACAGGCTTGCCTTTTCTTGAAGCCATATTATACAGATATTGTGAAGAGATCACACGTAAACCGTTGGTAAAGTGAAATGGAGCAAAATGCACACAATGCAATGCGAACTTTGCAAATCAATCCCATAGTGCACCAATACATCCCATAATGCAATGAAGCCTTTTTGGCAGCCATTTTGAAAATGAATTCGGTTGGAGTGAAACAATGTTGGATATGGATTCCAAATGGCATTGAAAATGAAGGTAATCAAGGCTTGGAAACCGATCACTCAAGAATTTAACATTTTAGTGATGTATTTAAGATAATATGGCGGAGTATTGGACCGATTCCAGTACCAATGAGTCGGAGAGTGGCTGGCTGAAATTATGTGTTGTACAGAATAGCCCAATCCGTTGTACATGTGGACACGAGTTTTCCTTGACATTCAACATCTAAACTTCAAATGTCACTTTTAAAGAAAATATATGAGACATTCAAATTGTATACTTCAAGCTCTCTCATCTCCAACTTCACGACTAATACTATTGGAGTATTGCCGCAGAAAAATGCGAGACTGTAGAGCCACAGATCCACCCTAACTACAGACACTGAAATAAAAACGTAGGTTTCGTTGTACGTAAGCTAGGCAATGCATGGTTCTAATAATGAATATAGTTATTATTAATTTGTGCACATAAATATACATATCATTTGAAATCATGTTATATTTCATTTGCTAATGCACCAATCAATGTTAAGCCCGAAGGAGGAGGGGTGGGGATTTGACAGGCAGGGCTACCCTTTGACATACGTTACCTGCCCAGGGTGGAGTTATTTATAGGAAACAAGGACAGGACTGAATTGCAGAATACCCCCTCCAGTGGTTCATTAATAATTCATTTCTCAACTTTTTAATACAAACCTACTAAATAAAAAAAAAAAACATGTTCGACCCAAAATCAGTCATAGAATGAATCAATACACCTGAACTAAAGTGGAGAATTTAGCGCAGTTTTCAAGCGATCTTTTGAGTGGAGGGGGTTTTCTGCAACTAAGCCTAAGGAAGACAGGGCAGATATTTGATATTTTTGACAAAACGTGTTGTCCCGAGGGTGGGGAATTTGATTTTTTGGGGGGAGAAAATGTCAAATCCCCCCCCCCCTCAGGCTTAACATTGATAAGTGCATAAATATTATACACTTGTACTTCTTAATTAGCCAAGGCATACTACAGAATCCAACAATAATATTATTATTAGTTTTTGTTGAAGTGCGACTCTGGAAGTTTGAAGTTGACTCTTTGGAAAATTGCCTTTAGCCGACCAATCAAAATTTATGAGACTGTCAGACTGTTTGACTGATAGTCAGCTAAATATAAATAATACTATCCAAATGTGACTTGTAACTTCCAGGATCACACTTCAACAAAAACACTATTAACCCATACATGTAGTTCATTGCTCTTGTTTTTGGTTGAAGTATTTTTGTACGTTATATTTGCTAGTCCATCCCTTAATTCACTTACATTAGAGCTACACGATGTATTTCATGCATTAGGATTTAATAGTCACACTAAACACTTAAATCATTTTTCAAGCCTCTCCACTTTATACATGTATAGGGAGTTTTGACAGTTTCACAATATTTGTTAACCCTAATGGGGAATGGCCTAGCCCATTACACCAGACATTTTTTACCATTATCATAAATTCGAAGAAAAAGAAACGTCTGCTCACCAAAGCGCTTATTATTTAAGCCTCATTGTGTTATGAACCAATCAGATTTTACCTTCTATATCCTGGAAAGTCACGTCCTGTAGAGGTAATGTTACATTTAAAAGGTTCTGACAATGACATACATGTATTTGCCACTGACCAATCACTGGGGACTGTTCCCATGCTCGAGACAAGACCAATTTGTACATTTCATATGTTTAGCCTCCCAAAGCTCAATGAATTTCAATTGAAAGCTACATGTATATATTTACAAACAGCAGAAATGAATTGATTCAAATTTTAGCTTTGGAGAATCTAAAAGCAGACTTAACTGATTTGGTAACATTATTGTTTTTATATATTCGCATTATGACACCAACCAGGTGAAAGTTTACAACTGTTGCATGGTACGCCAATTAAAAAATTCTAACAATAGCTCTCATTGGCCAGAAAAATAAAAGGAATATGCTGATGTCGTGCTTGCATATTGCAAACTAATTACATGTAAGCTCAGATAAACAGACGTTTCTTTTTCTTTGAATTTTACGAGAGTGAAAAAAACGTCTGGTGGAGCAGGCTTAAGGATTGGCCATGCCAGCCAAGATATTGGTTCTACATCATTATTCCCAATACCATACCAATCAGCCTGGTATCATTCTTTCAATACTTTTACAATTTTGCTTATTAGATCCCATCTTGGAATATCAAGTCCTGCTTTGTCTGTTGATCCTTGCAAATTTTCACTGGGGTTTTCTTTCACCATTATTCCTGATATATTTCCATTTTCGATTCGTTTCTACCACTCCATGGCCAGATTCCCCTATTTCAGCTTTTGCCAACACCTGTTCCAGCTTCTTTCAATCTAATCCCTGAAAAATCCCATCAGCCCATTCCCTTGTCCACCACCCCTAAGGCTGCACATTAGACTCTTGTTTGGGTGCGAATACCCACACTTAACACACACAAAAAAAAAATCCACTGCCTGGCACTCCTTAAGCAGCACATTAGACTCCTGTTTGATGTCTGGGTGCGATTACCCTCACTAACACAAAAATGAAACTTTAGAATACACAGCCACTAAAATATGGGAGTCGTAACTACTGGTTACTTATACTGAAAGGTAAAAAGATAATTTAGCCAGATAAAAGTCCTTATAGTATAAATCAAATTATTAATTATTTGTTTTTGTTTTTTTACATTTGAAGGTTAAAAGTTGGGGCTTGGTTTGAATATTTCAGGGGAGTACAGAGCTGATGAGTATCTACTGAACTGGAATACGTACAGAACTCTTGCTTATCGAACTGGAGCACTACATGTAGCACAAAACTCTTACATGTATTTGTTGAACTGGAACAATTATATTATACATATTGCACTAATTGAATATTAACGAGTTTTAGAATAATAGTTATAACTGCATGGGTTTGTAATAATAGGGTTCCACTATATATATTATGTATTGCATTTGTATTTGAGTTCATGAGTTTTTCAAGTTTGCATTTCAACTGTATTCTTTTTAATTTTCGTCAGGCAACTGCACTTTACCGATTGGAGAACACATTGTATGTGTAGTACATTTGTAGATCCATGGCTAGATCAAGCCTAATTAATATGATTCAAGTGCCAGATAAATGTAGGTCCAAAAGAGATCCAAAGTTTTCTATGTCTAATAGTTGTTCTCTCTTTAATCTTTAATAAGAATAAATACAAAAGACAACTAGAGTTATTCAAAGATATAACAATATATAGATTAAACAAAAATATGTTGCATAATTATGTGCATATTCTGGTTATTTCTGTGAGTGATGGCAGTGATGGGTGTACAATGTACATGTAGTTATAGTATGCATTTTAACTAATGGCTGTACTGTTTTTTATCATCACTCTACATGTACAGTTGTTTGACATATATCTGTCAAATAACTGTACTTTTACATATATGTCACATATATGTACAGCTATTTGACATATAACTGTAAGATAACTGCACTTTTGCATATATGTCACATATATGTACAGTTATTTGACATATATCGATGAAAACCAACTGCTTGTCTTGCATATATGTCACATATATGTACAGTTGTTTAGCAGATATATGTAGCATCCACAGATATGTCACATATATGTCACATATCTGTAGTTTTGGTAAGGGGGCGCGCGCCTTTGTGAACCAACTGCAAATGGCTAGACCTTCATGTCTTCTCGGATAAGGACGTAAAATCGTAGGTCCACTGACATGGAGGAGACAAGACTCGTAGGGGACTTTGAGTCCTATTGTTTGTTTCCTGTGGCGTTACGCCCAAATGTTGTAAATGTAAATAGTATTCGCTGTATTCGTGTCATTTATACTGACACCAGCCTGTACGTGAACACTCTGCTCGTCCTCTCTATCAGACCCAGTACTTTTCTTCGGTTCCACAACTCTTTTCTTTGCTTTGACAGGCAACTCATGCATCTCTATTGATCGCCGCTTTACCGGTACAGATGTCCAAGGGAATATCGAAGGCAGTTGGGTTCTGCACATCCTTTCATTGTGCGGAAAATGAGCTCCACAGATCCGTGTATGTTGGGCTTCTACTTTCAAACTGTCATTCCTTATTAGCTTGACATACTGCTGACGAACCTTTGTATCGCTAGGAAGAGTGTGGAACTTCAAATTCGGTGAATTTCGCCAGTTATTCAAACATTTAGGAACACAACAATTAAACTTGCCTGCCATGGCTGGCTTACGAGCTTCGGCGTCCTACAAAACAGTCCCAGAATACTTTGCGCGGCTTAACTCGTCCCAATCCCCTGCGCAACTTCGAAGTGGCTAATACAGCCACGATCACGAGCCAAACTAAAACTTTCCGAACTCTTTACATGCAGCCACGATCACGGGCCAAGCGTAAGCCGAACTCTTTACAGCCACGATCGCGGGCCGATCTTACACATTCTGACCTCTTTTACAGCCACGATTACGGATAACTAGTAACAGAAATACAAATAATACAACGATACAACTGAAACTATGATAACTGGAGTCCTACCACGACTACAAAATTATACTCAAGCAAAACAATTAATATACCTCAGTCTGTAGCGACTTGTTCGACCAGCGAATTCGCTTCTGCTCCCTTAATTGCAAGCCCTTCTCCGACCGCCTTCTGGATTGCTGCCGGGGTCGGCACAGGGACTTAATTGTTTTGCCATTTGAAACGTTCAGGTTCAAGTTCAGCTGGGGTTGATTCACCTTACTAGGACGACTACGCCGAGTTCTGTTTTCTTGGTTTTCTTTTCTTGCTAAGCACATGGTGGAAGCGTCCTTTTCCTTTTAAATTGCCCAGCCACCAATGAGCAACGGTCCTTATAGCCACCAACTGGTTTCACGTGCGGAATGTCGTTAATGAGCTATCCTCGGCAGAATATTCCTATTCAAATGACTTTGAATAGTAATCGATATTTGATTTTATTGATTAATAATTAATGAGCGCCGGTTGGTATTCACCTCCCTACTCCCGCTCCCTCTTGCCGTAGGGCTCGTCTCTTCCCATATCTTTAACCTAGCCTTGGGGCGTATGGATGCGGGGGCGTACGACGAGAATCTATTACGAGTGCGATGTTAAGGTAAAATCGGGTGTACCCAGAATACATTTTGAAGTCGTCTCATATCTTGATTTTCTTGATTTTTGTTCATAACCATAGCGTCCGTATTGATCTTACAAAATTTGTCCTCAGAATACGTCGTGACTTTGATTTTGCTTCGCTTTTTGAGATACACATCGCTAAATGAAAAGCAACTCAGACGCCGGCAATGTCAGTGAAGTGAAAGTAATCTTGATCTAAATTATACATGCTTTCTTGGATGTAAATTATGTGCAACCTGAATAATATATAAATGCTGTGGTTATCTCTCTCATAACAATACTTACCTTCAATGTGTGTGTGATCCTGAAGATTTAGATGAACAACAAGGCTTGTGTGCGTATAAAAGCACATGGCGACGTGTAACTAAAATTGAAGTGACGCTTATTTATTATTCGGTTTTTGGCAGTATTCAAATTTTTGCGCTCCTGAAATAACACTAGTCCTTGATCCGATTGGTTAAATCTGAGACTTCACAGGCACCGGGATATTCAATTTCATTGAATGGTGTTTTCACATGTATCTAACCGCTAGCGTCATCGGCAATGAACCGTACAAATTATATTGAAGTAAGAAACCTTTATCTCGATCTATCCTGGCGGTTTCATCCTGGCGGTTTCATCCTGGCGGTTTCATCCTGGCGGTTTCATCCTGGCAATGGAAACCGATTGTTATGAGATGGCCAGAGCACAAGAACATGGAGAAGTTGTCCGGGAACAAATGCTTTTATTGTCTCAGTGAGACTCCCGATCAATGAAAAACGCCGACTGCGTGATGTACCAGTTGAGAATATCTTAATACGGTTCACTTAATGCCGCGTCACATGGCTGGCTTACGAGCTTCGGCGTCCTACAAAACAGTCCCAGAATACTTTGCGCGGCTTAACTCGTCCCAATCCCCTGCGCAACTTCGAAGTGGCTAATACAGCCACGATCACGGGCCAAACTAAAACTTTCCGAACTCTTTACATGCAGCCACGATCACGGGCCAAGCGTAAGCCGAACTCTTTACAGCCACGATCGCGGGCCGATCTTACACATTCTGACCTCTTTTACAGCCACGATTACGGATAACTAGTAACAGAAATACAAATAATACAACGATACAACTGAAACTATGATAACTGGAGTCCTACCACGACTACAAAATTATACTCAAGCAAAACAATTAATATACCTCAGTCTGTAGCGACTTGTTCGACCAGCGAATTCGCTTCTGCTCCCTTAATTGCAAGCCCTTCTCCGACCGCCTTCTGGATTGCTGCCGGGGTCGGCACAGGGACTTAATTGTTTTGCCATTTGAAACGTTCAGGTTCAAGTTCAGCTGGGGTTGATTCACCTTACTAGGACGACTACGCCGAGTTCTGTTTTCTTGGTTTTCTTTTCTTGCTAAGCACATGGTGGAAGCGTCCTTTTCCTTTTAAATTGCCCAGCCACCAATGAGCAACGGTCCTTATAGCCACCAACTGGTTTCACGTGCGGAATGTCGTTAATGAGCTATCCTCGGCAGAATATTCCTATTCAAATGACTTTGAATAGTAATCGATATTTGATTTTATTGATTAATAATTAATGAGCGCCGGTTGGTATTCACCTCCCTACTCCCGCTCCCTCTTGCCGTAGGGCTCGTCTCTTCCCATATCTTTAACCTAGCCTTGGGGCGTATGGATGCGGGGGCGTACGACGAGAATCTATTACGAGTGCGATGTTAAGGTAAAATCGGGTGTACATGTAAATTAAGTCATGTGAAAAGCGCGCTTCTGCATGGCATTGCACTGAAGTTGTATCTGAATTTATTCAATAATAATAATAAAGTCTTTATTCATTTGATAAAATATCAAAGTTACAATAGAACAAAAAAGTTTTACTAATATATAAAGCCATAAAAAGTAAACAGGTAAAAGATTAACATATGGAAATTTGAGGGATGTAGCTGTGCTGGAAAGCGTGCAATCATGTTTTCAGTTTTTCATACATTGTCTGTAAAAGTCGAATTCCACGTGCAAATTTACAGATAATGTATGGAAAACTGAAAACACGATTGCACGCTTCCCAGGACAGATACATCCCTCAAATTTCTAAACAATTACTAAACCATGCAGTAACATAACAATCATTATTCCCTAACTAGCAGTCTTGCCAATCTTTTTAATAATCTTTTTTTTACATAAAATCACAGCACAGGCACAGGCTCAACCTAACACATAATATCGTAATAACATATTTTAAACTAGTTCTCCTTTTAAATTAAACCGTTTAATCACTTAATCAATGCCATAACAAAATCCTAGTTTTTAATTTATTTGTTTACAGTTGTAAGGGAAAATTATTTAAAATTAAATAACTATACACAAAATTTGATGTAAAAGAAAATTTCAAATGGAAAAACAATTTTTCCTGACCCAAAATAGCCACCTTTTGTGCGACAGATTCTAAGTATCCTGGAACACAATTGTGACGTAAATACCTTGGCAGTCGCTTTTGTTTAGAGTTTGAAAACAAAAGCGCGTGCTAAGGTATTTACGTCACATGCCTAATTTACATGCTTCTGACCAAGCGAAATTTGTCGCATGAATTTTGACATGTTCAACTGAGCTTTTGCAGTTTTGGAGGGTAGGATATTCAGTTCTAACAACAGATGTACCTGAAGAAGGCTGGTGTGGCCAGCCGAAATATTGTACCACTAATTTCAAAATTCTACGTTGTATCGATCTTTGCTTCTTCATAGTTATTTTTTATTTGATAGCCGATTAGATCACTAGTTTGATCCAACGTACACCAGCAGGATTGTCGTTCACGGTTGCTTGCTTGAACAATTTCTAACAACAGAAGCCGATAACTTAAACCTTGTTTCATAAAATTAAGTGAAAACAATTTTCGTTTCATAGACACTAGTCACATTTCATAGACACATTAGTTTGAACATTGCAGTTGAACATAACTTATTCAAACAATACCGTGAATATAAAGTTCCATACAAAACACTAAAGACTCTACACCTTAATTTCGTCTTATTTTTAAACCGCTAAAATTAATAATAACAAGAAGCTGAACCATCCTTTACTCGGGCCATATGGCATTCCAACAAGGAATAGTTGGTAAACTTTGGAGGTTCGATTAAAAAAGTATTTTACACTTTCAATTTGTTTTGAGCCTTTGAGAGAATTATAAATTATTTTAGATTCCTTTTACAAGACTTAAATATAAAAAATATTTTAAAGAAGAATTGTGATTCTTTGTCTACAGAAAATGTAGATGGTTTAGCATGTACCAGACTGAAGTTGAAATTTTAATGGAATATAAATATCCATGGAAGTAGAAATGTTAATTGTATGAAATGATGTGGAAGGGATGAAGTCATTGATCTCCATGAATTTGAATCTTCATACGTTTTTGCACTCAAAATAGATGTTAAGATTTTACATGTATTTTAACTTGTTAAATCCACCAAATTAAGATCAATAATGTAGGGCTGTGTGCAACAAAGCCATATGTGGCTCCTGATCACATTCTAAATTCTTTCTTTGAAAACAAAGAATTTGAGAGGGAATTTAGAATGCGACCAAGAGACACTTACTCCCTTGTTGCATACAGCCCTTCTTTTACTCTTAGGCCTGTCTATAATTCAGTTTTTTAATCAGTAACCACTGGGTCCTGACTTTGTTCAGCTGGTTGTTTCTATCAGGTCCATTAACATTCAGAGCTTTTTCAGGGTCTATGAAATGCACCTCCGTGATGTTGGGAACAATTATGTAGCTGTATCCACCAGATTTTGTAAACCTTCAGTTTTAAAATGAGACCTTTTTCGTGTTTCTGTGTGCACTAGAAGTCAACAGGCAAAATAAAGAATCTAGCTGTGGTCTTCCGACTCTCAACCGGTTAAGTGTGACAGAGAGCGGCACTGTAAGCCGCTTTGATTTCCAACCAAAACATTTGAACACTGACTGACCTGAAAAACTAACAGAACAGTATAAAAGTCGATAGCGCATCATAAACAAATGTCCAAGCGGAGTTTGTAAACCTTCAGCTTTAAAATGAGACCCTTTTCGTGTTTCTGTGTGCACTAGAAGTCAACAACCAAACGAAAGAATCTAGTTGTTGTCTTCCGGCTGACTCAGAACCGGCGTTTGAAAAGTGAAAATGAAAACTATCAGAACAGCGTAGAACAGCTCTGGCGCATCATAAACAGATGTCAAAACGGATTTTGAATATATTCAGCTTTAAAATGAGATGTTTCTATGTTTCTATTTGCTGTAGAAGTCAAACTAGCAAAGGACGAAACGAATTGCCTTGTCGTCTTTCTCAGATCTAAGCAGCCGTGTGAAGCCGTCGCCTGTTGAATTCAAAGCAAATCCTATTGGAAAGTGAAAGTGGAACTAAAAAAAACACATAAAGAGCACTGATACTCTAAAACAAAATATTTCTGAAACTGGCAAAAGGATTGTTCGGTCAAATTACTGCCCAGTTACTCTCGTAAGCAGTAAACTACTACAGTAGACTACGCGCCAAATCTTTTCGAAAACCGTTCAGTGACAGAACAGGCTTTTCGCTTAACTCAAGATCAGGCGTAATGAAGAGGACATCTATTGTTAATAATTAGCGCCATCACGTTATTTCTGGCATTGATTGACGGGTGCCTTATCAGCCTTGGGACATTTGAATTCCCATAACGATTAATGAACAACCAATCAGGTAACGTTAAAGCGAACTGCTCATGCGTTAGATTATAATTATTCCGCTTTCGATTAATTCTTCAACAGTAAGTACATGTCGCGAAGAACAATAGGATTCTGCCCGATGCAAGGTCAGGTTTTCTGGCGTAGCTGCTTCAGTCCATACTTTACGGTTTTGCCGATTCTCGAATTTGACGGGAATTCAGCATTATCATGTAGATTTACGCCACCAGTTTTAGCACTTATCGGCCTGAACAGCTAGCTTCGCCAAGTCACCAACGTTTAATCAAGGCTATAAATCCAAACTGAACTGACTACCCAAGGAAGACAGAATGAGTTAATATATGATATTACTGGTATTCTAATACTCAGATAATTCAACAGTTCAAAATGAGCTGACTATCCAAGGAAGACAATATTATTATATTACTGGTATTCTAATTCCAGATAACAACAGGTCAAAATGAACTGACTACCCTACTGGTATTCTACTTCCAGATAACAAATGCCCGCCAAAACGTGAAGTGACTTGAAATTCATGCGCCTTAGTTTCTATTTCGGCGATAAATAACTATTATTATAATTCTCAGTAGAGGACATAACATGTACAAGGAGAATGGTGTCCTGCTGCCAGCAACGCATTCCTGAAACGGGTTAAGCTCGTCATGGAATCCTATAATTTAATATGAATAAAATAAAAACGGATCGATTTTTTCCATTTCATTGGCACTTTAAAGGTAAGATCCGCGCTTCATTGATAGACTAAATGCTGTGTATAGGTTATATGCTTGGTTGTTTGTATTCTCCAACATTTAAGCTTAATTCACGGAATACTGGTACCATAATAGTCTCCATTGGGGAGTGGAGGTGCATTCCTTCTGACGGGTTTATGTTCTAGCGAGTTTACGCAAATTCACGAATGCTTTTTCGTACGCTATACTTCAGGCTAATTTCGATCGTCTTCTTTTGTATTTTTAGTACAGTTCCTTGAGGGCTTCTTATTAGTCTTGTAGTTTGACGTGAAGTTTATGAAACAGCGAGTTTAACCCACACACTATGTTTTGTAACTTGATGATCATGCATGCTAAGTTGACGACTCATGCACGAGTCACTGGAGTCGTGTATAAGCGATCGGACTCAGTGTGAGCATATATATATAGTTTGATAGTTTGGGGCGGAAATAATGGCGGAAATGATTTTGAGAAGACCCACCACAGCTCAAACAGGCTTCAGTAGCATGATAGCCCCAAAGCTATGGCGTTCTATCCCGCCAAAATGTTTTGCTTTCGAAGTTTTTGTTTTGTATAAATTAACACTCAAGTTGAAGTATTCAGCATTGCTGTTCACTACGCGACATCCCAGTATCAAAACGCAACTTTTATGTTTTGATTTCAAAATTCTTGTTTTGCATTTGCCTTTGAAGTTTCACATTCGATATTGTGTTTCGTACGCGATTTCCAACTTCCAATCGCCACGACTAAACATTTTAGTTCGCACAACGGCACATTACTTGAATATGAATGTATTTCTGCATTCGACTTTTGCTTTCAACATTGATGTAGTAGTTATACACTTGGGTATACCACCGCATGGGCTACTTTACAAACCGTGCCAGCCAAATTTTTGTCTGATGTTACTATCCAATGGCATGTCCAAATTGTTGTTGGATAAGGGTTTTCTTAAATGCTGATTAAGCTATAACAACATATATATTGCTTTCCAAGCAGTACCATCCAAAATTCTCGAGTAGTCATACGGTCGGGTATACCAATGAATACTAAAATAATTCTAGGAAAACAGGAAGATTTAAAACTATATGAAAATAATTGTAGGAAGACAGGAAGTCTTAAAATAAAGGACAACATATGACGTCACGACACAGCTGTGTTGGTTAGGTGTCCTCCCTTTGTTTTCCCAACTGTGGAATATGAATTTTATGAAAATAATTATTGGAAATGTTTTTTCTTTGATAGGTATTAAAGAGAAAACATGATTATGATTCTATTGCGTGACATTAAACAGGGACTTTCCCGCTGGAGTACTATGTTTAAACATGTATATTGTTAAGAGAGATTTACTCAGACTTGTGTCGTGACGTCATATGTATCTATTTTCTAATACAATTTATAATGTCCGTATGCAAGGCTTTTAATTCCATCTTCTAATATATATCTTTTATCATCAAAACAAGATAAGGATACTTTATTTATCTCATAGCTTCCTAGCTAATTGATGGTTTTGACTTCGTATAGTTTTCATAGTGTGGAACAATTGTCTATTATTCATCAACACATCTTTATAATTTTCGTGTTTAATATCCTTCTTAATAACATTCTTCTTAATACCTTTTGTAGTCTTACCTCCTTTGTCGTTGTTTTTCATATATGAATACATTTTAGATGTGACCAACGAATTCAATAATTGGAACACCAGCAGCCTCATCTTTGAATTTACCAATTACTTTCTTTTTGGTTTTATCAAAATATGGAGAGTTTTCAGGATAATCACTGTTATCAAATTTCTCTCTATCATTCCAAAAATCTTTATAAACGTCTTCAGCTTCTATTTCATACATAAGTCTGTCAGTGTCAGTGAATAATAATTTGGCTTTATCTCCATACTTCTTTTTAATGTAGTTATAATGAAAATCATACATCAATGTCTTAGAAAGATCAAGGATACACATACCCACGTATGCCGGCCTGTTGAGTGTTAATGTTTCCTTTATCTTATGCACAGCTACAAGATTCTCATTAAAGAATTTACTGCTTACATATGTTGGTTTACTAGCTAATGTTTTTAGTTTATTTTAATCTGTCACTAATCTAACATCTACTCTTTTTCTGATGTTTTCCATTGTCTTCCAAAATACGCTGTTATTCATCAGTTTGAAGAAATCCTTTTCGAATGAATTTTTTGCTACAGTTCTTTCCTGAGTGTTGAAATCAATATACTGCTTAAGCCATGGAGACTGATTGAATTCTAATCCCTTGCGAACTGAAATCCCAGACTTTTTGGATATCCTAAGATTTCCTACAAAATCCTAGAAAATCCCAAAAAGTCCCATTGATACGAATAGGTGTGAATTCGCACATTTGAAGTTGATCGCTGTATCCTAGAAAATCCTAGGAAATCGCAAGGTTTCTTTTGAAACCATATGCAGGCTTGGAAATCCTAGGAAGTTCTAGGTTTATCTGGTATTGCTTTTCTAGCTTTCTGACAGTTCATGTCTTAGCTTGATCATTAATTAATGCTGTAAAAGTGACGTGTTGCGACATCGGCGCGGGGAAAATACAGACAAATGCAACTGCTCGCTCTCCAGAACAGCTACAGCCCTCAGACTTGGCCAATAAAATATTTTATCTAGTATCTCAAGTTTGCAATACATCTTTGTTTCAGAATTGGGATTTTACGGAAATTATTTGACATCGGAATCTGACGTCTCTCAGGTCTTGCTATTAAACCCAACAAAATCGCGACCCTGGTCTATTTGGAAAATAATTCGAAGATGTTCGTTTAAGATATCAAACATAAGCTAAAAGTTTTAACTAGGTACAGCTTCTAACCTTTCCCTTGGTAGCCGTGGATCTTACGTAGGTGGTCTTCCATTCTTTGTGGACGTGAGAGCTAGAGAATCCTTGAAATGCAGTCAAGAGCGGCATACTTCTTTCCGCCGTGGTTTCCGATATCGGCAAACGGCGAAATATTCCCTTGACCTATGGCTAATTCCTTCATATTCCAACTCCTTTACGAAAAACCATGGACTACACGACGGACCTACAGCTGCAAGGAGTTTGTTTCATACCTTCTTTGTGCTGTAGCTCGTAAAATATTCATGATTTTTGCCATCTCTCGTAGCTCGTGTAATTTCACCGCCATGTTCAATAACCACAGGCATCCCAATCTCCACTTTTGTATTTCGGGTTACCTGTGGTAATATCCTCGAGAAGAGCTCTGTGAATGTATTTTTCTCATAACATGTAACACATATCTTAAGGAATAAAAGAACAATACTGTATTTAGTTGATTGAGTTGTACTTTGACTTTGTATTTTTCTAATCGCCTATGAAATCGGGCTATGAAACCAAGCCGTAATGACCACAGGCAACCCGAAATATGAAAAGTAGATTTTGGGATGCCTGTGCTTATACAAAATAGCTGCGGAACAATGGCAAATCACGAGTATGTTATACGAGCTACAATGATGGCATGAATCCTGAATATGATATGAGCTACAATATAAAGAAGGTCTTACTCAGAATCACGCAATGGACTTTGACAAGTTCCAGGCCGGATTGTTTTCGTTGGCCAATCAGAACGCCTGAACATTGAAAGCCGTTTCTTCGCGCTTGAATTTGATCGAAGGGCTAGTTCGGCAGAGTGTTACGATCACTGCGATTGATTCACCCACTGGCTTGCTCCCTAGTTTTCAACAACAAACATGCCCTGAAGGCCGTTGTTCAATGGATTGAAGACCCGAAGATGATAACACCGAGATTAGCGTTAAGTGAGCGACAAAGAAATGGCAAATTATTGGGGACCGAACCCTTGCACCAAAAGCCCGGTAAAAAGACCGGAAAGTCCGGAAAAGCCCGGATTTACCGGGCTTTCCGGACTATTCACCGTGTTATTTGCATTAGACTTGCGCGGTAAAAGCCCGGTAATCCCGTTTTTTTCCTGCCTTTCACAGAAAGCCTGGAAAAAAATTCCGGGCAAGTCTGGGAAGCCAGGAAAGCCCGGTAAAAAATCCAGACTTTCCCGGTAATGTCTGATTCATCAGGGAAGCCTAAAGCACGGAAAAAGGCCGGTAAACTCGTTTTTCCGGCCTTTCACAGAAAGCACGGAAAACAATTCCCGGAAAGTACGGTAAATATCATGCCGATTCTGGGGTGAAAATCAGACTTTCCCGGTTACATGTAAATGTCTGATTTAATACTAGTTCTCCGTATTTTCTCCCTGCATTTTCAGTTTCATGGAAAAACGAAAAAAATCTGTGAACTAAATTATTTAGTGCGAAAATCCATTGCATTAGAAAAGCTGGCAAACATTCTAGACTTTCCCAGTAATTGTTTGATTGATCTAAAGATATACAAAACACGGGTAAAGTTTTTTAATAATAGATTATTATTAAAGACTCAGCCGTCACTAGATCACTCACTCAGTCATCAGGAAGAAAAAAGGCCTGAATGGCGTACTTACCTTCCAAAGGCTCTATCACCACCCAAGCCGTTTTTCTTGACAAGCATTTAGGTGCCCAATATAAAAGCTTTCTTCAAGTGGTATCAAGAAAAGCATTGAAGATATTTTCGTATATAAATCTTCTTCCAGAAACGAACTGTTGTCCTTCACGTTTACAACACGTTGCCGCCATATTGATTTGGAGGGAGATGCGTTTCGTGGGCAGCGGATGCCCTTCTCGTGCTCAGCTGTCAAACTCTGTATCAAACTGACTATAATCGTACTCTGATTGGTGCATGTTTCAGAGGCGGGAAAACAAACGCGTGTTTTTTTAGCGCGAGCGCGCATTTACTTCCAGTATCGGTAATGCAGTTAGTTCACTTGGAGAAAGATAAAGAAAGATGGACGTTCTCTGAGTGTTTTGTCTGTGGAATCCTAACAAACAGCGAGCTTATAATTCTCCAGCGGTCCTTCAGGGTTCCAAAGATCAGTACTACATTAACCACGGTAAGTGTACAATTTGTCAATTGTCATTTTGCCTATCACTCATTTCTCGGCGACAGTGTTTATAGGAGAAGATAATTTTAACAAAACCGCGTATATATTGACTATTGTGTGCCAAAAACTAACAGGCTAAAGACGAAGTTTTGTGCCGAGCTAAAAATCGATTTTAGCAAAGATTTCACAATATTTGTGTTGCTTTTTGAATGGACTGAAAATTAAATTGGAGTGTTAAATAAATCCAAACTAAGCGAAAATTTTAAACAAACTTCTCTCATCGGATAAGTGCAAGACCTGACTAATATGTACTAGCTGACCAAACTTGAGGCGGTTTATTTACAAAGAAAAGCAAGAAACTAACTTTGTGCCACGCTAAAACAGTTCAGCATAGTCAAGAGTTTATGTTATTTGTGTTGAGTGTTAATCCAAAGCGAAAAATGGAATTCAAATTAGACTACGGGTTAGTTTTTGACGCTTTTTGCAAATAATACATACGCGACAGTTTGAAAAATTCCTCTCTTATTACTCATCATGCAGCCAAATATATTTGGGGGGGGGGGGGGGGTGGGGGGTGAGAAGGCCGGTTTGCTTTACACTCAATATCAAATATACCGCATAGTAGTTATTATATACACTGTAAACTATATCATCTGTAAGAGATTTAGTGAAACCATGTTAAATTTAAAGCACTGTTCGGTCAATTATTTTATTGTTGCTGCGTGTAATTACAAATATGCAAACCTGATAACAAAGCTCAAATGGCATGTCAGCTGGCTTCAATGATCAAGTCCACCATCCCAAAACTGGCGAGAGTTTATACGAATGCAAACATTACCGCGGTAAACGTGCAACTGTCCCAGTGAAAAGATTCAAAGAGAATCGATTATCTAAGATCGTATACAACTCTTAATTTGTGTTTTCCCCTCTCTGCTGCTTAATCTTTATTGAGTACTCACGTTAGCAATTGTTCATCATTAACCTACAATCACAGAAATGCGAATTCTGCCGCTCATTGGAAGAATAATAGCAACTTAACATATGACCCGTACGGCCCCGCGCTATATAGGGTTGTCCACATTATGCTCGAAAATTTCACTGTTATGGTAATTCTTTATGCTAAAAAAATATTACTATTATGCTCAAAAGGTCTCACTATTATGCTCAATTATGCTCAATTTTTTATTCGGATTAATTAATTAATTAATACAAATTAACTAATTAATTGATGCATTCATTACCTGCATAATTTTGACGGTTTCCAGAATATTAAACAATTATTCACCAACACTGAGGTGAATAATTGTTTTAGTATATACCACACTCCAGGGCCGGGTTGTTCAAAGCCCGATTAGTGTTAATCCTGGATTAACTCTGTACAGAACCTATTGGTTGTCATGGAAATTAACCCTGGATTAGCACTAATCGGGCTTTGAACAACCCGGCCCAGGTGAATTGCCGGCACCAAATAGTTATTTTGTTTTCAGTCAAATGGACAAAAACTCGCGCGAGATGATCGCTGCTTTGCTCGGAGGTGAATATGAAATCATATTCACTGTTTGAGTAGCCAATCAGAGTGCGCAAAAAGTGATATTCACTGGTGTGGTATATACTAAATGTAATTATTTCATGTTATTCTGGATTGTGATGGAGCTTTCAATGTAGTCTTCCAGCCTAGTCCCTAGGCCTTCTGGCTTGGTATTTTGTCTGAGTGGGTTAGGTTAGGGTAGTTCGTAATGGCTTGTGACGTCACCAACTGTCAAACCAGAAGGCCTAGCAGAATTCGCCCAGCTGGGCCCAAACATTCGCAAAAATGGGCCCAAGATGGCGACCACTCTTGATAACAAGGGGGAAGATAGTTTAAAGACTTGCATGCATCAGCAGGGCTGTCCACATTATGCTCGAAATTATGCCAGCATAATGTGGACAACCCTACCCCGCGCGCGCTTTCCTTTCAAAACCATTTACAAAAGTCACGTGATGAGGGCCGGACATGTATCGCGTGAGCGGGCTGGAAAAAGCCTTCCGGCCCAGCACATTTTTTTCTTGCTGTTTTGCGGTTTGATCTACAAAATAATATGGTCATATGATAAAAAAACCTATCGACTGAGTTAGGTCGGGACGGACGGGAAAATATTTGGCTCTCGGTCATTTTGTACGTGCGCTCGGTCCGTACGTCATAACCTCGAGCCAAATAGTTTCCCGTCTGGCCCTTCCACACAGCCAATATAAGTACCTATTACTCGTTCCAGCAGAAAAGGTTAAATTTTACTTGCAAAGCTGGGGGAAACTCTGCGAAAGCAAATAACATTTCCCTAGATTTTTAAACCGTGGAAAATAGTGGATTTCCTAGAATTCGGAAATCCGGGAAAGCACGGAAAATTCTCGGGATAGCTAGGGATTTTCCGGGCTTTCCGCGGATTTCCAGGTTTCCTTATATTCCGTGCTTTCCCGGAACATCCCAGATTTTTCCGGGTTTTCCGCGGAATTTTACTCGCGCGGAAAGCCCGGATGGATTCCGGGAAAGCCCAGAATATTTTCCGGGCTTTTTTCGCGGAAAACCAGGTTTTCTTAAATTCCGTGGTTTCCCGGAATATTCCGGATTTTTCCGGGCTTTCCGCGGAATTTTACTCGTGCGGAAAGCCCGGATTGGCTCCGGGAAAGCACGGAATATTTACCGGGCTTTTTCCGCGGAATTTCCGGGCTTTTGGTGCAAGGGAAGCCTTGACATGAAACCTGAATCAGAATGGAGGGCGAAATCGTTTGTCGGTTTGATCGAAAACTTTCTCATGTACGGCTAGTTCGGCAGAGTGTTACGATCACTGCGATTCATTCACCCACTGGCTTGCTCCCTTAAGTTTTCAACAACAAACAAAATTGCCCATGGGCCGTTGTTCAATGGATCGAAGGTAGTGACAGAGCGACAAAGAAATGGCAAATTATATGGGGACCGAAGCCTTGATGAAACCATGGAGGGCGAAATCGTTTGTGTGATTACGAAGAGAGCTCCTAAAAAGAATCCTATGTATATAAAGCATATAGTCTGTGGTAAGTGTAGCTGAAATACAATTGTCTTTCTGTGTTGATTTCATGTTTATATTGGCCGTAAAGTCGGATTCGTGGTAAACTTATTATTAAAACAACACATATTTTTCTTGTCATGTTTCCCCATTTTACAGACAAGCCTGCCAAAGCGAAAGAGGCTTTCTATCAGCTAACTGCTGAAGATTCAGGTACGGATAAAGCTATTATAGAATTGCAGATGAATATTGATTGTTGCCTCCTGAGTGAGTCACACTATACAGTAATATTATTACTGTATAATTCTGACTCACTCAGGAGGCAACAATCAATATTCATCATGATCAGCTGCAGTCAAAATTATTGGGCCATTCCATTTTTTCCCCCAAAACCCCCCTATGGAAGACCACTGGAATCCAGGGAGATGGATTGAAAATCTAATGGGGAGGGGGTTCACAATTCTGTGGATTCCAGTGGGAGACCAGGGATTGAAGGTGAATTTCCAATGGGGAGGGGAATGACAATCATTGAAAATCCAAGGAGGAGGTGGTATTTTTTCCAATTCCAATAGGTTGGGCGTGGTAGAAGTTAGAAAATCCCAAGGGAAGGGGGGGATTAGTCAAAATTGAGCTCCCCCATAGGGGGGTTTTGAAAAAAAAATGGAATATGGCCCAATATTCATCTTCAATATTATGATTAGTGATTTGTTTCGTTTATATGTGAATGCTGGGACGATTTCCAGCCCTCTTAAACCGGGCTCAGACTCGCCTCCACATACAGGCCCTTTAATAAACGGATTGAGTGGATTTTTCATAGGAAGTCAATTGGGAATCCATAATAGAGGCGGTACATGTAATTCACTGACTATCATCGATTACTTTCGACAGTCAGAAAACTGCTCTAATGAAATGTGTCAGTGATATGTTTAAGCTTGGGCATTTTCCAATATTCAACATTCTGTTTCACAAACCCTTGTTCCACCCACCCCCACTCCTCTGGAATTCCCATTCCCCCTCCCCCCATACATTTGATCTCCTATTATAACAGACCCGTAGTGGGGTATGGAAATGTTATGGAATCACACATTCAGAGCACCAGTGCTGCTTCACAAATGGTAACATGATATTTTTTTAAGTAAGCTTAAGCTTTAATTGGCTCACAATTAGCTGGTCAAATCCTCAGAAACGTTGAAGAACAAGCATGACAAACTGAATTCCTATAAACAGCTAAGCTTAGGGAGGTGAACATATTAGTTCTTAAAGTTATACTGTACAATGTACATCAGTTATTTGTTTTAACCAGCCAGGGTGGCACAGGGAGCTGGGGTTGTGCAGTGGTGAAGCACTTTGCCTGTCACTCTGGTTCGATTCCCGGACACGGTGCCATATGTTAGTTGAGTTAATGTTGGTACATTTTACATATATCTCGCCCTTGCTCCGAGGGTTTTTCTCTGGTTTCTCCAGTTTTCCTCCATCTGCACAAACCAACACACTAAATTCCAATTCGATCTGTGGATTAGCCGGGACCTGGCTTTGATCAGGCCCCATGGTTGTTTCAGGTGTTGTTAGAAATTCAGAGTTCAGAGTCCACTTGCTGGTAGTAATTTATATCTTACGGAAACGGCTATAGCAGCTGCTGAAGCAAAACGTGAGTACAATTCTAGGGGCACAACTTATTTTTTCTCTTTAATGACTGCAACCAGCTAGGTTGCATTAATTAATTTTTGTAACCAAATACAAAATGCACCCCCCCCCCCTCCCCAACATTTAACATTACAGTATTAAAATGCTCTACATGTAATTACTTTTGTAGCCCCTGGGGGGCTCATTTCAGAATTCGTCTTGGAAAGGGGGCCTTGCAGTTGATTTTACATAACTTTTGCCAATGGGTTCCATTATGATAGAAAAATGATGGGCGTTTGACGGTTATCATAATAGAGAGGGAAGCTTATTCCCAAAAAGATATGATACCGTCAAAACCCTAACATTTTTCTACCAAGATGTGGTCACATTAATTAGGAGCCTCCCATTTCTTGTAAGCATGGAAATACAAATTCAAGTAACAAGTAGCATGTCATGTTTGCCTTCCCCCTCTTAACATTTGATTTCCACTAAGGCTTATAAAACTAAGGCAAGGGAGGGGGCTTATTCCAAACCTTTGTGGGTTTGGTTTTGTGAAGTATTTTTTTTAAAGGGGCTGTGTCACGGTAATAGACTTTACATTTGCGTTCCGGGCCGGAAACAGATATTTTCACTGATTTTGATATGAACTAATGAACCTCTCAGCCATGTGGGATGCTAAAAATCAAAGATGAGTAACAAACAGTGTATATAAACAGTCCCCAGGGGAAATATTGAAAATCCTTTCAATCAAGCATTGAGGGAGGGGAGTGTAACTGTTTGTATCCACTTAACAGCCACCAACCGAGTGATTACTTGATACATGCGCAGTACCATGACATAGCCCCTTTAATATTTGTTCATTCTATTTCATACATATATGTACAATGTAGATGAGCCTGAAATTCCCCATCCCCCAAACAAAAAGGGAAGGAAACAGCTGCCAGTGCAAACATTTCTACAACTAACAAACTGAGTCATACACATGTACATGTAGCTGCTTTGCAAAATGTATCAAATGGATTAAACTCAAGATGCATACATGTGAATAAAAACATATAATGAATGATCATACTGTAGATACATGTAATTCTTATTAAAAAACCTTGTAAGTGTACATGTACATGTAACTTGTTGACCTTTGTTATTACTTAATTAATTCACAGATGTCACTGAGCCTGACCTTCTCAGCCACAAAACAAAGAGGAAGGAAAACAGCTGCCAACACAATCACTTCTATAAGTAAGACTGTGTCATTAATACATGTACATGATTGCATTTTGCAACTAAATTATACCAAATGCATGATAGTCAATTATTCACACTAAAGACCTGTGAGCTTAAAAATGTACTGTATTTCCTCAAATAAGTCCCCCCTCAAAAAGTGCCCATGGCCCTTTTAGTCAAAATTTGAATACAGTCAAACCTCTATTAAAGTGCCACTACGACGAAAATTTACCATTTCGATTTGCCACTTTTTCAGTGTCTATAGGTCATGACAATCAGTATTAGAAATATCCGAAATAGTAAACAATATTCCCAAATGGGCATCTTAAACCACAAATTTTAGGAGAGTTTACCGGTAAAATCCTGTCCGCCATTGCTGGAAGCCGTGCCCTTTGTTCAGCTTTAAACAAAGGTTTAATCACCGGAAGTGATGTCATACACTTAACACGACAACCTCGTGGCGTGAAATAGCGTGCATAAAAAAGTAGCCAACCTCGCAAAGATAAATATAACTTTCTTCTTATGTACGTGAAGACGTTTTTAGTAGAAATATGCCTCCAGGCGTTGTGTTCTGCAGGCGAGCGTTAAGTGTATGACATCATTTCCGGTGAATAAACCTTTGTTTAAAGCTGAACAAAGGGCACGGCTTCCAGTAATGGGGACGTGTAGATTCAATATTCGGAGCTCAAAAAATAAGACTTTCTGTCGTTGTATCGAAAAACAATTTGAACTGGTAATAATATATGAACTCTACTTTATGAATATGCAAAAACATTGATATGTCAAAATTTGATCGTAGGGGCACTTTAAGTGGTCATGCACCAATTTGTTGGCCAGAGGCTCCATAAAATAATAGGAAATCAAATGTATGGAGGAAAATGGCAATTCCAGAGGGGTGGGTAGTTGGGTCATGAGGCAAATTCCCTCCGGGGTGGGAGTATGGATATTACAGTGTATCTGAAATCATACCAGTCCTGTGATAATATAATTATACTAATGTAGCCATCAGGGTTCCAAATACTGTTTATAAACACAGTAAAAAAAAATTTTTTTAAATACTTGCCTAGAGGCAAGTACAATCTGAAAAGCACTTGTCCAGAAGCTTGGACTCTTATTTGTACAATAACCAAGGTTCTCAGTAGATTTCTCTACAGCCAGTCAAAAACAAATTGTAAGGTGAACCAGCTTTTTGTCATACATTGCTGCTAAATTTGGTCAACACAAACTTTGAACAGTACATTAAACAGGACATTATTGCAAACCATATTACTATCTTATTGAGGCTAAAAAGGACAAACATGAAGAGATGATCTATTTAAAATATTATATGGGGAGATATATTTGAGAAGCGAAAATGTATACATGTAGATTCTACTTATTTGAAAGGGCAAAACAGAAAAAATATATTTTACAATTAGTCGGTAACAAAACGAGCGGGGGACTGGAACCGAGTCAGTAAAACTAATTCAATTAATAACTAGTCAAAGTGGGCATTATTTTCCAAAAGAACAGATCAAACTTAGCTAGTCTGGAGAGTTTAGTGAACTTTGGCTAAATATTGACGATGCTAGAAGGCATGAAATATGTCAATTTTCCCATAAAAACTCTCTTATTTTTTAACGGTGTCCCTCCAAACCATACATTCATTGTAAAATTTTGGAGGGACAAATAAATTTCAATTGATTATAATTCAGACAAGATTCACTTGAATCATGTCAAACTTCAATGGCACACATGCTAATGTCAACATGCTCTATCATGTGATGAACTTCATTTTAGAATTAGAGTAATTCTGATAAACTCGGTTCCAGTCCCCTGCTCGTTTTGTTACCGGCCAATATAGACACATTTTTCTGTTTTTATTTTTAAGATAATTACTGTATACATGTATATTCATTAAACACGATTTTTTTATGTGCTATGAAAATTATTGTAAAGAGACAATTACAATGTATGATGAGATGATGTTAAAAACCCTGAAAATGTATTTCAAAGGAATATTAAAGTAATAATCTTGAAAAGTAAATGCACGTGTTTGTAATTTCCTCACTTAGAATTTACGGAAAGATTCAGATATTGTGTATATAATTGTCAATGCCAGGTTCTACGGAATCAGTTCGGAATGGTTGACCCTGATAGACTGTTGATGACAATTAGATAGCGAATTTTGAATGTTTTATCAGAACTGCTCAAAAACCATGCTGGCCTATAAACATGCTTGAGCGTGGATTGGTCGTCACTAAAACCCTGAAAAATGCCCTGAAAAGCTGTTAATAATAGCATGGGCAATCTCAGAACATTCTAGAAATTCCTAAGACATCCTAGAAATTCCTAAAAGTCTATTCCTAGATAGTCCCAGTATTTCCTACAAAACGGAAGGAAAATGTAAACTGTAAATCCTAGGATTTCCCACAATATCCTAGAACCATGCATCGTAAATGCTTTACCATGAATATTTTGAGAAATCCTAGAAAATCCTAGAACATCCAAGTGTCCAAATTTACCGTGAAAATTCACACCTCAAATCTTAGAAAATCCTAGGACAATCCTAAGCGGTTCTAGGATTTGAATCTTAAGATATCCAAGGATTATCCCAGAATATCCTAAGATATCCAAGGCTTTTTTCGCAAGGGTGCATGTTGCATTTTTGGTTACATCTCAAACAACTTCCTGATAATAGCATCGCTAAACAGTGTCTTCTTATCTCAAATGATTTAGCATCCTCCAATAAAACAAGTTTTATGTTAACAATAAATAAAATTTTAAACTTATTCGACACACTTGATCGTATTCATCCAAACCAGCTGTAAACTTAGTATGATCAACATTAGGAGACTTAGCTTCGATCCTTTCCCAAGCTTCATTCATTCTTTCTTTTTTGACGTATTAACGGTGTAGTATCATTACCATCCCAAAATGATGTTTCTTCAGTGGTGTGATGACTAGTAGAGGGTACATTCGTTGATGTAATATGAGCCATTTCATAGCCATCATCACCATAATCAACATCATGATCAAAAGGATTTCTAGTATCAGTATCAGGGTCTATATCCATCTTGTATTAAAATATAATAAAATATAATATAATATAATTGATAATATAATATACAGTCCGGTAGTCACGGTCACAGTCCGGTAGTCACGGTCACGAAGCATGGCGGTGTGTAAATTAGCTCCGTCGCTGAAAACACTTCTCCTCGGTATAGCGCTCTTGTTTTCGACTCTAAAGTTTCATAGAAGAGTACAATATACTTTAGATGAATACACTGACACTCAAGAGTTTGCCAATAGTCAGGAACCTGAAGATTTAAAAGCTTTAATCATCCATAAGGATTATGTCAAGTACAATGGACGCCGTCGTTTCACGAAGAGCAGAGTGCGATATTACTCGAACTCCACCGCTACCTTTGCTCTCGACCTAATTCTACTTGCTGGCGATGTGGAAATAAATCCTGGGATGTCAAATAGTTGCAATGAAATTAAGAAACAACAACGCAATCTAAAAGTTGCTCATTTGAATGTTCGGTCCATCAAGAATAGAGAACACTATATCCTCGCTAAAGAACTCGTGACAAAGAACAAATTTGATATTTTCACAATCTCTGAAAGTTGGTTGGACAACACTGTTACTGATATTGAAGTTGAAATCCCTGGATACAATATTTTTCGACTTGACCGGTTAAATACGTCTGGAGGCGGTGTTTGTGCATTTGTGAGGGATTAAGTTTCAAAATTGAACGCTTGAATGACTTATCTTCAATTTCTCACACCGGTCTGCACCAGCTCTGGCTCAAAGTTCAGGCAAGAAACTGCAAATCCTTTATCATTTGTACAGTCTATAGAGCTCCAACTACAAGCATAAACTGCTTCGATGAGGACCTAAGTGGAACACTTATTTCAGCTCTATCACTTAACAAAGACATTTATATCCTTGGAGATTTAAACTGCAATGTTCTAAATACCAACGATGCTGGCTCTTTGGCGTTGCTTAATTTCTGCACTGCATTTAATTTAACTCAAATGATTAAACAGCCAACAAGAATAACCGAGACTTCAGCTACGTTAATTGATGTCATCCTAGCTTCAAATACAGGCTTAGTAAAAGATGCAAGAGTAATGCCTTGCTCTATTAGCGACCATGACTTGGTTTATCTAGTACTTGGTTTAAAGAAAGACCGTTCTACGCACGTATATATCACAACACGAAGCTTTAAAAACTACGATCAAGTGGCCTTCCAAAGAGACAATTGTCCACTGCCTCTTGGTCAGTCATAAACATCTTTGATGATGTCGATGATAAACTCAACGCATTCCATTTAATATTTGATGATCTACTTGATTCACATGCGCCATTAAAGAAGTTAAGATACGGAGTCGGCCGAATCCTTGTGTTACTGAGGAAATTCGCGCATTAATGAAGACGAGAGACCACTGGCGGAAGCTGGCGAGGAAAACAAATGACCCGTTAGCATGGGCTGGCTATAAAAACTTTAAAAGGGAAGTCAAACGCGAATTAAGATTTGCAGAACAAGAGTATGCTGAAACCCAAATCAGGAACAATTCCAACAATATGGGCTGCATTTGGAAAACTATTACGATCATTTATTCCTAAAATATCAGTTAATCGTAAGACATACAGCAAAGAGGACAAATTGGTCGCAAATGAGTTTAATAAATATTTTACTTCAATAGGTCAAAATACCATCCATAAAATTCAGTCACTGGCCAAAGAATGCAATTACGACCTTACGCAACCATCCTTTGTTCCAAAGTGTTATCCTCTATCAGAACAATTCACATTCAGAACAGTGGAATGCAGCGAAATTGAAAAGGTTATTAACTCAATGCCAACTGGTAAAGCCCCTGGGATTGACAAAATCTCACTACGGGTAATTAAGAACTGCCTTCCTGCTATTCTTCCAACTCTTACGTCCATCATAAGTGATTCACTCGCAAGTGGTGTATTTCCATCTGTTTGGAAGACTGCAGAAGTGACTCCCATCCAAAAACAAGGCGATCACGAAAAACCTGACAATAACCGACCCATATCTTTATTGCCTATCTTATCAAAGATATGTGAGAGAACTGCATTAAATCAATTCATGCCGTATTTAGTATCAAATGAACGATTGTCAACAAAACAAAGCGGCAATAAAAAGCGGCATTCAACTGAGACTTCACTGATCCACACAACAGATACGATCCTAAGTGCCATCGATCAAAAGAAAACAACAGCTGTGGTCCTGCTGGATATGAGTAAAGCTTTCGACAGCATCAGTCATAAAATCTTGCTTGACAAACTTCAAGACATGGGTGCCTCAAAATCTGCTCTCGACTGGTTCTCGAGCTACCTATCTAACAGAATCCAAGTTGTCCGTATCAATACTAAGATCTCTGATCCACTACCGTTGGCTAGCGGAGTCCCACAGGTAGCATTTTGGGGCCAATGCTTTTTGGTATTTACGTAAATGATTTACCATCTACTCCAAAAAACTGTCTAACTGAGTGCTACGTCGATGACACTAAGTTATATATGTCATTTCGACCTCAGGACTCTGGAAACTCCATAGCTGCTATGAATGAAGACCTTGTCAGCATTCGTAACTGGTGCTTTGATAATGGACTGCTTTTAAACCCTGATAAGACCAAGCTAATTATATATGGAAGTAGACAGATGACAGCAAAAATCCCGGAATTTCGCCTATCACTATTGGGAAAAGACCTTGAACCCTCAGAGACTGTAAAAGATCTCGGAGTGATTTTTGACAAAAACTGTTCTTCAGTTTGGGCAAACACCACTGACACTAATATAAAGAAGCTGCAAGGCATTCAAAATTTCGCAGCTCGTATAGTTTATAACATTAGAAAATATGATCACGTAACACCTGCTCTGAAGAGTTTTAAATGGACCCCTGTAAAATCCAACCTATATTAAAGAGACGCCGTTATGGCGTTTAAGTGCATGACTGGTCTTGCACCTAATTATTTATGTAATCAATTCATTTCTAGAGGTAGTATCAGTGGTCGAGTGACCCGTAATTCACAACAGCTGAATATACCACTTTGTAAAACAGCAACTGGCCAGAGGTCTTTTTATTATCGTATTGTCAGCTTATGGAACGCTATTTGCCCTAAAATTAAATTAAGTCCTTCTGTACTGAGTTTTAAACGTACTCTTAAATCATATCTTTTAAAACAATTTTTGTCTTGAGTTTATTTAGGCCAATTATATATATTTAAGTTTTTATTCTAGTTTTTGTATTTTATATAGTATATTTCTAATAGTTTGTATATATATAATTATATATTTTTTTGTTTTATTTTATTTTTTATTTTTTTATTTAATAGCTTAACTCAGGCTGAGAAACAGACTCTAGGTCCAAACAAGCTCAGCCTGAGACAAATACAAATACACTGACAATACATTACAGATAGAACTATGAATAATGTATTAAGCAAGAAATGTAAAATATATGATGCAAAAAAATAAAAAATAATAGTGTACATTTGGTCGGCCGGCCAAGTACAAGTAAATAAGCGCAGAAAAAAGTTAGCGGCAACAAATAGTAGATATGTTAGTAGATCGGCATTTAGAACAGATAGTTTTATAGGTTCTAATGCGATCAGGGTCAAAAGTGGAAAGCAAAAGCGCAAGATAGTGAGCTCGTAGCAATGTTTTGAAAGACGAAATTGAACTACAGGACTTAATAGTTAAAGTGCCCTATAACCCCAAAAATTATTTTTTTTGAATTGAAACTTTAAACCATTATTTAGAACTTAAGGCAAAAATAGGAGGCTAAAACTCAACAGTATTTTTTTTACGGCGTTTCAAAGTTGAGAACCAGAACATGTGGCCGTCAGTTTTCAATTCCCTTTGGGAGCCTGGAGACCAGTTCCCTGTGACGTGTATGTAGTCAGGCGTTCGTTCAATCCCATACAAACGTCTCTTATTTCTGCGACTCTTGCAAGCTCACCACATGATAAATATCCAATGAAATATCACCAAACTTGGTAAATTTGCTAATTTCGTTGTGCTCTTTTTTGTGATGGAGTTTATTTCCTATTGATTAGACTATAATAGAACGTTTTTCCTTTTTGAATTCTTTTTCTTATTCAGATTTTCCAACTCCTTTGAGAATACCAAGACAATAGTCTAAATTAAAGGAACAAAATAAACCGTGCAAAGGATTCTGGTAGTTGTAGTAAAATGCGCCCGATTGACGTCATAATTCCAGGCCCTCACCAAGACTCGCGCTGACTTCCAACTGGAAACAGGAAGCCCAAAACGGGTGTTTTCGCTAACTTTGACACCAGTAAAATCGTCGAAGTTTAGTTTTTTCACTTTTATTTTTTCGAATTCTTTGTCAGGGCGCTATACAGAATAGACGTCAAAAATATTTTTTTGGGGGTTATTGGCACTTTAAAGGCAGCGAGTTCCATAGAATAACTATGCGATTAAAGAAAGAATCCCTATAAGTAGATGTTTTGCATGGGTTAAGCTTGTAGTCTGAACCAGTAGTGCTTCTTGTAGATCTTGATGAAAGCGAGCATGGAGTTACATAACTAGATAGATCAGTATTGTTAAGCTTAAGGCGACACTTAAACAAATATATGAGGTCTAGATATTCTAGCCAGTATGAAAGTGGCAGTAGATTAAGTTTAAGTAGCCTATCTTTATAGGGTAAGTCTACTTTTAACATGAATTTGGTTGCGCGGCGCTGAATACGTTCGAGAAGTTGGATATCTCTAGAGCTTGATTTATTGGATCAATTGTCACTGAAAAACCCCTATGGGGAGTTGTCAATAAAGTATTGTATTGTAATATAATATAATATAATATAATATAATATAATATAATATAATATAATATAATATAATATAATATAATATAATATAATATAATATAATATAATGTAATATAATGTAATATAATGTAATATAATGTAATATAATGTAACGTAACGTAACGTAGCGCAACGCAACGCAACGCAACGCAACGCAACGCAACGCAACGCAACGCAACGCAACGTAACGTAATGTAATGTAATGTAATATAATATAGCTTTTATACGATTTATATGTTAAAAGTAACTAGATAAATTTAGCAGCTATATATGTTATAGCTATGATCCCACCTCCCACATACGCCATTTCATACTGTTTTTGTTTAATACTTGATTTATAATAATCAGATAATTGTGGTTCCTTCAAATCAAAATCTAGATGTGTTTGAGCATATAATTTGAAAGCATCATCAACCTCTTTGCCATTATCATCAGCATGAATTTTATTTTGATATTTTTCTGATAACCAATCTTGATATTCTTGTCTTTTTTTCTGCCATTCACCCATATCATGCTGATATTTTTCTAAAGCTTTATCGTGTCTGATTCGTTCTTCATCTAAATTGCTACCTGAGAGATATTTTGCAAGATATGAGCCTCCTACGAACGTCGTTGCATTCAAAATAGCTCCACCAATCATTAAAGGTATAGTTGCCATTAATATATTACATCTCGTCTTTTCTGTTAAAGTGATTTTGGTATTATTATTTTATGTTTAAGATAATCTTTCAAAAACGTATTTCCTGCTAATACTAAAACCCATTTGCCATAATTTGTGATGCTTGATGAGGGATCGTTTATAACTGACTCTTTCATCACCTTTTTACTGATATAACCAACACCAGCTGAAAGTCCATTAGAATTGATGCATCTGTAACTGTTTTCACTAGTTTGTTTTAGTTTGACATATATTATTATATTATTGATCACATCTTTAACTATTTTTCCATACCTAGCCTTGTAACTAGAATTTCTGTCTTTGGTTATAATGATGGAGTGATCTTTCTTTGTGATACGTTATCAATATTCTTTTGTTAGTGAGGGTATTATTTTTCTTCCACCTAAAATACAGATCTACAGTAGTTAATCCAATTCCAACCAATGACAATGCTGTCGTTATAGACATATCAGGCATCTTAAATTTTGTTTCTGATGTTTCCTCATTCGATTCGATTCCATCTTCATGATTTTTTTCCATTTCAAGAGCTTTCTTTGCTTTTTTATGGTACTCTGCTAACCTTTTTCCTGCTGCAACCTTTTTGGGGTCTTTCTGTTTAGGAATTGTTTTCTTGTTTTCAGGTTCCTTAGTAATTTGCTCGATATTATCTGACATGTTATAATACAATGTCTTATTGAATGTTTAAGCGAGAATTCTAATAATATACAATATTGTTAGAAGTCTGCTTAAGAGTCTGCTCAACAAATTTCAAGAGATTGCTTAATAGTGCTCAAGAGATTGCTCAACAGTTTGTTGAATCTGAGCCTCAAAATTATCAGTAGAATTAATTTGAACATGTACATGTTTTGCTATTTGAAGTAAACCACTTGCAAGAGCCACCATTCTACCACCTTTTAAAACAACAAACCCAGCTATATTTTTAAGTTCTTGTTTCAAAATTTCATCTTTCTGTAGATCTTTACAAAGTGCTTCTGAATCATCTAAAGGAAGAACTGAAGTTACCAATCCAGAAGCAGATTTTAGAGCAGTATCAACTAAACCATTCGTAACCTTATTACACATAACAATTTCATATCGATTAAAATATTTTTCAACATCTTTAGGCGATAATTTCTTAACATCGCCTCAACTCATGTTCATCCCTGTAAACCCAATACTGCTAGAATTGATAAAGGATTCTCTTTTCTCTAGATCTTCAATAATTGTTTTATCATAGTTCTTAGAAACTGTTTTTGACTTTACTTTAGTAGGTTTGTTTTCTTCAATGCTTTTTTCTGTGGTTTGATTATCATCATTTAAATACTCTTCAACAATTTACGACATTATACTTATAATTATCAACTATTATTTAAATCACATGCACAGGTATCTCAAGATAATAATTAAATGGATATCGTAAATAAAAACACATCCTAGAATATTGTCTAGATTTTAGTAATTTTATAAACATTTTTCTTTTTTCACTTAATCTACATCTCCCCCATAATCATCAAATAAAGTGTTTTCTGATATCTTATTTGGGTTATAAAATGAAATCACGCATGCTACACACGAACTGATCTTGCTATTGAGGTTAATTGTTGTGTTAGGACCCAAACTGATATGCCAGCAGGACGACCTGAAAATGCTAATTCAACGAATTTATTTGATCGTTGGGTCATTTCCTTAGAACAAGCACAATCGTCTAAGATACTTAAAGTATTTGTACCTGAAAACAATTCTTGGCAGCATAATAACAAATCATATATATCATCACAATCATCAACAATAGGTGATAAAATAATAAACCTTGGGTCATTATTAGCAAATCCATGATATGTCTTATTTTTCGCATATGTTGGGCATATCAATACTATATATTCAAACACATAACGTTTTTCCACACTCTATAGGACCACTGATAATACAGTGAAAAGGTGTTTTATCATTCAATTCTTCCAGTGTTTATATAAATATTTTAAACTTTAATATATTATTGATCGTAGATTAGAATTCATAACATCCATCAAAGCATCAGCAATAACGTACATATATGTAACATGTTATATTTCCTGAACCACCAACTTTTCTTTTTATCTCAATTTTAACTCCATCTTTTGATATTATTATTATTATCATATTATTATTATTATTTGGATATTATCGTCTTCGTATGTCCTTAAATCAATCCATAGCGCAAATTTATCAGCATAAAAATATTTTTGTGAAATAGAATCAGTGTTTCCAAAACGTTTCATAATAGCATCCTATAAGTCAGTTGGGACCATTCCTTTTGAATAAAGACGGTTTGGCATCCATCAATATTGATATTAACAGAAGTTATATTAGGGTTAACAAATTTTTCACTATCTCTTGCCCTTGTAATGTATGCCCCTGTAAATAAACATAATATACCACTCATTGATCTCCTTGGAATATTCACATGCTCATTGATAACACTGTCGTTCAGTTTTGATATTGTAAAAGTCTTATGAAGAAGAAAATTTTCATAATAGAAACATTTACCAACTTGATAGGCGGATTGTGCTTCAGGAGCTAAACATTCACTTGATATACATTGTTATTCCAATTCTAGATTACTCATACTGTATGCATATGGTTTTGTATTATCAGATGTTACTACAACATCTTTTGATTCTGGAAGTGTTATCTCAAATATTAATATAGGGGATAATGCTTTTGGGTAGAATACACCTTGATTATCAATAATTGAATGATCAATTGGAATTATATATTTTGTTCCATGTATTGCTGCAAGTGCTACTTCTTTAGTATCTGTGCCAACTTTATCTCCAGCATTTGTTCTTAGTTTTCTCATATTCTCTGAAGATATAATAATAATAATAATGCAATTTATATAGCGCCTATACATTGCTGTTCTAGGCGCTTTACAATGGAATAGACCTATATTACATATTAAAAATCAGATTAATAATAAATACTACTAATGCTTATATGAAAATATGACTAAAAGGGATATAAAAAACAGCACCGTTAATTTAATTATTACAAATTGTAAGCAGCTTTAAAAAGATGTGTCTTTAGCCTAGACTTAAAAATAATTACATTCTCACTCGACTTAACATTTAGTGGTAATGCATTCCACAGCTCAGGAGCAGCTATGGAAAGGGATCTATGTCCATACATGTAGGTCTTCAAATTGTAAATAGGCTTATTAAGGCGTAACACACCATTGGATGAACGGAGTTGTCTACGTGGTCTATATAACTCTAGCAACTCCTGCAAATACTTAGGTGCTAAATTATGTAAAGCCTTAAAAGTAAGTAAATTAATCTTAAACACAATTCTCTGTTCCACAGACAACCAGTGAAGATAGCTCTTTAAGCGTGGTAGTGATGTGATCGTGTTTACGTAAACAAGCTATAACACGCGCAGCTGTATTTTGCACATATTGAAGTTTCATAATCTCATGTTTTGGCAGGCCGTATAAAAGCAAGTTGCAATAATCCAACTTGGAACTAACAAATGCATAAATGAGAATCTTGGTAGTGTCGGAACTAAGATATTTCCTAATTTTAGCAATATTTCTAAGGTGGTAAAAGCCAGACTTAACAATACAATTAACATGGACATAGTGTTATCAAACACTACACCAATATTACGCGCACGATCCGACGGATATATGATATCAGAACCTAGAGTAAGAGAAGGTAGTGGTATATGTGGACGAAATCTAGAATGTAACAGCAGAAGCTCAGTTTTATCCTTATTCAGTTTAAGCTTGTTATAAGTCATCCATTTGTCAATACAACACTGTGCAATAGCAAGTTCCTGATCATCATTGTAAGTGAATGGAGTATAAAGCTGCGTATCGTCCGCATAAAGATGAAACGACATACCACACTTGCGTATAATGTCTCCAAGCGGAGAAGTGTACAGCAAATACAATAAGGGTCTAAGGACGGAACCTTGTGGCACTCCACAGTCAAGCAACCGCACAGTGGAAGAGGCATCATCGATCTTAACAAATTGTGTACGGCCAGTCAAATATGATTGGAACCAAGCAAGTGCGTTCCCTCTAATTCCAAATTTAGAGGAAAGTCTTCGAAGGAATATCATATGATCCACCGTATCGAATGCCGCGGATAAATCCAGCAGTAGCAGAATACCACAGCGATGATTATCAATCGCCCGTAGGACATCGTTCTGGACGCGCACCAGATCAGTTTCACAACTGTGACCTTCCTTATATCCCCTGTTTTAATCGCTTGTTCCGTTCTTCCTTTGATAAGAATAAATCATGATATGTTTTAAATAGATCATATCGTTGAGTATCTTGTAGGGTCTCTCCTCCAAATACGACTCTCTGACGTGTAACTAAATTTCGACTTATATTATTTGCACGAGTATTATTTGCATGCCTTCCTGAAGCAAGGCTGATGTTGCCTATTAGACCAATGCTTCCAGGAACAATTACAACAGTATCTGTTAATTTTGGAATGTGTACGTATAATGTTTCTCCCTAGATTTGCAGATGATGGGTTCATGGTTATTCGATTTAAGCAACTTTCTTCCTTCAAACCAAACGGTTGTTTGTAAATACGATTCACATCTAACTTTTCTGAAATAGATTGTTGTGTCATAATAGCAGTTTAAAGCATTATCTAGTTATATCTTTAAACGGATGATGATAAAAAACTTTCGAAGATCTATTATTCAACTAATGGTTATTGGAAAGGTTATTCTGCTGTTTCTAAATTAGTAAGAGCTGCTAATGTTAGTGAAGATATAGCTAAGAAGTGGCTTGAGAAGCAGGCAATTTGGCAGATATATTTACCAGCTCCTGGTTATATTCCACGACCACAATGGGCGATTTCTATACCAAATTAAATTCATCAAGCAGATTTACTCTTTTTACCACATGATATATTTAAAAGGAGTACTTACAAATATGCTTTAGTAGTAGTTGATATCGCTTCAAGATATATTGATGCTAAACCTTTAACATCTAAGTATTCTGCAGAAGTTTCTAAAGCTTTTAATAAAATATATTCTCACCGCTTAAAATGGCCAAAAACATTGATGGTTGATCCTGGTAAAGAGTTTATGGGAGAAGTCGATTCAATGATGAAAAAACAAAATGTTAAAATTCAACGAAGTAACGCAGGGAATCATAGAGCCCAATCTCTAGTTGAGAGAGCTAATATAACTATTGCTGATAAGTTATTTAGTCATCAATATGCGCAAGAAATGATAATGGAGGATGGAAGATATAGAGAATGGGTACAGAGATTACCTGCTGTTCTGAATGCTATTAATAGTGAAGTAAAGAGAATTACTGGAAAGGAACCCATCGAATCAATAAACTCTGAAAAAGTTAAAATTGAAGAAGTAAATTATGCTCCAGGAGAGTATGAGTGTGGTGAAGAACGTCATGGTACTGACCCTATATGGAGTTTAGAGATATATGACATTTCACGTACTATTGTTTCTGCAGATCAACCTGCGTTGTATTATATGTCTGAAGGAGCTCCTAAACGAGGTTTTGTTAGAGAAGAATTGCAGATTGTGCCTTATGATACAGAATTACCACCTGATAGTGTTCTTAAATAAATGCTTAAGTAAATAATTATATAATAGGCTGCATATAACAAAAATATCACATTGCACAGGGCAATAAGCAAAACTCCCTATGAGGTTGTATTTGGTGTACCCCCAATCAACGAAATGGGTTTTCTAATAATCACAACACTGGTTCTTGTCCTGCTGATGACAATGGGCCCTCTACTGCCAATTCTGATGGACCTTCTAGACCCTCTACTGCTGAGTGTGATGGACCCTCTCTACCCCCTACTACCAACTGTGATGGACCTTCTACACCCCCTAGTGCCAACTGTGATGAACACTCTCTACCCTCTACTACCGAATTGGATCATATTTAAAAGGATATCAAAAAGGACAACCCGATCTTATCATCAATAATTATCATAAAAGTTACAATGGATTATGTATTGAATTTAAGACTCCTAAGTGTAATGGTGTCCTATCTAATGAACAAAAAGATACATTAGAACGATATGAAGAAAATGGATACAAGTGCTTAGTATCAAATGATTATGATTTAATAATAAGAGGCGTTAACGAATATCTAAATGATGTTAGAATAAAATGTAACTATTTTAATTTACATCAAAGAAAACACTAAGAAATCACAACAAAATATTTTCTAAGATTAAATAAATGCTTAAGTAAATAATTATATAGTTATATTTTATAATTATGTCTGAAATTGAAATTGAAGAAACCCCCAAAAAGCAAGCTATAGGTAGACCAAGGATTCGACCGTTGCCTGATCCAAATGCATATTAAAGACCCAGAGGACGGCCTAAAAATACGATACTGTTGAGGAAGCAAAACTGGCGGGCCAACGTCGAGTGAAGGCATTTATGGATACCCATAAGTGATACTGTGAATACTGTGATAAAGACTATCATGTGGCAAGTAAAGCTAAACACCTTGCTAGCAAAATATATTTTGGAATGAGTACCATACGTCAATTCGAGCTAAACACATTATTACTAAAAGAAAGTAATTTTAATTTAATTACTTAAAGAAATATTAATTAATTTTAATTTAATTACTTAAGGAAATATTATATAAAATATAAATAATAGTAAAGTTATGAGTTTAAATAAAAGTTATCTGAAAATTACTTGCGTGATGCCAAAAGGCTGGGCTATAGCTGGGCGGACCTTATTAAAAAGGAAACAAGAGCAACTGTCATAACTGCCATCGAAAGTAGTAGACGAAATAAAGTCGTTAAGAAGTCTAAATCGAATAAAATCAAAAAAGATGAATTAAAATTATTCATCGATGAACAAGAGAAACAATGAGCTGAAGATATAAAAGAATCTGACGACGATAAAAGAATGTTTGATCAAATCGGAAAAGATGAATTAAGATTATTCTTCAATAAACAAGAGAAACAATTAGTCAAAGACATAAAAAAATCTAACGACGATAAAAGAATGGTTGAAAATATGTTCCCAGAAGCTACAAAAATGAAAAGTGCACTAAAAGGTTTCACTAAATGATATAATATTCAAATTATTGATAACCAAGACCCTCTGCGACAATTAAACAAGACAAGGGTAAGTATTAATCAAACTATTAGATCACAATTGAAAGTAATGAAGGGAATTAAATGTGTTGAGATCCTAAAAGTTATATTTAGAAAATAAATTGAAGATACAACCACATGTAAAACAGGTTATTTTAATTGTAAAACATCCACAATAATAAACGATGATATTAATAAGACAATAAAAACAGCAAGTGAGGAAATAATAAACCGAATTGCGGTTTGGCTTAGTGAAGGTTCAGGTTGTACTGTCGAAAGCATTAACAATCAGTATGTAAACATAACAATATATCAACCATATATCTTAAAATTACCTATAGGGCTACAAAACCCCCAAAAAGGATTAATAAATATTAAAAATAATGATAACGAATGTTTTAGATGGTGTCACATTAGCCATCTCAACCCTCAAAATGAAGACCCGCAAAGAGTAAAGAAAACGGATAAAGAATAGAAGTCAATGTTGAACTACGATAACATTAATTTCCCTGTATCTCAAAATGATTACCCAAAGATAGAAAAGCAAAATAGTATTAACGTTAATATATTTGGGTATGAAGTAAAACGACCATATCCTATCTATATATCAAAAGAAAAGTTTGAAGATCATATGGATTTGTTATTGATTACAGAGGATAAAAAACAACATTATGTCCTAATAAAGCATTTTAATAAATTCATGTATAATCAAACTAAGTCACATCAAAGAAAACATTTTTGTAGATATTGTTTACAGTGCTTCAGCTCCGAAAGAGTGTGATTGCTCATAAAGGAAATTGTATCAAGGAAATGGAACACAAGTGGTTAAAATATGCCAACTAAAGATAACAATATACTAACGTTCGACAATTTCCATAAACAGTTAAATGTTCCCTTTGTAATTTATGCAGATTTTGTAGCTATAACGAAAAAAAATATGGTTGTAAACCTAATAATGATAAATCGTATACTGAAGCCAATCAAAAATACACTGACTGTGGTTATGGTTATAAGGTTGTCTGTTGCTATGACGATAAATATAGTAAAAGCAATAGAGATTTATAGAGGTGAAAAGGCTGTTTACAAATTTATGGAAAAGATGTTAGAAGAAGTTAAATACTGTAATAAGATTAAGAAAAAACATTTTAACGAAGACATGATAATGACAAAAGAGGATAGAAAAGATTTTAAAACTGTTAAAAAAATATCATATTTGTACAAAAAGGTATACAGTAAATGATGTTAAAGTAAGAGATCATTGCCATATCACTGGTAAGTATAAAGGAAGTGCACATCAGTTGTGTAACAGAAACTTCAAACTTACTAATAAAATACCTGTAATCTTTCAAAATCTACGTGGATATGATAGTCATTTTGTTTTGCAAGAAATTGGTGAAATCGTTAAAAATAAAAAAATCACAAATAAAAAAGGAAAAACAGCATAAGATTAATGTACGTGATTCCAAATAATATGGAAAAATATATGTCTTTTATGCTTGGTAATAATTTGGTATTTATTGATAGTTTTCAATTTATGAGCTCCAGTTTAGAAAGGTTAGTTGCTAATATCACAAAATGTGACAAATGTGATACATGTTATTCTGATAAGTGTATAAAAAGAAGCGTAACTAAATCGTAATAGACGTATAATACATCATAAAACGAGCTTCCCATGTAGTGAGTGTAAAAATTGCAAAAACGTTGGTAAAGCTTGTCTAAATCCAATTTCTGATAATCTTAAATACACATCCCAATACTTTAGGAATATTAACGAACTCAGGTTCATGATGAAAAAAGGATAGTATATGGATAGTATATGGATAGTTTTAATAAATTTGATGAAACACAACTACCAACAAAAGAAGACTTTTTCAGTATCTTGAATAATGAGCATATCACAGATGAAGATTACAAACATGCTCAAAACGCGTGGAACACTTTCAATATACAAAATATGGGAGAATACCACGATCTTTACCTCAAATCTGACATACTACATAAAATAACTGCTTGCTGATGTGTTTGAAAACTTTAGAAAAACATGTATGCTATATTACAAACTAGACCCATGTCATTACTTCACCACACCTGGTCTATCTTGGGATGCTATGCTTAAAATGACTAAGATTAAGTTGCAACTTATGGTAGATATTGATATGTTTCAATTTAGTGAAAAGGGAATGGGGGGTGGTATTTCATATATTGCAAACAGGTATGGAAAAGCAAATAATAAGTACATGAAGGACTATAATGAGAAGGCTCCCTCTAAGTTCATCATGCACCTCGATGACAACAACCTTTATGGTTGGGCTATGAGTCAGTATTTACCAACTGGTGGTTTTAGATGGATGGCAGAAAAAGAAATTAACAATATTGATTTAGCTAAGTATAAAGAAGACAGTAAAAAGGGATTAATCTTAGAAGTGGATCTAGAATACCCAAAATAACTACATGACCTGCATAATGATTACCCACTCGCTGCTGAAAAAAATAAAAGTAACTGAAAATATGTTATCAGATTATTGTAAAAATATCCAGAAGAAATATAATATATCAATCGGACAAGTTCATAAGTTGATTACAAATCTGAATGGTAAAACTAAATATATACTCCAATATAGAAATCTTCAATTATATACTGATCTTGGTTTGAAAAGTAAAGAAAGTACACAGAGTAATTGTTCGCATTAATAACATATATATCAATTAGAGTTCGTAAGGCGAATATATGATCCGAAGTTCGATTACCCGGGAGGAATCCAATTTGAGAAGGATGTAGAATGTTCTGAATTTTTCATAAATACATATAGTCTATTATTGAGGATGAAGCAGAATAACGTTTTTTAATTCCTAGGCATGCAACTAGTAACACAAATGCCTCTGTAATTGGAGGGATCCGATTTGTCACCTGATTTATAAATGGTACCAATTAATCCTTTGGTCCACACATCAGGATAATGTGCAGTTTTAATGATAAGGTTAAATAATTTAGACAATACCTGTATTAATATATTTATTCCACACTTTAACATCTCGCTACGAATGCTGTCTGTACCAGGTGTTTTTTTATGTTTTTATATTTTTAACAGCTTTTCTAATTTCAGAGTTCGATGGTTTTTGAATAGTGTTTTTCCTCTATGTTTGAGTGCAAAACACTAAAATGGTTATATACATGTAGGTCATTTAGAGGGATAGGTTGATTAGGAGGATTTTGTTTACGTTATTTAATGACCCAAGTTTGGACCAAAATTGTTTAGGGTCTTTCTCTCTAAGTAATGAATGAATATTATCATCAGAAAATTTCATCTTTTTATGTCGTAATAAGTTTTTGTACTGTTTATTAATATCATGGTATTCTTTCCTTATATGTATTACTATTATATTTAACACGTACTAGTTGTAAAGAGGTTTTAGCCGCAGACTCAAGGATGTTATTAAATTGGTAGACTGCATTATTCACAACATTAGAAGTGTAACTAAAATGTGTGTTCTCAAAATCACGAATCTTTTGCTGTATGTCAGGAGATTGCAAAGATTCAATGAACTTATCTGTAGAGCCAGATAGAGTTCCATATAAATTGTGTAGGAAGATCGAATAAGTCTACTTTATTATTTTCGATAACTGGAGGCGATAATGACGTTTTCAGCCAACTAATGAGTTGAGAATGATCTGATAAGGATGTGGGTTGTTTCACTGTAAAACTATCAAATGCATTAAGTAAATCATGACTTACTATGAAATAATCCACTGTGCTAAATCCATTTTGGCCGTTAAAAGTTAATCTCCCGAGGGAATCGCCTCTTATTGTTCTATTTAGAATCCGTAAGTCTAAGGATTTGCATATTTCTAATAATGATTTCCCATGGTTGTTGATGTGACTGTCTAAAATTTTTCTAGGATTTTGTGCTTCTATATGGGAAGACAGTCCCCTGGAATATATACTGAATTGTCTGCATTTATAAAATCATCAGCATTAAGAGCGTTCATTTATTAAAGTTCCCGGCTATTGTAACAGATCCCTCTCTCTGAAATTGATTTATGTCGTTTTCTAAATTTGATAAAAAAAACATTGGGGTTATGGTATTGAGAATCATACGGCGATGTATAACAAGAACATAAGAAAATATCATCAGTTATGAGAAAGAATGTCTTATCAAGTTTACACCAAATATACTCGGAAGAGTTCTTAATCAAAGTTAAACCTTTTTTAAAGATAGGATGCCATAACAATCAATACACCGTTAATGTTCCAACATCTCAGCTTTAAAAGATGTTGTAAAACAAGTGTTTTAGACCCGTGAAAACACATATAAAATGTATAAGATTAAATAGACTAGAACAAAAGAAATGAAAGGAAGAATTAAGAAATAATATAGTTGATTTGGTAGTTATGCCTGTCGAATCATTTCATATATTTGAAATAATTTCATTATGATACCGTTATCCATATTAGGAAGCACTTCAGTGGTCTTGTTCCTTTCTCTTAACCACAGAATCAGCATACGAACGCGAATCTTGGTGGAATACAGATGAAGAAGAGGGATGTGTGGGTCTAACTATAGTATGATGAAAAGGAATAGATAGGTGTAGGTCAGTGCTATTAAATTATCTTGCATTGGATGGTAGCTTGTAGATTTGTTGGGGTTCCGGTTGTCGGATTTCTCGTCTTGTAGTGGTTTTACTGGTGACCTTCTGTTGCTAATCCTATTATAAATAACTTATTTGAAGTTTACTACCAGAACTCCTACTTTCATTATTCGCTTGAGATGTTTGTTGTCGTGAAGCATGTCTTCTATGACATTAGGGTGTACAGAGATGAAGCGTAGCTATAGTTTCGTGTTGAATTGAGAACGAGGTAGATCTTCGTTGTCTTGGCGTTTGAGTAGAGTGGATACTAGTATTTTTGAAGTTGGGTATTTTCGAACAGCAATGCCAATTAGAGTTTGAAAGTGTTCAATACAATTGTCAATAGACGTGTGTTCGATATCATTTGTCCCAGTATCTTTAATTATATGGGGGGTTGTCCAAGATCAGTTGAATTTAGTACTTATATCGCAGTTGAAATTGCAGGACAAAAGTGACGATTAACGGATTTGTTTGGGCAAAGCCTCTTTGAGTTAATGAATTTTCCATTTGAGTCCATTAAAAGAACAACATCAGCTTTATTATCACTTCTATGATAATTTGTTGGTTGTTTCCGTTGATGGCGAAGATGTCTTCTGGGATGGTATCGTCAGTGCTGATTACGTTCGAACGTTGCGAGGACGTTGCTTGCTTCTGAGTTGTTGTATTGTTGGGTATGTTAATCACTTCTTCATTTAGTAGGGAGAAAATCTATTGACATGAGAATATATTGAAAGTTCCGGTGTACTTTCCCTAACATCCGTTCTGGATTGTTGATTCTGGGTTGTGCTTTCATCGTTGTTTGTGTCAGTAGCTGCGGATTCGGTCTCTGGGTTTGTTTGTGTTGTATTTGCAGTCGTAATCTTGTCTTTCATCTTTTCGACATGTTTCGTTTGTTTTTTAATTTGAAAGACTGGTAGTCTTCAGGATATCAGTCGTCAACTGATCATTTTCCACCTCTAGGTCGATGACACGTGCTGCTAGTAGTATACGTGGTTGCCTGTTGTACGAGCTTGTCTTCTAAGTGACTAAATCTTGCATTATATTGTTCTTCACGTTTAGATAGGTTCAATAATATGTTATTTAATTCTCTCTGTTATTGATGCTTCCAGACCACAATTACTATTGCTTTTAAATCATTAACATAAATTTGGCTTGTCTTTGTAGTGTAGCAAAGTCTCAAACAAAGACAATACCAAAATCTGGTTGCAGTTCTTTATATTTTACACAACACTGTGCAATGCATTTAGATCTCAAGACGGCTTGAGAGGCCCCGTAAAGAATCTAAGGAATTTCTCCGTTACCTTTGCGTGTCATTTGTGGATTTTGGTGTTTCCCATGTTATATTCTCATTACATTCTCGATTTTGATTTTCAGTAGAATTAGTAGAAGGTGCAGGATGTTTCTTGTAGTTTATTTTCGTTTTTTTCGATCGTCTGCTTGATCGTATATAGCATTAAGAATGTTGTGGGTGGTTTATATCTCTTGGTCGAGAGAAGTGTCACTAGTACTGTCACTTGTATTGAGTAAGGAATGTTCTACCTTTTCCTTGAGTCTTGGAAATTCATTCGTTACCCAAGTATCATAACACCAGTAGTAAGGTATATATGGATCGTGATCATAAAACATCCAGCCATAACTATGTCAGGCTTGTTGTCATCATACCGTTTAGCTGCGGCATTGTCATCTAACCAACCCCCCTCTACCCAAAGTTGGGTAGGGGTGTGCCGCTGGAGCTCTGAAACACTTACCCTGTTTAAGACAAAACAACTCGAATTTCCATACCCTGTTCAAGACAAAGTGTTAAAATTTTATATCCCTCTATAAGACAAATAACAAATTATCTATACATGGATGTCAGTGTTTGTGATCTTGTATAATGAGTGTCATAACTAAAACCAGAAACTCGAAAAAGGATACCCCCCCCCCCCCCCGCTAACCAGTCAGATGTATCACGGGAGCGAAATATTTTCAGTTCAATACTTTCGAAGTCAGTTGCGGCTTTGTTATTGTGGTCCGATCCACGAACTATCGTAGACATCGCTTTCTTTACACTATACTATTGAATTATAAAAGTATTTTTTATTTATACTAATTGAATACATATTTTTTAACATCCGGAAAGCCTAGCATTTCTGTAGTCATTATACATAAATGACTTTCATCGCCCTTCAGATCTATTTGATTTTCATCTATTTCAGACGATGCAAATCTTTTCAGTGAACATAAGAATCTCTCAATAAATGCTGAACTAAACAATGTCCATATCTGGCTTTGTGCTAATATTCTCATAACATAGAAAAATCCAATGTTGTTATCTTTCATCCCCCACAAAATTTTAAGTTAACTATAAGTGATAAGCATCTAAAGCAATACTTTTGTATTAAGTACCTTGGTATCTTAATCGATTCGAATCTTAGTTGGAAAAAACAAGTAGAATGCATTGCTAAAAAAATCAAAAGAAGTGTTGGTATGTTCTCCAAACTTCGCTATTATATTAGTATAGATATTCTCCTAAATCTTTATTATGATTTGATATATCCATTTTTGACCTATGGGATAATTACTTGGGGGAATACATATGAAACTACCCTTCAACCGCTTTTTATTTTACAAAAAAAGACAATGCGTACCATTACTTTTTCTAGATTTGATTAGCATTCAAGCCCATTGTTCAAGTCTCTATAAAAATTATAAAACGTTTTGATCTTGTCACCCTCACATTTCAATATTTATGTACAAATTTCACAATCATCTCTTACCTTCTGTTTTTCATTCATTCTTTATTAAGGTTAATAAAATCCATAACTACAATACAAGGCTTGCCGCAAAACAGTCTTATTATCTTCCAAAAGCAAGAACAAACTATGGAATTTTTAATATCAGATTTCAAGGTCCTACAGTATGGAATTCCATTGATGAAAATATAAAACTTTCCTCAATGTCATCATTTAAAGATAAAATGAAACAATTTTATTGAAGGTTACTATAGCCATAATTTTTTGACTCATTGCTTCTAAGATGTCAAATCTGTTTTGCAACACCTTCCTTATTATTGTTTTTAAAATATATTAATATTATCCTCTATATTTCATTTAAGATTTATTATTATTATTGTTTATACATAGCTTAATATTAATTATTAGTATAATTTCATAAGTGAATATAGAGATTCCCGTGCTCTGATTGGTCGAGAATTACGTCATATGTCGCTATATTAACCTGCAGAGCGCCTGGATGTGAATATAACATACAAATCATTTACCAAAAGGCCGCTCGCATATTTACCGATGTTTCTCACGAAGAAATAAATAATATGAAAGATAAAGCTTTTCCAAAACCCACCAAAGAAGAAACTAAATAAGTATGGCTAAACTTGAAGCTTTTTATTAATCCATAAGCCTTCACAAAAAAAGTTTACTTACGAGTTTCGGGTTGAGTTTATTCGGTCCTTGTGTCTTCATGAATCAAAAACTTTCACAAGGAAATATCGTCTGACTTAGAGCAATAAATAAAACAACGAGACCTTTTCCTACAAATTTGAGAACGGTTCGACTTAAAAAGAGAGTACTTACTTGATCTTTTTTTTTCGTGGTTCTTGATAGAAAAACAACAAGTTCTAGTTTCATTCAGGGAGCCGGTTGCTGTTTGTGTTATGCTCTTCTCTCTCCGCTCTAGCTCTCCGTGTGATTTCAAGCTTTATCTCATACCGAAATCATTTGCCTCTTGATTTACCATTGTCTTTGATTCTGTAGTTCGTAGTTTCCAGGAAATTTGTCCTTTGATCATGAAGTGAATTCATGAAAGCGGTTCCTTTCGATAAATTTTCACTCGCCGTGGCAGATTTTCAGTTTTGTCCATTTCTACTCATTTTTGCTGCATTTGCTCTCTTTGTAACACGGTACGAGGTCTCAAAAGTGAAGATTGCTGCTTCAACTTGAATTATAGTGTGCATTTGGACTGTTTTTTGGTATTTCTAAACTTTTAGAAAATCCATTCTTGTAGTCCCTGCCAGTCTCGTGTCGAGTCGGTTTGTGCAATGGACCGGCCAACCGTACGTAGCGGCACGTGATTATGCAAATGTTTGTCACAAAACTATATTGTCACGCGCGCTTGTAAAACTTATAAAAGGGTCGGAAGTCAGACTATTATTATATTGTCTAGTTTTAATTTCTCTCATATTCACTGATGAAATTATACTTCGTCTCGGTAAATATTCACCAATAGTCACTTCGACTTCAGTGAATAATTGTTAATTAGTAGATTATTGGTAGATTAGGGTATGTGTACTTTGTGTATAGGTGTCCCGACCGAAACATTTAATTATATTATTGTAAACTGGCTACCTGGCATTTTTAGCCCTCTAAGGTTATTTTGGGTTGCCAGTACTCCTAATCTTTTTTATCATACTATTTCTGTAAATCTTTTATATTAATTTTTGGGGTAAAATAAAGGTTGTTGTTGTTGTTGTAGTTGGTATCAATAAATCAACAGTAGGCCCGAGGGATGTATATGACTTAATTCCGAGGTTCGAGGTATTTATATACGGTTCGAGGGATGTATATGACTTAATGCCGAGGTTCGAGGTATTTATATACGGTTCAAGGGATGTATATGACTTAATTCCGAGGTTCGAGGTATTTATCTACGGCTCGAGGGATGTATATGACTTAATGCCGAGGTTCGAGGTATTTATCTGACGTATTTCGTGATCGGCGAGGTTTTCTCGCCAATAATGATATACCTATGAGAAAGCAATTCTTTGACCCTCATAAAAAGTAAACAATACTCTTGGAAGGTTTGTAAATTAAACAAAGCACCGAATCATACAACAGAATAATATATTTTGGCGTTAAGATTACGTCACTAACATGCGCAGTTGGAGTATGGTGAAAAAAAACACGTACCATAATGTAAGACGGCTCGCATTTTTAAAGAGGGAGTGAGTGAAAGTGTTGTACTTGAGCTCTCAATTATCGGTTCATTGAACTGACTGTCAGCTTGAGGGCATAACTCTTGCATTGGTCATTATAAATGCAAGGGCCGGGTCATTATACCGATAAAACCCTTGCATTTATAATGAGCAAATCTCTGTTGTTCAACCAGTCTTTATCGTAGATAAACCCCTATGAATAACGAAGAAAATCGAGCCGGACATGCAATAATGATTGTTATGGCCCTGTTCAGGCTGGTGAGGGGGAGTGAAGTATTAGCACATTGGATGCCTTCTTTAGAGTTACTTTACATGAAAATAATCACCATAGACACCACATTTTGTTCTAAATATATTTGCAAGTTTGGCAAGTGAAATTAAAAACGTAGACGACAATCCAATTAGTTACATGTATATACATAATCCCACTGTTTCGAGCTTTGTAATGTCTCCAGTTCATCTGCTTGAGGTGCAGAAACTGTTTGCTGGTCTGAAAGAAAATAAAGCATCATTAGATATTCCTAATAAACTGATTAAAATAGCTAGCGAACAGCTTTCAATTCCTTTCACTTATATTTATAACGAATCTATTAGAACAGGTATTGTACCTGATATGTTCAAAATATCAAGAGTTACTCCCATGCATCTACAAAACTGGCGTTGGACCTGATCCTAATAACTTTACAGACCTATATAGCTATATCAACTTTGTCTTCCTTTAGTAAAATCCACGAACGTCTTGTATATGACCAGCTTACAAGTTTTTTTGGAAAAACATAAGATCCTTTTTGACTACCAATTCGGCTTTAGGAAAAAATATTCTACTGAGCAGGCAATTCTTGAAATAACTGACAGCTTAAGCAATGCTATTGATAATAAACTTTTAACATGTGGACTATTTTTAGATTTTTCTAAGGCCTTTGATATATACTGTCCATAACCAGATCCTAATTTCTAAACTAAACAAATATGGAATTCGAGGTAATCAATTGTCCTGGTTTAATAATTATCCATGGCCAGAAAAATCGAATGGACATACGCAGTTGAAGCGTGATACTTAGAAAATGTTGCCCTCTTGGACGTTCTCAACATTACAGTAAATGTGTGGTGCTAAAATGTTCATGTTCTGATATTTCTAAGCACAATAAAACCCCCAACTTACATTGGTTCCATATAGAACAACACACTAATAAGCTTTGCTTTGAAGATAAAAACGGCAACTTAGCGTTGAATATCGGGTCGTTTTTGGGAGATATCGCGCTGCACTGAGAATCAAGTCGCCATTTTAAGGAGTAGTATGACTAAAGACCTCAACAGCTTAAATTATAACTTCGTTTGCAACACTTATCGAGCGTTCCTATCCTCACCTTCGATTCCTTTTAAAAGTTCGAATATTACTTCGTGATTTTACCCTAATTCCAACACTTTGTGTACTTCAATCGGCTCGGTTTTGCAAATCCAGTTTGTGTAATAATGAAGGTTCAAAGGACTTGCCAGTAGAGTCTCATAACTAGCCACAGATTGGGTAAAACTATAGCATTTCCTTCCCCTTCGCTGCTTCAACGAGTCGGCCATCTTCAGAAAAATGTATCACGTGTCCGTGTGATCCAGTCAGCTACGTAATGAAATCATGAGAATGAATGGCACAGCAATAATTCGAATATTAAACCCTGCCCATTTTCATTCGACTTTTCTGGACATGATCTGCAAAATAGAAAACAGTACCGTTAAAATTGGTAATACTGAATCCCAAATGCTCGATATTATATGCGGAGTACCCTGGTTCGACACTTGGACCACTGCTTTTGTTGTTGTATATAAATAATATGCCAAACTGGTCTAAAAAAGGTATCCTTTCGCATTTTTGCAGACGATACAAATGTTTTTTATTCTGCTGATAATGTTAGCGATTTAGAAACGGTTATGGATGAAGATTTTGAACTATTATTACATTACTGTGCGGTTCATAAACTATCAGTTAATTTAACGAAAACCAATTTTATGGTTATAGCATCAGCAAAGAAGAAAACTGCTAGTATAGAAATTGGAAATATTCGGAACAAAAGTCCAATATAAAATATTTAGGAATATATTTAGATGAACACCTTCACTGTAATTACCAAATAAAACATATAAATAATAAAATTTCCAAAAATCTAGGAATTATAAGTAAACTTTACTATGTTAATATGTTAAGGCAATTATATTATACACTTGTATACCCATATCTCAACTATGGGCTTATGAGCTGGGGCAATACATATACTACAAAGTTGGCTAAGATAATAACCAAACAAAATAAGTTCATTAAACGTATGTCTTTCGCATATCAAAGAGAAAGTGCTTCGCCTTAATGCAACATTCTTGGTATTCTAAAACTTGATAATTTATTCAAACTAAGAATTGCTGAATTTACCTACAAAATTATAAATTGGAAAACAAATACCATAACGGTCTTCTCCAAATTTGTTATTCCACTAGCTGAGTAGCATTCTTATAACACAAGATATGCGGCTAACATGAACCTGGTTAGACCAAAAGCTAGAACTTCATACATTCAAATTTATTTCCTCAAAAATTTGGGAAACTATTGACACTTCTGTTAAACATTCTTCCTCTTTCGTTCTGTTTAAAAAACGGTATAAAAATATCCTTCAAAAATATCAGACATAAAATACAATTTGATTTTTTCTTTAGCTTAATCTCTTTCTATATTTAAGATAATGTTGCATTGGTTGACTCGAAAGGTTTCGTTCCTTCGACCACTGCGCACATTTGTATTATTTATTTAATCTTATCATTTCATATATCTTTTTACAATTGGCTTTGTATAGGTAATTATTGTGTTGTAAATAGTGCGAAATAAACTGAAACTGAAGTAATCCTTGAAAACAAGCCGTTCCTGCTGCCCATTAAACCTACTCCTCTGGAATTCTGGCTGGCTCTTTCCATAAATGGCGTACTATGAACCAACATCCAGAGACGTCAGGATTCTAGCCTTGTCCATCCGCCCTCGAGCCTACTTCCCAAATTTGTCTTGGGATGGCTGAATATAAGCTTTGCAGGATTTTTTTGTTTTGATTTTGTTGTGCACGATTTTTCCCACGTTAAACCTGTGCACGAATTTGTTTTTGGTTTTTGCCCATCCCCCCCCCCCCCCCCCTCCCCCCCAATATCAGATGGTCTGTCCCTTACAAATCCAAGGAGAAGATAATGTTTATTAACTGAAATATTGGAACACCTGAACACACGGACACGTGATACATGTTCCCAGGGAGGTTTGACTGTATTTTACGCTTTTGGCTTTCAGCTGATGTCCAGCTTCATATCTAGGTAGACTGGCCAAAGTAATGGAAAAAGCGAAAAGGGGAAATGATAACCAAACTGAAGATGAAAAAGTTGAAGGTGAAAAGACGTTCTGGACATTCCACACAATATCGCACCTGGCTATCTTAATGGCGGGCTCGTTTCTAAATTGGATTGCAGTTGATGTACTTTCACCATTTTATCCCTTGGAGGTGAGTGAACTTTATGTTCAATGTCAACTGCTTCATAGGAAAATACATTGGTGCACTATACCAGGTGTTTAATATTTTATTCAGTATAAAATTTGCCGTAGTCCTTGGACTTCGTATTCATTTCCATTTTGGCTGATTAGATCTGACTTAGATCCGACGTAGCAACCAGCAGGATTTTCGTCCACGTTCTTTAATATTTGCCGTTTCTCAAGTTTATCTTCATACGATTTTTACCGTAGGTCTATATAGATCCGATCATTCCTGCTATTTTCTTCAAGAAATCATATTCAATGTAAAATGCTACGTTGTGTCAGCTTTGTCGTAGGCCTTGGACTTCGTATTCATTTTCATTTTGGCTGATTAGATCTGACTTAGTTCCAACGTAGCAACCAGCAGGATTTTCGTCCACGGTTCTTTGCCGTTTTTCAAGTTTGTCTTGATACGATTTTGACCGTAGGTCTATATAGATCCGATTATTCCTGCTATTTTCTTCAAGAAATCATAACATTCAATATAATTAAACTCCTACGTTGTGTCAGCTTTGCCGTAGTCATTGGACTTTGTATTTATTTACTATACCAAGTGATCGGCCATTACTTATATTGGAGTGGAAGATGAAGTAGAGGATAAATTTTGAAAGAGGTTTTTGGTGGAGGGTTCGTGAAATTGAAATGATAAATTTCTTGGATACCCAAGGAAATGACGTAGTTATAATATTGGTATAATCAATCGAAAGTCGATTAAGGAGGGTTAGTTATTTTAAAAACAAAATGCGCAGAGCATACAATAAGGTCAATCGTAGCCATTGTTATGTTTTTCGCGCGCAGCTGTAACCTACGATTTCCAGAGATTTGATTGGCTCTAGGAGCGGGCGGCGTTTGACTATCTCTGACCCACACCGCCGCCAAACGTTATCGGCTCCGCTGGCCGAGAGAATAAAGGCTCTGGTTTCAAATACAAGTTTCTGAGGAATTAAACTTTTTTAGTAAATAATTGTATAACATAATAAACTCACAGTGAATTACAAATTACAAATTACAAATTACAAATTAGGCTTAACTTTTAAGTAGTTTTCTTGTTGTTCACGAAACATTTCATGTAAATGCGCGTAAGTACGTAAAACTAAAAACACGGGTGATGGCCTCTGTTTTTGTTTAGTTTCGGCGGGAAACTGGGGCGGACGCGTGCGCTGGGCTCGTCAAAACGCATGCGCGTGACGTTTTACCGCGGTGTCTCTCTGACCACGGTCACGGTAACCAGTGTGCGCTCTCTCAATTGATTGGAGTTTGTTCAAATAATTCCTTGGTCAGTACAATATAAAACCTCGGACACAGTTCGTCTCCATACGGACCTCGCATCTGGTAAATAACTCATATTTATCAGTTGCGTTGTATATTATTATTCCCCTGGTAAACCGTACAACAGTAAATGGTTCTATATCACACTTGACACGGTTTTCTTTGTTCTTCATAGGGATGAAACTCTGGCATAAACCCGTTCAACAATAGACTAATTAAATCATAAATCTGAGGTTTATAACTGTTACAGGGAGGTTTATAACTCAATTTTAAACCTCCTTTCTATTTGAAAAAACCTCTCCAAATTTGATATAAGTCAGTTTCATACCCCGAACCTTCGGTTCTAATCCCTAAAGATCTTAGGAATCAGTCCCTGTAATGGACTTTACGGGGAGGCTCGGCCCGAAAGGGTTACCTTTTCAGGCTGGAGGTATAAGGGTAGGAATTTCACGAGTTAAAGTGTAGAAAACGGTACGTAAAGCTGTCATTTAGGAGTATCTTGACTCCCTATACAACTGAATAAATAATACAATTGTTGTTTGGTTAACATCTCTACTAGTAATGCTTGATGTTTTCCTAGGATATCGTTCATTAAGTTCATTCCAAGCGTATAGAAAGGGGATGCAGTGTTTCTATTGTGGGTATGTGAAATGGGTACCATGTTTTATGGAAGGTATATGAAAGGGTTACCTTTTCTGTCAAAAATGGTATATAAAAGGATAACGGGACCTCGGGGCGGAGCCTCTCCGTATAAAACTTTGTTGGGGGAGGGGGGGGGGGGGGGGGGTTGGATTGATGATGGCAGCACATCAAAGCTACAACCGCCGTGGGAATCAAGCAGCATATGACGCTTCGAGCGTTACCCTTCGCCAGTTGAAACTAAAGTTCACATTTTGATTTACTTATCTCTTTAGGATAATCCAGTTAAAACAATTTCTCCTCCACTCTCCTTAATTCTCCTTTGCATTCGCTCTTGGGATCTTCACGGAACACTAGTGTCTCAAAGAACAGTTTCAAAGGAGACTAAGATATTCTGGAATGAAATAATTGAGCGACGCATTTTTATACACCCAAAAAGAGACAGAAGTTCTTCTGTTAATTAACTAAACTCACAATAGTGAAATAAAGAACCATGACCGGAGTCTCGGACCAGTTGCAAGTATCAACGACCGCATAGGCAGAGGCAGACGTAGTGTCGTGTTTATCTCTACGGTACTTAACTTGTTCTACTCATAAGTGTGAGATATATAAGAACAAGCACCGTTAAAATGCCAATAACCCTTTTGCAGTTTTTATATCTTATGAACCTCCGAAAAGTTCTGAGTACTTGTGTGTAGAAAGTTTTGGTTTAAAGTGAATACTCTATGTTCTACGCTTGTTTAAAATCGTGTAAATGTGACCTTTCCCGACCCATGACCGCGTAAGTAAAAGCATGGGTCGATACCTGACTGCATAGACGTGATCTTGACGTCATATAATTAATTCGGCTTTGCAATCATTTCAAGAAATACTTAACATGTTGACTAAAATGACTTTTTTATTTACTAACAATTCACAAACTGTGTATATTTTCTATGCATCGATGTTGTTGTGATAGAAACGCGTCCTACCAGAATAACTTCTAACACTGCAACCCTTATTGATAACATTTTTACCAACAACCTTGACAATAGTTCGTTTAGTGGTCTATTGTTTACTGATATTTCGGATCACCTGCCCGTTTTTTGTATTCTTTATGCACAGCGTGTTGAAGCCGACAAAGATTCTCATTTTATTTTCCGTGATAAAAGCAAAACAAACATAGCGAAATTTCACGACCGCCTAAGAAATACAAATTGGTCTGAGTTATCCGCTTATAATGATCTCAACAATGCATATGGTAGTTTTTTGGATAAATTTACTTACATTTATAACTCTTGTTTTCCGCTCAAAAAGGCAAAAGTTGCAAAACACACTCGTAAACCTTGGTTATCAAAGGGTCTTCTGAAGTCAGTAGGGAGAAAAAACAAATTATATAAGAAATACCTTGTTTCCCCTAGCCCTGAAAATGAAAATTTCTACAAGAAATATAAAAATTAATTGACACATTCACTGCGCATTGCAAAACGCCGCTATTACGAGCAGAAATTGGAAGACGCTAAATCTAACATGAAAAGTACTTGGAACATTTTAAATGAAGTTATAAACAGGAAAAAACGCATTAGTAAATTACCTTCAGTTTTTACTATTGACAATGAAAATATTTCCAATCCTGCGGAAATTGCTAATAGATTCTGTGACTATTTTACTAATGTTGGTCCAAACCTGGCTAAGAAAATTCCCACTTCGTTAGATTCTCATCGTTCTTTTCTTACTGGTAGTTACGTGGACTCTATATTTCTTGAGTCGGCTTCTCAAACAGAAATAATTGAAATTGTGAATTCTCTTCGTCCAGGGACGGCTGCAGGTTGTGACAAGATTCCAATGTGGTCTGTAAAAGAATCTATTGCTTTAATCACTGAACCATTGACTCATGTTATTAATTTGTCCATCGAATCTGGTATTGTTCCGGACCAAATGAAAATTGCTCGTGTCATCCCGTTATTCAAATCTGGCGACAACAGATTATTTCCTAATTATAGGCCAGTCTCGGTTTTACCAATCTTCTCGAAACTGCTCGAAAGGGTCTTCTATAATCGCTTATTGCAGTATTTAGACAGACATGATATTTTGTTTCATTATCAGTACGGCTTTAGAAAAAAACATTCAACCTCCCTGGCTCTCCTTCATTTATTCAACAAAATTACATCTGCTATTGACCAAACAAAATTCACAGTGGGGATTTTTCTAGACCTTTCCAAGGCATTTGATACGGTCAACCATGAGATTCTGTTTCATAAACTTCAACACTATGGAATCCGCGGATTGGCCCTTGAATGGATAAAGAATTACTTCTTTAATAGATTCCAATACGTTGAATATAATGGTACCTGTTCTTCGTTTAATGGTATTAAGTGCGGTGTTCCACAAGGGTCAATCCTAGGTCCACTGTTCTTCTTAATATACATCAATGATCTCTGTAACGTCTCCAATGTTTTTGATCTGGTTTTATTTGCTGATGACACTAATTTATTTTTTTCTCATAATGATTTATCTTGTCTGTCGAATGCAGTCAATACAGAAATGGCTGGGCTATCGGATTGGTTTATGGCTAGTAAGTTATCGGTGAATGTAAAAAAATCCAACTATATGATTTTTAGACCAAGGCAGAGAAGGCAAACATTTGATCTGGCGATAGAAATAAACAATGTTAGGATTGACAAGGTTAATGAGGTCGTATTCCTGGGGGTGATCTTGGACGAAAATATGACTTGGAAGTCTCACATCTCCCATCTTGCCAGTAAAATATCAAAATCAATAGGAATTATATACAAATCAAGTTTTTGCCTTTCCAAGCCAGCATTACGTACTTTATACTATTCCTTAGTTTATCCATATCTTCAATATTGTATCACAGTCTGGGGCTCTACCTATCCATCCAACCTTAATCGTATTGTTCTGCATCAAAAACGCGTAGTGCGAGTTATTAATAATGAGGCATTTGATGCGCATACTGACCCTATATTCAAAAAAAATATGATTCTGAAATTTGAAGATATTTACTTATTCAATTTAGGAAAGTTCATGTTCCTGTTCAAAAATAATTTAGTACCTAGAAGTTTTGACAAATCTTTTCTACGAATTTATCAAGTTCACAATTATAATACTAGACATTCTAAACTTTTTTATATTCCTTTATGTAGAACCAAAATTAGACAGTTTTCTGTTTATTATCAGGGTCCAGTATTTTTTAACTCGCTGAACGCAGACATTCGTGATGCCATGACCGTTTCCTCGTTTCAATCCAAGCTGAAAAAGTATCTCTTCTCCCGTCTTTGAAATCGCTTATTATTTATTCATTAATTTTTTCATATACGTGTTACCTCAATACTGTATAAATTGTTATCTTAGTGTGATTTTCTCCATTCTGTTATTTTTCTTTTCGCGCCACTCCCACTTTGTTTTATATACACATATATTGTAAAGAGGCAGCCCAATGCTTCATAAGCCTTCTGGTTTCTTTTTGGGCTTCCTCGCCATTTTGTGAATTACTTTTGTAATCATTTATTATTATTTTTTGTTGGCAAATAAAACTGTTAATACTGTTAATACTGTTAAAGGCGCCATGGAGAATAATGCATTTTATTTAATGAGATGACGTCTATACAGGTTTCGACCCAGGCTTTTACTTACGCGGTGATGAGTCAGGAAAGGTCACATTTACATGATTTCTAAGAAGCGTAGAACATAAAGTATTCACTTTAAACCAAAACTTTCTTCACAGAGGTACTCAAAACTTTTCGGAGGTTCATAAGCTATCAAAATTGCAGGTTATAGGCACTTTAATGGTCAATGCATTACTGCGTCTGCATATGTTGTTTGTGCTTTATGAAAAAATAGAGTTAAGTTCAAAATAGAATAACTGCATGACAAAATGAAAGCAGGAGAAATATCCGTTCATATTTTAATGCCACAAATTAGGTTATTTGTATTGATAATCCTTACACTCACAGTAGATGTATTCGCTGATAACTGTCGTCTGGCGGAGAGAAGATATCGGGACACGTGACGCACTCCACCAATCGCACGAGAGAAAATATTTGATGTGTTACGAAATGATATACAACTATTTCGCAGCAAGCCATACCCTTCGCTTTTTATGAATACAATTACATTCGAATCATTAACTAAAGCCGCAAACACCAGTTCACCAACTTCACTGCGCAGTTGGTAGTGTACGCTGAGCACATACACATCGGGATAAATTGACCTTCTCACGCAAGAGCCATGCCATGTTGAGTCCTGTTAGAATAAAATATATTGTTTAAAGCGAACGTGGGCTCAGCGTGAGAAGGGTCTGACTCACCATCCGCCTCCTCGGTATATGTTTGTACGTTGATTTTGATCAGGAAACCTTTTAGGTGTATATCAAACGATGTAAGATGAATATTGATTGATTTGATCTGAGTTTGTCATGATTTCAACAACCGATTTGTACTGCAGGCTCAAGCCAAAGGTGCCAGTAACACAGCCATTGGCCTCGTCATTGGGACGTTCCCGCTGGTATGTTTTGTGGCGTCTTTCGTGTATGGGACATGGGTAAGTCATTGGCGTATTCCCGCTGGTATCTTTTGTGGTAGCCTGCTTACAGGCTCTCAGGATATTTCGGAAATATTAGATTCTGACTACCCTGACAAGAGACTTCATAAGTATAGTTTATTGTGGGATAGTCGCCAGACAACTCCGTATACTACAATACAATTAAGTAATATATATTGTATTCCTAACTAATGGGAAAGTGGCAGATACGAAAAATCGCTTAAACCACGAAAAAACACCCTGGGGTTGTGGCCAAAAAACGTGGGAAAATGCGGAATCGTACTCGTCGACCTCATGCAGCAACGCTAGTTCTCCGAGGGCTGGAGAACTAACAATCGACTTACTAAGTCAATACAAAGTAACCGTACTATACTCAATAAGATAAATAAAATAAATTCGAAACAAACGTGCAGCTGACTGGCCTAGAATGACTACTTTTCCCGCTCGAAGCATTATATATGCTAGAAGCATTATCCATAATGATATAGACTCCTCCCCAAACCTCTCTACCGTGCCGGCAGAATATCAATTTCTGACTATATCGCTCCTGCGTCGCTCAAACGTCAGAAATTACATTTTTCGGGTCGGGTGGAAATGTTTGGTTACGTGTGGGCCGAGCGAGGCGGAAGCGAGTGTGTCAGAACGCTTTATCTAGTTTTGACATATGCTCGCTAAAGTGTACGAAATCTTCGTGAATAAATCCCTATTGTACAAACTAACCAGGAAAACTGAAAGAGGAGATCCTTGTGACCAATCGACATACATATCAAGCTCCAGAAGTCATTATTGAATACACGAGAACGCGACCCATAGAACAAACTGATAATAATAACGACTCGACAACAACGGCGAATTCACAGCAAACTGTGTCGCGACTGCCATCCCGATCAGAGACTTCGTACAGATTTTCCGTAGAAATGCGGTTCTTAGAACCGTATTTAATATTCAAACTGCACTTGAAAAACGGCAGAAATTATGCACTGTTAAATTCAATGAAACTCTACACACTTTTTGCGAGGTTTTCTGCCGATCCATACATTCCTGATTCGGGCGACCAAAACAATCTCATGTAGAACAGTCAAATATTTCCATTTTACTTCGCTCTGATTTGTTACTTTTTGACAGCTGTTAATTCACTGATGCGTGAAGACGTCATGCAGCATCAGAGGGCGGCTACTCTGAAACACCGGCCTTCCGGGCAGGCTCTCGTGCTGACGCACTCGCCTCCGCCTCGCTCGGCCCACTAACATTTCCGTATCGTCTTTCGTGTATGGGACATCGTGTGTGGTTCATGCTGAACAATAAAGAGAGCATTCTGATAAAGGAACACTAACCTTCGAATTGAACACTCAAGTTTGAACATCCTCAAATCTTCAAATACAGGAAAACATCTTTGATAAAAATACATGAAGTCGATGCTAGTTTACACGTACGTCGGAATCTCGGGAAGAAAACTTTGGATTTGAGATACTTCGTGATTTTTTTTGTTTTCGGTTGCCACAGTAACCCTGAAATGCACTGAATTACGAATTTGCACTGAATTAACCGCATTGGGCTGCTCTCAGCCAATCAAAATCGAGCAATTTTATTGAGTACGTGTTTAAAGTAGTTATTATTGTTTAATGGATTTGAAATTTCATCGCAAAATAACATAGCTCATGAAACTCTTTGTTCTTTAAAAAGTCAGACATTCATAAATACTAGCGAGAAGGTGGACTATTAACCACAGCACTGTATCAATTGCTGTATTGTTATAGTTTCGCGTTTTGCACCTTCTCGTTGGTATTTATGAATATTTAACTTCAGAAGAATTGCAGCTATAATGAAGGCTACAATAAAGGTTGCACAACAAAGTATTAACACTTTCCTGTACGAGCGTTAAATATGCTGATTTTTTAGCCATTCTCCAACGGCTCTCCAACGTGTCTCCACTGTGTCTCCACTGTTGAATGGGGTAGTGGGGGAGACCTATGTTTTGATAAAGTAAGGTTGCTTGAATGACAGAAAATGTGAATCGTACCACTGACACTTTTGACATCGATTGTATGCCCTTTGTCGAATATAAAAGCGTAATGCACGTGCTTGGCTCGTGAATCTACCAACAAGCTTTCAACGTCTAGAACATCTTATCTTTATGTAGGCGACTATATTCTATTTGCGAAACAGATATGGAGTAACTTTATTTTGATCTCACTCTTGTTTTTGTTTGTTTGTTTACTATTTATTATTATAGATGTTTGTTATTGGTCCTTATCGCCTGATGATCGCTGGTATGGTCCTTAATGGAGCTATGGTTGCTTTATTTGCGTGAGTGTTGTTAACAATTCCTTATTGAATTAACATTGTCTAATGTCAAATTGGCATTCGAAGTCCCATTTTAACTGAAGAAACACTTTTAGTCGTTGAGAAATTATCAGTAGGCCTTTTGCAACAGATGGTCACGTGACTTGTTGGCCCATAGCAACGCTATACTGGGTTGCAAGCTAACCAGATCTCCCTTGACAACCAACATAGCTTGAGTGACCTGTGGTATCGTAGCTGGACTTCGAAGCGTTTTTCTTTCTTTCTTACTAAATCCATCTCGAAATAAATCTGATACAGAATACTAGTAAAGGTTTTTCTTTACTTTAGATCCGGTATTTTGTCAAATATGGTGGGTAGAATGGAGTTTGGAGTCTCAAACGAACTCACCTCGATTCTCAGGCCGATTTGGCAAACATGGCGGCCGCTACCAAAACATAACTTTGTTTTTTGTGAACTCTTCCGATCGCTTGTTTTAATGCTAGTGAATAATCGGTCAAATACAATAAGCTTTTGCTCAGAACTCAAAAGAATATTGGAATGAATATCGTTTACTCTAGGCGCTCGTACTAAAAGAAAATCATGGTGGAACATGTTGTATTATTTAAATGTTCGTTTCCTTTGCCTCAACTTAGAAAAGGACAGGCTATGGCTAGCTACATGAATATGTACTGTGCAGATGCATAAATTATCTTAGAATACTATTTTAATTTGATACTGAATCAGTGGGTGTTGAAAATGCAAAAAGTACAACATGCAAATTATCACTGCAGTCATGCCATTTATATATAATGCAATTAAAGCTTATCTGAAAATAACCTGGGGGAATTACATATCCAGTTTTGAAGCAAAGACAAATATCAGGTTTTATAAGATTTATATCGATACCTACTTAGTCATTGGAGAAAATGTTAAATATTATTTTGTTTCTGATTTTGCTTTTAGCCAGTAGCAGGCATACATTATCAACTGTCAACCCAAAAATGATATTATTATTATTATTATTATTATTATTCGGTTGCAGGGTGTTATTGTTGTAGTTTTGATTTAAAGAAACTTGAAGATTCAATTCCAATGACAGTGCCCCTTTGACATCCACTAGACCATGTAAAAAAATATTACTAGATTAATATATAAAACACTATCACACCCTAATTCCATATTTTTTTGGTTTTATATGCCAAACCAATTTTTGTGGTTAAATGCTGCTTCCTAATTTTACAGCTACCGCGGTAATAATGGTTGATTAACAGGTGCAAATGTTCATTACTATTATTTATTTATTAACTTTACAACTAGCCATGGTAGCTGACACACACAGAAAACTAAATACAAGACATTAGGACAACAAATGGACCAGCTGAAGGGAAGAACACAAGAACAATTAAGGGTCCCATATTAATAATAATAATAATTTACATTTATAGTGCGCAGGCTGCATGAATATATGATCGCCTGCGCATCACAAAATTAACTACAATAATATAAGAATTGAGCTAAAACCACAGTAAAACTATAATAAGGTAAATTTAAAAGAATAAATAAAACAATTATAATAGATCTTAGTTATAAAAAGCTAACTTAAATAAATGCGTTTTCAACACATTCTTAAAATTATCTAAGGCTCTACAATTACGAATACTACATGGTAGCGAGTTCCATAGTTTAGGGGCAGTAGCACAAAAGGCCCTCTTTGTTCGCTCTCTTGGAAACTCAAGGAGAAGTTCATTATTTGATCTTAAAGAATAACGCGATGCACCCTTAATGATAATTAAATCATTTATATATTCAGGCGCTAGCCCGTGAATAGCTTTAAATGTAATTACTAGTATCTTAAATTTAATTCTAAATTGCACTGGCAGCCAGTGAAGCTTAAAGAGCACAGGCAATATATGATCAAAGCGGGAAACATTGCAAATAAGGCGCGCAGCTGTGTTCTGGACACGCTGTAACTTAGACAACTGTGTTTGCGGCAAACCATATAATAAACTATTGCAGTAGTCAATTATACTAGTAACTAGAGCATGCACTAACTTTTTAGTTGAATTAGTTGATAAAAACTTCCTAATGCATCTGACGTTATGCAAGTGAAAATAAGACGCACTACAAATCCTATTGATATGTGTCCCCATACTAAGTTGCTGATCAAACCAGCAGCCCAGATTCCTGGCCTCTTGAGCTGGAGCAATCTGGTGGTCACCAACAGCAAGAGAACCCGTGCTGACCTTAGACAATTGTTGTCTTGTTCCTCTAACTAAATACTCAGTTTTATCATCGTTAAGCTTGAGCCGGTCAGTCAGCATCCATTGACGAATATCCTCTATACAGTGCTGCATTACTATAATTGCCTCTTCTTGATTTACTTGCGAATCCGGTTTAAAAGCAAGATAAAGCTGACAGAGAGTCATCCGCGTAACAATGAACGCTAGGCAAATGTGCGTTTACAATCTCAAAAAGCTTGGATGTGTAAATGATAAACAATAGAGGACCAAGGCAGGATCACTGAGGAACACCGTACTGCAAAGTAAAACTGTCAGAGAGAATCCCATTAACCGAGACACGCTGACTTCTGTTCCTTAAGTACGCTGAAAACCATTCCAGGACCTTGCCCGAGACTCCAAACCTTGACTGAAGACTCGTGATCAGAATACCATGATCAACGGTATCGAAGGCCGCACTTAAATCTAAAATAACCAGCAAGGTCACGTGACCCTTGTTCATATTCATAATGATCTCATTCTTCACCTTCAAAAGAGCAGTTTCAGTACTATGGTGTTGCCTATACGCCGCCTGCAAAGCAGGGTAAAGACCATTGGAAGACATATGTACAAGCAGTTGATCTGATACTGAGCGTTCTGTCAATTTAGACACATAAGGAAGATTACTAACTGGACGATAGTTTTTAAACAGAAGATCCAGGCCATGCTTCTTAAGAATAGGGTTTACAAAAGCTTCCTTCCATGAATCAGGAAAGGAGGCAGTATTAAGAGATTGATTGATCATCTTTTTAATTACAGGCAAAAGAACATCAATACACTCTGCTACCAGTGGAGTAGGCATCGGGTCCAAAGCACAGAACTTCTTGGCAGATTTCTTCACCAACTCTAAAACGTCATCATCGTCTAGAAGTTTAAACTCGCTAAATGATTCTTCCACAGGACGAGAATTCAGAACAACTTTGTGCCGCAGCATCAAGATCCATCCGAATATCAGATACCTTCCTAACAAAGAAATTCCCCATACCATTAGCCAGTTGATATCTATCATCATGTGGTGGAAACTGGACTTCAGTATCTTGCTTCAGCAACTTCTTCGTAGCCCAAAAGAGTTTACTCTGATCGCCACTGTTGTCCTCAATAATTTTTTTATAAAACGCTGTACGCGCGTTATTCAATAAATAAGTGACACGGTTCTTGCAGGTCTTATAGCGTCCAAAGTCTGTCGGAGACTTAGTCCTCCTCGAGCGCTTCTCAGCCCTGCGTCAAACCCTCTTGGCTTCTCTTATATCACCATTGAACCATGGTAGGCGTCGCCTAACAGTTACAGCTCTGGTCTTGAGAGGAGCATGACGGTTCAAGATGTCCGCGAGGGTAGAGTTGTAACAACTTGTAACAACATCCTTACCAAAAATACAAATAAAACCATTTAAATAAGTAAAAATTGTATTTTACATGGCATAACCTATGGTGCTATGAGCAGTAATAAGGGCTATAGGAGTAGCAGTTAGAGCAGTAGGTTTTCCAAGTGTTAGTAATTCTTGAAAATTATTTTCATTTTTAAAAGAAACATATATATGGTTGGACTTTATTTTGTGAATTGTAAGTAATTATTCGAGTGAATAATCTTAATCCTTTGCTTCGTTTGTGTGATATAAAGGCATTGATCTTAACTGTTTAAAACTGATCAGTTTTTCTCAACCAAATATTTTCCTCAGTCTAAATTATTTTATTTATTTCAAGATTCGCCAAAAGGCAAGGCTTTCACACTCAGCCAAACCCTCAGTAATAAGAACACAAAATCCAACTCCATTACACCATTAATAACTAATTAATACTAAATTAAATATACTAAATAAGGCCTCGCGCACGATGTTGGTGATCACCTTTTCACATTTTACAGTCTAACGCTAGATTTAGTGTCATAATTTCACTATGCTTTAATGTAGAAGCTTGATTTTTCACAGGAAGATGATGTAGTTCGTGTGCACCAAGAGGAGTGAAAATCGTTTTCTGAAGTTTCGAAACGATTTTTAAAAGCGCTTTTTTTCTATAGCACACCACTTAATTTTAGCTGTTTTTGACCTATTTTTCATCCCGATAGAAAAACTTAGAAGTCACTCACCTTCGATACGAGCCCCAACATCCGGCAAAAGGTTATACATTTGTGATGCACATTAACTATAGTTTCATTTGCACTTCGTGTTTTTTGTGGTTTGTTGATGGTTTTACAAACACAATCCATTTTATAGCGTTAGACTGCCATTTTAAATGCACAAAATTGCCAGATTCGCGTATCGTGCCCTCGGGGCTCGATGTTCGGATCGAGCATAGAGGCACGATTATCGAGCCTTCAAAGTTCTAGATCGTGCCTTTTACGTTAAGCTCAATGAGGGCACCATTAGGGTTCTATAAAGGCACGATAATATTCAGGCAAAGGCTCGATGAAGACACGATCCAAAGCTCGATGAAGGCACGATGCCAGGTTCATAACATTTTGCATAATCATGTCACTACATACCCTGGGTTCCAGAGGTTAAATGTTTTGCCTTTTGTTGGTAAACTCGGTGAGCGCGCGGAAGGCAAAACAATTTGTTTTGCCTTCCGTGCGCTCGCCGAATTTACCGACAAAAGGCAAAACATTTAACCTCTGGAATCCAGGGTAGTCACTACACTGAGTTCATTGCACATACCAACTCGACTCAACTTAATTTAAGCTATGATTTTCAGGCGAGACTACAAGAATGGATTTTCTAAAGTGAGAGAAATACCGAAAAACACCCAAAATGCATAATAGAACTAAAGTTGAAGCAGTCTGTGGTTTTAAACTGCGAGCCATACTATTATTATTAAAAACTGTAAGCTTTGAGTATATAGTTTCGAAGAAAGAAATATTGCTCAGATTGACCATACATGTACATCTATCAGCCAAGGAATTAGTTCCTATTTTCATTTCTTTCTTATTTAGAAATATATAGTTTCTTCATTTTGGATGCACCATTTGACAAGTATACTTGAGAAGTTTTTGATGAAGTGTGGCAAAGATTCGCGTGATGCAATGTGTTTTTTAAGAGAGATTTAGAGAATCGGTTCACTCTGTGTAACCGAAATCAGTTTCTAGAATAATCGTTTTTTTCAACTGGTCCACTTAATCTTTACAATCCTATATCAGGACATTGAAATGGTATAATAAATTATCTCTTTATTATATGGCAGCTCCGTGGGCAGGCAAGACTCCAAGAGGACTCTGAATGCTGCAATCTGAATGGTTGCTCAGCGGGCAACATTTTTCATCTTGACCGCTCAAGATTTTCCTAATTCCTTCACAACTATTCGTAAACAAATGGCGATAAAACCCATACATTTTGAAAGAAACTAAACAACTTGTCACATGAAGGCAAATACTAATTTAAAGTATCTTTCTAATTTCCGTTGTTCGGCTAAAATTCAACTTTATAGAGCAAACTAAAGAAGCGGCTTTCCGACTCTCGCAAGTTCGATGAAAATGACTGCAGCAAAAACGAATGAATTGAACGTTAGAAGCTGGATTAGTGGATAAATAACTTTTTACATGTAGCTGTCAAATTAAATACACAAAAGCTGAAATTGCTGTACATGCAGACTTCCAAAAACACAATGAAAAGTTCAGCTACCTCAACGCTTCTAAAATCGCAGTACAAAGAAATTATTCCGGGAACACGCGTAAGCTAACTTATAATTAGCACACAGTTTCATCAAAGAAATCAAATTGTTTTATTATATATGGGTTGAGAAATTCAGCATTCACATTTGGTAACTGGCATTTAACACGAGAGTGTTTACTAGTTAGTACTTACAAGTTTGTTCGTATTCTTCTACAGCTCATTTTGTCAAGTTTTTCAGTGTGCTTATCGTATCGCCACTCAACTCTAGTGATTTCAACGTGCCTGTTTTCAACTTTCAAATCTTCCACAAATATACACATGTTTGTCTCCAGATAATGCCATTCGGGTTCTTGGTAAAGTTGTCATTGACACTCAGTGCATCTGAAGTGAAGTACAGGTCAGTTTTCATCCATAAAAAGCATTTTTGATGTAAAAAAAAAACTGTTGTGAACACCACGAGTTCAATTTCAAGTAAAACTCGTCGGGTCTCGGTCTAATTTTAGCTTAATTTCTATTCGCTGTTCAGTTTACCGCGAAGTGGGTTCCTGGTCGGCGCGTCAAAAAGTGTGTTTTAGCACTATTTTCGCCATATAATAAAAACCTTATTGACCAAGCTTTTCCAAATTCGATAAAACCCATACATTTTGAAAGATACTAAACAACTTGCAGCAAAAACGAATGAATTGATGCCAGGCTCGATGTAGACACGATCCAAGGCTCGATGCAGGCATGATGCCAGGCTCGATGAAGGCACGATCCAAAATCATTCAAGGCTCGATCTAGGCTCCATGAAGGCACGATAGATGCACGATGAAAGGAATGCAGGCTCGATATTCGAGCATCGTGCATCAGTCATCGTGCATCGAGCATTTCAGGAAGGCTCGATGCACGATGTATAACGCACGATGTACGTTGTGAAGTGTTTGTTACGCGAGTGATCACCAACACCGTGCGCGAGGCCATAATATAATTAGATTTAATTTGTAGAGGATAGATATAAATTACGTTGAAGCAACAGTAAACAAGTAATTGGAATGAAGAATGGTATCTTAGAGAAACGTATTACTTATCAATAATTATTTTATACTCAGCATGCACATGCCAACGTTCCCTAGGCTGACGCAGCGACATTTGGGACAAATTACTTGATATATTATGATCTAATATTGTCGCCATCAAAAACATTCTGTAACTTCATAAAACTGATAAATGATTTTAGTTGCCATTTGAAGGAAGTGAGAGACTGAGAAGATTTACTAGTATCAGGAATACAATTCCAGAAGTGAGCTATTCTATTGAAAAAAAAGCAATTCACAAAAAATGGAGCTTCTTGCGTACTGAGTATGAAGATAAAGTCCGGTTTGGCCACGGCAGGAACACCCCTGACCGTATGAAGTATATGTATTTATCATGGGTTACGTAACCCCGCAATCGGGGTGTATGTGTTGTTTTAAGAATACATCATTAGTGGTACATTAATTACTATATAGTCGGATATGCGTAATGAACAGTCATTCGAGTCCTACGTCCGCCGCTTCGCCTTCCAAATTAAATTCCCAATGAGCATAAGGTTATATATTTTCATAAATCCGTATATGGTTCTAGTTCGAAACGAAGTTATGGTTTCAGTTACTAGATGATTTGTGTAGCTTTAATATACTAGATAATACTGTTATTATTGCAAGGCAGCGTTTACTGAGTTTATTTGAATTTGCCAAGTGTTACTTATTTTCACGATACAATAAGTCAACGTTGTATTACTGTTATTTACATAGAAGTAACACGTTTATTTGTTTAAACCGGTATACGGTATAAGTTGTGTATTTACTCGATTTTCATATTTCACTAAACACTGTTTATTGTCTACTAGTGCATGAGCTCAAATTGCTCTAGATTAACACCATGTATATTGAGTGTAATTTATGATAGTTAATAAAGAGGGCGCACGCGGTTCGTGTGATCACACCCCTATAAGTGGTTGCTTATTACATTATAAATGTTTTATGTTCGGTTGCGCGGGGAGCGAATTACAACATAAAATGATTGATAACCAGATTAACGATGCCTGATTTGCACTTAAAGAAAAACACTAAGTCTAAGTATCACAGACATTATTTAATAGGAAGCATATTAAACTTAATTAGATTTAATTAAGTTCATTAAATTCTTAAGTTCTTTATCATTTTCTAGCATGTCAATTTTTGAGTTGATGTGTTTGCTGCATAAAGTTTACAATTAAGGTATTTAATAAGTTCTCAATATTTTATATCACCCGCATATCAAACATAGGAAAAATACAGTTGAGAAAAACTGACTCCCTCTTTAAGTAAAAGAGCTACTAGTACAGATGCCAGAGACTAAGATTGCGATATGGTTACTTAAAGACACATGATAACACAAGACAAGTTCTTTAAAGTTCTTTTATTTATTTTTCTTCTTCTAGAATGGGAAACTTTTACAGTGCAAATATAGAGCTTGGGCTCCCTTTCGTGCCGGTCGTCAATGTTTCGTGTACTCTCCGAAGTTATAAACCTGATAAATTAAACCCGTAATTACTGGTTTATATAATATAGTATAAAAGAAAGAAGGAATCTACTTTACTATTACAATACTATTCGTTTAATAATGACTACTTTACCTTCCTTGTTTATCTTGTTGAGCGGCCGCCATGTTTGGCAAGAGTCAGAGATTCGAGGTGAGTTCGTTTGAGCGTCCAAACTCTATTTTTCCCAGGACATTTGTCGAACTACTGGATCAATAGAAAAGAAAAACATTTCCTTTTGTTCTGTATCAGACTTATTTCGAGATGAATTTAGTAAGAAAGAAAGAAAAACGCTTCGAAGTCCAGCTATGATACCACGGGTCAGTCAATCTCTGATGGTTGTCAAGGGAGAGCTGGTTAGCTTGCAACCCAGTATGGCGTTGCTATGGGCCAACAAGTCACGTGACCATCTGTTGTAAAAGGATTATTCCTTGTGACGTCATAACGTCAGTTATAATAAATTATCACAGGCCTTATGATATTACAACTTGAGTGACAACAGCTTATTGACATTTACACGATTATTCAAAAGAGCATAACTTGCTATGTACCGGACAAATCCCTATCCAGCGGATAAAATAAGTTGCTTAATACCACTTTTGAACACCGACGTCGTCACATCTTGTTTAATAATTAAAGTGCAAGTAAAGCCAAAAAACGACATTAACTCTTTTTGTCCCAAATTCTATTTCTGATATACTTCAGTTGTCTGACCTAGTTTTTTTTGAGAGGCAAGAGCAGAAATTAAACTAGAATAAACGCTACACGAATTGCGGGATTGATTCATATTGTGGTGTCACAAAAAAACCTACGGGATTCTATTCTATATGGCGACAGAACATTCATGGCAACGGCTCCAAGACTCTGGAATTCTACTCCTATGCATATCCGCTGTGCAGAAACTTTAAATATATTTAAATCATTACTTATTAGATAAGTTTTCTTTTTCTTTTCTTTTCTTTTCTTTTCTTTTATCTCATAATTATGTAAGAGCTTTGAGACTTTGTGTAGCGCTCCCAAAACTATTAATGATTATTATTATTGTCGTAGTTTTCTCTATGGAGGGAGTTGATTCATCTTATGACGTCAAACGATCCATGAAAACTAATCAAAATTAGGGATTAAATGCCAGAAATGTTACAAAATTTGCATGATTAATACCTTTTTGTGAGAAATAATCACAATAGTACAATATATATATAAAAAAAATTGACATGATACTTGCACATTAAGTGATATTTAGTACACATCGTTCAGCTAATTGGACATAATTATTAGATTGTAACTTGAATCAATGCATGACATCCTTTTTTCTTTCCTATTCAATAGATGTGTCACTATGCTGCCAAAAGGAGGTGGTTTCATTACTGTATGTGTACTTCTGAGGGTGTTTAGTGCCATCGGAGGATCAGCGTGTGAGACTGCCGTGCTATCAATTTGCGTAGTGGCATATAAACCGTACTTAAGTACCGTAATGGTATGTAGAATTCTTCGCTGCGTACTCACGTTTATCCATTCATGTTTTTACTATTGCTATATACATGTAATGCCTGTGTTAGTTGCTGATTATACATTTCCCATCAAACTTAAAACTATGACAGGTTCGTACTTTCAGGTAGTTAAAAGATGGAAGGTAAATAAATTATATCCAGCATAAACGATATTCTTATGGTGGAATTCCTCTTTTTGCCCTCTAATGTGTGTGATAGTTATAGTAGTTAATTGTGTTACCTAATAATATCATTCGGATTCCCATGGCATTTCTGTACTAATACCATGATCCCCTCGGTTTGCCAAAGATATAAAACCGAGGGGATCATGGTATTATTACAGAAATTCCATTGATATTATTAGGTAACACCATTAACTACTATAAACATTAACTACGGTTCATGGACTTTTAATCTCAAAATTCCCTCATCAGCATGCATACTTTTTCTATTTTTTCTTCACTGACATTCAAGAAGGGAAATTAGAAGGGCATCCACGCTGATTAGGAAACATTGGACACACCGGGTTATGACGCAATGCTTGTTAACCCTTAGCCTGCTACACCCTTAGCCTGCTACACCATCATAAATTCGAAGAAAAAGACACGTCTGCTTACCCGAGCGCTTAATTAGTTTCTAATATGCAAGTCTTATTGCATGTCATACGAAGCAATCAGATTTTACCTCAGTTCCATATCCTGGAAAGTGACGTTGTTCGAAAATGGCGTGATAATTGAGACAACAGCGCGCGGTAACTAAAATTGAAAACTTTTCACCCAAATCAACATTGACCGCAAGGCGAGTAAGCTCCTTACACTACTAACCTCCTTTTCCGTGATTCATCTGCAAAGGAATCGAAGCATCCTTTTCTCCAATAACGATTTTTCGTGAGGTTGATTCCATTTGTTTGGCCGCTTTGGCGAACTTTCATTCCCGCTTTTAATAAAGTTGGCGCTATATAATTAAAGTTTTCTAACAATGGCTCGAAATGGGTAAAAAATTAAAAAGGTGGTGACGTCAGTGCTTGCATATTGAAAACTAATTAAGCGCTCAGACGTTTCTTTTTGTTCGAATTGATGTAGCCTGCATAACAGGCGCTTTTCCGATACGAGTTCTGAGAACCGATCCGAGCGAAGCGAGAAAAACATATCGCCTGCCGCCATCTTACAGAAATTTCAATTCCGCATGGATTAACATGATTATTAAACATTTCAATCAAACTTTATGTGCTCGTAACTTTGTCGGTATCTGAGATATGTAGTCAAAATATTGCACAGTCCATTGTTATTACCTTTATTTCTCCTGTCCAAGTCTCTACAGTGTGGGATTTATTCACGACCACGGCCTCATAAAGTCGCTCAGTCCCCGCTCAGTTTTTCCTTCATCAGTTCATTTACTCGACCCTGACTGACTCTTTCACTCAAACAGCCTCTGACAGCAGAAGCGAAAATTACTTTAGGGAACTCCGTCATTTCCTTCAGTTCTACGTCTAGATCGTAGAGGGAGATGGCTTTTAAGTCCCAGTGTATTTAGTTTCAATAACTGATCCTTCACAATGCTTTGCAAATAGGACAATGCCGAAGCGCTGCGTCTTATTTGACTCGACTTCCACGGCAAACAGTTGGAAAATAAGGCTTTCACCTGTTGGTAAAACCGCCAACATATCTCGCATAGAAAGTACAAATGTAGAGTATTCACTGTCTGCTTTGTTCTTCTAAATAATTTCCTGGATTAATGCTCAACCGCTCGATCACCTCTCTCTTGTCGCCGCCATTTCAGTCAGTTCGCAGGAGGAATATGCGACATTTCGTGACACATGGCAGCTAATTCACCAATAATGAAAATGTATAAGGGATGGCTGAGGGCCCTCCTTTTTCTCTCTCGTGCCAGTCTCTTTTTTTCCATTTTCACGCGTCCAAATCATTTTATCACTTCCTTTGCGTTGAAATAACACTGAGGGCCTATTTCGCAGGCTAGAATTTATGAGAATGAAAAAAAACCTTCTGGTATAGCAGGCTAGTTAACCGTGTACCCTACCTATTCTATTTAGGGCTCAAGAAAGTTATTCTCTTCTTTTCTCAAACGCGCTTCTTCCATGTGGGGTACTTAAAACCATAAACGTGACGTAATTAAACTCTTACATTGTATTTTAGTGTTATTCTTCTCAAAAACAACACGCTTGTCCCCAGCGGAAGCCAGAGTCAATGGCACTTAATCAAGCAACCAACTCAACTCAAGTCAACTGCGCGTTGAGAAAACTAAACTTCTCAGAGATTTGTCGATAGCATGACACTCGGGAAATTAGTGATTGTTTAAATTTCCCCTCGAGCCTCGGAAGGATCTGTAAAAGCGGCGTCGGGACTTCCACAAATCCTCCCTCGGCTCTCGGAGAAATTTAATCACTCATTTCCCTCATACCATGCTGTTACTTATAATAAATATAATTTTCTATGGAATTAATTGCCATGAATTTTCCATAATATCTCCGTACTTTCGAAAAATTGGTTGCCTTTTCCAGGTAAACATTACCTATTCTTGCTTCATGTCCCATATGTGCCGTATCCTGGCGCTCACTGGCGCTCACTGTCATTCAGTGGTAGAGTACTAATATGAGGTATTCGAGGTCTCGGTTTCTATTCCCGACCGGACCAAACACTTAAAGTACCCCTAATCCTAATTTAGTTTGATTTATTTTGAAAGGCTATATGAAAATTGACGACGAGTGAGGAACAGACAAATGACATCGGTGCAATCATTGATTTTTAAATTGTGATTAAAGTCGCGGGCACAAAGAACGTCAAAATCGGCATCAGTGAGCGTGGACAAATAATTAAAATTAACACAATTTGTAGAAATGTTGGTGAGTTTTTAACAAAATGAAACTACATATTTTTGGTGCTTTATGTTAGTATGACGACGTTGTTGTGACGTCATAAGTGATGCCTCCTTTTTTGTTGAAATTCCCCCTTTACTAAACTTTACAATTAGGCTACAACATCAAAGGGGCTTCGTGACACACATTCATTTGGCGAAAATTTGAACGTTCTACGGCTACCACAGCATGACTGTTGCTATGACGTCATATTTAGTGACGTCAGGAGTCGTACCCAGATAAGGCTGCCTATTGTTAAAAAATCAAGTAAAGAAAATAATGTGATTTTTGAGTGCCAGACTAGCGCATTTTATCATTAAAACTCGAAAATCACTTAAAGGGATACCCGAGTGAAAAACACATTGGGGCTCAAAAGAATCTTCAACATGTTCTTTGTTCAGAAAATGTATTAAAATTTGATCAAAGGTTTTTAGTATTAAGAACGAGCATCTCAAAATTGGCCCCACGAAGACATGGGCGCCGCCATCTTTGTTTGCATTCACGGAAGTGACGTCACTTCGTCCCACCAGCGTTCTCACTCTCACTTATTAGGTGTTTTTAGGATGATAAACGCCTTAATTGTACCTCACATACATTGTAGTTCTTATACTTATTCAGAAGTCACTCGAGTCTTTTAAGCGATGTTGTTTTGCTGTTATTAAATGGCAGTTACGAGACCTTGTTGTTTGTCTGATAATTTCTCGCCTTCCCAATGCTTTTCTTCCTCCTCCCAGTCTTCTGAACTTTACTCATAATGTCGTCTTCGTCATAATTCCGGTTTCTGTAAGAATTCCTCTGCAATCTCGATGAAAATATATCCACTTTAATTCCGAGCGTGTGAAAATCGTACAAAGACAAGTAGCCGCGATACGCTGGTGGGACGAAGTGACGTCACTTCCGTAAATGCAAACAAAGATGGCGGCGCCCATGTCTTCGCGGGGCCAACTTTGAGGTGCTCGTTCTTAATACTAAAAACGTTTGATCAAATTTTAATACATTTTCTGAACAAAGAACATGTTGAAGTTTCTTTTGAGCCCCAATGTGTTTTTCACTCGGGTATCCCTTTAAATATTTTATTTTCTAGGGGCATTTATAAAAAAGTATGACGCCATAATGACCGCCTTCCGGTTAGCTCAGTGGTTAAGCTCCGGTCTGTTGAGCGGGAGGTCGCGGGTTCAAACCCCGGCCGGACCAACACTCAGAGTCTTAAAATAACTGAGTAGATGGTGCTGCCTTTGTGAAACAACTGCAAATGGTTAGACCTTCACGTCTTCTCGGATAAGGACGTAAAATCGTAGGACTCCCGTCGGCCTCAGGTTTATCAGTCTCATCAGACTGTCACGAGTTACCGACGTTAAATAAAGTTGCTTTACTTTACTTTACTTTACTTTACGTTGCCGAAAATATGACTTCATCCGGTTATGGTCAAAAAATCAAAATAATAAAAACATACGATTTTCGCCACCAACGTGTTTTATGATCGGACAAAATGTCATGCAACAGAATTTACAACTCTAAAAGATGAATGAAGCGATATTTTCATAAATGTTGTTTTTTTCATAAATGGACAACATTAATTTATAACTTTTGATTTCCTTAACCAATCGACATCGGGTTTTCGATTCCTTCATTCTCATCACGAGGAGATTAAAAAAATATACGACATTCCGTTTTTAAAGGTAATGAACAGTACGAAACGTATTACAAATGGATAACTGACGTCATTGTGACGTCACAATGGTAGTAACATAGCTTAACAAATCAGTATATATTCCTTTTAAGATTCTACATCCTTCTAACAAAATTCAATTGTCTGCGTTGAAAACATTTTTTTAAATATAGTACTCATGCCGTTTTTATGGTTGTTTGTGCCCAACGTGACGTCCTGGGAATTTTTTTCACAAACGCGCAGTTTGGAATCTTGCAAGAGTGACAAGATCAGGCAAAATCCATTTTTCACTATCACTTGTTGTAGTTTCTATTGTTGTGGTTCCCGATCTTACGTCACACACAATGCACTAGACCAATGCTTCTAATTTGTGTACTGCCGCTCGGTCGTGAAAAGAGCCGGTCGCTTTTTGAACAGATCGTAGACAATCAAGGATTCACGCAAAAAAAAAACTTTTTTCACAGAATTACTCTAAAGACTATGAAGATTAAAATAAATAAATAAAACAAATTGGATTTATGGGCACTTTAAAGTGCCTAGATTTTAGAAGCCCATTTTTTATCATTAAAATCGATTCTACATCAACTAAATAGGTAAATAGTAGACTCCCTTTATTTGTTTGCTATAACTATTATTTGTGTACTTAGCAAACATTGAGTGTTCTGCAGCCTAACAACCAGTATCCCCGCCCCAAGCTAGTTTACCACGGTCGTTTGAGCTTATTGTTAACACGCTCGCCGCTATACTGACAAATGACTAATTTAGAACGGCTGAACTTATTTATACTATACCCGTGGAGATTGGTTGTCATGACAACTAGCTGGCGCAGTCGTTTACGGGTGATTTACTCTTGTTGTTAGCTTCGGCCCCGGGTGTGAATAGTAAAATATGTAGTTTTGCGTGTTCCAATATGCTAATTATGTGATGTCACGTGTTCCGTCGATGAGTTGCAAAGGTTTCTATTTCTAACGTGATCTCACAGGAGGTCAACATTTGTTTCCCCTTGTGATTTATACAAATATTTGATAAAATCGCTGATATAAGGCCCAAATATAACATGGATGTATAGAAAAATTATGTAACTTCGCCAGCACGTTTCTGTACAATAAAGAGGCCTCCTGTGCCCAAATCAATCCATATTTTACTATTCAATAATTTACTTGAAGTATAGAATCGATTTTAATGAAAAACAATTTGGGCTTATCGGCACTTCAAGAAGGGCCTTAAAAGCGCTGAGGTGAAATATGCAGTCTTGAAATTTCGACCTTAAACATTAAGCTTCTTCTTTCCATTAAACAGGGGATAAATGAAATGGTTCTGGCTTTAGGAGTCGCTGCTGGTCCTACGATAGGGGGGTCTTTGTACGACGTGAGTATAAAATTATTTGTAAAAGAACTTTTAAAAATGCACAATGGTTACGAGCAAATTAATTAATATTTATTACATACGTACTGAGATTTACGAATAGAATCATTCATGCGAAAACCCACTTCACAATTTTCCTTAGCCAATCAGAATCGCGAAACGAATTTTTAACATGTGCGAAAAGCGTTTCGTCTAATCAGTGAACACCTACCAAATCATATCGGAATTTTGAAACTGGACTTGAGATCGGAGGCGCCACTTTCATTCACTACGAAAGTTGGTTTTTTTTTTTTTTTTAATAATGTAATATTGATCTGTAAATTAACAGCCAACTAACGATGTTAAAACTTCCAAGTCAATTGAGGAGTATATTATCGACCAAGAAAACAAAATCACAAGAGCAAAAACCTAGAGAAACAGACGTAAAGTTACTTAAAGAGACAAAGAAGAAGCAAAATGCTACCGAAAGAACTCAACAGATATTGACATAATCTATGTGAAATCATTATTAGTGTCAAAAGAAAATACGGCGAAGATTACGAGCTTTCAATCCTTCTTGGAATGATTTCAACTTCCATAGACCATCTGTAAAGTCCGTCTCTTTAATGTAAATAAACACACATACAAACTGATGTTGTGTCGGCTATCTTGCATTATCCCCAAACTCTCAACTTCAAACTAATACGTCACGTGACCGGAAGTGTTCTAAACCGGAACTAGATATTACATTTCTCCCTTTCTTTGTAGATACTAAATATCAATGAACTGAATGTTTTGGTGTAATAACTGCTAACCTGAATAACAATGTATAAGTAAAGTCCTTTACTGAACTAAATGTTCAGTAACATCTGATCACAGTATCTACCTACTCACTCTACAGAGTCTTTTAGGTAAAATGGCCTGCGTCTGTTCCCATGTGGTCTTGTTCCAGTACTTTGATCCGTGCTGCATCATCGTGCTGGATCATTTCTAGTTACCTTTCGGGTTGTGCTTCATGTGACTCTTGTTCTGGGTTGGTGTCCAGAAGCACAGTTTATCTCCAGTCTTCAGGGTCGTGTTTCTCATCTGCAGTTAGTTCCTCTTTTTTCCTGTTTCCAACTACAGCATTAGCAAGCTTGAAATGATTTGCATCTCTACGCACCTCCCGTCCACCAGTAACTCTCCTGGCTGCAACTGTCTTGAATATAATATAGAATGCTGGTTCATAGGCTGTACACCATTTGTTCCTGTTCCTCTGTGTGAGAAGGCCATAATCTCCAACAACCAAGTTGTGGTCTTTAGTGTTTCTGTTTTCAGCTCCTTTCTTAAAGTGCCTATCACCCTTTTGCAATTTTGATAGCTGATGAACTTCCGAAAAGTCTTGAATACTTCTGTGAAGAAAGTTTTGGTTTAAAGTGAATACTTTATGTTCTACGCTTGTTTGAAATCGTGTAAATGTGACCTTTCCTGACCCATGACCGCGTATGTAAAAGCCTGGGTCGAAACCTGGGTAGACGTCATCTCATTAATGCATTATTCTCCATGGCGCCTTTTTATCACAACAACATCGATGCATAGAAAATATACACAGTTTTTGAGTTGTTAGTAAAGAAAAAAGTCATTTTAGTCAACATGTTAAGTATTTCTTCAAATGATTGCAAAGCCGAATTAATTATATGACGTCAAGATGACGTCTACCCAGGTTTCGACCCAGGCTTTTACTTACGCGGTCATGGGTCATGAAAGGTCACATTTACACGATTTCAAACAAGCGTAGAACATAAAGTATTCACTTTAAACCAAAACTTTCTTCACAGAAGTACTCAAAACTTTTCGGAGGTTCATAAGCTATCAAAATTGCAAAAGGGTGATAGGCACTTTAAGTTTCTTCTTGTATTCGTAATCTCTCTGGTTGATAACAGACTCTTGGATGCTTTCATAAGAATTTTCCCTTGCCTGGTAGTCCAGCTTGGTTCGTACTTGTCTGTTCATCAAGGCCTCATATTGTGTGATACCAGTTGCTGGGTGTGGCGTTGAACGATACCCTGTCAACATTTCGTGTACAGCACGAGGAGGTGTGCTATTTGCTCTGTTTTGTTTAGAACCTTCATGAAGCTTTCAGCTTCCCCATTCGCCCTGGCATGGTCCGGTGTGACACGAAGGTGGTGGAATCCCTCTTCCTCTGCAAAGCTTTGAAACTCTTTTGAGTTGAACGGTGGTCCATTGTCGCTTTCTACCCGTCGGGGTGTACCATGAGTGGCAAATGTCTTCTTGAGTCTTTCCCTGGTTGGCTTGAATGCTGGTGAGTAAACTTTCTCAACCACTGGATATCTTGTCCTCTTGTCAATTATCACCAGAGTGTAGTGCCCATCTGGGTATGGACCACCAAAGCCCACATATAGAACATCCTATGGTTTCTCTGGTATGCATGTCATCTTGATTGGTTCCTGGGTGTGCTGCTTGGTTGTCACCTGGCACTCAAAACACTGACCGATGATTTGTTCGACCAAACTGTTCATCCCTGGAAACCAATATTTATTCCTCAACATTTGCTTGGTTTTGCTCATGCTTAGATGTCCAAGGCTGTGCGCTGCTTTGAAAACCTTTCTCTGCTAGCATGTGGGTATGATGATTCGGTTTCCTCTGAAGATGATTCTGTCTACCATGTACAGCTCCTGTCTGATTGGATAGAACGGCATTATGTCATGATCCTTTCTGTGCTGTTCCCAGTCCCTTTTAGAATTCTGTGATCCAGTTTATTTAGTTGGTTGTCTCTCGTGGTTTCCTCTCACCCGGTTTAGTATAACTGCATGTTCTGCTATGATGACTTGCTTTACTATTGCCTCCATCGTGTCAGTGCTTGTCTCTGGTTGTGGATTCCGGGACAAGAAGTCTAGCGGGTCATTCTCGTCTTTACGTGGCTCATATACCATCTCAAAATCTACATCTTGCATGTCCATGCATGGTTAGGGTTAGGGTAGGGTTATCCTTGGTGGTAGCTTCGCAGTTTTCTTGTCGAACATCGGCACGAGTGGCTCGTGCGCTGTGATCATCTTGAATCTTGGAGCTCCTACAAGGTACATGCTAAATCTATTCTTAGCCCAATTCACTGCAACGGCAACTTTTTCCATCTGACTGTATCTCTTCTCTGTATCTGTCATGGTGTGACGGACGTAATTGACTGGCTGAAGACCTCTGCTTGTCTCTCGGAATAGTCCAGCTGATAGTACTTCATGGTAACTAGCCTCTGTTCTTCCTATAATTGGCTTTGCTGGGTCAAAATATGCCATGGTGTCTTCATTTGTGATGCTTTCTTTCATCTTCCTGAATGCATTGTCCTCTTCAGTTCCCCATTTGAATTTGGTGTCCTTGTGAGTTAGTATCCTTCAGGGGTGCTGTTAGTGATGAGTATCTTGGGACGATTGACTGCTCCTTTGGACCCTGGTGATTTGCTCTCCTTTACAGCACGAATCTTTTCTGGTGTCGGCTTTAGCCCCTCTCCGGTGAAGCGATATCCATAGAATTCCAGCTCCTCCACTCCAAATTGGCACTTTTCCAAGTTGAAAGTGATCCCAAAATCAGCAGCTCTCTGTAGCACTTGCTCTAGTATCTCATTAATATGCTCTTCTATGTTGCGTCCTCCTATCAGTATGTCGTCACGCTGATCGAGACATACTGGTATGTCCCCAAATATCCTCTGCATCATCTCGTCAAATAGATCCTGGGATTATCTGGCTCCAAATACCAACCGCCGTGGTATCATGTTACCCCAGGGTGTGCTAAATGTTGCTACTGCTCTCGACTCTGGGTCTAGTCGCAGTTGATGGTATCCCTGCCTGAGGTTCATCTTGGAGAGGACTTTACAGTTATGAAACTTGTGAGTGAAATCCTCAACCACAGGTCCTTATGTGATTCGATTTATCTCTATGTGCTTGTTTGGAACTCTTAGGTCCACACTGGCTCTTATCGTGTTTAGTTTGAGCAGATCTTGATCCACTTTGCCGGACCTTGGTTTTGATCGTACAACCAATGGTGAACACCATGTGACTGACTCCACCTGTGGTACTTCTTCAAATAATCCTTCTCTTACACCTTCGTCCAGCCATTCCTTCAGTGGTTTTTGTAGGTAGTACGCTACTGGTCGTGGCTGGTAATAGGTACTGCCTCTGGCTTCATGCTGCATGAATCTTGCATACATATCGTTGTCGTTCTTGATGTCTCCTATCTTCCCTATACCTTCAAATACATTCTTGTACCTGTTAGTGATCTCTTTGAGTTGGGTGTTCACTGTCTTGTCACTGCTGAGTACTTTAATATCAGCACTCTCGTCTGGGATTCTTAGGTGGTTGGTTGCCGCTAGCAACCCTTCTGGCTGGATGTGCAGCATGCCCAAGTCGATAAGAGTGGCTCTACTCAAGAGTGGTGGTGAGTTGATTCTCCCTCTGACAACGACAAATTTCGTTTCCACCCCACGATTCTTGTTTTTCACTATCGTCTTAAACTCTCCCTTCGCTCATAGTTCATCTTGAAGAGTCTTAAATTTACTCTGGTTTTACTCGATTCAAGAAGTTGTTTGTTGCTGGATATGTGGGTGAAAGCTTTGAATTGGTGCTCATCCATGACGTTTATATCTGCTCCACTGTCCGGTTCTGCTTTAACATCAACATCATCTATTCTTACACTGATGGTTTTGTCAACATCCCTTGCCTCTCCTAGCTTTCTCACTCGTCTGAGGTGTTTTGCTGCTTATCCAATAAACTCATCATCTGAACTGGTAGAGCTGCCATGGTCATATTCTGTGGTTTTCCTTACCTGGTTCCTTTGTTGTTTTGGTCCTCTATAAGTCTGATTATACCTGTTTCTTGGGTTGCTTCTGCTATTTTCATCAGCGTCTCACCTACATACTGTGGCAAATTGGTTCATCTTGTGACATCTTCGGCACCTCTTACCATATGCAGGACAGTCATGACCCTCGTCACGAGTTCCTACGTATCCACAATAACCGCAGCATCTGCGAGCCTTTTCCTCTCGTCTGCCGGGTTCTCTTGCTGGCTGGTGCTTCTCTTACTTCTGCTGTCGCCATTGGCTTACTCTGGCTACCTCGCTGTAATCCTCTCGAGTTCTCATATTACATAACTGTAATGAGGTATCCTCCGTTTGACCTGCCTCAGTTAGTAGCTGGGTCAAGTTCCACTTCTTGTTGATAGCTTTCTGGATGAGGGTTTGACTATTTATTGTCTGAATTAGGTGCTCAAGGATTCTGTCTTCACAGTTGTCTTCAAATTCACACTCGTTGGCGTTCTCCCTCAATCTGGCGGTGTATGCTGCTGTTGTTTCTCCCGCCGTTGGCTTCATCTTGAGAAATAAGTATCTGGCATGGTACTTCTTTCTTTTTGGTTTGAAATACCCATTTAGTTTGCTCTTCAGCTTGTCGTAGTCGTTATCTCCTGCCGTGGGATCGGCTAAGCTCTTTTCTAGTCTTGCTATTTCTGTTCCACCGTAGATGATGATGGCATATTTCTTGTCGGTCGGTGTTGATATTTTAAAATATCGGAACTCCCGTTCGATGCTTTCTAGCCATATCAAAGAATTTATTGAGAAAAGTGTCGTTCCTGAGAGCTCCCTGTGATATTCCATATATGGTCAATATATTCCATATTTGGAAAGCAGGACGGATCGTCGAATACTAGAACACGTTCAGGAAGTGTAGCGAGCCGGCACATCAGGGAAAGGAATGGGTTGTGTCTCATGCCAATCACTGCTGGTCTGGTGCGGCATATACAGACGATAGTCGTTATGTCTTGTACGGAACTCCACTCCATTGAGAACCCCAACAAACTCACCCATGAATTAGAGAGGCGGATACAACGTAGGCTACAGAAAGTGCGATTAAAAAAATCGATAGCGAAATTTGAAAAGGATGAGCGTATGCCTCACTAGCATCTAGTCAGGCCCAAATATTACTCTGAACGACAACAATTGTTTGATATGCAATTCTCCCAGGCCTTTCCAGTCGTCAGATTTGATCTTTGGTGTGAATAAAAGGCTGTTTTTTCAGGTTCCTCGTCTCCGTAATCACCGTTATTGTCGGCCCTGTCTGTACGGCCGGTGCTGCTGCTTCTTGTTCGTCCCCGGATATTTCTCCTTACCTGTTTATCAATGACACGTGCTCGTAGTCACGATCCAAATTATTTCTATCTCTGTGGTTTCTTTGGCTTCTTTTCTTTTCCCAAGAGTTCAGGAATACTTTCGCTTTTCTTTTCGATTGTTTTATTCTCGTCGCCATGCAATGTAAAGTCCGTCTCTTTAATGTAAATAAACACACATACAAACTGATATTGTGTCCACCATCTTGCATTCTCCCCAAACTCTCAACTTCTAACTAATACGTCATGTGACCGGAAGTGGTTTAAAACGGAACTAGATATTACACCATCGACATTTGAAAAATCGTATATATCCTGTGAGCAGAGAAAACCTACAAGCCGTGGAGATGGTTGGAAACTCGTAGCAAACAACTTGAATCAAAGACAGTTTCATATTGATGTTGAAAACTATTTCAAGGCTGATGTCAGTTTAGAAAGTAAGATTTTTTTCCCATTTTGATTGTATCGTGCATAAAGTTTAGTCTACGTTGAGTCGGATACGAAATGCAAAACAAAAAAATTGAAAGCTACAAATGTACGTGTACAATTAAAAGACCTTAATAAAACCTGTTTGATATTGGTGAAAAACCTCAGTATGTTTATAATAAACAAATGACGGAATAGAAAGTGCTTTTGTATGGTATTACGCTCGTACCTCGCTCGTTCGTTTTGTGAAAACAAACCCGTGCGTAAATACCATACGCCAGCACTTCCCATTAAGTAATCTCGATATCTTTTCGGGAAGATGATAATAATAATAATTGTTTTTATTCTTCACCAAGCCATAAAATACTGAACCCTTAATGAATGCATGGTTCCGAGGGAAACAGTGAGTTTTGTTTCCAAGAGATCCTCGTTGATTCCCGATATTGAGTCAAGTAAAATCCATAATATATGACTTGGTAAATAATGAACATAATCTGACATAACAGATCCTCTCTTGGCGAAGTTGTTGTAAATACGTACATGCACTCTTTCGGGCATTACGAGATTCGCCACTCCTGAGAACCGTATCGTTGCGTAGCTATATATATACGATTCCCATATTTTACAACACAAATAAAGTTACGAGGTACGCTCAGGGTAAAGTGTGGGTCTCAATATAACTGCCGCAAATCAAGATACAAACACGAGGGGCTTGTCTATCTCTTCTTGCTTCTAAGATATATTATTGACACTTTGACAGATTCGATAAAGTCACAACCTTGAAAACATGTGACCTAGATGACCTTTAATTTAAAGCAAATTTTAGAAGATCCTACTGGAGTATACCCTGGTTCCAGAGGGGCTCAGGTACGAATATACTGTAATGTGCCGCGATCGAAAGTGTTTTGATTCCCCGAAGGAGTTTTGTTTTGCGTGACGACCGTTGAGCCCCTCTGGCCGCTCGAATAGCCAACCTCAATCTCATGCCCATAGACTCGCTGTTATGTTTACAAGTCCAGTCAAACTGCTTTCGACTCGGCGGTTAATTTGCATGTCACTTTCACGTGGTGAAGTCGTGTGTGATTCAAAACATAAAACATGCCGTTGTCGGGATTTGCGAAGATAAAGGAACATTATCCTCGATTTACTTCGTCGGATTTGATGTTTGGATCTCCCAATGAGCATGCTTTGATTCCTCGTTGTTCTAGCTCTGTTATGTGGGAGTATAAAATCACGGCATATAGACAAGGGCACCCAACGAGTACTTTTTGAAATTCGTTTGAAACCAGTTGTCTGCAGCTTATCTAGCCATTTTAAGGCGCCTACTATGTCTTTTGATGTATTCTAGAAAGCTATTAGCTGTTCGGATTTTCTAGGTGGAAATCGCGTCAACCGAAAATACTATGGCAAAATATTCCCGGCGCACGAATTTGTTAGTAGTCTAGAACATAACAAGAATTTTCTAGCCCAAGTTATTTCATGTTGCAAAGTTTTGTGGAGGTACGAATTTTTTAGGGATTCTTTTTTCCTGTTCTGACTCTATTGATCAGACGAATTGGGACGTACGAATATTTTAGGGAAAACCTTTTAGTCTCCCTTTTCTTCTCTAATTTTCTAAGGATTGAAAACAAATTTTCTAGCCAGTATTTCAGAAAACAATTTTCTAGGGACATTTTTTTCAAATCCGAAAGTTTTAGGCTAACTTACTCTCCCGAACAGCTTTTTAACCGAAAACTTCGTTGGGTGCCCTTGTATAGAGGGGAAACCCCCAGTACAATTGCTCGTTTTGGATAATCGAACGTGAAGGAAGAAGCAAATACCATGTATGAGTTGGAAAATCAGCGATTTTCCTTAGCCAGTAGGCCGTACTGAGAAGACATCACGCCGCTTCAAGAACATGTGAAACATTACGTTTGTGTATAATCTGTCAAGACTCGTGAACCGGTTTGTAACACGATCTCAAGATGAAAACCAATCAAAATGTTCCTTTGATCCGAATGCCTCAGTTTCCATGGCCACAACTCGATCAACCAATCAGGGACGAGGTACAGATTCTGTTCCGGAAGAAACGAAAATCTCTACTCGGGCGGCCAGAGGCTCGTCGCTTCGCGACTCGTGCTGAAATCAAGCCTTTCAGCTAGTCTCGCTTCGCTCGCCCCGACGATTTCGAGCCTCTGGTATCCAGGGTAACTGGAGTACAGTAAGAGGTTCAAATTCAGTGGGTATATTAATGTAAGTGAATGAAGGTTAGTGTGCACACTGTGCTGCTCCAATTATGGAGGTTGTTTATTTTAAGGGGAAGGCTAATTAAGGCTAGTATGAAATATGATACACCTCAAGTGTGTACTGAATTAGGAATCATTTCAAAAACGTATAATTGGACGGATAAACTACATGGTAAGCTGCATTTACCTAGTTCCACTACCTTTACTTCTGATTTTTGTGCGCTTTACATTTCTCATGAAGCCTTGTATTATACATTCCTAAAAATGAGTTCCAAGGTCACAGCTTCAGTCGCTATGGAAACCAACTTATATAAAGTGATAGAAGATGGTTTCAGATATATCGTGAAATCAAGGTTTACCAGTAAAATCAAACTAAAATAGACCACCCCTATACTCAATAAGAGTGTGAGCGTGTCCATCCACATCTAAATGTTCTTCCTATATCACATGGTGGCCATGTTGAGTGCCATGAGGATAAAACCCTAGTCTAAATCTCGTTCTGAAACTGCTCAGTTCGAGGCTGACCTTGGATGACCTATTGTTTGTAGCCAGTATGGCCGTCATGTGAGATGGGTTAGTTACTGGTGTAAATCGTTAATTGCACTTGTACTCATGTCGGTTCCTATGGTAACAGACTAACTGTTTGTAAAGGCTCCCTTTAGGTATTTAAGGGATCCCTTTTGGTATGGCTTAAGAGCTATTGAATGACAGACGCCAATATATGATCGTAAATGGTGCGGAATCCGGGAAGCTCCCCTTTAAATTTGGATTTCCACAAGGGTCAGCGTTAGGTCCAACTCTCTTCACCCTCTTTACAAATGACCTTCCATCTTCAGTTAAATCTGGGGAGGTAGTTCTGTACGCGGATGATACTACGATGTTTTGCTATGGCAAATGAATATGGCACTGACGGAGGTATATCAGTGGTGCATCAGTAACAATTAAACTCACTCCGTACTCAGGGAAAGAAAAGTGAAGCAATGGTTCTAAGCAGAGGAAGCTGTATGGGCCCCCGGGCGTCAGTTTACATAGGTATCGATATCTCAGCAATCAAGTGGGTATCCAAGACACGGCTATTAGGTATGACCGTGGACGATAAACAAGCTGGACAGACCACACACTAGATCTTAAAAAGAACTATGCCAAAAAAATAGAACTTACGAATTCTAGATTTTTACCTACAGAGGTTATTATATTACTATATAGTCTGAGCGGCGATGCATCAAATTGTGATAATTACAGGCCAATTTCCATCTTGCCTACCGTAAGTAAAATCATGGAACGAGCCGTAAAATCTCAATTCTACAGCTTCCTCGAGGAAAATAGGCTCTTATACTCGCAGCAATTTGGATTCCGATCCAGAAGATCAACATCTACAGCTCTATTTCAAATTACAGATACCTTCCTTCAAAACATGGACCGAAGGCAGGTCACAGGCGTGGTATATCCTGACCTTATAAAGGCCTTTGACACTGTAAACCACTCATTACTTTTACGCAAGCTCAGCGCCTATGGTGCTGATTCTATGTGCGTTAAATGGTTCCGGTCATACCTTAGTCATCGTACTCAATGCACTACTATTGGAGGAGTCTCTTCTACTCAGCGATTGGTTACTGTTGGAGTGCCCTAAGTTCTGTGTTGGGACCAATACTCTTTTTGGTCTATATTTATAAACGACCTTCCTGATTGCCTGAGACATACAAAGGCGTCTTTGTTTGCTGACGACACAGCAGTTTATTGCACAGCACCCACGGAAAGTGAATTACAACAGAAGCTTAATGATGACCTCTCTCGTATAAAGGGCTGGTTAAATAAGCATATAGGCTTACTATTAACGCTAAAAAGTCCCAGTTCATGGTCATTGGATCTTCCCAACGGACCAAAGCATTTGGATCTGTGCAGCTGAATATCGACAAAGACGAGCTTGAGAGAGTCAGCACGTACAAATACCTCGAAGTTGTGATTGGGGAAACTGCTAGTTGGTCCGACCACATTGAGCTACTTCAAAAGAAAGTAATGCAAATGCTAGGCCTGTTAAGGATAATTAAGCACTTATTACCCCAGATCTCTCGTGAAGTAAATAAATCGTCAATACGCTTATTCTACCGCTGTTTGATTATAGAGACCTTGTTTGGGGGATAAAGCAAATGATACTTTAATGAGTTCCCTCCAAGTACTTCACAATAAAGCTGCTAAAGAGATCCGTAACTTGCGGAGAGACGACTCGAGTTCAATGGCCTTAAAGATTTTAAGCTGGAAGCCATTAGAGTTTAGAAGACATTTTCATCGATGTACCTTTGTCTTCAAGTCTTTAAAAGACTCTGATGTACATTGTTATAACACCAGAAATAGGAACATGTATAGACTTCCTGCATCACGTACTAAATGGGGACAACAGAGAACTGGCTATACCATTTTATTAAAGATTGGAATAATTTACCTTCTATAATTACTCAAGCTAACACATTAGCTCAATTTAAACTTGGTTTTTGAAATTTTTATGCATAGTTATATTTCATTAGTAAATATTTTTTTATGTTTTTTTTAGCATTCTTAAAGTAGTTTCTATTATAGTTTTTCAGTGTTTTTTAAAGTATACTTGTTTTTAATATTATGTTTACTTATATAGCGTAGAGGGCCCTCATGAAAAACACCTTCGGGTGATTGTGGCACCCTCTGTAAATATTTGTATTATTATAAGGTTATTTTATCATCTGTTACACATGGACGTGTATATACGTAGCGTGGGGAGATTGTAGCAATATAGACAGCTTCTATGCACTAGAGAGACTTACATTCCAGAGCAGCCAGAATTATATTTAATATTCCTAAGGACATGGACTCAAGCATACTAAATAGACTACAATTTTTAATATATATATAAGTTAAACATATCGAAATTTATCCATAAGACTTATGTTGATAGGCTGCCTACGAGTATGTTGGACACATTAAGTAATGGTCCGCGCAAGAGGTATGCATTTCTAATGCATAGCATGTAAAAAGGTGCTGAATTGTTTCAATCGTCTGGACCTCATTCTCTTAAACATCAAAATATATCAAAACTCGAAGAATATTATTATTTTCTCAGTATCTTTAAACATATTTGAATTGTATCTAGTGAAAACTCTCATAACTTTAAAAATAACGAAAATTCAGCATGGGAAACATTTTAATATTGAAAGCTTTCTTCGTTGTTTTGGACTCTACTGATTGGACGAAATGTTTTCACACAAATGGAAAGTAGTTTAAAGTGCTTCTAACCCTTCTTGAAATATTTATACCTATGAACCTTTGAAAGGTTTTGAGTACTTCTACGAAGACGTTTTTTGGTTTACAGAGAATACTCTATGTTTTACGTAATGTTTCAAGGCCCACAATGAGGACTGGACGGGATTTCAAAGTCCGCGAAATGCCGTCCAGTCCTCATTGTCGGCCTTAAAACTACATCAAAAACTACTTAATAGATTCATGCTGTTTGGTGTTTGTGGGATAAACAACAAAATGATTTTAAAACTTCATGCATTCAGAGTTCAGATGTTTCAGGCTTGTATGTTGTACTTGCGTATTTACATATCGTTGCTAACAACGTTGTTGTGATAGAAAGGCGACATGGAGGATAATGCATGAATTAGATTACGTCTACCCTGGAATTGACCCAAGCTATATCTTAGGCGGGCATGGGTCGGGAACTGAGGTCAATTTTCACCATTTCAAACAAGCGTAGAATATAGAATATGCTATGAAGTAGAAGTACTCAAAACCTTTCAAAGGTTCATAGGTATAAAAATTGCAAGAAGCAAAAAAAAAAAACAGTTTTAGTGGATTTGATTTATCATTTAAGGGTTGATGAGTTATCAGTATGAAAACAGAATATTCTAACGTGGGGAAAGCAAATTGCTGCACAATAGAATTGTGCCAAGTTTATACACGCGATCCAGGGCTACCATGCTTTAATACTCGATATATGTGTAACTAATATCTAAGGACAGCAGTATCATTACCGTAGGCACCAAAGTATTTGCGCAAAATATATCAAATTTAGAAATCATTAGCGATTTTAATTTTAATATAACTTCTGTACAGACAACACATTTCAGGCTCAACGAATATGTATGTATGTATGTATATCTATCTATTTATCTGTCCATCTATCGATCGATCTAACAATCCATCTATCGATCGATCTAACAATCTATCTATCCATCGATCTATCGATTTATCGTTACATACCCTTAAACGTTCCTCAGGTAGGAGGCTTTAAGCTGCCTTTCTTGGTGATCGGTGGATTGCTGCTGGTTGGTGCTCCAATATATTTCTACGCCATGTCGAAGAAAGGTAATTCAGTTGTAAATGAATAATACCGTAAAATTCCACTTAAACCTCGCCCTCATATATCATAAATGTCACTAAAATTGAACAAGTTGCTATATTTCTAAAGTGTTCAATGTTTGTGGGAGGGTTACGAAAAGTGAAGAAAACAAAATCCGATGATTTGCATCAACGTAGACATCTTGTTGGTGTTATAGGCCCTTTGCAGCTAACAGTCACGTGCTGATATAATACTTCGTTAACGAATGAATTGAGCTCGTGATCCCCATGGGAAAGGCGTTACCATGGATGCTGGAGAGCAAGCTATCTTTAAAAACGCTGTTTTAGAAAGATCGACAATCGATTGGAGGTAGAAAATAGCATTTACAAACAGGTTTTGCTAATATCAATACCGATCTCGTACAAGGCCTTTAAATAAATGAAGTCAGAACTTGTTTGCTCTCCAGTACAACCACGTGATTTGTTAGCTGCAAAGGGCCTATTTATCACTTATTCACTCTTCTTAATATTTATGCGCATATAATTAGCTACTCGAAAACGATTGGCAAATCGAAAAAAATCTCCGCATCGTTTATTAGCTGAAAAGCAAAATGGCGTCGCCGAGGAAACATTGCTGTGTTCCTCCATGCATTGGAGGCAAAAGGAAATATCCTGAATTGTCCTTTGACCTCTGGTGGATCTTGCGGCATCCCCGATGCGGGGATAGCCTCGTTTTCGAGTAGCGAATTAGATATGTGCATAAATATTAAGAAAAGTCAATAATAGGTTTCTTCATATTAACAATTACCTTTAAAGTTTTAGATGTTTTTCCAATTCTCATCTTGTCGAGAACAAAGTAATTATAAATCCTATTCCAATTACTTAAAGAGGGGCTGAATGGGGTTAACTGATAACTGAGAAATGGGCAAAAATTAATACTGTTAACTGAGAATTTTACCTTTTTTTAGCTGTTAGCTGATATTTGTGAGATAGCTGTTACCTGATATTTCATTATTTTTTTATTAAAATGACGTAACGTCACATGCTATTATTGGCTTTTCGGATGGTTTTCGACAGATTTGATCCAGTTGATAATAGTCAAATATTAAAAATGACACATCAGAGTTATCTGACACTAGAAAAATCTATTGAATAGACAAAATGTAGTGTTTGATGTTGAATTAGCGGTTATTATTCATTTCATACCAGCAAATATGTATTCAAATCAGGTTAGGGTAGTCTTTTTATATAACTTAACTGATAACAGCAAAATTTAACTGATAACTGATAAATAGCTAAAAATTTAGCTGTTAACTGATATTGGTACCCCCCCATTCAGCCCCTCCTTAAAGTGACAAAGACATGAAGAAAATCGATCCCGTATTTATTTTATTTTATTTTATTAAATTATATTGTGCAATTAAAAATCAATTTGAAGAGCACGAACAAAATTTTTTTTCTTATCGAAGTCAGACAAAATTAGCAAAATCAGGCGACAAATTTGATTCCGTTAAATATATGCTAATCACATGCGTGACGTCACTTGGTCTGCGGATTTTATTCACAAAGGTAAAAATATGATCAACGGCAAAGCTTCTTTTGAAAAAAATATGGCTAGCGCCCAGGTTTCTCTAAGTACTACATATTTATAATGAAAATTGGGCAGAATGCATTTATATTGTAGTATTTACATTCTCGTTCCCAGTGCCTCCTCAACTAACTGAAAAATCGGAGGCTCTGGTAAGCCACGAAACGGATGTCCTTGATTCTAGGACATTGAAACTGCGTAGTGATGATGCTCTTAGCATTCTCAGTAATGGCGGACTTCATCGAAGCTATTCAGCTCGCACTTACAAAGCTAAATACAGTTTTCTTTAAAAAGTAAGCAGTTGGAAGCTATTTGTGTAATTAGTTTAGATAAGGACTGATTCTGTGTCCTTCAGACCGGTTATGGGAAGTCGTTTATTTACCAAAGTTTACCGTTTGTGTTTGATGCATTTCAAGTTCAAGTTCAAGGATCAACTCAATCGTGGTCGTTGTATCTCCCTTGAACGCAATTATCGAGGAGCAAATATCTAAACTTAGGGCGAAAGGACTTCAGTGTGCTGTGTAAATTTGAAGTTACGGTAATTTGAAACACCCTGAGAATATGTGCCTTAAGGTTACCGGATACCTTCAAAACGAAAAAGATGGATTTTTTTTTTAACACAGAAATGTAGTTTTAGTAGTAGTGTCTCATATACCAAAAACTCCGTTCAAAAAAAATTATATTGACGGAGAAATACCAAAAGGAACTTTTTAAACCGGAAGTGAAAGGTTCTTTTTGATTGACAGCAGATCAATAAACACATGACAAGTGCTCACTCGCCCGTAACGACGGTGTGGGAAATCATTTCATATACCAATGTTTACGTTTATTGAGAAACGTTTTTTTCCACACAGGATTCCACAATTCCATCGGATATTGGCCTTATATCTTACAAAAAGCAAGCAGGATGCCCTAACCCTAACCTTTAGCTTGAAAAACAAAGAAAAAGAAAAGCCAAACGAGGCCAAACAATGCATACGACTACAATTACAAAGCCAAATAAGAGTCCTCGCAAAACCCGACAAGAGTTCGTATTTTCACTTTCAGACAGTGCCGATTGGTCCACATCTGAACATAAAGTAGAATTGATAAGAGCCAGTCCGGAGAATATTTGTTTCCAAGAAAGCTTAGATGGAAACGTAGTTTGGCGGTGACCCTGAATCGGTTTAACCACGATCTCGCTATTGCCGTGCTGTTTCAGACGCCTGCAAATCGCTGTCTCCTCTACTAACTATGCTGGCATTCAAGGCGTCTCTATAGGTCTTCACCTTGGCTTTGCCCCTCGAGGTCTTTTTGTCTTTCCCATTTTTCTAGCCTGGGAAACCAGCTGACTCTTACCGCTACCATTTTTCAAGTCACACAAAAAAGAACAAACATCGGCGCGTTGCTTTGATCGGAAATCAACATTGGCGGGAAATCTTGACAGATACTTGAACTGTGATGAGAAATGATTGGCCAAGAGCTTGCTAATTGTTGGAGAGGCGGGGGCTTCAGATTCACGCACGACAGACGGTATATTTTTGAAGTGCTATTTTCTCCGCTTTCGATTTTCAATCAAAATAGAGTTTTAAAAAAGCTCCCACTCAAGAGAAATTTATTCGATTTGTTTGAAATTTTCACAAAATGTCAATTGATATCTCAGCTGCAAAACCGTGTCGGGGAATTGGAAAAATTCTAAAAAGAGAGCTCTTGAAGGCGTTTTTCGCATATCTACTCGGATTATTTTTCGCCTTTTCACGGAAAGCATGATAACTTTTGAACTAAATCGAATTTTGAAATTCCCCGACACGGGTTTTGTAATACGATTCCTCTGAAATGCGACAAAGCAAACAGATTTTTAAACTTTAAAATATTTTCGGAGTCGGAACTTGTGAAAGCCATGTCACTAGATCGGAGAAACGGGATGGCGGAAAATTCGAGATTTTCAAAGAACTCAAAACGTTTTATGTATTCTTGTAGCCAATTTTATAAGCTTTAAAATGATACATGGATGATTTATCTATGATGTTTCCTCGAGGCGCTACATAATTTAGAATGGAAACGCACCCTGAAGGTATCCGGTAACCTTAATTGGCCTCGTCATTTATAACAGCAGTTTATAACAATATATGAGGCTGAATTAAGTTGCCATAATTCAAGCTGAATGCAAAAAAGATTTGTATTGTACTGGGATTGCTATACCATTATTTTGTATAATTGCCATTGTCTTATTTTTCTACTTTATACAACAAGTAAAGCCAGATGTTTGTGTAGATAAAAATAGTTTACTTGAAATGAGGTACTTTCCCTTGCCCCAGTGGTGGTCAGGCTCAGCGATTGTACTACATTGTATAAATTCGATCAAATGTTAAACGCAATTTGTGAACAAGATTTTGAATAACTACTTAAAGTATACATGCTCCAAATAGGAGTCTCTCCTGCATGCTCAGGTCTTCAGTGGTTGAATGTTATCAAGAAATTTGAAATATGGGTTCAGAAATCAAAGTAAGGGACCGGTCATTATTTATGAAGAAGGGGGGGGGGGGATTAGGGGTGGGTCATGTGCATTTTCTTTAGTCAATAAGGGGTGGGTCATGTTATTCTGAGTATATAGCATAAAGAAGGGGGGTTGTGATGCAAAATGTTATTACCACCAACATAGAAAACAACCCGAAGTGGACGCAGAACGGGACACTGGTCCACACGATACACAGGTTATGTGCAGTACTAAACTTAGTTGACTATCAACACTATCGTAGATTTACATATTCCAACAGTGTTCCACAGGTAAGATCACAATGTACTATTGCTTACGACATGGTCTCTTAGTGCCAGCCCTGCTCCATGCGCCCAATGCCTATTAGAATGGTTCTCCGGAATGATGTGTGTGTGTTAGGGGATCCCCCCTCTCGTGGACTTCGAGAGGGGAGTCGCTTGTCATTTTCAGGCCTGAGGAGGGAGGGGGGGGGGGGGGGGGAGCTTTAGTGAATTTTGTCTTTTATAATAACCCCCCCGCCCTCCTCCTTCATATTAAATAATGACCGGTCCCTAAGTGTGTTCTGGCATATATACCATTAAACTAGTAAACTCGTGGTGGCCATATACAATTTTAGCCCACTTGTTTATTAATTATGGCCTCTACATAACTATTTTTACAAAGAAAATAGGACTAAATTGCATTGTTTTAATTTTGACAAATAGATTCTGACTATCAGGTTTTTCATCATCAACACGCTTTTAAGTGTCATTATAATTACATTAAGTTCACTGCCCATAGCCTGAATTTCAGCCGTCTCCTCCAGTTCGTTCCAACATTTATAAGAAAAGGATATTTGCAGTAAATCTGGTACAGTGTAGATCTGCTATTTAGTATAGACAGAGACAATTTATGGTATGGTGGATAGACTTGACCGGCCTGCACTGATACAAACCATCTTTCTAATGAATATGGATAGCTTTTGATTATCATGCTAACTAGATAGGCTCTAACTAAGCTGACTCAACTCCAGCCTCAATATCACAAAAGGCTTGGTTGCCTTTCAAAATGGTGGTCCCAGAACTATAAATTAGGATTATTGTATGAACACAACTGAATATACCCTGTGTGAACTTAAACTATCTTGGGAAATCTTCTTCCTTGAATAGGTATAATGAGGGAAACTATGGGGGGTGGGTGAATATATTGAGTGGGCTCTTTATAATAAATAGTTTGGTCAGTTAAAAGGGGAGCTCTTGAAAATGACTGGAGTTACAAGAGGGGCTTGGGATTCTTCAATGCTACAGGGGTGGGGTGCTTAAAAAGCTGAATAGATGGAAAGGGGATACAACAGTAATTGTACACTTCCAATGTCAATAACTTCATCACCCTCCCTTCCTCCTCCCTCCTCCCCATGTCATATAAATAAACTTTCGTAAGCTTCAAAAGGGATCAAAACCTCTAGCTCATATGGGAAATTCATGATTTGATTTTCTATTTGATATATTTCTACCAGCCTTTCAAGTTACCCATGCTTTATTTCCTGCAAAGATCTCTGCACTGCTAATGCATTTGTCCTAGGTTCACAGGGATGGCATAGCCACAGGAGATGTGGGGCTAAAATAATATTTTGCCTTGTTAATTCTCAGTCAGTTTAAGACTAACTTGGTCACACTGGCTCAATGACAATTTTTACCCCCCCCCCCCCCCCCCCCCAACTTGAAATTTTGCTCTGCTGTCCCTGGTTCAATGTAGACTCGCAACCTGTGCTTGATGGCCAATTTCATGTATTTTAATATTAAAATATTAGCGGTTACTGTTCGAATTGTAAGTCGAATTTTTATGTTCGCTAGCACTTACGTGTTAGCAATTCAACTCCTAGTTCCCTTTGATTTTGCAATGGATCGTTTGCAACGTGATTTGCTGTCTCGGGAGAGTTCTTGATCAGCAAACGTTCAGTTAATGGCCATATGTATCAAAGGCAACGTACCTTGGCTCCACGAGTGTGTGTTCGTTCGGCTAGTAGGCAAAGAAAAACTTTATCTCTTGACTTTTCAATAAAATCGTTCCTCTGTTCAGTCATATTTTTAAACACAACTTCTACTACTACAAAATACTCGTTCTCATGCCGGATAATGCTGGAAGGGATTTTTTTCTCGTAAAACAGGAAGAAAGCGCTATGCGCAGCAACTGTTCTATTTTTCTTTAACACGCAGCCGATTTGGCTAGCCAATCAAATTAGAGCTTGGTTTGTGTCTTACCAGAGCCTCCGATTTTTCAGTTAGTTGATGAGGCACTGGGAACGAGAATGGTAATATTTATGGCGTCGACGAATATAAATGCGCAGACCAAGTAACGTCTCGCATGTGATTAGCATATCTTTAACGGCATAAAAATTGTCTCCTGATTTTGGCAATTTTGCCTGGCTTCGATACGAAAAAAAATAAGTTCGTGATTTCCAAATTGATTTTTAATTGCACAAAGTGAGTAAGGGAAGCATAGATTTTAATGAAATAACATAAAATCGGGATGGATGTTTTTCATTTCATTGGCACTTTAAGAGGGAACAACGTCATTAAGAAATATACGGCATCGAACGGAATTCAGATTGAGCAAGGTGTTAATTTTGTATTGTGAAAATTCTTGATCTGATTGGTTGAAACATGAAAATCGGCAAAAAGTTAAGATGTTTAATTTTCTCCAATTTTCCAAAATATAAAAAAATTCAATTTGCACTGCGGTTCCAAATGTCTTTTATAAAGAAATTCGTATCTTCAGAACCTTATCAATCGTGTCTAGCTCTAATACAAACACGATTTTCAGCCAATCAGCGCGCGAGTTTCCTCTGGGTCATAGTATACATATTTTTTAATTACAATCTACATTCTAATAACTCGTATGCTTTTAGAATTTTCAAATTCCGATAAGACATTTACAGTGAAAAAACGTCAAGTGCCACTACGACGAAAATTTACCAGTTCAATTTGTCACTTTTTCAGTGTCAATAGGTCAATCAGTATTATAAATATCCGAAAAAGTAAAAAAATTGTCCCAAATGGGCATGTTAAACCACAAAATTTAGGAGAGTTTACCGGTAAAATCCTGTCCGCCATTACTGGAAACCGTTCTCAGTATTCATCGGAAGTGATTGTTGTGTTAAGTGTATGACATCACTTCCGCTGAATAATGTAACGGCTTCCAGTAATGGTGGACAGGATTTTACCGGTAAACTCTCCTAAAAAAAATTGGTTTAACTTGCCCATTTGGGAATATTTTTTAATATTTGGGACTATGATTCACCTATTGATACTGATTCAGCTATTGACACTGAAAAAAGTTGGCAAATCGAAATGGTAAATTTTCGTCGTATTGCCACTTTAATACATATTTGCAAAGGTGTTCTAAAATAGATATGCGATTATTTTTGTACAAAACTGATTGGACCTAAAGATGTAATTTCCACAGTTCTTTAAAACTTCTGAAAACATATTTTCCTTAAATTTACAGCAAACGTTTTGGAGAAGCAGAAAGGAAAGAAAGGGTCAATGCTTCAGCCCTTTTGTATTCCTGGTATTGTAATAATGAGTAAGTATGGTTACCCCGGGGGGGGGTTCTTCAAGGTAAAAAGGGATGGGTGACCGTCGGACAACCTCGAAAAATACCCTAAAAATTACCAAACCGTGAAACATTTCACACCCTAAAAATACCTCATGGTCTAAAAATCACCCTAAAATACATTTGCTTCATCTGTGTTTATCCAGTTATTAATAAAGAAGCGTAATCAAAAGATCTGCAGCTTTGATTTTCTTTGTTCCAAGTTTCATACCCTAAAAAATACCAGCTCATGGATTTCGCTTGACCAACCCCTAAAAGATACCGGATCGCCGATTTCAAACTCTAAAAATACGACTCCCCCCCCCCCCCCCCCCCCCCCCCCCCCCCCCCTCCCTCCCCGAGCAAATTTTAACAACAGCAATAAGAGCAACACTTTCCTTTGACAATCACTCAGCAAGTCATCGGAGTGGGAGGCCTAAGCTAATGGACTAAACGGCATATTTGATGCGAAAGTTTCTTATTTACATGAAAAATGGGTATGTATGTGAGACACGGAGCATCACACCATGACCCTGGTTTGACCCAAAATCCGAGCTCCAAAACCCTGATTGCCCCCTTTTTGGAAAAAAAATATTCTGATTGCCCCTATTTAAATTAAAAACAAATAAGTCCTGTGAAATAAATTGTTCGCCTGTTCCTAACTTTCTAAAAAATACTGAACCCGACCCTGACTGCACCCAAATTAAACTCAAATCCTGACCCTGATCTGCCCAAATCAGGTTAAAACTCTGACCCTACCTGCCCAAACTGAGATCAAAACCCTGATTCACCCCCGTGGCACATACATAATACGTCACAAACAGGAATACCCCCTCGGGACAGCTTTCTAGAAGTTCTACATGTTCAAAATACACATAAAAAACATTTTTAAATTTCCCTGCAAAACCAGCTGCCGTTTACAGCTGAAAGTAATAACTAACAAAAAACGGCAAGTACTAGACAGAATGGTCAGGAATAAGATGCGATAATCAGTGCCTGTATTGGTTTACTTGTAATTTATTTCAAAGAACAGCAGCATAAAAGTACATAAGTTTAATGAAACGGAATATTTGTTCATCTATACAGTCATCAGAAAGTTGTTCGCACGACCATTCTTACATCGATGGATCTTGACTTAGCTTTCGGTTATATTTTGTTGTTTCGGTTCATTTTGGGACACCCAATCATAATGGAAAAAAGGATTTCTCCAGAATCTATACCGACAAATCGTGGTATTCGATTCAGTCATTTTACGCTCCACAAAAACTCAACAAATCAGCAATCCAAGAATCGCTATCCATGCATGCATACGAAAACTTAGCAATATTGGCGAGTTTCGTTACAAGTTGCTACCTTAACATATTCGTGTAAAATTAGAGATCGAGAACATCCGGAGCTTAATCTTAATCATAGCCTGCGTTGCGGCTCTGGAGTATCGGAGCGCAGCGAGCGGAGATTAGGGGAATTGGGGCGAGAGAAAAAAGAGAGGGGGAAGGGGTGGGGAGGAGAGGAAGAGAAGGGGAAGGGGTGGGGAGGAGAGGAAGAGAGCCTGCCGCCAAGCCATGGTTATTTTGATATCCGCCCACTAATTAAAATGCATAAAATTAGTAAGTAATTCGACCGATTCATCCAATCATGCGTCGGAAGTGAAAACCATGTTTAATATCCGTCAAACTCACGCGTGGTTCTCAAGGAATCTCAACTCGAGCGTAAAATTCAAAACAAAAAATATACGAACTTGGATAATGTCATCTGAAACTCCGAAAAAAACATGTCAAGACCTGTAAATGTCAACCTGTAAATGTCAACGACTTGGCTAAAAACCATCCACCCAGCGTTACGAAATCATCAAAGCAGCTCGTATTTTCGGAAGCACAAGCCTGTTCCTCGAACACACCGGTCCATGTTTCAACCGTGTGCGTTTCGACGAGCAAGATGCTTGTGGAGTTCCGATACAGGGTTCTTCAGTTGATCGCGAAATTCGCTCTCATTACTTCTTCTGCAAACTAAACAGCAATTTGAAGTTGCACTTCTGTAGTTCCTCGGGTTTTAGGTATGAAAGTTCGGCAACAGGATAACCTAAGGAACTTAATTAACTCAGGTGCAATCGATCTTTGACTATATTACACAATACTAGCCAAAGGAGCAATAACCAAAACGACAACCTAGGCATCATTTTCGACGTCTTTAACACCAGTGAATGCTTGGAATATCCTACATTCTCCAAACCCATTTGGGATTTCAGCTAAAACATCTCATCTCTTATGTCCTTGCTCCTGTTCTTTCTTTAAATTCATCTCTGAGGGAATTCTCGGTATGTTTGTCGCTATACTAATTGGTTTCTGCTCTTATCTCATGCCATGCATGAATAAAATTTAATGATTTCTGTCAATCACGCATTTTTGCCAATAGCAATACGCGGCCTTCTGAGGCCAAAATAACCACATGGCTTGCCGGCAGGCGCTGTCTTCCTCTCCTCCCCACCCCTCCCCCCTCTATTTTGTTTTATCGCCCCAATCCTTCTAATCTCCGCTCGCTGCGCTCCGATACTCCACAGCCGCAACGTAGGCTATCTTAATCATTGTTTTTTTTTTCTCTTTATGTTTCAGTATTCGCGTGTTCATCTATTTTTGTTTTCATTGGGTTTCTAGCCGCTAATTTGGCAAAGCATCTATCTAAGGTAAAAGAAGTACATTTATTTATATATAACCCGAAAAGGTTGCAAATTCCTATTACGTATTGTAGACATTTCTGTTATTTAATTTCATTTAATGTAACTGTTTTTTCCTTATGCCAATTGATCTTTCTGTTAACCTAATATACTGAGGTAAACGTTTTTTTAATGTCCGTATAGTTTGGATTGAACTCCACGTACATTGGCTTAATGTTCGGCATGCAAGCGGTGGTTTACGCAATAATATCTCCTGTATTTGGCTACATTAATGATAAAACGGTGAGTTTTTCCATAAATAGTAGTTAAGTAATGATTCGCGTAAGAACTATAGGAAAAAAACAATAGACTGCGGTAACGAGTATGTCCTCTCGGATGATTTTGCTTGAATGTGTCAAAAGATGAATGAAGTTATTTTGTAAATGGTTCTATATTGTATATTTCCATCCAATTTTTGGCGGGAAAAGTGCTGTCTGAGATGACCTGAATCAAAGTTACAAGCAGACAATAAGGGAAGCTGTGTGCTGTTGGTCAGTTTTACTGTGAAAACATAAAGAAAACACCATCCAGCCAATAGGAAAAAGAAGACAACATATGATTTGAATCACAAAATGCGAGAACTTTCCTCACGGTTGATTTTCATTGAAATCAAACCATAGTTAGTTTGATCAAAACTAAATAAAAGCTTCAAAATGTATCTAACTAGAAATGGTTTTCGGTAAAGTGCCAACGAGAAATTATTTTAAATGACATGCAGAAGTGGTTGTTAGAAAACGCCAAGCACTTTATGCGTTCGTGATAATACTCGTAAGAGTCTGATAAACTTGAGGCTGATGGCCGGTGTACTCCCACTTTTCCTCCTTCCCCCTCAGAGATGTACTAGCTACTCTGATCATAGAAATGTCTGAGCAGATGTGCCGGTCTGACACAGAAAATCGAACTCGGGACCACATACTCAATGTGTCGTGCACTAACACATACACGTCTTTCGTAATGGCCGCCTCCTAATTTACATAATTTGGAAGATCAAATCTGTAGAGGGAAACCAATGCTACCACATGAAAGATCACATTAAAACTAGTAATTGGTTTGAATTTTAGAGCAATGTGGAAAATTGCTGTTGAGCTATGAGCATCTCTAATGCAGATAAAACACTAAAGCGAGGCTATAAAGGCCTCCGTTGTTTTTCTCATACAATTCTCTCCAATTTCAACTGGCTGTAACTTCATTGTTTTATAAGCTACATCACTCAACTTTCACAAGATCACCAATGTCGACACGCTCTTTCACATGGCAATGTTCGTATTTTCTATAGATGTGGATAAACTACCGAAACGGAAAATCACATATGCAAATTAGGAGGCGTAGATTATGAAACGATGGGTAACCAGTTCCTGTAAAAACTAGTGCTGGAAAGATAAACAGTGGGGAAGATAAACACCGGTATTTTCAACTAAAGTCGATTAAGGTATGCTAACAGCCGTGGGAAACGAGTAGCAGCTGACACTGGCCCTTCGGTTTATAAAGTGTTGTAAGCATGATTACCGCTGAGGAAACATGTATACTCGGATCAATTAGGATCAAAGGAAATTGCGCCAATATTAGAAATGCTAATATATATATAGCTCTAACAGGAACGATAAAGAGTGTTGGTGAATAAACTAACAGAACATGTTTATCTAAATGTGAGTAAATACATGGATTCTGAAATTAAATGAACGAAAAGCGTTCCTTAAGGTGGCTCGCCTGGATTTTCCACCTATACCCGCTTTGAACTGCTGATACTCCACTCTCAGAGCACGGTCGGGCTAGCCACTTCACCCATTTACTAGAAATAGAATAAACTTTCCAAAAATGTACGTTTGTTTGACATCGGTGTTACCATAGCAACACAGCGTCGACGTCGTGTATTTTACATATCATCAATTTTCTCGAAATATAGACCTAAACTTTTAAAACGACCTAGTGTCCCTTGTAGTCTAAATGTAGGCCTTCAAGACTGCAAAGATTAAAAAAAGTGTATGAGAGCGTTTTCGAAAACAAATGGTTTGAATATTTTCATTAAAAAAATTAACAATTCGCCTTACTTCCTGTTTAGTCGTCGAGAACTGTCTTATCCAAACCGATTCAAGCGCTGTTTTTAGCATATTTCATACCTGTGGCATAGGAATACTTCCCATGAAAATTTCATTCCATTTGCTTTATTCGATTTCGGTTTATGGAATCATAAGTAATGTAATAAATATGCTCATTTTACTCAAAATAGTAACGTATTTGCTAAGGAAGCTGTAATTCGAAAACTAGTCGATAAATATTTTTTTTAATCTTTTCACCTGAAATTCAACATGTACTACCCTTGCCCTGTAAATTTCAAGAGCATTGAATCATTTTAAGGACGCAAAATAAAAACAATAACACAGGGAACTTTTACATTCATCCACGCAAGCTTCATTGCTGTATCATTTTGTCTATAGCTTGTGTCTTTCCGAAATTTCTCTTTTGTCTAGATTCTACATACTTGTGTGCTTTTAAATAAAACTAACAAGTTTACCATGCACGCTTGCTACGCTTCGCTAATTCCGGAACGCTCGTGCAAATTCTGTTCTTAGGACAATGGCATGCAAATTAGTTAAACCATGAAGCTTGGTAGTGCGGGATGATAATGTTGAATAAGTGTGTTTTTAGTAACCAGATCGGGAAAAAGTGCCCGTGACGTCTAGACCACATTTTCTAAATATCAATTAAAAACGAGATTTTGTATCAGTGATATTATAAAACCGTTACAACTGGCAGCGTGACTATTGTACTAAGAACATAATTTGCACGAGCGTTCCGGCATTAGCGAAGCGTAGCAAGCGTGCATGGTAAACTTGTTAGTTTAAAAGCACACAAGTATGTAGAATCTAGACAAAAGAGAAATTTCGGAAAGACACAAGCTATAAACAAAATGATACAGCAATGAAGCTTGCGTGGATGAATGTAAAAGTTCCCTATGTTTTTGTTTTTATTTTGCGTCCTTAAAATGATTCAATGCTCTTGAAATTTACAGGCCAAGGGTAGTACATGTTGAATTTCAAGTGAAAAGATTTAAAAAAATATTTATCGACTAGTTTTCGAATTACAGCTTCCTTAGCAAATACATTACTATTTTGAGTAAAATGGGCATATTTATTACATTACTTATGATTCCATAAACCGAAATCGAATAAAGCAAATGGAACGAAATTTTCATGGGAAGTAGTCCTATGTCATAGGTATGAAATATTCTAAAAACAGCGATTGAATCGGTCCGGAAAAGACAGTTCTCGACGACTAAACAGGAAGTAAGGCGAATTGTTAATTTTTTGAATGAAAATATTTAACCCATTTTTTTTCAAAAACGCTCTCATACAATTTTTTTAAACTTTGCAGTCTTGAAGGCCTACATTTAGACTACAAGGGACACTAGGTCGTTTTAAAAGTTTAGGTCTAGATTTCAAGAAAATTGATGATATGTAAAATACATGACGTCAACGCTGTGTTGCTATGGTAACACCGATGTCAAACGAACGTACATTTTTGGAAAGTTTATTCTATTTCTAGTAAATGGGTGAAGTGGCTAGCCCGACCGAGCTCTGACAGTGGAGTATCAGCCGTTCAAAGTGGGTATGGTGCGTCTCTGGAAAATCCAGGCGAGCCACCTTAACACCGTGAGGTGCCAACGTGCCTAATTTGAAAATAAAGTTATGTTCTTTGTGTTTACGGGTATCGGGAACATATACGTGTGTCAATAATGTGCTTTAGTGTTCCTCTCACCATATTGTAACTAACCCTAGCCGGTTCTACTAATTATGACTGCATGTTTACAGATAAATGTGAAGTTGAGGTTGTTTCGTACACATTCATTTAGGACTAAAGCAGCAAATATTAGGAACGTTTGCACCTTCATCATTGCAATTAGCACCTCATTGTACTTGAGCTAAAGGATGAACCATTATATATATTATATTTTTGGGAGGTGGGGGGGGGGGGAGGGGGGGGGGGAGTGAGCTTTTGGCTATGTTTTGAGCAGTCAATTGCTTAAAACCCTATTCAGTCCTTGTATGTACACCTTGATTAAATGTTTTCACACAGCGTGTTAGCTAGATGCTTTAAGGATAATTTAAACTCAATAAATCGCTTATAAACAGAACCGGCGAAGCTCACCTTTACAGCATGCAGAAGTAGTTCGGATAAAGCCAAAGTGATTTTCCACATAGCCGAGCCGGCGAGTACGATTTATACAGCACGAAAAGTGTGCCGGACCACTTGGCAAAAGTATTTTTAGAAGTAGGAATGTAAGTAGAACACAATATTGCATTATTGGAACTACTGCTATTATGAGAAAATACTACAACTAGTCTCAAACTAATTCAAACAATGCAATTGCCAGTGACCCGAGTGAACTTGTCGATTTCATTACTCTGAATTGTTGTGAGAAGAAATGTTCGAAGGCACCCAAAGGGCCCATAAACTCTTCTAAAACAAAACGAAAATGGTGGAATAAACATGTTGTTTTACTTGAGCTGGTTTTCATTTTCTGGACTGGAAATTGTTAAAATTTCAAAACATATTAACTAGAGGCTGCACGCAGCCTGTAATCGGGCTGTATTAAAGTGCGTTACATCCATTTTAGTGTCACGTAATTTTAAGTGTTTAGTAAATATTGTCCTCTGCTCATTCTTTCCTTTTTTGTCCTCTTCCCATTCTTCCCGGCCTCATTCAATATAGACCGGCTCCCAAATAGGCCATTTGCATCAACTGGTCACATTACCTTGTCTGATAAGAAATATTAGAGCTAGGTTAAAATGGATGCCAGAAATGGAAAGAGCATGATAATATAACCGTTTTTGTGCTGGACTGCAAACCTAGACCACGATAGAGCTCGAACTAGAATTGGTAAATAAATGCGGCTCGTGTTAAATGTCGTGTTAAGTTATCGTGTGAAGTATTTGTTAAGTAAACCGCTATCGTCCATATAATAATATGTTTTATCTTATTTATATATGAATAAAGACTTGTTGTTGTCCATCAAAGGCAGCCCTGGTCTAACCGAAGGTAGCGTCGTTCTTGTATAAACAGAGTATAAATGTTTTCATCTCGGTTTCGTTCGGCTAGGAAAACGTTCTGTATTGACTTTTGGATAATATTTCTATTGCAATAGTTTCTATTGCAGCTATAAGCATTTATATTGTTAGTGCAATTTCCTTTGATGATTGATTCGAGTACATGTTTCCTGTTTCCTCAGCGGTAATCAATGCGCTCAACACTTTATTAAACCGTTTCTCCTCCCACGATTCCCCTTTTGGCTCTGACGAAGGGCTAGCGCTCGAAACCAGGCTTCAGCTGCTACTCGCTCTCCACGGCGGTTAACATACCTCAATCGACTTCTATTTGATTATACCAGTTCAATAAAATTTGAACCTGGTTTGAGTCTTACAAGGGTCTCCGACTTTTCTCGCAAGCCGCGAGGAGGCACTGAACACGAGGATGGTGTCGAACTGTACTGTCTGCAATATTATGGACATGCGCAGTGGCGATCAATTTTGCACGCAATGTTTCTGTGTGTGATTGTGTATCACGCTAATTTACGTTGTTTTATTCTTTTTAGGGAGGTAATCGTTTTGTTATTGTGGGTTGTTTGGTTGGAGCTGCCTTGTCTACACAGTTGCTTGGTCCAACGCCACTACTTCCATTTCTACCACAAAGGTTCGTTAAAAAATATGGACATTTGATTGAAACAACGACCATCATCGTGTTCAGTGATGTTCACTTTAATTTGTTGGTGGTCAAACTATGCGAACGCTCAACAACAGCTAGAACAACAGAGGTGTTCAGTGCCTGAGTTCAGTCATGAAGGTTTGATGGAAGTGAAACTCGTATTGAACAACGCCAACATTATGTTCAGTGGTGTTCACTTGGTTGTCGATCAACCAATCCAACGTTAAACACCAGCTAGTACGATACAGATGCTCAGTGCATGATGAGCAATGAATGCTTGTATTAAGCATCGTCCAAAATTCTGGAACATCACTGAACAACGATCAACAGGGTCGCCAATTTGGACAATGTTGAACATTGTTTAGTGCTAGTTACGTTCACGAATGTTTAATATAATTTAAACTTCTTCTGAAAATCGTTAAACACCATGGAACATCGCAAAACAACGATCAACAGCCCAACATGTTGGATTGGAGAATGTGGGACATTGGCAAAGACATGATGCATTGGGCTTTCAACGTGTGGTCCTAATTCGAGACCAGACGTAATTCATTTTTTTCCAACCAGCACGCGACAGGTTTTTCAGGGCTGGATTCTCTCGCAGCAAACGCATACGAGGATTTTGTCGTATTCTCTCCTGCTAAAAGTGTCGCTCATTACTTACACATATGTGGTATGCTCTTCATATCTTCTCTCAGGAAAGTGTGGCTGGCGGTGATCTCCTTGATATTCAATGCGACTGCTTCAGCAGCGACATATATCAGTTTCATACCTGACATAATCAAAACGGCTAGGTGAGTACGATAGCAAAAGGTGGTTTGCGTGATGGCGCGGTATTGAAGTAATGTTTCAAAGCCGACAATGCGGACTGGACGGGATTTCCAGTCCGCGCAATTAGTTCGGCTGCGCCTCAGACTGGAACTAATTGCAAGGACTTGTAATCCCGTCCAGTCCGAATTGGAGGCTTTGAAATGACATCTCATGCTCATTAATTTGGGAGGCAACTTGTTTGTCAATGAAGATTTATCCATTCTACTATTTCTAGTAATGAAGTAGCTTTTGTTTCTCGCCCTTTGGGATTTGTTGAGACTGGAGTACGTGAATTATAATATCAAATTTCAGAATTTAGTTGTACAGTTGAAAGACAACGCCGGGAAGTCAGCATGGCTTGTCGTGAGAGCGACGAGGAAGACTTCGATCCGACCTCTAAAACGTTTTCGGAACTTATGAAAATCAGCGGGGAAGAAGAAGAAGTGTTAACAAATGCTGTGCCCTTCTCAACCCGTTACAAGAACAACTGGGCAGTGAATATTTTTCAAGAATTGATTCAGACAAGATAGAACAAAGTTGCCGCTTTGGAGGCCACAAGCTTTAACATACCGCTAGAAAGCATAGAAAACCTTTATATTGAGATGTACCGAGAATCTGAACACATGACAATCCTTGAAACTCCGAGAAAGTACTCCCAGAACTCCCAGGAGTACATTCAACCAATTTTTTTTCCAGTCCAAGGACTGAATTAATTTTGTTCCAGTCCAAGGTCAAAATTAATTCAGTCCTTGCACTGGAAAGAAATTGGTTGAATGTACTCCTGGGAGTTCTGGGTGTACTTTCCGGGGTTTCAAGGATCGTCATGTGATCAAATTCTGGGCACATTGTTGGCTGGTTACCTCATGAATAATTAATGAGTATGAGATTGGACTTTCTCAAAGCACTTTAATTTTTTGACCGGTGACGTAGAAACAGCAATTGCCAATAGAAAGCATGGAATAGGACGGAACGTCGTGAAGCGTGAAATCTTACAGATTTAGCTTTTGTGAAGCACGATCACACGAACTTTGACGATGAGATCGCCACGTGAAAATGAAAATTGTCACCTTTTCCTAATCCACACGTCGATCAATTTTCTCGCCCGAAAATTTAATTAGATTAGAATTCTCACAAGGCCTTTCTTCGCTCGAAATAAAGAAAACATAAAGAGGTCGACTTGTGGGAAGTTTAGGTATTGAACTACAGCTTCCAGATTCTTGACTATACAATGAACTTATTGATTTGTAGTTGTAGTTAATAAACGATTCGCAGTTGTATCGGATGTCATTATGCATATCGCCTATGTGACAGTACCAGGGGCTAATATCCGAGTTCTCACATGTGTGGGGACTGGTACGAGTATACGGCATGAGAGCGAGACGATGTGTGAGGGAAAATGTTTTTACAATGGCGTGGGCGCATAAACATTGCCTAAGACGAATATTACAAATTAATTTATTTACGAGAGGGAGATATGTGGAACTATAAGTTTGATCTGTGTGAAAAACGACGTCCTCTGTATTATAGTACAGTCTTCAGTTGGTCGGTTTGTAGGCGGGAAACTTGGACGGTTATCTTTTCAAATATTAAGCTGATATTTTTTGTGAAAGTAAGTGCTCTGTAAATCTCTTTGCAGAGAAGAAGGCATGCCGGATGATCCCTCAACTGACGGCGTTGTTTCCGCACTTTTCTCAGCAATGACGAATGTTGAGTAAGTTGATCATGACCGTGCGGAGATCTTTAATTAAATATAATTACTTTAGCCAAGCGGCATTAAATATAACTGCTGCCAGGCATCTCACTATCCCGTTGGTATCAGCAGTTATCTATTTATAAATATAGAAAATATATAAATAATAGATGGTTCTTCTTGCTCCGGCTATAACAAAATAATGCACGCTTCGTATTCACGAGCATTTAGCAGCTTTTCAAGAGCTCGAAAGTGCATTATTTTGTTATACGACTAGGAGAACCATCTTTAATCTGTTTTAGAATATAAACTTTAATCTAAGGAAAGCAAGCAAGAGACTAAATTTACTTAAAGGAATAAAACATAAAGTAAATAGGATACTTTAAGTAAGTTATATAAATCTCTTATTCGACCAGTTATGGAATATGCGGATGTACTGTGAGATAACTGTTCAGAAACTGAAAGTGACCTTCTCGAATTTGTACAATATGAATCGGGTAAAGTGGTAACAGGGGCAATGAAAGGCACCAGTAGATGTCAATTAATGCAGGAACTTGCTTGGGAAGATATGAAAACCGACGTGCCACTCGCAAGCTTATTTTGTACTATAAAATAGTTAACAACTTAACAATTCCCTATTTAAGAGATTTGCTTTCCTCTAAAGTTGGCCAAAGAACGCACTTTCCTTTAAGATCTGTACACAATTTTACTTTATTTCCTACTCGTACGGAAAGATTTAAGAAATCATTTTTTTCCATCTGCAACGAAATTATGGAATACCATTGATATCGTGACACGAAATCTAGATTCAATTGGTTCATATAAAAGTGAATTAAAAAGTCATTTTGATATTCAGCAGTACAATAACATTTACGATTATTCTCTTGATAGAAACTCCTTTATACTACATACTCGTTTTCGTCTGAATACTTGCTCTCTTAACTACCATCTTTTTAGAATCAACTGTAAACCAACTCCAACATGTGATTGTGGTTTTAAAATCGAATGTATCAATACTTTCTTGTTTCATTGTCCTCGTTTTGTTGCCCAAAGAGTAAAGCTGCTTTCCTCTGCTGCACATATTTTTGCTGACAGATGGTCTCGTTTATCTGAAATTCAAAAGAATGACATATTTTTGCATGGTTCATCTTATTTAACACCGAATGAAAATTCTGATTTTTTTTACCATGTTCAATACTTTATTAAAGACTCTAAACGTTTCCAGTGATTTAAATTATATAAAATACCAACTGTAGTGCCTTCTGTCAGCCTATATATTTTCTCATTGATCTACAGTGTACATCAACTTGTTTTTATATTTTTTTGTAATATGAGTCATATTTGTATGTCTCATTGTCACACCTGTAAATAAAATCAGCGTGAAAGACAGAAATTGCAAGAGCCGGCAAATGGGCCGTAAAATTCTCAACTGATCAAAACTGTTACAGGGAAGAAAGTGCTTTCTTTTTACAATTTCTGGTCAGCACATGAGAAGTTAATCTGCACATTGTAATAGTGTTGAAAATGCCTGATGGAAAAGCATTCATAGAGAAAGCGTTAGCGAATTAGGTTAGGTTTTAGAAGGTTTATATGAAAATTTGACAAAATAAATTATTAATGTGCTTTAACACTGAGAAAGCGCCTCTATTTCTGAAAAGCAGATTCGTTCGATTCGGCTCGTTCGATTAACCATATCCCAGAATAAGAATACAGATGGAAAAGTCTCTGGAAATATTAACTGGTTCAGGCACACTTTGTATTGTAAGCAACAAACTCGTGCTGACGTATGATATTCAGTATAAAATTAGTGTTTAAAGTGGCTATAAATGTTCGATATAAGCAATTTCTAATGATCAATCTCTGTATTGTTATGCTGGAATACAGTCAATTGAACGTACCTCTCATTTAGAACCCAGTCTCTTCGTTGTTTTCGTATGCTTGCTAGCTAGCGGCCCCTCTGGATGCTTTGCTTCAGGCAACACTGCCGTGCACGGTCAAGCTAAGGTGATAGGGACTGGAACGAACCAAAAGCAGTTATTGTCAATTGAATCTCTGGGGATTAATTGACAGCCAATAATTCAGTACGTTTCTGTTGTTTTTAATTCTAGATTGTTTGCTGGTGCTTTCATTGGAGGAATACTCGTCGATAGTTTTGGATTTCCAATGACGTCATCTGTAAGGTTTATCGATATAGACTAGACCATTGAATAAATGGCATCGAATATAAATATGTATTGTCCTGGAGACTTTATCCTCGTGTTCACGTTGCCACACCAAAGAGTTTCATATGAATGTGAGACTAAAGATTACTAAACAATGGGTATTAAAATTGTATGCCATTTATGCAATGCTTCTATTTAACCCTAACACTGGGAGCACCGAGCGTTTTGTAGAAGTGTTATCTTACAAAATGTTCTCATTCGCTTACCCAGATAATACACAGTATTGTTTCCATATTATAGATAGTATTCTTATTGCTGGTTTGCAATCAATCACCAGAGATTCAGATAACACATTTACTTACTCGCTCGCTCCCTCCCTCCTTCCCGCCGTCCCGCCCTAACTCCCTCCCTCCCGCCCTCCCTCCCTCCCTCCCTCCCTCCCGCCCTTCCTTTCCCACTTCCCCACTCCCCCACTTCCCCCACTCCCCCACTCCCCCACTCCCCCACTCCCCCACTCCCCCACTCCCCCACTCCCCCACTCCCCCACTCCCCCACTCCCCCACTCCCCCACTCCCCCACTCCCCCACTCCCCCACTCCACCACTCCCCCACTCCCCCACTCACTCGCTTACATACTTACTTCGGACACAAGGTCAAGGGATAAGAAACACTAGGACTCGAAGTCCCTTACAAGGTTTGCCTCTACGCGAGCAAAGAAGTGGCGGTCATGTATGTTGGTTACTCTAACAAGAGAAATTAACTAACGAGCAAGTCATGACGTCACATGGAAATGAGCAATAACATGACTGAAAATTATTTGCAGTTCAAATATCGTTCTTTTTAATCGTGGGTCATTTAGCAGCTTTTCAAGAACTCGAAGTTGCAAGAGAACACATTTTCAAACTATCAAAAAGTCAGGTTTGTAAGTTGCCAATATCACTATATGAACAGCTATAGCGTACTGATATACACCGCATTCCCTTGTTTATGCTATACATATTTTATTAATTAAAAAGTATTCGATACTTCAACAATAAGTGCAATCTAAAAATTATACCGCATTCACACTAATTAAACACGACATAAAAAAAAACGTGTTTTGAAATTATCGGCCGCCATCTTCGAATGTTGTTAGTTACACAGAGTTAAAATACCTAGAACAGGACAGTTTGTTAGTTTGGGCATTTTCATCGATTTTCAGATGGATTGATGTACCTCGCGCACAAGTGCGATGGTTAAAATCAAAGTATATTTGTATACATGTATTACAAACTGTGTAGAAACATAAGGTATTCAAGGAAATATTAGGTGTCATTTTTCAATCGAGCATCGACGGAGGATCGGCAATGCAGAGAAGTGCGTGTGAGCCCAAATATTGTATCATTATTGATTCTACACCAAGTAAGTATAGCTTAATAGTAAAATATTTCTTGATTTGTGTGTTGCGTCTAGGAGTTATAAAGGTTTATTTTCGTATATGCTAATGACGTGACGTCAAACAGGGAATTTCCGTCGATCATTTCCTTCGAGCTCCTTGTGAATGAAACTTCTGATTTAGACAACATATTTAGTAAAATGACTTATATAAGCTTCAAATACAATATAGGTGTTTATAAAAGGTATATGTCATCTATCTCTACCAGATAAATGTCATTCAATATATCTACTTGGGTGGATAATGGTGTAATATTCATCAGTGAATATTAGGAAAATTTAAAACTAGACGATCATAGTCTGACTGGCGACTCTTTTAAGTTTTACAACAGCGCGTGACAGGTTAGTTTGTGACAAATATTTGCATAATCGCGTGCATTGCACAAACCGCCTTACAAGAAGGCATTTTCTATAAAGCAGAGAAATACCGAAAACACTCCAGATGTATACTATAATTCAAGTTGAAGCAGTAAGTAGTCTTCAATTTGGAGACCGGAAGAAATGCAGCGAAAGTGCGAAACGCAACCATGTTTAATAATACATGTTCAGGGAAACAGTGTTTTGACGATTTTTCGCTAGTTATACAAGCTTTATATGCAAACCAGCCTTAGAAAATATGTTGGTATCATGGGCCTTAAAATTTCTGAACATTTGGTAACCATGGAAACCGATATTAAGGGTACTGCTTAATTTTCGAAATGTTACTTTTTTTCAGTGAAAAGGGGATGGTTAGAACAAATTAATTTTTGTAGTATGTGTATCTTGGACTACATGTACACATGTTTATACCCAGAATAGTTGTCGACCTATCAAATTAGCATAGATAATAAAGGAAGTCCGTTGCTATGGTACCGGTTCCCACGGTCAGAAAAAGTTGTGGTCTGATTGTTAGAAATATTTGGTTACTTGTTTATATTTTCAACCGTTCTATGTACACCATTTCGGGAAAAAGGAACTTATTACAGTGTTCCCTTAAGATGGCAACCGGTATCAAGCTACATGCTACTACCGAATTTGGTTTTTCTAGCTTTTGAAATTACTGAGTACTGAATAAAAGTCATATTTAACACCTAATTAGCATATCTGTGTCAGAATCCATACTTGAGAAATAAGTGGAAATAGGCAAATTAAAACTGTTGACCTTATCAGGCACTGTTTTCATGCAGTTCAGTCAAAGTGCAAATTTGCTGGAAACTACAAACTAGTTTTCTGGATTATAGCCATCCGCGTTGAATGAAAGAAAGGTATATCATGAGGTAAATTAATTCAGTCTGAGATAAGACTTGAAATCAGTTGATGTGCACACACGGACGGCGACAAGAGAAGAACATTCTAGTTTCATTCAAAGGAGCGGGTTGTTGTCACTTGTTTTCCTATCAAGAACCACGAGGAAAATAGCTCAGGTTCCCAAATTTGCTGGACAAGGTCTTGTTGTGTTAGTTTATTGCTCTAAGTTAACGTTATATCCTTGTGGAAGTTTGTGATTCTTGAGGACCAAATAAACTCAAACTCAACCCGAATCTCGTAAAATAAACTTATGGCTTGTTTTGAAAACCTTCACGTTAAGCCATACTTATTAGTTGCTTCTTTGGTGGGTGTTGGAAAAGTATATTCTTTCATACAATTTATTTTTTCGTGCATGGGAAACATCGGTAAATATGCGAGCGGCCATTTTGGTTAAATGCCTTGTTTTTTATATTTACCTCCAATCGCTCTTCAGGTGAATATAGCGAGATATGACGTAATTATCGATCAATCTCGATCAATCTCGGTCCATTCTTGGGCCGATGTTGTTTAATCTGTGTCTCCGACCTGCAAGAAAACCTGCCTGCATCTGTCACTACCTTTAATTCAGTATGCTGATGACACCACTATCTATACCCATTGCCGCCCCGCCGAACTGACAAAACAAGTCGTAGAACTAAAGTCCACTCTAAATACCTAAATGCATTGTAATCCTGGTCAACAGACTCCAATCTGGCTCTGAACCCAGTAAAGTGAAAAATATGCTATTCTGTACCATTCAGATGGCGCGTGTTCATTCGTTTAGCAACTACGCCCCTGATCTCGAAACTTCAGGGAAGACCCTGAAGCGAGTAAAGTAGACCATACTGCTTGGTATCTGATTTACACGAACACGTGAAATGGGACGACCATGTGAAACAACTCGCTAGATCATGCTATGTTATATTTAGAATATTACGGAAAGTAAATAACTTTGCAGACTTTAAAGTTAGGAAACATCTTGTTGAGTTGTTAGTTCTTTTCAAAATTGATTATTATATTGTAACACTGTTTCCTATCCACTGCCCGAATTCCATATGAAGCGCCTCCAGCGCTTGCAGTTTGCAGCAGCAAGTTATGAATCTGGACGATTTGGTAGAATTGTTTCTGATCTTTCAAAGATAGGTTGGTTACCAATTAAAGACAGAAGGGATTGGCACTTACTTAAGTTATCCTTTAAATCACTGTATTATAATACATGGCCGTCTTATTTAAGCCTTAGTGACAGGTTTCTCATTATCGTACGCTTCGCTCTAGCCCTGCTACCAGATTAGTTATTCCATTCGGAAAGCGAACCTTACAGGAACCCCCCCCGCCTCGCTTTTTAATAGCCTGTCTGCTTACCTAAGACAATGGAAAGACTTGAAGTCGTGTTGCAGGCTTACTTAAGTCATAATTAAAACACCGGGTAGTAATACTGAACTTAGTCAATTAAATTAATTAATTATTAGCAAATTATATTTCCTATCTTCTGTAGCAATTACTATAATTAGAGTATTTGTAGTTTTATAGGATCATATCATTTAATGTAATTATTGTAATATATTTCATTACGCATTGTAACTTAGATTTAACAGGTGAAGAGCCACCTCGTGCCGGGATATACTGTTAATAAACCATTATTTTTGTTATCGTTATCGTTATCGTTATCGTTATCGTTATCGTTATCTCTATATTCACTGATAAAATTTTACTACATAACGGCATCACGCATTAGCATATTAGAAATATAAACCTTTATGACTCAGACTCAACACTCCAATTAAGAAATATTTTACTATTCAACAATTTACACAATTTTTTGTGCTCATACACACGTTAACAGCCACCAATCGACCAGTGACTCCATACATGTACAACACCATGACATAGCCCCTTTAATTGCGTGTAGCCAATTAACAGCCACCAATCGACCAGTGACTCCATACATGTGCAACACCATGACATAGCCCCTTTAATTGCGTGTAGCCAATTAACAGCCACCAATCGACCAGTGACTCCATACATGTGCAACACCATGATATAGCCCCTTTAACTGCGTGTAGCCAATTAACAGCCACCAATCGACCAGTGACTCCATACATGTGCAACACCATGATATAGCCCCTTTAACTGCATGTAGCCAATTAACAGCCACCAATCGACCAGTGACTCCATACATGTGCAACACCGTGACATAGCCCCTTTAATTGCGTGTAGCCAATTAACAGCCACCAATCGACCAGTGACTCCATACATGTGCAACACCATGATATAGCCCCTTTAACTGCGTGTAGCCAATTAACAGCCACCAATCGACCAGTGACTCCATACATGTGCAACACCATGATATAGCCCCTTTAACTGCATGTAGCCAATTAACAGCCACCAATCGGCCAGTGACTCCATACATGTGCAACACCATGACATAGCCCCTTTAATTGCGTGTAGCCAATTAACAGCCACCAATCGACCAGTGACTCCATACATGTGCAACACCATGATATAGCCCCTTTAACTGCGTGTAGCCAATTAACAGCCACCAATCGACCAGTGACTCCATACATGTGCAACACCATGATATAGCCCCTTTAACTGCATGTAGCCAATTAACAGCCACCAATCGACCAGTGACTCCATACATGTGCAACACCATGATATAGCCCCTTTAACTGCGTGTAGCCAATTAACAGCCACCAATCGACCAGTGACTCCATACATGTGCAACACCATGATATAGCCCCTTTAACTGCATGTAGCCAATTAACAGCCACCAATCGACCAGTGACTCCATACATGTGCAACACCATGATATAGCCCCTTTAACTGCGTGTAGCCAATTAACAGCCACCAATCGACCAGTGACTCCATACATGTGCAACACCATGTTATAGCCCCTTTAACTGCGTGTAGCCAATTAACAGCCACCAATCGACCAGTAACTCCATACATGTACAACACCATGACATAGCCCCTTTAACTGCGTGTAGCCAATTAACAGCCACCAATCGACCAGTGACTCCATACATGTGCAACACCATGACATAGCCCCTTTAACTGCGTGTAGCCAATTAACAGCCACCAATCGAGCAGTGACTCCATACATGTGCAACGCCATGATATAGCCCCTTTAACTGCGTGTAGCCAATTAACAGCCACCAATCGACCAGTGACTCCATACATGTGCAACACCATGACATAGCCCCTTTAACTGCGTGTAGCCAATTAACAGCCACCAATCGACCAGTGACTCCATACATGTGCAACACCATGACACAGCCCCTTTAACTGCGTGTAGCCAATTAACAGCCACCAATCGAACATTGACTCCATACATGTGCAACACCATGACATAGCCCCTTTAACTGCGTGTAGCCAATTGACAGCCACCAATCGAACATTGACTCCATACATATGCAACACCTTGACATAGCCCCTTTAACTGCGTGTAGCCAATTAACAGCCACCAATCGAACATTGACTCCATACATGTACAACACCATGACATAGCCCCTTTAACTGCGTGTAGCCAATTTACAGCCACCAATCGAACATTGACTCCATACATGTGCAACACCATGACATAGCCCCTTTAAATGCGTGTAGCCAATTAACAGCCACCAATCGAACATTGACTCCATACATGTGCAACACCATGATATAGCCCCTTTAACTGTGTGTAGCCAATTAACAGCCACCAATCGGACAGTGACGCAATACCATAACATACCCCCTTTCAATAAATTAAGGACGTTTAGCGTCAGAGAGCATGCGATGTGAGCTGATTTAAAAAAAAATTCTTCAACAGTACATTGTCATGATTATTAATATATACGATGGTTTGCACTCAATCCCCAGAGATTCAAATGACAAAGGACATGTTGGTGTACAGAACAAAAGAAGCTAACGAAAAATATATTGTTAACTGTACACCAACATGGCCGCTATGACATAACGTGCAAAGGGTCTATATATATTATTTTTTTCTACAGATACTTGGGCTTGTTGGACTTTTTCAGGTAAATGGATATGTTACTAAGTATGCTACACTGGATTCGACTCTGTTTTGTAAATTAAACAATTGAATACAATAGCCCACTTCAGCGATATGCTTTACTTGTCACGCACAAAGGTTTCAATACGAGGCCGCGTGCTAAAATAAATTTATTCTTTTCACATTTAGCACGGGGCCTCGTAATGAAACCTTTGTGCGTGACAACTAAAGCATATCGCGGAAGTGGGCTATTCAAATTCCATGTTCTCTTGTTACATCGTCTACCATGCGTGCTTGTCTCTAACATTTGAGCTTATCGTACTTGAAGCTGCGTTTATTTTGACCATTGGAAACCATGTTACTGTTGCTCTTTCTGCTTTTGGAATCGATATTTACTTTTCGTCAGTTTTATGTATATATATATGTTTAGTTATTATTGATGGTTTAATTTGCAATTATTATTTTTCAGGCACTTGTTCTTACAATTTTTGTAATATGGAATAGGTAAGTACATGTGACTTGTGTAGAATTAACTTCATGCAGACAGAAGGCAAAACTGATGAAATTGAAGAAAAAACATCACTAGTATCACATGCATCTTTCCAAATCGTATATATCGAATATCTTAATTTTTGGTTTGTATGTGATGTCATAAAAATCACACATCTAAACTATAAGGTGGTATCAATGTTAAAAGTATACACAGAGAACTTAGACTTTAGCTTTATTTGCACATTTCTAAAAGTTACAAATGATTTTTTTGTATGACTATAACTGTAAAAAAGAAAAGAAATTACAAGTGTAGATAACTTTAGAGGAAGAAATTGAGATTGTGCACACTGGTTAAAGTAGCACAGAGCTTTCAGGTTAACCACTGCCTATCCAAAAAGTAACACGTACAGTTCATGCGATAATCTAATTATAAGAACATATATCAAATAAAGTTATTTAGCACAACATATTTAACTTAAGTATACATGGACGGCCAGAAAAAAAACATAGAAACGTAGTTAAGGAAGATTATATTTGATTGTCTAGGAGGTATTTTTTATAAAAGCAACCTCGTGCCAAGCTCACGTGATACGAAACCATAGGTATCCCAATCCGGAGCGAGCAAGATGCGATTAACGGTATTTGCACGAGACGTACGATGCAGTGAAAACAGGTATACTAAACGGCTCGAAATGGAGTTTACTTGGATAAAGGAACCGTGGAGGCCGAGGGGAATCACAATAGTACTAGTATGTATCTAAGCTAAATCAGAACTCAAAAAACCGTTAATTTTCTGTTAGCGTTGAAGCGAAGCGACCAATATCAAATGTTCAGGTTTAACGGCTTCTCCTGGCTTTTCCACTGATGAAACTTACCTAAAAACTACCCAGCAATACACTCCATCTATTGCTCTACCTACAGAACGTGATTAAAGTGATTTAAAATCGTGTTATTGATACATTTGCCAAAATTAGACTATATACAAATCATCTCTGTTGGTCTCAGTCCGTTTGTCCAATAAAAACATTGATAGGGAAGAGGTCAAAACAATGGTACTCTGGCGGGAGCCAATTTTGATGGAAGGGGGGTTGTACCGGAAACCCACCACCTATTTTGGCCAAATCTAGATTTTTGACCACAAATATCTTCTTAAATAAAATACTTATTGAAGAAGCTGTAACTATATTTCTAGTTTCTACAGGCAGAGAAGAACGTGTGTCTGCATTAAAATCAGGTATTCCTATTTTATAACGCGAGAAAATCACCCTCGAAAAAAGGGGTAGTGGTATTACCTGCCACCCACCACCTCCCCTGACAAAATTCCCCATTCGAAATCCATCGTTTTGACCTCTTCCCTTAGAACAACCTTTGCGTCATAACCGAAGAGCCAATCAGACTACCTCATATTCCAGTTCTCTCGCATTAGCCGCCATCTTGGATCTGACGACCAAGAGAAGACCGAAGGCACTCATTTAAGAGAACATATCGAATATTTGAATATTATCTTGCCGATTTTTTGCTCGCGTGGACTGGTAGTCAAATATACAGTCGCCTTCTTTTTAACTTGTGGTGAAGCGTTATCGGGATGGTTGCGGATATCGTGTTACTCGCTCGCTCGCTAACTCACTCCATCACTCACTAAGATGTTAGCAGAATGGAATGCTTCGAATGCAAATTGATAAGATAATAGTAATCGATATTTGATTTAATAAATAATTGAATATCGATGTGGAACTCGAACATTAATTGCTGTTGGAATTGAAGTTGCTCAAGTCGTCATCGTCGGATTTCTTCTTGCAATTACGTAACGTTACCGCAAACGTATTTAAACGTTAGCGAGCAGCTGCGTTATAATGTGGGAGATGTGTGTTCTCGTTCAGCCGCGCGTCGATAGTGACGTAAAACCCTTGCACGTTTTCATGGCTAATTTGCTTAATATTAATGGCAGATGGCTCAAACTTTGACAGACACGGTACTGGGTCGCCATAATAACTTAATATTGATGTCTTAATGATGATGTTATCGGTCACGTGATTTTAAGTACATGCCCGTATCTCCCTCATTTCTAATGTCGTTTTACAGGCTACACAGGCTATAACAACAGCAACAATAACTTCAAATTTGAAAATTTCCACATTTTTAACTCGTGGATGCGCGCAAGCGCAGAACGAGTTATTAGGGATAGTGGTATGAGCTAATTTATTCATCGTTTTATGGTGTGTACTTTGTTTTTTCTGTGTACATCGGGGACTCTCCGTCGGCTGTCCGAATAGTCCGTATAGTGTTCTCCGAATAGATTTTTCGAAGATATATTGACGGAGTTTTATGGTACGCGTCCAAATTTGGTCATGCTGGTGAAGATGTATCGACGGTGTCCTTTAATGCCAGACACTTCAAGCCTGGACAGACATGGTAATGGGTACCTATCGATCACTTCGTGGTGATGATGCAACGATGACGTCATCGGTCACGTGACATTAAGTACATGCCCATATCTTCCTCGTTTCTAATGCCAGATACTTCAAACCTGGACAGACATGGTAGTGAATCCCTATCAATCACTTAGTGGTGATGACGCAATGATGACGTAATCGGTCACGTGATTTTAAGTACACACAGACATGGTATTAAAAGTAAATAATCTCAAAGAGAGAATTTTATCAAAGTGCACTGTCTTCAAAGAAGCCCAAGGAAGTATGGAGAGTTATACACAGAATCCTGCATCCCAATCCACAGCCTTTAAGATCTGACCCTGATGACCTCAATGAACACTTCGCCTCTACTGCCGAGTGCGTCACCGGCGCATCTCCTCAGTCTGTTGCTGATTTGTTGAAACATGTTCTCAACAACTGTATTTCCAAACAGATGTTACCTACAGCCTGGAAAATAGCTCGTATTAGCCCAATAGCCAAAGTCAAGGAGCTTAAAACAAATAATGATATCCGCTTAATATCCATTCTGCCGGTGCTCTCCAAGGTATACGAACGTCTAGTGTTACGCCAGATGGGTAGCTTCCTATATGATGAAAATGTGTTAAAAGACTCACTCAGTGCATATCGTAAAGGCCACACAGCTACCACTGTCATGCTTGCCATGATAGATGACATTATACGTGCTATGAAACGCTGGGAGGTCACCATGGCAATACTTGCAAACTTTTCAAAGGCATTCGACACCGTTGCCTATGAAACCGTACTGGTGAAACTACACAAACAATGCTTTTCGAAGTCCTATTTGAGGTGGGTTGTCAACTATCTAACCGCTGGACGCAAACAGTATGTCCAGATTGACGATAGGACATCTCGAATAATTAAAGGTACGTTCGGGGTACCCCAGTGGTCAATCCTTGGACCAGTCTTATTTAACATGTATGTTAATGACCTATCTGATCGTATGAAGTTGGTGACATCATATCAGTATGCCGATGACACTACGATATACACTCACGGCAAGCCCATGAAAGTTAAAGAGTGCCAGGACCTGCTACAACATGCCCTTGACCAATTAACATCATGGTCCGTCGCTTCTAGCCTCGTGCTTAATCCACAAAAAACGAAAGACATGCTGCTCTCCACTGCTCAGCTCTCCCGGGTTCATAATCTAGATGATTATACCATTCGTCTCTCTGTGGGTGGCAAACAACTTGAAAGAGTTAATTCTGCTCGCCTTCTCGGTACACATTCAACAGCACTTAAAGTGGACTGATAATGTAAACTCTACTACACTGTATATCATCTTGTTATTCTGTTTTATCCATTATTAGAAAACTGAAACATTTAGCACCTTTCATGCTTAGGAAGCATTTAGTTGAAAGTCTCATTTTACCAAAGCTTGACTTTAATGATAGTGCCACACATAATTCCTGACTATCTTGTGAAACGCTTACAGCGTGTCCAACTTGCTGCTGCTGGTTTTGTTCTAAATCGTTATGCTATTAGAACTGATATCTTAAACATCGGGTAGAATCTCATTGTTTTAGGCGACATCGACTCTCGACCGCTAATGAGAAGAGAGATATGAATAATTACGATACGCCTTATTAGATATTCAGCCAAGAGCTTGTGATTGGCTGCTAGGGAATCCTTCCGGGAATACTTCATTCCCATGCTGGCTCTTGGACCTGTCAATTACTGTCATCTATCTTGTCATGGGTCTAACTGAAATCCCAAAGCTCGTTAAGAGATTTCAATAGACCTTGGGTAAATAGCTAAATCGGTAAAAGTAAAAGATCACCGCAAAATCAATTTGCCGTGGCTACTTGGATAGCCTTCCCCACAGCTCTTCTTAGTGGGGATGTAGGTAGGAGAGAACTCCTAAGAAGATCGGGGGATAAGTATTGCCGCGCGAAGTTTGCAAACCTATTTCGTTTGGGTTCGACGTTTGACTTATGTCAAAATTAAAATGAAGTATCATATATGTCTGCATTTAGAGCTTATTCGAAAAGCCTAAGTGAAATTTAAAAAGCTTTATTTTAGTGCCATAGTTGTGAAACTAGTTAAATAAAAGTGAACCTCAGCATTGTTCGCACGAGCTATCCGAGCGAAAGATTTCAAACTCCATACAAGATAGTAAAAGTTTTTTTAACTCTTGAAACTAGCTGCATCGGCGTCGCGAGTAAAAGATTTTGAACTCTAGAGAGAAGCTACACGTTCGCCGTGGTAGTCGCGAAATCTTGGAAATGAGCAATCCCAAAATTAAATAATGGCTTGCCTGCCTCTTTTGCCGGTTTAGCTTCTTTGAAAAAAAAAAAAAATGAAGTAGAGCTTTTCTTGTGAGGTTACAATTTCTAGAGGAGGAATAAAAGTCGGGTTTCAGCACAATGGCTCGCCTGCCTCTTTTGATTTCTTTGACAATTTAGTCGCCGGCGTGCCTTTGTCTAATGGGTTTTAGATCCATGCGTTTGCATGTTAATTGAGGTTACGTGGAAAATTCAATAGGTAATTAGCGGCATTGTGCCCAGTAGAGAGGAGGCGGAGTTACAGCAGTTCAAACGAGCGGCCGCGAATCGCTTGGAACCCAAATATGGCGAGCGCAGTCCAGTCAATAACATGGCTTCTAGAAAAGTTTACTGCGATATGAAACATTATCAACAAAACTCTGCCAAAATATAGACATGGTTTACTGAGACATTAAACAAACTTTTGCCGTTTGTAGCATAAAAATCGAGCGAGATTTTGACGAGAAAATCAAGCTGAAGTCACAAGAATAGCTTTTTCTCATACAAATAAATCTTGAAAACACGGACTTTCGTTGTCGAATGGATATGATTTGCTTTTACCGCAAAGTTCAATTATAGCGCGCAAATTGTTTATTATAATGTCGTCTTTAAAATGCCGTGTGTAGCATACGTATAACGCCAGTGAATTTGACGAAATTTGAGGATTCACTGACACTACTTCAGCTTTTGGGGCCGTTTTCTTTGTTACAATTGACACTCGCTTTCGAATTTGCCGCTGGCAGCTAATTAAAGTGGTATAATAAGTCCCGGATGTGTCGCGTCATTCTGCCCGATGAACTTTGTTGGCTACCCGTCTTAGAACGCAGAAAATTTCACTTGTTAAAGCTTGTATATAAGTCCTTCATTATAGTGACTGGCCGCTTTATCTTCCATTAGAATTGTACATACCCAATAGAACACAACGGTCAGCCAGCACTAAACAGTTAAAGGTCCCACCTGAAAATGGCACCTTCCAGGATACTAGTTCATCCGTACGTGTTCAATAATTTACCTGTAAATATTAGGAACTCTGCAACCTTTGCTGAAGTTTTGTAGGTTATTGAAAGAATATCTAAAGAACTGCGCTGCCGACAGACTCCATTGATTAGTTTTACAATAGATACATATAGCCATATTTTAATCCTTAGTACTGTTATCATTATACATCTCAGTAATATCGTAGTCATATTTTATCAACATTTTATATTTTACATTATTTAGATTAACAGGCGAAGAGCCACCCAGTGGAAGTACTGTTAATACACCATTATTATTATTATTACTAGCAGGGACCCGCGGAACGTACAAGAAATCAAACAATCTTATATAGTAGTCTAGCCGGCTGACTGACTCCTGACACAATGTTGTGTACTGGAGGTTTTTAGCGTGTTGATGTTTTCAAAGTTGTATTTTGATTATGAATAATATCTTACGAATCTCAGTTAATTTATACCTATTGTCAAAAAAGTGCCAAAACTGACGGTCACAGGCAGCTCGAGACATGAATTTGTGTGACGAAAACAAATATGGTTGCCGAAAGAGCATTGATCGAAGCAGGAAAACTAAATAAAAACGATCAAAAGCCAAGTTCTCGCCGCCCGCCGGGCCATTCGGACACGTGACACCCACAACCAATCGGATAGAATGGTAAAAATAGTACAACTAATTTATGCAAGCTAAAAATAAATCGGCGCAGACTATCATGGGGAGAGAGGCTAGTATGGGGGATCGGTTCTCTTAGGTGATGCATGGTCTCTTGCGTAAACTCGATGGCTTGCTCGCCAAGGTTTTTCCTAAAACAGATTCTCGTAAGCTCGATGGTTTGCTCGCCCAACTAATTGTAGAACTTGAGAAAACTCATTTCTTTTTAACATTCTTTCCTCAAATGCAACCAAGACAGAGACTGAGAGAGCAACTTTTCCATGATTCGTTGTCTTCGTGTCACTTTTGGCGCCATTTTTAGTGGTGATGACGTAATGATGACGTAATCGGTCACGTGACTTTAAGTACATGCCCATATCTCCCTCATTTCTAATGCCAGCTAGCTCAAACCTGGACAGACATGGTAGTGGGTCACTATCATGCACCTAGTGGTGATGACGTAGTTAACGTCATCGGTCACGTGATTTTAAGTGCATGCCTTTTTCTCCCTTATTTCCAATCCCAGACAGTTCAAACTTGGACAGACATGGTAGTGTATCCCTATCAATCACTTATTGGTGATGACGTAACGATGACGTCATCGGTCACGTAATTTTTAGTATATGCCATTGAAATAGCCCACTGACCTTCCACGAGTTGCCCTTAGGGGCCCTATGTTTACCTTTGAGAAGCCACTAAAATACACTTTACATCCACGGGTTCGCCATTGTGGAGCTATGTTTATGTATGCTTCCATCTGGAAAGCACTAAATAGGATCCGCCAAAATTATATAAGCCATTGTTTTCAGCGGTAAACTCTGCATGTAGGTAGAGTATCAAGTATAAATATGAAAATGTGTTACAATCCGAGTGTGGATGGTCTTCTTAACGTAGTGAAAAGGACGTTTCCCTTATGGATTCGAATCCTCGTGTATCTTCTCTTCTCGTTTACCTCTGAACTCTAGCCACAAATTAGCCCTCAAACCTCGTCGTTTACATGCAAACTTGTTTTCGGAGTGGTTAGGGTATTTCCATGGTTCGGGTTGGGGTAGGGTATTTGATTGCTTTTAAATCCATGAAATTTACTGCTGAGAGCAATTCGGCTCACATGGTATTTTAGTGCATTCCCTTGAGTCTTCAATATCTTTAATTAGTATATACCACACCAGTGAATTGTGCTATTCGCGCGCTCTGATTGGCTAATCAAACAGTGAATATGATTTCATATTCACATCCGAGCAAAGCAGTGATCACCTCGCGCGAGTTTTTGTCCATTTGACAGAAAATAAAATAACTATTTGGTGCTGGCTATTCACTAATATGTGGTATATACGAAGCGGCCCGGTAAATATCCAACACTACAATTCACCTCCACTTCGGTGAATAATTATTAAATATTGTTTTACAGGTTTTTAGCCACTTTATAAAAACGTCAGATTAGAGCGATTCGGTATGGCATATTCACCTCCACTTCGGTGAATAATTATTAAATATTGTTTTCCAGGTTTTTAGACACTTTATTAAAACGTCAGATTAGAGCGATTCGGTATGGCATATTCACCTCCACTTTGGTGAATAATTATTAAATATTGTTTTACAGGTTTTTAGCCACTTTATTAAAACGTCAGACACTACCCAACTTCTCTGCATTTTTACGATGGCCGAGAAAGGCCTTTGGTCTTCGAACTTCAAAGTTTCTGACATAAACGATTTTAAGCTTTTTCTCCTCTACAAATTCAGCGAATTAACTGAAGATACGGGTACAAGTCATCCGGTTTAAAATATTCAGAAGGATAATTTTTTTCGCCAGTAAAATATTTTTGATTTATTCTGCCCCTCGGAATTCGGACTTCCTGTCTTACATTTGGGTACCCTGTGTCAAAATGGCGGTCGTAGCTTATTTTGAATTGAGCGGTTAGGAAGGAGTAGTGAAATCTCCCTCCTCCATAGCTTTTTCTAATTTTTCCCCCTCCTCCCTAGTGTGTTGTAAACATTTCTCCCTAGAGCATGAATGTACAGCCGATTTTCTCCTCTCTTAATTCTATATGCTAAATTCTCCCTCCTCGCTAGTTTTTTCTGGACATTTCTCCAGCCAACGTAGATATTTTTAGCCGTTTCTCCCTCCTCTACTGACCCTTCCTCTCCGCACTGTTTTGCCATCATTGATGAATGGGTATTGTATTCCCAGCTACTGGCAGGCATGACTGAATTCTCTCTCTAGCTATAATATGGCGTACGAAACCGTTAAAAATATGCCCGGGTGTATTTCCGATATCTATATAAATCACTATACGAATACCAGAATGATGAAAGAAGAGCTCAATGAAATGATTTCAGTGGGAAAATCTCCTCGTCGTGGATTTGAACACACGACTTTGAGGACTGTTGAAAGTAATTCAGGAGTTTAAGCGCGCTGCGCCATCGTGACATTAACGAAGTACTCTTGCAGAAAAAGTGCTACAAATAGTAGAGATTGGTCCGGCTGACCGCTAATGGAGGTTAGACGGACGTGAATGCATGTTAGTTTGTTGTTTTCGATCGATCGCTCGGCCCCTACAGGAGCTCCGCTTAAATATGGCGATCACGGTTTGAGTCCCGCTAACGGCAGTAACGAAAAGTTGAAAGTAGGGAAAATTAAGAGTTGATTCCCCGATTTGTAGCTTAGACCGCCATTTTGACACAAAGTATCGTAGCTTTTACCACAGGGAGTTCCAACTTAAACATACAGACTTTATCTTCCCACGGTTTTTTTAACACAGAAGCCCTCAGAATTCCGTATCTGTAGATTGGTTATCTTGGATCGTTAATTTAAACGCTGTGCACTGTAGCCACCCCTAAACTCGGACTCAGACCGCACGCCGGATGTGCGACTCGCGATCGCGATCAGATCCCGCATTCGCGGAAAGCAAAGTCATGTAATAATTTGAATTTGAAATAACCGGGTCCCATTTCAACTAGCCTGCGAAGCTAGGTGTTCGGAGGAGGGAGTGGAGCGAGTGAAGACAAAGAACGCCTGCAACAGCTTTATTGTTCTTTGCGAATTTTAATTGGATCAATGCAAACTCAGCTTTGACAGCTTGGCCAAGTCCAAAACAGCTACATTCGTGCTTTGCTGTTATTGGTTACTTTGAGCGCGCTCTCTCTTTCAAAATTGCGTGCAGTGGTGATTGCGTCGGCTGCGCGCGCGACGTTTCATAAATCACAGGCAAATTTCTACAGCTCTCTACTTTCTCTGCAGTTTTCTTTAACAACTAGGTGCCAAAAATATGTGTCTAAAAAGCTAAGTTACATTTTCGCGATACTTTGTGAAAAGGTTGTGTGATTTGCATTTTAAGCGTGAAATATACAAATGTCACACACATTTTCAGCCAATGGGAATTTAGCCGATGGTTTTGGTCACTGAATTCGCAAAGAACAATAGGGCTGTTGTAAGCGTTGTTTTTCTTCTCTCGTCTGTTCCCTGCCCCAGCCCTTTCAGAACGCCTGGCTACGCAGGTTACGCTTCAACAAATTAAATTTGACACGCTTGGCACAAATGACCCTAAAATCGATCACTTTGCTATATTTTCAAAAGTTTCCAACGTAGAAGATTGATTTTTTGTGGGAGGATGAAGACCAATGATCTAAACGAAATCCGATGCTTTGAACTACCGTAGACATCTTGATGACGTCACAGTTACGTCATATATCCATTTATAATAGGTTTCTCGATGTTTTCAATTACCTTTAACATCAGTAAATGTTATATTTTCGATTTCCCATCATTTCGACAACAAAGAAACCGAAAACCCGAGTTCGATTGGTTAAGAGGGAGAAAAGTTATGAAATTATGAATTTTGGTAATTTCCCCGCCAAAATTTGGCGGGAAATCTTCAATACAGAACCATTTACAAAATAACTTCTTCATTCATCTTTTAGAGTTTAAAATATTTGTTTACGACAATCTAGCAATCAAAAAGAGTAAATCGGTACCCACAACCGTACGTTTTTAGAATTTTTAATTTTTGAGAGGAAATACTTTAAAATTCACAGTGAAAAAGAGGAAACGTCATTATGACGTCATATATTTTTGAAAATGTCTTTTAAAATTAACTATTCGAGTATTTTTCGGGTTTTAAAGAGGAACTGTACTTACTGTACACTGAATCGCCGCAATATGGTCTTTTTCAGTCATGTTTCTTCAATTTAGAAAGCATGACTGATGTCAGACCCATGACGTCAGAAAATGTGACGTCACAGGAAACTTCAGTTCTTAATAACTCAGCAAATATTTATCGTAGAGACTTTAAAATCGCGGCAATCAAAAACACACATTTATGTTGTTGTGATAACATGCTTTATTTCAAACGTATAGCTAACGCACAATGTGACCTTAAAAGAAGTCGTTCGTTATGACGTCACACTAACGTCAATATACAAATGTGTTTGATCCTAAAGATGTTATTCCATTTAAATATTAACATACGAAAATGTCGTTAAATTTGACAGCGAATTAAACAAGATGTGCTGGTTTATATATTTTTGGCTCGCTTTTAGTGATCGATTTTGAGGTAACTTATGCCATGCGTGTGAATTGTTTGCTACCAACATATTCTTCTTTTCAGAAGAAGAGTGCTAGCCAATTGTTTGGTGATATTATTTATTTTAAAACACATAAACACAACAATAAGATTGATCACAGGCTAACCATCCTCCCATTTTGTGTATTTGTCACTGATATTTTAATAATCCATTATTTCTTAGCAAATTGTGAAATATAATACCTTTTGACTTGATTCTGCTGTGTATGTGTTGATTTAGCGCGCGCTCATAATACAGCTCGGGTTTCCTGTTGCTCATCTCGCCAACTACATAAAAATACACCCGAACTATATGTAAACAAACCTGAGCCACTATGTCTTCTGCTCTCTGATGTCACGAGGTAGTATGTTCCAGAGCTAGTGCAGGTGCTGCTTCTGTGAATGCTCATTTCCAAGCGTTACCTTTGTTTTTACATTAGGTGGCTGCAATAATAGTTCTGAATTAGGGCGTAGAGCGTAGCTTGAGCGTTTCCTTATCGTAATTAATTCACTAACGTAGCCCGGAGTAAGTCCATGTATGGCCTTAAAGGTAATAACTAATATTTTAAAATTGATTCTATATTTCATAAGAAGCCAGTGTAAATTGTATACTGAACTGGAGAAATATGAGTGAAACGAGTAACTTTGCAAATGAGTTGAGCCGCAGCGTTTTGAACACGTTGCATGCAGTTTGTTAAGATGGGTTGCCGGCATACAATAAAAGAGACTGTTGCAGTAATCGATTCTACCTATTATAAAAGCATGAACTTACGTTTTAGCAGCATCACTAGTTGGGTATTTTCTAATGCGCCTAACTGATGTTATGCAGATGACCAAAAGTATCCCTACGTGTTTTGGTAATGTATGTTCCAAGATTCTTTGCAACAGGTACAGGAGCAACGTTGGTATCCCCAAATGTTATCGGCAATTAGTTAGTTGCTGTCTTGTGCCAATGAACATGAACTCTGTTTTTTCATCAATAATCTTTAACTTGTCAGCGAGCATACAGGCTCTGATCTCTTTCACAGACTATTAAAGCATAGCAGTACTTAATAAACATAGCAGTTGTCTGAAGGGTCTTAACATATGTTTGTTAGATTTGAACATTGTACCTCTGAACATTAATATAATTTCATTTTATTCATTTAAAGATTGCGACGACAAAGGCTTGCAATTGGTACCACCGACTATCAACAGCTGAATTCCACTGAGCCGGACGAGACAAGTGTTACCGATAGTACAATAAGAGAAGAATGAACACCTCATAAATGAAAGTCTAACTGATGAACAAATCTAATTACGTCTTGTAATAATTATCTCACTGCACACAATGGGATGGTTATAAGGGTCTTATAACATCACCTGCTAAATTAATAACATTTATTTATTATATGTTAATCTACTGTATCTATCTCCAAACCGGTCATAATGTAAGAGAGAATATAATGTGGTCTGCTAGATACGAAAAACCACAAAAAAAACTGAATTGAAGCTGTGACCAAAAAAGTGAAAACATACATCATCGTTCCCAGTGCTCCCTCGACCTTCTAGAAAAATCAGGCCCGGCCATGGTAAGATACAAACCAGGATCAAATTTGATGGGCAAGCCATAACGGGCTGTGCGATGAAGAAACATAAAACAGTTGCTGCGCATAGCACCATTTATGAACAATACTATCCTTAAAAACATTTTCACTAACTTTCATTAAAAATATTCAGTACAATACATCCAGCTTGTCATAAGATATAAAGACTCAAGTACACTTGTTGACATGGATATTAACTTGTTCTGACTGTTGTTGCACTAAATTAAAGGCCCAACCAAACAAGCGCAACATGTTGGTCCAACATCATCCATCATTGGATGCAACATGTTGCGCTCATTTGGACACCATGTTGGAAGATGCTGGATGTTGTTTGATGTCGGTCAAATTTTCCATCCAACATGTCTGTTATTCTCGTGTTCGATGAACCATGTCACAACATGTTGGATTCGTTTGGACAGCCTTTCGCAACATTGTTGGACTCGCACACGCGCAGTTTCTTCTGCAGACCTCTATTTACACTTCCACTCAATATGGCGGCCTAATTATGGGTAAATTAAGACCCCAGAATCCTTGTATTCTTCCAAAAATACATATGCGACATGTTGGACGATGTTGGTTTCGTTTGGATCGACACCTCGTCCAACACCATCCAACAATAATGGATGATGTTTCTTTCATGTGGACGTTAAGAAATGGGTTAATAAATCCCGACTATTAGGCATGACGGTTGATAATAACTTAAGTTGGATCCCACATACAGTAGAACTGAAAAAGAGTTACGCTAATAAATTAGGGCTACTGAAAAGATCTAGATTTCTGCCAAAACATGTACTAGAGAAACTCTATTTCTCAGTTATACTGCCTTCGGTAAACTATGGCATGGTGTTGTGGGGGAGTTGTTATAATTCGAATAATATTACATCACTTGAGAAGCTTCATAGTAGAGCCGCAACAATTATATACAATCTCCCCAGAGACACATCTTCCGCAGATGCTCTGCAGCTTGCCAGTTGGTATTCACTCAGTATTTATCATAAGCTTGTATTATTTAAGACAATGCACAAGGCATTCCACCCTAGGTTACCAGATTTTTTATGCGATCAAATATTAGTTAAGAGGACTAGCCGTTATAATCTAAGAGTAGCGGATTCCCTTGAAATACCCCGTTTTAATACTAAGTTCCTTCAACATTCAGTTCAGTATAGTGGATCAGTTTTATGGAATAGTGTTATTTCTAGCGATCAGTCAATAGTATACACAGGACATAAGGATCTAGAGAGTCGTTTAAATAAATTAGCGGTGTTTGAGCAGTTCACGTTTAACACCACACCTGCCTCTTCTACTAGATTTAAGAGTGCTGACTTCATTTACTTGTGAGAACACTCATTAACTGAGGCCTAGTATGAATGTATTGTACTTTTAATTAGAAAAACATTTTAGCAGCTCTGTAGTACTCTTAGCATCATTATTTATTAGTAAGTTCAATTTAGTAATTTGAAGTTTATTTACTAATTACAGTTATTACATTTGTAAGTATTCTTAGTAATTTTTAGTATTGTAAATAGATGTACAGTTATATTATTCTTAGTAGTAGACACACGACCCCATAAGCCTAATGTGCTTTAATCATAATCATGGTGTTTAAATAAAGGCAAATCTATCTTTCTAATCTACGTGCCGTAGCATATATGTGTAACCTGAATATGATATGGCGTTTCGTTCTTCTTCTGCGACCGTATAGCAACTTACAATTTGAGACAGGATTAGCTGGGACACTCCAGAAAACTAATCGCGAATTTTCGGCCATGCTTGCCTATTATCCTTCTCTCTAGGCGTAATCTTTCTACCCAACATTTGAGAGGGAAAAGGCAAAAGTGGCTCAACACTTGTGTCTCGGATTTTAGCTTACAACTTTGACTCATTATTGCTTGAAGCACTGACTGAGAAAAGCATAAGCATAATGTACATAACCTTATTGAGAAACTAAAACTGGACTAAATTAAAGCAGTAAATCACGGTGGGAATAAATGACCCCGAAATCGCCAGGATTAGATAAAATGGCACAATTTCCTAAATTCTGCCTGAAATACAATAAAATTTACTCACTCAGATTACTATGGTTTTACATAATGACATTTGGCGGGAAAATTACGAAAATACAAAATTCAATAACTTTTCTTCCTCTTAACCAATCGAAATCGGGTTTTCGATTACTTTAATTTGTTCCCAGAAAGATAATTGAAAAATATAAAATATTAGTATGTTATGGGTACTTGAAAACTATGGAGAAACCTATTATAAATGGCTTAATGACGTCATTGTGACGTCATTAAGATGTTCGCGTTAACACTAAACACAGCATTTTATTTTGTTTAACGCTCTAAACCTCTCCTAAAAAATCATTATTGTACTGTCGAAATTCTAGAAGATATAGACAAATAAACCAACCCTGGCGATTTTGGGGTCATTTATGCCCACCGTGAATGTATAAGCTACACGAAGCACCCATGCAACCTTCACTAACATTGTAATTCATGTCTTCTTAGCCGTTTTAGACTTAAAGGGTATCTCTCAACCAGTGTGCATTGCACGCATTTGTTATTGTTATTGTCATTAAACTTTCAAACATCTGCCCTCCGATGTATTGTGCCATTCGTTTGAGTTTCAAAAGTCACCGACATATTTAGCAACAATAAACAAAGCGAGTCTCATTCCTGATCTGTTTTTCAAACGACATTTTAACGAGATCTGAATTTCGGTACCCTACAAAATGACGGCTGCTGGGATTTCGGCGCGCTATGCACACTGGTGGAGAGGGACCCTTTAAATGAAATACACTTTGGTCTTTTGGTAACACCTTTTGCTCAGTAGGCTCTTATAAAAAAACGTATGCGTTACGTTGGTAGTTCATGGATATGAAATCAGAAGGAAGAATCGATCGAATCGATATATTAGATTCGCGTTGGTCTCCTGTGGGTTCTTCGTCGCGCGTGCATGGTTGTGAATTTAATAAAGGGTTTGTCCCAAAATTCTACTTTCGCATCCAATAAAATGGACAATAAAGTTATCTGGCTCTAAAACGAATCCACCGAATGTACGTGTGTAGATGATTTATTATTCTGTAGTCTGTATTATTGTGCACCAGAGAGTCTAGTGTTTGCCGAGATTTATATGCTTTCACTTCTTGATTACTATTATTAGAAAGGGAAGATACTGACAGCGACCTTTTTAGTATGTAAAGGATGACAAGAAGAGTGATTCAATTGCAACGTTGATTTTTTTTTCCTAAAAACGTCTAGTCAATTGGTATCAATTGTATTCTATTTAACCTTTAGCAATTTATTTAGCCAGATTTTGATGATATTGTCCTTTGGACTCTACGAGTTTAACTTCCAATTGAAAGAATAAATTCATAACACACAATAGCTAAGTCTGCAAACAGTCACGCGTGACATGCAAAATATCCCGTAAAATAATTCTACTTCAATAGGTTTTTCCCGCCTAAACTAACTACACACATTTAGTAATTTTACGTTAAATAACAAAACTGTCTCGATACTTACCATAAGATAACTCGAAAAGAAGAAAATCCATCTCCAACTCGGCTAGCGAAACAACGCATCCTCGCTCTACAATGGCAAACACGCTTGAAATACCGATTATTGGTAATACTACGACAAATCCTAACCCGAACCATAAACCGAACCCTAACCATCAGACGAGTTCGCGGGTAAACGACGGGTTCTCACTCACCTAGAGCTAGAGTTCACAGGTAAACAAGAAGAAAATGTAAACGAGAGAAAACATTTTTTTGAGCGCTCCTACTCGGGCTCGGGACTCGTAATCGTTTGCGCGTCACGACCACTACACTAAGCGCGTCTACCGCCGTTCGGATTTGGACAATACACGCCTTTCATAAGTTTTACTTCCGGTCACGAAGACGAGGCTCCAGGTGGTTTGAAATCCAAGATGGCGGACAACTGCTCAGGCTCGCTAGAAAGTACCTCCGAAAAGGACTCGAAAAGTGTACACGTTATTTAGTAGATCGTACCTGAATTTGGCTTCAGAATCACTGTATTTATGTTCATGTATAGTCTACCGTATATTAATTGATGATTTGCATGAAAAACGTCTACGTTTTGGGCAAAATACCGAAAGAGCGCGGATGAAACTTTTAAACTATTAACTTTTGTTGAAAATCTCCACAGATCAGTACCACAAAAAGCACACGCGGTATGAAATACTGCATTGCTGTGTACACTATGTACTGGAATAACTCTTGAGATGTGATTTGTAGTGTAAGCCGACCCAAAACTGAGAAAGTGTATGGCTGATACGGTTGCTCAGTTAACGTATAACTTTGAGGGAAGTGGGGGTTTCTTGGTGTTACAGATCATCACATATGTAACACAAAGAAAACTATTGTCTTCTAAAGCAAATCAATACCCTGAAATAAAAAGAACCCTATCCCCAGAAACATGAATCAAACAATGAATCTGCTAAACCAAGAAGCACCCAGAAAAGTAATATTTGAAGTATGCGGGCACCAGGCGTCGTATTAGGCACAGGCATTCCCGGAAAAATATGTTCCCTTGGTGTCAATGTACCTAAGAGAAGAGAAATCTTCAAGCATAATTCTGGCTCTTGGAAACAATGATAGCTACAGCTACCATAATGAAGAAAAGACTGTTGATGGTATATATTCAATCAATGGGCATCATTCAAACGATGAAAATACAGATTCAACCGACCGCTATTGAAAAACCTGCTCGTTTTTCTTCTTCAAGGAAATAAAAAATAATATGAGTTTCTACACAGGATTCTCATCTTCTAAAATATTTCAGGTCTAGTATGATTTTTATAATGTTTGAGAGAAGGGAGAAATATCGTTTACTGAAATAAATGTTTAATTGAGGCTAGCAGTAATATGGGAAGGGAATACCACTTATAAACAGTGGCTATACAAGCAATTCAGGTCAATAAAAATATGAAAACATTAAGTACTAAATAAATTGTAACAAACATATTAAAACTATTAATTGGTAAAATAGGTGTTAACTAAGTGGTGGTTGAAGGTGATATTAAAATTAGTCCACATGAAATTGGGGGAATCATAAGATGAGTGATAATGTGTGTATGGATAGCAGGGTTTTAGCCCAGAAGGTTTGGGATAAGGTGAAGCAAAATCAGAAATGAGAAAAACACTAAAAAAAAGGAAAATTATGAGTAGTGAGAGCTGCTAAATAAACAATAACTGATATAACAATGTGGTGGCCTGATGATATGAGAGTGAAGGGAGTGGGGGAAGTTGCTTGGGGAAAGGAGGGCATTGGCACCCCTGCCCCATCTCCCCTTATTTGACTGGCTAAAACCCTAGATATGGTGAGCTAATATACCACACAGAGCATGCAGGGATAGGAGAATAGGAACCACTACTAATTACGATCGGTTTGTGCTAAGCTTTTCATTATATATAATTATCAAATTATCAATAATTGCAAAAAAGAATATTCTGTACAAAATGGTAATTCCATTCAAAAAGCCCAAGTAGTGTCCAAAAGTATTTGCTAGATATATTCTAACTACAAATAATTTTATTTTAATGGTATATGAATAATAAAATCAATACCGTATGCTGTTACACAATAATGTAAGTGATACAAAGTCAGGGAATATACATTAAAGGGTAGGGTATGATTTGTATACAATGTGAAAAAAGGGTATGAATTTACCATATAATGGGTAGGGATAGGGGAAGGATAACGTGCTATCATTCTTTATTAATGTAAAAGTTCTGTACAAAATTTAAGTGAAAACGGCTTTGGGGAACTAATTGAACGGATAAACCATATTCTAACTGGAACCGGTATACTCGTTGCCTGCATCTTATCAGTAAATTGACTCCAGCTTTTTCCAATGTTTGTTTTCTGTTAGGTGAACAGTAGTTACATTTCCCATCGATAGCACTTCACTTGCTGTATAAATAGCAAAAGAGATTAGATATCATGACATGAGCTTATTAAACAGCCTATCAGAAATAAACTAAAATTTGCTTTGCACCTCATAAATCAATTTTAGACCACAATACTAATTTACTTTAGGCAGAAGATATTTCCGACTCCTTTAAGTTAGCTTAGATATCTTCGACGGAAAGATGCCCCTGAAAGAATTAATATTGTCCTCTGTAAGCTGCAAACGTTTTTTAGATTTGCAACCTGTCGGGTGTACATTGTTCGGAAATGACTGATGACTTGATCAAGTAGAACAGTACTTTTTTGTGCACTAAACAATATACTAAAATAATGCAGACTACACATGGACATAAATACAGTGATTGTAAAACCAAACACAGGTATGATTTACTGAATAACATACTTTTGGGAGTATTTTCGGAGGTACTTTCTAGCTGAGACTGTGCAGTTGTCCGCCATCTTGGATTTCAAACCACCTGGAGCCTCGTTTTCGTAACCGGAAGTAAAACTTATGAAAGGCGTGTATTGTTTATCTTTATCCTTGACTGGTTTTAAGAATGTCATTGTTTAATTTGTGTTCCAGAGTTAGCGATTATTGATAATTGAAGAGAAAATGCCAATTACTGATTATTGGTAATTCTAGAACGAGGATATGTTGAGCGAAAACGCATGATATTGCTCGTTTTCACGTGACGTCATCGCCGCCATCTTGGTCCGTTTAACAAAAGATTGCTCGTTGGATCAACCATGATACCCAAATTTTTTTTTTTTTTTTTTGATTCAACCAACATGGCCCCCACGTCTTTCTTATCTGAATCTCTGGGGATTGATTGCAAACCAGCAATAAACTGTTCCGAGACTCGTTATGCGTCAATTAGCGCAAGAGATGATGGGAAGCCAGGGAATGTGGAGCACTTAGCTTCAGCAAAGAATAAGGCAACGCTACCTTTCAACAGAGTGCCATGTTAAGGTAATATCGAGTGTAACTGTAGAATGTGATTGCAAATTAAGTCATGTGAAAAGCACGCTTCTTCATGGCATTGCACTGAAGTTGTTTCTGAATTTATTCAATATATATAGACCCATTCGAAAAATGGCTGCCGCTAATTTGCATAATATTGATATTCAATATTTTCTGAAGAATTAACTAGCCTATATGAAAGAGCGAGTTCATGTTAGCAACATGTAGCTCTTTGATAACAGAAGAATATATCCTTACAAAGCAATCAACGTTTGAAACTCTGGAGAAACATGAAAACGAGGCTAGTCAGTACTGACGTCCTGAATCTCATACAAAACTCTCTTATTTTGAACCTCGGTAACTTCGCAACACTTGGTGCTATGCTCCTTAAATTTTACAAACGTACTCATTTTTGCATGCTCTCTGAAGTGACAGTGTTTATTTTAGTACCAACATTTCATTACAACCAAAGCTTGGTGACACCATTTTTCGAATGGGTCTATATGGTGCCCCAACAATGCTATTCATTGCTCGGCTCCTTACATACCTTCTTGAAAGAACAATTTAGAACGAAACCTTTATTTGTATCAATTAAATATGAGCCTATTTAAAAAAGTAAATTCAAGACTTAGTACTATGTGGCTAAAAAGTCTCAAATCAAATAGTAGCGCGCTGTCGATAAACCATTCGTCTGTACTGAACCAATTCAGTAAGAATTCACTGGAGTAATTTAACAGTCTTCTACCGTTCTTAATTGCCAGGTCAGGCATACAAACAATGAGTTAATTGTTTTGTAAATACCCCGGTAACATATTTTAGTGAATTGCACCAAGGACTACGAACCATGAAATGTTTCACAGGAATGCTAAATATTGGTATCTGCAAAGTGAGTGAAGTGAGTAGGTAATCCAAACTTTGCATAATCTCAGAAGTCAAACCTGCATGGTAAACTCCATGCTCCAGTGATACGAATTCACGAGTTTGAACATTGAAGGTAATCATTGTTCTCATTAACCGGTTAAATCTGCAATATCAAACAACTTGTTAACGCTATTACGTCTAATTCACAACAAAAAGGTTTTGAGTGATCTTATCGAAAAAGAAAAAACATACCAGCAAAAGGAGCCTTAAACTAGCAGCAGTGAGCAAGAAGACAGTCAAAATGAGAACGAGCTAGTCTCAGGAGAGTGACAATAACAGTGATGCTGAAAACCAAGATAGTACTATTACAAACGTGGAAGAACAGAGTAGTGATGAAGAGGGCAGTGAAGATAACAACGAAAATAAAATCAATGCCTCTTGTGATCATCGTCAGACTCCACCACATGATGACAACCAACCAATCAGAGCGCATTTGCCATCCGCGGGACGTCCCACTGTCTCGGGACTAAGTTACCAGCATCTGCGGGTTTTCAAATAGCGGTTTTGGATACCACAAATATGTGGTTTATGAGGGCTAAAATGTAAAATTTTGGAATTCCACCCCGAAATAAACGTAGACAGACATTCAGTACGTCCTTTTGTGGAGTCTGGCGAGGATTGAAGTGATTTTAGAGTGCTTTGTTGCCCTTCGAGTGATTTGATGTGCTCAACGGACTGTGCAGCCTTGTCATTTCATTGTAGAGAGAGATCTCAAAAATCAAAAGCTCTCTAAAACCGATCCAAAATAGCCCAAAATAGTAGAGAATACCCAAGGACATAAGAAAAGGACACTCGAGGTACATTTATTGCAAAATGTTATTTCATTACCTTTATTTTACCACGATAAGAAATCAATGCAAACTCTATTAGTGAGATGACAAGGAAAATTTCTGGAGAAAACGGTGACTCTAGCGCGCTATCACACAATCAATCTTGCGCGAGTGATCACGTAATCTACCGTAGGATTTGTAACAATGTCGTACCCAGATCCCATTTGTTTCTTACTGCGCATGCTCGACGAAAAAATAGGGCTCTGAAAGAATCCGATCCGGAAGTCCGCGAATCACGGTATCTGGATTGCCATTGGCCGAAAAAAAAACCAGACGGTAAACATTGTAGATTCATTGTATGTAGATTTCAAATTGTCCATTTCCTATTGTTATAAACGGCAGTGGAGAAAATTAAATTAATGTCCTTCTTCGAAGGTATAAATCAAAGCTTTCTTTAGGATAAATTAAGGTATATTTATTGAACGGTAATTTCAAGGTCTTCTGTGCAGTTCAGTAAAGTAAGAAGACGACAAAGCCGGAGTTTGAAGCCCGTTCGTATCAATCGTCGACAAACAACAAACGCGTGACGACATAAATAACGGCTGCGAAGGATACTGTGGGCTCTTGCAAAACCAGCGAAGATCAACAAAAAGTCATGCCCGAGTGATATCAAACAGGTAAAACCGGTTTGGTAACTGGTTTATCACGTGGTTTACCTCCAAGATTTTGGAGGTTGCAAGTGCGCATGTTCAACGGCAAAAGCAATCGTTTCGTGGCAGAGGTTTCTCTCGGCGACAGGACCAGAGAGATGAGAAACCTCTGCTCGCAGGGTAGTATTTTGACAGTGATCTTTTGCTTACTAGCGTCAGGGCAAGCCTTAGGGAGTCTCTTTCATCTTCTGCCGTTTTTTGTTTGGATTTTAAGGCTTTATTTTCATGCGTCAGGCTCGTGTTTCATTAATATCGATTCCAGTACACAAGATCGAGGATTCATGTGGATCAAAAACTCGCTGAAATCGCCTTACCTGAGCCCGATGACCACACAAACAGCAACTGAATACACCGTAGAAGCGAGTCAAGGCATTTTGACTTACGAGTCTCGTATTTTAGCTCCTTGAAGGCTGGAGTTGGTTGTATTCCCATACAAACGCTTATATTTATAAAGCGACCAGCGCCTGTCGGCACACGTTTATGAGATCGGAAAATGCCACTTCTGCCAGAGCACTTACGAATATTGTTGTTAATATGGGAATGCGTAGTATTACCTATCCGTCTGTTACGGTAAATCCAGTTGGGTTCGATTTTCGAATACTGAGAATTCATGTACTGTGTGCGATGTGTGTTGGCCGTGAAGTGATATGAACTCCCGATAGGATGCAAGCAAATATCTAAGAATCCCTGAAGATTTTTAACGGCATCCATTTAGGTAAAATCCAACGGTTTTTAGCGTTTAGATTTCCCCTAATTTCTAATGCCTTTGTCCAACTCCCAAAAAGCTGTTTGACTTCCGGTGAAAATGCATTGTTCAGAACAGCCAATCAGAATACACAAAAATCGGATTCTTCCACTGCCCTATTTTTTCGTCGAGCATGCGCAGTAAGAAACAAATGGGATCTGGGTACGAGATTGGATTTGTAAGAGCCACAAATCGTGAGCTTGGGCTGCCTGTGGCTAAACATGAGCTTTCAATTCCCAGACGTAAAGCTACTTATTCAGAAAAAGACATATATATTATGAAAGCTTTAACTATGAAGAATGGTTTAGAATAAAAACGAGTGCTCAATGGCTTAATGCTTGAAGAAATGCAAAATGATAAAAGTTGGTTTAAAGTGCCCCTCAACTCTTTTGCAATTTTTATATATATAATAATAATAATAATAATTTTATTAATCCTTATACTGAGATAGTACATTGGAGTTTCATGACATAACAATTCTTACTTAAATTAAAATAATTAGGTAACTATATCTTTTTCTACCAAATTAAGTATATTGTACAAATACTTAGCGGAAATCTTTAAAATACATTCATCATTCATTGCTAATAGATACAGAAACAAGGACCTCTTATCAAATAACCGAAAACTATCATTAACGTTACATAGGTCACTAATAAAATCCTGTCTAATTTTCATGAAATTAACGTTTGTACAAGACATTGTATAATGAAATTCATCACCTACTTCATTGGAGTTACAAAACGAACAAATACGTTCTTCAATAGGAGTGTTAGTGTATCGCCCGGTTTCTATAGGCATCTTATGAGCTGAAATCCTAATTTTAGACACAGCCTGACGATGTTTACTGTGTGTTGTAAAGTTGATCTTATTCAATTCTTTAAAGTACTCGTACCACACAGAAGGAGATATGTCGTTAGAAGCGCTTGGTAATTCATTTGACTTAATAACATTAACAAGTTTCCAAAACTCCTTTGGATTGTTACTTAATTTCTAAGTTTTGAATTTTATCTAATAATTCATTTTTAAATTGATTTTTTGAACGTTTAATTAATTGTTTGTATTTTTTCTTGGTGGAAAAAAACTTATGTCTCAAGAAGGGATCGCCTGGATATTTTGAAACCAAAAACCCTAAGTTGCGTAGCTCCTTTTTGAGATCATAACAATTTTTGTCGAACCATTTTTGATTTTGGATAACATTATTATTTTTCATACGTTGACTTTTGAATTTTCTAGTTGGTAAAACCTTTTTAGCCGCATCGACTAAAATTTTTGTAAAATCAAGAACCAACGCATCGATATCGGTCTCCTCCTTACCTATCGAATCAAACAAAAAGCTTAATTGCGTATTGACCTCATCCGATTCAATGATACCGATGAACTCATTTTTGAATTTATCATTCCAAAGAAAACTCTCTGGATGAGACTCCATTTCGACTTCATTTTCTAACCGGTTTGTAAATTTAGCGTCCAAGACAAAGTAAAGAAAAGAGTGATGAGAAAATTCTGTAACGCTTGAAACCGTGAAAAGATTGATAGATGTGAATAAGTCACGAGAAACGATAGCGTAATCAACAACACTCGCGCCATTATAGGTATGACAAGAAAACTGACCAAGAGAATCTCCCTTAGTTCTACCGTTTAAGGTTATAAGATTGTTACCAATACAAATTTCAGAAAGCAATCTTCCGTATTTATTTATGTGGGTATATATATATCTCTAGAATTTCTAGGCCCTAATGTGTCAGAGCGACGACCTTCAACGTTATCGGATACGTCGGTAATGTAGTCTTCTAGGTTTCCCATTCTCGCATTAAAATCGCCGCACAAAATTAGATCACCCTTTCTAGAGAAATGATAAATGTTTTCCTGTAACGAGTCAAAATGATCTTTGTCTAATGTTTTTTCTCTAGAACAGTTTCTGGGGGGAATATATACACTACAAATGAAAACGTCGCGTTTCAAGTGGAAACAATCCTTGTCTAATTTCCACCAAACGAACTCTTCACAACTATCCTTATCAAGAAATTTGACTCCTTTTCGTAACGATGATTTTACTAGCACGGTAATTCCTCCTGAGTTTCTACGAGAATTTGGATGTTTGCTTCTACATTTCGAAAAAGCATAAAAACCTTCGACACTGAGGTCGTGACTATAAGATAACCACGTTTCAACGAGAGTAACAAAATCAAATTTTGCTATACATGATTGAAAATCTTCATCAACCAGATTCCCAAGGAGACCCTCGACGTTCCAACTACAGAAACTCAAATATTTTTTGTCAGACATTTGTCGTAAAAAACGTAAGAAAACGAGCACAATACTAGGGGTAAAAACAAACAAACAGCGAAACTATATAACGCCATCTCCCACAAAACAGCCAAAAAAATATAAAAAATTGTTGTAACTCAGTTCACGGAATTGAAGAAAATTAAATATATAACTGTATGATCCTAAGATAAATAATGAGTTAAGGTGGTCTTAATTGATTGTCAAACTGCCGCGAAAGCATGTTCATTGGAGGATAACCAACTGCCTGTGGATAACACGATAAACCCGGTGGCGATGGAGGTACCATAACCCTCTGATAAACTTGACTCGGTTGCTGTTGAGGCTGGTTATTCACACCAACGACTTGAATTAAGTTTTTTAACATATCGGATAGGCTACTTAACTGAGAATTAATTAAAGTAATGTCATTACTAACTATTACTTGTTCTTGGACTGGAGTGACATTATGGCTGCTTATATGATTGTCATCTAAGTTAATTCGCCTGTGAACTTGCTTTTGGTTGCCTTCAAACTGGGACCGTTGGAGACCAAGAGAGACACGGATTCCTTTTTTCAGATTCCTGGCGAACAACGGAACCCCCCTACTCCTATTGAGATGTTTACAATCGTAAAAGTAACACTCTTGGCTAATAGATTGTGGTTGTCAATGTGCGTAACATTTGAGAGGCTTGTGACTTTCTCATGGATCGAAACGTTCGCAATAAACACGAATTCGTCCAGTTCATCGCCCCGAGGAGTAATGCCTGACAGAATTATCTTCTTTCCGGGAAAGGTTTGCGAGGCGAGCGACACCATTTCTAGTTGTTTGTTTACAACATGCTCAACTGTGAACGACTCCAAATCATTCACACCAGTGTTTATGATAATTCCTTTCTTTACTGAGAACCTTGGTGAGTTTAGAATTTTAATGGCCGTATCCGTATTCCCACACGGAATCAACTTAGATGTACTCTGTGGACATAACTTGTTTAAGTCGATGAATTTTCTATTCGAGTCACACAAGAAAACGTAATCGTATTCACGAGGCGGACGTTCGTCATGATTCTGAAAGGCTTGGCGTGACGTCCTTGAATCAGGATTACTGGACATGGATTCCCGTGGTCCTAATGCTCCAACACAGACGATGAGTTAGGAATGAAGTGTGCTACAGGAACATTAGCGCTTTCGGATCTTACAATTGACTCAGCTTCCACTGAAGGACTGTCTTTGTCACCATTATTTGGATTATCCGCTTTATCCTGTAAAATAATCAACTGATTTTCCAGGGTTGAAACTCGAGCCTTCCATTCTTCATTCGAAGAGATTAGTAATCCCTCAAACCTTTGATTTGCCGCATTTAAGGATTTGCATGTTTCATCGAGAGATTTGATTCTCTTGTTTAAGTTTCCTTTCTCTTCGACAAGAGAACCAATACGACCCTGAAGTTTCTTTACTTCCGTTTCGGCTTTTAACATACGATTTTCGACTTCACTCGTAACATTCTCGTGTGCCTTCTTTAAAATAAGCAACTCATTTTTAAACCGGTCCTGGAGAGAGTTTGTCAGATCGACTTTGAAAGTATCGAAATCCTGTAGGACTAGATTACTATATTGCAACCGTTGAAATTCGTCGTTTGCAATTTGGTTTTCTAGCTTAGCAACAACATCTTCCACTTGAGTTAGTTTCCTACCAAGAGCTAAAACGTGAACCTGATCTACTTTAACGCCATCCCCAGTGGCAATATCTTTCGAAGGTGACACCGGATTCCTTCTTGCCGGAAATGACTTTCGGAATGGCGACTGAACCGCTAAGAAAGTAGGCACATTTGAGCGAGTCTTGCGGCGAGGACTTTTAGATTTGCCACTGACTTTTGCTTTCAAATTACTGCTGCTCTCGTTGTCGTCCTCTAAAACTTCATCGGGATCACTATCATCGGAGAGAACCTCGAGGGAGGCATCGACCAGATCTAATGCCGGTTGACAATGGAATACTTTAGAATACAAAGCACTGATCTGACCATTATCTAAGACCTTTCCACACAGACCATTTACCAAAACTCCCAGCTTACTGAATTCAGAGTCATGCCAGAGATCTCTGTACTTTCCTTGAATCATAAACTTAAGCTTATGTAGATATACAGTTATAGAAAATAACAGGCTTGACTTCCCATCCTGGAGCTGGTAAAGTTGGATAACGAGTTCAACCAAAATTCCAGAATCGTCAGTTTTACGTAGCCAATCGACTTTGTAACAGACTTGGTTACCGAAATCAAACCAATACCTTATCTTCATCGCTTTTAACCACTGGGAAAAACGACATGTGTCTTCTACCACGAATAGATACACCGCTCCTTTTTCTGACGCTTGAATGTCCTCGATCGGCCCATTAACGGATGTTAAGACTTCATCATCATCAACAGGATTCCATGAATCTGCTTGCTTATTTTCAGCACTACTAACCGTCAACGGATTACTATCCATGTTGTGAACTTAAACCATCAAAAAAAGTAAGATAAAAGTTGGCTGAGAAGGGAGAGAGGCCGACTAGCCGCGAGCGCCATTACGACACGTGTGACTCGCCGCCATGATATTATATATGAAACTTTGAAAGGTTTTGAGTACTTCTGCGAAGACATTTTTGGCTTACAGAGGACACTCTATTTTTCGGTTGAGGCGGCGAGTAGTTAGTTAGAAGTTTGAGTAACTTGGGGAATAATGCATCAACGTTTGTTAATGAGACTATACGCCTAATCAGGTGTAGTTTACGACTCCAATCGAAAATTTTCAATTTAGAATCACTATAAAATCAAACATTTTAGAACGACAAAACTCCACATGATTTTGCCATCCCCTGCATGTCAATATTTGGGGAATTTGTCGTTCTAAAATGTTTGATTTTCTAGTGATTCTCAATAGGAAATTTTCGATTGGAGTAGTAAACGACACTTGATCCCGCTTATGTCTTGTTAATCTTGGATTATTGACGTTTTAGATCCATACCTTCGACAAATCTCTGCTGTATAAGTTTCGCGTTTTCTTCCGTGTCACACAACTAAACACTCAAACGGAGCAGAATGCCGAAGAATGAGCTAGATCATCAGAGCTCTCTCCAGCCCCCACCCCCCCCCCCCCCACGGGAATATAATTGTCCAAGACACACTCACAACGCAATTCTATTGGAGGGGAGGTACAGCGCTTATGATTGGTCGAGGATGCATAGATCACGTCTGCCCAATGCATCCTCGCTCTACAATTACCAATAATCAGTAAATGGCAAACACGCTTGAAATACCGATTATTGGTAATTCTAGAGCGAGGATATGTTGAGAAGTGCCAGGGTACGGAATCGAATGAGCCTGGAAACGGACCTCCTAGTAGCAAAAAATAAACTTCAAAAACACGGACATGGCAAAGCCGTGACCGTGTTCGCCCTCGTGACCTTCGAGCCTCGGGAAATGACACAGTATATCTGCTCGCCTCACTACGTACAATGTACACGCCATCTCTTCGATGCGGGACCTGTTTCTCTGCACGCTGCGCTCTGCTCTCTTATTGCATACACAATGTCTCTTCGATGTGGGACATGATTTTTGTGTGAGAAACTAATTCATCCCACATCGATAGTCAAAGCTTAAAATATGTGGTGCATGACATAAGAATTTTGACCTGAAATTCAACAACCTCGTTCCCAGGGTCTTCAAAATACTCCCAGATTTTGGGAGTATCGTATGAAAGTTCTCTTAAAACTTGTATTATTGGCGATCTGAGATGGCGGCCAAGCTAAATATTGGAATAGTTCATGACGTGCCAAACCATAATGTAGGTATCCCAATCCGGAGTAAGCGAGAAGCGATTAACGGTATTTCCACGCGGCGAACGATACAGTGAAAACGAACAGGCATGAACAGGTCTACCGAAATGGCTCGAAATGGAGTTTACTTCAGTTGGATAAAGAAACAGTGGAAAGGTATCACAACGCTACCAGGATGTATCTAAACTAGAAGAGAATCCTAAAAAGCCGTTAATTTTCCGTTAGCGTTGAAGCAAAGTGATCGATAGCACCCTTTCCTGCCGGCTATCTTGCCAAACGCTTACAGCGTGTCCAACTTGCTGCTCCTGGTTTTGTTCTCAATCGTTATGCTAGTAGAACTGATATATCTTTAAACTTTGTTGGCTACCCGTCTTAGAACGCAAGAAATTTCACTTGTTAAAGCTTGTATATTAAAGGCCCTTCATTATAGTGACTGGCCATTTTACTCCTTCCATTAGAATTGTACATATAGAACACTACGGTCAGCCAGCAGTAAACAGCCAAAGCCGTTAAAGGTCCCACCTGAAAATGGCACCTTCCAGGATATCAGTTCATCCGTGTTCAATAATTTACCTGTAAATATTGGGAACTCTGCAATTCAACCTTTGCTGAGTTTTGTCGGTTATCAGGAGGATGTCTAAAGAACTGCGCTGCCGACAGACTCCATTGATTAATTTTACAATAGTTACGTATAGCCATATTTTAATCCTTATCATTACATCTTAGTTATATATATCTTAGTCATATTTTATCAACATTTTATATTTTTAGTACATTATTTAGAGCCACCCAGTGGAAGTACTGTTAATAAACCATTATTATTATGATGTTCAGGTTTAACGGCTTCTCCTGGCAACTTACCAGAAAAATACCCAGTAATGCACTTCATCTGATTGCTCTACCTACACAACGGGTAGTTTTACATTGCCTTCCATAACAATTTGAGCAATCGAATCTACATACAAGTTCACCTCTATGGACTCAGTCTGTTTGGGAAGTAAAAAGCATTATTAGAACAACCCTTGCGTCATAATCGAAGAGCCAAACAGAATACGTGACTGTTCAGCCGTTACCAGGGTCTTCTGTCGGGTAGCCGCCATCATGGATCTGACCGAAGAAGACCCTGGGAGCGCAACATATCCTCGCTCTAGAATTACCAATAATCAGTAATTGGCTTTTGCTCTTCAATTATCAATAATCGCTAATTCTGGAACGCAAATTAAACAATGACATTCTTAAAACCAGTCAAGGTAAAGTTAAACAATTGTCCAAATCCGAACGGCGGTAGACGCGCTTAGTGTAGTGGTCGTGACGCCTGCACTACCAAGCACAACACGCAAACGATTACGAGTTCGAGCCCGAGTAGGAGCGCTCCAAAAGACTCTTTCTCTCGTTTACCTTTTCTTCTTGTTTACCTGTGAACCCTATGGTGAGGGTTAGGATTCGTCGTAGTATTACCAATAATCGGTATTTCAAGCGTGTTTGCCATTTACTGATTATTGGTAATTGTAGAGCGAGGATGCATTGCACTTCTAAACGACCCGTTTACATTAGGGGATGTTATTTTTTGTATGTCTGATGGTTTGGGTTGTTTTCACTTGAAAGCTTAACTTTGAGCTTGGCAATAATGAACTATTATTGTTTCAACTGCACCAAGTACTGTCTCGGGGGCAACAGTGCATTGCTAATGAACCTTCTCAAGGAGTTACTCACAAGAATCCATTGTTGTGGAAAATCACAAGAAATAGATGGTCAGTAAATGCCGCGTTACTTATTATTCTAATTCTACTACAACTTCATGGAACTATATATAGAGCTTAGTTTGGACGTACATCCAATGCCTGGCCCGGATTGTATAATACTTCTGATTGTACTATGAATATTCCTGTTCGGTCAACACACAGCACATTGACAGCAGTAACAACAATGACCAGTTTCACGCTTGGGCACTTCATTACGCAATGGAAACTCAACAAACATAATTAAGTAATGGTCCGCGCAAGAGGTAGGCATATGTTATGCATGGAATGTAAAAGGTGCTAATTGTGGTTTTGTTTCAATCTTCCATCGAGGAACTGAAGTTGACGCTTATGTGTGCTATCTATCCTGTGTGCTGTTGCCCAAAACAAGTCAGTCATACTGCTCTTACTGGATCTATCAGCCGCCTTCGACACTGTTGATCATATATAGCATGAGAAAACCTCGCAATTGTGAAAATAAGCATTATATCGGCCTTCCGCTCGGAATGAGATTTATTGACCGAGGATTCCGCCCTCGGACTGCGCCCTCGTGCGGAAACCTCAGTGATTAAATCCCATAACGCCTCGCTCCAGGTCGATATCCCTGGCCTTACGTAGTAACAACGCGCCATTTCGATGTTGGCATGGTCCCGATAGATGGTTTGCACTCAATCCCCAGAGATTCAAATGACAAAGGGCATGGCGGCCATGTTGGTGTTCAGAACAAAAGAAGCTAACCAGGAATCTATTGTTACCTGTACACCAACATGGCGGCTATGACGTCACGTGCAAAGGGTATATAGCATGGTTCCGCTGGCATGGTTCCATAGGATGGTTCTGATGGGATGGTTCCGATGGCGTTTCGATGGCACGTCCCATATGGAATGGTTCCGATGGCACGGTCCCGATGGGATGGTTCTGATGGGATGGTTCCGATGGTGCCCAGTGTTCCAATGGCATGGTCCTGGAGGCATGATTCCGAAGTACAAGTCCTCCCATGTGAAGCGAAGTTGACTATATTCATATAAAATTTACGCTATATCAATGAATACCGTTTCCTTTATTTCGTTTCACACTGTTCATATCGAAAGTTTACGGAAAATATATATCAACCTATATTCACGTTTAATATAGTCTTCCAGTAAACAGCCTTCCTCCACAATTTCAATAACGTTATGAAACGTCGGTGTCTCTATAACTACAGAAAATTATGCTCTCTTAAAGTTCCAATACGACCAAAAACGATATTAATACTATCAATTCTACACATAGTGAATGGTACAATATTTCTGGGTTTGAATGCCGTGCCGATGAGTTATAGAGGTTTTAATCTCTAAAATGCTAATTATATGACGTCAGAGTAGGCGTCATTTATTGTACAAAACTTGCTGGCCCAGATAAACGATTTTTTAAAGATGTTCTACTTTAAAGTTTAAATAAATGATTTTACGAATTTGTTTTTCTATACCAGCAAACACGTTCATTCACGAGCATTAAGAAATAATGACAAATGCCTACCCTGACATCATGTAATTTTCATTTTCAAGATTAAAACCTCTATAACTCATCTGCACGGCATTCAAACCCAGAAATATTGTACATTTCAACTATTCACTATGCGTAGAATCAATATTATTAATATCGTTTTTGGTCGTATAAGCACTTTATAATCAAATTCTGGTCCTTCGATTATTGATCCTAATAAGACCCTGTTTACATGAACCCGGGTTGGATTCTCGACCCAGGTCAGATATTAATTGCCAAGGCTGACCCTTCTTGGATCAATCTTCTGCAAACGTTTACATGATTTTAACCTTCCAACCCCGGTCAACCCGCGTTACAGAGTAACCCTCTTCGAGACCAGGGTTGACCCGAGTTGAAGGGTTGAAAATGTGCAAAAATCACTCATGTAAACTGACGGGCTGGTCTGACCCGGGTTCGTGACGAAAAGCCAATCCGGGTTGAGATTTTTCGCGTCGATAATAGATCATGCGCAAACGTACTAATTACATCAAATCAAGATGGCGAGCAGACATAAAAGCTGACCCGGGTCAGCCCAGGGTTGGATCAACGACAGGAAATCCGAGTTCATGTAAAGCAAAAATGAAATCAACCCTTGGTGGTGACCTGACCCGGGTTGGCATCCAACCCGGGTTCATGTAAACAGACATGAGTCTTTTCATCCCGGGACGAGTTGGCTTCATCTCGATCGGTATCTGGACAATTCTCTCCAGTCTCTCTAGTTGTTGACATTATCCCTTGATGATTTCATCCAGGTTTTTTTGTTTTAATTCTTTTGAATTCTTACCCCCACTGATAAAAAGAAAACCAAAAAATTACAACCCCCCCTCCCCCACCCCCAAGAACTAACACGTTTTCAAAACTTACCCCCACCCCTCGCACTCGTAGCAGGCGCAACAGTGTATTCCTTACTTGCCAGCGATCGTTAGATAAGTCCCAGGCGTTCTTTACATTTGACAGCGTGGAGCATGGAGACCAAGGGTAACGCCAGTCCCTCTCCGACACGTCCCTCAGGTGGCAGTCGCGAGATTGACCATGCTACTGGCTTTCTTGATAGATTCTTGCAAGGTTGAAAATGCAAAATAGGTCAACTCTTAAACACATACAGCAGATTGAGAATATTTTTTTTATTGGACTAACAACTGATGGGTAAATAGCGGGGTAGGCAAATAAAGTTACAAAAAAAAAACATTTCAAAATGATTTCTTCTGGATATGAAACCCCGTGTTTACTTTTTCCAATCTAATTCATAACTCTGATCTCTAATGAAAATTATTAACTTCTTATTAACCGAGAGCGAGGTCTTTACGGGAAAATATCAGAGCGAGGTCTTGACAGTACGGACCGAACGATCGTATATAAATGACCGAGGTTTGATATTTTACCGTAAAGACCGAGCGGGAGAGGTTAATAAAGATGTGTATTACATGTATATGACACTTTTTTAGATGAATCAGCGAACGTTATACATGAAAAATTAAAATATCCCATACTGAAATGCTGTTACAAATTTGGGCTACCGGTGGGTTGTGTCGTTGATGTCTTCATTCACCAAACTGCATGCGCTCGCTGCTAGCATACAAAGCACATTTTACACACCGACGCTGCTTTTAATTTCTGGTCGCAACATAAAACCCCCAATTATGAGGCACGAATACTTAGCGCTTATGTTGAGACAAGAAAAGGTCATTCATAAAACTGCGTTGGTCAGAGGTCTATAGGATACTGTTTCAGAGTATCAGATTCCTATCTTGGTTATAAGTCCTCTCAGTAAGGGACCGATCGTTTATTACGACCAAGGGGGAGGGGGGACGGTGATATTAGAGAGGGGAGTAAAAGTTTTGGAGTCGTACATTTTTGGGGGGGTCATTTTTTGCCATCAACAATATAAAACGGGGGTATGTTTTTACTTAATACATGTTATTGACTAGATTTGGATTTAAAAACCTGAAAATTCTTCATTTCGTACTGAGTGAGTACCATTGCGCATCCTATGCTCTCTTTCACTTTGTCGAAACGTTTTATGCGAGAGCTTCATGTCTCCTTTCTTCGACTTTGGCGAAACGTTTTATGTCTCCTTTTCGCAATTTAACTTCAATCATAAGCAACTCTTGTGTTTGCCATATTATCCTATACGTACCGAATCCATGAGAACTCCAATGAACTATCTTCTTCTTAACATAGCCATCTTGGTTATTCTTACCAGCGTTTTTGGCCTGTCAGTTGCTACAATAACAAGCGGTTCGCTCACGAGACCTTCACAACCACTCCATGCAATTGTCAAACAAACAAATTCAACTCAAGCAGGACACATTCTCTGTGAAATAGCTGGAACCTTCTGGCTCTTTGTCTCTATTTCAGCATTTCTATTCACGGTGACAGCATTTGAGCGTTTCATGCATGGCTGTTGTCCATCCTAGGGCCTCACAATACGAATACTTAAGTGTATTTAATTCCTCTTTGCTGGTTCGCTGGTGTAGTAATTTGTGTCCCTCTCATTGTCGCAATTGGTTACATAGATGGTGGTTCTTGTGGCACCGTAGCCCACAAATGGTTCTCCCTAGTGATTTATTCTACAGTGACAACAGCTCACACGTTTTTGATCCCTTCAGTTCTCATGTTTATTCTGTATTTCAAAGTCATCAAAACGCTGAGGAGATGTAACCTTCAAGGACTACAGGCGGCTGTGCAAGTTGCAAGGAACAAGGAAAAGCAAAGATCATCATGTTATCTTCATTTTGTGCTTGGGAATAAACTATGTGACGTTAATTATGAAAAAGTTCTTTAAAATGCCCTCACGGAAGGCACTTCATGAAATACAGTTCCTATTGCAACTTTTTAATACTACGGTCAATCCATTTATATTTATTTCATTTTTATCAAAAGCTTCAAAAGGAAATTTAAGGAAATTGCAGCAAGCTGGTGGAGGTGCTCATGCGCATGTCTGGTGTGGAGAAGAAAAGTAAATATCGGGCAAATAGCTGGAGTAGAGTATGAAGTGGAAACCAGAACCTGTTTATTATTAGTATTAACATGGACAAACAATAAAATACAACACCTTTTTTTGGCAGAACAAATTTAGAAGTTGGATTCGGAATCAATAACTGAGTACTTTGACTGCAATTAGATAGAGATTTGCTTGTAAGTCGAAAGACCGCCTGTTATCGTTTGAGCTTTAATTATCAAAGTTAAAGAGCAGCAGGACTGGTTAATATACAATAGGGACTGTGGAGTCTTTGTTAAAAATGGAAGGGTATAATAATTATATTTTCCAAATATAAAACGTTCCAATATACATGAACAGTGTGAAATGAAATTAGAAGTTTCGAATTAATGCCTGTCTTCTCGGCTAAAACCAATTTTTCAAATTTTCACATTTCATTAAAATTAAAAGAACACAATAGTCCTTACTGTGAAGTTTAATAACTGTATTTAAAATAGCGGAGGAAGACTAAGTACTGGAAGAGTATACTGCAAGTACTTTAATTCCAGTATGAACACATTACATTCAGTTGTACCTTCAGTTGTACATGCATACCATACTGCTATCAAGACTCTTTGACCGTTTTGGCGTAAAGAGAAATGCCCTCAAATGGTTTAGATCATATCTATCCTCGCGCAAGCAGTTTGTCCAGGTGGATGATGGTATCTCTTCACAGCGTCCTTTAGTGCGTGGTGTCCCACAAGGATCGGTGCTTGGTCCTTTGTTATATCTCATGTACACGTCACCTATAGCAGACATCATCAAGCGGCATAATCTGCACTAACAGCTATATGCTGATGACACACAATTGTACGTCTCCTTTAAGGCTGACTGCTCTGTCGATCCTGAGCAAGCTAAGTTGTCGGTTGAACGCTGCGTTGGCGACATTGAATACTGGATAAGCACAAACTTCCTTAAATTGAATCAAGACAAAACCGAACTCATAGCGCGCGAAAAGCACTATTTACTGGTGTGGTATATATACACTATTCACCTCCACTTCGGTGAATAATTGTTAATTAGTTCACATTTGACACGTTTTTTTTTGGTATTCGTAGGGCTTTATGTTCGATATAAACCGGTTGAACAATATAGTAATTTAATGTCCGGGGAAGGATTTGATATTCAGTAGGGAAAAGAGGGGTTGGTATATAGAATTGCAATTTGCTCAATTCAAGGTTTAATATGTGGTTATTGACCGCGTAAATTACCATATATCGAACCTTGAATTTATAATGAGCTGAATTCAAACCATTAACCCTGCTTTTCCCTCGAGAATATCAAGTCACTTCCCGGCTTGTAATAATAAAAGTACTTAAAAATATAAGAATGCTACATAGTGTTATAAAATAAATTTGCTAATATTTTTTAGCGGATAAAATGACTGCGCTTTTTCCTTCAAAGATCAATTAAATTCAAGCAACATAAACCCAATAAAAGCAATATATGTTAAATCGCGGCATTTCTTCCTTTACATTCAGTACGATGTCAATGCTTGTATTGCCGTGCCAATGCTTGTATTGTCTGTTCTTGCTAGAATCTTCTTTTGCTTTATTATCTTTGCTTTATTATCTTTGCTTTATTATCTTATTATCTTAATCAGAGGGTGTAACTGGGGATGGGTGTGATCGGGGTTTTATTGTGGGTTGGGTTACTACTGGTGCTTAAACCTTGTAGGAGACTTCGTGTCCTTTTGTTTCTGCACCATGCATGTTATGCTTAATCCTTAACTAAATAAATAAAATAAAATTATACCGATGATTCCAGGCCACGTGATTTTAAGTAAATGCCCGTATCTCCCTCATTTCTATACCCTGGTTCCAGAGGCCACAGTGACCGACGTAACCGAGTGGACCTGGGGTCGATAGCCAGATGTGGCCTCTGGGCTAATTGGACGTCTCACTTTCATGAGTACAGAATCTGTACTAAAAATCTGATTGCATGATCGCACTAATAGGTTTTGTCGGCATTTGTGATTGTTAACGTACCTAAACCGCTTAGATTTTGAAAACAGGGTTTCAGCTGTCACTTTAGTTTGTTTCCGTGCAGATAAGGCCATACCTATTTTTTTCCGTTTCTCATCGTCCGACCGAACCATTTTGGTGGCTTTTTGTAAAAATAAAAATAAATTGGGGGGAGGGGTGGGGGTGAAGAAACCCTAGAGAAAAGAAGACTCAGGAATTGTCTACTGCCTTTATTTGTAATTCCATGTTTGTAGCGTATACGGACGACGACATCGATGGTTTCGTCGTCCATGTTGGTTTGTAACCTCGCCCTATTAGTTCCAGTCTTTCCGCACATTTTTTTTTTCTCACCCGACCGACCGACCCAATCAGTTGAAAACCCCACCGATGAGAAACGGGGAAAAAATAGGGATGGCCTAAGAGTTTATTTTTATATGGCTGCTGCAAACTTCGAACTGGCATGCAAGAAGGCAATAAGTTTCGCGTTGAAAAGCTTCCCAAACGTCAAAATTTTAAAAGAAGTCCAAAAAGAAGCGATTATTAGCTTTGTGAAACGACGAGATATCACTGCTGTCCTACCAACAGGCTACGGGAAGTCTTTATTTTTTCAGCTTACTGAGCCAGTCAAATGTAAATTTGTGATTTACACAAACCTCAACTTTCGCACTTTTCGGTTTATCCTTTGAGGGGACAACAAGATCGACATGCACAACAAGCTCGAGTTCGAGTTGATTTGGTCGTGATATTCAGGAATGGTCAGGATATTTCGTTGGGTTGTTTCGATCGTACTTGGTGAATTGCATTTGCATCGTTTCACTCGACAGGCAAATCCCTCTTCTTGATTTTATTTTCCTCTACCAGCAGTGTTGCAGAATTATAAGTTTCTCGGTACCTCAGCAGATCTTTCAGCTAGAGATTTAAAACTTTCCAAATCAGTCGTTGCTTCAAGTTTTTCAAGCTCCCGCTTGCATTTCGAGCAAATGATCGAAGAAATGAACTCTTCCTGAATTACTTCAATCCCAAGCAGCGCCGTCAACCTTTCGGTTACTTTCTCCTTTAGAGAAATGTTGTGTTCGTCTATATTTATAGTGCACGTCCTGCAAATCTCTTTTAAAGTTACACGTTGAGTAGATTTTAACTTTTTCACGGGGGTTTTAGAAGTTATCCGTAATACGAGACAAGTTTGTTTTGAATTGCCTTTCGCATCGGGCATTCACGAGCGTGTCACGTAACTGTCAACACAGAAAATCCTGTTTGACTGAATATTTGAGCCTTTCATTAGCATATCCAACAGTGAAAGTGATATTACCACCCAGTTCGGCCCAGAGGCTCGTCGCTCCGCTCCTCCATCGGAGACGCATCTCGCCCCATGTAAGAGAATCCACCAAGGTCCTGGATTCCGGATCCCAGACTGTGGATTCCGGTTCCCGGCCTCTGGATTCCGGATTCCAACCCTTTGGCGACTTTGGATTCCGGATTCCAACCTTCTGGATTTCCGATTCCAGCGTTCTTGCACAAGCTATGTTTTACCAGTTTTATCATGCTGCTCATATCTTTTCATGGTCAGTACATGCAAAATTCGTTGTCATTTACCAGTTGCTGATTAAGTAAATTTGACAGCAATAGAAGTAACACCTACAATTTAGCCTTAGGTACCGGTCATTATTTAGCGAGGGGGGTGCGGGAGTTGGTGATTCACTGTGTCTATGGATTATGGAAAATACATTTATTTGGCTCATATCATCGAGATTCCTTTCCTGGTGGGATATAACTCCCAATGTCTAAAACTTTGCTATATACTGTCTTATCACTGTTCAATTTATGAGGCTGTTCCGCAACAAAGGTATGAAAAGAGTACAAATACCTTTCATGATGTATTGTATACAATAATTGTAAACTTGTATCAGGGAATTTCAAATAATATATATATATATATATATGGGCTTCCCTTGAATACGCAATTAAAAATTGATGACCCTCCCCAGGAGATGGGCTCCTGCCCTCCCTAAACTAGTCTCCAATTCCCCAAAATCTTGTACCCCCCCCCCCCCCCCCCCATCCATTGCTACTCACCTTTATTATTATTTTTATTGTAGTTGTCATTATGTATATTTTGTTTAAAATTCTAATTATTTGCTAAATCGTATTGTCTTCCTAACCTTTAGAATTAGGGTTTGCCTTCTTTAAGTTAGGAAACAGTAAACCAGGAAAGACACATACTGAACATAATCTTTTAGAAGTAGAACCCCACTGAAGTCCACGTGTTTCAAAGAATCAAAGAAAGATAGCAATAAGCCTCTCTATATATCCCAGCTGGTACTGATGGCATTAATAAAACTAAGATCGGTGTTCTTTAATTTAATGCAGCTAATTGAAACTTCTTTTTAAATTTTGTTATGGAATAGCTTTAGTGCCTCCACATCTAACAATATGAATTAGTCCGGTGTTGGATTTTAAAAGATGAAAATTTTCCTTGATACTATTGTCCAGGAGTTGCCGTGTCAATCTAGGAAATAATCTAAGAAAAGCTATATAGTGCAGAGTATCTGTCACGACTGACCTTCCCAATTCGATAGCAGAAGGAATATTTCACGTTTGCGGACCGAGTAAGATTAGTCATTTACAAACATACCTTTGTGGAATTGTTTACACTCATCAGACTTTGAAATTTTATCTGACTATTAAAATTAAAGACTGTTTAAATCGTTTATCAGTGTTCAGTTTTTGTCCCCAATAGCTTCTCTGTATTCGCAAACGTTTTGAGGTCTTCCTTAATAGCTCACTCTTGACAGTCCCAGGCTCATACGCGGTTACGTCTGGTCGCAGTTTTCTTTGCTTAGTGCCCGCAAGCCCAGGTGAAATACGAGTAATAGGAAATATTATGTCAACCGAAGCCATCCTTGTGAATAGTGAAGCGTTAGCCATGTGGTCTTCTATTTGCTCAATCTCTTTCACAGGTTTGAAAGTGGTGTTCAGTCTGCTTCCAGTAGTACCACTAATATATTGTAGGGTCACCTGAATGAGCTTGAGGAAACCTGATCACAACGCGACGGCCTATATAGATAAATGTTTGACTCGTGAACATCGCCATATAACACACACATGACATTTTACAGGATAAATTTCGTAGTTCTATATATATGGCCTGAAGAGCTAACCCCTGCCAGTCTTGCTGAGGCAGACTGAATAATGGATCTGACGGCCTCATTCATCTCCTCCAGATCTTCAACTGGCCTATCTTGGTCAATATCATCGTTTTCGATGTCATCTCCATTAGCTAATCGGAAGAGCCTGTTTTCCTCTTCTGGAGCTAAGGTGAAGGACTATCCACAGCGTTGGACGTGAATAGTTGGAACAAGTAGCCCGCACCCTCTCATTTCAATGTTGGATACAATTTCGTACTGGTTTGGTCACTTTTCTTCCCCAACATTGAATGGGGGGTGGAAGGGGAAGAGAGGAACTTCAGGGTTGCGCGCTGCTTCTGGGCCATAACAATTAAAGGATTAGTGTTACAAGAGTCATGTCCAAAGATGCAGTTCTTGTCTGGTCACGGGAATAGTTGTTGAGTCTGCCTAAGATGCATTTTTGGGAGTTTGTATTGGACGCGTTGCCTATGGTGCATTAAACTAAAGTGTCCGCTTGGTTAAGCCATGTAAAGTTCACCGTCCTCTTTACAAACTCTGCTGTGGTGGCTTCCAGGTAGACGTCCTCCGACAGCACCGAAAGCCAGTAAGGGCATTTTCTCTCCTTCTGTTGTGCCTAACCGCTACAACATCGTCCTTCTGGAGGAGGATTTTCACCCTAACAACTGAGGCAGCCCTCCTCATTTCTGAGTTTGCTTCCTGAACTTGGCACTCGGCTACCACATCTTCATTGGAGTTGACCGGCGCATCACTGCTGATCTGAAGCTATATATAGCACAAGGCAGTGTTCCGGTCAGCTCTTTCGTCTTTGATTGTACATTTTCCTGTCTCACCCCTCTTCCGTACTCCCTTGCAAACTCTATTTTAAGACCTTTGTTTCCTCTCGGCCCAGCTGCTCGGCCCTGCTTCCATCGTTTGCCACCACCTGCTTCGTTTTCCGACACCCAATGTTCGGAGGCTCGCTTTTGATAATTTTCTCTGGGTTTTAGGAATTGGGCCCAGTGAAGTAGGAGAAGTGCTTCTGATATATCCTCAGCGTGTTGTCTTCTTCACACGGGGCTCTTCTGTATGCATATTGAAGTACTGTTGGCATGTGGTCAGCGCACATTCCCTTGAAAAAGCGTTTCCACTGCTAAAGTTGTTAAGCTTTCAAATTGAATGTCTTCCAGGACATTTTCCTTCCTAATTTCTCTGATAGTATTAAACAATAGCTTTATTCACACTTTTTGAAAATTAATTTACAATAGATGAGAAAGAAGAAAAAAGTGTTAGGAGGCCTGAAGTAGTGAAAACTAATCTAGTCAGGCTACCTTTACAATATATTACTTACAAGTGCACATAGGGTGGATGAAAAGCAAACAATACTGAAACATACACATTCGACAAAAATGGAAAATGTAGTGAGAAGAGGTTTGAGAAGTAACAACAGTAATTAATAGTTTGACAGAAGTTCCTGCTTAACTTTTTTTGCTAAGACTTTTACTTGACCTACTATTGTCAGCGCGCACGCCGTTCTGCGCATCTTGCGTCCCGCGGGTCATCCCGCGAGACAGGCCATTTGCAGAACTATTTTGAAAAAGCTGTGTTAATTGTGTAATTTTACAGAAAGAAAGATGAAGGATTTTAAAATACGGTCGAAAGATATGCTTGAGAAATGAACGATTTGGGAAATCTTTAAATTCCACTACACGGCCACGAAAGACAATTTTCAGCTGAAATGGTATTAAAACAGCCGACCATTTCAATGATTTATCGTGGGGAGATGGTCGAAGAATCGTAGATTTAGGAGATTTACCCGACCAATAGAATGAAGGTTGTTTGGACTGCCATAAATCACTGCTGTCTTTTCGCCCAACGCCTTGTGCTTTAGGCCTGTCGATGCTTTCGAGTTTCGTCAGTTTCTCCAAACATGGACTCGGCCGAGTATAAACAATGTGTGAATACGGTCAAATAAGCTTTGTGAAAACGGGTAAACCTCTTGGAAATCCAAAGAAGAATGAAGAAGGAAGGACTGTATGGGGTTTGAGCACAAAGGAAGCAGTAACAGCTTTGATTTTCAATGAAGAAAGTCGAAAGACGGGATTGACTCTTTTCCCCACCGCCATCTTGATAATCTCCCAGAATGCAATAAAAGAAACCAATTTTCAGACTTACTAGGGAGGACTTGGTAAAAAATGTCAATTTTTGAAAATAAAATTAGCGATAAAGAGGCCTACCGTCCACATAACTTTTAAAAACGCGTGGATACCCCCATTTGTTCTATAATATAGAAGCTAAACAACGTTTACATATATTTTTTGTCTTTATAAAATTGGAACTTGATACCCATTTCGGCAAAAAATATGTGTCTGTTCATGGTCACTAATGAGGCTTACAAAGCAAAAGTTGTACAAAAATGATAGTTATTGTAAGATAAATGGTTTGATTGGCATCCTTGGTGAAGAGCGCTATGTCTAACGTTTTTTGTCCTAATACTTTGCCAGATAACCCAAAATATTAATCGAATTAAAAAATAGTTTCTCTGACAAAGAAAAATACTGGGTCAGCACTTTTTTCGAATTTCATCCTTAATTCTCTCTCTTAAACGTATGGGTACCCCATAATTTTTTTTCTGATTTCAAAAGCTCCTTAAGGGGTTCAAACAATCCATATAGATTTTTAGAAAACAAATTGGTTTGCAATTAGTAGGCACCGTTCTTAATTGTCTTAAATCTTCTTTAATTGAATTCCAAATTTGCACGCCTTTATATCTTAGACTAAATTTTCCATAGTTAGTACGTACGGATTTTGGGGGGATAAAAAGCCGCCTTTGAAGCCAAACGAGTGTTATAACGGTGTACTTCAGAAATTGGAGTAAAGAAGTTATCAAATGCTGAAGGAAGATTATTATAGTTATAGTGAAACATAAACACATAAATATGCAATGTTATTATTGACTAGACTGGTGAGGGGCTCAAGGGCAATGACAAACGACTGGCGCGTGGTCCGAGAAATCGTCATGTCTGGACCATTTGTGTTTCGTTTCCCAGTTCTTTCAAATGCATACTCTTCATGCCTTGCCAAAAAATGCGACAACATCCTCAACATCACTTCATTGCATCCAGGAATATTGGTGTATCACTTAAGTTCGCCTTTTTGTCGACCATAACACCCTGGAGTGAAATGAGTCATTTAGCCGATGGTATCATCCTAACAGCTTTATTGCCAGTTTATCATATACCAAAACTGTGTTTTGGTATGTGCAAACGGCAGAGGGCATATTCCATGTGTTCTACACACCATCGCGGTGGCCTGCAGCATCACCTCCAAGTAGGCGTTCTGGTATATTACATCCTGCTATTAACTCTTCTTCATTGATGCTGTAGATAGCATGTTCTTTGCTGAAGGTTACGAAGACTCTTCCATTTTCTGTAACGGCAATTTCCATGGGACTTGCAGTGTCGCTAAGAGTTATTATTTTAATCACTCCTTTAACTTCACACACGTGTACTTTTGCACCCGTTTCGTCAGTTTCCGACGATGATACGCCTTTCACCGGGTGCTATTGCAATAGCAATTGGCAAACTAGACCTAGGGAAACTGACAATTAATCAATCCTCCCTATACCCACTTTGATGTTTCTTCACACAAAAACGTTTTGGAATGGTCCTTTGTCGAAGAGCAAATTGCAAAAGGAGAGGCTAAGGATGGGTAACGAAACGCGGGCTCTGGGAAACATTGGCTTCTTTGCTGCGTTACCTAGCAACCTTGACATCCGACGTCAATCAACTAACAATTAGTAACCGTAAGTATAAGCGACGTGTAAATAAAAAAAAACAAGTTAAATAATTAAGCTCTGGTTTGCTATGGATTTCGGATTTCATACCATAGTGGATTCCGGATTCCAAAGTAGGCACAGACAGATTCTGCTCAAAAATTCTTTAAAAGTTGCCCCAAAAACCCTCAAAAGTTGCTCAAAAGTTGCTCAAATTTGAAAAAGTTGCTCCCAGAATATAAAAAGTTGCTCCAAAAAAAAAAAAAACATTCTCACTCTTGTTGCCTGATTTATTGAAAAATGACAAAGAATCAAGTTTCTAAACTCAACAGCTTCAAAAGATCAAGCAATTATTCTAAACACCATATGGTATAATTATACTGAATCAATATGGTTGTATTAAAAAGAGACTCACTAGGCCGCCATTTTGTTGGCTTAGCAACATAGTGAGTCAAAAAATACATCCATTTCCATTGGCTGTTTGGCTGAGCTAGAGATGTCTTAACAATATTTTCAATTGAATTGGGAGTTTGAAGTATCAAACTCATACGATATACAATAATAGCTGCTACTATTTTCGAACAAAAACTATAACAAATAAGAGGCTGACTGAGGCTCTTTAAGAAGTCCAAGCAGTAGCAGTGAAAATGTTCATGCCTTTCTCTGGCACTCATTGTATCTTATCATTACAGATGCTTCAATATAGTCTTCTAAGGCATTGTCCTGCTGAGAAGACAGAGTGCTGAGTAAGCTGAAGACCCTCTCAGAAGCAGCAGAGCTGGGCTGAATGAGGAGTAACTTCCTAACAAGTGAAGCCCAGTGTGGGAGGGTGTGATGACGTGCTGCCCACCATGCCAGTTTGTGCTCCTCACTCAAGTCCACAATACCATCGGCAGCAGCAAGATAGGCCGGAAGCTCTGCTGCCAGGTTGGCAATGGTGTTATCATCCACAAAAGGAAAATTCTTGAATTCTTGGAGGGCTGCAGCATTAGGTATTAACAGTTGAACTTGAACTGGGCAACAAAGGCGTGCTACCTTGAATGCACGTACTATATTGCTGAACTGTACGCTGAACTTCGCTTGAAAAAAGTTCAGTCCTGGCTGGATACATGCTTTAGCCTGATCAATCAATCTAGCTTGGAGGGCAGCATCACCATTGGCAATTTCTCTGGCAACAGCCAAGGTGCAAGGGAAGTGGCCTACCCCAACTGCTTGAGCAACAGCTGAAAGATGTTGATAGCATGAAAATATCAAGGGCCCGTCACCTTCGAGGTTGTATGTTGCCTTAACAAAATGAATACCAGCATCAACAATAGCAGCAAGCTCTAAGCGGAGATCTTGAAGGTCTTAAGGATTCTCAAAGATATCCAACAGATGTTGGCGGGTAGCAGGGGAAAGATTCACATTCTCTTCTAGAAACGGCAACACATCACCAAAATAGTCGGCCACCTGCTTGAGCACCTCCCACTTACTCCACCAACGTGTATTGCTGTGGGACTTCATTGACTGTCCAGTTCTCTCCCTCCAAAGTAACTTCGCATTAAAACTATGAGCAAACAAACTCACCCAGTGTCGGAAAAATAAGTCCAGAATGCTAAAGTCAAAATGAGATCCGACATTATCAATTGTATGCGAGAAACATACAACATCCAGAATATTGGGATAGAAGAATAGTAGTTGCCTTATGGCAAACCCATTTACTGAAGCACCATCTCGCATTGCAGCAAGTACCATGTCTGATCGAAAGTTGTGCTTAACAGCAATATTGGACATCAGTCTTTGGGCAAGTTCAGCCCCCTTCAGTGGCTTTGCAAGAATCTCCAGGCACACAAGGCGTTGTGTTGGCTTGAAATCCTCCTGGACATAACGCACTACAATAGCAAGTGCTTCGCCAAGTCGTGCAGTACCATCGAATATAACCGACACTTCTTTAACTTCCTGAAGCTCGGCCTTGACTTTTTCTTGTTCCCTTGCCAACACAGAAGGAATAATGTCTTTCATGTGAGTACTTGTAGTAAGACTATGGGCATACTTCTCAAAAAGAGGGCGCAAGACATCTAACTTGGAAATCGGTATGCCGGCCATAAGGAGTGTCTCAACTACTTCAAAACGAAAGACTCGCATATCTGATGGTAAAGTAGCCCCACTCACTTGCAATTGCCTTTGCAGACATTGCTCAATACTTTGGCATTTGGCCTTGTCCCTTTTAACATTGGCGATGCCATTCAAGTGTTTTTGGGACTGCACATGTTTCTTTACAGTGCTCTTCTTTACGGCGACGATTTCGTGACATGCATCGCATCGTAGCTGCCCTTTGACACAAGCGAAGTGATGATCTGGATATTCCTTGATTCGGTCTTGAACCGAAGTTTTGGTCATTGGATTTGACATCCTACTTGCTTTGTACTTGCCCGATGTTCTAGCAACTTTACGTTCTTTCGAAATGGAAGCCCTTTCAGGTTCCGTCATCTCTGCCCCGTTTTCTCTAGCAATTTGAATAGGGTCTTCGCTTTCTTGCATGGCTTCCGCCATTTTGCTTTCAGCAATACAGGAAGCTGTTCTATATTTGGAATATTAACACAGGATACCCAACGAGCAACGAGACATCCATATATGGAAGATACACCACAGGACACCCAACGAGACATCCATATATGATACACCACAGAAAATCGTGCTTATAGCAAGATTTATCGTTCGGTGTTTGATTTGAAATGGCAAAATATATCAAAAATTGTCATTTTGGTAAAAGTTCCTCGGAAAATCGAAAAAGTTGCTCAGAATTGAAAAAGTTGCTCAAAAGTTGCCGAGCAGAATCTGTCTGTGCCTATTCCAAAGCATTGTGGATTCCGGATTCCAGTCCTATGGATTCCGGATTCCAAAATCAAAAATTTCCGGATTCCGGATTCCGGAATCTCTTATATGGGGCGACGCATCGCTTAGTGATCCGTCTCCTCACCGGAGACTCGTTGCTTCGCGACCCGCAACTTTCGAGCCTCTGGTAACCAGGGTATCATTTCTAATGCCAGACAGTTCAACCTTGGACAGGCATGGTATTGGGTCTCCACAAATAACTTAGTGGTGACGACGTAATGATGACGTCATCGGCCACGTGATATTAAGTATAAAGGGCTTATTACACGGAAAGTTGTGTAATACGGCTGGGTATTTTTACGAGTCAGTTTTATTTTTTCGAGCCTGAAAGGCGAGAAAAAATAAAATTGACGAGTAAAAATTCCCAGCCGTATTACACAACTCTTCGTGTAATAAATTGTTTATTATACGACAGCTAACACGAACAAAACATGTTTGTTTTCGCTTACCTTACTGCTCTGTTTGAAGAAAATATTGAGAGAAGAAATCTCGAGAGAAGAAATCTCTCAGCCTCACGTCGGGGGCGGGCGCGCACTGAAAAGTTTTTTTCGCGCGCTAAAAGCTGATTGGCTGTTACTCAAACAGCCCCACTTCGATTGGCTCGCGCGCTTACAAAACCTTTTAAGTGTTGAATAAACCTGTGCAAACCGGTTTGCGACCCGTGTAATACCGTCTCATATTTGCACTCGTTTTAGCCCGTATTTGCACTCGAAAACGCCAAGTCGTATAATAAATGCAGATATCTCACTCATTTCTAATACCAGCCGGCTCAAACCTGGGCAGATCTGGTAGTGGGTCCCTATCAAGAGGGTCTGAAAGGGGGGGTCTACATGTCAGTTGTCAGTTAAAATTTTGGCCATTTGTCAGTTGTCAGTTACGCCTAGTTAATCATTACTAGAGAAAGTTTACTATGTTTGACCCACAAAAAACAAATTTGTCAGTTGTCAGTTATGTTTCGGTTGTCAGTTGTCAGTAAAAAAATCGTCATTTGTCAGTTGTCAGCAATTTTGAAGGCCGTTTGTCAGTAGTCAGTTAAACCCATTCAGACCCTCTATCAAGCACCTAGTGGTATGACGTAACGATGACGTCATCGGTCACGTTATTTTAAGTACATGCCCATATCTCGCTCATATCTAATGCCAGCCAGCTAAAACCTGGACAGACATGGTAGTGGGTTGCTATCAATCACCTAGTGGTGATGATGTAACGATGACGTCATCGGTTATGTGATGTTAACTACATGCCCATATCTCCCTCTGTCATAATCTATTGCCAGACAGTTTAAAGGTATTGTTTCCCCATGATTCACTTAGTGGTGATTAATGTAACGATGACGTCATCGGTCACGTGATTTTTTAGTATAACAAAATAATTTGCTTTTTGATTTGCAAAGAGTTGTCTTCATAAGCCACTCGTGTGGAAGCCAACGCCAAGACTTTTCATGACCATGAATGGGCGCGTTGTCTACAGCAGGATGTTCATCCTCCTCAGCTTCAATCCCTTCTACGTCATTTAAAAACTCTTCATCGCTTTGAGTAGCATGATCTTCCTCTAGGCTGCGAATTTCATCGTCAGATATAGTTCAAGGGAAGAATATTTCTTCATCTGTTCAAGATATTCAAGATATTTCTATTTTGCTCAAACAACAGCGAAAACTCTGGCATGAATGGTTTTACATTCACAGTCATTTTAAATAAGTTTTCCTTTTTTTTTCCAGAACAAGACAGAATGGAGTTTAATATATCCAAATGTGACTTAGTATTTACCGAAATTTTGACATTAATTATTTCACTTTATCGAACTGAACTGAAATAACGTAATGTATTCACATAGGTTCCTTCCTAAAAAAACATGTGTTTTCTTTGATCTTCCAGCCAGTTGACCTCTGGGCCATGTACTGTATTTACCCCTGCTCAACCTATTAGGATGTGTTTTTGTCACTTTAAAGCAACGGCTTGCATGTTTGATAAAACGTTTGCAAGTCACATTTGGCTAGCGTTAGATTCCCAAAAACTCAATTCTGCGCCGATGTGGAACGGATAAAACCTCGTTTTAACCTCTTCGATATGTGATTTCAGCGGGGCATTTTGATTTAAAGATCAGGTCGATTTAGCTACACTAAATAATAACTTTGTCACGCAATTCTTGTCCACATTGGAAGTTCCAGAACTACTTAGACTGCATGCGTCAACACAATTAGCCATTATCAAGCGAAGGTTCTACACGTAATCAAGCTATGAATATGTCGTTTATTCCATACAGAATAGTAATTTAACTCGTGGATGCACGAATGTGCAGAACGAGTTATTGGTTTCAGGTGGATACGAGGTAATTTATTCGTCGTTTCTTTCTGTGACTCGACGACTCGCCGTTGACTTTCCGAATGACCGTCCAATGTTTCGATAAGATTTGATCATACTGGAGAAGATGTATTGACGGAGATCCGTTGTTGTTTATTTAGCCGTTCTACTCGAGAGTCTTCTCCTGTGGTTTCATTGAAGATTGAGATAGATGATGTGTACTAGTTAGACTTTCATTTATTAAGTGTCCATTTCTCCCTTATTGTACTATCGGTAAGCCTTGAGTTGTCTCTTCTAGCTCAGTGGAATTCAGCAGTTAATAGTCGCTGGCCCTTATTTCACGTATTATCGGCAATACTTGTCTCGTCTGGCTCAGTGGACTTCAGCTGTTGATAGTCGCTTGTACGAAGCCTTTGTTTTTGCAATCTTTGAACGAATAAAACGAAAGTGATTTTCAGCTTGAGATGCAATGTTAACATTTAGCAAAAGCCTAAAATCAACTTTAGCTCAACGAGTAGATCTAAAGATGAAAAGACCCATACCAACATTTATTTGACTGTGTTTTACGGCAAATGACAGAAAATCTGCAAATCTTCCTCCCAACCGCCGTACAAAAGTACAAACGGCTCAATTCATGTAATCTGTGACCTACGATATACGGCCGGGGAATACATTAGTTTTGGCATGTTGTTCTCGGCTTTGAATAGATGGACCAACGACTCATAATTGCGCACTATTGTGCTTTCTTTGTGCTGAAGCTGTGGTTGTTTTTCCTTGGTATGCATGACGTACGATACGAGGGAAAAGCACTGAATTGAGCCGCCACACAAACTAGCTTTATCAGCGGAGAATGGGCTATTTTTCGACCTTCAAAACGTATTTCCTCTTTTTAGACGTGCACCACAAAGAAATAAAATTATAGCACAACTTATTTCTCTTGAATACAAGTTTGAATAGTCGAAGGATTGATTTAGGGTTCAGTTCTCCTTTAATCTTGATCTCAAATTAACATTCTATAAAATACACTTGTTTTAAATAATGACGCATTACATATTTCTTTGGAGAATTCACACTGGTATGATCAACTAAAAGTCGATTAGGGTATGCTAACCGCCGTGGGGAGTCAGTAGCATGCCAATAAAGCCGTCTCGCATCGGGAACCACAATCAAAACGTGGCCCCGGAGAGAGACGTCTACGTCTTGAGACGGAACATTCCATACTGATGACGTTACGCGAACAGGATCTGGTCGCGTCATTTGATTGGATAGTATGCCTAATTATCATATAAAAGCCAATCAAATGACGCCACCAGATCCTGTCCGCGAAACGTCATCATCAGTATGGCATTTTCCGCCTCAAGACGCAGACGTCTCTCTCGGGGGGTGAAGCAGAAATGATCGAGTACGTATATTCACACAGAATAAAATGGGAAATATTGCATCCTGTGAAAAATTATAATTGTAATTAAAAAAAGAACAGAGAATCACAACCGAAAGAATCAAAACAAACACTTTCTTGCAGTAAAAGCACATACGTTGAGAGTAGATGAGATATTCTATATGACATACAGTCACGTCGATCTGATGTTTTAATAAAGTGGCTAGAAATCCTGGAATAAGATTATTTAAATAATATATTTATCAATTAGCTATGAGCTCGAAGTTTCTACCGGCTGATAGTTGACGAGGTGCTTTTAGAGTAGTCTACTTGTTTTAGTAGAAACCATGCACTGCAAGTAGTAGTTAAATCTTAAACTGAAACAAGATGATTTTTTGACATTTTGACGAATTGGTGGCAGCCATTGTTTTGCTTTTGAAAACCGGCTTTTTCGCTACTCACTATCTATCACAGAATAGATAGTGAGTAGCTTAGCCAATCAAATTGCAGATTGGTGATAGAACACTAGTTGGTGTCTACTAATTATAATTAATATAATCACGGTGGGCAGAAATGATGACCCTCAAATCGCTCACGTTGCTATATTTTCAAAATATAATGTATAGAATATTGAATGTTTGTTGTAGGACGGGTGAACGAAATAAAATCCGATGATTTGGACTACCGTAGCATCTTGATGACGTCACAATTATGTCATGTCCCATTTATAATAGGTTTCTCAATGCTTTCAGTTACCTTTAACATCAGTAAATTTTATATTTTCGAATTGCCATCATGCTGACAACAAAGTACCTAACCGAAAACCCAAGTTCGATTGGTTAAAAGGGAAAAAAAATCTGAAATTGTGAATTTTGGTATATTTCCCGCCAAAATTTGGCGGGAAATATTCACTATAGAACCATTTACAAAATAACTTCTTCATTCATCTTTTAGAGTCTGAAACATTTGTTCATGACAATCTAGCAACTTACAGAACACATCGGTACCCACAATTATATGTTTTTAGAATTTTCAATTTTTGAGAGGAAATGCTTTAAAATTCACAGTGAAAAAGAGTATACGTCATTATGACGTCATATACTTTTGAAAACGTCTTTAGAAATAAATATGTGAGTATTTTACGGGTTTTAACGAAGAAATGTACTTATTGTAAACGGAATAGGCTCAATGTGGTCTTTTTTATATTTCTTAAATCAGTTTAGAAAACAAAGTGATTTAGTCAGTCCCACGACGTTAGAAAATGTGACGTCATAGGATACGTATTTCATAATAACTAGGCATACATTTATTTTTAAGACTTCAAAACTGCGGCATTCAAAAATATATATTGATGTTGCTGTGATAACATGCTTTATTACAAACGTATATGTAACGAAGAATTTGACCTTGAAAGGGGTCGTTCATTATGACGTCACAATAGCGTCAATATACAAACGTGATTGAACTTGAAGACGTAATTTTATATTAATATATATTAACCTACCACAATTTCGTAAAATTTGCGGTCGAATTTAAAATTGTGCTAGTTTATAATTTGAGCGATTTCAAGGTCATTTATGCCCACCGTGATTTGACCACAACATAAAAGTATTATAGTGCCTTCAATTACAATCCCTTCGAAACAGCTTTCTTAAGTGCTTTTTGTATTTTCCAATATGTTAAGAGTGCGATGTTATAATGGATTTAATATTTTTCGGGCACAGATGATTGTGGCCCGTAAAGTACTCTTGTCGCTTTTAAACTTAATTTTCATTGATAGTGGAATTTTTGTAACCTTGTAGGCAAATACTTATTTTTGATGACATTGCATAAACATTCCACTGACATATAGGAGCCACATGTGACTTGAAACTGAAGACGCATGCGATAGTGACAACAATGATTTGAGTTGCAGGAACTAAGTTAATTCTACACCTCACGTATTCTTACCTATCCCACATTATAAAAATTGTAAGAGCAAGTGCCTGAAAAAATAATTGGAAAACCCGAATTAAGAACTACATAAAAAAATGAATTACATATCTAAACTGATGAAAAGTAAGTTTAGATTGCGCAACCAGAGATTCTTCCGTGTGAAACAGTCTGCTAGCGTCCTGTGGTCAAAAGTAACGCTTCTCAAATGCTTGTAACCAGTACACATGCATGGGTAGACGATGCAGGATAAACATTTAAGAAATGTATATATTATGTATTCACGATCAATCATAACCAATTGTTTGATTGACAAAAGTCAGTTGAACATAGCAATATGCCCATTTACCTGGAGAATTCCAACAATCCCAAGTATCTGTAGAAAAAAACAACGAAATATATTAATAATTATATGTCAATGTTTTTAAAGCTTTAATACACTTGCAGTACACTTCCACACAAACTGTGTTAATCATATTTATTTCAGTTTTAATCAAAGTTTAGATATTTACTATTTAAATATTACGTGTCTGCCATCACGTCTGTATTTGACATCGAGAACCCTACAACTCCTGCCAGTTTAAGTCGGATCTCGACTAGTTTTAGCACAACTCCCCCCCCCCCCCCCCTCCCCCATTTCAATGTTGGTTTTCGAGAAGACCGAACATGAAGTGTTGCCTTTCTATCCAAACATTGTGAAGGGGGAGGGGGACAAGCGATGTCATAAAAAATTCCCGCGATGTGTCGGAGGAGCAGTCGTTCAGTGTTCTGAATAGCCTTATTTTTTCGGGCGGTCCGTACTTAATTGGCGATGGTTGTAGGTCTTGGAAGTCTGTATGACTGAAATTTCACCAGCCAAGACAGTTAACCGCACCATCGGAGTTACTATAGCAACGCTGTAACGCCATCGTGTTGAAAATTATAAGGCTTTGTATGGGAATTTACGATTTGTGAAATATCTCAGTAAATATTTCAAAAAAGTAAATATAACTTGCCTGAAGAGTAGTTGATGTCTTTCTTGTTCTCTGGTGACGATTTCAAGCAATTTTGACGAATTGTAACCCTGTCGAGAGGGTTAAAATTACTCGAAATCGAGTGGGTTAAAATTCGTCGAAATCGCAATTGTACAATTTTCAGGTGAGAGGTTGTGGGCCTATAACTTTGCTCCTATTCAAGATATAACTCACAAATTTGGGATTCTGACTTACTTTGAGGAGCTATTTTCAGCAGTATCGACGGTTTTGCTGTTATACGTATATATCAAAGTTAAAAAAAAAACATGGAAGGGTCATGAGAAATCTGGTAGTTGTCTCATGAATAATTCATGTCTAGTAGTTCAATTTCAATAAAACTTACCGATGATGACATTCGAAATCCAAAATTATCGACGAGTATTCCTCCTCCAAAAGCACCAGCAAACAACCTAGGAATAAAAAACAAAAACAGAAAGGAACTCAATAGGAGCTAATAGGCAAGTTTCGTATTCTCACGGACGAACTGGAACGAGCCCTAAAACGACGCTAGAACGGGAAATATTATTTTCTAATGCTAAATAGCTTTTACCGAATTTCCCCGCATGAGCCTCCATCGAGGGCTCGATCCAGATCGTCCATAAGAATAGGAAACGTGCTTATTCTGGCTTTCAATAAATTCTCAACCATAATCTTCCTCTTGTTCCAGTCCCTATCACCTTAGTTTAATATTCATTCAAAGAAACAACATGATCTCTTACCCAAATTTATTATGATGATCATAAATTATTATTTCGCATCAAATTTACCATTATAGGGCACGCATGCTTTTCGCTAATATGGGAACTAATTGATATGGTTATGCCATTTTAAACTTGACACTTCGAGCAATGCCGCCGTTTAGCGGAAATTAGGGAAACCCCCACCCTTACCCCACACTTCACCCTAACCAATATCAATAGAACGATGCATATACAAGGAGGGGTGGGTGGGTAGTTTCCCAGAAACCGGGTTGAGCCAAATAATCTTACATGTCAGTTTAGAGATACGGTGTTATCTTCTTCTGGCAAATGTTATCGTAATTAGAATCGTTCGCTTCCCTCACTCGTGTATTACGACATTCGCCACTCGAGATAAAAACCGTATCTCTGCGTGGCCATGTAACATCCCCTATTTACTCGGACCAACATGGGCTGGGCCCAAGTCAAGTTTCGCAAGTGTATTTTTTTCTGTGTCGACCTCTGTCACCGCCAACGAATCAGCTCCCTTACAATGATTTGTTTTACATTGCCATCGTTGCGTCAACTGCAGGAAATGTTGGGCCAAGGCCGCCATTAGAAACCACTGGATGCGTTGTTGTTGTTGTCGGATAAATCGTTTTATCATTCTGTTAAATTAATTCTCCAACGGATTGTGACAGAAAGTGATTATAATACATAACATTTGTGAGTTAGAGCAGTTTCGATGTATGTACTCTGGGATAGACAGATAGGCAGCCGAAGATTTGTACTCTCACGACTTTCAAACCAGCGGAATCCAGTCAAGATCCGTGAGTGCAAGGACCGAAATATTTAATTTCCCGTAAAGGGAAAATTCGAAAACACTTTACTTAGGTACCTATATATGTAGGACTTGTCGAACTGTAGTGATTTTGCCGGCTGAAATTATAGTAAAATTCTACATGTAGATTAAAAACACCTACAATTATTAATAAGTTCAGTCAAGTTTCATATTTTGTTTAATTATTCGTATTATTTACTTCTTTGCTCTAAAGAAATGCAGCTTTGAGGAGATTATACTCATTTAAAAAATGAATTAATAGTAGGCATAAGAGTAAGCAAGAGACCATCAAGGTGACGGTCTCTTGGAGTAAGCCATCTTAGTTTAATTGGTGGATTTAACTAGTTGATCATGAAGTAAAGCCCTAACATCTATTTTGAGTCCAAGAGGACGAAGGTTTATTGTATATAGCCATTCTGTCCTCGTGGCCAGTCGCGGATCAGGGAAAAAACTGATCCAAAGGAGCGCTGAAGGCGCGAGCTCCTTGGGGAGTCTGGGTGTTCCCCAGGAATGCCACCCCAGGAAATTTTGAAATTTACAAGCTCTGAAACGATATTTCCAGCGTTTTCGATGCAATATTTCCTCGACAATCAACCTAAATCAAGAGCAAAAATTACAAATGGACAAAATCTGACCGTTTTCCGTAAAACGGTGGAAACGGTCTGGATCTATAGACAGACAGTATTTATTTTTTTATCTTTGTGCGAACGTGTACATCAACTTGAATCCAAATATTATAACTAACATTGTTTTGGGCAAGATTCATCACAACACTGAACAAAACGTTTTGACCCCCTTCCAAACCAAACAAATACATCATGACCCCCTAGAACACAGTGATAAAATGATACAGCACCCACCCCACCCCCCCCCCCATCCAATATATATATATATATATATATAAACTCGCTTCCCTCATACTTTGCCTCTGTGTGCTGTATAAAAATAAATGAAAAAAGAGCCACAGTTTCCTTTCAATCCTTTCAATGGTGATTGAAATACAAATCCAATAGCTGAAATTAAAATGCCTGGACCTGTCATAAGAAATATAGGAAAAGCTACCTTGTCAGGTTCACCTTTTGATATCCGTTTTCTGTTAATTAATTCTTTTAAACATTTAAGTATTTGAAGTGTCTTAAAATTATAAATTGGCAGCACACCCTTTCTATACCTATGTTTTTCAATGACCCACCCTCTCAGTTTCTTGAATTTTCGATGCCCCCCCCTTTCTTGCCAGCCCCCACTCCCCCCCCCCCCCCCCGACCCCCCTCAGGCATAAATAATGAATGGTCCCTTATAATTGAACAAAGAATTGGTGGATGAATTATTCTGTATAATCATAAATATCTAATATATAGTTATTGGTAAATTAACTTACATTATGGCACTGTGATTCATGTTCACTTATATTATCACTGGTCTTGTGTTGGTATATTGTCCTTCAACAAAGGCTTAGAAACATAGCTGCCATTTTTTCTTCCATGGCAGTTCAGCATCCCAGTCACTCTAAAATAGGATAATTTTTACAAGCCAGACATGGGTTATGTACGATGCGTCTCCCCTGTAACGATCCCAAGCGCCTTTGCAAGACCACCCTCGCCCCAATCACCAACTCGTTTCCAAAGTGGCCAATTGAAATATTTTAAAAACAAGTTTGTTGGATAAAACTCTTTAATTCAATTTATCTTAATTCAGTCATCGCACATAAGGCCCCTAAGGGCAACTCGCGGATGGTCAGTGAGCTATTTTGTGTTGTTATTGTGGAAGTTGTTGGCAGAGCCTATATGTTTGTCAACCAACATTTACAATTAATAACAAATTTGTTATCGTCTTAGTTGTTTCGGGTTACCTGTGTAAATGCCGCGTGAAGCTGCAAAAGCAGCAGATTGCGTTACTACCTGTGACCACGTGTGCATCCATGAATCGTTGCATGTGAGCAATGTTTTGATTAGTCTGATATTGTAGTCATTAAAAGTTTAAAGTTTCGAGTTGACTGCCGTAAATGGTTGGATAGCAAGTAGATTTGGTTACATACATGTATAGAACTTACGAACAATAGAACCTGATTTCTACGAAATCTAATAGAACAAAAACAGTATGTAGACTAATGATTACAGAGTTACAAAGTGAATATAGAGGAAAAGAAAAAGACTTAAAATTAAAATTATTGGAATAAAATGTAATAAGTAAGTCTTTTTCTTTTTCTTTAAATATATACATATAAATATATTAACACATAGTACACATACAGTGAATATACAAGTCATATAAAAATATTAAATAGATAAATGATGAAGGCTTAAAGTAAGTAACAATAGGTGCAAAATATATGCCGTCTGTTTTTTTCGGGCTACCTATCCTTGTGCAAACAAAACAACTATGAAACTGTTGATTGCTGAAGAGATCGAGTGCCACTACATGGCAATTAAAATCAGCAAATTGCCAGTTGAGAAAACCTTATGAGTTTACTTAACCGTTATGAGTTTGTTTATGAACGGCCGTATAAATAAAAGCTAATATATAATAATAATAATCGATTTATGTAGCGCTATTCCCGAAAGTCCCATAGCGCTTTACAATACAACAAGTATTAAAAAGTAACTTACTAAAAATGTTACGCAATAATACAGATACTGTAACATATCGTTTTACAAGTAATTCCCTATTTTATACTAAAAAGAAAATTGAATAATAATAACAATAATAATAATGGCTTAAATACTTGGCAACATATAATATACCAAAAGCTTTGAATTAAAAAGACTTGTTTTAACACTAGAATTAAAAGAACTAAGAGAATCAATCCCGGGGAATCAATAGACCTCATTTCCAGTGGTAACGAGTTCCATAAAATAGGAGCAGATACCGAAAAAGCCGGGAGTCCATGATTTCAATTATACTTCGGGACCTTGAGTAAATGTTGACTTGCCGAGCGTAGCTTCTGGACTTGTCGAACTAGTAGCTTGTCGAAGTAAAATGCTCTCGGTGTTTATTTGTTTCATGAAAGAAGTACACATCCGCTTTGGGTAACGAATTTCATTATTTCAAGCGGATTAAAAACACAATCGAACCATTAATTTCCCCCGGATGCTTCGAATATGATTTGACCTCGGCAGGAAGCCAGTGTATTCCTTTTACGATCAGTGGGACTTTTCACAACCTCGCTTGGTAGTTTGAAATGTACTCGACATCACAGACACAGACTTTAAAACAGAGCTATAATTTATATAAAAGAACGAAAAGCACATTAACAGACTATAGAATCCACTGCATGAAATGGCATGTATAATGAAGTATGCTGAGTCCGTATACACCTTGTGTACGGACAGGTATACTGACGTATACTGATGTTGATGTATACGGACTGTATAATGACCAGTATATATACATCTGATTCGTTATACGCTGTGTACGAGTTACCGTACACGGACCGGTATACTGACGTGTACTGATTTTGATGTATACGGACTGTATAATGACCAGTATACATCTGATTCATTATACGCTGTGTACGAGTTACCGTATACGGACCGGTATACTGACGTGTACTGATCTTGATGTATACGGACTGTATAATGACCAGTAATACATCTGATTCATTATACGCTGTGTACGAGTTACCGTACACAAAGTGTGCTGTTCACAGGAGTCATTCTTCACGTCTTCAACAATTTACAAACTGACAAGTACAAGGGAATATATATAGCTCAATGATTTCTATAAATTACGGATAGACTTGTTTTATACGTATCAAGTAAACTACACTCGTATTCAATATCGTTAATTGTCTTTATTGTCCTTCAAATATTTTCTTGACGCTCAAATTGGGAAATGTAATGTGTTAACATTAAAATATATCAATATGCACGCAACATTGTTGTTTTCCGTTTATTTTATTAATGAAACACTTCTCTAACCGTCTTCAAATATTATGCATGGCCATGGGTCTTAACGATCCTTTCTGGGATTTTACAAAGTCAGACTCAGAAACTTTATACCGGCCCTGTGTTTACGCATCTTTATGCTTCCGTCAATCTACGTAAAGATAGCACATAACTCTACTTTTCGCTTCCAAGTAAATCTGCATAAAGATAGCAACTTAATTACTTTACGCATCTTTACGCTTACGTAAATCTACGTAAAGCTGGCAACCAACTTTACGCAACTTTACGTATTCAATAAAGTAGCGTAAAGTTGTCATTTTATGCTATGATAATATTCTTTGACTGTGTGGTCTTCATTTCCCTGTATAAATACCGTTTGTGCCTCGAACTGAACCTCAGAATACCAGTAGCCTAGTTCCCCCATATTCATGAACAATCGGGTTTTCCCAAGATTGGCCGCCGCGTGGGAAAGGTCTATTCACGATTAAACTTAAATAAGTTCAACTCCGGTAAGTAAAATAACTCAAGCACGCCATTTTAAACCTCACAGTTTATTTAAAAAGTTGTTTCGCTTCGCGAACATATATCATCGAAAGTATTCACTGGCTACTTTAAACAAGGTATCTTTTTCACTTCACTGTGCGAGCCCGTAGAAAACGAGCTGATGTCGAATACAGTATGATTTTTCTTCAATCGCCAGCCGCCGTCAATTAACTTGTTGTTTGTGAAGGTTAGGATATCTATACAAAAATAACACCAAACTTAAAGCTCGGCTTAAAAATTCAACGGGTTTATTTCAGTTCGAGATAGCGAGAGATTCGAAATAACCGAGTTCGAGATGGTGTGAAACTGCCTCCCACATGCGAGAGCAGTTTACGGGTTTACCATATAAATAGTCAGTGATGCGCTAAATTGGTAGCTGTACTTGACAATAGTAATTAGGTAACTATCAATACACGGCGGTGTGTTCTGTGGCTTTGGGTCCCGGTAGTTGGCCCCCCATGCAGTCAAGTAAAGGCACCGAGAGTTTCCTTGGAATTCAAAGACCTTCGGGGCCCCCGACATTCAAGGGAAGGCCATGTTTGAAGATGAAAGCTTTGCAATGTTGGGGTCGCGTCTCACATTGTAGGTGGGAGTCGGATTCATGCGCTGTGGTCTAGGGGAGTTTTTTTTTATCAGTACGCTTCAGCCGTATACATATATTTCATATTTAAATAATACAAAAACAACACAATAACCTTTATTTAAACTCGAATTGAAAAGTAGCACATACATGCTAGCCACTAGCTAGCTAATGTCTTCGAGACCGGGAATGGCTCAACAACAACAACTGGCTACTCTGGCTACACCGGGTTTACTCCGATGTCTGAAGTTTTACTGGGAACAGGATCACCTAAACGTACCCTGGTTCCAGAGGTTTTCTAGAGAGAACAGCTCTCTGAAAACCTCTGGAACCAGTGTAGCCTAAACGCTGTCCAAAATTCAAATGACTCGTAAAAATACACAGCGGCGTATTAGCTGCTTAGCCAACTAATAACCTCTCTTATTGTTACACTGTTATTTTCAAGGAGTTATTTTAACTCCAAAGGAGTTATTCTGTACTAAAACAAATGGTACAGAATAACTCTTTTGGAGTTAAAATAACTCCTTGAAAATAACAGTGTACTTTTGACCACAGCACGCTAGCAGACTGTTTCACACGGAAGAATCTCTGGTTGCGAAATCTAAACTTACTTTTCATCAGTTTTGATATGTAATTCATTTTTTATGTAGTTCTTATTCGTGTTTTCCAATAATTGTTTCACTGAGGCACTTGCTCTTACAATTTTTATAATGTGGGATAGGTAAGAATACGTGAGGTGTAGAATTAACTTAGTTCCTGCAACTCAAATCATTGTTGTCACTATCGCATGCGTCTTCAGTTTCAAGTCACATGTGGCTCCTATATGTCAGTGGAATGTTTATGCAATGTCATCAAAAATAAGTATTTGCCTACAAGGTTACAAAAATTCCACTATCAATGAAAATTAAGTTTAAAAGCGACAAGAGTACTTTACGGGCCACAATCATCTGTGCCCGAAAAATATTAAATCCATTATAACATCGCACTCTTAACATATTGGAAACTACAAAAAGCACTTAAGAAAGCTGTTTCGAAGGGATTGTAATTGAAGGCACTATAATATTTTTTATGTTCTGGGCAAATCACGGTGGGCATAAATGACCTTGAAATCGCTCAAATTATAAACTAGCACAATTTTAAATTCGACCGCAAATTTTACGAAATTGTGGTAGGTTAATATATATTAATATAAAATTACGTCTTAAAGTTCAATCACGTTTGTATATTGACGTTATATATTGTGACGTCATAATGAACGACCCCTTTCAAGGTCAAATTCTTCGTTACATATACGTTTGTAATAAAGCATGTTATCACAGCAAAATCAATATATATTTTTGAATGCCGCAGTTTTGAAGTCTTAAAAATAAATGTATGCCTAGTTATTATGAAATACGTATCCTATGACGTCACATTTTCTGACGTCGTGGGACTGACTAAATCACTTTCTAAACTGATTTAAGAAATATAAAAAAGACCACATTGAGCCTATTCCATTTACAATAAGTACATTTCTTCGTTAAAACCCAAAAAATACTCACATATTTATTTCTAAAAGACGTTTTCAAAAGTATATGACGTCATAATGACGTATACTCTTTTTCACTGTGAATTTTAAAGCATTTCCTCTCAAAAATTGAAAATTCTAAAAACATATAATTGTGGGTACCGATGTGTTCTGTAAGTTGCTAGATTGTCATGAACAAATGTTTCAGACTCTAAAAGATGAATGAAGTTATTTTGTAAATGGTTCTGTAGTGAATATTTTCCGGCGGGAAATATACCAAAATTCACAATTTCATAACTTTTCTTCCTTTTAACCAATCAAACTTGGGTTTTCGGTTACGTACTTTGTTGTCAACATGATGGCAATTCGAAAATATAAAATTTACTGATGTTAAAGGTAACTGAAAGCATTGAGAAACCTATTATAAATGGGACATGACATAATTGTGACGTCATCAAGATGCTACGGTAGTCCAAATCATCGGATTTTGTTTCGTTCACCCGCCCTACCACAACAATTCAATATTCTATACATTAGATTTTGAAAATATAGCAACGTGAGCGATTTGAGGGTCATTTGTGCCCACCGTGATTATATTAATTATAATTAGTAGACACCAACTGGTGTTCTATCACCAATCTGCAATTTGATTGGCTAAGCTACTCACTATCTATTCTGTAATAGATAGTGAGTAGCGAAAAAGCCGGTTTTCAAAAGCAAAACAATGGCTGCCACCAATTCGTCAAAATGTCACAAAATGATCTTGTTTCAGTTTAAGATTGAACTACTAGTTGCAGTGCATGGTTTCTACTAAAACAAGTAGACTACTCGCTCTCAGCTTCTATGGCTGATAGCTAGTTGACTCGGAGCTAAGCACCTCGTCGACTATCAGCCGGTAGAAACTTCGAGCTCATAGTCTAATTGATAAATATATTATTTAAATAATCTTATTACAGGCTTTCTAGCCACTTTATTAAAGCATCAGATCGACGTGACTGTATGTCATATAGAATATCTCATATACTCTCAACGTATGTGCTTTTACTGCAAGAAAGTGTTTGTTTTGATTCTTTCGGTTGTGATTCTCTGTTCTTTTTTTAATTACAATTATAATTTTTCACAGGATGCAATATTTCTCATTTTATTCTGTGTGAATATACGTACTCGATCATTTCTGCTTCACGTACCTTCATTTATAAATAGAACTAATCCATATGCATGAAGAATTGAAATATGAATTCTCCACCCAGTTTTTCTTTAACGAAGGGCTAGCGCTCGAAACGTCAGCTGCTACTGACTGGCTTTTATATGATAATTAGGCATACTATCCAATCAAATGACGCGACCAGATCCTGTCCGCGAAGCGTCATCAGTATGGAATGTTCCGTCTCAAGACGCAGACGTCTCTCTCGGGGGCCACGTTTTGACTGTGGTTCCCGATGCGAGACGGCTTTATTGGCAGGCTACTGACTCCCCACGGCGGTTAGCATACCCTAATCGACTTTTAGTTGATCATATTCCTGTTATTGTCATCATTTATAAAGCTGGTCTGGCCAGCATAACTATTTCTCACAAGGCACTGACATGTTAGGTTCAGATTTGTTTGGTTTTTGGCTTTTCGCCACACGTAATGACGTGTGACCCGATAACCAAACATTTCTGTGGGCTCGAAACTAGATGCTCCTTAGCTCAGTCCCGGGTCGGTAGTGCAGTGGCACCGAAGCCTGTGTTCTGTTTGCTATGCCATACTGACGAGTTCTAATAAGAACGAAACAGCTGTCTATGGCTGCAATCTAGTCCGAGCGCTTTTCATGTCAGGCCTAGCGAACCGTAGTGCTTTGTGTTGGAATTTTACGTTGTATATCAGCTTTGATGTAGTCTTCGGACTTTTCATTCGTTATTTATTATATTGCAGAATAATAAAGTTCATTCTTTTCTTATTATCAAGAGTATATTTATTTTTCAGTTCCGCCTTCGGAAAGGTCTCTTTTTCGCCATTCAAACAGATGGTTTACACATGACGTCACGGCGGCCATGTTGGTGTACCTTTAACCCTTTAAAGTGCAACTAACCCCTTTTGCAATTTTTATACATATGAATCTTTGAAAGATTTTGAGTACTTCTGCGAAGAAATTTTTGGCTTACAGAGAATACTCTATGTTCTATGCTTGTTTAAAATGGTGAAAGTTTGACCTTTCCTGACCCATGACCGCGTAAGAAAAAGCCTGGGTCGATTCTATATCTTACGTCATCCAACTCATTCGATTTTGCAATAATTTGAATAAATATTTAGCATTTACTCTAAAATAACTGTTTTCTTTACTAACAACTCACAGACTGTGTATATTCTCTATATATCGATGTTGTTGTGATGGAAAGGCGGCATGGAGAATAATGCATTAATTATTTTTGGCTGCATAGGTCCTCACTGCGGATCCAACGTATTTTTACAGGATGTTTGTTCACGGTATTTGCTTGTGTTTTTTCTATTAATGAGGTGACGTAAGATCAAGAATCGACCCAGGCTTTTTCATGCGCGATCATGGGTCAGGAAAGGTCAAATTCTCACCATTTCAAACAAGCCTAAAACAGAGAGTATTCTCTGTAAGCCAAAAATTTCTTCGCAGAAGTATTCAAAACCTTTCAAAGATTCATATGTATAAAAATTGCAAAAGGGGTTAGTTGCACTTTAAACCCCAAGGGCTTTTAACTGATTGTTGGCTCATTCTAGACTGAAACAACCCCCCCCCCCCCAAACTAGGAAAACTGTAGTCACTGTTACCATTTATGATATGTCAGCCATTTTGGATATGTCGACGTCAGATCTCTACAAAGCTGGAGGGAAGTTGTTTGGGCGAATTACAGAATTTCAGGCTTTTTAAAGCCTGCTTCTCCATTCATAGAGTGTTGGAGGACATCATTAAGAGAGCTTCAATCAGCACTTTCTCAAAGAACCGAGTATGTGCCAATGTATCAGATGTATTGTGATAAAGGACGAGCTTCATTTCCCACTCGTGAATGGGCTAGGACTTCTTCTGTCACTTTAGCGTGGGCTTTATAAATGGGGGCCTGGAGCCACCTATCATAGCTTTTTTGGAATATTGAACAATATTTATTTGCCATTGATTCCAATATGGGGGAAACTGCTATTTGATGCATTACCAGAGGTGACGTTGCATATTATATAACCATTTCCCTGGGGCAAAACAATTGTTCACTTTTACTTGCTTGCTGAAAAGTCATGTCCCCTGCTATTCTTGGGGATAGGGGTGGGGTTGTGGTTCAACTGTACAGACTATTTACAGTTCATGCAGAGTTGTACAAATTCTTTGTTTATTTGGCAGGCCAGAAACAAAAGACTTTAACAACTGCGCATGAACCGTAAACTGGTCTATTCTTGATTAAATCATATTAGTATTTTCCTTTGTTCTACAGTATACTAAATATCTAGCTCGAAAGCCAAGAGAAGATGAGGAACTTACCCTTCTATACCGGAACTTCTTGTTTAAAACCGGTTCGAAATTTCTGTAAGCAACGGGGGGAGGGCTTATAACCGAGATTTTACGGTGTACGTACACATCGATTGGTGCATATTTTAAAGAACTAAAACCTTACCTTACCCTTCTATACCGGAACTTCTTGTTTAAAACCGGTTCGAAATTTCTGTAAGCAACGGGGGGAGGGCTTATAACCGAGATTTTTACGGTGTACATACACATCGATTGGTGCATATTTTAAAGAACTAAAACCAACTCAAGCATGTTAAGGCCTGGTTCAGGGGTCAAATTTCGGGTAAAAAATGTTTTCCTTATTTCAACACAGCCGAGTATGGTAAGTACGCCAAGTTTCTCACGATAATAGGAATCGCCATTCTTGGCAACCTTAAGTGGTTTGTGTGTAGTAAAACGTGTCACGTGATCTGTCACGTGACTTAGAACACGAAATCAGTAAATCAAAAATGCGGCTCCGAGTTTAAAACAGCTAGGATGATGAGTGCATATGTTTAGGTAAGGTTGAAGCCTTTTACCTAAATCAACTTAGAAAAGATGACTACGATGTTTCGTTAACGAGTAATTAAGGCGAACTTATGCAAAATAGGTCACGTGACTTTTTGTATCCTTAATATCTCCTTAACTTTACATGATAGTCATGTTTTCTAAGCGTGATCTGAAACACTGTGGGAGGAGTAATATTTTAGCAGGGTTACTTTATATTCGTATGTTATCGTCGCAGCCGCATTTCACTTAAACCATTTTATATAATTATGACGTCATCGATCACGTGATACGACAACCATCCACTTAACAAATTTAAGGAAGTTGATATTACTATTATGGTGTAATTAGATTTTGTTTAAACTGTTATTTCTGTCAGAAAACATTTTTTAACGTACATCTATTTTCCGTTAAATGAACCAGGCCTTAACATACTTGAGAACAATACCTACCATCAATGTGCCAACAGAAATTAGGGCCCTTTGAAAAATATGCTCTCCGTCTGAGTCGTCTTGCCTTTCTCCCCTTGACTCCATCAGGGTCAATCTCTTCCATTATGTTGGCAATATGACTGCGTGGAATATGCATGTGATGCCTTAGTCGAAGAGTATGCCAAACGTATCTGTAGCCAGCCAGTGCTCCTGCCCCATCCATTTCTCTTCTAACAACTTCTCGAACAATTTGTTCGTCATACTGTACTCCTTTGCGTTTTAGTCCTAACGCTTGTAGCTTCCTTTTAAGTGTTCTGACATGCATGATTATGCCTTGTTTCTCTCTTAGCAAGCTTACAATGGCATCGCAGGGATAGCCGCGATGGCAGTACAAACGAATCAGAACGTCAGAACTTTCTTCGGAATCTTTTGCGAATTTAGTCCCGTAGTTGTGGCAATACTTTGCCAGCGCTGAAGCGCTCTCCACGGAACACGAACGACAGAACATTACCGCCAACTGACCGCCATCTTGACTCGGGAAACTGCAGCATTTGGGTCACAGTCTCCCTCCTAATACTGCGCGCGCAGCTTTTCAAGGATTTTGTTTGCAGCAAGTTAATTGTTTGCAGAAAGTTATTTGTTTGCAGCAAATTACGTTTGTTTACAGCAATTTATTTGTTCGCAGCAATTTATTTTTGTTTGCAGCAATTTATTTTTTCTTGCTACAATTTATTTTTGTTTGCTGCAATTTATTTTTGTTTGCTGCAATTTATTTTTGTTTGCTGCAATTTATTTTTGTTTGCAGCAATTAATTTTTTCTTGCTACAATTTATTTTTGTTTGCTGCAATTTATTTTGTTTGCTGCAATTTATTTTTGTTTGCTGCAATTTATTTTTGTTTGCAGCATGTCCCTTGTGGGCCACCGTACTAACCTATTCTAGCCTAGAAAGTATATAGTCTAGAAAGTCTAGCTAAACTAGACACAACGCCCGCCGCCCTCCTCCACCACCTCCTCCTTCTTCTTCTCCTCCTCTTTCTCCTCCTCATTTGCTCCTCCTTCTCCTCAACCACCTCCCACCTCGCTACCCCAAGACTACCTTATGTTACACTAAATATCTGGACAACCGAAAGTGTAATGTAGGGTGGTCTTGGGGTAGCGAGGGGGGAGGTGGATGAGGAGGAGAAGGACAGCGGGCGGCCGGCGTTGTGTCTAGTTTAGCAAGACTTTCCCCATTTTATTCATGAGTCCAAGACAATAGATCCGTAACGTAACAATGTTGATGCTAAACATTTTCTAGACTTGTTGGATTTGTTTAATATGGTTCAACATATCTCCGATTCAACTCACCGTAACGGCCATACCCTTGACCTAATCATTTCAAGAGGCTGTGAGAATGTTGTTACACAATGCCGCGTTACAGACCCTGTTTTATCGGATCACTATACTGTTATGTGTTCTCTTGATATTTCTAAACCACTACTCGAGAGGAAACAGTTTTCTTACCGAAAAATTCGCTCCATTGACTTTGATCAATTTCGTCATGACCTTGAAGTGTCAGAACTAATAACAGATACTGCTGATGTTTTGGATGACCTGGTACGCCAGTATAATGACACTTTAGGAACTTTATTGAACACTCATGCCCCTCTTAATGTGAGATGTATTACCATTCATCCTTTGACACCTTGGTTTAATGAACAGATCTCAACTGAAAAGAGGAAAAGGCGAGCCCTTGAACGTCGCTGGCGATTTTCACACTCTACTATCGATCGTCACAATTACATGTTGCAATGTGCTGCCGTCAACAACTTGATTAAGTCGACAAAAGTGGACTATTACTCTACTATTATTCAAGGTAACAGTCATGACCAAATAATTTTGTTCCGTACTGTCGATACATTGCTTCATAATAAGTCTGAGGTTCTTTATCCTACCTCCACGTCTGATAAAGTCTTAGCAAACAGATTCGCTGACTTTTTCAGCGATAAAATCTCTACATTGCGCCTTTCCCTCGACAACGAATTGGCTGATAACACTGTTCGTCATACTGATTTACCAGTGTCCTGTAATGTTTCCCTGTCAAGCTTTAAGAATGTATCTATGAAGCAAGTGTCGGAGTTTATAGCGTCTTCTGCTGTTAAATCATGTGCATTAGATCCGGTACCTGCCTCAGTGCTCCTACAATGCATCCCTGCTTTGCTACCTGTCATAGTTAAGATAATTAATACTTCTATAGACACTGCAGTTATGGCGGATGATTTCAAGCTGGCCCTTTTGAAACCTCTGTTGAAGAAGCCGAAACTGGACATCGAAGAGTATGAAAATTTCAGGCCTATTTCAAATTTGATGTTCCTGTCAAAGCTCACGGAAAAGGTTGTAGCAGTGCAGCTGACTGACTATATTATATCCAATAACCTGGACGAAACATTTCAGTCAGCCTACAAACAGTTTCATAGTACTGAGACTGCTCTTATTAAAGTAACTAACGATATCCTTTATGAAATTGACAACAATCGTTCTGTAATACTGTTACTATTAGATTTATCGGCTGCATTCGATACTGTCGATCACACTATTTTATTGAACAGGTTAGCTTCTCGTTATGGTATAAGTGGCTTAGCCCTATCGTGGTTTACCTCTTACCTTAATAATAGATCTCAATTTGTTAGTATAAGAAGTCAAAGGTCCACAACTCGCCCTCTGACATGTGGAGTTCCTTAAGGGTCTGTTCTTGGCCCAACTTTATACTTCACCACTTGGTAATATTGTTCGGCGCTATAATATGAAATTTCATTTATACGCGGATGACATCCAGATATATATGTCCTTCAACTCCCTTTGTAATGACGACCAAGTATCATCGGCTGGTCAAGTTGAAGCTTGTGTTGGAGAAATTTGTAACTGGATGTTATCCAATAAGCTTAAGTTAAATAGTGATAAAACGGAACTGCTTGTGATTAGCTCTAAATACCGCTCTCGTCCAATTTTTAGTACATTAACAGTAGGAAATTGTAGTGTACAGCCATCGGCTGCCGCAAGGAATATAGGAGTAGTTTTTGATAGTTGTCTGTCAATGGAAATGCAAGTTAAATCAGTTTGTAAGTCTGCACTATACCATCTTAGGAAAATCAGTAAGATTCGAAATTATCTGTCAGAGGAATCAACAGAGAAGCTTGTCCACGCCTTCATTACATGTAGGCTTGACAACTGCAATTCTGTACTTTATGGGTTGCCTAAAAGCCTAATCCAAAGGCTTCAGCGCGTTCAGAACTGCGCGGCTCGGCTTGTTACTCGCAATTCTAAATTTAGCCATATAACGCCAGTCCTTAAAGATCTACACTGGCTGCCAGTAGAAAAACGAATAATTTTTAAACTTCTTCTCATTACCTATAAGGCTCTCAATGGCTTAGCGCCATCATATATTAATGATATGCTTCAGACTTATGTGCCCAATCGCAACTTAAGGTCTGCTAGAAAGTACCTATTAATTGTTCCACCCTCAAATCTGAGGACATATGGGGACAGATCTTTTTCCGTTGCTGCCCCAAAACTTTGGAATGGTCTTCCACTGGACCTTAGATGTAGTTCTACTGTAAATATTTTTAAATCTCATCTAAAGACTCATATTTTTATGGAAACGTATTTGTAAATATTTTTTCTTTTGTTTTTAATGTATTTTAACGATCTTTGTATTTAGTTTTTAATTTTTCAACATTGTAAAGCGCCAAAGAGCATTTAATGGATATGGCGCTATATAAGTACACTATTATTATTATTATTATTATTATTATTATTACAAGTGGGTACCGCTAACGATAATGTAACACGGAAAATACAGTGGCTACTTGATTTTTAACACAAAAAACAAAAGTTCAAACGCGCTCTGATCAATCTAGTTATATCATAGGATAAAACGAAAATGAATAGCGAAGTGTCCAGAAGCAAAATGAACCCCCCCATCTCTGCTCCCCCCTACCCCCCTCACGGGCGCTGTAGGAATTGGGAGCAGAGTCTCTGCAGAGTCCCGTCCATACCGGTCCACCCGTATGAGGTTCCCATATTATATAACCTTCACCGGCGCTATTTATAGCTCCAATTGGAGGCTTCAGTCATCCATGTGGGAGACATTAATCGATGGGATATGTAAGAAATCAAGGTAATAGATGGACACCTAATGTGTTTGCTATCCACCCGATATGATCTCAAGTGGATATCAAAGTCATTGAGTGCGTATTAAGGTGTTGACTATCCACCCGATATGATCTCAAGTGGATATCAAAGTCATTGAGTGCGTATTAAGGTGTTTGCTATCCACCCGATATGATCTCAAGTGGATATCAAAGTCATTGAGTGCGTATTAAGGTGTTGACTATCCACCCGATATGATCTCAAGTGGATATCAAAGTCATTGAGTGCGTATTAAGGTGTCGACTATCCACCCGATATGATCTCAAGTGGATATCAAAGTCATTGAGTGCGTATTAAGGTGTTTGCTATCCACCCGATATGATCTCAAGTGGATATCAAAGTCATTGAGTGCGTATTAAGGTGTTGACTATCCACCCGATATGATCTCAAGTGGATATCAAAGTCATTGAGTGCGTATTAAGGTGTTGACTATCCACCCGATATGATCTCAAGTGGATATCAAAGTCATTGAGTGCGTATTAAGGTGTTTGCTATCCACCCGATATGATCTCAAGTGGATATCAAAGTCATTGAGTGCGTATTAAGGTGTTGACTATCCACCCGATATGATCTCAAGTGGATATCAAAGTCATTGAGTGCGTATTAAGGTGTTGACTATCCACCCGATATGATCTCAAGTGGATATCAAAGTCATTGAGTGCGTATTAAGGTGTTTGCTATCCACCCGATATGATCTCAAGTGGATATCAAAGTCATTGAGTGCGTATTAAGGTGTTGACTATCCACCCGATATGATCTCAAGTGGATATCAAAGTCATTGAGTGCGTATTAAGGTGTTTGCTATCCACCCGATATGATCTCAAGTGGATATCAAAGTCATTGAGTGCGTATTAAGGTGTTGACTATCCACCCGATATGATCTCAAGTGGATATCAAAGTCATTGAGTGCGTATTAAGGTGTCGACTATCCACCCGATATGATCTCAAGTGGATATCAAAGTCATTGAGTGCGTATTAAGGTGTTTGCTATCCACCCGATATGATCTCAAGTGGATATCAAAGTCATTGAGTGCGTATTAAGGTGTTGACTATCCACCCGATATGATCTCAAGTGGATATCAAAGTCATTGAGTGCGTATTAAGGTGTTGACTATCCACCCGATATGATCTCAAGTGGATATCAAAGTCATTGAGTGCGTATTAAGGTGTTGACTATCCACCCGATATGATCTCAAGTGGATATCAAAGTCATTGAGTGCGTATTAAGGTGTTTGCTATCCACCCGATATGATCTCAAGTGGATATCAAAGTCATTGAGTGCGTATTAAGGTGTTGACTATCCACCCGATATGATCTCAAGTGGATATCAAAGTCATTGAGTGCGTATTAAGGTGTTGACTATCCACCCGATATGATCTCAAGTGGATATCAAAGTCATTGAGTGCGTATTAAGGTGTTGACTATCCACCCGATATGATCTCAAGTGGATATCAAAGTCATTGAGTGCGTATTAAGGTGTTGACTATCCACCCGATATGATCTCAAGTGGATATCAAAGTCATTGAGTGCGTATTAAGGTGTCGACTATCCACCCGATATGATCTCAAGTGGATATCAAAGTCATTGAGTGCGTATTAAGGTGTTTGCTATCCACCCGATATGATCTCAAGTGGATATCAAAGTCATTGAGTGCGTATTAAGGTGTTGACTATCCACCCGATATGATCTCAAGTGGATATCAAAGTCATTGAGTGCGTATTAAGGTGTTGACTATCCACCCGATATGATCTCAAGTGGATATCAAAGTCATTGAGTGCGTATTAAGGTGTTTGCTATCCACCCGATATGATCTCAAGTGGATATCAAAGTCATTGAGTGCGTATTAAGGTGTTGACTATCCACCCGATATGATCTCAAGTGGATATCAAAGTCATTGAGTGCGTATTAAGGTGTTGACTATCCACCCGATATGATCTCAAGTGGATATCAAAGTCATTGAGTGCGTATTAAGGTGTTTGCTATCCACCCGATATGATCTCAAGTGGATATCAAAGTCATTGAGTGCGTATTAAGGTGTTGACTATCCACCCGATATGATCTCAAGTGGATATCAAAGTCATTGAGTGCGTATTAAGGTGTTGACTATCCACCCGATATGATCTCAAGTGGATATCAAAGTCATTGAGTGCGTATTAAGGTGTTTGCTATCCACCCGATATGATCTCAAGTGGATATCAAAGTCATTGAGTGCGTATTAAGGTGTTGACTATCCACCCGATATGATCTCAAGTGGATATCAAAGTCATTGAGTGCGTATTAAGGTGTTGACTATCCACCCGATATGATCTCAAGTGGATATCAAAGTCATTGAGTGCGTATTAAGGTGTTGACTATCCACCCGATATGATCTCAAGTGGATATCAAAGTCATTGAGTGCGTATTAAGGTGTTGACTATCCACCCGATATGATCTCAAGTGGATATCAAAGTCATTGAGTGCGTATTAAGGTGTTGACTATCCACCCGATATGATCTCAAGTGGATATCAAAGTCATTGAGTGCGTATTAAGGTGTTGACTATCCACCCGATATGATCTCAAGTGGATATCAAAGTCATTGAGTGCGTATTAAGGTGTTTGCTATCCACCCGATATGATCTCAAGTGGATATCAAAGTCATTGAGTGCGTATTAAGGTGTTGACTATCCACCCGATATGATCTCAAGTGGATATCAAAGTCATTGAGTGCGTATTAAGGTGTTTGCTATCCACCCGATATGATCTCAAGTGGATATCAAAGTCATTGAGTGCGTATTAAGGTGTTTGCTATCCACCCGATATGATCTCAAGTGGATATCAAAGTCATTGAGTGCGTATTAAGGTGTTTGCTATCCACCCGATATGATCCGAAGTGGATATCGAAGTCATTGAGTGCGTATTAAGGTGTTGACTATCCACCCGATATGATCTCAAGTGGATACCGCTAACGATAATCATACAATGGTTTCCACCCCTGTCCCCCTCAGTTTTGCAAGATTCGCATATCGTACTCAAAATTGGCAAACAATATGCTGTGTTTATCGTGTTTAGTACCAAAACTATGATTTGTATACTGCAACTTCATTCAACCCACTTCTAAATGGGAGAGTAATAATATGATTTTCCACCCGTCCCCCCTCAGTTTTGCAAAGTTCGCAGATTTTACCCCAAATTTGCAAACAATATGTTGTGTTCATGGTATTTGGTACCAAAACTATGATTTGTATACTGCAACTTCATTCAACCCACTTCTAATGGGGGAGGGTACCGTTATTAACAGGAAATGCATATGATTTTCCACCCCTCCCCCCTCAGTTTTGCAAAGTTCGCATATTTTACCCAAAATTTGCAAATATTATGCTGTGTTCATGGTGATTGGTACCAAAACTATGATTTCGACGCTGCAACCTTATTTAATCCAGTTCTGGACTGGGAAATAGCCAATGAAACCGTCCCAGCATGCTTTACGGCCAAAACGGAAAGGGCGATGGATTTTTACGGGTAGAAAGGAACGTCGTAGAGACATGGGGTTTTCACAAAAATGTTACACATAGAAAACTCCAGGGGGTCTTCTTCATTTGGTTAACGCTGAAGTCCAGGGAGGGAAGTGGCAGCCAAAATAAAATTTCAAAACGGCTTAACCCCCCCTGAACTTCATTTGCGCGACCGTTAACGCAAAAAATTCATCTAGTTGAGCGAAATTACATAAGATAGGCTGGTTTTTATGCCATCAACTAGGCGCTAGATACCGAACATTAATTATTTAATTAATTAATTAATTAATTAATTATTTAATGATTGTATTATTTCTATGATTATCGTTAGGAACAAGTGGGTACCGCTAACGATAATAGCAGTATAATGGTTTCCACCCCCCCCCCCCCGATTTTTGTAAGCTTCGCAGATCTTACACAAAATTTCCAAACAATATGTTGTTTTCGTCGTGTTTAGTAACAAAACTATGATTTTGATGTTTCAACTTTATTCAATCCCTTTCTAATGGGGGAGGGTACCACTATTAACAGGAAATGCATATGCTTATCGACCCCTCCCCCCTCAGTTTGGTAAGGATTGCAGATCTTACCCAAAATTTGCAAACAATATGTTGTGTTCATCGTGTTTAGCACAGAAACTAAAATTTTAAAGCTGCAACTTCATTCAAGACACTTTTAATGGGGAAGGCACCGTTATAAACAGGAAATGCATATCATTTTCCACCCCTCCCCCCTCAGTTTTGGAGGGTTCGCATATCTTACCCCACATTTGCAAGAAATATGTTGCGTTCGTCGTGTTTACTACCAAAACTATGATTTTAACGCTGCAACGTTATTTAATCCAGTTCTAGACAGGGAAATAGCAAATGAAACTGTCCCAGCATGCTTTGCGGCCAAAACGGAGAGGGCGATGGATTTTTACGGGTAGAAAAGAACATCGTACAGACATGGGGTTTTCACCAAAATGTTACCCATAGAAAACTGCAAGGGGTCTTCTTTATTTGGTTGACATTAAATTCCAGGGGGGGAAATGACAGGCAAAACAAAAATTCAAAGCGGCTTAACACCCCCTGAACTTCATTTACGCGAGTAATACATCAAAAAAATGATCTCGGTGGTCGAAATTACATCAGATAGGCTGGTTTTTATTCGCCTTAACTATGTGCAACATACCAAACATTAACACCACTATTCGACGAATTACAAATATTCCCTACCACACCCCCCTAGAAACGGTGTACTTAATTTGTGAAAGCAAACGTCTCCGGAATGGCATACATGACAAAACTGATCAGTTTCCAAAATTCCAACTTGTAAAACCAACTACATAATTAAAGTTAAATGGTTACCCAGGCCCCACTCGGCTAACACAAAGGGCGATGGATTTTTACGGGTAGAAAGGAATGTCGCAGCGACATGGGGTTTTCACCAAAATGTTACTCATAGAAAACTGCGGATGGTCCTCTTAGTTTGGTTGAAATCAACATTCAGGTGGAGATATGAAAGCGAAAAGAAAATTTCAAAACGGCTTAACCCCCCCTGAACTTCATTTGCGCGAGCGTTAACTCAAACATTTAATCTAGTTGGGCGAAAATACATAAGATAGGCTAGTTTTTGTGTCTTTCACTATTCGCTACATATCAAACATTAATTAATTAATTAATTATTTAATTATTGTATTATTTCTATGATTATCGTTAGGAACAAGTGGATACCGCTAACGATAATCTAATGATACTGAAAATTGAAACTGATTTAACGAAAATGGGGCTAGAAAATATCTCCCCCATCCCCTTACATTTAACTTTGCAACAAAATGATGTGAAAATTTGTGCTCTACGACAAAAACTACTTTACATAACATCAATTGAGTTCTTTATCCACTGTTATTATTCATTTTATTATATCTATTATATTACACAAGTGGATACCGCTAACGATAATCAAACATGCTAAATACACTTGATTTTTAAGAAACCAAGACAAGTTCAAATGCTTTCTGAGCAATCTAGTTATAACATAGGATAAAACGAAAATTCATAGCGAACCCTACAGATGCAAAATGAGATCCCATCCCTGCTCCCCCTACCCCCTCGCGGGCGCTGTAGGATTTGGGAGCAGAGTCTCTGCAGAGTCCCATCCATACCGGTCCACCCGTATGAGGTTCTCATATTAGTTCACCTTCAGCTAGGCACAGACAGATTCTGCTCGGCAACTTTTGAGCAACTTTTTCAATTCTGAGCAACTTTTTCGATTTTCCGAGGAACTTTTACCAAAATGACAATTTTTGATATATTTTGCCATTTCAAATCAAACACCGAACGATAAATCTTGCTATAAGCACGATTTTCTGTGGTGTATCATATATGGATGTCTCGTTGGGTGTCCTGTGGTGTATCTTCCATATATGGATGTCTCGTTGCTCGTTGGGTATCCTGTGTTAATATTCCAAATATAGAACAGCTTCCTGTATTGCTGAAAGCAAAATGGCGGAAGCCATGCAAGAAAGCGAAGACCCTATTCAAATTGCTAGAGAAAACGGGGCAGAGATGACGGAACCTGAAAGGGCTTCCATTTCGAAAGAACGTAAAGTTGCTAGAACATCGGGCAAGTACAAAGCAAGTAGGATGTCAAATCCAATGACCAAAACTTCGGTTCAAGACCGAATCAAGGAATATCCAGATCATCACTTCGCTTGTGTCAAAGGGCAGCTACGATGCGATGCATGTCACGAAATCGTCGCCGTAAAGAAGAGCACTGTAAAGAAACATGTGCAGTCCCAAAAACACTTGAATGGCATCGCCAATGTTAAAAGGGACAAGGCCAAATGCCAAAGTATTGAGCAATGTCTGCAAAGGCAATTGCAAGTGAGTGGGGCTACTTTACCATCAGATATGCGAGTCTTTCGTTTTGAAGTAGTTGAGACACTCCTTATGGCCGGCATACCGATTTCCAAGTTAGATGTCTTGCGCCCTCTTTTTGAGAAGTATGCCCATAGTCTTACTACAAGTACTCACATGAAAGACATTATTCCTTCTGTGTTGGCAAGGGAACAAGAAAAAGTCAAGGCCGAGCTTCAGGAAGTTAAAGAAGTGTCGGTTATATTCGATGGTACTGCACGACTTGGCGAAGCACTTGCTATTGTAGTGCGTTATGTCCAGGAGGATTTCAAGCCAACACAACGCCTTGTGTGCCTGGAGATTCTTGCAAAGCCACTGAAGGGGGCTGAACTTGCCCAAAGACTGATGTCCAATATTGCTGTTAAGCACAACTTTCGATCAGACATGGTACTTGCTGCAATGCGAGATGGTGCTTCAGTAAATGGGTTTGCCATAAGGCAACTACTATTCTTCTATCCCAATATTCTGGATGTTGTATGTTTCTCGCATACAATTGATAATGTCGGATCTCATTTTGACTTTAGCATTCTGGACTTATTTTTCCGACACTGGGTGAGTTTGTTTGCTCATAGTTTTAATGCGAAGTTACTTTGGAGGGAGAGAACTGGACAGTCAATGAAGTCCCACAGCAATACACGTTGGTGGAGTAAGTGGGAGGTGCTCAAGCAGGTGGCCGACTATTTTGGTGATGTGTTGCCGTTTCTAGAAGAGAATGTGAATCTTTCCCCTGCTACCCGCCAACATCTGTTGGATATCTTTGAGAATCCTTAAGACCTTCAAGATCTCCGCTTAGAGCTTGCTGCTATTGTTGATGCTGGTATTCATTTTGTTAAGGCAACATACAACCTCGAAGGTGACGGGCCCTTGATATTTTCATGCTATCAACATCTTTCAGCTGTTGCTCAAGCAGTTGGGGTAGGCCACTTCCCTTGCACCTTGGCTGTTGCCAGAGAAATTGCCAATGGTGATGCTGCCCTCCAAGCTAGATTGATTGATCAGGCTAAAGCATGTATCCAGCCAGGACTGAACTTTTTTCAAGCGAAGTTCAGCGTACAGTTCAGCAATATAGTACGTGCATTCAAGGTAGCACGCCTTTGTTGCCCAGTTCAAGTTCAACTGTTAATACCTAATGCTGCAGCCCTCCAAGAATTCAAGAATTTTCCTTTTGTGGATGATAACACCATTGCCAACCTGGCAGCAGAGCTTCCGGCCTATCTTGCTGCTGCCGATGGTATTGTGGACTTGAGTGAGGAGCACAAACTGGCATGGTGGGCAGCACGTCATCACACCCTCCCACACTGGGCTTCACTTGTTAGGAAGTTACTCCTCATTCAGCCCAGCTCTGCTGCTTCTGAGAGGGTCTTCAGCTTACTCAGCACTCTGTCTTCTCAGCAGGACAATGCCTTAGAAGACTATATTGAAGCATCTGTAATGATAAGATACAATGAGTGCCAGAGAAAGGCATGAACATTTTCACTGCTACTGCTTGGACTTCTTAAAGAGCCTCAGTCAGCCTCTTATTTGTTATAGTTTTTGTTCGAAAATAGTAGCAGCTATTATTGTATATCGTATGAGTTTGATACTTCAAACTCCCAATTCAATTGAAAATATTGTTAAGACATCTCTAGCTCAGCCAAACAGCCAATGGAAATGGATGTATTTTTTGACTCACTATGTTGCTAAGCCAACAAAATGGCGGCCTAGTGAGTCTCTTTTTAATACAACCATATTGATTCAGTATAATTATGCCATATGGTGTTTAGAATAATTGCTTGATCTTTTGAAGCTGTTGAGTTTAGAAACTTGATTCTTTGTCATTTTTCAATAAATCAGGCAACAAGAGTGAGAATGTTTTTTTTTTTTTGGAGCAACTTTTTATATTCTGGGAGCAACTTTTTCAAATTTGAGCAACTTTTGAGCAACTTTTGAGGGTTTTTGGGGCAACTTTTAAAGAATTTTTGAGCAGAATCTGTCTGTGCCTACCTTCAGCGGCGCTTTTATAGCTGAAATTGGAGGCTTTAATCACCCATGTGGGAGACATTAATAGATGGGATATGTAAGAAATAAAGGTTTTAAGGTAATAAATAATAGATGGACACCTAACTTGTTTGCTATCAACCCGTGGATATTGAAGTAATTGAGTGCGTATTGATTTGTTTACTATCAATCCGATATGATTTCAAGTGTATATCGAAGTAATACGGAAAATGTAACACAATTTCATGAAAATAGGGCTAGAAAACATGACGCTGCACCCACTGGATTTAATGTTTCCATAAAATCATGTCAAAATTCGTACTCTACATCAAAAACTACTTTAGTTAACATCAATTGTGTTTCTTTATCTTCTGTTATTATTCATGTTATTATATCTATTATATTACACAAGTGGGTACCGCTAACGATAATCATACACTCAAAATACAGTGGCCACTTGATTTTTAAGCCATCAACAGTAGTTAAAACGTGTTCTGATCAATCTAGTTATAACATAGGATAAAATGAAAATTAATACCGAAGTCTACCCGATATCAACCCGATATGCTCTCAAGCGGATATCGAAGTAATACTGAAAATGTAACATAATTTCATGAAAATAGGGCTAGAAAATATGACGCCGCACCCCCCTGGATTTAATTTTCAATAAAATAATGTCCAAATTCGTGCTCGACGGCAAAAACTACTTCAAATAACATCAATCGTGGCTCTTTATCCGCTGTTATTATTCATTTTATTATATCTATTATATTACACTAGTGGATACCGCTAACGATAATCCAACATGTGTGTTAGACGCTCCATGCAACTTGCATGGTAGTGATCCTGGGTGTGTGGTGATTTTCCACCTACTAAGGCTCAACTGGAATTTTGAAGCACTTCCCGTGGAAATAAGTGGCGTAAACATCAGTCGAGAAAGTTTCTCCTTGAAACGATCGTTATTTTAAATCGAAGTGCATGGAATGTCATCACAAGCTCGCGAACTGACAGCCATCCGCAGTTCATGCCGCATGGCAGTTGTCGCGTCGAGTACAGAAACCATGGTTTTAACTCTGCCACATCACTCCATGCATTGTGATTTGAAGCTGCAACCTCATTCTAGCCACTTCTAAATGGGGGAGGGTTCCATTTTGAACAGGAAAGGCATAGGATTTTCCACCCCTCCCCCCTCAGTTTTGCAAGTTTCGCATTTCTTACCCCAAATTTGCAACCAATATGTTGTGTTCGTCGTGTTTACTACCAAAACTATGATTTTAACGCTGCAACTTTATTTAATCTAGTTCTGGACTCGGAAATAGCCAATGAAACGGTCCCAGCATGCTTTGCGGCCAAAACGGAAAGGGCGATGGATTTTTACGGGTAGAAAGAAACATCGTAGAGACATGGGGTTTTCACCAAAATGTTACCCATGGAAAACTACAGGGGGTCTTCTTCATTTGGTTAACGCTGAAATTCAGGGGGGGAAATGGCAGCCAAAATAAAAAATAAAAACGGCTTAACCCCCCCTGGACTTCGTTTGCGCGAATATTACATCAAAAATGTAATCTAGTTGGATGAAATTACATATGATAGGCTTGTTTTAATTCGCATCAACATAGCGCAACGTACCTAACATTAACACCTCCAAGCTATAAATTACAATTATTCCCTACCCCACTCCCCCTGGAAATGGTATACCCATTTGTGTTAGCAAAATGTCTCCGGAATGTCATTCATGACAAAACTAATCGGTTTCTAAGATTTGAAGTTCAACACAGAAGCACATAATTAGAGTTAAACGGTTGCCCAGGCCCCGCTCGGCCAACGAAAAACGGAGAAAAAACGCCTTAACCCCCCCTGAACTTCATTTGCGCGAATTAGTACGCAAAAAATTCATCTAGTTGAGTGAAATTACATAAGATAGGCTGGTTTTTATGCCATTAACTAGGCGCTAGATACCGAACATTAATTATTTATTTATTTAATTAATTAATTAATTAATTAATTATTTATTTAATGATTGTATTATTTCTATGTTTATCGTTAGGAACAAGTGGATACCGCTAACGATAATCAGACAATGGTTTCCACCCCTCTTCCCCCCCCCCCCTCAGTTTTGAAAGGTTTGCAGATCTTACACAAAATTTGCAAACAATATGTTGTGTTCGTCGTGTTTAGTACCAAAACTATGATTTTTAAGCTTCAACTTCATTCAACCCACTTCTAAATGGGGAGGGTACCATTATTAACAGGAAAGGCATACTATTTTCCACCCCTCCCCCCTCAGTTTCGCAAGGTTCACATTTCTTACCCCAAATTTGGAACCAATATGTTGTGTTCATCGTGTTTAGTACCAAAACTATGATTTTAATGCTGTAACGTTATTGAATCCAGTTCTGGACTGCGAAATAGAAAATGAATCTTGTCCCAGGATGCTTTGCGGGCAAAACCAAAAGGGCGATGGATTTTTAGAGGTAGAAAGGAACATGGTAAAGACATAGGGATTTCACCAAAGTGTTACCCATAGAAAACTGCAGGGGGTCTTCTTAATTTGGTTAACATTGATGTTCAGGGGGGGAAATGACAGCCAAAATAAAATTTTAAAATGGCTTAACCCCCCCTGGACTTCATTTGCGCGAATATTAACTCAAAATTTTAATCTAGTTGAATGAAATTACATATGATAGGCTTGTTTTAATTCGCATTAACATAGCGCAACGTACCTAACATTAACACCTCCAAGCTATAAATTACAATTATTCCCTACCCCACTCCCCCTGGGAATGGTATACCCATTTGTGTCAGCAAAATGTTTCCGGAATGTCATTCATGACAAAACTGATCGGTTTCTAAGTTTTCACGTTCAACACCGAAATACAGAATTGACGTTAACCAGCTGCCCAGACCCCGCTCGGCCAAGCAAAAAGCGAGAAAAAACGCCTTAACCCCCCCTGAACTTCATTTGCGCGAGTAATTACGCAAAAATTTCATCTAGTTGAGCGAAATTACATAAGATAGGCTGGTTTTTATGCCATTAACTATGCGCTAGATACCGAACATTAATTATTTAATTAATTAATTAATTAATTAATTATTTAATGATTGTATTATTTCTATGATTATCGTTAGGAACAAGTGGATACCGCTAACGATAATCAAACAATGGTTTCCACCCCTCCCCCCCCCTCAGTTTTGCGTGGTTCGCATTTCTTACCCCACATTTGCAAGCAATATGTTGTGTTCGTCGTGTTTACTACCAACACTATGGTTTTAGCGCTGCAACTTCATTCAAGCCATTTCTAATGCGGAGGGTTCCATTATGAACAGGAAAGGCATAGGATTTTCCACCCCTCCCCCCTCAGTTTTGCAAGGTTCGCATTTCTTACCCCACATTTGCAACCAATATGTTGTGTTCGTCGTGTTTACTACCCAAACTAAGATTTTAAAGCTGCAACTTCATTCTAGCCACTTCTAATGGGGGAGGGTTCCATTATTAACAGGAAAGGCATAGGATTTTCAACCCCTCCCCCCTCAGTTTTGCAAGGTTCGCATTTCTTACCCCACATTTGCAACCAATATGTTGTGTTCGTCGTTTTTACTACCCAAACTAAGATTTTAAAGCATTAACTTCATTCTAGCCACTTCTAATGGGGGAGGTCACCATTATTAAAGGGAAATGCATAGGATTTTCCACCCCACCCCCCTCAGTTTTACATGGTTCGCATATCTTACCCCAAATTTGCAACCAATATGTTGTGTTCGTCGTGTTTACTACCAAAACTGTGATTTTAATGCTACAACGTTATTTAATCCTGTTCTGCACTGCGAAATAGCAAATGAAACTGTCCCATCATGCTTTGCGGCCAAAACGGAAAGGGCGATGGATTTTTACGGGTTGAAAGGAACATCGTAGAGACATGGGGTTTTCACCAACATGTTACCCATGGAAAACTGCAGGGGGTCTTCTTCATTTGGTTGAGGTCAACTTCCAGGGGGGGAAGTGACATGCAAAAGAAAATTTCAAAACGCTTTAACCCCCCCTGAACTTCATTTGCGCGAGCGTTACATCAAAAAAATAACCTCTCTGGGTAAAATTACATCAGATAGGCTTCTTTTATTTTCCCTAGCTATGTGAAACATGCCAAATATTTAACCACGAATTACAAATATTCCCTACCCCACCCCCCTGGAAACGGTATACCAATTTGTTTTGGCAACATGTCTCGGGAATGTCATTCATGACAAAACTGATCGGTTCCTAAGTTTTCAAGTTCAATACCGAAAGACAGTATTAACGTTAAGCAGCTGCCCAGGCCCCGCTCGGCCAAGCAAAAAGCGAGAAAAACCGCCTTAACCCCCCTTGAACTTCATTTGCGCGAGTAATACATCAACATTTTGTTCTAGTTGGACGAAACTACATAGGATAGGCTGGTTTTCATTCCCTTACCTATGCGCTAGATACCGAACATTAATTAATTAATTAATTAATTAATTAATTAATTATTTAATGATCGTATTATTTCTATGTTTATCGTTAGGAACAAGTGGATACCGCTAACGATAATCATACAATGGTTTTCACCCCTCCCCCCTTATTTTTGTAAAATTAGCAGATCTTACACAAAATTCGCAAACAATACAATACAATACAATACAATACTTTATTTCACATTTCACAATGATTTTTTTTCAGTTACATTTTCTATATTTAGTTAGAATTTTTATTTTTTTATTATTATTATTACAAAAATATACTAAATATAGTAACATAGAAGGAAATGCCTAGAGTCTAAATAAACCGTGAGGTTATCGAGTTAGACACTAGACTGTTATGTTATATTTGAAATGTAGCACACACACACATTAATCTCAATTTGAATAACAATAGAAAAGAAAATTATATACACACACAGCATGCTAATCATGCTATATCTAACACACTAATTAGTAAATACGAAGGAGAAAAGTTGAAGATTCAAAAAATTTTAGTAGAGAAAAATAGATGGAGGAAATTTAACAAAGAAATTCAATTAAGTTGATCGAAGCAATTAATTTTGCTTAAGGAACAGTTGTTGTTTAATTTTTTTGGCGAAACTGAGTTTATTGAGCTGTTTTAATACAACGATATGTTGTATTAATTATGTGTTTAGTATGAAGACTATGATTTTGATGCTGGAACTTTATTCATCCCTTTCTAATGGGGGAGGGTACTACTATTAACAGGAAATACATAAGATTTTCCACCCCTCCCCCCACAGTTTTAAAAGGTTCGCAGATCTTACCCCAAATTTGCAACCAATATGTTGTGTTCGTCGTGTTTAGTACCAAAACTATGATTTTCAAACTTCAACTTCATTCAACCCACTTCTAAATGGGGAGGGTACGATTATTAACAGGAAAGGCATATGATTTTCCACCCCTCCCCCCTCAGTTTTGCAGGGTTCGCATTTCTTACCCCAAATTTGGAACCAGTTCCTGAGAGCTCCCTGTGATATTCCATATATGGTCAATATATTCCATATTTGGAAAGCAAACGCATCGTCGAATATACTAGAACACGTTCAGCAAGTGTAGCGAGCCGGCAGAAGAGAGACGGATACAACGTAGGCTACAGGAAGTACGATTTAAAAAATCAAATCGTTTTTTGAAGATTCGATAGCGAAATTTGGAAAGGATGAGCGTATGCCTCGGCTCACTAGCATCTAGTCAGGCCGAAATATTACTTTGAACGACAACAATTGTTTGATATGATGTCAACATTCGAGCTGTACTACAAAAACTACTTTAGATAACATCAATAATATATTTTTATTGTGTTTCTATACCCGTGATAAGGTTTAAAATACTACAGAAACAAATCTAGGACTTTGTTACCTTGAAAGCTTGTTTTTCAAAATATTTTTTAGCGTACGATTCTCAGACAGCAATATTATGTTTATCATATAAGAAACCAGTGTGCCACGAATGCTCTTAATTTCAACTGACCGTGAGATCTAGATGGATAGATCTTTTCGAGATATGCAATATGCCCGAAGGCTGGTCCATATTGATTTAATGATACTCTGCTTTTCTCGCGTTCATGTTAATATAAAATTGGACAAACGTTAAATAAGTTAACCGATGGGAGACATCAGGGCTGCTTTTAATATTTTTCAAAAATTTCTTTGAAGTATGATATGATAAAAAGAAAAATATATGCTTGTTACTAAGCCAGTATTAATAATAAGTTTGCACGCAGAAGCTAAATACTTCTTAAGGCTAAATTATATTGTGATTCCCAGACGGTAACATGATCTATATCCAAACAATCAATGTTTTGCGAATTTACTTACTATCACCTGACGAAAAGGAGATACATCTTTTCGAGATATGCAGTCTAGAATGCTTCAAAGCTGGTCAATAGTTATACATATTAAAGATACTCTGCTTGTTTCAAGTTGATCGTGAGAGAAAATGATACATGCAAGTGTTAGAAAACGCTTTCGTGTCTCTGGCCTCGCTTGTTCAAGTCACTTTGAATGGCATTCTAGACAATGTCAAAATTCGAGCAGTACTGCAAAAACTACTTCATATAACATCAATAATATTATTTTATTGTGTTTCTTTATCCGTTGTTATCATTGATTTCATTATTTCTATTATATTACACAAGGGATACTACTCTTTGAATGGTTTCAAAGTAAACTGCATGTTACGCTTTGTTGGAAGTAATAATTATGATAAGGATAAAAACACTACAGAAACAAATCCAGGACTTTGTTACCTCGAAAGCTTGTTTTTCACAATAATTTTGCATACGATTCTCAGACAGCAATATTATCTATATCATCCAAGAAACCAGTGCGTCACAAATGTTCTTAATTTCAACTGACCGTGAGATGGATAGATCTTTTCAATATGCCTGAAGACTGGTCCATATCGATTTAATGATACTCTGCTTTTCTCGCGTTCATGTTAATATAAAAGTGGACAAACGTTAAAAAAGCTAACCGATAGGAGACATCAGGTCTGCTTTTAATATTTTTCATAAATTTCTTTGAAGTATGATATGATAAAAAGAAATATATATATATGAGCGACGTTAACACAAAAGGAGGACTCACGTCTAACACCCCTCTGACAAGAAAACCGGTTAAGGACTGAAACAAAAACGAGAAAAGCCGGGAGACCAAAAACTGCGTGCATGCCAGCCAAGTTATGGTGGGTAGTAGTAGCCTTTTTGTGATAACTACGCTCATGATGTGCGCAGTGTTACCTATAGTTCGGGCTGCATTCCCAGGGTGCACTGCAGAACGTTGCACTGATATCGTCGGACCAATCGCCGTTTCAGACTGAACGCACACTGAAATGCAAAGTAGGATCATTACATGAGCCGGCACTTCTAAACGATCGATTTAGCATTCTCTATGCATCGTAAAGAGCGATAACACTCGCGAGCGCCTATAGGCTTTTAATAAACAGAGAAAATACTGAAGTATCGACATCGTAATGACCGAAAATTCATGAGCGCATATGGCTTTTAATAAAGAGAGAAAATTCTGGAATATCGACGGCAGTGTTCTATCATGAGCGACGTTAACACAAAAGGAGGACTCACGTCTAACACCCCTCTGACAAGAAAACCGGTTAAGGACTGAAACAAAAACGAGAAAAGCCGGGAGACCAAAAACTGCGTGCATGCCAGCCAAGTTATGGTGGGTAGTAGTAGCCTTTTTGTGATAACTACGCTCATATGCTTGTTAACTAAGCAATAATACGTTTGTGTGCAGAAGCTAAATATTATATTGTGATTCCCAGACGGTAAAATGATCTATATCCAAGCAACCAATGTTTTGCGAATTTACTTACTTTCAGCAGGCCAGAAGGAGATACATCTTTCGAGATATGCATTCTAGAATGCCTCAAAGCTGGTCGATATTTATACAGATTAAAGATGCTCTGCTTGTTTCAAGTTGATCGTGAGAGAAAATGATACATGCAAGTGTCTCTGGCCTCGCTTGTTCAAGTCACTTGAATGACATTCCAGACACATCATTGGATAACCATGGCAAGGGAATGTCATTAATAAATTAAGGGCATAAATAATGTCAGTTTAGGCCTTTCTATTTCACTTCAAGAATTAAGCTTCTCAAGAATAACGAAGAAAAGGACAAGCTAAAGGTGAATTGACTAAACATAATTATTGCATCAAATACTTCAAAAGTAAATACATGTATATCGCTATATATATAGGATTCGAAGAACTGGTTGTTTATCCTAAGACAAGTGTTCTAGACGCAAATTGTTATCTTATATTTTCCACAACGTCGTATATTCTGGTTGCTTTACCTCTATATCACTAAAATATTCGCTAGCATTCTCGTTGATCAATTTAAAAACTGTATTGAAATTTATAAGTATTTTGCCAGCATGTGGAAAGGACGAGGTCATTTAGTTAACATTTCTGGACGAGTTGGAATACTAGAATCACTAAAGTAAACTGATTATCGAATTAGAACACATCTTTAGCTTTGAAAGCGATTTCAAAGGGAACCTGTGGTTGGGTGCTTCAAAACGACATTGCTTGAGAATACCAAATTTACGGGACGTTATCTTAAGAAGAAGACTACGTTCCTCGAATATATATAAGCCCAAAATGTACCCTTCCTATTTTTATCCTGTTTTATCGACAATTAAAATGCAGAACTTTGTTTGGAAGGCAAAGTAGAGGCTCTACCGCACTAAATACACCATATACCGTGAAAACTAAGGAAATGAAATATGGGAAAACAGTACATGTCCCACTGTACTAACCACACCTTAGAATGACCGTGAGATCATGGTCTAAAAATGAAATATAGGAAATTATTGCATGCTTTTCCGAACTAAATACACCTTATTCCGTGAGCTTATGATTGAAAGAAATGAAATATTGGAATACATTACATGTTCTCCCACACTAAATACACCTTAGGAAATTGAAATTATGGTCTAAAGAAATGAAACATAGAGAATCATTACATGATATCCCGCACTAAATGCTCTCAAGTGGATATCAAAGAAATTGAGTGCGTAGCCATTTGTTTACTATCAGTTCGATATGATCTCAAGTGGATATCCGATATGATACTGAACATTTTAGGTAATTTCATGAAAATAGGGCTAGAAAATATATCGCTACATCCCCCTGGATTTCACTTTTCAACAAAATGATGTCCAAATTCGTGCTCTACATCAAAAACTACTTTAGATAACACCAGTTCTGTCTCTATATCGCTTGTTATTATTCATTTTATTATATCTATTATATTACGGTACACAAGTCAAAACCGCTAACGATAATCCAACAGGTGTGTTAGACGCTAGCTAGGTCATAGCGAGTGTTGGGTAGTGCCATGCAACTTACATGCTAGAAATCATAGGTGTATGGTTATTTTCCACCTACTAAGGCTCAACTGGAATTTTGGAGCGCTTCTCGTGGAAATAAGTGGCCTAAACTTCCGCCAAGAAAATTTCTCCTTGAAACGATTCTCATTTTCCATCCAAGTGCATCGAATGTCATCACAAGCTCGCGAACCGACAGCCTTCCGCAGTTCATGCTGCATGGCAGCCGTCGCGTCGAGTACAGAAACCATGGTTTTAAATCTGCCACATCACTTGATCCATTGTGATTTTAAGCTGCAACCTTATTCTAGCCACTTCTAATGGGGGAGGGTTCGATTATGAACAGGAAAGCGGACCCCATAGGATTTTCCACCCCTCCCCCCTCAGTTTTGCAAGGTTCGCATTTCTTACCCCACATTTGCAACCAATATGTTGTGTTCGTCGTGTTTACTACCCAAACTAAGATTTTAAAGCATCAACTTCATTCTAGCCACTTCTAATAGGGGAGGTCACCATTATTAACGGGAAATGCATAGGATTTTCCACCCCTCCCCCCTCAGTTTTGCATGGTTCGCATATCTTACCCCAAATTTGCAACCAATATGTTGTGTTCGTCGTGTTTACTACCAAAACTGTGATTTTAACGCTACAACGTTATTTAATCCTGTTCTGCACTGCGAAATAGCAAATGAAACTGTCCCATCATGCTTTGCGGCCAAAACGGAAAGGGCGATGGATTTTTACGGATAGAAAGGAACATTGTAGAAACATGGGGTTTTCACCAAAATGTTACCCATGGAAAACTGCAGGGGGTCTTCTTCATTTGGTTGAGGTCAACTTCCAGAGGGGGAAGTGACATGCAAAAGAAAATTTCAAAACGCTTTAACCCCCCTGAACTTCATTTGCGCGAGCGTTACATAAAAAAAATAACCTCTCTGGGTAAAATTACATCAGATAGGCTTACTTTTATTTTCTCTAGCTATGTGCAACATGCCATACATTTAACCACGAATTACAAATATTCCCTACCCCACCCCCCTGGAAACGGTATACCAATTTGTTTTGGCAACATGTCTCGGGAATGTCATTCATGACAAAACTGATCGGTTCCTAAGTTTTCAAGTTCAATACCGAAAGACAGAATTAACGTTAAGCAGCTGCCCAGGCCCCGCTCGGCCCCACCTGAACTTCATTTGCGCGAGTAATAGATCAAAATGTTGTTCTAGTTGGACGAAACTACATAGAATAGGCTGGTTTTCATTCCCTTAACTATGCGCTAGATACCGAACATTAATTAATTAATTATTTAATGATCGTATTATTTCTATGATTATCGTTAGGAACTAGTGGATACTGCTAACGATAATCCAACATGTGTGTTAGACGCTAGCTACGTCATAGCGCGTTTTGGGTAGTGCCATGCAACTTGCATGGTAGTGAACCTAGGTGTATGGTTATTTTCCACCTACTAAGGTTCAACTGGAATTTTGGAGCACTTCTCGTGGAAATAAGTGGCCTAAACATCAGCGAAAAAAGTTTCTCCTTCAAATGATTGTTATTTTCTATCCAAGTGCATTGAATGTCATCACAAGCTCGCGAACCGACAGCCTTCCGCAGTTCATGCCGCATGGCAGTCGTCGCGTCGAGTACAGAAACCATGCTTTTAAATGTACCACATCACTTAATCCATTGTGATTTGAAGCTGCAACCTCATTCTAGCCACTTCTAATGGGGGGAGGGTTCCATTATTAACAGGAAAGGCATAGGATTTTCCACCCCTCCCCCATCAGTATTGCAAGGTTCGCATTGCTTACCCCAAATTTGCAACCAATATGTTGTGTTCGTCGTGTTTACTACCCAAACTAAGATTTTAAAGCTGTAACATCATTCAAGGCAATTCTAATGGGGGAGGGCACTGTTATTAACAGGAAATGCATAGCATTTTTCACCCCTCCCCCCTCAGTTTTGCATGGTTCGCATTTCTTACCCAACATTTGCAACCAATATGTTGTGTTCGTAGTGTTTACTACCAAAAGTATGATTTTAATGCTGCAACTTTATTTAATCCAGTTCTGGACTCGGAAATAGCAAATGAAACTGTCCCAGCATGCTTTGCGGCCAAAACGGAAAGGGCGATGGATTTTTACGGGTAGAAAAGAACATCGTCGAGACATGGGGTTTCCCCCAAAATGTTACCCATGGAAAACTGCAGGGGGTCTTCTTCATTTGGTTGACAATAAAGTTCAGGGGGGGAAATGACAGCCAAAACAAAATTTCAAAACGGCTTAACCCCCCCTGAACTTCATTTGCGCGAATATTACATCAAAAATTAAATCTAGTTGGATGAAATTACATATGATAGGCTTGTTTTAATTCACATTAACATAGCGCAACGTACCTAACATTAACACCTCCAAGCTATAAATGACAATTATTCCCTACCCCACCCCCCCTGGAAATAGTATACCCATTTGTGTTAGCACAATGTCTCCGGAATGTCATTCATAACAAAACTGATCGGTTTCTAAGTTTTCACGTTCAACACCGAAACACAGAATTGACGTTAACCAGTTGCCCAGGCCCCGCTCGGCCAAGCAAAAAGCGAGAAAAAACGGCTTAACCCCCCCTGAACTTCATTTGCGCGAGCGTTAACGCAAAAATTTCATCTAGTTGGGCAAAAATACATAGGATAGGCTGGTTTTCATTCCCTTAACTATGCGCTAGATACCGAACATTAATTAATTAATTAATTATTTAATGATTGTATTATTTCTATGTTTATCGTTAGGAACAAGTGGATACCGCTAACGATAATCATACAATGGTTTTGACCCCCAATTTTTGGAAGCTTCGCAGATCTTGCAGAAAATTAACGAAAATATGTTGTATTCGTCGTGTTTAGCTGCAAAACTATGATTTTTAAGCTGCAACTTCATTCAACCCACTTTTAAATGGGGATGGTACCGTTATTAATAGGAAATGCATAGGATTTTCTACCCCTCCCCCCTCAGTTCTGCAAGGTTCGCATTTCTTACCCCAAATTTGGAAACAAAATATTGTATTCATCGTGTTTAGCACCAAAACTATGATTTTAACGCTGTAACCTCATTCAAACCACTTGTAAGGGGGAGGGTACCTTTTTAATGGTAAATGCAATATGATTTTCCACCCCTCCCCCCTCAGTTTGGCAAGGATCGATAATCTTACCCTAAATTTGGAACCAATAAGTTGTGTTTGTCGTATTTAGTACAAAACTAAGATTTTAACGCTGAAACTTCATTCATTCCAGTTGTAGACTACGAAAAAGTAAATGAAACCGTCCCAACATGCTTTGCGGGCAAAACGAAAAGGGCGATCGATTTTTACGGACAGAAAACAACGTCGTAGAGACATGGGGTTTTCACCAAAATGTTACCCATAGAAAACTGCAGGGTTTCCTCGTAATGTGGTTGACATTAAATTTCAGGGGGGGGAATGCTAGCCAAAACAAAAATTCAAAACGGCTTAACCCCCCCTGAACTTCATTTTCGCGAGTAATAACGCAAAGATTTCAGCTAGGTGGTCGATATTACATACGATAGACTAGTTTTGAATCCTTTAACTATTTGCTACATATGAAACATAAGCTCTCAATTACAATTATTCCCTACCCCACCCCCCCTGGAAATGGTATACCCATTTGTGTTAGCAAAATATGTTGGGAATGTTATTCATGGCAAAACTGAATGGTTTCTAAGTTTTCAAGTTCAACACCGAAATACAGAATTGACGTTAACCAGTTGCCCAGGCCCCGCTCGGCCAAGCAAAAAGCGAGAAAAACCGCCTTAACCCCCCCTGAACTTCATTTGCGCGAGTAATAAAGCAAAAATTTCATCTAGTTGGGTGAAATTACATAAGATAGGCTGGTTTTCATTCCCTTACCTATGCGCTAGATACCGAACATTAATTATTTAATTAATTAATTAATTAATTATTTAATGATCGTATTATTTCTATGATTATCGTTAGGAACAAGTGGGTACCGCTAACGATAATGAAACATGCTAAATACAGTGGCGACTTGATTTTTAACACAAAAACACAAGTTTAAACGTGTTCTGATCAATCTAGTTATATCATAGGATAAAACGAAAATGAATAGCGAAGCCGTCCAGATGCAAAATGAACCCCCCCATCTCTGCTCCCCCTTACCCCCCTCACGGGCGCTGTAGGTTTTGGGAGCAGAGTCCCGCCCATACCGGTCCACCCGTATGAGGTTCTCATATTATATAACCTTCAACGGCGCTATTTATAGCTCCAATTGGAGGCTTCAGTCATCCATGTGGGAGACATTAATTGATGGGATAGGTAAGAAATCAAGGTTTTAAGGTAATAGATGGACACCTAATGTGTTTGCTAAGCGAAGTGTCCAAAAACAAAATGAACCCCCATCTCTGCTCCCCCCTACCCCCCTCACGGGCGCTGTAGGAATTGGGAGCAGAGTCTCTGCAGAGTCTCGCCCATACCGGTCCACCCGTATGAGGTTCTCATATTATATAACCTTTACCGGCGCTATTTATAGCTCCAATTCGAGGCTTCAGTCATCCATGTGGGAGCAATTAATTGATGGGATAGGTAAGAAATCAAGGTTTTAATGTAATAGATGGACACCTAATGTCGAGTGCGTATTAAGGTGTTTGCTATCCACCCGATAGGATCTCAAATGCATATCCAAGTCATTGAGTGCGTACTACCAACACTATGATTTTAGCGCTGCAACTTCATTCAAGCCATTTCTAATGGGGAGGGCACCGTCATTAACAGGAAATGCATAGTATTTTCCACCCCTCCCCCCTTAGTTTTGCAAGGTTCGCATTTCTTACCCCACATTTGCAAGCAATATGTTGTGTTCGTCGTGTTTACTACTACCAAAACTATGATTTAAACGCTGCAACGTTATTTAATCCAGTTCTAGACTGGGAAATAGCAAATGAAACTGTCCCAGCATGCTTTGCGGCCAAAACGGAAAGGGCGATGGATTTTTACGGGTAGAAAAGAACATCGTAGAAACATGGGGTTTCCCCCAAAATGTTACCCATAGAAAAATGCAGGGGGTCTTCTTAATTTGGTTGACATCAACTATCAAGGGGGGAAATGACAGGCAAAACAAAATTTTAAAACGGCTTAACCCCCCTGAACTTCATTTGCGCGAGTTTTACATAAAAAAAATTATCTCTCAGGATGAAAGTACACCAGATAGGCTAGTTAGTATTTTCCCCAGCTATGCGCAACATAGCTAACATTAAACCATGAATTACAAATATTCTCTACCTCACCCCCCTGGAAATGGTATACCCATTTCTTTTTGCAACATGACTCGGGAATGTCATTCATGACAAAACTGATCGGTTTTTAAATATTCAAGTTCAATAACGAAAGACAGAATTAACGTGAAACAGCTGCCCAGGCCCCACTCAGCCAAGCAAAAAGCGAGAAAAACCGTCTTAACCCCCCCTGAACTTCATTTGCGCGAGTAATACATCAAAATTTTGTTCTAGTTGGACGAAACTACATAGGATAGGCTGGTTTTCATTCCCTTAACTATTAATTAATTAATGATTGTATTAAAGCCATAAATAATAAACACAGTGTCTCCCCCTTAGCATTGATTCAGGATTAAATTTTGCTCAAAGGATTCTGGTTATTTTGATCAAAAGTGTTTTTATACAATCATTGTAATAACGCACTACTTAAAAAATTAATGTAGTCCTCATCAAACAATATTTTTTGTTTTTAATGAAGATAGTTAATGACTGTTATGCACTAGCCTGACAAGAGATGTTTTCGCATTTGATTAATGTTCTAAATTATCACAAGAGCTGCAACACAAATATCATGAAATATTTTCTATAAAATCTGTTTCAGCAGTGAGTTAGCACTGAACTTAGTAAATAGCCTGAATTTTTGTTTCAGCCAATAGAGTACATGGTTTAGTAAAATATATCCTTAAATGATAGAAAAAGCAAACTTACATGTACATGTATATCATTTTTAAAGTTACATTTAATTCTGGTTAGATATGCTTCTGAGGTGGAAATGCTGCTCTTCTATACATTGAGAAGGGGTGATTACCATTGGTATTAACTGGCAATTTCTTTAATCATACTTTGAATGTCCACATACAGTCCTGTATTAATTTTGTTTCCAAGTTATCTCTTCTGACTTGTTATTCATATTTAAACATGTAAGAATGGTATGCTGCTGTATCTCCAGTAAAGAAGTTCATACTGCACTTGATCTGTGAAATAGACAAAAAAAAACCAGAATGTTAACATGCCTTCAAATACATAATAATTTATTATAATACTATAAAGTTGTAGTAATGTTATATCATTGCTTTTAAACAATAATATTATTTAAGTTGTGTCAGTCCTGTAGCAGTAGTCATTTCCCTGTGAGGCAAGTACATGTACATATTCTCAGTCACTAACAGGCAACTTTACTGACTTAAATAATTATTTAATCAAGATGCATTATGGCATTTGAATAGTACCTTCGCATGTGGATAAAATAATGCAATTTAGGCAAAGTTAAAATTGAGGTATTACTGGTCAGCAGTCTCACCATTAACTGTGGGGCTTGGTGTGCTCAACTTGGCAGATTGTGGCAGATCTATAGAGGTAATCGGCTAATGCTGTTGCCACCCAATTCAGATCATGTGATGTAAACACACATTACTCTGGAGAATTGACTCTTTGAAAATTAATTCTATTCAGATAGGCATGACTGAATTATGATTAGAATGAAAAAGGAATAATTCCCCAGAGTAGCATCTGTTTACATCACATGAACTGAATTGGGTGGCAACATCATTAGCCGATTACCTCTATTCCTCGCTTCATTATACAAATTTGCTCCTGCCCCTCCTGCCCCTCCCACCCATTGGTGAGTATGGTTGGTAAGTATTCTATTGACTAGGTTGGTCAGTGTGACAGGTGTTGGACTGTGGTAGAGGTTACCATGGTTACATCCTCGTGTGGACATGCGCATCCAGCATGACTATCTCTAGGCACCTAATCCCAAGCTCATCTTATGCCGATTAGTTTAACAATCATATATTAAGTAAAGATGAGTTCCATTTTAAATGTTGCTTAATTGAGCCTTTTATACTACCAATTTTGTTGTGGAGTGTGTTTATTATTTGAAATTCTATGGCCCAATGGATATTACTGTAAATGTATGGGCAACAGGCCTAGGGGAAGGGGGATTTCAGGGTATCTGGGAATCTTAGTCCCTGCAGATACAATGTACATATAATGTGTTTGAAGGAAAGCTGAACCATTAATTTTCTTTGTAAATCACCCTTGGCTAATAACTATATTATAAATAAAAGATGTATTAATGTATTATTATATTTAAGATATTATTAACTACTTATAAGGCTCTACACGGAACGGCACCGTCATATATCGCCGACTTAATTACTGCCTATGTTCCTAAGCGTAATCTTAGATCGTCTTCCAGTAACCGGCTTGTAGTCCCACAATACAACTTGCGCTCCTATGGCTATAGAGCATTTTCTTGTGCTGCGCCTACTCTGTGGAATTCCCTGCCACAGGATATAAGGGTCTGTGACTCACTTATGAGCTTCAAGAAGCAACTCAAGACCTATTTGTTCAAGAAGGCATTTTATTAATTTTATACATATCTTTGTTTACTTTATACCATGTAAAACGCAGATTGTTTTTATCATTTTACCTATAGTTAGGCTAGTTTAGTTTTTAGTTTCTCATTTCTATAATGTTTTTAATTAGTTAGCTGTAATTGCAGGTTAATTTTTATTGTTTATATAGTTATTTATTCAATATTGTTGTGAGCGCGATTTTATTGTTACGCGCGGCCTTATGTATTTGTTAAGCGCTATTGGGCACTTATTCTCTGTGGAAACAGCGCTATATAAATAAAGATTATTATTATTAAAAGAAATAGTTGTTGAAAATATTTTTTCCTCAATCACAATGAGAGTGTATGTGAAGCATTTGCTTGAGTCTCATAATTAAAGAGGTGAGTGCAAGAAAGAGTTAATTGATGACAGATCAAATTCAAAATTGTCCTTTATATTCTTTGTTTCTTTTAAGGGAGAATAATGAGAACTTGATCTGTCATCACTTACATTTGTAAATGTTTCTGGTGCAATGCACGATAATACTAACCTTTGATGATAATTATTAGAGGGATCCCGGTATGTCCACTCTGTAATGGTAGTTGTTGGTATTGGCCAATAAATATTTGTTTGTTTAGTACCTGTAAATTAACATAATTATATAAAAATAGATTAGTTATTTTAAGAATGTACAATAGTTTGCCATGGTATGTCCTGTTATTTACCACATTTTGCATGTTGACCACCCAGTGATGCAAAGTGGGAATTTAATACAATCTAATAATAAAAAATTACATTGCTGCTGTTGATCGTTTAAATCTTCTACCTCATCCCACTCGGTGTCATTTTGCAAGTACCGGTACCTGGTGAGTATATATAGAGATTATTTACATGTCAACAGCTTGATATGTTTTTTATCCAAGAGTTTTTTTAAATAATACGAAGGGGAAGGGAGGGGACGGTGTATTTATCAAGGTTTCTGTCAGAGAAACTATCCACCGTGCACCCCTGCCTTGAGTATACAGTGTACATGTACATATGTCATTGATGATTATAACCATTAAATTTAATTAGGGTGAAATGGGTGGGGATTTCCTACAAACTGTTATTTATTCAATTATTTTTGGTAGACCAAAAATCCCTTATTGCATAAACATTGCCCAATTATAAAATAAAACATAAAAACCATGCAATGTAAGAAATGTACAATGTACATGTAGCAAATTTGTTTGTTACCTTAGTTAACTATGTAGTTTATTTGCTCTTCATATGGACTGAGCACAGTCGTAACTACATATATTTTTCTAGCTGTTTCTCTGTGACTCAGTCAATCAATACCTAATAAAAGATATAGAGAGAGATTACTTCATAGCATAGTGTTATTCAACATGTGTACATGTATGTGTTTTAGTTATATCCCTTTCAAGCCCCCAACTTTTAAAAAACAATTTTTAGCTATTTCTAGACTGAAAAGAACCCTCTCCCCATAAGACAAATGTAGTCTTTGTTACCTTAGTATTTTCAACTCACCTATAATACTGGGGACTCAAAGGTTTTAGTCAGCCATTTTGGATGCATTGTTGTTGGATTACTATGCGCTGGCAGGATGTTTGTTTGGGGAATAGAGAGATTTTAAGGCTTTTTAGAGTCTTTTTCACCATTTATATAGTGCTGGAGGACATCATTAAGTGTCATGAGAGCATCAATCAGCATTTTCCCAAAGAACTGAGTCTGTGCCTGTTATTAATAAATAAAAAATAACATGTAGTCACAACTACATGTACATGTATTTTTCCAGCTTGAACTCTCTGTGACCCAGTCAATAAGTACAGAATAAAACTTAGATATAGATCACAGATTTGTGGCATACAGGTTTTTATTCATGAGTTCTGAAGATTGAGAAAACGAATGAGTGAGTCTTTGAGCAATGAAAAAAACAAAGAAATCTTTCCTCAATCACAATCTGAGTGTTATACAATCATCATGTATATTGTACATGTATGTGAAGAATTTGCTTGAGTCTCGTAATATTGGTTACATCGGACGTATAGTTTTGCCATGTTGTTTCCATTATTGAAAACTGGACTATTGTGTTTTCTTTGTGTTGGAGGTGCGACTGTTCTTCCTTTAGTTTTTAATGATATGTACACTGTGATGTATGATTTTCGAATTTTGCACTTATGCCAGCTAGATTTATCAGCATACAATGGGTTATTTTAAAATTACATGTGTACATGTAATTCTCTCTTTAAGTTCATACTGTAGATACACAATATGGATAAATATAATAATTATAGTACAACCTTATTTATTTGAAATACATCTTTGTATAGTGATTGGGTTGATTTTGGGTTCAGTTCTCCTTTGAGTATCAATAATGATTAACACTAGAAATAAATGATATCGTGATTTTGTAAATATGCTCAATAACATTTCAATCAATAAGTTCATTTACCATATAACTTGTACAGAACATTACAATACAGCTAGCTTGACAAGATAATAAAAAATAAATAAAGTTGTCACGATTAATAGTGACGATAAAGGTAAAGGTTAAGCTCACAATATCTATTAGGCTTACATGTAGTTGGAGGTGTATGGATGGATTATCATAAAAAAATCCAAGGAGCTTGTAAGCAATGACCATTTATAATAATATTGTGTAATTGGTGCAATGCATGATCATACCAACCTTTCATTACATTAGAGCAATCCTGGTATGTCCACCATGTAGTGGTAATTCTTTGCTTTAAGTACCTGTAAATTAACATAATAGTGTAAAAATGAATTAGTCATTTTAAAAATGTACAATAGTAAGATTTATGTAGCTAATTTGTTTTTTACCTTGAGTTGACTTATACACAATATATATTAGGTTTACATGTAGTTGTAGGTGTATGGATGGATTATCATAAAAAAATCCAAGGAGCTTGTAAGCAATGACCATTTATAATAATATTGTGTATGGTGCAATGCATGATCATACCAACCTTTCATTACATTAGAGCAATCCTGGTATGTCCACCATGTAGTGGTAATTGTTTGTTTAGTACCTGTAAATTAACATAATAGTATAAAAATGAATTAGTCATTTTTAAAATGTACAATAGTAAGAATTATGTAGCTAATTTGTTTTTTACCTTGAGTTAACTACATAGTTTCTTGCTCTTCATATGGACTGAGCACAGTCGTAATTACATGTACCTAATAAAATATCTTGATACTACTTTATAGCAAGTGTGGTGTATGGGTTTTTAATCACGCGTTGTGAAGGTTGAGAAAACAAACGAGCGAGTCTTTGAGCTGTTTATTATGCATCACACAAGAATAAATGACATTGTCAATACTTCAACGGCTCAAACTAGCAGTTTCCAGTCAGAATCGATTCAGTCACTATCAGATTCAATCATAGCGACAACAACATTTTGTTGAATTTGGAGAACTACATGTACATATATATGTACATGTAGTAGTCCTCAATGAAATCTCTGTGTCTTGCTAAGTGTATTTTTGTTATTTTTTTAATCTATAAATTATTCATCTAAAGAGAACAGTCACAAGAAACAAAGTGGGAAGAGCCTTCACAACCTTCAGCCATTTTTCAAAAGGAAACCGAGATCAAGCCATTTAAATGCCATTCACATGTGCACAAGAATCTCATTGGTTGAGTTGCTGTTTTCCTGTTGCTCATTGGTTATATTTTTCACAGGTACCATGTGAAAAAGCTATATGCGATGGCAATTGGACGTATCATTAAATTTCGCAAATATAATTCACATGTGAAAATAGAAGATATAGGTTTTTACACACAGCGTTTATGCTATGGAATTATCGTGATATTATGTATAATAAAAACCTTATGTAAATGTTTATAAATACTATGAAGTTATGTACATGTAAACCGGAGCACTAGTCCCATCAGTTCATGTCGAAATTTGAGAAAAAGCTGTCACAACAATTAATTATCTTTGCATGAGGGACTTCACCTGTTCTCCTGAGTTTCCAAATATTCATGCTAAGGGCTACATCTACTTGTAATAGTTAAGCCTTGTTTCCTCATAAATGGCAAATGATTTAATTACCTTGAAGCATATAAAAGAAGACAATGAAATGGGTCTAGAAATGGCCACTTTATTCAACACTTAAATTGTTTTGTAAGTTTGCGAGTCAGTGAAAAAATGGGGCTGTTTGATTAAAAGCTAATGAGCTTTTAGCATGTGGGGAAAAACAGTACCTGACTTTGCTCAACCAATAAAATACATGCAGACACATACATTTTGTAGATACATGTACAATTATTACAAATAGACAGATATGAAATTCGATAGACTGTAGCACTTGCACAGGCTGTGAAATTCTAATAAAACATGATAGTCACCACTTGGCAGCCAGCAAATAAAATATAGTAACCATCAAGGAAAGTGTTGTCTCCTTTACAGCCGATTTTTTAGTAGTAACGCAACACTTCTCCCCACTAACATTGACCACTAATCTGTACGTTTTAATTGCCAAACATACTGTTTACTTGAATGTCAGGCTATTTTGTTATAGATAATGAGGGAACGTCAGTCACTGTGGCATTGCACCATTCCCGCTTTAAAAACACATTCGTCCCAGGCCTTCAAAAAATATGACAACAAATTGTCCTGCTTTGTCTGTTTCCAAAGGAAATGAAATGGCAGATTGCTCGCAAAAGGGAGAAATTGTCCCTTCTGGCTCAGTTTCTGGCTATTTAATCACTGGATAATCTTACGTTAAATGTACCTTCATTGTTTTGAGATCATCACAAAGTACTGTATTCAACTTTTAAAATGTGTACCACTGTAGACTGAAATACTACACAATAAATATTTTAAAACATGAGAGAAATTCTAACAGGTTAATGCATGTCACATACTGTATGGTAGCTTATTTGCATGATCATCGCTGTGCTCAGTCATTAGTTATGAATCCAATTAAACACTTGAAAATAAATTATGTATCCATATCTGTACTTCCATGTAAGACCCTCACCCTATTGGTATAATGTTGTATTTAACTTTTTTCTGTGTACATGTACATGTACATCTATATTCATTATTGAAATTTTGTTTTGTAGATCATGCATTGCACTTTTTAAAATATAATTACAATACTATTGTAGGCAGCATTCTTCTTGAGTTATGTAGAATTGACTGACGAGGAAGTTACATAAATTATGTATGTTAATTCAGTAACATGTAGAACTGCATATATACATGTATCTGCATAAAATTATGTCCCCTTTCATTATTACTACATTGAATTGTCTCAGAACCTGAAATACTACTTTGCTAACTATTAAATATAAAAATAATCAGAGAAATTGCTGTAAAATGACAGTTTTAGATAATACATGCAATGTTTTAGTTTTAGATAATAGACATAATTATAAAAAATAACATGCAAATTCATTACTTACCTAATATTTGTAGTCAACTTCCAGATATAAATATAGCATACAACTACATGACTTTGTACAAAATACACTGTACGCATGGACTGTTACACTGAATACACAAAATACAACACTTAACAATATTTGTGCCATAACCCAAGGGTTATTTGAAGCACGAATGGTTTCTACCATTAATCATGCCATTTAACCACACAGGTTAATTTCAGCATAATTAGTGTGCAATCACCCCACACAGGAGTTGTAATCCGCACACTTTAAGGTTGTGCCATAGCCACACAGGCTATTTCCAGCACGAATGGTTGCCATAACCACATTTGGTTAATCAAGCTTCCATTAATCATGCCTTAACCACACAGGTTAATTGCAGCATAATTAGTGTGCAATAACACCACACAGGAGTTGTAATCAGCACACAGAAGTTGTACTATAACCACTCAGGCTATTTCCAACACGAATGGTTGCCCTAACCACATTTGGTTAATCAAGCTACCATTAATCATGCATTAACCACACAGGTTAATTTCAGCATAATTAGTGTGCAATCACCCCACACAGGAGTTGTAATCCGCACACTTCAAGGTTGTGCCATAGCCACACAGGCTATTTCCAGCACGAATGGTTGCCATAACCACATTTGGTTAATCAAGCTTCCATTATTCATTGCTTAACCACACAGGTTAATATCAGCATAATTATCAGTGTTCAATAACTGTACAGAGGTTAAATTCTGCACACAAAAGACAGTCTGTGGCATTTGCACACATGCTATTTGGAGCACCAATGGTTTCATAATAACCACATTCATTACATTTGTTTTCACTCTTCCATCCTCTGTAGTTCAGCCTGTAGCTGCAGCATCTCTGCTAGCGGCAGTCTGTAATACGGGGTCAGCAAAAGCCGATTTGCATGGGTTCCCAGTATATTCGTCTGTGGGACAGGTAAAGCCAAACCCTTTCCTTTCGGAAGCATGGCTCTGTAATGACTCGTAGAGAAGAATATTCTAAGTGGCGTTCTTCCACTCATGTTCACACGAGGGGGTTTGTATAGGATATGCTGAACAGTACCACGCTCACCCTGTTCGAATGCATCTACCAGCTGCTCCAGTGAGTCAATTGCATTCATCTCATTTGGCATATACCCATCTGATATGACAAAAGATGTGAAGTTGTGAATGGAACGGTGCAAGGCTATGCACATCGCATGCAAATGATATTCATGTCCCCATGACCCTAGGGTCAATGCCACATTTACAGCATCTTCAAAATTTGCATGTGCTGATGCGTCATGAGTCATCATCTCTTCGAAGTAGTCTCTGTTCTCTATCATAGTTAATGCTGTAACCATGCGTAAACATTCCATATTTTCTGTACTCCCAGTCAAAACCTTTGATATGGCATGCCACATGCAGCTTCCATCACCTGGCGTTTGAACAGGTGATATACTAGCAGCAAGCAGTGGATGGAGTACTTCTTCAGCTGTGGTGTCCACACGATGTTTGCCTGGAACAAAAACAGCAGGTTCGACATACCTTAGCTCCTCTAACAAACTGTGAAAAAGGGGCCTATGACGATGAAAAACTGCAACAGCATTCTTCAAAGTGACATTTTCTTTGAAGACCAAACAGTCCACCAAATGAAAGACTCTTTTTGATTCTACAACAGTACTTCTCACAGTGGTGGACACATCTTTGTGGAACTGAGCATTTGTAGACAAGCCTTTATCTACTGCATCTTCTGTGACTGCAGTTGCATTTTCCTCTTTCTCTTCTGTTCCAATGTTCAGTTTGGTCTGTGCTGGCAGCTTAGGGAATTTCCTCATGCTGGATGGTACCGAGTCAACATTCTGCATCCATTCTAGCAGTTGCTTTTGTCTGTCAGACAAAAATATAACTCGTTCATCAAACGCCAACAGATGAAGATCCTCTAGTCGTCTCACTCGACTCAGGGCAACATATGCTTGTCCACTAGCAAAGAAACTATCATTCATTAGCACGTATGCAGTACTCAATAATAATAATAATAATAATATATAGAGCATTACACTAAGTCTCAATGCTTTACAATAATGAAAAACTACACTTAAATATATTAAAAAGCTAACCAATATACAATATGTTATAAAATAAGAAAATATTCACGAAAAAGGTGGGTCTTGAGAGAGGACTTAAATAAACTAAGAGTATCTGCACATCTAATGTGTGATGGCAGGGAGTTCCAGAGTTTGGGAGCAGCAACTGAAAAAGATCTATCACCATAGGACTTAGTGTTCGATGTTGGTACTGTGAGAAGGTTTTGTGAAGCAGATCTGAGAGAACGTCGAGGTTGGTATACGATTAAGAGTTCTGATATATATGCAGGAGCTTGATTGTGAAGAGCCTTATATGTGAGTAGTAAAGTCTTAAAGTCAATCCTAGCTCGTACAGGTAGCCAATGTCATGCCTTGAACCTTATGCACAGTTAGTGCCCAGCCAAGCATCAATGGAAATTGATGTCTGATGACTCCTGCTGTGCTGAATTTGGCTCCAACATTTTGCATGTACTTCTGAACGACGAGCCTTTTGCTGCAGTCTAAACGCTGGATAATGACCCAGTTACTTTCGATTCTTATGACTTTAGCCAATGTTCCATTGACCCAACCCTGCTTTACATCCAAATTGCGAAGAAGCACAACTCTTGCTCCAACCTTTAACTGTAGGTTGTCTGGAAGTCTTTCTCTGTGGTATTTCTTTATGTTCTCCTTCTCAACTTCACTGAGTGGACGGTTCTCTCCATCAGTGTCTTCTGCCTCAAATGCATACATCTCTCCTGGCATGTTGTTCAGGAACTGCTTATTCCAGTAATCTCTTTCCACTCTTTTGGAGACTATGATAGCACCATCTCCAATAGAAATTTCATGCTGTTTCTCGGCTGGCACAAGTCTAGAGCACAGTACTCTTTTCACTTCTTCATCACACGTTCCCACTCTCACCTTCTGTAAGACATCTACGAAAATCCCATTCTCTTGCCTTTTGACCTCTTTCAGGAGCATGATGTCAAACTTTTGGAATGAGTAACTCTCATAAATGTCACGGCTGATAGCTGGCAATTGTGCAGGGTCACCAATTAATATGACATTCTTACCTCCAAAAGGCAAGGCTCTCTTTGGACCAATTGATGTTCCCCTGGTTACCTTGTCCATTGCCAGAAACACCTTAAACTCCAGCATAGAGAATTCATCTACAATTAAGGTGTCAATGTTTCTTACCAAACTGAACTCTGGTGTACCACGCTGAAGAAATGACTCACACTCGATATTCATCTTAAAGAAGCTGTGGACCGTTGAACCGTTGATGAGATATGCAGCCACACCAGTCGTTGCAAGGTTGACAACAGTCTTTGAATGACATGTTTTCATCAGCTCAGCAATAGCTTTGTTCAAATAGGACTTGCCGGTGCCTGCCGCTCCTACGATACATGCCAGGATCTGCTCGCCTTTTGACAATTTTTCATCAACATGGTTGTACACCCTTCTCTGTGAATCAGTCAATGAGCTTGTCAAGGCTTCAAGGTCAACTTTTTCTCCCTTAACGCACAAATCTCCAAGAGTTTCATCATCTGCAACTTGGAGTCCATCGCCTACTTCTCTCTGCTTCTCATCACTCTCCTTGGGACGAAACATTTGTACATCGTGTAGAAATGTGTCAGACTCTTCACTGGTAATCATGTTGGTGTTAACAAATGACTGAGCCAGATCATGCAATCTCTCCATCGTATAGCCTATGTGGACTGCCTGCTTGAGTGTGTCAAATGCATCCTGATGCTTATCAAGTATACCACGTATCATGCATTCCTCCATGTAAGTCTTACTTTGGTTCTTGTCAGAGAAAATGCTGTTATTTCTAACATCATTTCTGGTAATGGGTACATTCAACAGTATCTTCTGCTCATAGTATTTCTCTTGATCATCACCATTGGGTTTGTAGAACCGCCACCGTGGTACCGCTTCTTTGCCATTTTTCCTCTTGACAAGCTGCCTGCCTTTTGTATCAGTCACAACAATTTTGCGGCCTCTCTTTCTACCATGCATAACCTCTGTTGAACTTCGCAGCCTCTTTGTTCCAGTACTCATAGAGGAGCAAGAGCGCTTCCTATTTTCCTCCATACTGGTATCGTCAATCGTGTTGGCTAGTTTGTGACTTGGCAATTCTTCAGGATTGGAACCCTCATCATCAACCCGTTCTTCATCGCCACTGTCATCGTCATCATCATCTTTGTCAAAACTGCCACCGACAAAGGAATTCTTGCCACCCTGTAGAAATCTGTACTTTCTAATGTAGTCAGGGTACAGCACATCTTTCAAACTTTCACTCCTGTCAAGGTACTTGTCTAACAGTGTGTCATAGAAGACATCTGTAGATTTGTGGTCCTGTGGCAAATGCTGTTTTCTCTTTATTATCCCATAGTCTGGGTTGAGGTCTGTTGGTAGAAATGTCACAGTGCGACTGCCACGGCAAAGGTGGAAACCAAGAAGGGTATTATCCACTTCTAGTCGGCCAACAATGCGACTTCGTAAGTACCTCTCGGGATCAGATACTCCTTCTGGTAACTTCAGGTCAAATGATGGTTCAGCTTTAGCCACATACTTTGCTAAGTACATCTCCCAACCACCAGATGTGATCTTCTGAACGTTAATGTGTGCTCCCCACATCATAAGAATGGGCAGGTTGTATGGCACAACATTCAGGTCTTCTTGACTTCTGCGCACATACAGCAATCTTGTGCCACTCTCATCTACCCCTTCAATTTCCTGTAGCTTAAATGGGAATCCATATTTACAGCTTTCAAGAACTTTATTATTGCCACCTTTGAAACACCTCTCTGGCCGGCATCCGTGTATCTGGAATTCTTAACGTAAGACCGACAGGCGTTGGTGAAGCTGTCATCTGACTCCAGGCTCCTTGGCATTTCCCCAGAGACGACATTTTCTGGAATGGATCCCTCTTCACACCAAATCACCATGTGGACGTGCAAAGCTCCTCGATGCTGGTATTCAAATCTGTACCAGTAGTCTTTCACATTACCAAGTGGACCATCAGCTTTCTCAAACACTTTTGCTTTGAACAGTTAAATCTCTCCTGGAAAGCAACCACTGTCTCTGTCGGGTACTCCATGGCTGGATCTGGATGTTCACCTGTCTGAAGACAGTCATCAAATTTAGACACATTACCAGTACCACCGGGTCCTTTCTTGATGTATGCCTGTAATTCTGGCCAGCCATCATTTTGTGTCAGCGTCACAAAAAAGTCTGGTTTTCCCAGCTCTCTGCTCATTGCTAGGATGTCCAAAAGTCTACCACTCCAGTATCCCCTTGAGCCTGGTATTGTAGTGGGAACATCTCGACCATACACGTCATATGGATTTTTACTGTCTGTTTCCTTGTTCACCTGCTCTGCAGTCAAAGGACCCTCTTCCACTGTTCGCTTTGCTCTCTTGACCTTATTGAAGTAGAATATTCTGGACTTTATCATTCTATCGTACCAGAAGAAGCTCCAATGTGGGTCTGACCTCCATCGAACATCATAGTTCAGTAGTCTATGCTTACAATAGTCAGTCATACCAACTCCCTTTCCATAACACCAGCTTCCTGATCCATAAGGAAAGAGGTGAGGCCATGCTTTAGCTTCCAGGTCTGGATCTATGTATGAAACCTAGTGATACATGTACATGAGAAAAATGACATTACTTACTGAATACAGTTACTAAGCTTGGCTTAGTGTACAGCTAAGTACAGTATGGTGTGTATGTAAAAGGTAAATTTTCATTTTAGGCAATTACTTAAACTTACAATGTACATGTACATGTACCTATTACATTTGTAGGTAATTATATATTCACCTACATGTATACATAGGCATTTTTTCTGGGCCATACTGTATTGCTCGAAACGAGCCACAGCATTGGCTTAGCCAAGAATACAAAAAACCCTAACCTTTAGAACGTGCAGTGCAGAATCAATAGAGCTACAGTATAATGGGTGCAATCAGAATAATATATACAGGTCTCGAGCGGTACAGGATTACTTTTTTTTCTACATAATATTTACCTATAGTTAATTATTATTTTTGGGGATTCATATAGTACATGTATATTTTACTCACATACATGTGCATTATATGGCAATGCATCTGGGAATGAAACCTGTCCAAACCATGGTTCAACCATGTCTAACAACTGCCATTAATAAAACGTTGGCAAATGCTTCAATTATTTCATGAGGTAATATATAATATAATTATTTTAGCATGTATTATTTTTTATTTCACCTACATGACTACCCACCGCTCCCTAGAAACCAGCAAATTAGCAGGAAGAAAGGTTGGGAAAAATCCAGTAGTGTTTAAGAAACGAACAAAATATCAACCATCAATATTTAAATGCCCAGCCAATTTGAAAACAGAAAAATGACCACATGTTAATACTATAAATTGGAAGTTTAGTACCGAAGGCTGTAGAAAAGTACTTGAGCTCGGCTGCCAGGTAACCCTTTGCAACCGAACAGCCCTGAGTGCACTCGGTCACATAAAAGTGGACAAGGGAGGGAGGGAGGGAGGAATAACCACGAGCGATCGCAGCGACTTGCAACTAACGAGTGGAATTCCGATCCATGATCAATAACACAAAGCACAGTTCTGGATGAATCCAACCCCAGGGCCACATGAGCAACCACAGGGCCCCAGTACATGTACATGTACTCGCTGGCTGTTTAACCCTCATGCCTAAATTACATTATTTAACTCTTGACTAAATAAACACTCAGTCATACTACATGTACTTAACATGTACAAACAGCAAAATTGTTTTCTATTGAAAAATTGCAAAGTTGCTTCCCAGTGATATATTAAAGCACATATAATAGTACATGACAATATAAAAATTAACAAATTTATGTTAAATAAATTATTTCAACCTGCATGTACTTCTCTTAATTTTTCAAACCCACTTCTTTCATGTGGGGATTAACTTAAAACCATAAAACGTGACATAATTATACTTCATGCATGCTACATGTATTTGAATATTTTAGTCAACCACATAATTCCATTGTATTTTGGTGTTACTGTAAAAGACCGCCTATAAGCCGCAGGGTTTTTTCAATTTCATTTTGGACTTCAGGACTTTCAGAAAGTAACTCTCCCTCGGCTTGCAGAAAATGTAATCACTAATTTCCCTCTTGTCATGGTATAACTTATAAGTAAAGGTACATGTGGCTGATCAAAAGTACAAAACAATTCAGGAAAATAGACCCAATCAAGGCTTGCTAAAATATATAATTTTCTTTAGAAAATATGTACCAATTCTAAAGCAAGATATATATTAGAGGTTTCAATTGACTGTAGTAAAACCAAAACCAAAGGACTTACAACAAACCAATCACAAACTAAAGTTAATACCAATTGGTTTCATTGGCATGAGAAAGAAACCAATCAGGAGGAAAAGTAAATGCAATCATGGAGTGGTGGCATGACGAACAAAAACCATGAGTGGTTTTACTCTAGCATTTGATTTGCTCACTGATTACAAAACATTTTCACAGCCAATAGAAAAGTTAAGTAAACGCAAAATCAAAGCAATCAAAGTAAAGTTTTGACACTCAATTGAAACCTGCTCTAAGTTACCTTTGTCATCCTCTCAAGCTCAACCCTCAATTCTTCCACTGTTCTCCCAGGGTGTTGTATCCCAGCAATGTCTTCACTTTCTTCAAGTTTCGGTATCTGTTTCTCAGTGACAAAAGGTATCACCAGCCCTGCATCATCACCTTCGAGATTTTCTGCAATGTTCCTTTCTTTAGAATCAGTAGCATCTGTTGATGATGCAATCACTACTGGCCTGGTAGGGTCATATCTGTATAGCATCTCATAGTTGGCAAAAAACTCCTGGTAAAGGGGATTGTTCTGACGCAGCCATCTGATTGCTTCTACCACTCTACCATTAGAGTCAAATACTGGCACTTCACTTTCCTTGCTGACTAGAAATCCATACATACCATAGTAATGCTTGTCTAGTTTGTGCAAAATGTTCACCTCTCCAGCAATATGAGTCCATGACTTAGTCCATGGGTTTGCTTTCCTCAGAGTGGTCGAGAACAGACCACAGAGTGCTACTTGCCCCTTTTCCCAGACATTAGCCAAATTGGAAAGTGGTGTTGGTATCTTCAACAAACCAGTCTCTGGCTCAACACAGCTGAAAATACTCTTTGGACCATTCTTACATAGCCGACAAGAATACCACAAGCCACTGACCTCTTCATATGGAATGCATGGCTCCTCTGGATATAGATATTGGACAGCAGCATCTTCTTCATTCAGTCCCATAAATGAGTGGTGGATCTTAAACTTGTGACCCTCTGAAACATTTCCAAACAGCATACATGTAGCTCCACAATTGTAACACATTGAGTTGAAAAGCGTCTTGCCTGAATGTCGCTCACCAAACATGCGCATAGAATACAATGAGCCTTGATCACTTGGCATGTTCTCAGGTCCATCATAGGCATCCTTCTCACTTGTCACATCATCTTTAAATGAGTTCTTGAACATTGTTTTGGAGGGGTCATTTGCTTTGTATCCTTCAGTGACTGTCGTACCTATTGGACGACCAGATGACACACCAAACCCTTCATCATAAGTTGTACCTACTGGACGACCAGATGACACACCAAACCCTTCATCATAAGTTGTACCTACTGGACGACCAGAAGACACGCCAAACCCTTCATCACAAGTTGTACCTAGTGGACGACCAGACGATACGCCAAACCCTTCATCGTGAGTTGTACCTAATGGACGACCAGAAGATACGCCAAACCCTTCATCATGAGTTGTACCTACTGGACGACCAGAAGACACACTAAACCCTTCATCATGAGTTGTACCTACTGGACGACCAGAAGACACACTAAACCCTTCATCATGAGTTGTACCTATTGGACGACCAGAAGACACACTAAACCCTTCATCATGAGTTGTACCTATTGGACGACCAGAAGACACGCTAAACCCTTCATCATGAGTTGTACCTACTGGACGACCAGAAGACACACTAAACCCTTCATCATGAGTTGTACCTATTGGACGACCAGAAGACACGCTAAACCCTTCATCATGAGTTGTACCTACTGGACGACCTATAAATTTAAAATAACAATGATCATCATATATTTAAAGTTAGTCATACAGAGTTCAAAGTTTTTGTTTGACTTCATTCGGTTCCTGAGTCATATTTTGTTAGTATTTTTGTTAATTCAAGACAGCTACATGTATTAGAGGTTTAACTTGTTTTTGAATTCATGTAGTCTTAAGTTTAGAGGGGATTAACTTTTTAGGAAAATCACATGCCTGACTCGGTAATTCCACATTAAATTGTACGAGAAAACCGATATCGGTTTTTCGAGTGCAATTTAACGTGGAATTACCGAGTCAGACATGTGATTTTCCTTGAATCGCATAGTCCGATGAATTACTTGAAGATTTAGTACTTTTGTTGATATTTTGCTAAGTTATAAATAGTGCGCGTAGCTACAGTTGTGATTCCAGCCACTCTGAATAACAACTCCGTCTCAGCCAATCAGCGTCTGATTTTGCAAATGCACCGTGCAATTCAGCTTTGGCTATGTGATTCTACTAGATACAGTACCGCCTGGAATTATTGAAGCATCGGGTCGCGGTCAAACCGCGATAATACCGCGGTCATTGGACGCGGTATTACCGCACCATGGACGAGGTTTTACCGCGGTAAAGTCGAGGCTTTACCGCGGTCAAATTATTCACCGCAATGAAAGCCGCGGTCAAAATCCGCGGTCATGACAATACACATACAATACGAAGAATCGATCAGATACGCGAAAATTCGAATGCCAAGGCGAAATATGGTATTCGGACCAGGTTATCGAAATATCGCAAGCGTACGTGTTCATTGCCCAGTTTAGTATTTTAACCTTTCTTTCACTAGGATTAACGCGTGACAAATTCGAATTCATGACAAACAGTTTTACAAACGTACAGTAAGATGGTTTTGGTAAATAACCTGCGTGCCAGAGGCGTCAAAAAGTCAAGATTCTTAATAAAAGTCCCCGTCAATCGTGAACTATCAGCCAGACGCGTGTCTCATTTCTGACACAAATACCGCGGGACGCATTTAATTGCCATTTACGCGAACTGACTGATCTGATCCGATGCATTAAAGCTCTTTTAATTCAAAAGGAATTGCACTTTCCCAGTATAAGTTTTCTGGTAAGAGTATAGAAGTTTTAGCACGTCTTTCAATATGACAAACATTGCTTCAAAACTCTGTTGATGTTCTGTAAAAATTCAGACTGACACGTTCACGCCTGACTGATTGCACGTGGAAATTCAGAAGAGTTGAGATTTTAATACACAAACATTTACAATGATTTCTGCCGAAACCTTTAAATACTAGTAACAAGACGAAGGATCTGCCGTAAATGTGCAACTACACTGAAGCAAAAGTTTATTTGGTGTTTATTATGTCAAGCTTTAAAGCGAGCCAACGCACCGCCTGTCTGGGAACTAAGCGAGCATCCGTTGTTTTGTTTATTTTACGGCTCACGATATTTTGATAAACTGCATGGTCCGAATTTACTTGAAAACTTTATGCAATGACTTTTACAAAGCTCTGGAAGGCTGAAGGATCTGAATGTTATTGTGGATATACGGATAACGTTTACAAAATTGAACACTTCCGAAGTTGAGACGTGCGATTTATAGTAACGCATTCCTTTCGTTTATTACCCTTCGATTCAAACCGGGTTCAAAGCATCGGATTTCTATTCTTAGCGGAGCCATTCTTAGCCTGATTATACTCACTGAACTGAAGTAAACTCTACAGTTGTCCTCCTGTACCGTTCGAAAGTGAGCCGTAAAGTTCAGTTAGTCAAAGTCCGAATAAAGTTTACAACTCAGGTTGGTCGAATTGACCGAGTGAGCCGGAAAAAGTAACTTGATCTTTGACGGGCAAGGATCGAAATTTCAAACGGTGAAACTCATCACTCATCGGTGAAACTAATAAGACTTTAGAATCTTTTATTTTCGCCGTTCATTCAGAACTCTAATGGCGGGTTAGGATCTTAAAGATGTCTAAAGTCTTAATTAGTTTCACCGATGGGTGCTTCTTTACCCGCCGTTTGAGTTCTGAATGAAGCGAAAATAAAAGATTCTAAAGTCTTAGTTTCACCGATGAGTGCTTTGCGGCGTTTGAGTTCTGAATGAAGCGAAAATAAAAGATTCTAAAGTCTTAGTTTCACCGATGAGTTCTTCTCTACCCGCCGTTAGAGTTCTCAATGAAACGAAAATAAAAGATTCTAAAGTTAACAGCGGTGTTGAATAAAGAATGAAAAGAACGCCGAGTCATCGCGCCAAACTCGCACGTTTGTGATCATGACTGCTACATCTTCACACTAAAGTCAATGATTTCGGCGTGATACAAATCTCAGCGGCCGCGGCCGTGACCGCGGCTGTGACCGCGGCCAACTAATTACCGCAGTTGACCGCGGTTTTACCGAGGTATTACCGCGGTAATACTGCGGTCATTCTGAGGTCAAACCGCGGTATTACCGCGGTCATTGGACGCGGTAAAACCGCGGTAAATGCTTCAATAATTCCAGGCGGTACTGTAGCAAAGTGATACATGTAAATGGTTGGTATCATGCCTCCCAATTATGCATAAATCTTTTCAGGGAAGGAAAAATATTTGTTATGGATAGGCCATAATTAACACTTGTTGAAACCTGAGTAAATGGTTAGAGCAAGCGAGAAGTGGATTCAGGCAAGTACAATTTAGAATCACTTAAGTGGGTCGTGATAGAGGACATGGTTTCCTATAACTCCTGAAACAGAGTGTTAATTGTTAACAGTGGTAAGACTTAAATGGTTAATAAACTTACAATGTACATGTCAGATTACCTGAGCTTACACTGAACCCTTTATTTTCAGTTGTACTGGCAGGGCGGCCTAACTTCAGCTCTTTCCCCTTCTGGTAAGACTTTTTTCCTCTCGTAGCGACATAAACTCTAGACCGCAGGGTATTTGCAGTCAAATCACTTTCAGGATATAGCTCCATCCAATGCTCATGCATTATTGCCATGTAGGACACTTTAATATTTTTCTTAGCCATGAATGCTTGTTTTTCAAGGGCTTTTTCCTTACATTGTAATAGGTCTCGCAACATATCATCTGTCCAAGCAGTTTGGAGTTGATCGCAGCCTTTCTTTTCCAACAGTTTCACCTGCCTTGCATGAAGTGAAATCAGTGAAAGATTGCTATTTGGATAACACTTTCTCCATTCCTTCAGGAGAGCTGTTTGAGGTGAGGTACAATTTTCTATTCTTTTGGCTGCCTCCCAGCATTCTTCTAGACATCTGTCCATTTCCTTTGTCCAACTCTCGTCGCTTTTCATACATGTACAGTCCCGCTCAAAAACTTTGCAACCGTCAGCGCCACCAGCGCCGCTAATTTTTTAGCGGCTGGGCGTTAGTGGTTTGGTGGCACTAACGGTAAAAACTGGTGGCTAGCCGTCGACGCCACTAGACGTTTGGTGGCTAGCCGTCGACGCCACTAGATGTTTGGTGGCTAGCCGTCGACGCCACTAGACGTTTGGTGGCTAGCCGTCAACGGCTCAAGACATTTGGCGGCTAGCCGTTAGTCAGTGCACGATTGAAAAAGTTTTCACTGCACTGTACTGCGGTGTGAGTGAATGTAAACAAACTGAAGTAGAAAATTAGCATATTAACAATAATTGCATGTAGTCGCATCGTGTCTGACAGAATCGAAGACATTTTTTGGGGAACTTCACAGATATTCCGAATAACTAAAGAAAATCGCTTCAAAACCGTTCAGTAAAACTCGAACAGCAAACAGCTTCCTGTTTCATTCTTCATGTTTTGCTTTAAACCGCTTTGCTGCACAGCCATTGTCTGGTTTTTGACACAACAACACTTGAGTGTCACGCCGTGAACTTCGCGGGAAGTGTGACTGCAGTTTAATTCACCACACAACTACATGGACTCAACCTTTATGGAAAATGAAAAAGATGTCCAATAAAATATTCTGGAGTTCTTTTATTAATGTGGATGCGTTTTTCAAAGGTCTCAAGAATTCTACGACACGGCTGGAAGCGTGACATTTTCCACGAACTGATTTGAATAATCATCGTATTTATAGGTCGTCAGTGTTTGGCTTTAAAATCACCTGGATCTCACCAGACATTTTCTACCTTCAGAATAAAATGTTTCGTAAGTTTTTATTTCATTTTCGTTTCGTGTCTGACAGTTTCACCTGATGCGGGAAATGCTTTGAGTCGATCTCTGCCTAAGTGAGAAGTTTTGGCTGTTTTCCAATTTGTTGTCAAATGAATGTTAATTGCCGTGAGATCACACTGTATCAAATCTTCTGGAGTTTTTAACTTCATCACTTTGTGATGAGTTAATAAAATACCCCACCTGCAAAAATATATGTTTTCGGCAACCTGTAATGGACGGTAAAGTTAGTTGAAGTTCAGTGAACTTCTACATTCAGTGGGCCGACTGCGCTGTGACTCGTGGGAGTCGATGAATCGAACTTATACGGCTGACTAGTAGACGTAAAACGTTTCAAAATTAACTACTCAAAACTCGGCTGCTGACACTAGATGGTAAATTTATTTTAGTTGAATACTTCTTCCTTCAGTACTGCCACGTAAACCGATGAACTGACTAATAAAACAAAGGTTTCAAAAGAAATTTCTCAAAACTCGGCCTTGACGAACATTTCAAAATAATTAAACTTCTCAAAATGCAAAATACTTCAAGTCAGCGCATAAAAGGCTTCAAAATAAACTTCTTGGAACGTCGGCGGCTCAACGATTTAGTGGCTTAAGCCGTTGGTGGCTCAGAGGTTTTGGTGGCTAGCCGTCGACGGCGCTAGACGTTTGGTGGTTAGCCGTCGACGGCACTAGACGTTTGGTGGCTAGCCGTAGACGGTTCAAGCCGTCTAGTGGTTTGGTGGCACTAACGGTAAAAGTTAGTGGCACTAGCGCCGCTAAAAGCCGTTAGCGCCGTTTGGCGTTTAGTGGTGGTTGCAAAGTTTTTGAGCGGGACTGTAGGTGACACATCAATCCCTTCATCACCCATAGTAACTACTGGATTACCAGATGGGATGTCACATCCTACATTTACGTCACACGTTGTACCTATTGGAAGTCCTATAAAATTAAAATACAGCAATAATACTTATTAGATTAAAAGTTATTAAAATGTGGTTTAATCTGGTGATAAAGGACACCATTGTTGCCTACAACAACTCCTGAGTCAGAATGTTATGATAAGAGCTACATATAGTAAGTTAAAGAGTTAAATGCTATTAAGTTACATTGGACATGTAGCATTACCTGAGCTTACACTCAACCCTTTATTTTGAGTTGTACTGGCACGGCATCCCAACTTCTGTTTCACATTCTGGTAAGCCTTTCTGCCTCTTGTAGCAACATGAAGTCTAGACAGCAGGTTCTTCACAGTTACATCACTACCAGGATATAGCTCCATCCAATGCTCATGCATTATTGCCATGTAGGACACTTTAATATTATTCTTAGCCAGGGATGCTTGTTTTTCAAGGGCTTTTTCCTTACAGCACAACAGGTCTTGTAACATATCATCTGTCCAAGCAGTTTGGAGTTGCTCACAGACTTGCCTTCCTGACAGTTTCACCTGCCTTGCATGAAGTGCAAGTGCTGAATGCTTGCTTTTGGGGTGACACTTTCTCCACTCCTCCAGGAGATATCTTTTATTTGAGGCACAGTCATTCTTTTTTGCTGCCTCCCAACATTCTTGTAGACATCTGTCCATTTCCTTTGTCCATTTCTTATCACTTTTATTCATCTGAACCAAATTTGAAAGCAAAGAGAAAAATGTATTAATAGCAATAATGATTGCACTGTATATTTTGCAGCAAAATTAATGTCATTCAGTTCAAGCATGTGTTTGATAATAATAACTTTATTAACGTGTCATTACTGCTAATTGGGTACACTTACTACATGTAAATGAATGAATAAAAATATATTCATGCACACTCGTAAAAAATGAAATGTATGTGAAATGTACATCAGTAGTAATAACATTGTACAATGTTTTTATGTTGTACATAAATTTGTGATTTTTACCTACATGTACATGTAAATGTAGCTAATTGTTGGTGTACCCCCCAAAAAAACATTACCCTCCCATCCTTATATTTTTTCTACCTTGCTCTTATCACTTCCTTTCCCTCAGAATCCATGTCCTTGTCCCATTATACCTATATAATTAAATATACTAATTACCTTGTTTTAATAAAGGTACTTGCAGAGACTTAATTACCTCTAACCATCAGATCAGGTTGATTGATATACATGTATAGTACCCATAACCCATGATCTATCATTTCCATATGTGCAGAAAATCCTTATAATAGTTAATTGGTTACACCAAGAGCCCATAACCAAGAGCATCCATATCTCTTATATAGATGCTAGATTCAGAAGTTGGGCTATTTTTAGATTATTTTTGCTGTCAGTTAGTGGGTTACACCCGTAGCAGAACAAAAGATGCCTCATTAGCTTATTTTGTTATATCAACAACACATCTGTTACGCTTTTGTGATTTTATTCCCTTAGGAATCATTGCAACCTAATAATAGCGGGAAAAGTTATAAAAATAACCTAACTTGTGAGAATGCCGTAGCACAGAGGTAGTATGGGAGATTCTCGCTCTTGGTTATGGGCTCTTGGTTACACACACCATGGTATCTGTAATTTCCCCTTCAGTTGTTGAATCCAACCTGGGTTTTAATTTCCCACAGGGTTTCCGGTTACATGCAAATAAGTTCCTGAAGGTGAAGTCTTAACCTGACAGAATTGTAAACATAAATCATTCAGGATTCGAGAGTGACCAACTTGAATTTAGTAATTCTCTTGCTACTTCTATAGCAGCAAAATACAAGATAATTTCCCTTGTTAAATGATGCACTTTGAACTCTCTTGAGTTTAATAAGACGCAAATGTTAAAATTCTCACAGTGATGCATGCAATCCAGGCATGTAGGATTTAGCTAAAAATTTAGAGACTAATGAGCAACTTAGAACTCACTTCCAGAAAGCAACTTACTAGTCAATTAATTTCTTAAATTTGTAACTAACTGTACCATGTCGGAAGTTTGCACCTGATTACAGGTGCGAAAGAAGCACTTGGTTAAACACAGCATGACTATGGTAGCAACACTTTGTGTTGGTAACATAATTACAATTGTTATGCTGCCTAATGTACCAACCATTATTACAAAAGGCCGCTTTCAGTCAGGAACTAATGGATGTCTGATTGGCACATTAATGACAATGGATGATGACTGTGGCAGTATAAGTATCGCTATATTTAACGTTCTACAGCATGCAATTTTCTTTGTCTCAAGTAGCCCTACGTGTACATGTAGGTTTGCTTTAAAGCCATCTTCCAACTTTGAATGTTTGAACATGTTTTCACAGTAAAGTTCTTAAACACGGTCTTATACATGTATCTCAAACCATGTACAAAGTAATGGTAGTTGAAATATCAGCAAAGGGAAAGACAATTTTTTTTTTTATGCTTATAAATACTGTAGGGAGACCTACATGTAGTATTTCTTGAATTGATCCCGCAACAAAGTACTTGTAATTTAATGAAACGTTTGATCTTGTGTATTTTATAAACACATTACCAGAATTCAAGGATAGCTCATTATGCATAGCTTTTGCAGCGCATTTAAACATGGCCAACACTTACAAAGAAATGTATGGACCAAACATAAAAGGTTTTATATACTCTAAGAAAGGTTTCACTTTCCCGGTCTTCGCGTTTCAAACTCAGGGCTCATACTCATAGAAACCATTAGTTTAAAAATTCGATGAATCCACTCACGTTTCCTTCGTACAGGATCTGAAGTACATCCCAAACTTTCATGTAGTGCTCGCTGACCAACAACGAAGGAAAATTTGCTTCCACAGATCATCAGGCCTTGATATCGCCAGGCTGTTCATCGTAGTTTGGTTCGGTCAAAACTGCTCCGAAAAGTGCTAACTTTCGGCTACAAGAAGCCGACATAATTACTGTTACGAAGCCTGCCAGAGAACTCACGTATTCAGGTCAAAACATACAGGAGACGAAGACATTTTGTCCGCCATTCTTCACTGCTTCAGTGCACATGCCAAAGGTATTACCGCTGTTTAGACGAAATGCAGGCTCTAATGATTGAGCTACGTACATTGCCGTGCCACACGACGCTATCGTGATTTTTTTAATTTTGAGAGAAATGATAGCGCTCTATGTCTTTAAAAACAGAAGGACTAATGCAGCTACTTGATTATTAACCCTTGGCAAACTATCTACCCCATCTGAAGAAGACATGAACTTCGCGACAGGGGACACTCTTTGAGGCATATTGGTGATTATTGCCTATTCCCTATTGCAGTATTGCCATTGGCAACTCGCACAAACTCTCCCGAAAACCGTAACCCTACATTCACAATAGTTAAAATATAGCTTTAATTAAAAGAAATAATAAATAAAAAAGAATACAACTACCAAATAGTTTGGCTTAAACGGCTAAGTAACTATTGGTTGTATAGCATGGCTCAATAACAATGTTGTCCCATTTCAGATCACTTGAGTCCTCTTGACTACTTGAGGCTTGTCTTGGGTTGGGCATAGACTCTTTTAGTTTTACTTTTAGTTCTCAGAAAACACGAGAAGGTACATTGGAAATCACCTTCGATCAAAGAAAGATTTGAAATGGGAAATATAGGGCCAACCAAAACGATTTACGTGAATCTTGGGCGTTGCTGCGACGATTTTTGACAGCTACTAAAAGCCTAAAGTTTCAGGAGATGTCTGATAAATATGGTGAAGTATTGGTTTCATGAAACCTTTTTGCATCCAGTTTCATCAAAAAAGATAAACAGTTCTTACTTTTCATTAAACTATCTCGGAAAGTAAATGAGAAAACTTCATAAAGCCAGTATCAACCCCCATGAAACTGTAGGCTTATTGTAATAGCAGAAACAATGCACGGCAAGTTTAACGAAAACGTTTCACTTTGTAACAGGACCTTTAAGCTTACCTATTTCGTTCAAACCATTGAACGTGTACGATATTTCATTACTAAGAATGTGACAACATACCTTTATAAACGATTCCTTGACGATATATATAAATATTGTAGTTTAAAAATAGTATGTTTTCAGTGACATAAAATGATAAATGTCTGAAGTGAAAAAGATACATGGAATGAGTCGAAAGATAATTGGCGTCAACATTTACAAAATATTTCGCAGACGCGCGCGCGCTAAATAAATGGCGGGAAAAATGTGGCCCTTATCCATAATGCCCCTACGGCCGATAATGCCCCTACGGCCGATTCGGCGGATAGCGCGTTTATATATCCAGAAACACAACAAATATAAATAACTATGAATATGGTATGTAGTTCTCACAACAAAGGCTGTTTAGTAGAAGCTTCTAACTTATTATCACAACAGAAGTAAGAGTTCATGTTCTCAAAATTAACAACAAAGTTAACCTGTCTTTCCAGGCCCCACTCGGCCAAATGAAAGGGCGATGGATTTTTACGGATAGAAAACAACGTCGTAGAGACATGGGGTTTTCACCAAAATGTTACCCATAGAAAACTCCAGGGGGTCTTCTTAATTTGGTTAACGCTGAAGTTGAGATGGGAAAATGGCAGCCAAAATAAAATTTCAAAATGGCTTAACCCCCCCTGAACTTCATTTGCGGGAATATTACATCAAAAATGTAATGTAGTTGGACGAAATTACATATGATAGGCTTGTTTTAATTCGCATTAACATAGCGCAACGTACCTAACATTAACACGTCCAAGCTATAAATTACAATTATTCCCTATCCCACTCCCCCTGGAAATGGTATACCCATTTGTGTTAGCACAATGTCTCCGGAATGTCATTCATAACAAAACTGATCGGTTTCTAAGTTTTCACGTTCAACACCGAAACACAGAATTAAAGTTAAACGGTTACCCAGGCCCCGCTCAGCCAACGAAAAACGAAGAAAAAACGCCTTAACCCCCCCTGAACTTCATTTGCGCGAGCGTTAACGCAAAAATTTCATCTAGTTGGGTGAAATTACATAAGATAGGCTGGTTTTTATGCCATTAACTATGCGCTAGATACCGAACATTAATTATTTATTTATTTATTTAATTAATTAATTAATTAATTAATTATTTAATGATTGTATTATTTCTATGTTTATCGTTAGGAATTATTATTATTATAACGTCATTGAAGATAATTTATTCACTTCCCCTTGAGATTCACCTAAAAAAAGAGGCTAATTCTGCTCCCTTCCTACTACTTCACGGTGGGCACAAACGACCATAAAAACGGCATCAGTCCTATATTTTAAAAAGTTTTCAATGCAGACGATTGAATTTTGGTAGAAGGATGTAGAATCGCAAAAGGAATATAACCTGATTTTTTAAGCTATGTTACTACCATCGTGACGTCACAATGACGTCATTTATAAATTTTTAATACGTTTCTTCCAAATGTTCATTATCTCTAAAAACGAAATGTCGTATATTGTTAAAATCTACTCGTGATGAGAATGAAGGAATCGAAAACCCGATGTCGATTGGTTAAGGAAATCAAAAGTTATGAAAGTTTGAATTTTGTCCATTTTCCCGCCAAAATTTGGCGGGAAATAAACACCACAAAAGCATTTATGAAAACATCGCTTCATTCAATTTGCAGAGTTGTAAATATTGTTGCATGACATTTTGTCCAATCATAAAACACGTTGGTGGCTAAAATCGTATGTTTTTTGAATTTTGATTTTTTGTCCATAACCGGCTTAAAATTGAAGTCATATTTTCGGCAACGTCATTATGACGTCATACTTTTTTATACATGCCCTTAGAAAAAAATCCTTTGAGTGATTTTCGAGTTTTAGTGACGAAATGCGCTAGACTGGCACTCAAAACCCACATTATTTTATTTTCTTGATTTTTTAACAATAGGCAGCTTTATTTAGGTATGACACCTGACGTCACTAAATATGACGTCATAGCAACAGTCATTCCTCTATAACTTTTGCTATAATAGTCGTAGAACGTTCAAATTTGCGCCAAAGGAATGTGTGTTATGAAGGCTCTTTGATGGTGTAGTCTGTTTGTAACATCTATTAAAGGGGGAATTTTACCAAAAAAGGAGGCATCACTTATGACGTCACAACAACGTCATCATACTAACATAAAACACCTAAAATATGTAGTTTCATTTTGATAACAAGTCACCAACATTTCTTCAAATTGAGACTATAAGTAAAGAAATGGTGTTAATTTTAATTATTTGTCCACGCTCACTGATGCCGATTTTGACGTACTTTATGCCCGACGTGCTTATGGCAATTGATTCACATTGGTTTCAATTTCACGTTCAATAATACTTTTATTTCTTAGGTTTCGTATGGAAAAGATAGTTTGATATATTACTAACTCGAAGCCGTTTTCTTGTAGAAATCTGACGGCTGTTAGTATTATCGAAATCAACATTTCTAGGACGTATGTTGGCAACTCAAATTCGCTTTTGAACATTACTGCGGGGCCTCACTGGTCTTCTAAGCTCCTCCCCCATGAACAATAGCATATACGCCACCTAATTAACCATTGAAATTGCACAACATTAAAACCATAGGGCCTTTCAAAACGAGAACAATTGTCACACGAGCCTTTGTAAGTTTAATTGGAAAAGTGACTGACCTGAAAAACAGAACATCGTCAAAAGCGCAAGAGCGTCATAAACCAATGTTCCAGCATATGTTTTAAACCTTCAGCTTTAAAATGAGACCTTTCTCGTGTTTCTGTGTGCTGTAGAAGTCAAGAAACAAAAAAATTATAATCTAGCTGTTGTCTTTACTCAGATCCGACTAAGTGTGAAGATTAGCGGCACTGCCGTTTTGATTTCAAACCAAAATGCTTGAAAAGTGACCGACATAAAACACTAACAGAAGAACGTAGAAAGCGCTCTGACATATCATAAACAAATATTCCAGCAGATGTCTTAAACCTTCAGCTTTAAAATGAGAGATTCCCCATGCTTCTGTTTTCTGTAGAAGTCAAACTACCAAAGAACTGATGAAACCAGTTGTTGTCTTAAACGGCGGAAGTATGAAGGCAAGTCGGCACTATTTCTTACGAAACAACCCAGAAAGTGCGCCAGCTACTATAAAAACAATACTATTCTGAAAAGACGCAAAAATTAAAACTCACTCTAAAGTTGGTAACATCATTCAAGATAAATATATTATGTTTTACAAGTTAAGCAGTTGACAAACTTCGTAACCAATTGAATCAGAATAAACTCTAAAAGTGGCTTCGGGCTCGGTAACATCGTTAACTTAAGAGATATTGCTTTATTGGCGGTTCATTTGAAGAAAATATATAGACCCTGTAGACCCTATGCATAAGTCCTGGTAACTAGCATGTCAACGAGGCCGGTAGGTCCTCTGGAATGTTGAAATTGAAGCGCCCGGGGAGACTGTGAAATGTACTCAATAAATGTCCAGTGAAACAATGCCTTTAATTTGCTATGCGCCTGGCTGGTTGAACTATACAGAAACATTTTTCAACTAAACAATCATGTTCAACACGGTTCACACCTCCTGCTAGTATTTCAACTTCAACATTCCAGAGGACCTACCGGCCTCTTTTTCGTGTTGTGACCGCGCGAGTTATGCATAGTGTGTATGCATAAGTCCTGGTGACTAGCATGTCAACGAGGCCGGTAGGTCCTCTGGAATGTTGAAATTGAAGCGTCCGGGGAGATGTGTGACATGTACTGAACGAATGTTCAGTGAAACGATACATAGAAAATTAACGACATTGCAATTGTTTCACTGAACATTCGTTCAGTGCATTTCACACATCTCCCAGGGCGCTTCAATTTCAACATTCCAGAGGACCTTTGGGCCTCGTTGATATGCTAGTCACCAGGACTTATGCATAGGGCTATATTGTTACTAAACTTATACTCTATTAGCGCCATCAAGATAATTCTGGCATTGATTGACATATGCCTTATCAGATAAGGGACGTTTGTATTCCCATAACGATTAACGAACAACCAATAAGGTATCGCTAAAGAGAACTGATTTGCATAAGATCATAATTATTCCGCTTTAGAATAAATCTTCAACAGCTAATACATGTCAACAAGAACAATAGGATTCTGGGCGATGTACCAGGTGGTCTTCATTGTTTAGACTGCGAACAGTCCCTAAATTTTTGTTCTCCCTTCACTCTAAATAACGACGACATATTTATTTAATTCATAGTTTTTTTTATTCACGTATACAAGGTATCGCTAAAGAGAACTGATTTGCATAAGATCATAAATATTCCGCTTTAGAATAAATCTTCAACAGCTAATACATGTCACCAAGAACAATAGGATTCTGGGCGATGTACCAGGTGGTCTTCATTGTTTAGACTGCGAACAGTCCCTACATTTTTGTTCTCCCTTCACTCTAAATAACGACGACATATTTATTTAATTCATAGTTTTTTTTATTCACGTATACAAGGTATCGCTAAAGAGAACTGATTTGCATAAGATCATAAATATTCCGCTTTAGAATAAATCTTCAACAGCTAATACATGTCACCAAGAACAATAGGATTCTGGGCGATGTACCAGGTGGTCTTCATTGTTTAAACTGCGAACAGTCCCTACATTTTTGTTCTCCCTTCACTCTAAATAACGATGACATATTTATTTAATTCTAATTTTTTTTATTCACGTATACATGGTTTACAGTTCGATTAGATTAGATTAAATTAGATTGTTATTGTATTTTCTCATAAAGTGTAAGCGCATTGAAGCTAGTCGAAATGCGCGGATGAGGGACTGTAATTATTATTATTTATTATTATGTCGGCAGACATGGATTACTCATCGCCCAGAATCCTATTGTTCTTCGCGACATGTACTTGCTTTTGACGAATTATGGATTGGGAGATGAAATAAGAAGGTAAGTGTTCAACTAATAACTCAAAATGAATTATATTTTAGGCTGTTGAGGTCCTTCGTCTCGCTAATCCTTTATTGGCCTACTTCGGGTTCTAAAGTCGCTGTAATTTAAGGCGATGAAATTAATAGCAACTTGTAACTTAAGGTATCTGCACTGGCCAAATTAGACCAACTTAGAAACATTTAATATTTAACGGAATATTAGAATAAGTGACCTAATTTTGAGAAATAGCTTTCCCCCCCGCCCCCCGAGTTTTCCTTTTTCAAAGCAGTGTAACGGTGGGTTACCTTATTATAGGAAATTAACAATGCACGTTGACAACGCGAAAAAAATTAACGTTACACTAAATTAACGCGAATTTTTCAAAAGTTAGGTTTACATGCATTAAATTAACGCGAATTTTTCGATAAGCATCTTGCTTTATTTACTGCGATTTTCATAATTCTGCAAACTCGCACTTTACATTTCTGAACGCCAAACTGCGTTTTGGCTTCCGTCAATAAAACCTTCCAAGACAAGTGCACGGATGTTTCTAAGTTTTTTTTAAAGCCGAAAATTTGGGTTTGAAGCCTAACTAGACCCTATCAATTCAAAAGATCTTTCTGAAAGCCTCACGGTGAAATCACCAAGAGCTGCTCACTCGTTTGATTGACGGAAACCAAACCGCAATAGTGACTCTGAAGAGCCAATAGAGGAGTCATGAACTAATAAGGTTTTGAAATGAAATAAAGGTGCTTTAAAATAACAATGTTGTAAAATAGCGTGCATTAAATTTACATCGACATTAATTAAGATACATTAAATTAACGCGAATTTTGTAAAATCGCGTTAATAAAGTGCATTGTTAATTTCCTATAATAAGGTAAACATCGCTGGTTTAACCGGATATAACTGGAACCGGATATAACTGGCTATATTTCGTTTCCAAGGAAGTCTGAAATTTGAGAACCACGTTATCTTCACATCTGGTATGGCGTATAACATGACATGTATCTAAAAATGACAAATATACGGCCATGTACAAAGTCAATACGTTATGAACCAAGCCCGGTTACAATTTAAAATGATAGTGTCTTTTGGTTTAGATTGAGAGTTACTTGTGACACAACCACAATTCCTAACAAGTATTAACATGCTGTGAAACAGGAAACAGCGTGTAACAAACATGAATACTGGCCGTTTAAAATTATCATAATAATTATGAATGAAACATCTAACTTCAGAATCAACCATTACAATCCGGCATAGAGCACTTAGAAGTGGCATTTATTTGCTGAACGAAGTCGACCAGTTTGTGAAGACTCGCACACAATTTCCAGGTCTCCTTGTATTTGTTTATCGACTTCATCGACTGTAGCGATTTTACTTCACAATCAGACTCATAATTTAGACTAAAACAAGAGGCCCTGAGTGGCCTTAACTCGGGCCACCTAGGAATAGGTGAATACATGAATACATGTAGTTCATGGAGTTCCAACATATTTTTGTGTCATACATGGTTTGTGCTAGGGTAGGCAGATAATAGAAGTTGTCAGCTTGCCTGTTTGTTGCCCCATTTCAAACCATGTGATAGTTCTCCAGAAGATTCAGTGCTTTGTTTTCCAATTATAGAAATTGGTACATTTCCTCTTGGGATACAGAAAATAAAAATGCATTATCGAAGGAAGTCAGGTGGTCTGAAATGGTACAACAAACCAGACAAGCTAACTAGGTCTATTGATTCACTGTTCATGCTCATGATCATTTATATATAATGGGAATCACCTTCTGTGGGAATGCAATCACATGGTTGTACTAGATGGCAAACAAATCTTAATTCATATATTTAAAGGCACTTGTATGAGATCAGTAGTGTTTTTAGCAAAACTTGTTTGTAAATGCTATTTTCCACTTCTAATCGATTGCCTGCAATCTTTGTTCACAACGTTTTTAAAGATAGCTTGCCATCCAGCATCCATGGCAATGTTTTTCCCATGGCAGCAGGTCACAAGCTCAATTCACTCGTTCACAAAGTATTAACCAGCACATGACTATTTCCTGCAAAAGGCCTATCACAACTGCTCCCATTAATTATAATACATCAACTTCACATAACACTCTCTGAACTAACTTGCTTAAAAATATTACAAATATTTAATTGATTTTTTTTGTATTTCAGAAAACAATTCTTTTTAGCATGGTTTAACCAACCCATACTTTTCAACATTCTTAGAAATCAATGCTTTTCAGTAGGATTAATGGACTGATAATATTATTTCTAACTTCACTGTCCAAGCACAGGTGCTATTATATTGTGGAATACATGTAACTTTTCCTTTAGCTAATAATAGCTATGAAACCATAGCTATAGATACCCCTTGTGAATATTTAGGGTGGTCATTCTAAATAAATAAAGTCATATATCTAGATCTGCATGCACTTATCTTCGAGTAGAGTGGTGAATTTTGCAATATTAGAGCTAGTGTTCATTTTCTACATCTTGCAGGAGGCTGAAATTTATAACGAATCGTACGTAATTTCCACTCGTTTTCTTCGATCACTCTGCTTTCCCGAATTCTTACTACATGTATGTCATGAAGTGACGTGAGTGAAAATACCGACGCTGGCCATGGCCTACAACAGGAATTGGGCTATTTACTGCTGTATTTGATGCCATTACTTTTAACAGAAACGAATATTAAACAAGAAGATACTCATATCAACATTTAAAAGTACTCTTAGCGCTTGCCAGGAGGTACTAATTAAGCTGGCTTCATATGTCAAGTTTACAACACCATCTGACAATGGAGTCGTAACTACCTACATAAGCTAAGATTGTAAACATGATCCGAACTGAAAAATTAGGCCATTTACTATATATTTTAAGCCATTATTTTTAAAAGGCACAAATAAACACGACACTACTACAAGCTGGTAAAGTTTATATCATTTGTTTACTTACATATGTCGATTATTACTGGTCCATGTGCGTTCAGGAGCGCTAGTTATCTTGTCATAAAATGTGCGAAATGTCCCTCGAAAGTCCGTAATTTTTTTTGTCAGCCATAGAAAAACTTAACATCTTAGCATTTCAGTCGAAGAAACTTTTGGTTTTAGCCAAATAACAGCTACAAATGGCACAAAACACTTTCATCTTTGCTCGCATTCAAACTGGCTTCGTATTGCCGAAGTCTATCAGTGTCCACGTGCACAGTGCTTTCTGATTGGTTGACGGCGAAATACCTCGACACAAAAAATAACAAGAGGCCCTGAGTGGCCTTAACTCGGGCTATCTATAGCATGTACTGCATGGAGTGCTAGCATAATTTTGTGTCAACATGGTTTGTGCTAGAGTAGCCAGAGAATTGGTTCTCTACTGATGCTCTTGTCTGTCAAATGCAAGTGCCCCACGTATTCCGGGGGGGGGGGGCGGCGGTTAGGTTAGGGTATGCCTGGGTGGGGGGGGGGGGGGGGGGGGTTGGAAATGATAGAGCCATAATACACACACAACACACACATACATACATGCTGTGCATGTACATTTCAGCCACAATTTCCCTCAATTCTGTAGTTTAATATTACTTTCTTTTCAATATTATTGTTCCTTGAGGGTCGTTAGAATTACAAAAAAAACTTGGTATGGGTGTTGTTGATTGAAGTGCAATGGTTATGTGAGTAGTCTGCACGATATTGAGTCACTCAAATTTGATGCATTGTAATTATATCAGGTGCAGTACAACTATGAGAAATCAAGCAATTTAGAACAACAAATTCCACATAATGTTGCTATTCATTGTGAATAGTTACATGTAGGTAATGTCATTCTACATGTGAAATAAAGTCATCTATTTGTAATTCTCAATTATTAACAAACCAGTGGAGATGGCTGACATTCAGGCTAAATTCTCAATACAATATTTTCGATTGAGGTTGTAAACTACAGACCACCATTTTCTAGTATTAGTGAGCTGCCACTGTGCTAGTGCTCATTTTCTACATCTTGAAGGAGACTGAAACTTATAATGGCAGGCCACAAATAAACATGCAATGTCCACTCTTTTTATATCATTGGGGTCGCAGGAAGATTAATTTTCATTCCCAAATAATTCGTAAAAGTACTTGTACTCCTGATCATGACCGAGTGCAAGTGACGATGCTGACGCCAAGAACTGAGGAACAACAATTACATTTATTTTCTCATAAGATGATGGAAATGTTTACGAGTAATAAGGCATAATAAGAAATACAATGATGAGAAGGTAGGTCCTTAAGGTAACCTTAGGGTTATCTTAAAGGGGCTGGGTCACCTGGTAATTAGCATATCATAAATATTCAAAATTCTTCTGCGATCGCAATGGTTTCTTTCGCAAGCAACAGTAGCATTGTATCTGATTGGTCAGTTCAATGAGAGCTCATTTCTGATTGGTTGAGGGTAAGATTGAAACCCTTTCAATGTTAGCGGGTAGATTTTGTGTATTAAGAAAGTAAAATTCAGTTACGGAATTGAAGGTCACCTCGATTTATCCGAAAATACAGCAATGAAAGTCCGGCTAAATGTGTACAAAAACTCTTCACCTCGTCAAATGTAATACTAGGGATTGTTTACTTGTCATCGCTTAGGACAATCTGGCGCCATTTCTTGTGAAAATCGTCAACATTTTGCGAAACATGGTTTTGGTCCCGTGTTGACTTCAACGCTGAACGGACGGTTTTCAAATTTAGTCGTCGTTCCTTGCCTTGCTGAACGGAAAACTCCCATCGTTTGGAGTTCTAAAGACTTGTAAAGAGAGTTGGAATTCGTCTCCTTTCATGATAATTGTTGTGAAGCCTTGGTTCGTTCGTGAAGTGTTTATAAATGCTTCGCTGGAATAAAGTCAGTGAGATAGCTTGGCTCGAACTTCGCCGTTTCCTAAATAATTATTTTTGAAGAGCCGACAAATAGCAGGTTCAGCTAAATTTCAGGTATGTTTTATTACCTTGTTTTGATTCTGGAAAACGTTTTCAGGTGAGTACGGGTTGTCCTTTGTCTTGGCTTTGGTGTGTTTTGGCTGGTGAGTTTGTCTTGGCTTTGGTGTGTTTTGGCTTGTAGTTGTGCTCAGAAAAGTCGCAAAATAAACTCTTTCTTTTCTTTCATTTTGTCCGTTTTATAAAACATTGCTTTTTAGCAAAAGGTTTTTGGCAATGTTATTTATCTTCTGGCGTTACTTTGTTGAGTCAAACACTAAACGTTTCGTGTGGCAACAATCTCAATCAACTACTCTTGAAGTGACTCGGCCGCGAAGGCCGAGTCACTACCACAAGTTCCTTGGCCGCAGTTTAGCTCCCGCCAGGTTTTGAATATTTGTTTGCTTAAGTATATAGCAGCATGTTGGCTTTTCCAGTGTCGGTCATTTATTTTTTTCGTCAATTGCCTCAAGGCAGGCGTTTTCTTTCTTCCTGCCCCGACTCGTTTACCTCCCCTTCCTCCAGAGCCTTCATTCATCAGAATTTCGAACAAAAAATGTAAAAATGAAATACTCTACATTTAGAATGAATGCTAAACAAAACGTTCCTGCCAAAAAAAATGTTTTAGAGGTTCGAAATAAGAGCGATGCAAATGGATTCCTGAAAGGTTCCTTCGGAGGGAGGTTTGATTTCGTACTCCCGGAGTCGGAAATCAAATATTGCCTTTGGCCGTGCGATAGACTGGTAACGAATGAGCGCTGACCCAGCCCCTTTAAGCCAGGACCAGCTCAGATGGAAAACACTGAAACAAGATCTAGCTTGCATGGCTAATATATAATGGTACCAAGAAAGGGGAAGGGAAAGAAAGAGTGCCACTTGCATGTAAGTATACTCTCAATTCTGGACCAAATTTAGTTATGTTATGTTATAAACTTGCAATAATGATAAATACACTACTCGATACATAATATCATTATGTCAGTTCTAAAAAAACACATAAAATACACTGTAGAATGCCTAAACCAAGAGATAATAATCAAATACAAAGAGGTACAGGCCAGATGTAAATAGACCCGGGAAATAGAACAACAATAACACGCCACAGATAAATATGCGATTTCCACATCAGAGTCATTTATCGTTCGTTTGAAAAAATCTTCATTTCGGATTACTTACTCAGTTTATACTCACTCACTGCATGCTGGATTTTCGTTCCCGAATTTATAAACATTTAAATACATGTGCATTGGGGGCAAAACGTCACTGTAATTACTCGGGCTGCCTGTGGCAGCACCGAGTCTTAAAATGCAAGCGGTTATTTTTTGTTTTGTTTCATGCAACAAAATTTCACCTTTTGACCCATGCGGTTATTTTTACTTTGTTCCCATGTATTAAATTTCAAGCGAACTTTTCTACTTTCGACACACGGCGGGCCCTCGCTAAACTGTACGAAATCACCAAGAATAAATCCCTAATGTCCAAACTAACGGGAAAATCTGAAAGAGGAAATCCTTGTGAGCAATCGACGTACATATGAAGCTATATAAGTTATCATCGACTATATGAGAGTCAAACATCGAGCTGCTATGAAACCGCTTGTGACAGTTTGTTTACGCACTTTCGTGACAAGCGAACGTTTCTACTTTCGTACTGTACGAAAACTTCCGTTTAAAAAATTCCTGATGCCGAAAGGACCGTAGCATTTAAACAAGATATCCTTCTGACCAATCGACATACATATTAAGCTGTGAAAGTATGTTTCCATTCCATAACAGCCGATAGTGCAAACTAGTAAACTGCCACTAGTAAATTAACCTTGCGTACTTCCGCGAGTAACTGAACTTTCTAGCGTCAAATGCATGTGTTACGTTTCCAAACTTTAGGACAAGAAATCTTCCATAGAATGTTCTATTTTTTTTTACAGCTGAGAACTGTATTATTAAACATAAGAAATAAAACAATGGTGCCATTTGAAGAATTACTCATGTCAAAAGTGCAAACGAAGAAATATATATCTACGGACGCGAGCAGGTCGATCGTTTCACTTTGGTCAAATTCGGACTGTTTACGACTGGAACCTGCAGTTTTACCGGACCTGAAGACTAAATTGTAAACGTGTGTTGCATGAATAAGTAGTGTTTACAGTAAAAGATCAACTACTTTAATTTACATACGAGAAAACAAAAATATTAAATTACATACATGTATATATACTAGGGGAGCAGAGAATGAAAGTCACCGCGCTACCGGCCACTCCTAAAGACTGCTAATAATTCTTCCCTTTGGTTATTACTAAGAGGATTTCAAATGAAAGTGTATTTCATCTTCAATCTCATGTGGCCCGAGTGAAAGCCCAGATGGGCTCTTGTTCTTTTAAAAGGCCCCTGTCAGTCAGAGAACTGAGAAATCGGGTCATTTCTACTACACTTTCGAGAGGTTAATAACAATAAATAACAACACAACGACAGTCAATTGGTATAAAGGTTATCATGTTCAGATTAGCGGCTACTTACATTTACAAGCTGTTGTCTTTATATACAGTCAGTGTTGATCGCAGAGCAGAGTAGACTCCGCTGTCACGTCTCACGAGTGTATCTTAAAGCATGTCGCATAATGTGTGATAAATTCCCGTCCCAAAGCCCGTAAAACACCTCTCAGCTTTAGAAAAGACAAAAATCTTGGTATTGCACTTGAAGGAATCTTTGGTTTACACAAAAATACAGCTGATATTAAAGGTTTTGCTAAGTCAAAACTCCCACTAGTCGCCATCTTGAAAAGTTCACTGTTCACATGTCACATGGCTGGCGCAACGTACGTGTCACGTGACCAGTCGAAATCTGATTGGTCGACGGCGCCAACCAGCGACACAAAAAATAACAAGACGCCCGCTGGGCGTTTACTCGGGCTGTCACTTTTAGGTACGAGGCCAACTGTTTCTAAAATAAATTCTGCCAAAAAAGGACGACTTCGTGAAAATCATTAAAAATTAGAGGCACTTGTAAGAGATTGGTAGTGTTATTAGCAAAACCTGTTTGTAAATGCTATTTTCCACCTTCTTACAATTCTCAACCTCCAAAGGTGGTCACGGTCACTTACAGGAGCTTCTAATTGCCAAGTTTTACTAATAATTAAAACCAGGTTGCATAAGGGTGGTCGCTGAAGGGACTGGTCAGAAATTAGCAGGGGAAGGGGTTGTGAAAGGGGGAGGATCATATTGTTTTGAATCCCCAAAACTGGATGGTCATAAATATTGGGCAACTGAAAAAGGATTGGTTATAGGGGAGAAAGGGTCAACAAATTTCATACTAATACATACTATACATTTTTAGACTTTTTTATCTCCACGCCACCCCCTTTCGTTACCACTGGAAATGAGGTCTATTGATTCCTCGGGTTGTTTCTCTTAGTTCTTTTAATTATAGTGTTAAATTAAATAATGAACAATTATACGCTCGTGTTCACTGGTGTACTGTGGAGTTAGAACAGATTAACAATAGTATTTGCATCCGAGCATTTTGAGCTACCTGTGTTATCCTAGGGTAACCTAGCTTACTTGCAGTCACTCGTGTTCTACTTGTGTTCACTCGTTTTTAACTCGTGGTTTGTATTACCCTCATTACATAAAGTTAATTTTCAATGCACACAATATTTTATTAAACATTAGGGACTGGTCAAAAATTAGCAGGGGAGGTGCAAAGGGGGTGGGGTGGAGATAAAAAAGTCTAAAAATGTATAGTATGTATTAGTATGAAATTTGTTGACCCTTTCTCCCCTATAACCAATGCAATTATGTGATTTAGACAATGACATAAAAAAGAATCTGCATCCTCTTTCATTATATAGGCAAGATAATCAAGATAAATACTCAAGCTTAGCTGTATGCTACAGAAACACTATTGTGATATCTGAAAAAGAATACTTTCCTTCAATAAATGGACTTAAACTAATTGCTTTTTCTAAAACTTACCAGCAACAAATTACGTTTCTTTTACTTTATAGAAAACACAACTCTAATATACACCAATTTTGTGATGCCATTAATTATATCCTTGATCACACTTCTGTTGACATGATACTTGGGGATAATGAAAGAGGGGTGGTAATAAATCTGAGGGGCTATTTCTCCTTAACTTTTAACTTTGACATTTAACGAATTAGGTGTACGCATGGCTGTAAAATTTAATACAAGTCTATAAAGTCCTAGCCTGCTTTGCAGACGTATTTTTTTCATTCTCGTAAATTCGAAGAAAAAAGTAACGTCTGCTTACCCGAGCGCTTAATTAGTTTCCAATATGCACACCTCATTGTGTTATGGACCAATCAGATTTTACCTTCCATATCCTGGAAAGTGACGTAATGTTACATTTAAAAGGATTCAGACAATACATTTGCCATTGAACAATCATAGGAGAGTGTTGACTGGCGCGCCAATTCACTAAAATTCTAACAATGATTTCGATTGAGCAGAAAAATAAAACACACGTGCTGACGTCGTGCTTGCATATTGGAAACTAATTAAGCACTCGGGTAAGCAGAAGTTACTTTTTTCTTCGAATTTATGAGTGAAAAAATACGTCTGCATAGCAGGCTAACAAAGTCCATCCTTAATATATTTTCGTAATTTCATCCTATACTATTAACTTTCCAACAATGTTGATTTGTAGGTACTCTTGAGAGACGATAGTGGTTATTTCCATGTTATAGATCTAAGAAATCAGCACATGTCAATAAGGTATAACGACTGTAATTTGGTGGCCTTTTTTATCCTAGCTATCATGGTATAGGGATCCGTATTGAAGACGATATCCTGATTACTGAAAATGGACAAGAAATCGTTAGTGCAGAATGTCCCAAGGAACTGGAGGATATTGAAAACCACATGAAACAGTGATGACTGTACGGGCGAGTATTGTCGCATGCCATGCTACAAAGACTGGGCCAGATGTTTCTTGTGTGTCGGCTTCGTCCTAGGTTAAATAGAGAGTAGTTCATAATAAGTTTTTTTACCATTTTTGTCATATTACGTCGATGACACTTACGGCATTTTACGTATACGTCTGTATAATTTGTGATAAACTATTATTGAGATCTTAAATGTATTCATTTAGTTCTTACAATAATTACAGATAGGTTGTTATTTGGGTATATAATTTAATTTGGTCGTCTGGCTTGGATCTATCTTTCCATTCAGCCCGTACTTCTACGTTCCGTGATTCTTTTTTCGTAGGTATCTGTCCTCTTTGGAATTCCCTACCTTTAACTGTCCGTGTTTCATAATATACTGCTGCCTTTCAGACTGGTCTTAAAACTTTACTCTCCAATAGACTTCTATCTACTTTTAACGTCGACAACATTCGAACCTAGTACATTCTCTGTCCGCTGTACATGTTAAGCTGCTGATCTTATGCTTTGATAAGTGCTTGCCTTTTTTTCTTTTATTACTGCAACTATAGCTTTTCTAGGTTTCATGCTCTAATAGATTAAATAGATTGCATTGTAGCTTCTTTATCGATTATCGTTTCCATTCCTTCTTTGTCTATATCACTTTTCGTATATATATATATTTTGCTACGTTTTCTACCATCATTGACCGGTGCTCGCGTGGAGGCCAACCTTGTAAGGCTGACTTTCGTTCCTATTGTTTCATCTCCCGTGACCTTGTGTGCGAATGTCCTCAATAAATAAACTGAATCATACTGTTTTTATCACATTGTTAGTCATCTTGTTATAATTCCATATTTCGTATTCTATGATCGTGTTATCGTATTATGTTTATACGTAATAATTTGTTTACTCACATTAGTCCATTCCATGGGTTGGTCCGCTTCTTGATTGTCTGAAATCCAAAATATTGTTACGTTCTTTTGCAGTCATATACCTATTGTTGCTTGTTTTCAAATATTGTTAGGAAGATTCCCAAATTTTTGAATTGATTTTTGCAGAAACATGTATTTATTACTCTAAAATAGTCCTCACGTTTTCCGTCTCTATCCAAAACGATTTACATCGCCTTTTTTAACAGGGAGTTTCTAAAACATGAAATTCTATTTCCGTTGAAGGGAAGGTAACAAAGCTAGCGGCACAATTTCTCACATGGAACTTTCAAAATAGTTGGCGAGTAGTCCGGGCGACTTGTTTGTCTGATTGTCGATATATTTTTCTCGTTACTCGAAGGGAAGTATGTATCATTTTGCGCTTGACCTTTCCTATTATTATTATTTTTTGTTTGACGCAGAATATTTAACTTCATTTTTATTTTATTTTGATCTCATTGCTCAAAAGGGACAATGCTCTACTCCTCACCTTGCACGTCAAAAGGTAGGTACGAAGCTGGCTGTAAAGTTCTAGTATCGGGAGCGGGGTGCTACAGTGCTTAAGCGCTTCGCCTTTTTCCTCTGTTGTCCAGGTTTGAGTCCCGGACGCGACACCATATGTGAGTTGCATGTGTTGGTATGTCGTCGTTGCTCCGAGAGTTTTTCTCCGGGTTCTCCGGTTTGCCTTCCTCAGCTAAGAGCAATACACTACATTCCAATTCGATCTGTGGATTAACCGAGGCGTAACTTTGATCAACCTTCGTGGTTGTTTTAGGTGGTGTTAGAAATTCAGAGGTCGAGAGTTTTATAACTTTTACATATAGGTAAACAATAAGATTACGTATAAGTATTAAAAACAAATATATTTTCGTAATTAGTAGTGAAATGTGTAACGTTCCAAATGCATTGCTCGTATTTCCCAGGAGAAGAATTAAGACGTTTATTTGTACGAGTTAGATTTAAGACTTAAGTTTCATAGATAACATTTCGCCGTTTTGATAAGATATGTACCTTCTGTCTCTTGTATGTCGGCTTCGTCCTAGGTTAAATAGAGAGTAGTTCATCATACGGTTTTTTACGATTTTTGTCATATTACGTCGATGACACTTACGGCATTTTACGTATACGTCTGTATAATTTCTGATAAGCTACTATTGAGATCTTAAATGTGTTCATTTAGTTCTTACGATAATTACGGATAGGTTGTTATTTGGGTACATAATTTAATTTGGTCGTCTGGCTTGGATCTATCTTTCCATTCAGCCCGTACTTCTACGTTCCGTTATTCTTTTTTCGTACGTATCTGTCCTCTTTGGAATTCCCTACCTCTAACTGTCCGTGTTTCATAATATACTGCTGCCTTTCAGACTGGTCTTAAAACTTTACTCTCCAATAGACTTCTATCTACTTTTAACGTCGACAACATTCGAACCTAGTACATTCTCTGTCCGCTGTACATGTTAAGCTGCTGATCTTATGCTTTGATAAGTGCTTGCCTTTTTTTCTTTTATTACTGCAACTATAGCTTTTCTAGGTTTTATGCTTTAATAGATTAAATAGATTGCATTGTAGCTTCTTTATCGATTATCGTTTCCATTCCTTCTTTGTCTATATCACTTTTCGTATATATATATATTTTGCTACGTTTTCTACCATCATTGACCGGTGCTCGCGTGGAGGCCAACCTTGTAAGGCTGACTTTCATTCCTATTGTTTCATCTCCCGTGACCTTGTGTGCGAATGTCCTCAATAAATAAACTGAATCATACTGTTTTTATCACATTGTTAGTCATCTTGTTATAATTCCATATTTCGTATTCTATGATCGTGTTATCGTATTATGTTTATACGTAATAATTTGTTTACTCACATTAGTCCATTCCATGGGTTGGTCCACTTCTTGATTGTCTGAAATCCAAAATATTGTTACGTTCTTTTGCAGTCATATACCTATTGTTGCTTGTTTTCAAATATTGTTACGAAGATTCCCAAATTTTTGAATTGATTTTTGCAGAAACATGTATTTATTACTCTAAAATAGTCCCCACGTTTTCCGTCTCTATCCAAAACGATTTACATCGCCTTTTTTAACAGGGAGTTTCTAAGACATGAAATTCTATTTCCGTTTAAGGGACGGTAACAAAGCTAGCGGCACAATTTCTCACATGGAACTTTCAAAATAGTTGGCGAGGAGTCCGGTCGACTTGTTTGTCTGATTGTCGATATGTTTTTCTCGTTACTCGAACGGAAGTATGTATCATTTTGCGCTTGACCTTTCCTATTATTATTATTTTTTGTTTGACGCAGAATATTTAACTTAATTTTTATTTTATTTTGATCTCATTGCTCAAAAGGGACAATGCTCTACTCCTCACCTTGCACGTCAAAAGGTAGGTACGAAGCTGGCTGTAAAGTTCTAGTATGGGGAGCGGGGTGCTACGGTCCTTAAGCGCTTCGCCTTTTACCTCTGTTGTCCAGGTTTGAGTCCCGGACGCGACACCATATGTGAGTTGCATGTGTTGGTATGTCGTCGTTGCTCCGAGGGTTTTTCTCCGGGTTCTCCGGTTTGCCTTCCTCAGCTAAAAGCAATACACTACATTCCAATTCGATCTGTGGATTAACCGAGGCATAACTTTGATCAACCTTCGTGGTTGTTTTAGGTGGTGTTAGAAATTCTGAGGTTGAGAGTTTTATAACTTTTACATATAGGTAAACAATAAGATTTCATATAAGTGTTAAAAACAAGTATATTTTCGTAATTAGTAGTGAAATGTGTAACGTTCCAAATGCATTGCTCGTATTTCCCAGGAGAAGAATTAAGACGTTTATTTGTAAAAGTTAGATTTAAGAATTAAGTTTCATAGATAAGATTTCGCCGTTTTGATAAGATATGTACCTTCTGTCTCTTGTGTGTCGTCTTCGTCCTAGGTTAAATAGAGAGTAGTTCATAATACGGTTTTTTACGATTTTTGTCATATTACGTCGATGACACTTAAGGCATTTTACGTATACGTCTGTATAATTTCTGATAAACTACTATTGAGATCTTAAATGTATTCATTTAGTTCTTACGATAATTACAGATAGGTTGTTATTTGGGTACATAATTTAATTTGGTCGTCTGGCTTGGATCTATCTTTCCATTCAGCCCGTACTTCTACGTTCCGTTATTCTTTTTTCGTACGTATCTGTCCTCTTTGGAATTCCCTACCTCTAACTGTCCGTGTTTCATAATATACTGCTGCCTTTCAGATTGGTCTTAAAACTTTACTCTCCAATAGACTTCTATCTACTTTTAACGTCGACAACATTCGAACCTAGTACATTCTCTGTCTGCTTTGTCGTCGTCCTAAGTTGTCATCCGTCTGTAAATGTTAAGCTGTTGATCTTATGCTTTGATAAGTGCTTGCCTTTTTTTCTTTTATTACTGCAACTATAGCTTTTCTAGGTTTTATGCTCTAATACATTAAATAGATTGCATTGTAGCTTCTTTATCGATTATCGTTTCCATTCCTTCTTTGTCTATATCACTTTTCGTATATATATATATATTGCTACGTTTTCTACCATCATTGACCGGTGCTCGCGTGGAGGCCAACCTTGTAAGGCTGACTTTCGTTCCTATTGTTTCATCTCCCGTGACCTTGTGTGCGAATGTCCTCAATAAATAAACTGAATCATACTGTTTTTATCACATTGTTAGTCATCTTGTTATAATTCCATATTTCGTATTCTATGATCGTGTTATCGTATTATGTTTATACGTAATAATTTGTTTACTCACATTAGTCCATTCCATGGGTTGGTCCGCTTCTTGATTGTCTGAAATCCAAAATATTGTTACGTTCTTTTGCAGTCATATACCTATTGTTGCTTGTTTTCAAATATTGTTAGGAAGATTCCCAAATTTTTGAATTGATTTTTGCAGAAACATGTATTTATTACTCTAAAATAGTTCGCACGTTTTCCGTCTCTATCCAAAACGATTTACATCGCCTTTTTTAACGGGGAGCTTCTAAAACATGAAATTCTATTTCCGTTGGCGGAACAGAAACAAAGCTAGCGGCACAATTTCTTACGTAGAACTTTCAAAATAGTTCGTGAGTAGTCCGGTCGACTTGTTTGTCTGATTGTCGATATATTTTTCTCGTTACTCGAACGAAAGTATAATTTCGTGCTTGGCGTTTCCTCCATGAGCCAAGGCGATTTGCATAGTGTTGGGTAGGGGTGGAAACGTTTTGGGCCGCTATGATGATGTTACGTTTTATTCTATTGACAGGTTTCGAAGGTTTCTCGAAATTATTTTAAGTTTGAAAGTTTAGTTGCTAAGAAGATAATCACATTTTTTTGTTGAAAAGGCAATGAATGTTGAAGCTATGTGCAGAGTATTTTGCTTCACATTGACCGTCGTTATTAGAATTTTTATATCTTGGACAAGAGTGTAGATAAATCTTCACTTTTGGGAGCAAAATATATATGAGAAAGCGCAGGATTTTGTGAAACATTAGTCGATGAGAAAAATGGTTGGTTTTGCAGTAATCAACTGTATGTTGATTACGCAACGGCTAAACTAGTATTGCTTTTCACATCAGCTGCGATATTAGGAGTAAACAATTTATGCCTTGGATTGAACGTTAGTCAGTTTCCAAAGGTGGTAGTGCTCACAAATGTCGTAAGTGTACATGGTTGGAAATTCTCGCCAAATCAAATCAAAGTCTTATGATTGCTTACATAGAATTAGCTAACTGCAAGGTGTCAATAGAAGCAGTCACGAGGAAACATTGACCCCGCGAGACGAAATAAAGAAGCTCAAGCTACAGATTTCGATTCAAGAACACTGCGATATTCCTAAGTCAGGTTTAAAGCGACGAATATAATAGACCGGAGTTGAACAGCCTATTCGACATGCCGCCAAAACTAAACAAGACAGAGAAACGTGACAGTGGAAACCGAAAAATCATAAAAAAAACTAACTATTACTTAGTTATTATGGTTATATTGACATTAGAAAGGAGAGAATCCAGTAAGACTTATTTCAAGCTATAGTTCTATATCCCCAGTTGGTTCATCTGACGGGAAGTCCTGGCAGTCCTCGTGGAGGGGGGGGGGGTATCTACGTGAAATATGAGTATCTATGTGAGGCCAAGAGACTCAAACCCTGACCCTGTTTGACCTAATCCGAGCTGCACAATTCTGATTGTCCCCTTTTTAGAGAAAGAAAACCTTTATTGTCGCTTCTTTAAATTATTTTCGAAACACGGTCGGATATATATCTCGGCCGGTATAGCGCGTACCGCGATTGCATGCAAAATATGGAACATTTCAAGTGGGGACGTGATATTGGATAAACGAATCAGCCGATGGAGTACATAGATAAGTACTGACGTACGGATTATCGGCGTCACAATGTCAGGGAACGTCAGTCCTTTCATGTGGACAGGCGATGGAAGTTCGGCCACAGAATGTATTTTTTTGGACATAGTAGCTAAGGGAAGGACCATTAGAAAAGTTATGGGGGGGGGGGGGGGGGGTGGGGGAATTCCAAAAAAATAATCCATACGAGGGAATATTTTCAAAAAAAATATGCATGCACAACCAGCAACACAGAAAACAAATTCCTACGTGGAGTGGGAGAGGCAAGGCAGAGGCCAGGGACTGCACAGATGTACAGGAATGCTGCAAATTGTTTCCTTCTATCACTGTTTTTGTTGCAGTAACTCTTTTGTGAGAGTTATACATATGTATCCTTTGATTTATCCACTATTAAAAGCAGGAGAAATTTACATAATTTTTCGTCTCTCAAAAATATTTTTTCGAATGGAATTTTCACTGGTCTCGCTATGAGCTTGAATCATAAACAATCATTTGCCATGCAAAGTGATGCAGATGTACACTTTTATAGGTATCAATATTAAAGTATAACTTTTAATATGGGCACGCTAGCCCTGATGCCCTGATTTAAGAGCAATGGCTTTTAAAGTTTACTTAGGACAAGAATTATTAAGTCATATCAAAATCATTGCACACAGAAGAGGACATGTGTTATTGGTCATCGCTTTGAAGTAAATGCGATTTTATTTGAGAGAGAGAACTTCTTCAGTCGCATTACGAGTTTATGATGTGGCTTAATACCTGTTGATATCAGAACTATAAGAAAGAGAATTGTCTGCTTTCGTTTGAACGGTCCAAATTCTCTCCTACTGCAGCTCGCGCCATACCAAAAGTCACACAAGAAAAATAGTACGAAATCATGACGAAATAGAACTTTAACAGTGATTTGTACCACTCTAAACTTGAGAAATTCCTCAATGTTCTATGAACCAGAATACTGCAAATTTATTCTACTATCTGAATTCAGCGGTAAGTATTGAAGCTAAACCCAGGTAGTTCCTAAACCAGTAACGCCTTGTAAAAAATCACTTTACTCGCGAAAGCAAATTCAAATTTGTACGGTCGAAATCTTAATATGACGTCGAAATGCCCCGCTTAACGCACAACAGACGTTAAGGTCAGACCCCTTCCCCCTCCCCCTTAACGTCCACCCATTGTTTTATGCTTTTATAAAGTCAGAAAAAACAGTAATGAAATACACGGGAGTTCACTTATAAGCAAAGTATAAAACAAGCTTACAGCTTTAATAGCTGCAACTGTACAGTCAGTCAGTACCTCGAATTCCCGTAGGAGCTCATTTCGGACCTTGACTAAGATACTCATTATGTCACAACTATAAAACTGAGTTTCACTTACCTGGAGGTTTGACTGAGGTATTTCATGATACTTCTAATCAAAAGACCTTGTTGAAATTTTCGGAAAATTCAACGGAAATTGCGCTCTATGTAGATCTAGCTGACTGGAAAGTTTGATTAAAAAGTGTACTTCTACTGATGAAAATGTGTTTGTTCTGAATGCCCCACACTAACGTCCATGCCCTTACCCCCCACCCCCTAAACGTCCGTTGTGCATTAAGTGGGGCATTTCGAATATGTCGACGGCCTCTAATCACTCCAACTGACAGTTATCAGTTGCAGATTAGATATTACTGAACTTTGATTTGAAGGTAAGTGGAAATCATATATCATTTTATTTATTTTATAAGGCAAAATAGCTCCCAAATCTATGTATTTTTGAGTGAAATGACTGGGCCGATAATTGAAGTGAGTCACCGGTTATCGATATGTGGGCTTTTGCAGGCAATAACTTTGATATGCAAAGGTAGCTAATTTTGAATAGATTAGTACATAAAATATTTTCAAAAAAAAAACGTGCATGAGATCGTAGTCGGAAAGAAATTTGCTGCACAGCAAACTGGAGTAAAAACAAATACATGCAGCTTGAGAATCCCCCACCCCCCCATAACTTTTCTAATGGTCCGTTCCTAAAACGAACTGAACGCTAACTTCTTAAAAAATACTGAACCCCGAACCTAATTGCGGCTAAATTATACTCCAATCCTGATCCTGATCTTCCCAAATTAGATCAAAACCCTGACATAACCTGCCCCAATGGAGCTCACAATCCTGATCCCGTCGGGCGGCATATATATCATAGGTCACACACAGGAGTACCACTCCCCCCCCCCCCCCCCCCCCCCCCCCCCCCCCCCCTTTCCCTCCGGTCCAGTCAGCTTCCTCTGTCTGAGCTCTTCAGTGATATAGAATTCAGTCATTTCTATCTAGCGTTTCCGGCCAGTTTACCAAATTAAGATTTATTTCAAACTAGTTTTATATCCCCAGTTGTCATTGGTTCGTCCAGCGGAAAGTCTTGGTAGCTTAGTCTGTCTGAGCTCTTCAGAGATATATAAGTAATTTTTTTAGCAACTTCGGCAAGTTCGTTTAAATGAGATTTATTTGAAGTGTGTTTTATATTCCCAGTTGGTTCATCCAGCGACAAGTCGTGGCAGCTTAGTCTGCCTGAGCGCTTCAGTGATATAGAACTCAGTTATTTTTTTGTAGCGTCTTCGTGAAATTTCCCAAAATAATGTTGATTTCGAGAGAATTTTATGTTCCCAGTTGATTCATCTAGCGGAACGTCCTGATAGCTTCGTCTGGCTGAGGGCATCAGGTATGTAGAACTTATTTTTGTTATAGTGATTCCGGCAAGTTAACCACAATAAGATTTATTTCAAGTTTATTCTATATCCTTAGTTTATTCAGCAGCAAGTCATGGCAGTTTAGTTTGTTTGAGCGTTTCAGTAATATACAACTCAGTCATTTCTTTCTAGCTTTTCCGAATAGTTTTCCCAAATAAGATTGATTTAGACTGAAGTTAGTCATTAGTAAGAAAAGGCCGTCGAAAGCTGTCATAGTTAAACGGTGTAATTGGTGTAATTGGTGGGAATGTAGAGAGTTTACTGGAACCCCTTTGCGTTTTTATTTGGTGGACAGGTCAATATATGTTGATCTTTAAAATAATTTACATTGCAGATGTAGATTTTATAGCGAAAGCTATGTATGTAAACTATAGTAGTTGCAACCGTTACTCCTGGCTGTTAAATATTATACAGATCCTGAGGTTGGGCTACCTGTGTGATATGCACAAGATGTTGCGCTCCACTCGCCACTTGAATCACACCTAGATAAACGGTTTCTACTTTTGAAGTGTCAGGGAGTATAGATAATTTGTAAGTTGATGATAGCCGTTCAAAAATTAAGACCCTGTTTTGGATCAAAACAGTGCTTGGTATGCCTTATTTGTTCAGCAGCACGTATCGTATTGCATTACCTCTCACCTCGTGAGGGGCGGGGCACGAATGAATTATTAATGGAATCTGTCATTCGGAAGGTCCGAAGTCTATTTACTACCTTCTTTAGAGGTATTTCATGGCCTGCTTTCTAAATCTTCAACCGATACCAGATTAGTAACTTCAGATACAGTAGAGTTACTCGAGGTAGCACATGCAGTGTCAGATTAAGTTGTGGTAGAACGACAGATAAAGCCGTATGCAAGAAACATAATAGGAACGACGAGAGAGGAGGCATGGTTGCAAGAAACAACGAACGCTCAAGCGATTGCAACTTCAGAGAAATTTCAGATAATGCGTGGTCAAGCTTGGCAATAAATCGGTGGGATTCTGTCGATATAGATATTTCGATTATACTGTTTAAGTTCTACGATCATCATGAACCTGGATGTGGAAAACGTAGTCGGGTGATTTGTCTTAAATTTCTTACAATTTGTTTCGCCAAACATGTGTCAGGAGTTAGGATCAATGTGGTGAATATCATGCTGGATATTACAGAGAAGGTTGCGACGGTATGAGAGATGGTATTATTCGGCATTGTGTCGTTTTTAAATTCCTTGCTTTCAAGCTAGTATTAGGGCAGCATGCACTGTGATTGTTTGATGGTGCAAACAGTGGACACAGAAAATGATAATACAAATAATAATAGGTTGTAGGCAGGCTGTATTTGGGCCATATCAGTCAAGTCACAGGCATTTAGGCTTGGTATTTTTTGTGATTAGGTTGATGTAATTGCTGTGGTTTGTATTGTTTTTTTTTATGAACTATGATGTCACAAACCAATGTGATCACATTAACACAATCAGAAAAAAACTAGCCAGAATAACCGGGAGTAGGCTGGTGACACACATTAGCAATGTTATAAATGAAAAAGGATTCGGTCTGAGTATGTAAAATATTATTTAATCGAATTTAAAAATACCACTACAACATTAAGATCACATCAAATTTAGTATGCTGACTAAGTTTGAAACAAACATTTTAAAATTAGCAATCACCTAAAACTATGTATACATCTATGTGGTTCTATTTAGACGAGTTCTGCAGTTATATTTTATCATGTCTATAAACTTTCCTTTCAATAATTATTATTTTATACTAATTGTTCTTTCAGCATGTTAATGATCATAAATTCAGATGTTGCTGAAACAAGTGAATGGTTTTCCTAGAGTACAGCTGTCAATCACTATTTTAGGTTGCTATTTTATCTGAGTTCTTCCATTCACAGTTTTTTTCCAGAGTCTATGAGATTCCCTTCCATGTCACTGGAAACAGTTATTTAGCTGTAAATTACCAACTATTCCATTGTGAACTATATGCACCTTTCCTGCCATTGAACTGGTAATAATAAAGTTCTGTGCTGAACCGGATATGATGATGTGCATTGATGGTCATTTGTTGTTGAAGTCAGCCAATTGATAGTTTTGCTAGAGTATTACTATTACTCTTTTTTATGCTCCTATTTTAGTTAGGTCCTCACTTTGATCAGATTCAGTGTGTTGTTTCAGGCTGCTTTAAAGTTCCAAGTTTTTTTCATAGTCTAAGGAAATTGTTCTCTACCATGTTGGAAACAGTTATTTAACTGTAAATTACCAACTATTTCCATTGTCAATATTATTGAATGTCCCATCTCCAAATAGGTGCTTTCATGTCCATCATCTGACGAAGACTGAAGATGTATATATTATTGATATGTATACATATTATAGTTGAACTGCTACTTTTGCTTCCAGTGAATTGGTACAAAGTTCTATGTATATGCTTAACTGGTAATATGATGTGGCTTGTAGACATGTGTCATATACAGGCTCAGCTGGTCACGTTTTTGGACTTGGTTAATCAGCTTTGATGAACAGTACAGGAGTTCAGTAGTTTTATTTGGAGCATTTCTGTAGCTATATAGTTGTAAACTCAGGTGTTGTTGAAGTTGGCCAATGGTTTTCCTTGAGTATAGCTGTCACTTTTGTTGCTCCTATTTTAGTTCGGTCATCACTTTGATTAGATTCAGCCAGTTGTTTCAGGTTGCATTAAAGTTCTTTTTTTTTCAGAGTTATGAAATTGCCCTCTATCTTGTTGGAAACAGTTAATTAGCTGTAAATTACCAACTATTTCCACTGTCAATTGAATGTACCATGTCTAATTTCATAGGTGCTTTCATTTCCAGCATCTTGGTGAAGACTGGAGCATTGATATAGATGTAGTGTATATATATTTTGGGTTGTCCTGTGATGTTTAAAATTCAGAGCAACATTTGCTCAGTGCTTTGGTACAAAGTTATATGGTTAACTGCAGGTAATATGATGTGCCTTGTATGGACATATGTAATCTGCAGGCTCGTCATTCTTTGACTGCATTGAATCAGCTTTTTGAAGAACACCAACAGGAGTGCATTAGGCCAGCGTCACTGGGAAGTGTACAGCAGTGGGATAATTATAATATATTCCTGCAAATATATAAAACATTTGGGTGTGTAAATATATTTATTGTTTTTTTGATAGGCAAAAAAGCTTGTTTAAACACACAGAAAATATAACCCTCCCTCTCCCTACATTCCCTATTGAAAACCTACCTTTGTTACAAGCTCCTGGAAGCTCCATATGTGGATCCTGAGGCAATATGGCCAATCTGGTAACATTGTGTGCTTTGTTGACACATGTAATCTGCAGGCTGGTTATTTTTCTGGACTGTATCAGCTTTAATTATTGGAGAACACTTTAACAGGAGTACAGTAGGCCAATGTCACATGGAAGCACGTGTACAACATGTAGGAATAATTATGCCTGTAAAAATAAAAATGTGGGCATGAATATATTATGCTATTTGACAATGAACTAAACCTAGTTAACATACAGAGAGAAATATGACCTCTCCTTAATTCCCTCACCCCAATTCCCTGTTGAAAACTTACCTTTGTTATGAGCTCCTGGAAGCTTCATGTTTGGGCCCTGAGGCCATAATAATTTATTATAATTTATTACACATTTATTAAATCATACATATACTGTATATGTATATCTTTGTCATATTATTTAAAATGTTTTTTTTTGATAAACTGATTTGGAAGATTCTCTAATTCCAGTAAATAATAATGATTTAGTTATTAAAGGAATAATTATTGGTGATATTTGTTCCAACAGGAAAATTAATTAAAAGGAAATGTAGTGTCCAGTCTACTTAATGCTGCAATGCATGCACATGTACAGTAAGTGTATAAATTATGATAACATTAATATAATTATGTTAATATATGACATTATGTTAATAAGATTTCACACTTGTAAATTTACTTTAACAGCTTCATGATCAGAATAGTAAACACTTATCACTGAATTTTGAATAGTATTGAATTGTTGTGGTTTGATATATACATGGTCTAACAAACTTCCTGCTGATACAAATGTTGGGCTTTCTACAATTTGTTGATAACCAAGATGTGCCATCACTGTTTTTAAATGGCTGGATTCCTTATCATCAAAGTAGTTGATGTTGAAATCCCCAAGTATCATGTCAACAGAAGTGTGATCAAGGATATAATTAATGGCATCACAAAATTGGTGTATATTAGAGTTGTGTTTTCTATAAAGTAAAAGAAATGTAATTTGTTGCTGGTAAGTTTTAGAAAAAGCAATTAGTTTAAGTCCATTTATTGAAGGAAAGTATTCTTTTTCAGATATCACAATAGTGTTTCTGTAGCATACAGCTAAGCTTGAGTATTTATCTTGATTATCTTGCCTATATAATGAAAGAGGATGCAGATTCTTTTTTATGTCATTGTCTAAATCACATAATTGAAGCTGTGTTTCTGTTAGAAGTACGATATCACAATTACAGATGTTAAGGTCAGACTTGATATCAATGCTGTGCTTTCTTAATGATCTTATATTTAAAAGAGCAACTGACACCAAGTTTTTTTCATATTGGATTTCAGACTCTATAACCATTGATGACATGTTTAAATGTTGTAGTCTCTGGTATTCTGCGTGCACTCTTGGATCTGACCGTACAAGTTTGCTCTCAATTTTCCCAAGAACATGAATGCCTTTCAGACAAGTGGCACGACTCAAAGCAACATATATCTGCCCAGAGTTGAATGACCTTTGTCTAAATAACTCAAAACTAATAACAATGTTGTTCAATGTTAATCCTTGAACTTTGTGAACAGTGCAAGCCCATGCCAAGCTGAGTGGAAATTGGATTCTCTGTATTTCTGGAGATGAAGGTTTACCTGGCCTCAGTTTTATTTTAGCAAGTACTGGTGAAATAGGCACAAGTTTGTTCTCTTTAGCAAAAGCATCAGTGCATTTCTCCGATAAGATATTCCCAGCTTTTTCATCATCAAATTTAATGTAGAGAATAGTGGGCTTCTGGGTAATTTGATTAATAGAGATTCTGGTAACAGTTCCCATTTGGCCATTAATAAGTCTGTCAGAAATATCAATATTTGTAGTAAGCATCACCCGTGCAGTTTCTTTGATAAGGATCTCAAAATCAAGACCACCAGTGTCAGAACGACCTCTTGACAATACCCTGTCAATATCTTGTTTAGTAACATTTGGTGGATATTGATCAATAGCTCGAAGTACATACAATGGCAAAGGAATTCGTTGTAGATATTTATTGTTGTGTTCTGTAACTGGTTTATTTTCAGCCCATACATGCAATGCATCTGAAGGGTAACCATTATGATCATCTGTTTGAGTTACTGATCTGGCCTGGATAATCTGTATATCTTCTTCAGTATGCTGAGCAATTCTAAATCTGTTTAAGAGTTCAGTAAATTTACGATCATCTTTTTGTCTCATTATTTCGGTAAGTTCTATCATTTTAAATTCTTGCCATGGGTGACATAAATTATATGTTTCATTTTTGTAACTGGCAAATATAGGCTTTTGGCGAATTGGTGGCAACTGATATAAATCACCAACAGCAATAATACTTATACCAGCAAACAACTTAGAGGTGGAAGTACCAAAAATTTCTTTCAATCTTTGATGGATATGGAGTAACCTAGTGTTTGAAACCATAGAAATTTCATCAATTATAATAAGCTTCAGTTCAGATAATGACATTCTTAGTAATGTTTTCTTCTGATCTGATAATGCAGGTAAATTATCTCCAATTTCTTTTGGGATGGCCAAAGCAGTGTTGATAGTTGTACCATTTATATTAATAGCAGCAACACCTGTGGGTGCCATTAAGAGCACTGTACGCAACTCAGGATTTAGTGGTCCATATTTAAATGTTTTCACCACAGTGTGATAAATTGCTCTTATTAGATGACTTTTGCCAGCACCGGCACCTCCTGTAACAAATAGATTTATAGGCTTCACTTCCTCTGGCTTCAAGGAATTTAAGTTCTTAACTTTATTTCTACACCATGAGAGAACCATATCATATGCAGAACGCTGTTCAGCATTCAAAGATCTAACACACTCATGTAATAAATCATCAGTGATACCAGATGGCTGGGTCTGAGTAAGAAGTGCTGGTACTCTTTGTTGTATTTCTGAACCTGGGGCTAAATGATCAGGTGACTGTTCATTAAATGAGTTATCAGGTGTTACATCATTGTCCACTTGAGACTGTAAATCTTGATTTTCTTGATCATTGATAGAATCATATGTGTGAAGGTTTCTAACTGGGTTGTCTCTCAGCATTTGTAGTGCATCATTTACTTCTTGCGCATTAGGTTCAAATATTGCTCTGTTCTTTTCAACCAAAGCTTGTACTGAAGGTTCATGAAATTTCATCCAATAAGTTTGATCTAATCCAATGAGATCAGTAGACTCGTCTCGCCATGGAAAATATAGCATGAGTAAATGATGAAAAAACCTCTCTGGCTGCTTATTTTTGCTTGGTGTGTGGAATCGTATTACCGCCCTAACTTTTCTACACTTCATAATTTCATTGGTATTTAGCAATTTAATCTTATGAGGAAGTGTTGTTTCATTATTAATATTTGCATGCTGTGATTCAATAACATCATCAGAAAGCACATCTGGCTGATCATCATTGATTTCATCAGGATCAGCTTTGTAATCTTTGTAGTAGTGGGCTGCAAACTCAGCTAAGCATAATTGATCAACAGTGGAGTTTAACTTAGGTCTGTTACGGTATCGTTCAATGATATTTGATTTATAAATATCAGTACTGTCATTATCAAGTGCTTCCAACTCTTCTTGGCTTTTTCGCATGCGTACTCTATTTCCTGGCAAATCGGTACTCACAAAGATTATTCCTGGAAATGTTTTTCTCAACCAAAGTTCAGGCATGCATCTATAAACACACTCTTGTGCACTAACTTCTCGAGAGGAGAGAAAAGTGGCACCAACCTTTTTCAAGCTCTCTCTGACATTCAAGTCAAGGTTCCTTGCTTCCTTTGCTGCATTTGTTATGGCCTGTGAGCATTCAGTTTCATCTTTGGACAAGTAGGAACAAACATAAGTTATGCATTTGTAATGATTGTAGACAGGTTGCAAATCTACATTTGCTTTAAACCCTTTTATTCCAGCAACAAAGTAGTTATTAATAAAACAACTATTAAGTGACCTCTTTAGATGCAAGTCATAATCAGAATCAGCAGAAATAGACAAGGCCCAGTAATATTGTTCTTCAGAAATACAACAAGAGGCCAGAACTTCTGAAGTAGTTAATTTTGGATCATAATCTGATGTGCTTGGATTTAAAGTTTCATTTATTTTATTTTTTACAGAAGTGAGAATTTCATTTCTTCTGTTTATTATAGTCACTCTTTCATTATCAACAACATCATCTGACACTGGTTTTGCAACAACTGTTTGATTTGTAAAGAACTGACCAAAGTTAAACCTACATGGAATATTTTTATACTTTCTACAAGTTTTAGAATGATTGTGCTTTTGATATGTTTTCACTAGATGATGCAATTCTGGTTCAGTTTCTTCATTTGGTAGGTTTGCTTGTAAATGCTGATCTATGAACTTTATGTAGGCCTCCTCATTATCAGCTGTTAGTGCTGGACAGTCAGAAGTCCAAATTAATGAATGCAGATGTGGTGACCCTCTCATTTGAAACTCAATTCGAAAAGCATAATAGATTATTTTGCCAATGGGGTTAGCATTGCTCAGTAAAACATCTTTGAAGAATGTTTCAACTCTATATTGGAAGTGCTTAGCAACAATAACAGGATTAAGATTAAGCAAAGAACACTTATCATTGTAAGAAAGAGCTTCAACTTCATCATCTGTCATATTTATTCCCTTTGTACGAGCAATAATATGAAAAAGTTCAGGCCACCTAAGATCAGCACACGATAATGTCATAAACCATGTAGGAATACCAAGCTGCTGTACCATGGCAACTATCTCGTACATAAATTTCTGCCAGTAAGGTGGAGAGCCTGGAATTTGCCTCAAGAACAAATATGCCTGGTCCTTAGCAATAAGATTCTGAAGGCAGTTTTCATTTGATCTAACCTGAGATGCTGTAAACAACTGTCCGTGAACTTTTTTCAATGCAATATTAATACTGTCTGACACTTTTTTTTGTTCAATAATAAACTGTGCAAAAAAGAGGTACTCTGGATTTGTAGCAAATCTACCACTGTAATGTAATAACCGGGCATTGAAATATTTAACTGGTGTTAGTTTTATCTCTCTCTCTGCTTTATATCCAAATCTGCCCTTTGGGAATAGGGTTGGAAATGCTAATTCTTCACAGTGTTTGTCAGTCATTAATGAGACAGGATGTTTGTTTTCCCCAGGGGCAATATTATATATTTCATTTCCAGCTGATGAAGAGTTGTTGTTTTCTTGCTCAACAAGTATAGGGTAATCTGGAATTACAGACTGTAAACAGGTTTCAGTAGTTGCTGCTCTGTGTTCATCAAGTGGATCATCTCTTTCAGGAATATTTTCTTGTTCACAGTTTCTCTCAACAGCTGTCTCACCTTCACAAGCATTAGCAATGTCTAAAACTGAGTTTTCTTGATATGGATCAAGAGTTTCAAGTTGTTTATCAATGTTTTGCATGTCAACAGTTATGTTATTATACAATGAATTATTTAATTGTAGCCAATTCAGAGCATTAAGTATTAGTTGTGGGCGAACTGCTTGAAAATAGACATGTCCTCTAAACTCCAGTTTTCGTTTTAGCTTCAGCATTATGATTCCAGAACTTTCAGATGGGCGTGGCAAAATATCACATACTTGTTTGCAGCTAACTGGCACATTACAAATTGCACCCTTGATCTTCCTTTGTTGGCCTTTTGGCATTATTACTATTTTTTCAAAAACGATTCGTTGAGCTATCAATATCTGTTCCAGTTTTTCTAATACAGCAAGTTCAGAAGGAACCTCATCAACACCAAGATTATTGTACACAGCCTGGCAAGGAACCACACATTTTTTAATCTTCAAATGACAGGTTTGGCATATGTAGTCTTTACTATCAAATGATTTAGTATTAGTAAAAAGGTGTTTTGTGTCATATCTGTTCCTTTTTAACTCTACTACAGATTTCCTGTAGAGTATTCTATTACACACTGAGCAAATATAGTATGGACCTTCCCTTATAGATTTATTGAACAATGTAATGTAATGTTCTAAATCCTGTGATTTGGCAGACTTTCTTCTATTATCAGTTGCCTCTCCTCGTTTTGCAAGCAATACCTGTTTTTCCTCTAAATCCATTGATCTGTATTTTTCAGTGTTTTTAGAAAGCAGTTCTTTTTTTTTCTCGAGATCCATTGATCTGTATTTTTCAGTGTTTTTAGAAAGCAGTTCTTTCTTTTTATCAGGATTTATTGACTGATATGTTTTAGCTTGGTTGTCCAAGTGCTGTCTTTTCTTTGCTGGCTCCATTGTAGCATAACTTTCCTTCCGGCGTTTAGCTATTAATTCTTTACATGATGCAGATTTATGTTTCCTCACTATTACTTGTCTTTCTGCCTTTGTCAGATTGCATGTGCACTTGATAAACTGTATTTGAAAAACTGAGTTTTGATCAAGCTGAACATTTTTCACAAGGACTTCATGAATGGCATCAATGAGGTTGTTAATATCACTGACAACATGAAAGGTACATGTGCTCTGTTCACTACTGTTAAGTCCAAAGACAGCATACTTACATTTAATTTTTGATTGTTGTTGAAAAATACAACTGACCCAGTAACTGGAAATCCACAGTAAGAAACCTGTATTTTGGTTCTGGTTATCAAAAATTAACCTGTGTAGTATTAGCTTACTGGAAAATGATGTTGAGGTAATTATTCCTTGACATTTTGAATTAAACACAATTTCAACATTAGCATTGTATATTGTAATGTTGCTTGGTAAATCAGTAATACTGCAATGACTACATGACTTTGTATCTAAGTTTAATTTGTGATAAAACTTGTTCCCATTCTCTATTACTGCATCTAGTGTATCAGAATTCCAATTACTAATAATGGTCTTTATGGTAGAGAAGCAAATAGAATAAAAAGATATGGTACAACACTGTTTGCAAGAGCAAAGCCTTTCATTGGCCTGTATGGTCTCAGAATGTACAGGTTTTTGGTTATATTTATCCTGGTTTCTACCACTGTTTTCCCCTGTTGTTCTAGATATGGGCTTATCTGCAAGACTATGCACAGTAGAAACATAATGAACTTCATCTACATGACCAATATGGATTATTCTACCTATTGTAAGAGGAACAACTGGCTGTATAATAGTTGTTTCTGCAAAATATTCAGCAGATTCTGTGATGTGAATTGTACGTTTTAGAGCATTAGCTACAGCTTGAACAATAATACCATCACACCATGTACCTTGTCTTGACATGTTATTAATATATTGTAACCAGGACTGATCAGTATTACTTTCAATAAATTGTTCTGGATGAGTTATGATGTACTGAACACCTGCAGACCGCACTTGAGAATGATAAATAGCATCTTGATACATTTGATGTGACACAGCTTTAAAGAAACAGTCTCCACCACCACCAACATCTAAGGGTTTTAATCCCAAATGAGATAGTCTGACTGTTAACCTAAACATATCAGGACTTATTATTGAATCAAAAGGACCTGGATTAAGTTCAATGTCATTAGACAGCATGATTTTGCTGTGATTCTTTTTATGATTCAGATTTTTAAAGACTCGGGTATGTGAATTGATTGGAGATACTGTAACCTTAAATTTACATTTTCCACTGGTTCGCTTTGGCTTGTTGTTGCAGACTTTTTGACCTGCTTTTACAAACAAATTCGTTTTGCATTTGTTTTCCCTCTTCTTCCGAACCGTACTTGCATGCTCACGGGCAGTGAATTTTTGTTTTTGCCTAAATGTGCCATTTCTAAATAGGTTTGCTTTTCGAAAGTAAAATATTTTAGTGTAACGATGAAGTTTCGATGACTGTGGAACATTTTTACGGATATGTTTTCGAACTACTCGCCTCACTTTTCTGCTTTTTCCTAAAATTCGTCTTATTTGTTTCACAGGAATTCGACTTGGTTCGCGTGAACGACTGCGACTAATTTTATGACAATGAGTGTTTGTAGTACAAACGAATATATCATGGCGAGATCTGCAAAACGGCACTTCAGTGAAAATGTCTGTGTGATTATTATTGTCCATGTGTGGTTTTTCGACTTCATTGCAGTTATCGTCTGCTGGTAGTGGTATGTCTGCATTCTTCCAGAAATTCACGAATGTAATCATGATCAGAAGGATAACACTGGATATAATTAGACTTCGTAAAAAAGTACACTGACTACAAATAAGATTTGCTTCCATATCGCAAAAAATCGACAAACAAATGCAAATATAAACACACAATGATTTCAAGCTCACCTTCATGACAGATATTTTAGTTGTTCACGGTTCAGCACTCTGACAAACTTCAGCTCTTGTCGGTACTTGAGACTGAGTGGATTGGTTTTGGTCAAGAGACGACTTCTCAGTTGTATTGTACAGTATATTTGGCAGTATATTTGGCAGTATATTTGAGTATATTTGAGTATATTTGAGTATATTTGAGTATATTTGTTCTTTGAGACGACGGAAATAGCTCGATTCAAAATGATTCGCTCAAATGTGAATGGGGCCAATGAATGTGAGAATTTAGGTGAGCCTACCGTCGACCTCGTGTGCGCTGGTAAGAAGAGCGACTCAATAATATCAAAAAAAGAAATACCAAACATACAAACCAGTCCTACAAACCTTTCCTTCCGTTTCCGAGGATTATCAGCGGAGAAATAGAAGATGGACAAGGTCACTCCTTTTCGCTTCGAAGTCCGCAAAGAAAGAGATTGATTGACGCGAACGCATGGCGCAATGTGTCACGTGACCAGTGCAATCTGATTGGTTGTCAGCGCAAATCAGCGACACAAAAAATAATAAACGGCTTGCATTTTCAGACTCGTGCCTCGGCCGAAGGCCTGGCCCGAGTAATAAACGGCTTGCATTTTCTGACTCGTGCCTCGGCCGAAGGCCTGGCCCGAGTAATAAAGGATAAAAAAGACTTGCGATTTCTGACTCGAGCCGGCCAAAGGCCTGGCCCGAGTAATTAGGGTCTTCATCCGTGATGTCTTCTGCTGAACTAGCTGATCGATCAGGAAAGCAGTCTGTGAGGTTCTTTGACACAAGAACGGCTTCCACACCTTTCTTTGTACGGTAAAGTCAAACTGTCTTCCCTGGGCTTACAAATCTCTCTTTGGTCTGGGCTATTCTGTCTGACGTGCAGGAAGGACGAATCTCTTTCTTCCACAAACCCCTATGCCTCTAGACTTCGAACTTGTTTCCCCCTTTTGCTTTAGCTAGGTTTTTTTCTCTCTTCAACATCCAGTTTCTCTCAGCAATCGGCGGCATATTTACATGTACGAACCTATAAATAAACGGCGGCAAAGTCGGCGCATGCGCATGGCTATTGTCACAAGGGCACACCTAGCAACTGGTTTACAGAATGAAACTGGCCGGGGTAGGGAGCGTACAAATATGTATTTTCTTGTCTATTGTAGTTTCGTACAGCCGCAAACAAAACAAAATGGCGGACGGTATAAAACGCAGGTGTGCAGGTGTGCAGGTGTGCTGGGAATTTTAAACTAACTAAAACCCTACCCTGAACCATAAAAAAACCCTAACCGGTCAGTAAACAAGATCTTACCCACCTAGAGCTAGGGTTCTCAAGAAAAACTCGCAAACTCAACCTCCCTCTACGCCCTACACCTGCACACCTGCACACCTGCACACCTGCACACCTGCACACCTGCGTTTTATACCGTCCGACAAAATGGCGGATATCGATGTAAACTTCACCTCGGCAGTCGATTTTGGACATTTTTGACTCAATTTGAGTGAATCTTGAGATGTTTTTACAGCAAGTGTCACTTTACCATATCGACAAGGTGTAATAAATCTTCTTTTCTTAGAAAAGTAGGCATTGCTTCTCTATGAAACTTGGCACAAGGTACGATTAGATGATAACGAAGAAATTTGTGTTTAAGTAACGAGAACTAATCAGTAACTTAATCTGTGACGTTTAAGCAATGTAAACAAATATTTCAACTGCTGTAACTTGGAAAGTATTTAAAATCCAGCGTTACTTAAACCCAGATTGATTCATTAAGTCAATAAAAAACAGATTCAGTTTTATTTTTTGGCATAACTTGAAAAGTTTAGCTATAAAAAATGAAATAAATCTCAAAATGTTATGTCAATAATTTATTTTTTTGTGTTGTGAGTCAGGGACTCGAGGAGTATTTAGGAAATATATTTCTCTTGTAATGGACTATGAATGCAATGAATAGGTAGTGTAAAGAGAAATAGTTTCCTAAATGGACGAGAGGGCCTGGAGCCCTTGTTATGATAATAAGTTTATGCATATTGTTTATAACTGTCAAGTGACAGAGTCCGATCCAGTGTGGTTCTGGTTTTCAACAAGATCTAGATAGGACTGTCTCAGTTACAACAGTTTACAAGACAGTTCAATTTTCAAGTGTTTAGATAAGTTTGTCAACTATCTAGTCATATTCAGAATTGTAAGCAAGCTATAAATTACAGATGTATGTCATGGTTATCAATGATAATGATAATACAATTTTCAAAAACGACCAATTTTTGCTAGTGTAACTTAATGCGATTTAAGGCGACTTTAAGCGACTTTAGGACCCAGAGTAGGCCTCTTTATGTGGCGCTCTTGAAGTTCACTTTAGCGAATAATCCCAATAACGAGCCGATATACAACGCTTCCTTTTCGTTGTTGAGCCCTAAACAAAGTTTACGAGTGTCTTATTCTACATGGAGATCAAATAGCTTGCAATACAAAGATATTGCAATACGAAAATTCAATAGCGCTATACATTTACTGTAAAGTTGAGAACTCCACAGAGGGCAATTTTTTTCTAAATGTGATGCTTTAACTTCGACTTTTCCGACAATGGTATTGTATCCATGAATGCTTGTCACAGGTATAAGGAGGTCGTGAAATAATGTGGCGGTAGTAGAGAGACAGTTGTAGAGTTTGTATTAATTCAACTGGCTTATTTGTCACACTAAGATATATGTTTACTACTGGTCCTCAATATCGCTATACGACTTGCTTTAATTTGTACTATAAATCACTGGTACATAAAATCCATCATCAGTAAAAAGGAGAGCGGGTTGGGTTGATTATTGGCTGCGATGAGGTATGAAGCACAGATTAATTGGCACAGAGTATAAGACAATTTTATAGTTTAATATAATTTTTAAAAACACTAGATGTACCTGTTTTGTTGTGCCTTTCAATGTCATGTAGCTACACAACTTTGAATCCCTTGATGTTTCACAGACTTTTCAAACACTTTTTAAATTATTTATACTGTTTAACTGATCGTTATATCCCTATAAAGTTCCACGTGATCATGAAGAGCACAAGACTTGGATGAATTACAGAGTGGGCTAGTGCTTGAAAAAGATATAATAATTTCAATTTATTTCACATTAAAAATATTTACAGAACTGCACATTTAATATTTATTTAGCGGTTATGTTCGAATTGTAAGTCTAATTTTTATGTTGGCTAGCACTTGCGTGTTAATAGCGTTATGTCCCTGACCGATACCAGTATACTTAATAATCAGATTCAACTCAACAACACATTTAATACTCATGAACTAGATCCAATATGGCCGCCGCTTACTCGCACATGGTCCCTAATATCCAGCATGCTTAGCGAGCTAAAACACTACATCTCCCCTTTTCTCAGATGAATACTTCTAACTCATACTAGTGTTTCTGAACATGCTGAAAATAAAGCTATGTAGCCATTCGTTGATTACATACTCTAAATGGAACTCAAAATCTAATATAAATGTCAGACAACATAATGTTCAGTGTTCCTTTGAGAAGATCTGTCACGTTACACAGCATATAGTCCTTAAATCTATCGGGCATCCTTCTTGTTCTCTAGGGTCGTTGTGAGGTGGGTTGTATCTCAGACTTTCCTTAGCTTTCCTTGTCCGTTTCCTTGGGACACACTAGATCCCTCACTGTTCGACGCTTGTACAGCTGGTATATCTGTGGTTCCATATGACGGTTCTGGTGTTTCCTTCACCTCTATCTCTTTGTGTAGGACTTCATCAGCTTCAGCAACATACTTCTTTACGTGGCTTGTGTTTCTGGAGTATTGGCTTCCACCTTGACTTTCTATCACGACACTATTACCACTTTTGCTGATAACCAAGTGTGGGCTTTGGTTAAACGTTGTGCTGAGCTTGTTTGTCTTGTCCTGCTTCACTAGCACCTGATCGCCTGCTTCAACACTTGAATAGCTAGCTCCGCGGCGCGCATCTGCATAATCTTTGGCCTTTGCTTTCTGTTCGGCATCTCGGTCATGTACTTCTTGGTCATAGCCGTGATCAACACTCAAGTCTAGGATCTTCCCTCTCACTTTCCGGTTGAATAACAGCTCAGCGGGGCTCCTCCCTGTTGTATTGTGTAGGCTTCTGTATGCCACCAAGTACTTCCTTAACCCTACTCTCCACGGCTTGTTTCCTGCTTGAGCAATTTGGAGTCTCTTCACCAGTGACCTATTTTGTCTTTCGACCTCGCCATTGGCCTGTGCCCACTTTGCAGTCACCTTGCAATGAGTGATACCATTCTGATCACAGTACTCTTTGAACTCGCTTGACTTGAACTGGTGACCATTGTCTGACTTGATAGTTATTGGTAAACCATGTCTACTGAAAGTGTTCTCTAAACACTCTATCACCTTCTCTGCAGTAGTGGACTGCATGATCTCAACCTCATAGAATCGGCTATAGTAATCCACAATTACCAGTAGTGAATGTCCGGATGGAAGTGGTCCCATCAGGTCAATAGCCAAGTCTTTCCATGGTCCGTATGGCAATGTAGTCGATTTAATTGGCTCTGGGGGATCTGGTCTTGCCACCAGATGGCATCCGTGACATGCCCGGCAGTGCCTCTCTGCTGCTTATCTGCTCCTGGCCACCAAACTTTGGTTCGGAGGTTTTGCTTTGTGCCAACAACTCCCAAGTGTCCTTCATGTGCTAGAGCTAAAGTTCTTGGTCGTAGCTTAATTGTTAGGAATATAATGACAATACGTGTACCCCTGAGTACAAGTTGGCCGATGACACATAGCTCCCCAGCAACCGGCATGTAATTGTTTACAACTGTTAAACTGTCCTGTCGCAATACACTTCCTTACTTCAATCAGCTCCTCATCCACTGCAGAGGCTTCTTCAATCTCACGGGTTGTGAGTGCCCTTAGGGTTGCACTTATGACGACAAATCTGACATACTCTTCTGCATCATGATCATGCTTAGTGTGCCTGATCTCCTTCTGTAGTAGTCGTGATAATGGTCTGCAATGTTTCCTCCCCCTGGAGCATATACAACACTAAACTCGTAAGGCTGTAATCTAAGGACCCATCTCTCTATTCGCGCACATAGGTCTTGACCGCGGACCATATATGGTCTCCAAAGGCTTGTGGTCTGTCTCCAGGATGAATCTCATGCCGTAAACGTATGCGTGCGTGGAATCTCTCACATGCCCATACCACACCCAATGCTTCCTTTTCAGTTTGGGAGTACCTTTGCTCACATTCAGTTAGGCTACGGTTTGCATAACACACTGGTGTCCATGCTCCACCTTGTTCTTGCACAAGAACTGCTCCCAGACCAACAGGGCTGGCATCTGTAATGATCTTAGTCGTTGCACCCGCCTTATCAAAATATGCCAATGTACATGCCTTTGCCATACGTATACTCTGCTTTAGCGATTCAAAGGACTCCTTCTGTTCCGGTCCAAACTGGAACGGTGTTTCCTTCTTGGTCAATCTTCGCAATGGCTCTGACAATGTGGCAAAGTGAGGTATAAATCTGCTGCTGTAATTGGCCAATCCCAGGAAACTACGTAATTCTATGGCACTTTTTGGCTCATCTGCCTCTAGTATTGCTCTGACTCTATCCTCTGTAGGTCCAATACCTTTCTCTGATAGCAGCATTCCCATGAACACTAGTCCGTACATGTTAAATGCACATTTCTCAGCATTCAGTGTGAGGCCAGACTCTTGAAGGCGCTCTAGGGTTTGGTGAAGCCGCTGATCATGGGATTCTGTATCTGGGCCATGCACCACAATATCATCAGATATGTTCTCTGCACCTTCGATGCCTGCAAGCACTGTTGCGATTTCGGGTTGGTACTGCTCACTTGCAGAGTTGACACCAAACAGTAAACGCTTGTACCGGAATAAGCCTCCAGGTGTGACAAAGGTTGTGATTTCCCTCGATTCGGAGCTCAGTTCTAACTGATGGTACCCACATTTGAGGTCCAGTTTACTGAAAACTTTAGAAGCATTCATAGTGTGCAGTAACTCGTCTACTGTAGGTATGGGATATCGCCTACGCATGATCGCCTCATTTGCCTGTCTCATGTCGATACACAATCGAATCTCCCTATTACTCTTTGGGACGATTACAACAGGGTTGACCCATGGGGTGGAACCCTCGACTGGTTCGATTATTCCCAGGTGTAACAGTTCTGAAACCTTATCTTGAACTTTCTCACTAAGATTGAAAGGTACCCGCCTATAGGGCTGTGCCACTGGTTTCACGGTGAGGTCTATGTATAGGGTTATCTGCTTGGTATTCAGTTTACCAACCCCCTTGAATACTTCTGGGTAGTTCTGCTTCAAGTTATTGGCAACAGTAGTTACCATAGCAACATCAATGCCAATCCTTAACACTCCTAACTCGGTTGCGGTAGTCTTTCCGAGCAATGACATGCCTCTACCCTTAATGACTAGAAAATCAGCTTTCATATATAGACTTGTTGCCAACACTAACTGTGCACTTGAAAGTTCCCTTGATTGTTAATGGCTGATTTGATGCATAAATTATGTGTACAGTTTTTTGTCAGCAGGGGCAGCCTGTCACTCACATCGGCGTACAGCTCAAAATAATTCAACCATCTTGTCCACCTTGGTCCTAGAGTCGCTGGTTCGGAAAAGCAATCAAATTTTGGTTATTTCTACTTCCTCGTCGCCAGTTTTATGTCCCTGACCGATACCAGTATACTTAATAATCAGATTCAACTCAACAACACATTTAATACTCATGAACTAGATCCAATATGGCCGCCGCTTACTCGCACATGGTCCCTAATATCCAGCATGCTTAGCGGGCTAAAACACTATACAAATAGCAATTCAACTCCTAGTTCCCTTTGCTTTTGCAATGGATCGTTTGCAAATTGATTTGCTGTCTCGGGAGAGTTCTTGATCAGCAAACGTTCGGTTGGCCATATGCATCAAAGGCAACGTACCTTAGCTCCACGCGCGTACGAGTGTGTGTTATCAGTTTCGTTCGGCTAGTAGGCAAAGAAAAACTTTATCTCTTGACTTTTCAATAAAATCGTTCTTCTGTTCAGTCATATTTTTAAACACATAACTTCTACTACGACAAAATACGAGAGTCTCAATGGGGTTAACCGTTAGCCGTAAATCGGCAAAAAAAAATAGTTGTTAGGCGTAAAAATTACATAATTTTAACCGTTAGTCGTAAAAAAAAATAACCGTAAACTGAAATATTCTAACATGGCCTATACACCTTATTCCAAAATGGCCGCCCTAATTTGCATATAGCCAGAAACTTTTCATATTTAGCACAATGAATATCACAGTTTATTAGGATACACTGTAGTAAGAAACATGGAACAGTTCGATACTGTTGCTTCGAATAGCTGCAAATATACCTGTATTGTCAACCTAGAAAAATCATGAAATCGAGGCAATAAGGTCCACACTCATCTCTGGCCATATAAAACTCTGTAAATTGAAATCTCTGTAAATTGTTTGTTCCAGCATTCATTACGTTGTTCTTTACATGAGATCATGAGATATTCATTGTGCTAAATATGAAAAGTTTCTGGCTATATGCAAATTAGGGCGGCCATTTTGGAATAAGGTGTATGAGACCAGGAGCCCATTACCAGGAGCGTCCATCTTCCCCACTGTATCTGTACCCCAGCACAGAGGTAGATGAGGCTATTTTTAGCATTGCGTTTCGCGCGAAAAAGAACAAAGGTAGGCTATTCTTAGCCAATCAGATAGCTAACGTCACTTCTCATTATCATTCTTCTCACTTTCAACGCGGGAATTCGAATTGCTGGTTTTCACTCAATCCCCAGAGATTCAAATGTTGGTGCCCCAACAAAAGAAGCTAACGAGGAATCTATTGTTTAAGGGCACCAACATGGCGGCAACCTCTTTTCGCGGGAATTTCGAATCTAAAAATAGCATCATCTACCTCTGTACTGGGGACCCAACCCATAACAGAGGAACGCTCCTGGTAATGGGCTCCTGATGAGACCTATGTTAACCGTTAACCGTAAAAGCCACCACGGCACCACCCCATTGAGATCCTCAAATACTCGTTGTCATGCCGAAGAATCGGTTTATACTGGAAGCTATTTTTTTCGTAAAACCGGAAGAAAGCGATATGCGCAGCAAATCTTTTATTTTTCTTCATCGCGCAGCCGATTTGGCTAGCCAATCAAATTAGGGCCTTACCTGTGTTTTACCAGAGCCTCCGATTTTTCAGTTAGTTGAGGAGGTACTGGGGACGAGAATGGTTTAGGTCCTTGTTTAAGTACTAGATAAAGAATGAGCGGACGATCTTTATGGTATTTACAAACTGAAAGCGAGTTTGTAAATCACATAAAGATCGGACGCGAATTCTTTATCACACTTATCAAACGTTTAGTGTAGAGAGTCATGTTTTCAGTTATTTTGGCGATCCGACTTATTTTGGACGAGAAAATCGAAGCAAAAGTTTATGTAAATCAGGACGAAATCTGTATCAGATTTTACGGTCACTTGTCGGTCGGTGATTTCCTTTGTTTTGCTTCATGAATTATTAATGATTTTCATTATGATAAATAAATACCTAAAACTTTAATACACTCATTATTTATATTAATTATTTTCCCTTTAAACTTTTCCTTTGCGGCATTACCCCCTATCCAACATGCTTCAGGTGTTTCCTGATTAATATCGATTAAAATCCTCCAAGAGCTTGACAACTGAGTTTAAAAAGTTAAGATTTCTCAGACAAAAGGTCGTATCATCCGCAAATAATATCACCTTCTTTTTTACCCCTGTTACAGTTACATCTTCTATAATTGCTGAAGAACGCACCATTTGGGCCATTACTTCTGTCACCAAAATAAAGATATATATTTAACAAATAAAGAAGCCTTAGCCATGTTTTATACTATCATAAAACACGATGGGCATTTGAGAACATGAGAGAAATGTTAAAGCACAAGCCGAAGGCGCGTGCTTTCAACATTTCTAGAGTGTTCTCAAATGACCAGAGTGTTTTATGATTTACACGCGCGATGAAAGGAAACCGCCAGTTGAAAACTATATAACACGGCTAACCATGTTATATACTCTGATAAAACATGGCTTCTTAGCCAATCAGAGCGCGCGTACTATCGTATCTATATTATAAATATATATACAGTCAATCCCAAAAAGATGTCCAGCAGAACATAATATAATACTTTAATATCCATTGTTTTGGCCTAGAAAATAGCCCAAAACAATGAATATTATAGTATTATATTATATTCTGCTGGACAACCTTTTTGGGATTGACTGATATATATACTGCTAAGGATTCGGAGTATTTAAATTCTTGGTTGATTCATATTTCGCTCTACAATGCTCTTTCGTGGGGACCAAAGTCCTCACTCATCAGGAGTTAGTTCACGAAGTAACTCCTGATGAGTGAGGACTTTGGTCCCCACGAAACAGTATTGTAGAGCGAAATATGAATCAAACAATAATTTAAATACTCCAAATCCTTAGCATTATTGCTCTACAGCATTGTATCGAGCACTGTTTGATATAATTAATCGAAACAATTACGTATCTATATCTATATATATATATATACAGTCGATCCAGGAAAGGTTGTCTTACAGAAAAGTCAATTACACACATATAACTGTCACGTGACCGTATATACAGAATATATTAACTTCCCTCTGGTTCGCTGGTGTCGCGAGTTGGTAAGACCCGCGGCTTGGAGATATAGAAAACGAAAAGATTCGGAAGCAAGAACACTCGAGTTACAGAATGGTTTGGCAGCAAGTATACAGGAATACAGGAATACAGGAGAGAGACGCAAATTGGATAGATGCAGTATCAGTTTACAGGAAGGTTGCGTTTTATCTGGATTTGACAAGTAAACACTTCGTGTAATTCTAGAAGTTTGGCCGTGAAGGGAATTATCATGCAGACCGCAAGGGCAAACATTGTGTTATCTGGTCACGATATTTAAATTTAAGGGGCGATTGGAGAGAGAGTAATAACTCAGTGTTCCTTGAGATCATCCGGATATATGAACTTGTTCAATTTAAATAACATACTACGTTTGAATAAATAATATTCGGCCGTGTCGCCGTTGGATGTTCGACTCTATAACACAGTACTGAGTTGATAGCGAGTTATTAAGTCGGCTTAATTTACTGACAGCATAGATGCAAGCTCTAGCTTTATTTTTCCGTGCTTTAATTTGTAGTTTAAATATGAAGAACAACCACTGAATGATGATGACTCGTTCACTTCGACCGGAGCTGAATGCGTGCTGATGCATGCATATTTCACTTGGCTTCTTGAATAAAAAAAAATAAACTGTCCTGTGTTGCTTAGTATGAAGAACTTTTTAATTTGACTGCATATAATCATTGAAAAATTACATCGGTTGCAATACAGCCACATCTGTTTATTTTAAATAATGCATTAAAGGAAATGCTATTTTGAGAAAAGTGCATACGTTTAGCCACAGATTTAGTATGAACTCAAGACTGAATAAACAGAAGTAAAGCTTATTTGTTCCGCTCATTTGTCCATGTATTTAATTAGAAGTCAATTGGACTCGCCCTATGCGCTCGTGCAAAAAGCACGACCAAACTTCTAGAATTAAACGCAAATGCTTACTCGTCAAATCCAGATGAAACTGTAAACTGATACTGCATTTATCCAATTTGTGTCTCTCTCCTGTATACTTGCTGCCAAACTATTCTGGAACTCGAGTATTCTTGCCTCCGAATCTTCGCGTTCTCTGTATCCCCGGGCCGCGGGTCTTACCAACTCGCGACACCAACGAACCACAGGGAATTTAATTTATTCTGTATATACGGACACGTGATAGTTATATGCGTGTAATTGACTTTTCTGTAAGACAACCTTTCCTGGATCGACTGTATATATATATATATATATATATATATATATACACTGAAACAAAAAAACTCTGCAAAAGACTTATATATATCATATATATGTATCCTTTATATTTCCATCAAACTTTCTTGACAGTTGTTGCTTTAGTAGACACAAAGAAACATAATAGGCTTTGTTTTCCTTTGTGTTTGACGATAACGAAGTAGCAAGTTCAACCGTGAAACTCTGCCATTTTGGCCTGCAATGTTTTGATCACACATTTTCAATAGCAAAAGCGGTAGCCGGTCAGTCGCCTTTCTTTAGTTGCTCAATAATCTAAAGGCCGGTTTACATGACGCGTTTACCGATCCCGGGGCAAAATGTGTCACGAGCGAATCGTTTATATTGCAAGAAAATTGCGGCTTTTGAACTGATCCAAAATACTCGTGTTGAACCTAACTAATTTTTTTATTAGTACGACAAAACTAATTTTTGCACCCATCTACCCATGGGTTCAAATATATAATACAGAAATGAACAAAGGATATTTTGAGAGTATTTTAGTTTTTATTTCGTTAAAAAACGGTGCAGCGTTTAAGTCGTCTCGATTGAAATGAAACTCCGAAGCCACTTTGCGAATTTAAACAAAATGTCATAACTTTTAAGATGTTTGCCTAATTCTGATCAAATGTTCACAAATAGTACACAATTTAGTAGTATAGAGGGTGGGGGCACCGGACCATTTTCCATCATATGGTTTCTGATCTCATACCCCCACCCTATTATTTATCGATCGTATTTTTTATTCTTCTCAAGGTCAAGGTCAAGGTCGAATTCTCCATAACCGGTTTAACCAGTTCAATCTTTGGATGTCAAATTCTTGGAAATCTCCATAACTGGTTTCAATCTTTGGATGTCTAAAGGCTTGATCTATAGTGATGTGTACGTATATTTTCTTCATTCTTCTCATACTATAGTATTCAACTTTTCATAGTTGCATTCTAGGCTATCCATTCTAATGGATTCATTGCCTTGCCTGCTATCCGCTATTGCCATATATTGGCTTCTGCGAGTTTCTTCTATAGTATTTTCCTTTCTTTCTATTTCATAGTGCGTTCGAGGTATCTTGCATCTTCTCTATGTAATGGATGCTGGTGCATGGTACTCTATATTTTATATCTAATATAGTAGTATAGGATGAACTGCAATTCAGAAATTCATAATGAATTTAAGAATATGGGAGATTTCGAATGTCCTTTCTGCAATGAGCGATTGATAGATTACGTACGCGAGAAAGAGAGTGAGTCGTGTTGTGGCAATACAGAGATAATTAATGATAATGGTATGTATGTTTGCCAAAGCTGTGGTGTAGTTCATTCATATGGTTTGGTGAATGGATATATCGATTACTACGAAAATAGGTATCGAATAAGACGTAAGTCTATCTACCATCGAAAGTATCATTTGGATAACGTCCTAATCAAATTCGATCTACGATATGATGAACGCAAAGAGATTCTTAAGTATTTTAATCAGCTTGAAGGCGCTATGATTAAATTAGGATCTAGGAAGAGATATCCAATTTTAGATTACGTTTTTTATAAGCTGTTCCAATTGAAATTTCATGAAAGTCAGAATTCGAATTATAAAGCTAATATGAATAGATGTATACGACCTATAGGTAAGAAGACTCTTCAAGGATATGAGATTTTGTGGAAAATGTTGTGTGATACGAATGAATGGTACTATATCAAGACTAATGAGGATGCTTTTATGAAGAAAGTTGGCAAGAAGGTTGTTAAGAAGGTTATAGTTTAGGATGTTGTGAATATTTTGTCGTATTTAGTTTTAAAGCGATCGACCAGTGGACAGAGATCTGTCGTCCGATTGTCTAAAATCCATAACTCGTGAGTGAATTTTTCAATGTCATATGCCTCTCCACGTAGAAACGAGCGTATTTGGTTGAGAGTCTTTTGGTAAGACGTGTACGCGAATTGACACATTTGGATCTTAGCATCGTAGTTTCGTAGCTTGAGGTATGATTGGATCAATACCCCTGTACCAGCTATTGATGAAATTATGATTGGATTCAACGTTATCGTTCCAACGACTACGCCTACACTAGTGAGTCCAATCGACGACATGCTTAAAATTGTATTAATCCTCCTGAATCGTACATATGCCTGCTTATAACACCAAGTCTTTTTATGGTAATGAGCGTATAACTTTTTCAACACCCCGACATCCACTTCACTTAAATCCTTATCGATATGATTGAAATTGAAAACGTTAATTTTTGTTTTAACCGTGATTATTATATTATTTGATTATATAATTTTCAATTATTCAGATGTGTATACCAAAACACCATTTGATGTTGACTTAGTCATTCCTACGATTTCTTCTAAACTCATTTTAGACACCGTGTAGCCATTCCATGTTGCATTTGTATTTCTGTACACTCTATTCAGGGTAACGTTACCACCATCTGTTATCTTAACTTGCAATTTATATCTGTGTGGTTGTGTGTCAAGTGGTTGATGGAAGGTCGTATCTGATACGCACACCATTGCTTCGTTATCCTTAGGCAATTGGCAGCCAAAACCACTTCTATTACGAGTTAAAATTGTTGCATCTGGTAGGTTGTTAGTGCCAATCACGTCGGGCATAAAGTACGTCAAAATCGGCATCAGTGAGCGTGGACAAATAATTAAAATTAACACCATTTCTTTACTTATAGTCTCAATTTGAAGAAATGTTGGTGACTTGTTAACAAAATGAAACTACATATTTTAGGTATTTTATGTTAGTATGATGACGTTGTTGTGACGTCATAAGTGATGCCTCCTTTTTTGGTAAAATTCCCCCTTTAATAGATGTTACAAACAGACTACACCATCAAAGAGCCTTCATGACACACATTCCTTTGGCGCAAATTTGAACGTTCTACGACTATTATAGGAAAAGTTATAGAGGAATGACTGTTGCTATGACGTCATATTTAGTGACGTCAGGTGTCATACCTAAATAAAGCTGCCTATTGTTAAAAAATCAAGAAAAGAAAAAAATGTTGGTTTTGAGTGCCAGACTAGCGCATTTCATCACTAAAACTCGAAAATCACTCAAAGGATTTTTTTCTAAGGGCATGTATAAAAAAGTATGACGTCATAATGACGTTGCCGAAAATATGACTTCAATTTTAAGCCGGTTATGGACAAAAAATCAAAATTCAAAAAACATACGATTTTAGCCACCAACGTGTTTTATGATTGGAGAAAATGTCATGCAACAATATTTACAACTCTAAAAATTGAATGAAGCGATGTTTTCATAAATGCTTTTGTGGTGTTTATTTCCCGCCAAATTATGGCGGGAAAATGGACAAAATTCAAACTTTCATAACTTTTGATTTCCTTAACCTATCGACATCGGGTTTTCGATTCCTTCATTCTCATCACGAGTAGATTTTAACAATATACGACATTTCGTTTTTAGAGCTAATGAACATTTGCAAGAAACGTATTACAAATTGATAAATGACGTCATTGTGACGTCACGATGGTAGTAACATAGCTTAAAAAATCAGGTTATATTCCTTTTTCGATTCTACATCCTTCTACCAAAATTCAATCGTCTGCATTGAAAACTTTTTAAAATATAGGACTGATGCCGTTTTTATGGTCGTTTGTGCCCACCGTGAATGTCAGTGTGTATTCTAATGTTAATTTGTGTCGTAAATGACAATAATACCCACTTAAACCAAACATTTGCACCACTGCTATCATTGCCCAAATATAAAACGCATGATAATCTTATCATATTGTTAATACTTTTAGGTGTGTATCGAATTTCAAATTCAGGTAGATCTATCCATCCAGTGTCGCTATGACTCCATAAATTTGAAATCTCTCTTACGATATAGGTAGCCAACTTAATAGAAGCTGAGTCATTTATCACCTTGATTTGTGTTTCACAAGCAGGTTTCTTGATATTTAAATCGTTAAATACTCCCATTGATTATATTATTTGGCTATATTATTCTGATGTGCATATTACATCCCCATTACTATCGAAACTCTTCGTTATCCCAGAGACTTCCTCTACGATCATACTTGAGGTAACATAGCTATTCCACTTAGCATTTCCATCATTGTATATTTTATTGATTGTGACGGTTCCTGTGTCTTTCACTTTTATCTGTAATTTATATATGTGTGGGGTTTTATCAAATGGAACATGGAATGCCTTATGGGACACGCATGCAAGAGTTTCTGGATTGATCGCTAATTGTGCACCAAAGCTAGCTCTGTTACGGGTTTGAATGATACTATTTGGTAAAGAATTCGTACCGATGTAAGACAGTAATCCACTACTCGAATTTACAACGACCCATCGAAACCACACATTAGCTCCTCCTGTGTCGCATCCAAGGTAAATAGTACACGATAATCGAATTAAATTTGTCGTTTCCTTGGGAGATATTGTGATTGAGAAACGTGGTATGTCTCCCCACTCCATGTCTGCGTGACTCCATAAGTGTGAAATCTCCTTTGCTATGTAAGTGACTGTCTTGATAGGAACTATTTCTTGCACTCTTTGTTCAATAATGTACTCATTATCATCGAAGACAGTAGGATTCACGAAGGTATTTGCATCTAATGCTCCAGCAATGATTGCAACATAGATAGTTATTAGCTGATTGGTTGACTGATTATGACTCAACGTAAATGATAGTTTACCTGTGCTATTGGCAGATGTTGTTATGCTGAGCTCTTGGAAAGCAGTGTTTGTAGATCCTATCCTTCCACTTTTTAGCGTGTTTGAGATGAAACTTAGATTCTCTTCAATTGATAAAGAGCTTAGTATTATGGATCCAATGTTGTTTGCATAAGCTTCAACTCGAACTGTGTAGGTGCTGTTGCCTTTTAACCCTAAAGTTGTATTATCATTTTTTGGTATAGTCATAGTCAACGTTTCTGTTGAGTTCGGTTTAAAAGTCTCTAGGATCCTAAAACCACGATGTTCTGGAGTGATGTTATTCATAGAGTATGCATCATCTACAATCATAAATGAGCTTACACTGCTTGATGATGCCCAATTACTAGACTTCATAAGGAAATTACCACAATTGAATGTTAGACTACTATGCATAACACTAGACCCAGGCCCAGGCCCTCGAGCACCAGTGTCACCTTTATCGCCCTTATCGCCTTTGTTGCCTTTCGATCCTATTGTGCCTTGACTTCCTATCAAACCGCGTGGACCTAATGCTCCCTGTGGTCCCATACTTCCTTTTGGTCCTGTTATTCCAATATCTCCCGTATCGCCTTTTAGTCCTTGAATGCCTTGAATACCGGTATCGCCTTTGTTACCTTTTGATCCTATCGCACCCGGATTTCCTGTCAAACCACGTGGACCTAATGCCCCTTGTGGTCCTGTACTTCCTTTTGGTCCTGTTATTCCAATATTACCTTTATCGCCTTTTGGTCCTTGAATGCCTTGAATGCCTTGAATACCAGTATCGCCTTTGTTGCCTTTCAATCCTATCGCGCCTTGATTTCCCGTTAAACCACGTTGACCTAATGCTCCCTGTGGTCCTATACTTCCTTGTGGTCCTGTTATTCCAATATCTCCCTTGTCGCCTTTTGGACCTTGGAGACCTGGGTCGCCTTTTGACCCTCCTTTTGGATCTTGTTCTTTGTTATCCAAATCATTAAAGATCCCCATTATATACTATTTGATTATATTAAACCTCTCCAAAGAAATTTCTTTTAATTCTCTTCATAGGTTTGTCAACGTATAAGAATGAATACGGTTTTCTAGTAGCGCCCCCATATTGCTCTTTGCTTACTCCCAGTTCTCGAGATATGAGGCCTCGTTCATTAGTGCTTGGAAACTCGAATACACAATAATGAGAACAATTCAATCGTATATCTTTTGGAGTCTTATAGAAGCTCTGAGATCAGTAGATCACACTACAATTTTTGTGTCGAAACCTAATGAAGTAATCGATCAATGGTTTCTGGTTCTTTTCACAGACGAAATCGTCAAATATAACGAGTTTTTGACTATCGCTATCGATTTCACTAACGGGAATAATATCGTCATTACTACACTCAAGGACGTCATAACCCACGTGATTGCTGATTTCATTGAACTGTTTTGCCAAATCCTGATACTTTGCTTGTTCTAAGTTTTTAGCATATAAATGAAGTTTATCGTAATAGACCAGTGGTTTTCTGAGCATATGTGTCAAAACGTTAGTCTTACCGCAGCCACTTGGTCCACTGATTAACATTCTAAAATTGTTTTTCGGCATGAATGGATGAAGCTGTTTGTAGTTCGTAACAGCATCGTTTCCGTTGTCGTAATTTGGAATTTCCATCTTATATATATATTAAATAGACTATTTAGCACTACGTTCTTGATATATGTCGTGAATAAGTTGAGATAAGTTTAGATAAGTCGAGATAAGTTATATAACGTATATGTATACAATGGATATAAATGAGTTTAAAAAGCACGTCATTCCAAAGATTGAATCTGGTAGAATGGTCGATATTGTCCGTAAAGCCATTAAAGATGGAGAGAATAATAAGCAGGACAAATATGAAAAACAAAAAGAGGTGTACAAACCAATCGTTCAACAACTGGAAAAAGAGATAGATGAGATAAGTGGTTTAAGGGAAGAGTACGTTAAGTCTGCAAATAAGCCAACCACATATGCTCAACAACTAGCTATAATTGATGGAAAGGGTGAGATGGAAACCGTAGCTAACCTCGATAAAGGATTTTCGTCTGAAGAATTAGGCATCGTACAGAAATACGGACAACCATTACCATCTGTGGTTCTATTGAGCACACTGAAGGACAATAAAGCAGTCATCGACGTTATGAGAGAAAGTGGCAAGCTCAATAAACAACTAGGACTGCAAAAGGGTCATTTATCTACTACGAAAAGTGCTAGGAGTAGGAATAAAGACGAAATATCTAGGTACACGAAAGAGATCGATGCAATCGCGAAATATAGAAAAAGAATAGGTATTATTGAAGAATTAAGGATCAAAGACACTACAAATAGGAAAGGGTATTTACAATCAACCAAAAAGGAATGCTTACAAGATCACAAGTGGTGGGCAATATGGCAACCTAAGTATAGATGTACCCCAACTGTTTGGTCGACTTAAATTGATAGCGAGTAAAGATGGTAAGAATGTATATAATACGATGGTTGATTTTGACACTCTCGATTTGCTCACGAAACGCTTTAGTAGTAAGAAAAAATACAGCGATCTCTCTAAGAGTGTTTTCAACGATCTCAACGATCTATCCGAAATCCCAATACATAGAACATCTAAGAAGTACTATAAAATAGGAGCTGGAGTATTATATTATAATGATCCACAAGATCTATTGAATCGTTTGGAATTGCTTGGTGGCTCGATTGCGGCAGGTAACGATTCACTAAAAAACGAGTTCTCGGAGGTTGCACACACACTGAGACGGTTGAATGTATTTTCTAATGACCATCTCGAGAAATTGTTGGATGAATATATTATGTAATCAAATAGTATAATGTCGAATGTAATAGAAAGAGCAATATATATCTCATCTGTTGATAGAGAAAAGCGTGGTGTGAGTAAGTCTGAAGATTTCACCATAAAATGTAATCCTTCAATAATGCTTCCTTCTGACAAGGAACACGAAGTGGCTGTGGATAAAATATCAATGACATACTCATGGCAAAATATCACTCCAGAATATGACAACAACACCATAAAATATAGTCATGACGGAAGTACATGGACTACAGTGATATTCCCTAATGGAATGTATTCTTACCTTGACATAAATGACTATGTACATCAAGTAATGAAAACAAATGGCCACAAGACCACAGTCAATGGTGTAGATAAGTTCGATATTAACGTAATCTTCGTGTTAACCACATACAAAGTAGTTGTTGAAATTAGTAATAACTACCAATTAGACCTAAGAGGATCGAATTTTGGAGAACTCATTGGATTCAATAAGAAAATCGTCAATACGACTGAGTACGGATCCAAGCTACCGAATATCACAAATAGTATCGACACGCTACACGTGAATACAGATATTATAAATGACAGCATCGTTGGAGGATCTAATAGCAATACTCTATTCGTCATTCCAACAGACGGTTTCACTCGATCATACCCATTTACTGTTGAGCCAAAAAGAGCATTATTCAATTCAGTTTCAACAAACATCATCAGCAAAATGCGTTTCTATATAACGGACTCAATAAGAAGACCAGTAAATCTAAATGGAATTGAATGGCATATGACTATAATATTGAGATCCACTACACAATAATCTAACGTAATATATATGAGACATTGTGAATACAAAAAGAAATACGATCCTACCATAGGAAAGCGCGTCTATAAGCATGTTTACGGCGATGGTATATTCGACTCGGTCACTAATTTTGCACGTAGAATGCTTGGTAAGACCATAAAGAAGACAGTCAAAGATGCATCGAAGAAAGTCGCAACAACTGTATCGAATAAAACAGGAAGCTATGTTGGCAATAAAGCTGGAGATAAAATTATTAATCTATTACAGAAGAATAGAGGAAATGAGCCTGAGCACGCTATCAATCAACCAATCAATCAACCAATCAATCAAGATGCTCCATCGGATTATGAGATAAACGAACGTGTTCAGCGTCTATTAAGTGGATCTGGAAAACTTCGAAGGTTAAGATTGTAATTAATGTGATGTTTTATCTAATCTATTAATATAAGAATGGAAAGTTTTAGAAATCCTAAATATGTTCAAAGGTATGAAGATGTTTCTTTTGATCTAGAAACGCCTCTAGTAACGCAAGTAGCTAATGGAGGAAGTCAAGTCAAAACTGGATATAGATTCGTTGGTGATAATTCTGGTGAAATAGCTCCCTTTGATTGGTATAATGCTAGAATAGAAACCGACTTTAAGGTTCAATTACAGGTTGATGGTGGAAACATAGCTGCCAACGACCAAAATGGTATAGTAAATGGATCTCATTCATTGATTAAAGAAATCGTCATTAAAGTAAATGGTATACAAGTATACGACAATAACAATGCAAACCAAACCGTAAATATTAAGAACCTACTCGAATACGACGCTTCCTTTGCTAATAGTAGTGCTACAAATGAATTCTACTATCTCGATACTAGTAGAGGTGCTGAAGAGAGAGTCGCACAGGCAACATACAACATAGGTTTTGCCCACAGGAAGGCATTGCTTGGTACGTCTTCAACTGTGAATACAGAAATACCTCTTAATAGGTACTCATTTTTTGAAGCGTTTGAAGACGAACTTATGCCTAACACTAAGGTTGAAGTACAAATTACTCTAGAAAGTGATGCCAATCTAATTTGGCAGGCTGGTGCTGCTTGTAGAGTTCTTATTACGAAGTTCAAATTATGGGTACCAAGAATCATCTTCACACCTGAAGGAGAGAGCCAATATATGAGTAAATATCTGAAACCACATAAATGGTCTTATCTAAGGGAGATGGCTGAGAGAGGCAACTCTACTAGTCAACAAACAGGTACATTCAAAATATCTTCAGGAATCAATAGGCCACGACATGTATTCGTATGGATATCAAATGACGCAAATCAAGATTTGCAAACAGCGAATCCATTTCTATACAACACTTTTTCAGTGTGCAATGCAAAAACACTTACGAGTTGCCATCTCGAAGTAGGGAATGGTAATCATTATCCTGAAAGCGAATACATGCCAAATACAGAGATGTCTAGAGTTTATAGAGGTGTGTTGGAATACGTACATGCTAAAAATGACTACAATGGAGGAACTCTTTTGACTAGGTCAAATTTTAGTACCATTTTCCCATTTATTTACTTCAACCTCGAAAATCAGAAACAAGATATTAAGGATGGTACTACAAAAATCGCATTCAAATATAAATTATCATCAGCAACTAATGTAGACTACAGTGTGTATGCACTTGTTTTGTATGAACAAGACATTGAGCTCACACAATCTAACGGCAAGATATTATTGAGATCGTAGTTTTTATGTAACATATTAATATAGTAACAATGTCGTATTTTAAATACAACGTAAATCTAACTGATGGTCAAAAAGACAAATTGCTTCGATCATATCATAAGCGTGCACCAATCACTCTTCGACTGAAAAACGATCAACTAAATGGTTCAGATACTGTACTATTAACGAAAACTCAAGTAAACAAGATCCAAAAGAGTAAAAGAGATGGTACAGGATGCGACATAAAGATATCTCAAACGCAGATTAGGCATCAGGAAGGAGGGTTCCTCGGATCTCTCTTACCAGCATTGATGAAGGTAGGGTCAATGGCACTTCCGTGGCTATCTAAGGCTATTGGACCGCTCGCTAGTGGAGCTCTATCTGGAGCAGCCTCATATGGTGTGAATAAGGCATTGAAATCAGGTTCTGGTTTGTTCAATGTCCCACAAAATAAGGTCGACAAATTGATACAATACAAAGATTACCTAACACCTGCTCAGAAAAATCAGATCGTAAGTGCACTTCAAAGCGGTTCTGGTATGACCCTAAAACTGACTCGAAAACAGCAGTCAGGCGGCTTTCTCGGAACCCTCTTAGCTAGCCTAGGCATACCGATGCTTATCAAGGCTCTCGGAGGAGGCCTTCAGGTTGACCCACGTGCATCAAATTCAAGCACACAGAATGTGTACGTTCCTCCAAAACCCAAGGGAGGATACATCAATCCTCTTATGCTTCAGCCTCCGCCATATATAGGTAGCTGGGGAGACAATTTGATGACGAGAGGTTACGGGATTAAAAAAAAGGCCAAAAAACGAAAGGTCAAAAAACAAAAGGCAGCAGGCTTGCTATTAGGAAAGAACAGCCCATTCAATGGCATCCCCCTGCTAGGAGCACTTCTATAAAATTTATGAATAGACCATTATCTAATGTCGACATAATGAATTGGGTCGAACAACTAAATGTCAAATTCTTTAGGGGAGTCTTTTCGAGAGATACATTACCAAAGATTATCAATAAAAACGAATGCGCTATCATCAATTTAGATACGCAAAATGGGCCAGGTACACATTGGATTTGTATTAGAAACACACACGAGAAGTATTGCGAGTACTTCGATTCGTTTGGATTGTCGATCCCACGAAATATAGAACGATACCTATCACGCAGCAAAAAGCAGATATTTTACAGCGGGCATGAGATACAAGACCGTTCGAGCGTTTTATGTGGTTATTGGTGCTTGTATTACCTATTGGAGAGACAAATGGGAAAATCGATTTTCAATGTGATCCATAATCCAATGTTCGATATGAACAATCAAAGAATCAATCGTAGATTCTTAATCAATTATTTTAGTCTACTCTAATTGTATATGAGATCATACTGTATAAAAGAAAAGAAAGTAACTGATTGCGTTCCAGGTAGTGAGAGACATGAAAGAGCTAAGAATGGAAGACTAACGTTGAAGTGTACTTGTAGTTCTTGTGGAATAACTAAATCGAAATTCGTTAAGGTAGAAGAAGGTGCTGGTATAGGAGATGCGCTTTTCGAAGCAGGTATAAAGGGTTTGTACCAGATGGGCAAAATGGGTGCAAAGCAAGCTATCAAAAGCAATTTCGCGAAGAAGAAGGCATCGAATTATATCAAGGATATAGCTAATAAGATGATTGATCAAGGTGTTTCACAAACGTTAGACCAACTAGGTTCTGGGTACGAATTAAATTGGGATGGTAGCGTTAAACTACCTCATGAGTTATACCATTATCAAGATCCCAATTCACGCATCGATGGTGGTAAGTTAGATATTCATTCATTAATTGGTAAGCTGCCAAAACCAAAGGGTGGATGGACACCGGGTTCATATAAATACATGGGTCCTTACAACCCACTCGAAAATCAACTAGAGTATGATCCAAACACTGGTAACGTTCTTGAATGGCATGTACGACCAAAGAATAAACTAGATGAAATATCGGCTTATCATGATATTTGTTATGACATGGGAAAGAATAAAGGAGATTGCGATAAGAAAATGGTTTCAGATATCGATCAAATAAAGTGGAAGGACAAACCATGGGGAACCACTGCCGTTAGGAACATCATGAACACTAAACAAAAATTAGGTCTAGGCGTAAAGAAGCCAAAAAACGAGAAGAGCCGTCGAGTGAAGAAAACTGGCAAGTAAAACTAGCAGATGAATTGCATAAACCAATAAGACGTAAATTCACTCGGCGGCGCGTTATAGCTAATCACATTGATGAAATATGGTGTTCTGATCTCGTTGAGATGCAACAGTTTAGTAAGTGGAATAAAAGCTATCGATACCTTCTCATGGTTTTAGACGTCTTTAGCAAATATGGCTGGATCTTACCATTAAAAGATAAGAAAGGTGAAACAGTTATGAAAGCTCTTCAAACGATATTCGATGAAGGAAGAACACCACAGTACTTTTGGGTCGATAAAGGCAAAGAGTACTATAACAAGCATGTGAAAGAGCTATTGGATAAGCATAGTATACAACTGTATTCAACTGAGAACGAAGAAAAGTCTTCCGTTTGCGAGAGATGGAACCGTACAATAAAGACGAAAATGTGGAAACAATTTACTATCCAAGGTAATACGCAGTATTTAGATACGCTGCCTAGAATATCGAAACAGTACAATAGTACAAAACATAGTTCCATAAAAATGACTCCTATTGAAGCATCTAAGAAGAAGAACGAAGGAACCGTGTACTTCAATCTATATGGCAATATGGAAACTTCAAAACAGAAACCTAAGTTTAAGATTAGCGATAAGGTTCGAATAAGCAAGTACAAGCGTAAGGTATTCGACAAAGGTTATACTTCGAATTGGACTGAAGAAGTGTTTACAATCGACAAAATCCAGTATACGAACCCTATTACATATGGGTTGAAGGATCTGAATGATGAGGAAATACAAGGTTCCTTCTATGAACCTGAATTATCGAAGGCGACTCAAGAAATCTTCAGAATCGATAAAGTCATTAGAAGGAACTACAAAAAGAAGCAGGCTTTAGTATCATGGAAAGGGTATAGTGATGAGTTCAATAGTTGGATACCATTCAAGAATCTAGATGCGATATGAAAATAATATAAGCATACAATATAGATGCATGCTAAATTAATCAAATTACTTGATAGCATAAGAAAAGTAATCGATACTTGCGAAGTACTACTGAAAAGATTTAAACGTATATTGTCTTCTATACGTATATATGGTAGAACTGAATAACGATAAAAAGAAAAGGAAGACTAGATGCGACAAAATATATGAATGTAGCAATGACCGAGTTAAGGCGTGGTTCAATACCCATAAATTCTATTGCCTATTATGTGAGAAAGAGATGCATCCAGCTTCGAAATATACACATCTGAAATCTAAGAAGCACATAAACGCACATCGAAAATAAAAAACATATAGATTCGATTAAACGTACGACGACACTTAAACGTATGACGACATATTGTAGTATGCCTGAAAATCAGATGAAAACGAATGAAATTATTATCTCAACTAATAGTAATATGAATGCTAGCGATCTTAAGAAATTGTCTAAATCGAAACTTATCGAATTGCTATTGAAACGAAATACTATAAGACGTCCAAAAATTGAAATCGTAGATGACTACAAACCAGTTCCCACTCCACGAAGAAGCGTTAAGGACATTATCAAACACTATGAGGAACACATAATCCTACCACCAACTCAATTCAGAGATGAATACACACCGATCCCAGCTCAGAGAACCATTAAGAATACAACCAAAAGACCAGTTCCCGCTCCAAGAACGAAGATCATACAACTAGATAGAGCTATGAAAGGTTCAATCAGATCATTTGAAGTCGCCATTAAGAACAATAAAGACCCACTAGTACAGCTAACCACTACGAGAAAAGGCATTCATACTCAATTCGAAAAGCTATTGATTGAGACCAAAGGTTACAAATTTGTTGAAACAATTAAGGTTACATTCGAAAAACAGATAGACGAAGACAAGACAACAATCAAAACAGCTTATTTCAACAGCGCTGCATCTACGATAATAAATGAAAACGATATCATGGGTGGACTACAATTGGCCAAGCAATAAATACTAAATAAAATAGCGCAATGGATCTCAGAGGGTTCAGGATGGACTATATATAGAGACAATCGACAAACATTATATCAACATAGTCAAGTATGAGCCTATGAAAGGAAGCAGCTACATACAACTACCATCAGAGCTTAGAAATTCAGCTAAAGGCTTAATCAACATGAAAAACATCGACAACGAATGCTTCAGATGGTGCCACGTAAGGCACTTGAATCCACAGGAAAAATATCCTCAGAGAATCAAGAAGAGCGATAGAAAATCTGCGAAGGACCTAGACTATTCTAACATCGAATTTCCAGTAGCTACCAAACAGTACAATAAAATCGAAAAGCAAAACAACATTAGTATCAGTGTCTTTGGATATGAAGAAAGGAAGCCATATCCCATATTCGTATCAAAAGAAAAGTACGATGACCATATGGATCTGTTATTGATCACAGAGAATACAAACAAGCACTACGTTCTAATCAAGGACTTCAACAAGTTTATGTACAACCAAACGAAACACAAGGAGAGAAAGCACTTTTGTAAGTATTGCCTACAATGCTTCAAATCAGAAAGAGTCCTAATCAACCATAAAGAAGTATGCATTGAAGTAAATGGTGAGCAAGCAATCCAAATGCCTACCAAATCGAACAATATGCTACGATTTAAGAACTATAACAAGCAACTACCAGCTATATTCGTTATCTATGCAGACTTCGAAAGCATAACACGCAAAATCGATGGATGCATGCCTAACAATAACAACTCATATACGGAAGCATATCAAAAGCATATCGACTGTAGTTATGGATACAAACTAGTTTGCCGTTATGATGATCGATACAGCAAGCCATTGAAAACGTATCGAGGAGAGAACAGTGCATACAAATTCATTGAAGAAATGCTTAATGAAGTAAAATGGTGTCAAAATATAATAAAGAACAATTTTAATAAAGATATGGTGATGACCAAGAAAGGCAAACTAGACTTCAAAGATGCTACCAAATGCCATATCTGCGATATCGAATACCTAGTAAACGACATCAGAGTTCGAGATCACTGCCATATCACTGGAAAATACAGAGGATCGGCTCATCAAATATGCAATCTCAACTTCGACATAAAAGCTGAAGAAATCAAGATCCCAGTCTTCTTTCACAATCTTCGAGGATATGACTCTCATCTAATTATGCAACAGATCGGCAAAGTCATCAAGAATCATCCATATATAGACAAGAATGGTAATAAAAAATACCATAAGCTCAACGTAATCCCTAATAATATGGAGAAGTATATGGCATTCATGCTAGGCAATAACCTCACATTTCTCGATAGTTTCCAATTTATGGGTCAATCACTTAGCACATTAGCAACTAATCTTCCAGAAGACAAATTTATATACACCAAGAAAGACTTCGCAAACGACAAGCAATTTGAATTAGTAAAAAGGAAAGGAATCTATCCATACGACTTCATGGACGACTTCGAAAAATTCGACTACAAACTACTTCCAATAAAGGAGGACTTCTATAGTATCCTAAATGATGAACACATTTCCAACGAAGACTACGAACATGCTCAAAACGTCTGGAATTCTTTCAAAATGGAATCAATGGGTAATTATCATGACATCTATTTGAAAATCGACATACTTCTCTTGGCAGACGTCTTCGAAAATTTCAGATCTATGTCGATTTCGAATTACGGCCTCGACCCATGTCACTATTTCACGACTCCCGGTCTAAGTTTCGATGCTATGCTTAAAATGACCAAAGTCGAATTAGAGCTGATCACTGACATAGATATCTACCAGTTCATTGAGAAGGGCATGAGGGGTGGCACTAGTTATATAGCTCATAGATACGCTAAAGCTAATCATGAATATCTAAACGATTACAATAAAGACGCTCCAAATAGCCATATAATCTACCTCGATGCTAATAACCTTTATGGCTATGCCATGAGTGAATACCTACCTACTGGAGGATTCAGATGGCTAACCAAAAAAGAGATCGAAAATACGAATCTAGCTAAGTACGACGAGCATAGCAAAAAAGGACTCATAATCGAGGTCGATTTAGAATACCCTAAATCTATACATGACGATCATAACGACTATCCGTTAGCAGTAGAAAAGATGTGCATAGATAACGACATGCTATCAGACTATTGCAAAGACATCCAAAAGAAGCACAATATGTCAATTGGTACTACACGCAAGCTTGTTCCGAATCTAAACGATAAGACTAAATATGTGCTTCATTATAGAAATCTACGATTATACACCAGCCTAGGAATGAAAATCATAAAAGTTCATCGAGTTCTAGAGTTCAACCAAAGTCCATGGCTAAGAGAATATATCGATTTCAACACTCAGAAGAGAACCATAGCTACGAATCAATTCGAAAAAGACTACTATAAGCTTCAAAACAACAGTATCTTTGGTAAGACCATGGAGAACGTAAAAAAACGATGCAACGTGAAACTATACTAACCGATAAGAAAAAACTATTGGAACTAGCTAGCAAACCAACATATGTGAGCAGTAAGATCTTCAATGAAGACCTAGTAGCTGTCCACCAAATCAAGAATACGATAACATTGGATAAACCGATATATGTTGGAATGTGCATACTAGACCTATCCAAAACGTTAATGTACGACTTCCACTACAATTACATTAAGAAGAAATACGCAAATCCTCAACTACTGTTCACAGATACAGACAGCCTAATGTATCAGATCGAAACTAAGAACGTATATAGAGATTTCCAGATCGACAAAGATAGATTCGACAACAGCGACTATCCAGTCGATTGTCCATTCTACGATAAGAATAACAAGAAAGTAATTGGTAAGTTCAAGAACGAATGTGCTAATGGCTTCAAACACATAATCGAATTCGTAGGATTGAGATCAAAGATGTACAGCTATATGAAAGACGACAATTCAAATTCGAAAACGGCAAAGGGCATTAAGAAGAACACCATCAAGAAACAGATCAAACATGCCAACTATAGAGATACATTGCTAAATAGGACTAAGATGTCACATACAATGAAGACAATTCGAAGCGTGAATCATCAATTGGGAAGCTATGAGATCAATAAGACAAGTCTATCATGCTACGATGATAAAAGATACATATTAGAAGATGGAATTGAGAGTTACGCATATGGACATTATAAAATACAATAAACTAAAATCGATCTTCGATTCCTTCATTCATTGCTCTTCGATCCCTCCATTCGTTACTCTTTACTCTTCGATTTCTTCATTCGTTACTCTTTCCATATGCTAGCATTCATCATTCTTTCGCACACTACTCTTCGCTCTTACCATGCACCAGCATCCATTACATAGAGAAGATGCAAGATACCTCGAACGCACTATGAAATAGAAAGAAAGGAAAATACTATAGAAGAAACTCGCAGAAGCCAATATATGGCAATAGCGGATAGCAGGCAAGGCAATGAATCCATTAGAATGGATAGCCTAGAATGCAACTATGAAAAGTTGAATACTATAGTATGAGAAGAATGAAGAAAATATACGTACACATCACTATAGATCAAGCCTTTAGACATCCAAAGATTGAAACCAGTTATGGAGATTTCCAAGAATTTGACATCCAAAGATTGAACTGGTTAAACCGGTTATGGAGAATTCGACCTTGACCTTGACCTTGAGAAGAATAAAAAATACGATCGATAAATAATAGGGTGGGGGTATGAGATCAGAAACCATATGATGGAAAATGGTCCGGTGCCCCCACCCTCTATACTACTCAATTTATTGATACAACTGATAATGTCAAAATCTTGACTTGGATCACACATACAATTGACGTAATTGTGACGTAAGGCAACCCCACTTTTTGACATTTTGAACCATTACTCGAAATCTGGTTGAATGATTTCTTTCTTGAAAACAACACAATTGATCCCCGGCTCTGAATTTCTCACCTTACTAAACGTTGTCAAAGTTGAAATAACCGTAGCTTTTTGTCAATAGAAGTGATTAGAATCTAAACTGCTTAAAAGTATTCCCCAAAGCTTAGCAAAATCTTGATGCCAAATAAACTGTACTAGCGAAAACAGAAAAAAACGTTGTGGATATTTTTAGTTTCGACAGAGTAAAAAAGTCGAAAAATGGCAAAACCTCGAAATCTACAAATTTCAGGTTTTCTAAAAAAAAACCTACAGAATTTTTTAAAAAACGTTGTGAGCATTAAATTCAATCATTCATTAAGAATAATACACCAAATCCTATCACTTAAAATGACTACAATTTGAAATATGATTTTTCAAACTGGAGAAATCAGAGCAAAGGTTTTGGAGAGTGTTTGTTTACATCTAGAGCGGCCACTGCTGACTGACGGCATCAACAGTTTACAAATTATCGTAATGACCATTCAGGAGGTACAATGCACAACCAGTTTCTAACAATCTATACATATTTTTACAGAAATTAGTTATCGCTTCTACCCTCTCACCATTATGATAATTTCTCAACTTTTTGAATGCACGTGCCTATTAGTCAGCCGTGCCCACTCTAGATGTAAGCAAAGCACTATCCAAAACCTCGGCTCTGATGTGCTCCTCTTTGAAAAATTATATCTCCAATTGTAGATATTTCTCAGCGATAGGATTTGGTGTATTACTCTTATGAAAGATTGAATTTATAGCTCAGAAATGTTAAAGACATTCTATTGAGCAGCTTTTTTGAAAACCGGAAATTTGTAGATTTTGAGTTTTTGCAATTTTTTCACTTTTCTACTCTATCGAAATAAATATTCACAACTTTTGTTTTGTTCAGTTTTGGTAGCACAATTTTGTTTGCTATCAAGATTTACTAAGCTTTGGGAAATACTTTTAACCAGCTTGGATTTTAATCACTTCCATTGACAGAAAGCTACGGTCCTTTCAACTTTGACAACGTTAGTAAGATGAGAAATTCACAGCCCAAATTTTGGCCAATTCCGCCCAAGGGTTTCGATAAAATTTGCACTGTGTACGTGTGTTATAAGTTTGAACAGTTTCCAGTTGTTTGAAAAACAATCGTTCGACTAGATTTCGAGTAATGCCGGCTCAAAATGTCAAAAAGTGGGGTTGCCTTACGTCTCAATTACGTCATCAGTATATGTGATCGGGTCACATTTTGACTTTATCAGTTGTATCAATAAATTGTGTACTATTTGTGAAGATTTGAGCAGAATTTGGCAAAAATCTTAAAAGTTATGACGGCTTCGGAGCTCGAGTTAAAGTGCCTATAAGCCCTAGCCAGAAATCATTTATTTGGGCGCAGTAAAGTTCAACCAGTAAAAAAATGTTCAACCATTTTTTGGGCGATTTATGGCGTTGTATTGCTATAAAAAGCATTACAAATCCTTGAAATGACGTCATTTAAGGGACGTTATGCAAATGAGTTGTCCTAAACTCGCAGAAAAGCTAGTCAGCAGTACTCATCTAAAGGCCTGTTTACATGACAGTTTCATCCCGCGGCGTATTTCTTATCAAATTTCTTTATAGTTGAATTATCATCATTCCCTGTAAAAAATGTAATGTTATGAGAGATATATAAAGTCATACACAAAACAACTCATTTTCATCTCGTGACACATCTTGCCCCGGGATCAGTAAACGCGTCATGTGAACCGGCCTTAAGATTATCGAACAACTAAAGAAAGGCGACTGACCGGCTACCGCTTTTACTATTGAAAATGTGTGATCAAAACATTGCAGGCCAAAATGGCAGAGTTCACGGTTGAACTTGCTACTTCGTTACCGTCAAACACAAAGGAAAACAAAGCCTATTATGTTTCTTTGTGTCTACTAAAGCAACAACTGTCAAGAAAGTTTGATGGAAATATAAAGGATACATATATATGATATATATAAGTCTTTTGCAGAGTTTTTTTGTTTCAGTGTATATATATATATATATATATATATATATATATTATATGGACGATAGTGTTTTACTGAGAAATAAATCACTCATAGAAGTCATACGAAACTACATCCGGATACTGAGTAGTGTATTTTCCATATCCTCACTAGTGAAAATATCGACGACGTCACGTTTGCCACCTTTTTAACTACAAAGATGGCGGCATGTTTGTGAAGATCACAGAGGAAGATGTAAACAGCTTAAAGGGGCTAAGTCATGGTACTGCGCATGTATTTTCAATATTTTCCCTGGAGACTGTTTATATACACTGTTTGTTAGTCAGATTTTGCATATTTTCTTTCATTTTAAGCATCCCACATGGCCGAGAGGTTCGTTAGTTCATATCAAAATCGGTGGAAATAGCTCTTTCCGGCCCGGAAAAACGAATGTAAAGTCTTACCGTGACACAGTCCCTTTAAATGAGTTACACTACAATGAATATTCCGAGCACAAAAGCCAAATACGATCTAAAACTCTCTAAAGATGTTCTCGACTGCAACGAAGAGACAAGAAAACGCGATGAAACTCGGCCCAGAACAGTTTAGAAAGATCACGAAGAAGGTTGTACCGACAGTGAGTAGAATAAATAGATAAGAGTTCTCGTTCGCTGCGCTCACTCGTGAAATGTTTTCGAATCTCGAGGATAAACTTCATATCTTCTCACCACCGTGTAATATTCTCTATATACATTGTTTCTGGACGATTGTAGTATAATATAAATGTATTTTAGGGTATCCTCTCGATTAGCTTGCTATCAGGATATCCTTTACTCATTACTCGATCAAGATATGCATACAAATAAATATTATGTAAGTACATGTATGTTTTATTTTCCTTTTTCTAAGATATATTATTGAACCTAGTTATGTTTTCTTTTTCCAACTGTAAATATTGATACACTGAGCTTTTTTATAAAATCACTTAATGTCTAATGAGTCCAGCAAAACAAACCTTCAACCTTCATATTCAGGTAGGCAAGGGATAACGATATGGAAAGAGAACAAAACGGAAGTTTTAAACAAGAAGACGATGAAGAGAAAGAGACGTTCTGGACATTCCACAAAAAAATACACCTGGCTATATTAATGGCGGGCTCGTTTCTAAACTGGGTTGCATATGATGTACTTTCAACATTTTATCCCTTTGAGGTAAGTGAACTTTATGTTCAATTATAGTTACTAAAAATCACATGACCGATGACGTCATCGTTACGACATCACCACTGAGTGATCCATGGCGACCCATGCAAGTCAAAGTTTGAGCCGCCTGGCATTAGACATGAAGGAGATACGAGCAGTACTTAAAATCAGATTGCGTCAACAGCGCGCGCAAACAAAAATTGAAACTTTTCACTCAAATCCCAAATAATTGTCTATATTTTCGCTTTCATTATAAAATATTTTCGCTTTCATTATAAAATATTATCCAGAAATACGGGGAGGTGAAAGGTAGCGTAAATTTACGTAAAACAATCCTGGAAATACTTTGAGACACTTTGTGAAATTTATTGTGTTGCGGAGGTCCGAGCTCCAAGATATTTAACGTAGAATGATCTAGCCTGACGCAGAATGCTCGGGTCAAGTGACAGGTAAGGCCTTCCAATCCTCCTTGGATCAAGGTTTCAATCCCGGCCGTCAAGTTTTAGCAGTCCGCGTGCAGGTGCAGCACATTTTCAAGCACGTCGCGTGTCGCTCGTCGCGGGAGCTCCGTTATAAATGCACATTGTTAAGAGCCCGGGGGGAACTCCCCATAAAAATAGACGGGGGTGCTCGACGTGAGAAATGAAATTCACCCCTAAAAGATAGCAATATGGGCGTGGCTCACAAAAAAAATACCCCTAAAAGATAGCACTCCAAAAGATAAATTTGTGCAAACTAAAGGAAATACGAGACAAAGCTCTGCCCCATAACCTCGTCTTTAATATTCGGATGGATCAAACTCTATATCGAAGCCGTAAATACCGATTCAACCTGTGGGGTCTCATGCTCGAGGATCCAGCGCTATTTTTTCTCGGCCACAAAACTTTTGGGTCTCGGAGACCCCTAAAAGATAGCAGACCTTTGGAAGACCCCTAAGAGATAGCACTGCTAACGATTTTAACCCCTAAAAGATAGGTCGAGAGCACCCCCGTCTATTTTTATGGGGAGCCCCCCCCCCCCCCCCCCGGGGTTAAGGGATAGCTGCATTTGGATCGATGAGACGTCGAAGAAGAATACTAGTCTAGTCAAGGTGGGCATAAATGACGTCGAAATCGCCAGGGTTGAGCGGGACCAAAATTAGATAAAATGGCACAATTTCCTAAATTCTGTCTGAAATGGATTTTTTTTTTCTTAGTTTACTATGCAAGTACAATTTAAGGTTTTGGTTAAGTCAGTTTGAGCAGGAGCCCATTACCAGGAGCGTGCATCTCCCAGATTAGGTATGTCCAACAACAGAACAGATTTGTACTGTAAAAGACAAACAAAAACACGATATCACAACTTCTTAGAGCAGAAGGGCATTGGTCAAAAATGTAGATAAAATGCTCACTCGCCTATATTTAGAGGGCGTTTTCAAATACTAATGACGTCATAGTCACGTTTACGTTTTTTTCAATGTAAGCTTGAAAGCATTTATCTGGAGCCCATTACCAGGAGCGTGCATCTCCCAGATTAGGTCTGTCCAACAGCAGAACAGATGAAGTAGCTATTCTTAGCTTTGTGTTTCCCGCGAGATTAACACAGTTCAAACTGCTAAAAATACTAAAGCGCAAGAGAACAAAAGACAACGTAATCGCATACCATAACTTCGCGACTATAAATAGCCACATCGTCTACTGTGCTGTGGGCGCTACCCATCGCATAGGTACGCTCCTGGTAATGGGCTCCTGCATTTATGCATTAAAAATTACAATACTAAAAACATACGATTTTAGATAATAAGGTCTTCTTTGAGTTTCTAGATTGTCATGTAATAATATTTAAGACTCTTAAAGTTATTTGAAGAAATATGTTTCATAAATGGTTTTATGTTGTTTATTTCCCGCCAAAATATGGCGGAAAAATTACGAAAATTCAAAATTCAATAACTTTTCTTCCTCTTAACCAATCGAAATCGGGGTTTTCGATTACTTTGTTCCCAACAAGAGGAGAATTGAAAAATATTATTTTTAGTATCTTACGGGTACTTGAAAATATGGAGAAACCAATTATAAATGGTAAATGACGTATTTGTGACGTCATTAAGATGTTCGCGTTAACACTATAAACACAACATTTTATTTTGTTTAACGCTCTAAACCTCTCCTAACATTATAATTGTACTGTTGAAAGTCTTGAAGATATAGACAAATAAATTAAAGCAACATTTGCGTTTTGGGGTCAGTTATGTCCACCGTGCTAGTTTGCTCTATTGATATCGATAGTTTAATCTAATCTAGTCTGATCTGTAGAGTGAAGTCTAGTTTAGAGGGTTTAGTCTAGTTCTAATAATTAATAGAAAAAGAAAAACATAATGCAATCCACCGCCATGAGAAAAATAAATACTATAATGATGTCACCGATATCATATATTCCTCCGAACAAAAACACAGTACAGGATAATCAATCTATACAGCTACCGAGCACACGACGCCAGTATTGGCTTGTACGCTGCTTTTGATCGGACAACCTTTAAAGTATAATTTATATCAAACGAGATAAAATAAAATATATATTGACTTGATCACCTGACTTTGTTATGATTTCAACAACCGCTTTGTTCTGCAGGCTCAAGCCAAAGGTGTCAATAACACAGTCATCGGCCTCATCTTTGGGATGTTTCCTCTGGTATCTGTTATGACGTCTTTCGTGTACGGGACATGGGTGAGTCATTGTAATGTTCCCTCTGGTATCTATTGCGACGTCTTTCGTGTATGGGACATGAGTACATTCTGATATAGGAATGCTCACAAGTGAAATGAATCCTCAACCCTCTAAGACACAAAAATGCAGTATCGTCCTCCTAAAAAATATAACGGTCCACCTTGAACCGAAATCATGTTGCTCTTATTTTCTATATAAAGCAGTATATTTGATGTTTTTAAGGTGGCTCGCCTATATTTTCCAGAGACGCACCATATCCACTTTGAACGGCTGATACTCAATGTAAGAGCTCGGTCGGGCTAGCCACTTCGCCCATTTACTAGAAATAGAATAAACTTTACAAAAATGTTGGTTTGTTTGACATCGGTGTTACCATAGCAACACAGTGTTGACGTCATGTATTTTGCGTATCTTCAATGTTCTCGAAATCTAGACCTAAACTTTTAAAACGACCTAGTGTCCCTTGTAGTCTAAATGTAGGCCTTCAAGACTACAAAGTTTAAACAAATTGTATGAGAGAGTTTTCGAAAAAAAATTGATTTGAATATTTTCGTTTAAAAAATAAACACTTCGCATTACTTTCTGTTTAGTCGTCGAAAACTGTGTTTTCCGGACCGATTCAAGCGATGTTTTTAGCATATTTCATACCTGTGGCATAGGAAGTACTACTTCCCATGAAAATTTCATTCCATTTGCTTTATTCGATTTCGGTTTATGGAATCATAAGTAATGTCATAAATATGCTCATTTGCTCAAAATAGTAACGTATTTGCCAAAGAAGCTGTAATTCGAAAAATAGTCGATAAATATATTTTTTATCTTTTCACCTGAAATTCAACATGTACTATCCTGTCCCTGTAAATGTCCCTGTAAATGTCAAGAGCAAGCTTCATTGCTGTATCATTTTGTTGATAGCTTGCGTCTTTCCGAAATTTCTCTTTTGTCTAGATTCTACATACTTGCGTGCTTTTGAACTAACAAGTTAACCATGCACGCTTGCTACGCTTCGCTACTGCCGGAACGCTCGTGCAAAATCTGTTCTTAGTACAATGACATGCAAATTAGTTAAACCATGAAGCCAGGCAGTGCGGGATGATAATGTTGAATAAGTGTATTTTTAGTAACCAGTTCGGGAAAAAGTGCCCGTGACGTCTAGACCACACCTTTAGACAGAAGAATACCCGAGAAATATTAATTAATAACGAGATTTTGTATTACCGATATTATAAAAAAGTTATATAACAGCGTTACAACTGGCAGCGTGACTATGATAATTGCATGTCATTGTACAAAGAACAGAATTTGCACGAGCGTTCCGGCAGTAGCGAAGCGTAGCAAGCGTGCATGGTAAACTTGTAAGTTCAAAAGCACACAGAATATAGACAAAAGAGAAATTTCGGAAAGACACAAGCTATCAACAAAATGATACAGGAATGAAGCTTGCGTGGATGAATGTAAAAGTTCCCTATGTTTTTGTTTTTATCCCGCGCCCTTAAAATGGTACATGTTGAATTTCAGGTGAAAAGATTAAAACAAAATTTTATCGACTAATTTTCGAATTACGGCTTCCTTAGCAAATAAGTTAATATTTTGAGCAAAATGAGCATATTTATGATATTACTTATGATTCTATAAACCGAAATCGAATAAAGCAAATGCCACAGGTATGAAATATGCTAAAAACATTGCTTGAATCGGTCCGGAAAACACAGTTCTCCACGATTAATAGAAAGTAATGCGAATTGTTTATTTTTTAAACGAAAATATTCAACCCAATTTTTTTCGAAAACGCTCTCAAACAATTTGTTTAAACTTTGCCGTCTTGAAGGCCTACATTTAGACTACAAGGAACACTAGGTCGTTTTAAAAGTTTAGGTCTAGCTAGATTTCGAGAAAATTGATGATATGTCAAATTGATGATATGTCAAATACATGACGTCAACGCTGTGTTGCTATGGTAACACCGATATCAAACAAACCAATTTTTTTGTAAAGTTTATTCAATTTCTAGTAAATGGGTGAAATGTCTAGCCCGACCGAGCTCGGACAGTGGAATATCAGCCGTTCAAAGTGGGTGTGGTGCGTCCCATGAAAAACCAGGCGAGCCACCCTAAAACTACCATATAAGCCCTCGAACTCCGTTCTCGGGCTTTATATTTGTTTTAAGAATATCACATTTCCGCGGGCAACCATCAATCGATAGTTCCTCGACGGGCACAGTCTATTTGTATATTATAGTTCAACACAACATTTTCGCGCGCTCTCATTAGTTCGCCACTTGGCACTTTAAGGCGTTATAATTCACCACAAAATTTTCGCGCGCGCTCATTGGCCAAAAGCGATCACGTGACGTGTTAGTTGTCGTCCGCGGAGGCAAGCTACCAGGCGAAGTGCCCGCTTAGAGCGGAATAAAATTTTGTGATGATCAATAATGACAAATAGTGTGTGTTACTCTCCGAACTATCGGCTGATAGTTTCCCTTGGAAATTTGATGTTCTTAAAACTAGCATATAAGCCCTCGGGCTTATATTTGTTTTAAGAACATTAAATTTCCGCGGGCAACTATCAACCGATAGTTCGTCGACGGACACACTCGATTTGTATAATAGTCGGCCAGTTGGTACTATCAACTTGATTTTCGTGAGAAAAATGCGTCTTTATGAAAGATTCTACCGCTCAAGAATATCATGATGGCTTCACGCTTTCCAGAAATCACCGAAATTAGGATACAGAAGCTTGTAGATGACGGAATTCCACAAAAGAAAACAAAGAAAACTACCCTAGATACAGTAAACGTTTTTGAAGGTAAGTTGCAAAACTCAAGACTGTTTCAAAGTTTCTACTCATCATTATGGGCAAGAAGGCTAACCTCTCGGTCCCCTACACTCCACACTGTATTCGTGATACTGCTGTGGCTATCCAAAAAGGAGTGGATAATTCTCAGTGTCACCGGCCACAAGAGCGACACTTCTATCGAGTCGTATAAAACGCGAGACTAACGTTTGAACAACAGGCTCATTCCTCCACCATTGTAAGCAGTTTCGTAGATGCACAAGACTCAAATGTCCTTACAGCTAGTCCAAAGAGAGCCCTGACACATTCAGAAAATGGCAGATTCCCACTGGTACCAATCCCGGCAAATCCTATTAGCTCCAACATCAGAAGGGAAGAGGCAGTGCAGGTGTACAGCCAGTCGTCTGCTGCCACAACGCGACAGCAACACAGAACTTGCCATCGGGGTGGTTTTACAACTGCATATTTAATTTTTATGCGAGCAAAGATTGATTTGTGGTCGACTTAGCTGTTAACTCCATTTTTTGTCAATAATTCTCGAAACAGAACTTTGGAGCTTTTTGCTTCCATTTCATGACAGATCATTTCATTTCAATCGGAAAAACATAATCTATTCATTCGCGCGAATGTCTGTTGTTTGTCTGTTGATGTAGTTTTATATAGCTATAGAGCTACTTCACTAAAACTGTTGTGTTGAGCAATAAAGGCAATAGAGTGTTTCTGACTCGGGACTATCGGCTGATAGTTTCCCTTGGAAATTTGATGTTCTTAAAACTAGCTTCAAAAACTCATGAATAATTAATGAGCATTTTGTCCAATCAGATGAAGCAAATCAGTCACGTGCATGCTCCTTTATACCTGATAAAATCTCATCATTTCTATTGATGTTTCAGCTTTCTCATTGAATTGCTAATTAGGATGAACGTTTTATATAAATGATACTAATTTTATATAAAAGGTTCATCCTAATTAAGAATTCACTGATAAAGACCCAAAGATAGCAAAAACTACACGGATCAAAAGGTACCTAATAATCAATGTTGCACTAAATTTACTAATATCATGCAGCAGACTACCTATCCCGAGATACACAGACACTATTTTTGAAATGAAGTTATCCAACTACCATTACTTGTTTACCGAGCCACTGTTTAGTCCCAATTATTAAAGCAAACTCAAAGTCGTAAAATATTAAAAACGTGCATTAAACTTACAAACATCCTCTTCATATTGTGTACCGGAGTCAAACATTTAGACTCTGCCGTCATGTCAGTCACATCGCTTTCCAAGTCTTCAACTTGATCGATGTCAACCACGACACCAAATCATTCACGTGCAGGTTCTTCTTGCCCTAGCTTGGTCTTTGCCACACAATGCTTTCAGCAATGCGAAACGTCCGCTTGAAGCCAGGCAAACAAACAACATAGTTTGGTAATTTCTTCATGTCATTCCCTTGGGATGTTCGGGCTTCGATCGCCCTCGAATTTTTAAACTTGATAAAACACTGCTGTTCGTGTTTTAAACAGTACATATGATTTCTTTTAAGAACATCAAATTTCCGCGGGCAACTATCAGCCGTTATAGTTCACCACAAAATTTTGGCGCGCGCTCATTGGCTAAAAGCGATCACGTGACGTCGCGGAGGCAAACTATCAGCCGATAGTTCCTCGACGGACACACTATTTGTATAATAGTATACCTCGACAGACATACTCTATTGTTATAATAGTTCCTTGACGGACACACACTATTTGTATATTAGTCCCTCAACAGACACACACTATTGTTATAATAGAAACTTCGAGTTCTTGATCTATTTGGTAAACAGAGACGGTATATATCACCCTTGTTTTATTTGTTTGTTTGTTATTTATTATTGCAGATGTTTGTGATTGGTCCTTATCGATTAATGTTCGCTGGTATGGTTCTTAATGGAATTATGCTTGTTTTATTCGCGTGAGTCGGTTGATAACAATTTCCTAATTAAATTAAAGTTGTCTACACTTAACTAGTCTCCCTCGCAGCCTCTTTTAGTGTCGGGAGAGTGCGAGGGAGACTAACACTTAACTTGAAGTTCACAAGTAGTGATATTAAAGGGGCTGTGTCATGGTATTGCGCATGTCTGGAGTCAATGTTGGATTCGAGGCTGTTAATTGGCTAGAAACAGTTAAAGTAACATCCCTCGATAATTAATTCAATATACAGTTTGTTATTCATGTTTCCATATTTTTTTTGATTTTAACCATCATACATGTGCAGGAGGTTCGTCAATTCATATAAAAATCACTGAAACTAAGTATATCACGGACAGTAAATATAAAGACCTCTTACCTCGACATAGCCCCTTTGACTGAAGAACCACTTTGGGTCGTTGTAAAATTATCGATCTCTTAGCGACGTTACAACTGCATTGACAATTATTATAGCTTAACACTTAAGTTATGGGCATGCATGTTCAAAAGTGAATAACCTGCAAACAATAGGATGAATATCCATTTAATAAAATTAGATAGTTTAGTTAATACGTATCGACTGGATAGCCTGCATAACGGCCCTCGTATTTGTTGCGGCGATCTTAGTTTGTACAGCGATAAATTGAATGCGGGGAATTGGAACAAACATGATAGCGAGGTCACCTGATGCACTCGTGCCGCTTCAGGCGCCTCGCGCTGAAGTAATGCATTTGTCAGTCAATTAGCAGTAAGGCCACGTACTCTGAGGCTTTGCAAATACCATCATATTTAACCTTCATAGTAGTAGTATTTTATTAATACACGACCCCACAAGCTGTAAGCTTTGACATTTATCGTGTCAAAATAAATAAATAAATAAATAAATACAGCCGCGTGCAAAAATTCTGACCCCCCCCCCCCCCCCCCCCCCTCCCAAGGTTTGAATGCAATTTAGGGAAATAGAACAAACCTAGCTAGTGCGACGTGGAGAGAGTAAATTTCAGAATACAGTGAGTTCCTTGAAGTCATAGCAGCGTTTCGGTCGACCGGACCCAGTGGCAAACGCATGGAATAAATTAGTACAACTAAAACTGAAAATAGCACTTGTTTTCTTTAACTGATGGACCCATATGGTCTAAAAATGTTTTACTCGTACATTTTTCAATCCTACCTGATATATTTTTTGTTAGAAAAATGACTGAAAAGCACATTTTTGGATTACCCATGATGCAACCGATATAAGTATATAATTTTCATGGGGCGGTCAGAATTTTTGCACGCGACTGTATATATATATATATAGATATATATATAAGGGTATGATGAAAACTCAACTACGTGTACATCTCGACAAGCCTGTTTCGTGAGTTGTATGACTCACTCGTCAGGAGACTTTAATGAGAAGAATATTCACAAACATCACTTATAAGCGTGGTTATAAAATTAACATATTGGCGGTAAGTACGTACAATGTGAGAGTAACCATCCACCGGCACCTATCACCACAAAAAACATACCCGCCGGAATCAACAAACGACTCTCATCTCTTTCATCCGACAAGACCTCCTTCGACCAAGCCGCCCCCTCCCCCCCCCCCCCCCCCCCTACCAAAAAGCTCTACACGATAGTGGATACCAGTACACATTACTTTACGAGCCAACAACGCAAGTTAAACGAAAAAACAGACAACGTAACGATATCCTCTGGTACAACCCTCCGTTCAGCAAAAACGTCAACACTAACATCGGACACAGATTCCTCGCTTTAATAGACAAACACTTCCCGAAAGACCATAAACTTAGAAAAATCTTCAACCGGAACACTATCAAAATCAGTTATAGCTGCATGAATAACACCAAACAGATCATCGACAACCATAACAAGTGTACACTGAAGTCACCCGAGCATAACTACACCACTACTAATGACACAAAAGACAACAAGACATGCAACTGCCGTCAAAAAGACGCATGCCCACTTAACGGAAACTGCCTCCAATCATCAGTCGTATACCAAGCCTCAGTCACACGAAAGGACAATCTCACCTCACAAACATACGTTGGACTGACTGAAAACGAATTCAAGACAAGATACAGAAATCACACCGCTTCATTCCGACATACACACTCCAGAAACTCCACCGAACTCAGCAAGCACATTTGGACTTTAACCCTTTCACGCCCACATACGGAATTTTCCGTATTTTACTGGTTACTTGATTTGGGAGTTTCAGTCTGACAAAGTTTAAAGAGCTAGGCCCTGAGATTCCCACAAACCATAATGTATAGACAAGTGATCCTAGTGAACTGCATTGGGCATGTCAACAAAGAATAATTTCATCTAAATCCTCCTTTCTTTGCATAAGTTAACTACAGGTTACATTATTTCATTTCAGAAAAAAAGACTAAAATAGCACTTCCAAAAATAATTATTTCTCCTCAGATCCTACATTTTCTCTCAAAAATGCATATTTCACATAACATTTAGAGTTTCGTGGTTGCACTAACCTCACTTTCTGTTTCCCAACACCTAAACTTGCCCAGAACCAAGCCATTCTGTCCACAAGCACTTCACAGCAAGCTAGATTCATCCATAATGACCACAAAGCATGCCGGGAAACCCTAACAAACAGCGACATGGCACTTCCCCATCTTCATTCTTCAAAATATATACTAAGTCTAAAGCCATTTCGACCTAATACCTTCATATTGGAATCAATGGCAAGTAAATGTTGTCCAATATTCAAAAAAAGCTATGATAGGTGGCTCCAGACCCCCATTTATAAAGCCCACGCTAAAGTGACAAAAGACGTCCTGGCCCATTCACGAGTGGGAAATGAGGCTCTTTCTCTGTCACAATAAACTGGCACAGACTCGCTTCTTTTAGAAAGTGCTGATTGAAGCTCTCATCAGACTTAATGATGTCCTCCAGCACTCTATAAATGGTGAAAAAGGCTTTAAAAAGCCTGAAATTCTCTGTATTCCTTCAAACAAACTTCCTGCCAGCTCCCTTGTAATCTACAACTGCTTTCACAACCTCGTTCCCAGGGGTCTTTACGCGCCTAATCAAAGATGGCGTCGAAAGTACCCCTGGTACAGGCTGGTCATGTGACCCAAAAATATGCCCAATATGTGGGCATATTTTGAGGAGCATCCGCCATCTTGGATTCATCATCGCTGAAAAACGGTTAGCGGTCGAAGTGTGATCCCAATGAATTCCACCCGTACATTATTCTACTTGTACCCAGTTGCGAAGTGAGTATAATAAAAGGCAAAAACGCTAAGTTCTGATGAATTTGTAGTTGTTTTCAACGAATTTTGAACGCGCAATGCGAAAGACGACATCACCAGTTCATTTTTCAAAGCAAAAATGCACGCGCTATTTGAAATTCTCCAATCAGCGCGCGCGAAACGTCTAGCCAATCAGTGGCCGAATCCAACCAGCCTGTACCAGGGGTACTTTCGACGCCATCTTTGATTATGTAATGCTAATGAAAGCTTTGATTAGGCGCGTAAAGACCCCTGGGAACGAGGTTGCTGCTTTCAAAATGGCCGTCTAAAAACTTTGAGCCCCCAGTATTATAGGTCAGTTGAAAATTCCATGGAAACAATGACTGTAGTTTACTTAGGGGGGGAGGGTTCTTTTCGGCCTAGAAATTGGTTCCAAAAACTCGGGCTTGAAAGGGTTAAAGGACAACAACATTGACTACTCCATCTCTTGGCGCATTTTATCCACTACTAAAGCCTACAGCAGCGCAAGCAAATGATGCAATCTTTGTCTGAAAGAAAAAATTATCATTATCCGCTACCCAGAACTTTCATCACTTAACAAACGTAATGAACTCGTGTCTTCGTGCCGACACAGATATAAAACATTGTTACGTAATAACAACACCATTTTAACTTACCGCCAATATGTTAATTTTGTAATCACGCTTATATGTGATGTTTGTGAATGTTACCATTTTAACTTACCGCCAATTTGTTAATTTTATAACCACGCTTATAAGTGATGTTTGTGAATATTCTACTCATTAAAGTCTCCTGACGAGTGAGTCATACAACTCACGAAACAGGCTTGTCGAGATGTACACGTAGTTGAGTTTTTCATCATACACTTATATATATATTTGCTCTACTTTATCGTATCGAGCACTTTCAACGGATAACTCGAACAATATACTTCCTATATATATATATATATATACAGTCAATGCCAAAAAGGTTGTCCAGCAGAACATAATATAATACTTTAATATCCATTGTTTTGGTCTATTGTTTTGGCCTAGACAATAGCCCAAAACAATGGATATTATAGTATTATATTATGTTCTGCTGGACAACCTTTTTGGCATTGACTGTATATATATAGATATAGATATAGATAGATAGATAGATAGATAGATAGATATCTATCTATATATATATCTGTTCCGCCATCCGAAGCTAACAAGACTAACCAGAGTGAAATAATATAGACGGCAGTCACATTATTACCGCAACTCATGTAGTACCTTAAACCCAGCAGAACGCATTATGTGCGGTGATATAGAGGAGGATCCTTGACCTGGTGGCACTGGTACCGAGCCTGATACGCAACACTCCAGGTCTGACCCAGTCCTTCCACCAAGTATTTCATTACTTCCTACATGCCTACGGATCTGTCATTGGAACATCTGAAGCTTGAATAATGACAAGTTCGAGCAAATCAGGAGCATGTTCGTGAACCCTGCGACCCAACTGTACCCAGGCGCGTACCTGCCTTTAAGCCAGTAAGCCCGGCCGGCTTAAAATATTTTCTTCAATTTCAGTACGTTTTTCATATTACGCCTGGAGCAAGTTTACTTTGTCTCACTGTCGGGCTTAAAGCTCAAAAATGCCTGGGAATGCCCCTGGAACCAAATGAACATACTAATTATCACCAAGAACTGAACTCTTCGCACTCCGATGGAGAATATAATATTCCTGGTTATCGGATTGAACGCAATGAAAGGGCCGGCAAACGAGGTCGTGGAGTCCTCATGCACTACAGTATCAAATGAATTAACCTATACCAGAGAGCAATGATACCGAATTCCTTTGTGTCCAGATTATCCCTTTCAAGTCTAACTGGCCACTGTTTGTCGCCGGCTTATACCATCCACCTGATTCAACAGCTGAGCTTGAGTATCGTCGAACATTCGTATCTCACAAATAACAAGCCATTACGAGGAACTCAATAATGACATTTATGCTGGGACATGAAAGTGATTAGTATCACCAGGAGCCCATGTGACTCCTAGTATCACAAAGTAGATAGAGATGAGTGATAAGTTAATTGATGATAGGGTGCAAAGGTTCATGGTATTGCATTAAACCATATATTGAGATGAATGTTATTTATTCATTCAAAGATACCACCAGTGGTACATTTTGATACAAAGATAGCAACAATAACATAATTACGATAACGAATAAACTTACAATCCCTTACTAATACAATCATTAAAAAATTCAGTAAAGTCATAACAATATTTTGCTATACTTTTCATAATTGAATTATCCTTCATTGCTAAACAATATAGGAACATATCTCGCTGACTAAAACTATTGAAGGCACTGTTCGTATCTCGTACAATACTAATGAAACTATCTCTAAGATTTACCAATTTGCTATTATTACACTTCATGAAGTAATGAAATTCGTCACCTATCTCATTAAGATTACAAAGCGAACAAATGCGGCACTCATAATCAACTCTTGTGTAGCGACCAGATTCAACAGGAAATTTGTGAGCGGATATCCTTATTCTCGTCACCGCCTGACGATGCTTGAGGTTCACAACACGGAATAAGTAATTTTCAAAACCTATCCTCGACTTCAATTGACTAAAAGTTCGCATCTTACTGCCCTGTTGAACTTGGTCCCTCCACAAATTATTATAAATGATGTATAATTGAGATTTAACATATTTTGCTAGAGGTCTAATTTGTTCATAAGACGTTATAACAAGATCAGGTAAAGGTTTGACATTACACATTTTTAATTCGTTTACAAATTTGTTTTCGACTGTTGCGGCATGTCCAAGCCTAGAGTTTTAATTTTGCAGCAAAATATATAATGAACAATTTAGATCTAATACCAAATTTAACCTTTATTTTTTTAGTGAATTCGCTCACATTAAGGTTTTTGGTGTCGGGGGTCGAAGTGTTGCGAAAGTACGGCATTTGGTTGCGAGCTACGCCTCCGACATCATCATTTTAGAACTCGGCACGAATGATCTTGCTGCTATGCCTCTTCAAACTGTGGAGTCTGTGCTAGAGGACCTGGCCCGTCATTTACACGAATCTTGTAGTGTTAGAATAATAGGAGTTTGCCAGGTCCGTAATCGTCGTAAGATCCCAGCTATCATATCGGCAATATCATTTCAATGATAACGTTAGAAAGCTCGACTACTATCTAAACGCAGTCCTTCAGCCATAATGCCTTACTGCTTCTATTGGAAGCACAGAGTTTTTTTGAATACGACACATAAGTTTACCAAAATGACGGTGTTCATTTAAATGATCTAGGACAAGTCAAACTTTATCGCAGTATACGGGGAGCAGTTTTAAAAGCTTTCTCCTTGCTAAATTTGCCCACGTATGTCCGTTAATGATAATCTATACGATTTTATTTCTGCCATAGTTTACATTTTCCCCTGGCCTTTGCTGTATATATGGCCGCCAGGCGTTTACCCAGTATAATTTATCAAGGCTAGTACCATACTGTCGGAATGATTCGCTGGGTGTGCCTTCGCAATTCTGTGCCAGACAAGTGGCGCCGTATTCAGCCGATAACCGCAGTGGACTATGCCGGTGATGATTGTTATTTGGCATATTATTATGGCGTAATTAGTGTGTTAACTAATTTTTATTTGTACGCAAGGGTACAATAAATTTACTATATATATGTGTTGTCTATGCGGGTACTTTATTTTATGAATACCCATACTAGAGTGGTGATTAATATGTCAGGTTTTTGGAGCTCTCCCCGTTTTTACTGCGATTTTCCAAGCTGTCCAATGCGGTTTGCAATATTACTGACAATTAGTGTGTTAATAAAAAAAATTCAAGACATGCCTCCAAAGAGAAAGTCAGCACGGCAAGACTCTAGGAATTCCAAAAGGTCACGACAAGAGGCAGTTCGCCCCTCCGAGCTCGAGGAAATAAGGCCACAAGATGTAGCGCCACCAACACCACCATCGCTTCAGCAGTCGCATATCCCACTGGCAGACATGGATGTGAACGCCCTCTCTATGGCTTAAAAAACCGTTCAAAATTATACTGGGGTATTATCGATATCGATAATCGAATTATCAATACCGGTAATCGAATTCCAATACTGAAAATAGTTTTTGCGGTCTGACTAATTACCGATGCCGGGAATCGAAGTGAAAACCGATGGCCCGAATCGATTATCGATATAGGAAATCCAATTATTAATAACCGACATTGGTAAACTAATCATTGATAACCGGTACAGGTAAATGGAGGATAACAAAGCGATATAGGTTATTGAATGTGGCAAAAGCGATATCGGTTATTCAAGTCAAAAGCAATGCCGGTAATTAAGAAAAGAAAATCATAAAAAAAGTATATCAAATAGTTTCAATTTTTTTTTTTATTGTTTAAGTTATTGCGAATAAACATGCACGCTAAACGCTTTTTTGTTTGTTTTTCTTTCTCTTGTTTTTACTTTCTTAATATGTTGTTGTTTTTGTTCAATATGTACTTCAGTATGTAGTTGTAGTATTTATGTGGACCCATATCTCTTGTATTCTTGGTTTGCACGTTGCATCATCGCCACATTGTTGTACTTTTCCAAAGTTGTTACGCGTATTTGATAACATGTTTTTATGATAAATGTTAATTATGAATTTATTATTTGTCATCTGATTCTCCGTGGAATGGTTGCAAACTATAAATATCGTAGCAAATAAGTGAAAACATTTTATTTCATAACAACTCATTTATTTGTATTTTCTCCAACAATAAATACAACGTACTACTACATTAACATTACATTAACGTACTCTACATTAACTCATTCTTGAACGCATCTAATTTTCTTGTTGTTTGTATTTATACTCACGGGTTTCCTGTGTTTTTTTTCGCGTGCGCAAGTCAGTGGTATAGTTAACTGACTTTAGTATTTTACTGACCCATGAATCGACTCTAAGTAAGTTCTACATTACATCGACCACACCATAATGTTTCATTCACAGGTAAGCACTACCCACGTCTAGATCTCACGTCAGTTATATATATGCGCACATTTTTAGTGTTCCATTGCCATATACTAAGTACCTTATTTAATTATGATGTCAACAACCAAAACAAGCCGAAAAACCGTGTTAGGGTCTCCAGTTAAGTGATAAATCAGCAGTTGAGAGTTTCCTGCAAAAAGCCTACTATTATAAACCGGTTGAAATGTCAATATAAAAATATTAACTAATTTAATAAAACGCACGACCAGCAATTATATTTCGTGGGTATGTGTCGCCCGACGGAGTCGTGATTTTAGACATTATATATAACTGACGTGAGATCTAGACGTGGGTAGTGCTTACCTGTGAATGAAACATTATGGTGTGGTCGATGTAATGTAGAACGTACTTAGAGTCGATTCATGGGTCAGTAAAATATTAAAGTCAGTTAACTATACCACTGACTTGCGCACGCGAAAAAAAACACAGGAAACCCGTGAGTATAAATACAAACAACAAGAAAATTAGATGCGTTCAAGAATGAGTTAATGTAGAGTACGTTAATGTAATGTTAATGTAGTAGTACGTTGTATTTATTGTTGGAGAAAATACAAATAAATGAGTTGTTATGAAATAAAATGTTTTCACTTATTTGCTACGATATTTATAGTTTGCAACCATTCCACGGAGAATCAGATGACAAATAATAAATTCATAATTAACATTTATCATAAAAACATGTTATCAAATACGCGTAACAACTTTGGAAAAGTACAACAATGTGGCGATGATGCAACGTGCAAACCAAGAATACAAGAGATATGGGTCCACATAAATACTACAACTACATACTGAAGTACATATTGAACAAAAACAACAACATATTAAGAAAGTAAAAACAAGAGAAAGAAAAACAAACAAAAAAGCGTTTAGCGTGCATGTTTATTCGCAATAACTTAAACAATAAAAAAAAAAATTGAAACTATTTGATATACTTTTTTTATGATTTTCTTTTCTTAATTACCGGCATTGCTTTTGACTTGAATAACCGATATCGCTTTTGCCACATTCAATAACCTATATCGCTTTGTTATCCTCCATTTACCTGTACCGGTTATCAATGATTAGTTTACCAATGTCGGTTATTAATAATTGGATTTCCTATATCGATAATCGATTCGGGCCATCGGTTTTCACTTCGATTCCCGGCATCGGTAATTAGTCAGACCGCAAAAACTATTTTCAGTATTGGAATTCGATTACCGGTATTGATAATTCGATTATCGATATCGATAATACCCCAGTATAATTTTGAACGGTTTTTTAAGCCATACCTCTCTGCCACTATAGCCAATGCCGTTACACACGGCCTTAAGGCAGCTGGATTCACAGCCCCGGCCACGCATGAGCCTTCCAGTAGCGTCACACAGGCGGTTATCTAAGAGGAGATCGTGAGCCTTACTGTTCCCGCGGGTAGCAAAGTTTAAACTATTAGCATCCAATGCAGACGATCTGCCGACTCCGGTACCGAGCAGCCTTCTGCCCAAGAATTGGAGCATCGCCTGAAGCGACTATTGCACTCGGCAATCTCAGCAGGGTCCAGAAAAAATTATGAGCGGCCCTGGATCACCTATTTTGAAATTCTCTACAACGTTTTGCCAAAATAAAAGCCCAAAACTCCCACTAACTGTTATTCATATCGCTCTTTTTGTTTCCTATATCTGCCAAAATGTTAGCGACGTCCACGATTTCCACTTACATATCGGCAATCAGCTACGTGCACAAAATTGGAGGTTTTCCAGACCCAACTAAATATTTTGTGGTGCATTAACTGGCTGTTGCTCACAGCAGGCTGTTCTCGAAACCAGATATTCGGCTTCCAATTACTAGGCCTGTTTTACATAATTTAGTCCGCGCCTTGCAACACACTAATTCCTCTGCATACCAGAGACTTGTTTTACGACTTTCTTCGGGTAGGCGAGATAAGGAGCAGGACCACGGGTCTGTCTAACTCAGTCCTTCAGTATGAGTCCCTGCGATTTCTCGGGAACAAAAACAACACAACTGCGACTAAAATAGTCATCACTAACTTCAAGAATAATACTAGTAGGCGTCCCTTTCAATTATCATTCAGCGGGAAGAATCTATCGAGTTCTGTCCAGTGTCGTTCTTGCTGCAATTTTGCCAAACCCGCGGCCATACGCCCGGGCCCCTTTTTTGTTTCCCAGAGAGGTCAGCCATCAAAACCGAACAGTTTTCAGAGCAACTTAATCGTAGGGATAAAACTCACAGTTTTCGTATCGGAGCAGCAAGTCACGTGGCTGACACCGGACTGAGTGATGCACAGATTCGTGATCTTGGCAGATGGAAATCTGACGCCTTTAAAGTTTATATACGATCACCCACCTCATGGTCTGGTGTTCTTGGATATAGATAACGCCGGGGTGGCCAATTTATTCCACTGTATGTTATCTGCTAAGTATTATCTAGTTTTTGTTTTATTTTTTGTAAGGTTATATTTCAGCTTTAAAGACATATGTCAGACAAGGGCTGGTGTTCCCTTATTTACCAAGCTGGAACCATTTTATCTTCTGATTATCGAACATGTCAGACAAGGGCTGGTGTTCGTATATGATTAAGCAGAGTTTATAGAACATGTCAGATAAGGGCTGGTGTTCGTATATGATTAAGCAGAGTTTATAGAACATGTCAGATAAGGGCTGGTGTTCGTATATGATTAAGCAGAGTGTATGGGACATGTCAGATAAGGGCTGGTGTTCGTATATGATTAAGCAGAGTTTATGGGACATGTCAGACAAGGGCTGGTGTTCGTATATGATTAAGCAGAGTTTATGGGACATGTCAGACAAGGGCTGGTGTTCGTATATGATTAAGCAGAGTTTATAGAACATGTCAGATAAGGGCTGGTGTTCGTATATGATTAAGCAGAGTTTATAGAACATGTCAGACAAGGGCTGGTGTTCGTATATGATTAAGCAGAGTTTATGGGACATGTCAGACAAGGGCTGGTGTTCGTATATGATTAAGCAGAGTTTATGGGACATGTCAGACAAGGGCTGGTGTTCGTATATGATTAAGCAGAGTTTATAGAACATGTCAGATAAGGGCTGGTGTTCGTATATGATTAAGCAGAGTTTATAGAACATGTCAGACAAGGGCTGGTGTTCGTATATGATTAAGCAGAGTTTATGGGACATGTCAGACAAGGGCTGGTGTTCGTATATGATTAAGCAGAGTTTATAGAACATGTCAGATAAGGGCTGGTGTTCGTATATGATTAAGCAGAGTTTATGGGACATGTCAGACAAGGGCTGGTGTTCGTATATGATTAAGCAGAGTTTATGGGACATGTCAGACAAGGGCTGGTGTTCTTTTATTTAACGTGACAAGCTGGAACTATCTTATTTTAAGATTACGGAACATATGTCAGACAAGGGCTGGTGTTTATGGAACATGTTAATCAAGGGCTGGTGTTACTGGCTGGTGGTTATACAAGATTTCATTTCATTAGTGTATACTACTATTTATAGCTTTCCAGTCTTCTGGAACTTGTTACGGTCTACATTTGCGTATCCGCGGTTTTTCGTGGGGTTGCTACAGTCTGTGGCTAATTTTGCCCTACTTTTTTACTGTACTTGATATTGAACATGTAAATGACATGTACAATGATATCATGTGTGTTATGTTTTATTAAAAAGCCACAAGGGTGGCCATTTTAATCCAACCACATGTCTGTGTAATTATTCAGTAAAGTATTACTGCGGGTACCAAATGAAGTCCAAAAAACTGGTTAAATTCTGTAACTGCATGACCTTCATGTCTCAGCATAAAAAGAAACTCTCCTTTTTGGCGATATTAATGTCAACATCCTGGACAGAAGTCAAACAAGCCACCGATTTAACAAGTGTCTGTCAAGCTTAGGTTTTATCCAACTTATCCATGAGGTGACTCCCTCAAGCCAGTCCTACCTTGACCACGTCTATACCACCCATCCACAGCGAATCACCAAAAAATTATATCATTAAAATATGTCCACTTACCTGTATACGTCGTGCGCAAATACAAATCCCATACAGTGATGTTAACGCCATCCACATCACCATTTCATATTGCAACTGTAAGAATTATAATGGGGCATTTCAGGAGGACCTAGAACAATCTCCATGGAATGTTTTTCATGTTTGACGACCACGACAAGTATCGCTGAATTGAATTTTATTATGTTAATTAAAGCCTTCATTCTGTTCCGTCCAGTCGCCAGTTATATTGTACTTTGTTCTCCCTTATCTACAATATTGTAACATTGTCTGGGAAAACTGTTATGTCACAAATTTGGACAAAATCTTCAAGCTACAAAAGCGAGTATTTTATAACAATCATAGATAATGCAGGTTACAAAGATCACACCAAACCTATTTTCGTCAAACTAAAGCTACTTAATGTATATGAAATAAATAAATTCCTTTGTCTATAAAGCCGGGCTGGCCGGACTACCTTAGCCTTGAACAAAACGGAACACGAACGAGAGTACTACACTAGACAATATAGAAAAATAGAAGCATGACCTCATCCACAGAAATAATAGATAATGAAATTCTACGCAATTGAAAACAATAGATAATGAAATCCTCCGAAGTCTATGACGTCATTAATGCATTCCTCCGCATCTAATGTATTCCTCCGTATTTAATTTGTTCATCCACAGTTAATTTATTCCTCCGCAGTTTAATGAGAGTCTTCGGCATAAAAGGGGCTTAACTTCATCCCGCTCCTACTACTGAGGAAAACAAAACATTAAAAGTAACGTAACTGTTAACAACCAGTTGATCGAGTCGGAAAACGTAAAATCTCTAACAGACTCGATCTGCTCAAACAAACTAAACAGAGTCTCGACCTGAAGGCACTGCATGGTCACATAATAAGTACTATAACTCACTTATCCAACCTGTCATGGAATATGGAGCCACTGTTGCATTGGGAAAATACATCAAAGTTACACGCCAATCAGATGCTCTAACTGCAGAAACGGTCTGCTCGCATAATAAGGACGTTCTTCAGTAGCACTATTCGAACATCAAAGCGCTTAATGGTTTAACTCCTTCCTACACAAGAAACAAATTTATCTTCCTGAATGAAATACACTCCATGAGCACTACAAACTGTTCTTGCAATTTTCTCTTATCTAAAGTCAACAAGTACTTTTGTAAGAGAACGTTTGACTTTTAATTTAATTCGTTACCAGCAATACGAGACAAAATGGCGTCGACGCATGCTCATTAAAGACAATTAGCTGCCCAAAATGGCGTCCGCACTTTACAGTGATTGTATGAGAAATAATAATAATATATATATATATATATATTATTCCCAATTCAAAGCGTGATTCTACAAAGTTTGGTCACTTCGAATCGTAATCAGCATCCCTTATCCCACCTTCTCACACTCAACACGAGTGAATTGTGATTCAAGAAAGTGGTACCCTGTATAGGCGAAAAAATGCAATATAATGTCCACTACATCCCTTACATGTACATGATTTTTTTTCGATTTTAGACCTAATTCTTACGTTCTTACCTTCGATACCGCTTCTATTCAAGAGTTCGGTCACTTCAGTTGCTGTTAGGCGTTGTGTTGTAAACCGATTCCATCATAGAGTAAAAGTCCTTAAAATAATGTGTCCAAAGTGGTTTCTTTTATCAACAAAGACAGCATACTTCAAGGATAGTTCACCAGAAACAGTTCGCCAACCAGCAAGGCGACGGTGGTAACGACTGGACGTGGAGAAATGTTTTCTTCCAAAATTTGGTGTCTATAAGTTTTTCTATGTTCGCATTTAATTGTTTTCTCACAACCAGATTTTCGAAGAATATGATGAGTATAGGATTCCGTTCACGCCGAACGAAAAACGGATTGATTATCTTTCTTACATTCGCGTTCTCTTTAAAATGTAAAATCTGGGGGTTTCAAGTTGTGTTTTTGCAGACAACGGTTGAAATATAGGCGACTGCTTATATTTTCACGTGCAGTTATTTTATTTTATAATTAAGGCTATTAATTAAATGTTTTATGCCGTAGTCCTAGACGTTGCTATCGTGTTGCTTAAGTTCCCTAATTTTAAAGGGCCTCGAAGGCCTAGGTATCATTGTGATTGAGTAATGAAGGAGAAACTACACAGTCGAACCCTTGTTTATGTCCGGTCCACCATTTCACTTATCCTGTGAAGTCTGGCACCGATTTGGCACCGATTTGGATACATTGTAGTACTAGTCCTTAGGTTATTTCAAACCATAGTTAATAGAGTGGAATGGTTATGAAACTCAGGGACCTTTTTTGTTATATGTCTTTGTTAGCTTTTTTCAACCACTACCGTGCACAAAATACAGTAGAAATTCCAACATGTTAATCAATCAGCCAATAAAAACGTGTGAGTTCAGTCGTTCAGGGAACGCTAATGAACTATGATCGTGCACAATCTTTTGTCTTACCACCTTCCAATATAAATCGCAGCGTCTTTGTTAGCCCTTTTGAAGTTTGCCGAGTTTCCTAACTATTCCACTCTATTAACTATGTTCAAACAAACAGAAAATAAGCGTGATACTTGCTTGTTATCGACTGTAAAATTTCGAATTTTTCGCACGAATTTTTTTATTCACAATTAAAATATATATTGCTTGCTCCGATATTATCGTCAGTTATGAAAAAGGAATCTCTTAAACGGTTCAGAATATAGTAGGAAGTTGTTCTCACCAGCCTGTGTTCTCACCGTCTCCGCCATTTTGAAAGAAATAGCATTCCATCATGTACCGCATCACCAAATGTAGTACCGCTGACAGCGGCTCAAAAGTCTAATATTGCTGGCAACGTAGTGCAGCATGGCTATGGAATAATCTTCCCAAAGGCGTTAACCAGGCTTCAAATATTTATTAATTCTTTTTACCTTAAAATAAAGACCAGTCCAGTAACCCGGATTAGCTATAGCTCTATATTTAGATAGGAATATGCATATGTTATTATACTTTACTTTTTATTTATATCATTTTATTACTATTACACAGTTTTACCGTTCACGTGAACACATGTTTAGTTCTTTTTTTCGTTGAGGGCCACCCGTACATTATCTGTTAATATCAAGTGTTATGTTCAATAAGAATTAGTATTGTTATTGTTATCGTGCTTCGTGCTACACTCAACTCAACTGATCAAAATTCTCTGGGACAAACAAAAAGAGAAGTAGGTCGCTTGACGCAGGCTATCGACTGAAAATCCTATCCACTTTTTGAACTAACTGGGGCCCAACGTCAGTTATTGTGTGAGTGATATTTGTCAGAAATATTTCGGCCAATCAGAAATAAGATTGTAACCTTAATGCATGACATGTTTTCTTACATAGTTTTGTAACTCTGCTGCCAAATAGAAGTATGTTCATTATCGTGTGTTCAGTTCTGAGGATATTCAGCGCTATTGGAGCATCGGCCTTTGAGAATGCCTCGACAGCAATATGTATAAAGGCATATAAACCGTGCATAAGCATCGTATTGGTATGTAGGATTATTTGCTGTGTACTCTTTACAATCATGTGATCATTCTATAGATTTGCATTATGCTTGTGTTTTTATTATTAACGATATCTTTCCCATGAAACTTGAAAATATGATATATAAGTGTGTACTCCCAGGTATTAAAATACAATTACTGCACTGGTATTTATGTACGCAATCATAATTTCATGTTGACAATTTCCTCTTGTTTTCGTCCGACGTGTTTGATAATCTTGGAAAGTTAATCTTGAAAAAAAAGGTTCTTCTTTCCGCTTAACAGGGGATAACGGAACTGGTTCTGAATTTGGGATTGGCTGCTGGTCCTGTCATAGGGGGAACTTTGTACGACGTGAGTATTAATTATGTTGTGCATTTATGAATGACTCTTTTGAGTGTCTTAATTTAGATATGAATTAGTAAATTGGTTATAAGTGAACTCATTTTCTCTTGAAGTAAAGTAATATGAGTTAATACATGTCTATAGAACAATAACAATAATGACAATTCCAAACGATAATCATAGAAATAATCAACCCCTTCCAAACTATTGCCCGATTTTACCAAACTATTTTATACAGGTCAGACACTCCGCCTCACATCAGTGAGGCAGAGAAATAGCGTTTCAATTGAGAATTTTAGTTTGGAAACACCGGAAAATAGTTTGGAAGAGGTTCATCATTAAACAAATAAATAAATTATTGTTTATATAAATAAATAAATTATTAATGTTGCTTTCTACCGTAAAAATGCATTGCCTTTTTCGTTTTGGCTGAAATGCATGCTGGGACAGTTTAACTTTCTTTTTAATTTCCCAATTCAGAATTCGATCAAATGAAGTTTCGGTAGTAAAACACTTTTCTAACACAATACATGCCAAATGCAAGATATCGCTTTAGAATTTGGAGTAATATCTGCAAAACGTGCAAAAATGATGGGGAGTGGTGGAAAAGCATATGTATTTCCTGGCAATATCAGTGATCTCCTCTATTATAGATATAGATTTAATGAGCGTTAAAATCAGTTTCGGAACTAGACAAAACGAATACAACGTATTGGCAGTGAATTTGGGGTAAGATTAGCGAACCTTCCAAAACAGGGGGTGGGAAATCATATGCATTTTCTAATAATAACGGTACCCTCTCCCAATAGAAATGGATTGAATGAAGTTGCAGCACTAAAATCATAGTTTAGGTACTATACACGACGAATACAACGTATTGTTTGCGAATTTGAGGTACGATCTGTAAACCCTGCAAAAATAAGGGGGAGTGATGGAAAATCATATGCATTTCCTATTTATTGACACGCTAAATTTGTAATAATAAATGAATAATGAATACGGATAAAGAAACCAATTGGCGTTATCTGAAGTATTCTGCAATAGAGGTATAATTTTGACGTCATTGTGTTGAAAAGTTACATAGAGCGAGGATGCGACCAACATTTCGAAATTTGTTTTAAACTAGAATAAGTCATTCATGTCCTTTCATCCTTATCAATGAAACAGTCGAAATTTCAGTAAAATTCGTATAAGTCAGTACCACAATCTACTCATTTTCCCAATGCGTTCAGCTTTTAGAGTAATATGTGATAATCTCTGGCGGTGCTGACTGTATTTGCAGACAAATTTATCATGTTTGATTATCATTAGCGGTATCCACTTGTAACAACAACAACAACAACAACAACAACAACAATAATAATAACAATTAGACCTTCTTCTTGTTCTTCCTGTTCTTCTAGTTCTTCTTGTTCTTCTAGTTCTTCTTGTTCTTCTTGTTCTTCTTGTTCTTCTTGTTCTTCTTGTTCTTCTTGTTCTTCTTGTTCTTCTTGTTCTTCTTGTTCTTCTTGTTCTTCTTGTTCTTCTTGTTCTTCTTGTTCTTCTTGTTCTTCTTGTTCTTCTTGTTCTTCTTGTTCTTCTTGTTCTTCTTGTTCTTCTTGTTCTTCTTGTTCTTCTTGTTCTTCTTGTTCTTCTTGTTCTTCTTGTTCTTCTTGTTCTTCTTGTTCTTCTTGTTCTTCTTGTTCTTCTTGTTCTTCTTGTTCTTCTTGTTCTTCTTGTTCTTCCTGTTCTTCTTGTACTTCGTCTTCGGCTTCGTCTTCCTTTTCTTCTGGGCTTCGTGGGAGGCCTTCTCTTGTCCCAATTATTCACGGTTCTAACACATGTATGTTAGGGTTAAAACTTCTGTTTTGGGGTGGATTAGCTGTTGTAGGACTTACTCAACTTGGCTGGACTCGTAAACAACCCTGCGCGAAGTACGAGACTTGACACAAGAGACACGAAGTGTTCTTGACTTGTACTGTAATTTATTGTCGTTGTTCAGTTCACACTGAACGGCGTCTCAGTGAATGACAAACAGTGAATGACCTCAGTGGTCTCCCCACTGGTCCGCTCAGTGGTCTCCCACTGATCTCCTCAGTGGCTTCCGATGTACAATTGCCTCTAACTTCTAGTTATAATAACAGCTTAATTATTTGCATCATTGTCATTACATGTGAAATGAGCAGTATTGTAACTAACGAATAAGTTTAAATCAAACACCGATACAATAATAAGTGTATCACAGCACGATTTGTAATACACTGATATGTAATTATCATGAGGATAACGTAATGTAGAAGGGAAATCATTGGCTTGGCCTACACATATAAATTATAGAGTAAGGATTGGGTAATGGTTACAGTAACTGAATCTCAGCCGGCGGTAGAAGCTAAGCAACTGTTACGCTAATTTAAACCCAGCTGGTGGTAATCGTTCGGTAATTAACTTTTAGCTGGTGGCAACTTGTAAACCTGAACTATGACTAACAACCGGTTAAGGATCGACCATCGTTCATATTTCCGACATTACTTCGAAATTTCTAGTTTCTCAAAGTCCTGAGATTCTCCCCTTTACAATATGGCTGTCATATTTTGGGAAAATAAAGTTTAGACTATGGCTTCACATTTGCAATCATTACCAACGGATTTACGATAGCTTTAATTTTTTTGACTTTTGAAATGTCAATTGGGCACTTTAGCTGAGAATCAGTGTTGTAGACCTTTTGCTGTTTTAGAGAAAATTAGTAAATCGTCCGCGTACGGGAGGCAGCTAAGGGCCTGTTTACAAGGAGATAGAGTTGCCGTAGCAATAGGGTTCCCCTAGCAATAGGGTCAGAGATTGCCCGAGTTTAAAAGCAAAATGAATCAGGTGGGGTTACCCTACTGCCCGGGTAAACTCAACAAGATGCGGCATCCAAAATCATTCAAGCATAGCGAAAACTAAATGGCGGACACGATTGGAGTTTTGGCGGGTTTTGGTGGATTAAAGTCGATTCTTCTTTCTGTGCGCGTAATGCCCTTTAAATAGTGCTGCTGTCTAGTGTCCTAGAATGCTGTTATGTTACCTACTAATTTCTAGACTACTCTAGAAACTTGCAAGGTGAAATTACTCTAGAATAGAGCTTACCCGGGTAGGCGAGTTATCCCTAGCGAACCGTTTACAAGGGCAAAACATAACCCTAGTGCTAGGGTAACCCTAGCTCTCAGACAGGGTAACCCTAGCGCTAGGGTAACCCGAACAGCGGTGTTAAAGTGCACCTAACCCCTTTTGCGATTTTTATACATATGAATCTTTGAAAGGTTTTGAGTACTTCTGCGAAGACATTTTTGGCTTACAAGGAATACTTTATGTTCTAGGATTGTTTGAAATGGTGAAAATTTGACCTTTCCTGACCCATGACCGCGTAAGAAAAAGCCTGGGTCGATTCTGGATCTTACGTCATCTAATTCATTCGACTTTGCAATAAGTTGAATAAATGTTTAGCATTTTGTCTAAAATAACTTTTTTCTTTACTAACAACTCACAGACCGTATAAATTCTCTATATATCGATGTTGTTGTGATAGAAAGGCGCCATAGAGAATAATGCATTAATGAGGTGACGTAAGATCCAGAATCGACCCAGGCTTTTTCTTACGCGGTCATGGGTCAGGAAAGGTCACATTTACACGATTTCAAACAAGCGTAGAACATGGAATATTCTCTGTAAGCCCAAAATTTATTCGCAGAAGTACTCAAAACCTTTCAAAGTTTCATATGTATAAAAATTGAAAAAGGGGTTAGGTGCACTTTAAGTTGTCCCGCCTGCTTGTAAACACATCGCTAAAAAAATAGAGGTAATCCTGGTACTAGGGTAACCCTTGTGCTAGGGTAATCCTTTCTCCTTGTAAACAGGCCCTTAGAATTTTATCATTCGCTATTATCGCATTTCGGCCATCTTGAATTGAAAGCGAGTTCCACTAAGCCAGGTTACGTAGCGCTTACTACATATTTTCTCTGCTGTTAGTCGCGAGTTTGGATAAAAAGCTATTTTATCTTCCACTTCTGTAATCCGAATTGTACAAATAAAGCCAGAAAAGAATATCTAGGGATTTTTTTCATATATTTGCTTCCAATGAACAGCTCAGAAAGCGATGGAGTTTAAAAATACGCGGATATGTTGGCCCACGCTTCAGTTCAGGCTTCGATAAATTAGCCAGAGTGAGTAAAAGCCTTCACATAATTACGTTAATACGTATTCGCTTATTAAAGTGTGACAGGTTCCAGTAGACTCACAGCTGGCTAAAATCTCCATTATAGTTTAGGTGTATTTAGACTAGTTCCATTAATTATTTGGGTTGGATATGGTTAGAGTTGTTTTGATTTTTTGGGGGGTAGGTTTTTAGAAGATTTGTTATATAAAGGTTTGATAAAATGCATTATTAATGAACCAAATTGGCAGGGTATTTCCTAGTTATTTGCATGGACTGATAGTAACATTGGTCTGTAAATATATCATATATACATGTACATATAATGGGCTCCTGATCCATATATGTATAGTACATGCTTGTATGCAATTAAGGTTACCGGATACGTTCAGGGTGCGTTTCCAGTCTAAATTACGTAGCGCCTCGAGGAAACATCATAGATAAGTCATCCATGTGTCATTTTAAAGCTTATAAAATTGGCTACAAGAATACATAAAAAGTTTTGAGTTCTTTGAAAATCTCGAATTTTCCGTGATCCCGTTTCTCCGATCTAGTGAGATGGCCCTCAGAAGCTGCGACTCCGAAGATATTTTAAAGTTTTAAAATCTGTTTGCCTTCTCGCATTTCAGAGGAATCGTATTACAAAAAATGTCGGGGAATTTAAAAATTCGATTTAGTTCAAAAGTTATCATGCTCTTCGCATCGCCAGAAAAACGCGACACGGCCGATTGCGCAATATCAATTTCGGCTCAGAGGTCAGCAAGCACAGTTCATATAAAATTACAAGCAAACTATGGGGGGAAAACGCTTAATCTCGATTTCTAACTTTCCTGAGTACGATTTAAAAAATGTCTAACCAGGATCTCAATCTACAATATGAATTAAATAGTTCTACCTACATTTCTATAATCAGCTCGTGAATTTTAGGTGTCGTTTTTTTTAAAAAATACACGAGTGTTTTGACTCAAATTATTACAGAGCTAGAGTGAGAATTGGCGAGAAAAGAGCTTACTTACTGTTTATAACTTGGATTCTGAGGTGGAATATACTGTATTTTGCAAAATGTCTATACCAGGCCTTCTGAACGAAGGGTTCATCGTCGTCACTAAATGCCATTAGAGCAGCTGTTGATTCCTTTGCGGTTTCGTTTTTGCAGTTGAATATTTCGATCTTGGATAAACCGGCAGAATCCGCCATCTTTGTACGCTAAATCCTGTAAATTTGGCTGTCTTGAGACCATCATATCTCTGGCCACGAGCGTCTAAAACACCACGAACACATACCAATGGACAACTTGTTCTCTCCTTATGAAACTGCAGTGTATTTGTAACTGACCAGCAGTTATTCAAATGAATTGTCCCTTTTTAAAAATAGGCCCTAGTCGGACCTATAGAGAAGAGTCTGCGATACTAATTGTGGTCAGCGATATCTCCCATTCGTGCCCGTTTTGAGGCTTGAGAGACAGTAAACAACAATATTTTAGTATGGAAGGCGGCTCTAATAGCTTAAAAATAGAGGAAAAGTTTAAATAAAACTGAGAAAGAAAAAAAAGAAGTAAAAAAAAAATATTTTCGTGTCCAGCGTAGGAGTCGAACTCCGGTCGCGGGATTTTATGGCCGACGCTCTAACCGCTTGACTATAGAACCGACGTACTTGTAACGCCGCTGACAATTGCTAAATGTCGCTTATTTCTGGCGATGGTGAAAAGGCGAAAACATAGTCCGAGTAGATATGCGAGAAACGCTGGCAAGAGCTTTCTTTTTAGAATTTCCCAATTCCCCGACATCCTTTTTCAGCTGCGATATCAATTGACATTTTGTGAAAATTACACACAAATCAAATAAATTCCTCTTGAGTGGGAGCTTTTTTACAACTCTATTTTGGTTGAATTGAAAATCGAAAGCGTAGAAAATATCACTTCAAACAATTTAGCCGTCTGTCGTGCGTGAATCTGAAGTCCCGCCTCTCCAACAATTAGCGAGCTCTTGGCCAATCATTTCTCATCACAGTTCAACTATCTGTCAAGATTTCCCGCCAATGTCGATTTCCGATCAAAGCTTCGCGCTGCATCGAGAAAATCTTTATATAGCCGGTTGTTCTAGTTCTCTTGTGTGACTTGAAAAATGGGAAAGACAAAAAGACCTCGAGGGACAAAACCAAGGTGAACACTTAGCCATTGAATGCCAGCATAGTTAGTAGAGGAGACAGCGATTTGCAGGCATCTGAAACAGCACGGCAATCGTTTGAAGCGATTCAGAGTCACCTCGGCCGTCAGACATTACGTTTCCATCTATGCTTTCTTGGCCTGGGTTTCTTGAAAACAAATATTCTCTCGGCTGGCCCCTATCAATTTTTCTTTTATTATGTTCAGATGTGGACCACTCGGCACTCTGTCTAAAAGTGAAAATACGAACCCTTGTCGGGTTTTGCGAGGACTTCTATTTAGCTATTTGGCTCGTAGTCGTATGCATTGTTTGGCCTTGTCAGGAACCCATTACAAGGAGCGTCCATCTTCCCCACTGTGTCTGTACCCCAGCACAGAGGTAGATGAGGCTATTTTTAGCATTGCGTTTCGCGCGAAAAAGAACAAAGGTAGGCTATTCTTAGCCAATCAGATAGCTAACGTTACTTCTCATTATCATTCTTCTCACTTTCAACGCGGGAATTCGAATTGCTGGTTTTCACTCAATCCCCAGAGATTCAAATGTTGGTGCCCCAACAAAAGAAGCTAACGAGGGATCTATTGCTTAAGGGCACCAACATGGCGGCGACCTCTTTTGGCGGGAATTTCGAATCTAAAAATAGCCTCATCTACCTCTGTGCTGGGGACCCAACCCATAACAGAGGAATGCTCCTGGTAATGGGCTCCTGGCCTTGTTCTGCTTTTCTTTTTTCTTTGTTTTCCAAGCTAAGGTCATCCTGCTTGCTTTTTGGAATACATAAGGCCAACAACCGATGGAATTATGGAATCGTGTTTGGAAAAACGTTTCTCAATGAACGTAAACGTCGTTACGGGCGAGTGAGCACTTGTCATGTGTTTATTGCTCTGCTGTCAATCAAACATAACATTTTACTTCCGGTTAAAAACTTCCTTTTGGTATTTCTCAGTCAACATTTTATTTTTTTAACGGAGTTTTTGGTATATGATAAACTACTACTAAAACTACGTTTCTGTGGGAAAAAAAATTCATATCTTTTTCGCAGTGAAGGTATCCGGTAACCGTAAAATGATGATAATGACCACAGGTAGCCCAAGCTTGGAATCTGTATAATATTTAACAGCATTTGTATGGAAATGTTTAGTTTTCTATGTACAACGTAAATCTTGAATAAAAATCGACAAAAACCTATACACTGTCTGCTTGTGTTCCTTTACAATGTCTTTGCCATGTTACAGCAACTTTCAGCAACATTTTCCCTTAAAACCCTACCCTATACGAAGGAAAGACAAGGTTGGGGGCGACAGCGCTAAACTTACCTTCAAACTACTCCAATTCGGGGCGATTTTTTCTAGGTTAAAAGGCATCCAATCGCCATTTGCCTTCACGGGGCATCGAAGTGATAGATTTACGTGTAAATATCCCAATCAATTTGAACCAGCCGCGTTTATCGAGTCATCAGCCTCCTCCAAGTACGACAAATCCACTCCGAAGAACACCATTTTGTCCGTTGCCGGAAAAAGTATGGTAAGCGAAGTGTTGAACATGCGGCCGAGCCCGGGACGAACCTGGGTCAAGGCCATAATATAACCCTGCCGAGTTACCTGTGGTATCTATCGCCACGCAGTAGAGTTTTTATAGTCGTCGTTTGGGAATTCTCTCTCCCGATACCTACAAAACAATTTTTCAGAAATAAGTGACTGATAGTTGGTCATATCAAAATCATTACACACAGAAGAGGACATTTGCTATTGGTCATCGCTTTGAAGTAAATGCGATTTCATTTGAGAAAGAGAACAACTTCAGTCGCGCGCATTACAAGTTTATAATGTGGCTTACCTGTTGATACCGAAACTAAACGAAGCAGAATTCACTGCTTTCGTTTGAACGCTCCAAATTCTCTCCTACTGCAGCTCCCGCCATACCAAATGTCACACAAGAAAAATAGTACGAAATCATGACGAAATGGAACTTTAACGGTGATTTATACCACTCTAAACTTAAGAAACCTCAATGTTTTATACACCAGAATACTGCAAATGTATTCTTCTATCTGAATTCAGCGGTAAGTAGTCAGTTTAGACATGCGTAGTCAAGCTAAACCCAGTTTACCTCTGCTTGGTAGTTCCTAAACCAGTCACGCATTGTACAAATTCACTTTACTCGCGAAAGCAAATTCAAATTTGTACGATCGAAATCTAAATATAATGACTCCAAACAGTTACCAGTTGCAGATTAGATGTTACTTTACTTTGATGTGAAGGTAAGTGGAAGTGATATATCATTTTGTATGTTTTATAAGGCAAAATAGCTCCCAAATCCATATATATTTTGAGTGAAATGACTGGGCCGATACCGGAAGTGAGTCATCGCGCAGAATGGCCTTTGTTTGAGAGACATCATTAATTTTTGGAATATATTAAGGTCGCCTCATTAGAAATTCAATGAGTTAGATGTTGGCTATATGATTGGCTGAAAGGAAATCCGTTCTGGGAGTTGTAACTCCCTGGTCATGGCGTACCGCACACAAAATTAGCTCAAAGGAAAACCGTTCTGAGAGTTGGTTTGATTGCTCAATGCGAGTGTAAATTAAACCAAGAAACGCTTTGGATCCAACGCTCCTGGTTTTTATTATTTGAAAGGCCGCCATATCGTTCAATGAAAGTCAATTCAATGGAAGTTCGTAAAACCAGGTAAAACTATCTAGTCAATGGCAACGACAAAGCCCTTCGTCTTATTTAAAACTCGTGCTGTCATTTTTTGGAGCGACTTTAGAATACCCTGTCACTTTTGAAGGCACGACCTAAAAAACGATGGAACGCAGTCCCGAAGTCGACGAATTTCAATGAACTTTAAGTATAGTAAAGTACTGCTTAACTAAGTGGCAACGCAGTCCCGCAGTCCCATAGTCGACTCATACATATTAATATCGGTAAGACGTTGAACTAAGTGGCAACGCAGTCCCGCAGTCCCATAGTCGACGTTGAACTAAGTGGCAACGCAGTCCCGCAGTCCCATAGTCGACTCATGAATATTAATATCGGTAAGATAGTTTATTATTCGGCTTTTTAGAACGAAGAATCACTAATAAGGTTTCTTATTCATCTTCGGATATAGAATTACATACAAATAACTAGTAAAACTTCAGTAAGTGTTTTCAACCCAGGGCCGTAGCATGCCCTGAAAAACTGGGGAGGCACAAAGTCATTTCGCAACCTAACCCCTGGGTTTCCGAGGGGGCCAGGTACCTTGTTTGTTTGTTTTTGGAAAACATTTGGGGGGGCACGAGCCCCCCCGGCCTCTAAGGGCGCTACGGCCCTGCAACCGGCAATCATAGTCGACGCATGAATATTAATATCGGTAGTTGATTCGGCTTTTTAGAACGAAGACTCACTAATATAGATTTATATGGATTTCTAGTTAAACCGTGAACTTTTTAGAACGTAGAACCACTGATATTGGTTTCTAGTTAAACCGTGCACAGATATAGAACGAAGAATCACTAATATGGATTTATATGGATTTCTAGTTAATTATAACCGTGAAGAGAGTTTGATGGTTTCGTGAACTTGCACCCCATTAGACAATAGCACACACGCCGCCTAATTAAGATATCTTCTAATCCATTTAGAGAGTTTTTAGAGAGTATGTTTACTGGATACCACAATAATCACTAATAAGGTTTCTTATTATTCATCTTCGGTTAGTTGATTACGCGAGAATTACATACAAATAACTAGTAAAACTTCGGTAAGTGTTTTCAACCGGCAATTAAGTTCAAGTGAGAACGTAACGCATTCTCGCAGTCGATAATATCCTTGATCTTTTGAGAACGACACAATACTATTTGTGTCTAACATCGCCTAGAAGTCAATGTCAATTAACGTAAATAGAAACCTACGTTTTACATGCGCGCGCCACCACGGACCGCAGTGACAGTACTTTATGGTAGCTAAAAAAGTGACAGGGTATTCTAAAGTTGGAGATGTTATTAAAACTTATCCGTGGCCTAGAAATCAAACAAAATCGGATCGACAAAATCACTCACAAAAAAACTGAGCTACAGTTGTTGTATTCATGCAACTCACGTCGCAGCGGGGAAAATGCCGGTCGGCAAAACGGCAAACAATGTTCCAACTCGTTTTCAATTTTCGCCCAGTCGTTTTCAAATCGCATCGCAAATACGTTTTAAAATGAGACATTATTCAAGCTTATTCCTGCCCTAGAAGTCAAACAAAATGACTCAATGAAACTGAACGAGTATAGTTGTGTTCAAACACATCTCGCGTCGAAGCGGTAAAAAAAGCCGGTCGGCAATTCCAGCTCGTTCTCAATTTTCTCCCAATCGTGTTCAAATCGCATCGCAAATTAACAAGTCTGAATACAGATGTAGCTTTAAAATGAGATGTTATTCAAGCTTATCAATGTACTAGAAGTCAAACAAAATCGGATCCACAAAATTACCCTCAAACAGAGCTAGTTGCCGAAGCGGTAACAAGCCGGTCGGCAAAACGGCTAACAGTGTTCCAACTCGTTCTCAATTTTCTCCTAATCAGTGTTCAAATCGCATCGCAAATAAGTCTGAATACAAATTCTTGGAAGACGTAACTTTAAAATGTTATTCAAGCTTATCCGTGTCCTAGCTTATGGACATCGTATGTGTTATCAGTCAAGATCGCAGATGCGTTAAATGCACCAATCTTGCCCTACCAGCAGAAGTTCATAGTTTCTTAGCAACGCATTTCCCACCAATCAAGTTAAAATTCGCGCTCCTTCCGTCTATTCCCAGAGGGAGTACTTATGTGTCACCTCACAAGCAGGAGTTCATTTCTTGTTTAATTATAATAAATGCTCAGGATCACGTTTTAGTAAAGTAATTTTCTTTCATTGAATGACACAGCAGGTTTTCTCCGACCAATTCAGTAAAAGAGTAACATATCATTTTAAAGTTTATTTCTCGGGCTACCAGAAGCCGATGTTGACTTTTTTGAACGTTTCGCGCTTGACGAGAAAAAAAGACTAAGAAGTTTGCTGTTCAGACTTCTTCATTTTAAGATAGCTCAAAAGCTACTGTACAACAAAGCTTTACGGGCCTATCATAGTTTATTCAAGTGTTTTTCGACTTTAGAAAACGCGCCTGTAAAAGTACTATTGAAACTTTTCAATTCCGTAGTGACCCCCGTGTTACTATATGGTTGTGAAATTTGGGGAGTCTACTGTTTGGGAAAATTATCGAGTTTTGATGGTTTTAAACTAAAAATATTTACAGAGGTAAATTGTGTAGAAAAGCTTCATCTAAAATTTTGCAAGTGTGTTTTGGGGGTCCACCGCAAAGCAACAAACCTGGCAGTATATGCTGAGTTAGGAAGAGTACCTTTAATTGTACAGATTTCAACATTTGTAACTCAAATCAAGTGGGAGACGAATACCATTATGTGACGATCTGTGAGAATAATGATTTTATGAGTATAAGAGAAGAATTCATCAACAAATTACATGTAATTAATAATAATTTTAAATCATTTGATAGAAAGTCTTTATTTCTGTACTTGCTATCCATGAATGATGAGTCAATCATGAAGATATCTGCTAAATATTTTTACGATATTACTATATTAGTTGGTAAAACCTTAGTCCGTTAGTTTGTACTTAATTACTGTAAAAAATCCAATGTACTATTGTTGTATAAGGATGAATAAAAATTATTATTATTATTATTATAAAATTGAATTAAAAGTTGCCTTTATTCAGAAAAAAACATAGTAGGTTTTTTTAAAGCGGAGACTGTAAAGAACTGTACCTAAGGGTCAATTGGTGTTCCTTTAATAAAAGTCCGATGTTGACTTTTGTGTAAAACGAAAGGAAAAACATCAGACTCGATCCTGACGCAGATTCGGCCATTTTCTCTGTATTTGTATCTCCCGCTCAGCAGTTAATGAGCTTGACGCGTGACTGATTTCGGCAGTTAATGAGATGTGCATATCGATATGTCCAGCCATTCTGGGCAATGCACCGGTTATCGATATGTAGGCTTTTGTACGCAATGACTTTGATATGGAGCAATTTGGGTGGATTTTTGGCGATTTTAGGCGTTATAAAGCAGTTTATTTGGCGGCGATGTTTTTGACGTTTGGCGTCAAATAAACTGCTTACGGTAGATTATGTCCTCGATCCCAGGCTCGGCCGCGTGTTCAACGGCTTCGCTGTCCGGCTTTTCTGGCAACGGACAAAATGACGTTCTTCGGAGAGGATTTGCCGTATTTACAATCGTAAATCTATCACTTCGATGCCCCGTGAAGGCAAATGGCGATTTGATGCATTTTACCAAGAAAACGATCGCCTAGAATTGGAGTAGTTTGAAGGTAAGTTTAGCGCTGTCGTCTCCTATCTTGTCTTGAGGTAGGGTTTTAAGGGAATTGTATTGCTGAAATTTGCTGTAAAATGGCACAGACATTGTTAAGGAACACAAGCAGACAGTGTAAGGTTTTTGTCGATTTTTATTCAAGATTTCGTTGTACATTGAAAACTAAGAAAATCCCATACGAATGCTGTTAAATATTATACAGATTCCAAGCCTGGGCTACCTGTGATAATGACAGTAACTGATCATGACTTGCAATGTAGGGCCATTATCAACGAATGGCTACTCGTGGATTTACCAAAAGTTACCAAGAGAAAATGAGATATGGGTCATTTGACCATGTGCAATGACGATACTGATAATGTAAATAATCCTGTTGTTGCAAAACAATATTGACATTAATGAAAGTGCTAATAATGGCACTAAAAATTGAACAATGACTACATAACATTAAAAATAATATTTCACCTAACGTTAGGTTCCAAACTTTGTTAAATTATTTTAAGTTTATTATGCACGAGCGGAACGCGAGTGCATTTAGCAGCTCGCATTTAGCAGTGCATTAAGACCTCGAAAGTGCATTATTACCGAACACGTTGCATGGCACTACCCAACACACGCTATGACGTAGCTAGCGTCTAATACGCATGCTCACATCTTATTACCGGTAGAGTGGCAACCATGTACAGCTGTTTCGTCCTTGTTAGGACTCATCAGCATGGCATAGCCCCCAAGATCGTCAGCCTCACTTTAGATCATAGGCCTCAGAATCTGGTTACTCTAGCGGCGAGCTCGAAAGCTGCTTTAAACCCCAGCCACCACGCTACACGTGTGGGAGCTAGAGATGTGAACAAGCGCTATAGCAATGTGGATCTCTCCGAAGAGGATCTGGTAGTGCAAAATGGAAATGGCACGGCCAAATCCGAAATTATAAACCAAACACGTTGCATGGCACTACCCAACACACGCTATGACGTAGCTAGCGTCTAATACGCATGCTCACATCTTATTACCGGTAGAGTGGCAACCATGTACAGCTGTTTCGTCCTTGTTAGGACTCATCAGCATGGCATAGCCCGAGTCTTAATCTGCAAGCGGTTATTACTCGGGCTGCCTGTGGCAGCACCGAGTCTTAACTGATCTGCAAGCGGTTGTTTTTTTGTGTCATGCAACAAAATTTTGACTTTTGACCCATGCGGTTATTATTTTTTTGTTCCCATGTATTAAATTTCAAGTTCACCACCAATCAGATTGCACTGTGCTGGTCACGTAACACTCTCCCGGTTAATTTATTTAGATAATTTAATACAGTAAATCAAGATGGTCGACCCGCGAGCAAATTTCTCTCAAATTTGGAATCCCATCTCTCAAATGTATAAGCAGTTTAATGTTTTATTTAACTTCACCGTGCGAAAGCCTTCCAACAGGCTCAGGATATTTCAACTGGCGCTCTTGTCGGAGCCGAAGGACCGCGTTTATTACCCAGATGGCTAGTGATTTTATATACGACACGACGCCGGGCCTGAAGGGGCTGCATGATCAAACTCTAAGCCAGGATCCAGCTAATCCACACATATCGAATTGGAATTTAGCGTGTTGCTTTGCTGCTGAAACCAAGCCTTCTTCGATAGAAATGGCAAGATGTTGTGTTTTTTTCTAGGAGGACAAAATATTTCTCGTTTAAGCTTCTCTTTCGCCACGGCTTTGTTATTTGAATCTCTGTGGATTGGTATACTCAAATATACTGCACAATACCATACAACTGAATAAGAAGTCTTTAACAAAGCCAAACTCAACTTCAACTCAAGAGCAAAGCTGAGAGGGAAAGTGAAACTGAACAGTGTCTTGTCAGGTCATGAAGGTACGGTGAGGTTGAAATCATTGCTTGTTTACATCTGCATTTCTTTGTCGATTTTTTGCGATAGTCAGTGTACTTTTTTGCCAAGTCTATTTATATCCAGTGTTATCCTTTGGGTCTATTTATACATGAAAAATTATCTTGGAAAAAACATATTAATGAAGCATCAAAGAAAATTTCCTCTGCTATTGGCGCTCTCAAACGAATAAGACCATTTATATGCGAGAATACTGCTATAAAAATTTATACACCATTAATTGAACCCCACTTTGACTATTGTAGCTCAGTGTGGGATGGTCTAAGTAACCAGTTAAGTGATAAACTACAAAAGTTACAAAATCGTGCAGCCAGAGTGATTACCAAATCCAACTATGACACAAACTCTAATTTTCTTCTCAATATGCTAGGCTGGGATAATCTATCTATAAAACGTAAGAAACAGAAGGCAGTAACAATGTATAAAACAGTCCACAAGCTTTCTCCAGTGTACTTACAAAAATTATTCATTCCCCGTAGCATAGATTCCAACCTACGAAATTCGGAAAATAAATTAACCCTACCTAAACCACGAACTGACTACTTAAAGCGTAGCTTTAGTTATAGTGGGGCCCTATTATGGAATAATCTTCCCAATGAGACAATAAATTGCGATTCTCTTGGGCGATTTAGAAGGGATATCGATGACATATTTTCCGTATCGCACTCCCACACGGCAATCATGTAAAACAGTGATATTTTAAATATATTTTTAATTGTAATAACTGATGATTTTACCGTGTTTAAATAAAGTTGATGTATGTAATTACTTAAACGAATTTTAGGAAAAGGCAGAAAAGTGAGGCCAGTTAGAAAACAAAGCCGTAAGGACGAAGAAGACAGAAATCAGAGATATTTTGAAAAAATGGAGAAATAATTTATTTGTAAAATCACGTCGAAAAGTCTGTAGGGTAACTAAAAGCCAAAATCGAACCAGAGGAAAATGTGAATTTCATGCTACAGTATCTCCAATCATTTCACATACCCGAGCAGTTCTGGCTCCAAAAATCTGAATCATAAAAAGAATCACTGCAAAATCATGATGTCTTATTCAATGTCTCAGATGTATTTATAATTTTATTTTAATAGAATTGGATTAATTTTATCTGAACAAAATTTGGCCCATCACAGAACCAGTAAGCTCAGTGGTTAAGTGTCGTGCAGGAGGTAGTCAGAGTTCAAATCCAGGTAGAACCTAGCTTAAAATAACTGGGAGAACTGGTACTGCATGCCTTTGCTCTGACATCTGCAAATGGTTCTAAAAGCTTTGTGTCTTCTTGGATCACAATGTTAAATTGTAGGCCAACACTGAGAATGCAACAAAATCTTTGGTAGTGACCACCCTCAAGTGTAGTGGAATTATCCGGGGAATTATATAGTCATATAGATATAGAGTAAATGAATTTGGCCCCGATTATAGAAATACCATGCTAAATACATTGACTCTCTCCTCTGTTATGCGGGTATCAGCGGCCATCCCGAGGGGGCGGCCACCGGGCACCCAGGGGCATTTGTCACAGCAGCCATGACAAATACATGCTAAAACCCCTCGGGTGGGGCAGAAAATTGTGACAAAAGCAAACTGACGACAGCGAAAAACTTGTTTACAACTTTTTTCGTCGCTGATTGGTTCAATTGTGACAGCTTGACATTGACGATCTGAAAGCTCGTTTCTTTTTGGATGAAGTAATCTGCTAAGAATAGAACGTATCAATCGATAAAAGTGAAAGACAGAAATTGCAAGAGCCGGCAAATGAAATGGGTTCTAATATTGTCATCTGGTAAAAACTGTTACAGGAAACAAAGTGCTTTCTTTTTACAATTTCTGGTCAGCACAGGAGAGGTTTATCTGCACATTTTGATAGTGCAAGGCGTTGAAAATGCCTGATGGAAAAGCAATCACACAGAAAGCGTTATAGCGAATTAGCGGCAGTAGAGTTGGACACGTGAGTTGAGAATTGCCGACTATTTCCTACAACAACTGCATAGTTGACACTGATTACTGATTCTGTGGTCTGAAGAAGGATATTTTCTTTATCCCAAGGAACAGTGTTGTAACTGCTGCTCTGATGGCCGTGTTGCGTAGCTTTTGAGGCTCTCTTCGTTGGCCTGGCTAATCTACTCTTTTGAAATTCTGCCAGTTCTGGGTTCTCTGCAAGTTTTATCGTCCGTTATTTATTCAGGAACATTCAGGAATTCTACATGAAACCAGAGATCGAAATCCCATTGTATTCTTCGCAATTCACTGTTCAGGTTTCAGCATAAAGCAGGCTTATTACAGTTATCACAGGCAGCCCACCCGCGCGTGGGCTCCCTGTGGCAGTGTGAATCATGTGACGTCTTCGTGTTTTCATCGGTTTTCTGTAAAATGACCGAAACAGTTCGCTAAATGGCTCGAAAAATCCTCATATTTGGTCGAATGATCCCCAAATACCTTGAAACTCGTAGTGAAATAAACTATTTACACTTTGATGTGGTCTAATGTGCTTTTTGGGGCGATATGAGGGAGTTTCAGGCGTTTGTTTTTCGATGTTTTGAAGCGGTCGCTTCAGCTACTAAAAAATTCAACCACAGGCAGCCCAAGCTCAAAGTTTGAATTTATTTGACAGTTGAACTACGAAGGTTCAAACATCCAGAATATCTGGTATTTTATCGCACTAAATGGCAAATGAATAACACAATAAACTTGCTTTGATGAAGATTAAGTTGTTGTGTCTTGAATTTGAGAGTTTGGGGGCTTTCCCATCCAATTGGTGCGGCGGTGATTTTCAACTCCAAAACGAGGCATCCTTTCGATTGGACTTCCGGTGTCTCATCAAAGTGTGAAGAGGTGTTTGGGACGGCAAAATTCGAGGTGACAAAAATAATTTCTTGGTATTCTTTGAATGTTTGGTCATGAAACTTGGAGGATACGTAGCAAGGAGGTCTGTCTACGGTATCCGGAAGTATCACGTCGATTGAGTGGATTTAAGAGTCATTTTTGCCGTGGAGATGACAGGTATGTGACACGCCATCGCGATCGGCTTGCCGGCCTTTCCTCTCTTTAGGTAGAGTAAATCCAGGTTTCCTAGAAACTCGTTAAATCGGCCCACAAACCCCCAAATTCAAGACACAACAACTTAATCTTCATCAAAGCAAGTTTATTGTGTTATTCATTTGCCATTTAGTGCGATACAATACCAGATATTCTGGATGTTTGAACCTTCGTAGTTCAACTGTCAAATAAATTCAAACTTTGAGCTTGGGCTGCCCGTGATTCAACAAGGCAGGAAACTTCGGACACTTTGCGAACACGACACTCGCGGAATATTTGCCAAAATGTCGAACTTTTCCTTGCCGCCTGCCAAGAAGACTCCAGAATGGATAAGGGCAGTTCTTGAACTACACGTCTGCCAAACATTAGGACGCTAGGTTGATTCTAACCCTCCAAACGAGCCGCTCGAAAACGATTTTTATGCGCGCTTTTGCTTTCTCCAGATGATCTGCAGGGGGATGCTGCGCATAAGCGCCCCCTTTTGCCACCTATGCCACCCTCCCACTGCAAATATTTACCATCACACACATACTCGTGCCAGGGCCCTGTAAGGATAATTTGCAGACAAAAATATGAAGACAAATATCAACTCATGCGGGGGATAGTAAGGAAAATTGTTGGTTGAGTTGTCAAAGATTGGAGAGATTTGCCGCGCGATATTAATCTTCGGAGTACTTAGCTTAGTTCTTACTCATTTCATTGCCGGTTGTTACTGAAAAATTATACGAGAATCTTTCACTGGGTAATAGCCTCTACGTTTAATAACATACCGGGTACGTGGACTTTGTAGAAGTGGAAAAACAACAATGCTGCACTGAGATAGTGGTAAGTCCATCCCTGTAAGTTCATATGGTGCAGCCTTTGGTCACTTATCAGCTTAGAGTACTTCTCTGAGAGTTTTCCCAATCAAACATTAGCATTAGCCTTAAAATAAGGAACTGAACATTTACTGGAAAAAGTAATGTGACAAAATAATTACTGCCTGACTATTAAAATAGCGCTTTAATACACCGCAACGAAGTAGGATGTGAACTTCGCTCTGGGGTCAACAGATGCAGAAGCCGGAAGAGTTCTCCTCGTCTGTTGACAACACATAAGTGAGTACTAGTGTAGTGGGGAGGTTCTTTAATTCTGCATGACCGCTTCACAGACGAACTTCAATATAAACAACCAGTTTGCGAGTTACGCTTGTCATTTTACCCGCATATAAGAACGTCGTAAACAATTTGTCATCGACGACGCTTGCTGTTTGTATAAACCAACAGCTAAGGTTTTAGTTTTTGAGGTCTTACTTTTTTCAGTGTTTAGTTATTTTCTTTCCCAACTTAGTTATTTTCTTCTTGGCCATTTAAGTGGCCTTCCCGTTGTTTCTAGTTCATTTTATCGATTCATTTTCTAGCGAGAATCGCCTTTCCGATTTCTTGATGTTTCCACAGGGGTCCGGTCAGTGTTATAATTTCCTCTCAGAGTTTAGTTTCGCTCGTTTTTCTTGTTCTGTCATATTTTTTTCGGTTCAATATTTTTCTTCTTTGTCCTCCTAGTTTGTTCATGTCATTTCCAGTTCGATAAATTGTTTTTAAATCCGAAAAGCAGTTTACTCAGTTCTGTTTATTCGATTCATATTAAAAGCCATATGCCATTAGACTGTTCGGTTCCGGTTCTATTTACTCAGTTCAGTTTTCTTCATTTCTTTGTGTCCATAAGCTGCTCCATTTGGCGTTTCGGTTCGGTTTCCATTTCTTCTATTCATGATGCACTCAGTTCAGTTTACTCGATTCAATTACTCAATTCTCTGTACTCGGTTGGCTTCACGCTCAGTTCAATTCGGTGCCCCTTTCCAGCGTTTTTATTCGAATACTCAGGGTCTATATTATATTCCAAGAGTCATCCGAAGTCCAGCAATTGTTGGGTCCGTATAAAGCTATACCCAGTAGACGGTCGTTTAGCCTGTGTAAGTTCAAATGTTTGATTGGGGAAACTCGCAGAGAAGTACTCTAAGCTGATAAGTGACCGAAGGCTGTATATTAAAGAACTTACAGGGATGAACTTACCACTATCTCAGTGCAGCATTGTTGTTTTTCCACTTCTACAAAGTCCACGTACCTGGCCTGTTATTAAACGTAGAGGCTGTTACCCATTAAAATATTCTCGTATAATTTTTCAGTAACAACCGACAATGAAATGAGTAAGAACTAAGCTAAGTACTCCGAAGATTAATCTCGCGCGGCAAACCTCTGCAATCTTTGACAACTCAACCAACAATTTTCCTTACTATCCCCCGCATGAGTTGATATTGTCTTCATATTTTTGTGTGCAAATTATCCTTACAGGGCTCCGGCACGAGTCTGTGTGTGATGGTAAATATTTGCAGTGGAAGGGTGGCATAGGTGGCAAAAGGGGGCGCTTATGCGCTGCATCCCCCTGCAGATCATCTGGAGAAAGCAAAAGCGCGCATAAAAATCGTTTTCGAGCGGCTCGTTTGGAGGGTTAGAATCAACCTAGCGTCCTAATTTTTGGCAGACGTGTAGTGCAAGAACTGCCCTTATCCATTCTGGAGTCTTCTTGGCAGGCGACAAGGAAAAGTTCGACATTTTGGCAAATATTCCGCGAGTGTCGTGTTCGCAAAGTGTCCGAAGTTTCCTGCCTTGTTGATTTTTTTAGTAGCTGAAGCGAGCGCTTCTAAACATCGAGAAACAAACGCCTGAAACTCCCTCATATCGCCCAAAAAAGCACATTAGACCACATCAAAGTGTAAATAGTTTATTTTACTACGAGTTTCATGGTATTTAGGGATCATTCGACCAAATATGAGGATTTTTCGAGCCATTTAGCGAACTGTTTCGGTCATTTTACAGAAAACCGATGAAAATACGTTGACGTCACATGATTCACACTGCCACAGGGAGCCCACGCGCGGGTGGACTGCCTGTGCAGTTATCGTCGAGTTATTGGTGAGTCATGTCTTTTGTTGTGTTGTCACTTTCCTCTCGTTTTAATAATACACCAGGGCCCGGTTCCTGAAAGCCCGATTAGCGCTAATCCTGGATTAAGTCTCAACAAAACATATTAGTTGTCATGGTAATTAACTCTGGATTAGCGCTAATCGGGCTTTCAGGAACCGGGCCCAGGCTGTTAGAAAATCTAGGTTTTTTTCTTAAATTCAATCATTTTTATATCAAGCTCTCAATGAGTCACTGTATTAGAATCATTGCACATTGCTTTTCTCAACTTCAAACGTTTTAGCATCCCAGTCTGTAGTCGTTTTTAATAGTGTACGAAGCCGATTTTAAATTCTCTCGCCGATCATTTTCTTTTAGTTTTGGGAAGCGACTTTTATTTTCCTCTTCTTCAACACACCTTAACAACTCAAAGTCGGACATGTTTTCTTCTCAGTCTATGAAATTATTTCCGTTAGTGATATAAACTCGCGAAAAACAATCACCGATACGCTTTGTTTTGATTGGAATCTCAACATGCTTGATTTTTTCTTGAGCGTGCATTTATAACAATATCAAGCACGCTGAGCATCTAATCAAACCGCACGTTCTTAGGATGATCCCATAATTTACATTAAAATATATGTTAATAAATACTTCGAGACCCCTAAACTGTCTCAGTTGTCTGTTATGGAGTTTAGAATGATACTGGTATATTACAATATTACATTTTTTACAATTTACTTCATAATCAATGCAAATAATGGAGCCTACATGTAGCTAGCTGGGTTGGGTACTGTGGCATCTGGACTCTTACAAATCCACCTTAGGCCAACCTCGTCCGCAGGGTCTTCTCGGTCAGATCCAAGATGGTGGCTACCCGAGAGAAGACCCTGGTAAAGGCTGAACTGTCACGTATTCTGATTGGCTCTTCAATTATGACGCAAGGGTTTTTCTAACAATGCTTTTTATTGGCCAAACGGACTGAGTCCAGAGAGATGAACTTGTATATAGTTTAGATTGCTCAAATTTTATCAATAAAACGATTTTAAATAACCTTAAAACACGTTGTGTAGATAGAGCAATAGATGAAGTGCATTACTGGGTAGTTTTCTGGTAAGATTCATCAGTGGGAAAGCCAGGAGAAGCCGTTTAACCTGAACATGTGCTATCGATCGCTTCGTTTCAACGCTAACAGAAATAGTCCATGAGCCGAGTGCCCAAAAATGGCAAATTAGTACCACTCGAGGGGGCAAATGCTATCATACATTTTCTGAAAGCTATTGACCTGAAGATCAAGAAAATATATGATAGCCCTGTCATATTTGTAGCTTAAGGGTGTCACGTGACCTTAAAGTCAAAACTATGCATAATGAGCTGATATACACCATGAACTCTTTATTTATTCATATCTCTTTTAAATTTTAATGGAATGATGTTGTTATAGTTGCAAACAGTTGGTTTCTCAATAGGCTTTATTGCATGTATAAAATTGTATAAATATTCCTCATTGGGGTCACGTGACAATGACGTTATTTTCAAAAAGAGGTACAAATTAAAGATAAAGCGGAAATAAAATATTATAATTAACCAATAAATACAAAATTCCAATTGTAAACAGTAAAGCTACATTAAACTAAGTCTTATAACGAAACTTGACCTGTTTTTTCTTTGAATTTGTTATATTATCACGAATGTTACGATATTTTTGTAAACCGGAAGTAGTTTTGGGTACCCTGTGGTAAATCAGAAAATTTGGATATTTCAGAGTTTTTCATCTTTCCAAGCAAATTTCTTCAATGTAAGACATGCAACAACGGTGTCAATGCTATTGCAGTCGTTGTATTTCTTAAAGAGCCCTTCATTAAGTTAAGTCAGGAGTCAATTTATTTCTTTTGGGTGCTATATCGAACGTTATATCGATGTTATACCGAAGGTTGGTATTATTATATCTGCTCTCTGCCTATCGACAGTAGGTAACACTAGACCTCATACACGAGTAGCTAGAAACCTACTGGGAAATACATGTATATCAATTATCATATGTAACATTATATTGTGAAATCACTCCTTATCTTCATAATCGTCATCTATGACTTTCAGATTATCACTGTCCTGGTTTGAGCAGTTCTGACAATCCTTAAGTTTGCACATGTCAGTGCACTTCAGTCCATTCATTAGACACGAACAACCAGGCAGCTTGCATGAGCGCACACATCTGCAGGACAATAGCTGCAATACAGCTTTTGGAGCTGGGTCAACATCCATCCAGTCTAGTGCAAGACTTTGGCATCATCAGCACCATCCGACACCAGCCTGATCCAACCGGTGATGGAACGTTAGGGCATCCGAGAAGACTTTGTCACCATATTCTTGCCTGGTAGTTGGCGCGTTGACAGTGCTTATGCAGACAGTCAGCACAAGGAGGAAGTTGATTCGAGTCAAGGTCACCTTTCCTGGCACAAAACAGCCTGTACCTCAGCTCGTTGACATCCTCAGTGCCAGGGTTGGAACTGTACATCAGACAGGTAAATTTGTGTAAATGACAGAAAAGCTCCTCAGAGAGTTCTGATTGTACTCCTAGCTGCTGCATTATTTCTTGTGATGACTGGTTGCACTCGAGATTCTTAATTGCACCAATTTTACCACGTCCGGGACAAGCGCTAATGGTATCACAAACAGTGAAAGCATGCAAACCTGGGAGAGATTTGCAAAATGACTCCCCAGGTGCCTGTGCAACCTTTTCGATGTCGACGTACCTTGTTCGTGTTTGTGTACCGCATTTCTGATACATAGAACAAGGGATAGTGCTGTTGAAGGCAAGGCAAAGTACAAAGACAGCTGTATTCTCTGATGCAATGACGATTGACTGGTAACCTGTTGTAGCAGCGTGATCTGCATGGAATAGAAGCGACGTGTGTCTGCTTCCTCCTGTGTCGACTTCAGGTCGTCTGCTTTCTCTACCTTGTCTGTGGTTATCTTACCGAACAATCTTCCTCACGTGTGACAAACAAGACTTTTCCTTGTAGCTTTGCTCTGTATTTGTCTTGCTCCCACTCTGTTGCTTGGATCGGCTATGAACTTTCTCCACTGCTGTACTTTGTGTCCAGAAGTAATATTTCTGAATTGCGTCCCAGAAACAGTCGTTCTGTTTTGCCTTATGGAATCCAGCCTGTAAACATCAAAGACGATATCAATCCGCTCACTGTCGGGACATTCATAAAGGACCATGCAGAGAAGATCATCTGCAACTTCTGAAAATGTCTTGTGATCACCCTTGAGGCTTTGAACACCACTCATACCATCGATGATGCATGCACATGGTCCAGGGATTCTTTCAGCTGGAGGAACATTCTTCCAGTGGAGTTCTTTAGCGAGTGCAGCCTTAATAGTTTTTCTTAACGAACCGTCTGACGTTGCCAGTGACCATGGCAGTGATCCAAGAGGATGGGCTAAAACATCCCTCATCTTGAGGCTTCTGATCTCAGCTATCACGATCATTTGTCCAAATAAGATGCGATCTGCTTTCAAGATGATGTCTTTACCACTTTTTTTGCGAACTTACATCTTCTTGTCAAGCTAGCTGAACGTTTTTAACTTCTATCTTGTCATCTTATCGTGGAAGTTTTATGTTCGGGTGGACAGCTTTCAAGTCTCTGGTCGCTAAATTCTCTGTAGGCTCGTCATGTCTTTATTGACAGTTTCTTCACATGCCTGATCAACTGGAATTCTTCCGAATGGGTTTTCTGCACCAATGGCAACCGAAAAACTCCAAACATAACATACTCATAAACATCAGGATGTTCTTGGTCGAGGTACGACATCTCCTCGATGTAGGCTGACAAGTATATTGCGTAGTTCAGATTATCATATGCAAAGCACCAGGGTATCATTGCTCTGATACATGATAAATGTAAATTCCAATCTCCCGCTCAGGAACCTCTCAGAAGCCCTCCATGTCGATGTACGACATCCAGAAGGCTGAAAGGTTCCCATTCTCACAACGAAGGTAATCTAGGTAGACGTCAAATAGCTCTATAGAGCAAAAAATGAAGGGCCCTCCGACACTTCTTCCAATTCCTTCTTACAAACGCTGTTGCGAAGGCCCTCCAAATCGTTAACCACATCTTCAACCAGTTGTATCTTGTCTCCATGGCAAACTTGCAACCACGATTGGAAGCCTTTCCACGCAAGGTGGAGAAGTACTTCGTACATCAGCTTATGAAATCGGACAGACGGCCGTCTAGGACTCCGGAAACCTTCAGCAATTACTCCAGATTCTATACAAAGGTATCTAAATCCAGCATATTCGAAGCGCTTTCCAATAATGGAGAGCAATGTGCATATTGTATGGAACACACCCATCCTAGGAACAATGTCCCGAATCTGATCACTTCTCTTCCAGATGACTTCTGCAGCTTTTGCATGAAGTGCCTGGTCAAAAACAAGGATACATTTTAGAGCTAATGCATCGTTTATCTCGACCAACTGCAGCAGTACCTCATAAATAGTTGATAGATTAGTTGCTGGTGCATCAATCGAAGGAAGGTATCCCACGTTATCTTGGGACACAGTTACATCATCACGACTGGAAATATTAAACCCTGTAGAGCCGCTAACCCTCTGATTTTCGGCTTCATGTAGACGGGTAAACACCCACAGCAGATTCTTCTTCCAAGCATTTTGTAATACCTCTGCAAATGTCACCTCTACATATTTTCGCGCAGGAGGTCCAACACGGGCACCAGCATTATATACTGGGAGCAATGATGGAGGCAGCGCTACACTTCTTTTTCTTTCTTTCACGACAACAGGATCGGGTGGGAGTTGTGGACTAAACACTTTTGCCTGTACAGCAATTCCGTTTACCTTGTGAGAGGTGCCACCACGTACCGGAAAGCGTCTCCTCTAACCTGTCGATATTATCCCAAGCCACTGTTGTGCGGACAAATGGCTGGATATGTTCTGGAAGTGGAACACTCCCATCTGATGATCTAGCCATCTTGTGTAAGCACAAGGCTGTGTCAATGTCTTCGATCTGCGAGTAGGAAAGCCCATGGCCGCAGCGATTTATAATTTGTATCAGCTCTACGTTGTTGGTTAGAGACTTAATTGCATAAGGCAGTAAGATGTGCTTTGGGGGTTTCTGCTTCCTACAGCTTACCCCATACACACAGTCTTGGCCAAAGGAATTGATGAGACGTTTAACCCTAGAAGATGCGTCTTGCTGCATGTCTAGGTTACCAGTCAGGGAGTGTACGTATTAAAAAAGAACATTCTTAGACAATCGGGGATATCGACAGCACTTTCTTGCAGCTCTGATGGCTTTGGGGGCCATGAAGTGCTTGTCTCAATCTAAGGACTTTTTCATGGTAAAAATGCTGCGACACTTACGATGATATTCAATTCTTGGGATTTCGGATTCACCTGTAGCAGCTGCGATGTCAAGAAGCGGTTTATGATCTCTAATTTGTGCTGCCTTCACCAATGTTCGCCATGATTCAATGTCTTTTAATGTAGACAAGCTCTGACTGTCAAGGTCCTTTGTGCAATGTATTATGCATTCTGCCGTGTATCTGTTTGGAAGCGCTTTGTAATATTATTGTGCACCTCCTCCCATCAAGTTTATCATAGTAATGTCCTAAATCAGGAGCTTATTACCAGGAGCCCATTACCATTACCCATACAGGTCTGTGAGTCAGCGTATGACCGGATTGAGCTATATTTAGAACAGATCTCACGGGAGTTCACGTACCCACACTTTAGGAATCCAATTAAACCATAGTCAGGACAATGCAGCGTTAGTAAAATCACCCTCAAAGAACAATAGATCATTCTTAATCTCGATAATTACGGCAAGCATATGCACGATCGCAGCAGAGTCAGAAGGCAGTTACCCGGGAAACATGTTCTAAAAATAGCTCAAAGCTGTCATACGCGGACTCACGGGTATAGTATATATGGACGCTCCTGGTAATGGGCTCCTGCCTAAATCAATAATTTGTATGAACTATAAACAAAACTGGACTATATTACACAAATGTTGCCTATCAAATACCGAAATAATAAGAATTACAACATTCATAACACACTGACTTCTCTGTAAAATGACCGTAATAAACAGACATAGAAGACCTGTAAGTTTATCATAGAAATGTTCTGAATCAATAATTTGTTTAACTATAAACAAAACCGCTTCATATAAACCTCTTTTTGTTAAAACAATTATAAGATATTTGGCACACTTTTAACATCACAATACAAATATACTGCACGAGACTGGCCACGAGATGGTCACTGACGCTCTGCAGAAGAAATAAAACATAACTTGCCATTTCGATGGCTTTTATATAAAGACTGTCATAATATGGAAACCAATATAACATATCTTAAATTTAAGGAATTTGTTTCGAAAGATGAAAAACTCCGAAATATCCATATTTTCTGTTTTAGCACAGGGTACCCAAAACTACTTCCGGTTTACATAAATATTCTAAATTCGCGATAATATAACAAATTTATATTTAAAAAACTGGCCAGGTTTAGTTATAATACTTAGTTTAATGTAGCTTTACTGTTTACAATTGGAAATTTGTATTTATTGGTTATTTATAACATTTTATTTCTGCTTTACCTTAAATTTTCAGCTCTTTTTGAAAATGACGTCATTGTCACGTGACCCCAATGAGGAATATTAATAGGATTTTATGCATGCAATAAAGCCTATAGTGAAACCAACTGTTTGCAACTATAACAACATCATTACGTTAAAAGTCAAAAGAGATATGAATAAATAAAGAGTTCATGGTATATATCAGCTCATTATGCGTAAAGTTCGACTTTAAGGTCACGTGACACCCTTAAGCTACAAATATGACAGGGCTATCATATATTTTCTTGATTTGCAGGTTAATAGCTTTCAGAAAATGTATGATAGCATTTGCCCCCTCGAGTGGTACTAAAAAGTGCCTCGGCTCATGGACTAAAAATGAACGGCCGGCTTTTTAGGATTCTCTTCTTGCTTAGATACATCCTGGTAGCTTTGTGATACCTTTCCACTGTTTCTTTATCCAAGTAAACTCCATTTCGAGCCATTTAGTAGACCTGTTCTCACTGCATCGTTCGCCGCGTGGAAATACCGTTAATCGCTTCTCGCTCACTCCGGATTGGGATACCTATGGTTTGTACACGTCATGAAATATTCCCATATTTAGCTTGGCCGCCATCATAGATTACCAAATCACGTGACAAAATACTCCCAAAATCTAGGAGTATTTGATCACGTGATCCAGCCTTTACCAGGGTCTTCTCTCGGGTAGCCACCATCTTGGATCTGACCGAGAAGACCCTGGAGACGAGGTTGCCCTTAGGCTTGAGGGTTATCCATGATTGCGTCTACTTTGCCTCGTGCATTGGTTCAAGTAAAACCTATCGTGAATTACTTCAGTTCGTGATTGCATGGCTCACTGGTTTTTGTTTTACGACACATTGACTTACAAGTACTCATTTGTACAGTTACCTAGATACTGACAGACAAATTGCTTTTTAAGTATCCTTAAAATGCCCTTAATCCTTTTTGCAATGTTTATACGTATGAATCTTTGAAAGGTTTTGAGTACTTCTGCGAAGAAATGTTTGGTTTACAGAGAACACTCAATGATTGTTCCGATGCTTGTTTCAAATGGTGAAAATCTGACCTTTCCTGACCCATGACCACGTAAGGAAAAGACTGGGTCGATTCCGTCATCCAATTCATTCGACTTTGCAATAATTCTTATAGTTTTATTTACTGACAACTCACAGACTGTGTGTATATATATATATATTGATGTTTTGTGATAGAGAGGCGCCATGGAGACTAATGCATTAAGGGCCCATTGACATATTCCGTTGCTACGCAACATCGTTGCTATGCTCGCAGGAGCAGATGCGATTTTGACTTCATGTTTACGCTAGCCTGAGAGGCGATATGAGTCGGCTGTTTTCTCAGGCTAGTTTTATGCGTGTCCACCGGCCACCCGGTAGTTTTAATACTTACACATGTTTATAAGTTTTATTCGTGGTTTACCTGAAAGGTTTTCATGAATGAATGAAGTAAAGCGTTCAAAAGTCGGAGAAAGCCGTAGAGGGTGCTTCAGTGTCGCTCGAAAATGAAAAGCTTGGTTTATCGTGTGAAAGAAAAGAAAATACTTGACAATAAACTCAATGCGATAATTTTGAAGGAATCATTCAGGACTCGAAAGGCGCCTAACTGTACTTGAACCTAGAGAAAGGGAAATAATTTATAATTTGTACCGAGCAAAATCGCCGATGAATGGGAAAGAAAACTTGTATTGAATTGTCAGATGTAGCCGCGCTCTTCCCGCTGTTGATAGATCGAAACAACATTTTGTAAATAATATCTATATTTGTCAAAGATATAGAAGATGAAATGGCTGCTTCCAGCGAGAACATGGCTTCTAAAAACACGAAGAAAAGTACGGCCACTCAAGAAGTGAAGTGATTTTCGACCGGCAGGTTTTCAACTCAAATCTTCCACAAACATACATACTTTTGTTTCCAGATAATGCTATCGGGTTCCTGGTAAAATAGAACCTCAGTGGAACTAATTAAAATACAGCTCAGGTGCATTAAAGCCTGGGTCTCAAGGTGGCCACCCCAAATCAAGAGGGGGTAGTCTAGCTCTTTTTCTTTGTAATATTTTTTCATACAATTTTGACAAACATGATGTTGTCACAACCTTAACAAAAATACATGACAGTTTCCATGGAAACATGGAATGTGACCTTTGAACTCTGATGAAAATAATGTATTTAAAAGCCTCCTGCATTGTGGTAAAGTGTTTGTATATGCCGGGGATTTTTATGCATGTGAATCAGAGATAGTCCATAGTTTATAAATCCAACGAGGACAATTGAAAATATTATGGGGAAGACTCATTTAGGCTAATGTGAAATTTGATACCCCAAGTTCACGGCCGTTTAATAATATTTTTCTCTAGCGTCCTCGTTGGATTTATAAACCATGGACTATCTCTGATTCACATACATAAATATCCCAGGAATATGAAAACACTTTACCATAATGCAGGAGGCTTTTAGAAAAATATTTCTTAAATTAGAGTTCAAAGGTCACATTCCATGTTTCCATGGAAACTGCCACGTTTAATTGTTAAGGTCATAACAACATCATGTTTGTCAAAGTTTTAAGAAAAACGATTACAACGAGAAAGAGAGAGACTACCTCCTATTGATTTGCCGGCGGCCATTTTGAGACCCAGGCCTTAATGCACCTGAGAGGTCAGTTTTCATCCTTAAAAAAATATTTTTGATGTCGGAAAACAAACTGTTGTGAACGCCATGAGATTCAACTTCAAGTGAAAGTTGTCGAATATCGGTCTAATTTTAGCTTGATTTCTATTGGCTCTTCGGTTTGCCGCGAAATGGGTTCGTGACATGTGCTCCACTGCCTCCACACAGTCCGAAGGTCATTGCAGACAATCAAGCTAGCTCACTGCAGACTGGAGTATTCAGCCAAGCCCCAAAACTGGCCATTGTCGGATGAAATAGGGGGAAATGCATAACCTGTTCGACCGGCCAAGGATTGTAGACTTTACTGCAACAACAGTTCTGCGACAAATTCACGACCACAAAACGTTATTTTTTACTTCCGATTTCTAAAAATCCTAAACATTTTGCGCGCTTTCACTAAACACCAAACGTTTTCCCGTTAAAATGTTGTTTTACCACGTTCTCCACAAATTCGAACATGGATTTTGGAAACCGACAATAAATGCCAAAGTTATGGCTTTTCATTCGCCAAAAAAGCTTAAAATTGGATTGAAAAGTGTTGTAAAATCTTCATTTTTTGTCGTAATGGCAAACGCATGCCAAAATATTCATAAATTACTAGTAGATCAAAAATCCATGGAGAGTTTAGAAATTTTCTGATTTTGATGACGTCAACATGACTCACTTGATGACGTCATCAGACTACAAGACTTTACCCTGGAGTCACCTTGACAATAATTAGTGCCCACTCTTTTATTTTCCGGGTTTTACGAGGCTGCAAACCTTCCCTAGCAACAGCCGATTTAAATATGTCAATGGGCCCTTAATGAGTGACGTAAGATCGGGAATCGATCCAGGCTTTTTCTTGCGCGGTCATGGGTTAGGAATGGTCAAATTTTCACCATTTCAAACAAGCCTAGAACATAGAGTATTCTCTGCATGACAAAAATTTCTTCGCAGAAGTACTCAACAGCTTTCAAAGATTCATATGTATAAAAAATGCAAATGCCGTTAGGGCCACCTTAACTTTTTCTCAGGTAGGAGGCAGAGCAGTTAAGCTGCCTTTCTTCGTGGTCGGTGGATACTTGTAAATATGTAACTGCAGTGGCGTACTCATGTCATTTTCTATCCTAACAGTCTAGTTTTTTTTCTTTTTAATTAATTACCCTTAAAATGTTCTCAGATAGGAGGCTTTAAGCTGCCCTTCTTGGTGGTCGGTGGATCGCTGCTGGTTGGTGCACCAATATATTACTACGCCATGTCAAAGAAAGGTACTCAGTTGTAAATGTAAACTGTAAAATCTCAATCCCTTGCATAAAAGCCGCTAACTCCGATAATAACTGAACAAACAGACTTGTAATAGAAAACCCATCCAATGATAAGCCCCCGGATATGACCCACCTCCTCCACCCTCCATCTCTCCTTCCTCGCTTCGTTAAATTGACTGAAAGAACACCTTATCATCGTAATGCTTTTTTGCTTGGAATCATTGTCTTGAACACTAGGAAATGTTGGCTGGATATATAGTCAAAAGACTTAAATAAACTAGTTACGTTTTCTGTTAACGCAATTCAGAACATTTCTTCGATCGATCCCTTGCAGGTATAAGCCCTGCCTGATATATACATTGAGCAATATAACTAGTAGCTTTTCCTAAGAAAGAAAATCGTACATTTAATGTTAGTATTTGTCGATACAAAACTTGAGGTTGAAATGTTTTTCTTAAATTTACAGAAGTCGTTTTGGACAAGCAGAAAGAAGTAAAAGGGTCAATGCTTAAGGCCTTTAGTATTCCTGCCATCGTAATCATGGGTAAGTATATAGTTACTAGTGAGTAAATTACATGGCACGGTATCCGCATCTTGCGGATGCGGCATTTATAATACACTCTCGACAGTTAGTTACAAGATTAAGTAGTATATCTCCAGTTTTTGTAAGTGTTAAACGTGTGTCTAAAAATCTTTCTGCCGTTTTCATGCAGCAGGCGGTACACTTAAAGTGCCTATGAAGCTTATTTTTTTTATTTTAGATATCAATTCTACATCAAGTGAATAGTAGAACGGTACAATATATCTTGCTTTGAATGCTGTGCCGCTGAGTTAAGGAGGTTTTAATATCCAAAATGCTAATTACATGACGTCAGGGGAGGCATCTGCAATCACTTCTTAGTGGTTGTGAATGGGCGTTTCTACTGATATAATATTTATTTTTTACTAATATTACTTTATTTCAATCACGAGTATAACACTGACAATTTTTAAAATTTGTTTAATTGTAACAAAAACAAATTGTATAATAATTGCTGCCTCCCCGACGTCACGTAATTAGCATTTTGGATATTAAAACCTCCTTAACTCAGCGGCACAGCATTCAAAGCAAGATATATTGTACCATTCTACTATTCACTTGATGTAGAATTGATATCTAAAATAAAAAAATAAGCTTCATAGGCACTTTAAAAGAGATTTTGTACGGGCAGATCCCGCCCACACTTGGAAAGCCTTTAGTTACCCTTTTCCTCGTATCTTTATGGATCAACATATCCTTCTATACCTCCAGTAGAAAACATATCCCACATATCTAATCTATCAAAACATGAATAACGACTGAAAATGACATCAAAACATAATCGATCGTCATTGAATCGATTTGAGTGGTCAATTTATGATACATAAAAGTTAGAGTTTCCTTTTATTAGACTGGGACAACTTTTGCAAAAGTGGACTTCTGTCGGCCAATTCGAGGAAAAGTTGGTAAACACACTTTTCTAGATGAAAATTATGCACTGAACACGAAAATTTTGTTTACCAAGCTGGGTTCGGCCATTTTGACCTTCAAATCAGCCATTTATATTAGCATACGTAATTAAGACATGACAACGAGGCTATATGTTGTATCTCGTTACAGAACACTCTAAAACGGTTGGAATTTCAACCAACTCAGCGGTTTACAGATGTAGTATGTTATTAGAGGATTTTGTGTTTACTGCATGCTGATCACGTGATTTTCTGGTTACGTGACTCTTGAAAACGAGGCTAGAAGCTATATCCTGATTACGTGGAGGTAGGTGCACACAAGTTCTCGAAACCAGAAAAAATAGTTGAAAACTGTAATTATGTTCTTCTACTGTATGAAAATACAGAAGTGAATGAATTGGAAGTTATCGTAAAATCCATGGTAGATTTTTGGTCACGTGACTGGAGTTTGGAACATCGGCTGACCATCTTAAAAACAATATGGATACTTGTTGTATTAGCTGAGTAGGAAATCATCGAATAAAATCCTTGGTGGCATCTGGCTCACAGATCGCGGACATATCCGGAATGTCCTGATGTCAGCATCTTCTGAAACGCACCACGGCAGGAAAAAGATATTCTTGATATTTGACATCTGCCCTCGCCCTACAGGAGCAGAGACACCGTATTTCACATCAGCTGTTTGAACAAACCTTTACTAAAAAGATGCTAAACCATTTTACTCTACTGTACCATTCACTGTCCTTGGTTTCCGATCACGTCACCATTAGCATAATTTTGGCAGCGGCTGTCTGTAGTACTTCTGCATTTGCATGCTCCTGTGCATGGCAGTCCTACATTCCGGTAGCTACACTTCTTTGAATTGCATCCCGATTTGCAGCCACAGTTAACCATCTCATCACAGCTTTCAGGTACGGGGGCAAGAGACATCAGCTTGTGTACCAGCTTGCTATTCAATTTTGTCCAACCCATAGTCTCTGGAAGTAGGGGGTAGGGTGTGTAACATGCGCTTGTTTCCATATCATTGCTTGGAAGTGCGCCCTTCTAATATGCTATCGCTGCATCACTCGTCGGCGGAAGAGCTTCTGGTGACCGGTATCTAGAAAACAACGCTGCGCGACTACATTGTATATTCTGCAAATGAACTTCTCAGCGGACTTCACTGTCGAATCATCCAGGTCACCATTTCCTACGTTTCTCAGCACCATGTGGTGGTCTGTGAACGTCTTCCATCTGTTATCGCATGAAAGGAGAGAATGGTTTCCACTTCAGGATCATCATCGTCATCGTTGTCGTCATCATCATCGTCATCAATGACGTCACTCTCGTCTTCCTTGTCATCGTTATCACAATCACTCAGCCCATTCTCAAGGAGAGACTGTCCACCAAGCATAAGCCTTATGAACATATACTACTACTACTACTACTAATAATAATAATAATAATAACAGTTTAATCAGTGGCATATTCACAAGGTGGCGGCTCTTCATCCACTGATGGGCCTACGATTTAACGTCCTTATCCGAGAAGACCTGGTCTAACCATTTGCAGCTCGTGAACGAAATTGTTTCACAAAGGCAGCACCTTCTGCTCAGTTATTTTAAGACTCCGAGTGTTGGTCCGACCGGGGTTTAAACCCGCGACCTCCTGCACAACAGACCGGCGCTTAACTACTCAGCTAACCGGGAGGTGGTTCTAATACATATACAAACTCTCTGGGACGCATGCGATAGTATCTTCCTTGCAGACGTTCAGGCCCTGGCTGCCCTAATATACCAGAGCGAGAGAGATAGAAAATCAGGCTCTGGCTGAGTTTGTTGATTCAAAACTTGTGAGACAGGAATATGACATAATTTAATAAGCCCTAACACTGCCGCTCAGAAACCGCTTGGTCACGAAGCAGAACAAAATCGTAAACGTCTTCAACATGCAGTGCGATGTATTCCTTGAATGTGGTCATGCGACATCTAAATGAGGGAGGGATGTCAATGTTTTGCTCAGCAGCTATGGAGCAGTAGCGGAGCCACACCTCCTTAAGCTCCAAAATATGACCTTGTTCTGCAGACTTTTTTAACTCGTCGATAAACCACAACAGCACTGCTCCGCTTTCATCTTTTGATAAATTTCTTGACCGAGATACATTCTCTCAGGAATTTCTTATAGCAATTTGGATGATATTTGCCCGGGGGGGGGGGGGGGGGGGGGGGGGACTCCCCATAAAAATAGACGGGGGTGCTCGACGTGAGAAATGAAATTCACCCCTAAAAGATAGCAATATGGGCGTGGCTCACAAAAAAATTACCCCTAAAAGATAGCACTCCAAAAGACAAATTTGTGCAAACTAAAGGAAATAAGAGACAAAGCTCTGCCCCATAACCTCGTCTTTAATATTTGGATGGATCAAACTCTATATCGAAGCCGTAAATACCGATTCAACTTGTGGGGTCTCATGCTCGAGGATCCAGCGCTATTTTTTCTCGGCCACAAAGATTTTGGGTCTCGGAGACCCCTAAAAGATAGCAGACCTTTGGAAGACCCCTAAGAGATAGCACTGCTAACGATTTTAACCCCTAAAAGATAGGTCGAGCACCCCCGTATATTTTTATGGGGAGTCCCCCCCCCCCGGGGATATTTGCCCTCAGACGCGATTAGGTCGTTTACACCTGCCACACACAAGGAAAGGTTGTGGTCACACTTTGCTCCCTCAAGTATCTGTTGACTCATTTTGAAAGTTGTTACTGAGCACAGTGTTTGCTTTTTAGGCATTTCCCCGTCACGACAAAACATGCATAGTTTCCAGTCGGTCGAGTGAATTCTGCTGCGAAGTGCTGAGCTTGCAGTCACTCCTGGCGGCGAAAGCTTATTTGAAGAATCAGCGATTTTCTTAATCTACTTATCAGTATACTTTGCATAGCAGCTCTTGTGCCAATGTAATTCCTCTGCGTTGTTCGTCTCAGTTGCATTCAATATCCTGTCGATTGTTTCTGTGTTAGCGGTGTCTCTTAATTTTCGTCACTCCTCAGATGATTCCTTCAATGAACGCAAGCCTTGCTGTGTTGCGCTGAACAGGATAATACCCTTTTTTGACTTTTTGACAAATAATACATTCACCGAAGGAAAGAGTAGGGGAATATCGTTTCAAACTCACCCGTTCTTCAATTTTTTTTAATGTTACCTTTGTAATCATTTAACACAATCTACCATGGATCACGAACTCTCACAGTAGCTCGAATGAGCAGCCAGGCAACTTTACTTTGTCTGACTGGACTGTGGTGTGGGAAATGTAATTTGATAGCAAATACTTTAAAAATGGCTTACTGTACTTTGCGAAACGAAACGAAACGAAACTGTACTTTGCGAAACTGTACTTTGCGAAACTGTACTTTGCGAAACTGTACTTTGCGAAACTGTACTTTGCGAAACTGTACTTTGCGAAACTGTACTTTGCGAAACTGTACTTTGCGAAACGCGTATTTAAGCACTCCTGGGAACAGATGGAAACAATAATCTTAATTTACACTTACTTTCACATATATAGCGCCGGGTACACTTCTTTAGTTGCTCCTTTTTACGAACAAAACTCCTCTTTACAGTTCAGGTGATGAGGTCGGCCATATTGTCACGCTAACTGGAATAGTAACCGCGCAGACACGACAACGAGGCTGGCGTTGATATTTGTAACAATTTTTCCCCGATGAAAGGTTGGTAATGCTTGATAGCTCAGTCGGCAGAACTTGCTTGCGTGAACGACGGGTCGGGGGTTCGAACCCCGGCGCTGAACATTGCTTTTTTCTTTCCTTTTTTTCACTGGATAACATTTTTTGTTGTCCTTTCCTCGTTCTGGTATTTTTATTCATAACGATATAAATAATAACTAAAAAAATCATAGCCTTTCAAAGCGATCGATCGAAAAACGTTCAGGTTGCTTCAACTCTTCTCTCAGCTTAAAGTTCAAACAGCTGCTTCAGTAGTGTTTGTTGACAAGTGGACGAGCCTAAACAGCAGGAAAGCACTGTGCCGCTTGCGGTTGTTCGAGCAGCTTTCACAATGACAACGAGTATTTATATACGGCATCTTAAAGAACTTTGCTCATACACACACTTCGTTTTTATGATTTTTTCTTCCTAGCCATTTAACATTCCCGATATGACTAGTTTTTTTTGTAGTCTCTTCCCTTCGACCAGAACGATATGACGATATTTACGCGTTGACTAGATAACCCCATGGTTTTTCAGGTTTACCAGCTCTAGCAAAAGAAAGGATTGTAGGGAATAGCCTACAAAAGTACCATGGGTATCGCTAAGTTTACTGGCATAAAGAGCGCCGAGTGAGTGCCGGAGACGCAAGACGACTCTCTGGAACGGAGGTTGGCAAATAAAGACACAAAAACACAAATGAAAGAACGTTTGAAACAGGTACAATTGGCGAAAAGGCTATTGATCTATTGCATAAATTTGATAGACTCGGCTACAATTTGACGATTCGTAAGAGCTCCAACTTTTTTTAAAATCCTTTCTCGAAGTTCCCAGTGCTGCAGAAGTTTCTTTTCGCTGGAACTTTTCTCGGCTCTATTTATTTTCCCGGGGCTCTTCCCTGTTGAACTTTCGTTTGTTTGAATGCAATTTGAGTTTTTAGTATTTTAGAATTTTCTCGCCTTACACCCGCATTCGTGTATTGAATGAAATCGACACCCACACTGTCACGGTAGATTTATTTGCAACATCGACAATAATGGTTTTGTTTATTTATCAAACCCCCTTTGTACGTGATTAGATAATTATAAATTTCTGGGAAAGCCTGACTCCCTCGCTCGAAATCCTAAATGGAATCCTGGGCACTTTCCATTCAAACTTCGAACAACCGGGCCCAGGTCCAAGTATTGTTTATAAAATAAATAAAATAATACATAGACGCCGCGCTGCGCTCACTCGTGAGATATCCAGTTGAACACTCGAAGACAAATTTCATATCTCCGCGCTCCCATGTATTATTCTCTATGTATTTTATTGTGACAAGGTAAATTTCTCGGTTCGAAGATATCATACTCTTCCCCGGATCCTTCTTAGGGTCGCATCGTATTGTCCTGTTCTGGTGGAATTAATTCATTTATTTACTTTACTTTACGAAACACGTATTTCAGCACTTCTGAGAACAGCTAAAAACAATATTCAACTTAGCGCCGGTAGGCTTGTGGGTGTGATTACTGCTTTTGTTTCTTTTTCTTGGTAAAAATACCAGAGCTAAATAAAATGATAAAGCCGGTAATAAAAAGAAAGTAAAATGGAAGCTGCTATCAGCGGACCATAACCGCAGGTAAACGACGAGATACCAACGTACGTTGAAAATATAAGCAAGGCAGTGCTTTTCACCCCCGTAAGAATGTCATATTGTTAGCAAGAATAAAGAAGACACGATTTAGGATTACACCATATTTAATTGAGAGCTGATCGATAACCAAAATATTACTTTATCTTTATCGACCAATATCAGGGATAGTCAGGATTTCGAGTCAGGATCCGAGAACCATGGGGTTATCTAGTCAACGCGTAAATATCGCCATATCGTTCTGATCGAAGGGAAGAGACTACAAAAAAATATAGCCATATCGGGAATGTTAAATGCCGGGCTAGGAAGAAAAAAATCATAAAAACAAAGTGTGTGTATGAGCAAAGTTCTTTAAGATGCCGTATATAAATATCCGTTGTCATTGTGAAAGCTGCTCGAACAACCGCAAGCGGCACAGTGCTTTCCTGCTGTTTAGGCTCGTCCACTTGTCAACAAAACACTACTGAAGCAGCTGTTTGAACTTTAAGCTGAGAGAAGAGTTGAATCCACCTGAACGTTTTTCGATCGATCGCTTTGGAAGGCTATGATTTTTTTAGTTATTATTTATATCGTTATGAATAAAAATACCAGAACGAGGAAAGGACAACAAAAAATGTTATCCAGTGAAAAAAAGGAAAGAAAAAGACAATGTTCAGCGCCGGGGTTCGAACCCCCGACCCGTCGTTCGCGCAAGCAAGTTCTGCCGACTGAGCTATCAAGCATTACCAACCTTTCATCGGGGAAAAATTGTTACAAATATCAACGCCAGCCTCGTTGTCGTGTCTGCGCGGTTACTATTCCAGTTAGCGTGACAATATGGCCGACCTCATCACCTGAACTGTAAAGAGGAGTTTTGTTCGTAAAAAGGAGCAACTAAAGAAGTCTACCCGGTGCTATATATGTGAAAGTAAGTGTAAATTAAGATTATTGTTTCCATCTGTTCCCAGGAGTGCTTAAATACGCGTTTCGCAAAGTACAGTTTCGCAAAGTACAGTTTCGCAAAGTACAGTTTCGCAAAGTACAGTTTCGTTTCGTTTCGTTTCGCAAAGTACAGTAAGCCTTTAAAAATCGAAACTTTTGAATGAAACTTGAATGAAAATGTATAAATGTATCTTTCCCTTGAACGAAAAAATCAAATCCCGATAAGAATGTTCTTCTTCCCGAAGTCTCGGCGCCTTATTTTGTTTGTTTATTCAATTTCGATTCCTTTGCGAAAACAATTCTAACACGTATCAGTAAATTACATTTCTGATCAGAGTCAAGGTTTAAAGCATAATTTCATGAATTGGTTTGTCCGTATGAAATAGTGTGGTATTAAAACATTCATTGTTGTAAAGGAATGACAAAAGTCGGACCAATTATTAAAATAACCACTTAAGGCCTAGCACATTGTAAATTGTATTACCTTTATATATAGTTTTGGACGATTTTTTTCCCGAATTCAAGCTATTACGGTGGTGGACGTCGCCATAAATGAGGTCTCGAGTCCACATCGAGTCGATGTGACGTCTCTAAATAAGCCACCCACCATCACTTTGTATTCCTGAGAATGAGAAATTATAGTTAGCTGATTTGGGAAAATATTTCGATTCCAAACTGGCTGTAAAAAAAAGAAAAACGGTTTAGCCTCGTTTCCATGCCCCGGTATTTGGGTCTGTTTTTTTGAAGCCAGATTTCAAGGTTAAAAACTCAAAATCCAGCTTGGTAAACAATAGTTTCGTGTTCAGCACATAATTTACATCTAAAAAAGTGTATTTACCAACTTTTCCTCGAGTTTGCCGACAGAATTTTAAATAGCAGCCTTTCTTAGAATTTGTCCCAGTCTATTATTATATATTTTTAAAGACAACATTCCTGCATCCTAAGTACTTCGAACGCTCCTTTACAGCATCGATTCAATTACCCTACTCTTTCATATGATTTGGCCACCAAAATGTCACCCCACCTTTCCTGAGTGCAGCACATGATAGCGCACTGTAAAACCTGTGCTAACACCTCGTTTGCTAGTGAGTCATATTGGTTTTACATAATTCAACGTACCTGACCGGCTAACCATGGCAACGAAAAGGATACGGATAAGGATAATTTATTTAACGTCGTTAACGTACAGGAGTGGTTTCCCAATCTCCCGAGCCAAAGGCTCATGTAAACACGCACGACTAATACAGATATATGTTAAAATATTTACACAAATATAGGGTAAGCTATATATTAAGACTAATTACAATTTACAATAAACTAATTATTTAAAAAGCTATTTACAAACAAATTGAAAATAATAATTAGAAAAATAATTATTATCTAATGATAACCACACCAATATAATTGGGAAGTAATAGGGACTTAAGAGAGACATCTTGGACATTTGCAGCTATAGGTAGTACTAGTAAGATCCAGATTGAGTAACTGTTTGCGAAATATAGGAAGAGAACTAGCAGATCTGATTTTTACAGGCACTGAACTGATTCCACATGTGAGAAGCTATGTAATTAAAAGAATTATGCTGGTACAAACAGTGCATAACTTTACCTTTGTGGCCTCTTAAGTTATAGGAAACTTTATATTCTTTAAATAGGTCAGAAATATAGGAAGGGCCATTAATGTTCTTACATTTATACAATAATAACAGAGATTGGACTCTTCTTCTGTGGTCAAGTGAATGTAGAGAACAGGAGTTAAGGACCTGGTCGTAGTCCACACTATTACCTAAACTTAAAAGTGTCCTCAGTGCAAAATGATTCACTGATTCTAATTTCTTACTAAGTGTCTTATTTAGTCCTAATAAGAGCGGGCTGCAATATTCTAAGTGAGGCATGATGTAAGCCTTGTATAGGTTAAACGCTACCTGATTAGGAATGAGATTCTTTATGCGCCGTAGCGCCCCTAACTTAGCACAAACTTTTGCGAGTGTTTCCTTAACATGAGATTTGAAAGATAAGTGCTTATCGAGCGTGACACCTAGTATTTTAATTGAATCCTCAATAGTGATATCCTCATGTCCAACATTAAGGTTATAGTTATAAGTTGAGTCCCCAACGATCATCGCTTGGGTTTTATCACCATTGAGTTTCAACAAATTGCTGTTAAACCAGTCATACAAAACTAATAAATCTTTGTTAAGGGTATATTCAAGTATCACAGGACTGGTGTCTGCTGCATAGCTAGTGGTATCATCGGCATATAACCTTAGAGATGATATATCAACAGAAACATTAAGGTCGTTGATAAAAATATTAAACAGCAAGGGTCCGAGGAGACATCTGAGGGACGCCACATTTAACTGGCAGCCAATCAGAGAACGTTCCATTAACCTTGACTCTTTGCTGGCGTCCGTGAAGATAAGAACCAATCAGCTGCAGAGCAGGATCACTTAGTCCATAAGCACGCAACTTGGCCAACAGTAGATTGTGACAAATAGAGTCAAACGCCTTTGACAAGTCAATGGCAACAGCAGCAACATCTTTACGTTTGACGCTACTTAGCTCGATTAGCCCTTAGGTTATTCTAAGTAGCGCTTACTTTAACTTTCTTTACTCGTTTCTCTTTTACCCACTTATGTATTTTTTTGTAAGAGTATTAATAAAGTATTGTTGTTGATCCAGACATAACCGCCAATCATCAGTCATTTTAATGAGTGCAGAACAGCATGAATGCCCCTTCAGAAATCCAGACATATTGGATGAGAAGACTGAACAAAACGCCTCATATAGTTGATCGTACTTTACCTTTCAAAAAGCTTTGCCATCACTGAGAGGATACTAATAGGGCGATGGTTGGTCTTATTCATTGGGTCATCTTTCTTAAAAGCAGGACTTATATTACTCTGTTTCCAACATGACGGCCACGTAGAGGTAGAGATACAGAGATTAAACATCTTTGTTAGCGGCTCAGTAACGACAGGTGCTGCAATCTTTAATAGCTTCGGAGATATGTTGTCTGGTCCACTTGATTTATTTATCTTAATATCTTTCAGCAAAGAGGATACGTAGCTAGAGGAAACAGAACTGAAAGTAAAGTCAATCTTGGGACAATTTTCTCTGATTAGATTAACACTAGGATGAAACAGGAAATCATCTTCTTTAAGCTTTAATTTCTCCGGACTGATGATCGGAGTTGAGAAGTAGGTATTAAATACGTTTGATGGTTCAGTCACTAATTGATTGTTCTCAATGAGATATATAGATCCGTCCAATCTTCCTTTGTTATCCGGGAGAAGTGGCTTCATTTTCCGCCAGAATTCACCTGGTGATTGTGCAATGAAAGCTGCTTTATTACAGTAACCTTTAATTGATTTTCGCTTTAGGTTAGTCACTTTGTTGCGTTGTTTGGCATAATTATCCCATGATAAATATGTTTCGTCTCTGCGAAATTTCTTGTATAGTCGATTCCTTAATCGCATTTCGCGCTGAATTACTGGGTTAATCCAAGGAAGCTGATTCCCGCGTAAGGTTTTAGAAAGAATTGGCGCATGTTCATCCATAACTTGACAATACAAAGAAATCCAGTGACTCAAAACATCGTTAACGTCGTCATATATGAATGCACTATCCCAGGGGGCTTTAGATAAGTCTGATAGGAATGCTGACTAGTCAAAATTCTTCATGCTTCTGAATTCGACGAATTTTGCTTTGAGTTTCGGAATCCTCTGTTTCCGTATAGTGTAAATTAGATCGTGATCACTTATCCCCAAGTGTAAAGTTCCAGATCTTATGTATCGATCAGGGTGTGAAACTAAGATAACATCAAGCAAAGTACTGGAGGAATTTGTCACTCTCGTCGGTTCATTAACCCTTTCGCACCCGGACGTGTTTGGGCTCAATGGGTGAAATGCAGAGTGCTAACTCAACCCTCCCCCCTCAGTTCCAGTTTGGCTAGCCCGGGCTAGTTAAATACTGCTGACTTTTTAAACCAAGGGCTCAAACTTTCCCCATGATGCCATTCGGCAGAATTCTACAGACTCGGCGCCGGTGAGTATGGTTTCTTCTGTAGGTTTTCCAATGAAATGTGCTCTAATTTTGGACAAATAAGCCACTGTAAGAGAGCTAGAGGACATCATTAAGTCTGATGACGGCTGAAAAGTACTTGGTTTGCTTTTAGTAGGCCTTGTGAGGGGCTTCATAGGGTTTTTCTTTTGTGTTTCTGCTTTGGAACACATGAAATAATTCTTCACTGAAACCCTTGAAATTCTGCAGTTGGTTGTCTTTTTCCCCTGCTCAACCTATTAGGATGTGTTTTTGTCACTTTAAAGCAACGGCTCGGGTCCAAATCACCGCTCTTGGTTGTAGGGGTAAAAGACTTATAAAAAAAACCTACAGGAGTCCCAGAGGGGGGTTCCCTTGTGATTTTTTTTGTTGATTACCCAGCATGGAATTGGAGGTGGGAGCAGGAAAAACATGGTGGAGAGAAGTGCAGCATTAAGAATAGCACGCTTCACAGTCGCAATGTGTGTTTTGTGCAAACAAACCTGGTGGTTCGAAAGATTAAAGAAGGCACTGTAACGACTGAGTGCTGATTTTGTGTTTGCTTTTGATTTCAAGGGCGAATGGGAAGGATTTTGGAGGGCAATTTTCAGCTCCTCAAAATTGGTGAAAATCGGAGAAACGAAAAACGATCTCCAAAACAAATGAGTTTTTCTCCAAAGTGGGAGAGTCAAGCGATCCCAGTTATAGCTGTGGCTTTGAAGTCATTCATCCCTTGAAATAATATCGCAACATCGTATTTCCAGCGTGTCTAGGTTTGATGCAATAATTTTCTCCAGGTACATGCTTGATATTGGCCGGTTACGGCCGGTTCGGGTGCGAAAGGGTTAATTATGTTTGTTAAACAAAACTGGTCACAAAAATCCAAAAGTTTGTTGTTGGAAATTTGTTCATGATCGTTCCCACGGCATCATATCAAAGTTGAAATCCCCAATAAACATTATATCGTTCCGTTTCCTTATCATATTCTCGGCTGCTTCAGAGCAGGCAGTTATGAAGTCATTAGGTTTGCATTTGTTTGGCGAGCGATAGCAAGCGCACACCATAAACCATGAATTATTACTGCCTTTAATGTCAAGGCAGATTGACTCCACTCTTGCAGGTTCTAACTTCACACGTCTGCAGGCTATGATTGAACTGCGGATATAGACTAGTAGACCACCTGCTCCTTTCTTTCTGTCCCTACGTATAACGTATTATTCGGTATTGATGATGAGAGATCAACGAATTGGATGTCAAACTGTCAAGCTTACTCTCGCTAATAAACAAAATATCGACTTTCGCCGTATCAAGAATTTCAGTTACGTCGCTCACTTTGTTTATAAGACTGTTGATATTTAGGTGGGCTATCTTCAGATTGTCTTTGTAATGTCGATTGATATTTGCAACAAACCAGTCCAGAGAGTTGATGGGTTCAGTAAGCGATGAGGTGTTTGGGTAGAGCATTGTGTCGTTCAGTGTTTGATGTAGCTGATAAAATGATTCATCAGACACGGAGCTGAAAGGCAAAGGCTGCATATTCAGTAAAATGCAATCGTGGCATGACCAGGATCCTTGAGCACTGCTTGATTTGAGCTGTATATACCGCTTGGGACTAACATTACTGCATTTGATGTGAGTCCAGACTCGACATGAGCTGCAAGAAATCGCTCGGTGGTTCTTAGCAATTGTCCTATTGCAAACAGAGCATGATTTCTTAATGTCACCAGGATTAAGTTCAACATCTCCGGAGAGGAGTAAGATACTGTAAACTGCAGTAGAATTAGAATAATAGGATATTCTTGCTGCAAAATATTTCCTTTGAATGTTGTTGAAGAAAAGGGACCTCATATGCCAAGGATCCCCTCCTTCCCAGAGTGCAGCACTGGATAGCGCGCGGTCTAACTTTTGCTAACACCGTGTTTGCTTGGGTCGTATTGGTTTTACATAATTCAACGTACCTGATCGGCTAACCATGGCAACGAAAAGGGACCCGATATGCCAAGGATCCCCTCCTTCACCGAGTGCAGCACTGGATAGCGCGCGGTCAAACTTGTGCTAACACCGCGTTTGATTGGGTCATATTGGTTTTTCTTCGACGTACCTGACCGGGTGAGCATGGCAACCAAAAGGGACCCATTATATGCCCCCAACCAAAAGGGACCCCCTCCTTCCCCGAGTGCAGCACACGATTAATCGAGTTCATACTTGTGCTAGAGCCGTCGTTGTTGCTCTAAAAATGTCTAATGGCTCAAGCTCTCTAGACAACGATCCGTACACTCCACAAAAAACTCAATATCGGAGAATTCAAATTAAAGGGAAAGCACGAACCAAGACAGGTAATCTCAGCAACACTATATTACTTGTGTAAAAAAGTTCACTACCATGGATATTACTTATATTTATTATTATATATTACGGGATCGCTCGTTGATCACCCATTGTTGGATGCAATTATATGAATTAAAGATTTAAGATAAAAATTAAAGATTAAAGATACGAAAAAATAGCAATCTTGGCGAGTTACACGTTACTGCCTTACTGTTTGTAAAAGACTCTAATACCAAGCTACGTGTATGGTCAGAGAGACGATCAAAGCTTACTCTAGGTTTTCCTTTTATATTTCAGTATTCGCGTGTCCGTTTGGTTTCATGTTGGAGGGGTTTATAACTGCTAATTTAGCAAAACATCTTGAAAAGGTAAACTAGCTAAAAACATTACACAACACATTTTGAAAATTCATAACCGCAGTTATTATGTTATCAATTGCATGTAACTGTTTTTCTTTATGCCCATTGGTCTTCTCTTAACACAGTTGAGTTTCTTGAATATGTTTGTAGTTTGGTTTGAACTCCACGGAAATTGGCTTATTCTTCGGCACGACGACGGTGATTTACGCAATACTGTGTCTTGTATTTGGCTACATTACTGATAAAATGGTGAGTTTTACCATAAAGAGGATGTTTACTGCTTTAATTACATTATCAAGATACTGACAGGGGTTCTTTTTCAGATAGAAACATCATTTTTGACGTGCACAAAAATATATTTTGTTAGGAGGTTTAGGGTGAGTATTCAGGAGAAGTAAGGAAGTCTTCGCCTGGCCTAAAAGATGCACCTCAAAATCGAGATAAAAGCTCCAGCCAGTTCGTTTCACCAGTTTTTATAGGAACTAGTCACCCATCGTTTCACCACGATATTCCTTTAATATTTTTTTTACTTCAAACCATTAAATCAATGATAGAATCGATAGGAATAATATAAATTAAACATTTATCACCGGATGAACTTCAACAAAAGCAACAGCAACGACAAAGTGGAAATGCCAATGAGAATGACGACAATCAGAGTGACAACGTAACAATGATTAAATATTTGAAGCATGTTGTACGGACGTGTAATCGCTTAAACCTGGTTTCCATATAGTCGTCCGAGTCGTCCCAAATATGTTCAGGCGACCGGGACGACCCAGCAGTTTCCATATGGTCGTCCCCGTCGTCTCAAACGGTGAGAACGCGCGCTTGTTAGCAAAAATCAGTGGGGCCGACAACACAGTTTTTGGCGCGAGGCTTTAAATGGCGGGATGAAGCTAACCTCGTGGCCTATCTTCTTCTTGTTATTGTAATTTTGCGTTGACGAAGACGGAGAGGAATTGTGCGGCGTAAGCATAGATTTTGTGTTCGCCAAATCTATCAAAAAAAGAGAAGAGCTTGGAGCATATCACACGCTTGACATTTGTCCAAGAACTCCGACTTCACGATCGAGAGACTTTCTTCAGGTAAGTTCATTCTGTCATCTGCATGCACACAACACATTTTAGCTCAGATACAGGAAGATTTGCATTCCATATCTGGCAGAACACTGGCTATAGGCATACAATTTGCTATGAACTCTGAGATATCCAAGTGTATTCTGGGATATGTTTTGGGTCGTCCCGGTCGTCTGAGGGTAGTTTCCACATGATCGCTTCAGTTCGAAACCACGATGCTTTAGCTCCGTCTAAAACTACTATCTAAAACTTATAAAGAATTAGTCCCGTTATCAGTTTTGATTCTAAACTCCTAAACGCCTCCCTGCGTCGAGAACACCAGCCCTTGTCTGACATGTTCTTGTGAGTCTAGTTTTTCCATGAGGAGGGTATCATATGCAGACTTAACGAAGGCGTCAGATTTCCATTGACCAAGATCCCGAATCTGTGTGTCACTCAGTCCGCTATCAGCCGCGTGACTTGCTACTCCGATACGAAAACTGTGAGCTAGAGTTTACCTATTGGCATTTAAACCACAGAAAAATAGGGTACGATTCAGTTGCTCTGAAAACTATTCGATTTTGATGGTTGTCCTATCTGGAAATTAGTAAAACAGGGGACCGAGTGACTATATGGCCGCGAGTTCGGCAAAATTGTAACAAGAACGCCACTGGACAGTGACTGATTCTTCCCGCTGAATAATAATTGAAAAGGGGCGCCTGCAAGTATTATGCTTGAATTTTAGTGGCAGTTGTTCTGTTTGGTTCAATGAGAAACCGCATAGACTCGTACTGAATAATGACTGAGTTCGACATATTTGTGGTCCTGATCGTTATCTAGCCTACCCGAAGAAAGCCGTTAATGATATGAGTCTCTGGCATGCAGAGACATTAGTGTGTTGCAAGGCTCGGACTAAATTATACGGTGGCCCATAAGTGCAAAACTAAAATACACACAGCGAAAACAGAATACACTAACTGAAAACACAATACACTAACTGAAAACACGACACACACAGCGAAAACACAATACACTAAACTGAAAACACAATACACTAAAATGAAAACACAATACACTAAGCTGAAAACACAATACACACAGCGAAAACACAATACACAAAGCATGGTAACTAGCCGAGGACTGGGGACTAATGTAATTACCGCTTACCAGTTTGAAACGCAGTCGCACCCGCCAGAAATTTGAAAAATACGGATGCTGAATCAGCTGAAGCACTACTTCGATTCTCTTTGAACTATGACTACACGACAATTTTGAGTTTCTTGAAAAAAGTCATGGAATAAGAATTTCGAAAAGAACACTTTTGAATCGTTTAAATCAATATTGTCTATGCAGGCGGCGAGGCAGACTCCGCCCGCCGTGTGGATGAAGACATTGTTCGGGAATACATTACACAAGAGAGCTGGATTGTCCGGCTCTCGGCTTCTCGAATCTCGGTTACAGGTCTGTGTGGCGAATGCTGCACTCAAAATACATGGCAAAACAGAGTTTGTACGCCACACAATCTTTAGCAACTTTTTGAGCTCACTTCTGTAGTAACCATAAGATCTTAAGGAGATGGTAGAAAAAGACAGGAAAATGGTCGATTATAACAACGAGTATGAACGAATTGCTGTTAAATCATTGTCTGGCTCAGAAACTACTCAGTTCTCAAACAGTTTCTAATCCGGAAAACCGCGTTTAAAATAGGGGCCGCGGGTGTCTCGTAAACACAGACCTCGAAAACACAGACCCCGAAAACACAATTTTCCTAAGACGTTTTGTCGGGCTCCCTTGCAAACAACCATTTGTTTCTTACCCAAGCCTTTACCGTGCTAGCCGAAAATCCCGGTTTTGTGGCAGCTTTCTTGCAGTACTTTACGGCAGCCTTTTATCCAGTGGCATCGGCGCAGATAATCACAGCTCGTCGAAACCTTAATGCGATGCAGTAAAGCCTGGCTTCCATACGATGGGCTGACGTACGATCGCCGGATGTCTACCACCGACGGTTCGTTTACATTGGCTTAGCGATCCAGCGACTGTGGGTGATCGTGATCATGGTGATCATGATGTAGGTTCCGCATAAGTAACGCGATGATAATAGTCACGCAAAGTCTAGCCGCATTGATATCGATTGCCGCCTAGCCTGTATTATGTTTTCGAGGTCTGTGTTTTCGAGGTCTGTATTTTCGAGGTCTGCGGGCTGGGGTCTATGTTTTCGAGACACCCATATTTTAAACGTGGTTTTCCGAATTAGAAACTGTTTGAGAACTGAGTAGTTTCTAAGCCAGACAATAATTTAACACAAGAGACCGTCTCTTGTTTAACAGCAACTCTTCAGACTCGTACATTTTACGGGAAAATGACTTTTCTGTGCACGTGCTATAATGGACCACTGATTTTTCTGTCTGTTTCTACCAATAGAGAAGAAAGCACTAAAAGTTGCTAAAGATTGTATGGCGTACAAACTCTGTTTTGCCATGTATTTTGAGTGCAGCCTTCGCCACATAGACCTCATGTAACGTTAACCGAGATTCGAGAAGCTGCGAGCCGGACCATCCAGCTCTCTTGTGTAATGTATTCCCGATTCCGGCCGAACAATGTCTTCATCCACACTCTGCCCTCGCCTGCATAGACCATATTGATTTAAACGATTCAAAAGTGTTCTTTTCTCAAGAAAACTCAAAATTGTCGTGTAGTCATAGTTCAAATTATATTTACCAGTTCTGTGTGTCTTCCTGTCGTCCAATGCATTTTAGAGATGCTACAGGTCATAGTCGAGTACGTCCTTCATGTAGATGAATATTGAGAACAGACGTACTCGACTATGACCTGTAGCATCTCTAAATTAAATGCCATCGGACGACAGGAAGACACACAGAACTGGTAAATATAATAAGTAAAGTGTATTTTGATACAAGTTTAAAGATTTCAACTTTAGAATTAACGCTATATTCATCCTGAAGATTTGAGGTAAACAAGGCAAAATCCGGGGGAAAATCCGTTTGACAACTGACGAAGCCACAGGAAGCCCAAAACCAATTTTGAGGATGGTAAGGCCTGTGGTTCAAAGGCGGAAGTCGTGCTTCAGCATCCGCCATTTTTCAAATTCCTGGCGGGTTCGACTGCGTTTCAAACTGGTAAGCGGTAATAATATTAGTACCCAGTCTTCGGCCTACTTACCATGTGCGTATAGTCTTTTCGCTGCGTGTATTGTGTTTTCAGTTTAGTGTATTGTGTTTTCGCTCTGTGTGTTGTGTTTTCAGTTAGTGAATTGTGTTTTCGCTGTGTGTTTTCAGTTAGTGTATTGTGTTTTCGCTGTGTGTATTGTGTTTTTCACTTATGGGCCACCGTAAAATTATGTGCAAACCGAATATTCGGTTTCGAGAACAACCAGCTGTGAGCCACAATCAGTTTATGCACCAAAAAAGCTTTAGTTGGGTCAGAAAACACCCGACGTGCATATCGTGGACGTCACTAACTTTTTTGGCAGAGTGATAGAAAACAAAAAGAGCCGGCGATATTACTAACTGAGTTAGTGGGAGTTTTGGGCTATTATTTTGGCAAAACGTTTGAGTGAAATTTTGCAAATCAGCTACCATATTTGGGCAGAAAGTGTAAACCACTCTGTATTGCCGCTTGAATGCCGGATCTGCTAGATGGTTGTCAGTTGGCTACACCGTACGCTACATCCAGGTAAGGACCAGAAGCACCATAAGTTGCGTTCGTATCCTCATCTGGAGGAACAGCACTATTACCAGATTAGGTCAAGCCAAGTCCCTCGTGTCTCATGATGAAACAGATGCTGATTATTCTGGGGAGAGCTAACAGGGAAGAGAGGCACACATGCGGCTGACTTCACCATGGGTCTATATGTAAAGTTGTTAAGCTTGATGCACTGTATATCAACATGACTTGGCAGAATTCATGAGGTATCCTGTGAAAAAAAAAGGACCCGACCACCCAACAGAGCCTGCCCTCGAAATGTAGGCTTTGTTGAATTACCTCAATTTACCTCAATAATGGCACCTCACTAGTATGGCTCACGACTAGGCTGTTGACTTCACTCGCTACATGTTTGCAGTGAAAGGGGGCGGTATTGAAATATCACTCCCTTCATATATTGTTCAATGCACTACCATAATCCGTTGCACCCCGTCCTTAATTAACTTATCACTCATCTCTGGATACTTCGTGTTACCAGGAGTCAATCAATCAAACTTTTATTTATACTGACTCATACATTTACATTTACAAAGAATAATACAGAAACTTACAAAATGTAGGAAAATAAAATAATCTGCTGCTAATAGAAACTAAATAAGAGTCACATGTGTGTGATACTAATCACTTTCATGTCCCAGCATACATGTAATTATTGTGTTCCTCGTAATGGCTTGTTATTCTATATTTTTATACTATTTTCACTTACATTGTAGTAACACAGCTCTCATGTAAATCAATGTAATGTTGTTTGAACTTCCGTGTTTTTAAAATAAAGTATTGATTGGTGTAATATCGCAGCGTGTGCCTGTCCATCAAGTTACGTAATGTTTGCATGTTTTTCAGGGAAGCAGTCGTGTTGTTGTTGTGGGTAGTTTGGTTGTTGCTGGCTGTGGCTGGCAGTTACTTGGTCCATCGCCATTTCTTCCATTCCTACCACAAAGGTTCGTTAAAAAACGTTTATTTTCAAGCCCCGGTTAAAGCAACTGAACATGTGAATGAACAGCGACCAACACTGTGTCGAGTGTATAGAGCGGATTTCAATTGAGTGTCGGAAGTGTTTTGGTTTTGCGTTTACTAAGCTCTCCTATTGGCTGAGAAAGTAAACCAACCAATCAGAATCCAAAGTAAAACCAAACGCAAATTGGTTTTGGTTTGGTTTGTCATTGGCTCACAGGGAAGCCATTTATGAGTTACTTGTGATTACTCGCTCCTATGATTGGCTGGCTGTGGGTAATTTGTGTTTGGTTTCACTATACACTCAACTGAAAACCGCTCTATGCAATTGATCACATGGCGTTCAAATGACCATGCCAACATTCAACAGCTAGAACAACAGATATGTTCATTGCCTGATGTTCAACGAATGTTTGATGGGATTGAAACTTGAACTGCATGAACAACTGAAACATTAATTGTGTTCAGTGATGTTCACTTGGTTGTCAGTCAAACCATGCCAACATTCCACCATAGAGATGTGCAGTGCCTGATGTTCAATGAATGTTTGATGAATTTCAAACTTGTATTGAACAACTCATGCAACATTTCGTTCAGTGATGTTCAGTCAAACTATGCCCATATTCCACAATAGCTAGTACTGATAATAGAGATGTCCCATGCCCGATGTTGCACGAATGTTTGATAGAATTCTAACTTGTATTGAACAACTCCAACATTTTGTTCAGTGATATTCACTTGGTTGGCAGTCAAACTATGCAACATTCAACAATAGCTGGAACAACGGAGATGTTCAGTGCCTGTTGCTCAATGAATGCTTGATATAATTTATTCAAAATTGTATTGCACAACGACCAACATTGCGTCGAATAATGTCCAATTGGTTGTCGGTCAATTAGAGCGGTTTTCAGTTGAGTGTAGTGAAACCAAACGCAAATTACCCACAGCCAGCCAATCATAGGAGCGAGAAATCACAAGTAACTCATAAATGGCTTCCCTGTGAGCCAATGACAAACCAAAGCAACCAAAACCAATTTGCGTTTGGTTTTGCTTTGGATTCTGATTGGTTGGTTTATTTTCTCAGCCAATATGAGAGCTTAGTAAACGCAAAACCAAAACGCTTCCGACACTCAATTGAAATCCGCTCTACCATGCTAACATTCATCGATACCTAGAACAGCAGAGATGTTTAGTAATGTTCAGTGAATGTTTGATGGAATTCAAACTGCATCAAGCACTATCATCTGTAGCGGACGTTAAAAGTCTTAACAATGACGGTAACTAGATAGTTGAAAAACGTTTTTTTAAGGATTGTGTTGTCTAAGAGCATGCATGTTCATGCCCAAACTATTTATATTTCTCTCAAGCTAAGAGTATCACTCTATATAATTTGTGTATTTTTGTGTGCTTCTTGATATTTTCACAGGAAGCTGTGGCTGGCGGCGATATCTTCGATAATCTATGCGATTAGTGCAGCAGCGATATTTGCCACATTTCTCCTTGACATGGTCAAAACAGCTAGGTGAATACCGATTAAATATGTAGCAGTAGGCGAATCAAGACTACATCTATACATAATATTTGCTGTTATTTAATAAGAAATCCTTTGCGAATACTAAATCAGTGTTTTAGTATCAGAATACCAAACACGACCGCGTATAGAATTATGTTAGTTGTACGTATATCGGACGTAACCGTACAAATCGGTTAATTAACACTACTTCCATTGAAGAACGAACTGTGGCCGAGCTTATAAAGTTGATCCAATTAACAAATAAACCTCGTCATAAGAAAGATCACATTCGAATTAGTTAGAAGATGGTTTGTTGCTACATAGAAACTGAATAGCAAGCTTTCAAAAATCGTAATAATGAGAGACCTTGGTATGGATTGGAGGGATAAGCAATACAATACAATGCAATACAATACTTTATTTAACCACGTGTCACCTAAGAGCTTATACCAACTCGTTTAAGCGTGAACGTGAACGCAATCCATACAAATGTCTATTATATTATTTATGCGACTTTTGAAGAGCTCAACTACTACATGGTAAATATCCAATTTAACGCCCCCAAACTTGGTAAACTTAATAATTTCGATGTGCTCTTTCTTGTAATAGATTAATGAGTATTAATTATAATTATATTTTTGAAGTAGATTACAATTAGATTAAATTTTAAACTCTGCATAGTCCTTTTGTCGATATATAGTAGCCAATATACTTGTTTACGGTTCATGCGCAGTTGTACAAATCCTTTGCTCATTTGGAGCGCCACCAGATGTTAGATAATGGTGGCCCGTTATTCAAACAAAAGACTTGGACAACTGCGCTTGAACCATAAACTGTCTATATCCCATTTACGAGTTCTCGCATGTGTGGGGATTGGAACTGTGTATGGCATGACAGCGAGGCAAATTGCGAAGCAAATTTTATCTACAATGACGTGGCCACATTGAATTAGATGAAGCGTGATTTTTCGAAACAAATATATGTGTAAGAAAATTAAAAGTCTGGTATATGTAAAAAGCATAAAACTATAAGAATGACTCTGACTTTATATATACTTTCCAAAAACAGCTTTTCAGTTCGAGCAAGTAAAATTGTAATCAACATTAAAAGTATGGCTACCCAGAGTACGTTGTATCCGCCACTCTTCTTCTGGCCCACCTCTCTCCTCTCGGGCGGGTCAGTGTGCCGGAAGCTGAAGAAAGGCGGATACAACGGAGACTACATTATGGCCCATAATATTTATTATTTAGGCACTGGAATAGCTTGACTGTTTCAGTTTGGTATGCGATTGGGAATTCGAAAAAAAAAAGCTAGCTAGTAATTAGTATTGGTTTTGGAGTAAAGATTGAAATATTTATACATTTTCTGTAACGGTTAATGCTTTGTAACTCTCCTTGCAGAAAAGAAGGTATGCCGGATGATCCCTCGACTGACGGCGTTATATCGGCTGTTTTCATAGCAACGTTGAATGTGGCGTAAGTTGAACGAGGCCTTTAGAATAGAGGATATTGCCTTGGAAAGACATTGATAACTGGGTGGCATTCTCTTAAAGTGAAATCCCATGTTATATTGCCTTACAATATCCCCAAGTGGAGAAGTATCTACATCTACATTCATAATCTGCAAAGCCATAAGCATCACGCAGATTAAAAAATATAGATAAAAAATAATTATGTTAACTTAAAATATGTAAACGTTTAGAGCAAAATAATAGTAATAATAATAATAATAATAATAATAAATAACCAAATAAGCAAATAGATAATTATGTAAAAAATAATAATAAGTGAATAGGTAAATGAATGAGTGAGTGAGTAGATGAGTGAATGAATATGTAAATAAATACATAATGTATAAATAAATAAATAAATAAGTAAATATATAGATAAATAATTTAACTTATTAGTGTACATAGTGACTAATTGCTTGTACTAAAATGTTGGAAAACTGAAATCTTAAAATTATCTACATTACTAGCCTGAAATTCAGGTGATGGAAGTGCATTCCAATCACGTCCCATTCTAATTGCCTGATAAGGTCAGTGACACTAGTATTATATCTGTCAAAACAGTTCATTCCAAATCAAGCAGCTCTGCGCTGGACACCTTCGATCTGTGCTATATTTCCTTTAGTACGTGGGTCCAATGCAGCAGATGCATATCCCAAATCACAGGGAATTTTTTCAAAAAAACATTAATGTTAATTTGCCAAAACCCATCAGACATTAATGGGAAGAGTTCAACTTTCCCGGTTACTAGCTAAGTGTACACCTAGGTAAGGATGATTACTTAGGATATGATAATTATAGATTATAGGATATGATAATTATAGATTATTCCAGTATGAAGTCTAGAAATTCTAAGGGTGTAACATTTAGTAGGATTAAATTACATCTGCCATGTTTTTGACCAGCTCAAGAGCAAGTCAAGATCTTGTTGTAATGCTTGAGCATTATCTATAGAATTAACTGATCTATAGAGCAGACAGTCGTCTGCAAAGCAGTATATATAAATATATAATAGTAAATATAAAATAGGGCCAAGAACAGAGTTGTGGTACCCCGCATAATAATAATGAGCGACTGAAGGGCTTCTCTCCTCTGATACTCACAAACTGATGTCTACCAAGATAAGATATATTTCAGGAGAAGGCCGAACCACTTACTCCAAAACGACATGCTAGGCTATTGAGCAAAATGGCGTGGTCAACAGTATCGAAAGCAGCTGTTAAGTCTAATAACAATAGAATGACAGCGCGCCGATCGTCAATAGGATTAATAAATTATATCATTATTCACCGCTAACAAGGGCAGTCTCAGTGCTGTGGAACTTTTGTAAGCCGACTGAAGTAAGTTTTGGCATAAACATTAGATTCGAAATGGGCCTAAAGTTGGTAAATACTTCAAAATCTAGATTATCTTTCTTTAATAGGGGGTTTAATAAGGCTAAATTTAAAATGTCAGGCATTGTGGCAGTGTCAATAGAGAGATTGATGATCTTGGTTATGACAGGTAGAATGGCACAGCATTGTTTGAGGATGTCAGCAGGAATAGGATCGAGAACACGGGAATTTACAGTGTAGGCCGCTATCAGCTTAGACACTTGCTCTGTTGAGACGATTTTGAAACTGAGTAGAACACACGAGCATGGAGGTATCGACCTTATCCAATCAATACTGTTTTTATTTAATTGGTCAACAATGGTCACATGAGGAAATCAACATTGTCAGATAAAACAGCATGCGAAAATAAGTAATCCTGTGAAATTTGAGTGTCATAGCTTTCATTGCTACAGAGTAATTAGGGTTTGAATTAAGAGAGCTTTGTATAGAATAAGTCAGCCAAGGCGTTTTTTCGATCATTGGTGCTCGGCATATTTGCCGCCTATCTGCTCAGATTATGTTTTCACCTTTTCACAGAAACCATTATAACTTTTGAACTAGATCGAAATCTTATAATCCCCGACTCAATGTTTGTAATACAGTTCCTCCGATATTATATAAAGCAAACACCATTAAGAACCTTAAAATATTCTCGTCGCTGGTGCTTCTGGATTCTATCTCACTGAGGTCGAAGAAACCAGTGGCGGAAAATTCGAGATTAAAACAAAATATAATATATCATTGTAGCCAATTTTATATGCTTTAAAATGATGATTCCTCGAGGTGCTACGTGAACGTATTTTACACTGGTATCCGGTATCAGGTATCCGGTAACCCAGGACCCCATTAGTGGCTCCTCAGATTTCGCATGTTTCGGGAAATCTTTGTTTGAGGAGGCGGAAATTTATTTTGCACTCTGGACTCACGTGAATTGAATTCTTATTAATTATACAAGGAATGAGAAAAAAATTGTAGTACACTAAGCGAACTTTCAACTGCAACTTAAATGAAGCGAATCTAAAATAACATACAATCCCAATGAGAAATAGCGTAACAACTACGCAAACCTGGCAAAAAAAGCGCATTCAACTGTAATTCCCCTTAATGACGGCAGCTCTACACACATTTTCCACAGCTTCAAATCAAGTTTCTGTACAGTATCGCTGAATAAAGTCAGTTCTTGTAGGCAGCCATCTTGTTTAGTAGTTGCTGACTGGTGGTCATCAGAGCCACCGTTTACGTGGTAAGACACAACATATTGGCGACGAGGATTCGAAAACCAAAAAGGAAATAACTCAGTTTCCTACTGGCCTGAAGATCTGATTTAAATTATGAATGGCGCTAATTTCAATGCAACATCCCTGCTTCAAAAGCCCGTGTTAATTAAAAAAACTATATATAATCCATGATTGAGTCTCAAAATGTACTGTATTCACATACCGATTTTGACTCGTTTTTAACTCGTGGATGCACGCGTGTGCAGGAACGAGTTATTGGGGTTAGGTGGTTTTCATTTCCGAGCGTGCCGTATCCTTTTCCGAGAAAGGGGGAGCATCGAAAATTCAAGAAACTGAGAGGGTGGGTCATTGAAAAACATAGGTATAGAAAGGGTGTGCTGCCAATTTATAATTTTAAGACACTTCAAATATTTAAATGTTTAAAAGATTTAATTAACAGAAAACGGATATCAAAAGGTGAACCTGACAAGGTAACTTTTCCTATATTGCTTATGACAGGTCCAGGCATTTAAATTTCAGCTATTGGATTTGTATTTCAATGATCATTGAAAGGATTGAAAGGAAACTGTGGTTCTTTTTTCATTTATTTTTAAACAGCACACAGAGGCAAAGTATGAGGGAAGTGAGTTTTTTTTTTTAGGTGGGTGGGGGGGGGGGCTGTATCATTTTATCACTGTGTTCTAGGGGGTGATGATCTTTCTGTTTGGTTTGGAAGGGGGTCAAAACGTTTTGTTCAGTGTTGTTATGAATCTTGCCCAAAACAATCTTAGTTATACTGTATATAATATTTGAATTCAAGTTCATGTGACACACGTTCGTACAAAGATCCAAATAAAAAAATACTGTCTGTCTAAAGAGCCAATGAATAAAGTATGTCTGTCTACATAGATCCAGACCGTTTCCACCGTTTTACGGAAAACGGTCAGATTTTGTCCATTTGTAATTTTGCTCTTGATTTAGGTTGATTGTCGAGGAAATATTGCATCGACAACGCTGGAAATATCGTTTCAGAGCTTGTAAATTTCATAATTTCCTGGGGTGGCATGCCTGGGGAACGCCCCAGACTCCCCAAGGAGCTCGCGCGATTTCAACGCTTCTTTGGATCAGTTTTTTCCCTGATCCGCGACTGGCCACGAGGACAGAATGGCTATATACCATAAACCTTCGTCCTCTTGGACTCAAATTAGATGTTAGGGTTTTACTTCAACTCGTTAAATCCACCAAACTAAGATGGCTTACTCCAAGAGACCGTCACCTTGATGGTCTCTTGCTTACTCTTATGCCTACTATATATTAATTCATTTTTTAAATGAGTATAATCTCCTCAAAGCTGCATTTATTTAGAGCAAAGAAGTAAATAACACGAATAATTAAACAAAATATGAAACTTGAGAACTTATTAATAATTGTAGGTGCTTTTAATCTACATGTAGAATTTTACTATAATTTCATCCGGCAAAATCACTACAGTTCGACGCGACAGATCCTACATATATAGGTACCTCAGTAAAGTGTTTTCGAATTTTCCCTTTAGAGGATATTAAATATTTCGGTCCTTGTACTCACGGATCTTGACTGGATTCCTCGGGTTTCAAAGTTGTGAGACTACAAATCTCCCGGGGGGGGGGGGGGGGGGGGGGACTCTCCATAACAGTAGACGGGGGTGATCGTCCTATCCCTTAGGGTATAAAATTCTACCATCTGCTATCCCTTAGGGGTGTTCAAAGAGTCTGCTATCCCTTAGGGGGTCTGTTAAGGACAATGGATCATCCTATCCAAAAAAAAGCCGGACTTGAAGACTGGATGACAGCACTCTCAACAGTCACCAGAAAAGAGATGCGCTCGATGGCGGTGTCTTAAGGACCGTAATAAAATTCAGGAAAACTGAAAATGTGTTTGTTTTATTGCTATCTCTTAGGGTTAAAAATGTCTTCGACCACACCCAATGTGCTATCTCTTAGGGGTACATTTGCTGTTGACCACACCCAATGTGCTATCCCTTACGGTTAAAATTGATTTTGCCGACGATCACCCCCGTCTACTGTTATGGAGAGTCCCCCCCCCCCGGGACAAATCTTCGGCTGCCTATCTGTCTATCCCAGAGTACATGCATCGAAACTGCTCTCACAAATGTTAATAGGTATTATAATCACTTTCTGTCACAATCCGTTGGAGAATTAATTTAACAGAATGATAAAACGATTTATCCGACAACAACAACAACGCATCCAGTGGTTTCTAATGGCGGCCTTGGCCCAAACTTTCCTGCAGTTGACGCAACGATGGCAATGTAAAACAAATCATCGTAAGGGAGCTGATTGGTTGGCAGCGACAGAGGTCGACACAGAAAAAAACACTTGCGAAACTTGACTTGGGCCCAGCCCATGATGGTCCGAGTAAATAGGGGATGTTACATGGCCACGCAGAGATACGGTTTTTATCTCGAGTGGCGAATGTCGTAATACACGAGTGAGGGAAGCGAACGATTCTAATTACGACAAAATTTGCAGAAGAAGATAACACCGTATCTCTAAGCTGACATGTAAGATTAATATTTGGCTCAACCCGGTTTCTGGGAAACTACCCACCCACCCCTCCTTGTATATGCATCGTTCTATTGATGATTGGTTAGGGTGAAGTGTGGGGTAAGGGTGGGGGTTTCCCTAATTTCCGCTAAACGGCGGCATTGCTCGAATAGTATCAAGTTTAAAATGGCATAACCATATAAATTAGTTCCCATATTAGCGAAAAGCATGCGTGCCCTATAATGGTAAATTTGATGCGAAATAATCATTTATGATCATCATAATAAATTTGGGTAAGAGATCATGTTGTTTCTTTGAATGAATATTAAACTAAGGTGATAGGGACTGGAACGAGAGGTTGAGAATTTATTGAAAGCTAGAATAAGCACGTTTCCTATTCTGATGGACGATCTGGATCGAGCCCTCAATGGAGGCTCATGCGGGGAAATTCGGTAAAAGCTATTTACCATTAGAAAATAATATTTCCCGTTCTAGCGTCGTTTTAGGGCTCGTTCCAGTTCGTCCGTGAGAATACGAAACTTGCCTATTAGCTCCTATTGAGTTCCTTTCTGTGTTTTTTTAATCCTAGGTTGTTTGCTGGTGCTTTTGGAGGAGGAATACTCGTCGATAATTTTGGATTTCGAATGTCATCATCGGTAAGTTTTATTGAAATTGAACTACTATACATGAATTATTATTGAGACACTACCAGATTTCTCATGACCCTTCCATGTTTCTTTTTTAACTTTGATATATACGTATAACAGCAAAACCGTCGATACTACTAAAAAGAGCTCCTCAAAGTTAGTCAGAATCCCAAATTTGAGAGTTATATCTTGAATGAGCAAAGTTATAGGCCCACAACCTCTCATCTGAAAATTGTACAATTTCAAGCGATTTCGACGAATTTTAACCCACATTGATTTCGAGGAATTTTAACCCTCTCGAGAGGGTTACAATTCGTCGAAATTGCTTGAAATCGTCACCAGAGAACATGAAAGACATCAACTACTCTTCAGGCAAGTTATATTTACTTTATTAAAATATTTATTGAGATATTTCACAAATCGTAAATTCCCATACAAAGCATTATAATTTTCAACACGATGGCGTTACAGCGTTGCTATAGTAACTCCGATCTCGCTCAAACTTAATACATCTCGGTGAGGTTAACTGTCTTGGCTGGTGAAATTTCAGTAATACAGACTTCCAAGACCTACAACCATCGCCAATTAAGTACGGACCGCCCGACAAAATAAGGCTATTCAGAACACTGAACGACTGCTCCTCCGACACATCGCACCAACTTTGAAATGGGGGAGGGGGTGGGGTTGTGTTAAAACTAGTCGGAAATTGCTGAAGAGATCCGACTTAAACTGGCAGGGGTTGTAGGGTTCTCGATGTCAAATACAGAAGTGATGGCAGACACGTAATATTTAAATAGTAAATATATAAACTTTGATTAAAACTGGAACATATATGATTCACGCAGTTTGTGTGCAAGTGTACTGCAAGTGTATTAAAGCTTTAAAAACATTGACATATAATTATTAATATATTTCGTTGTTTTTTCTACAGATACTTGGGATTGTTGGAATTCTCCAGGTAAATGGGCATATTGCTATATTCAACTGACTTTTGCCAATCAAACAATTGGTTATGATTGAATATATAATATATCCATTTCTTAAATGTTTATCCTGCATCGTCTACCCATGCATGTGTACTGGTTACAAGCATTTGAGAAGCGTTACTTTTGACCACAGGACGATAGCAGATTGTTTCACACGGAAGAATCTCTGGTTGCGAAATCTAAACTTACTTTTCATCAGTTTAGATCTGTAATTCATTTTTTATGTAGTTCTTATTCGTGTTTTCCAATTATTTTTTCAGGCACTTGCTCTTACAATTTTTATAATGTGGGATAGGTAAGAATACGTGAGGTGTAGAATTAACTCAAATCATTGTTGTCACTATCGCATGCGTCTTCAGTTTCAAGTCACATGTGGCTCCTATATGTCAGTGGAATGTTTATGCAATGTCATCAAAAATAAGTATTTGCCTACAAGGTTACAAACTATTCCACTATGTTTAAAAGCGACAAGAGTACTTACCGGCCACAATCATCTGTGCCCGAAAAATATTAAATCCATTATAACATCGCACTCTTAATATATTGGAAACTACAAAAAGCACTTAAGAAAGCTGTTTCGAAGGGATTGTAATTTAAGGCACTATAATATTTTTATGTTGTGGTGAAATCACGGTGGGCATTAAATGACCTTGAAATCGCTCAAATTATAAACTAGCACAATTTTAAATTCGACCGCAAATTTTACGAAATTGTGGTAGGTTAATATATATTAATGTAAAATTACGTCTTCGAGTTCAACACGTTTGTATATTGACGTTATTGTGACGTCATAATGAACGACCCTTTCAAGGTCAAATTCTTCGTTACATATACGTTTGTAATAAAGCATGTTATCACAGCAACATCAATATATATTTTTGAATGCCGCAGTTTTGAAGTCTTAAAAATAAATGTATGCCTAGTTATTATGAAATACGTATCCTATGACGTCACATTTTCTGACGTCATGCGACTGACTAAATCACTTTGTTTTCTAAACTGATTTAAGAAATATAAAAAAGACCAGATTGAGCCTATTCCGTTTACAATAAGTACATTTCTTCGTTAAAACCCATAAAATATTCACATATTTATTTCTAAAAGACGTTTTCAAAAATATATGACGTCATAATGACGTATCCTCTTTTTCACTGTGAATTTTAAAGCATTTCCTCTCAAAAATTAAAAATTCTAAAAACATATAATTGTGGGTACCGATGTGTTCTGTAAGTTGCTAGATTGTCATGAACAAATGTTTCAGACTCTAAAAGATGAATGAAGAAGTTATTTTGTAAATGATTCTATAGTAAATATTTCCCGCCACATTTTGGCGGGAAATATACAAAAATTCACAATTTCATAACTTTTCTTCCTTTTAACCAATCGAACTTAGGTTTTCGGTTACGTACTTTGTTGTCAACATGATGGGAATTCGAAAAAATAAAATTTACTGATGTTAAAGGTAACTGAAAGCATTGAGAAACCTATTATAAATGAGACATGACATAATTGTGACGTCATCAAGATGCTACGGTTGTCCAAATCATCGGATTTTCTTTCGTTCACCCGTCCTACCACAAACATTCAATATTCTATACATTAGATTTTGAAAATATAGCAACGTGAGCGATTTGAGGGTCATTTGTGCCCACCGTGATTATATTAATTATAATTAGTAGACACCAACTGGTGTTCTATCACCATAGTATAGTGTTTAATCTCATAACTACATATTTCGTTTAACAAATAATATACAAAAACGTAATATTTACAGGTAGTATAATATTAAATAATTATAGTAACGTTTGAGCCTGGAGGCTAAATTAACCGCAAGGTTTACAGGTTAGCCTCCAGTTTATTTTTATGTTATGTAAATAGAGGTAAGGAAACCAAAAGGGAATATTTTAAGAAATTAAGGACGGTGCCTACTATTGTCAGCGCGCACGCCGTTCTGCGCATCTTGCGTCCCGCGGGTCATCCCGCGAGACAGACCATTTGCAGAACTATTTTGAAAAAGCTGTGTTAATTGTGTAATTTTACAGACAGAAAGATGAAGGATTTTAAAATACGGTCGAAAGATATGCTTGAGAAATGAACGATTTGGGAAATCTTTAAATTCCACTACACGGCCACGAAAGACAATTTTCAGCTGAAATGGTATTAAAACAGCCGACCATTTCAATGATTTATCGTGGGAAAATGGTCGAAGAATCGTAGATTTAGGAGATTTACCCGACCAATTGAATGAAGGTTGTTTGGACTGCCATGAATCACTGCTGTCTTTTCGCCCAGCGCCTTGTGCTTTAGGCCTGTCGATGCTTTCGAGTTTCGTCAGTTTCTCCAAACATGGACTCGGCCGAGTATAAACAATGTGTGAATACGGTCAAATAAGCTTTGTGAAAACGGGTAAACCTCTTGGAAATCCAAAGAAGAATGAAGAAAAAAGGACTGTATGGGGTTTGAGCACAAAGGAAGCAGTAACAGCTTTGATTTTCAATGAAGAAAGTCGAAAGACGGGACTGACTCTTTTCCCCACCGCCATCTTGAAAATCTCCCAGAATGCAATAAAAGAAACCAATTTTCAGACTTACTAGGGAGGCCTTGGTAAAAAAATGTCAATTTTTGAAAATAAAATTAGCGATAAAGAGGCTTACCGTCCCCATAACTTTTTAAAACGCGTGGATACCCCCATTTTTTCTTTTTGTAATCTATAATATAGAAGCTAAACAACGTTTACATATATTTTTTGTCTCTATATAATTGAAACTTGATGTCCATTTCGGCAAAAAATATGTGTCTGTTCATGGTCACTAATGAGGCTAACAAAGCAAAATTTGTACAAAAAATTATAATCATTGTAAGATAAATAGTTTGATTGGCATCCTTTGTGAAGAACGCTATGTCTAACGTTTTTTGTCCTAATATTTTGCCAGATAACCCAAAATATTAATCGAATTAAAAATAGTTTCTCGGACAAAGAAAAATGCTGAGTCAGCACTTTTTTCGATGTTCATCCTTAATTATCTCTCTTAAACGTATGGGTACCCCATAATTTTTTTTCTGATTTCAAAAGCTCCTTAGGGGGTTCAAACAATCCATATAGATTTTTAGAAAACAAATTGGTTTGCAATTAGTAGGCACCGTCCTTAACTGATTAATTTTAGAAAATGAAGGAGAGTTTATAACAAGAAACATATAAGCAAACTAGTTATTTTAAGTATTGTTGTGATAGTAAATATTGTTTTAACTTTTTGGAGAAAGAAAATTCTTTTAAGTCCTTAAGCTGATCAGGGAGTTCTTTCCAAAAGTCAATTGCTAAGAAAGAAATCATTTGTTTACCAGTATTTGTTTTCACACGTGACTTATATAGGTTTCGCTTAGCTGCATATCTGGTATTGTAATTATGTACATTACTTGCATATTGAAAGCAATTATTAAATATATTTGGCAACAGTCCTTTATGCCACTGGTAGGCGAATTTCAGGGCATATAGGCAATAAACATTATTTACTGTTAAAATGTCTAATAGATTTAGCAAGGGGAGGGCACTTTCAGTATTTTTTCCATAAGATATTGCAAAAAATATTAATCTTACAACTTTGTTTTGTTTTATTTGTACTTTTTGAATATGAGTTTTGTAAGCGCTGCCCCAGGCCAGTATTGCATAGGATATAGAAGGGTATATAAGGTTATAATAAAGCTGTTTTAGTTGTTTAATAGAGAGATAGTGCCTTAATTTGGATAAAATCCCAATATTTTTAGAAATTTTTGAGCGAATATACGAGATGTGATATTTCCACGATATTGTGTCGTCAATCATGACCCCTAGGTATTTAATGTGATCTTTACGGTCCAAAGGATGGCACGATCCATCTTTATTTTTAAACTGTATTCTAATATTCATATCTCTCTTTCTAGCTGATTTAATTATCATAAAGTTTGTTTTGGACATATTTATCGATAATTTGTTTGCGTCACACCATTCCTTGACTTTTTCTAGTTCAGAGTTCATTAGGGTTTCGAGGGTTTTTAACTCACCTGCAGAAGCAAATACATTTGTATCATCTGCAAATATCTTAAATGTTAGATTTTCAGTGCAATTGGGCAAATCATTTATGTAAATTAAAAATAGTAATGGTCCTAGCGTGCTACCCTGAGGAATTCCAGAAATCATTGTTTGCCTGGGAGATTCAATATTTCCCAACGCAACATACTGTTTTCGATTGGTGAGGTAACTATTAAAAAATAAATAAATTTAAGGGAAGTCCCCTAATTCCAATCTGCAATTTGATTGGCTAAGCTACTCACTATCTATTCTGTGATACAGAGTGAGTAGCGAAAAAGCCGGTTTTCAAAAGCAAAACAATTGCTTCCACTAATTCGTCAAAATGTCAAAAAATCATCTTGTTTCAGTTTAAGATTGAACTACTAGTTGCAGTGCGTGGTTTCTACTAAAACAAGTAGCTAGTTGACTCGGAGCTAATGTATCAGTCAATTCCAAACCCGTGCATGACACCGCCGGGCCACCCCCGGGCATTTGAACATTTTGAAAAAAATTCGATCAAATGCCCCACTACCAAGGCAGAAAAACTGTTCAAATGCCCCACCAGTTTTTCATCCAGGCTGTTCTAATGCCGGGCACCATCGCGGACCGGATCAGAAAATTTTCCAAAAAAATTCGACAAAGACAAGGCAAAGACTATTGACAAATAAATGAAATCATTGTTTTATTGACAAACTCTGACTAAAGCAATTCACAGGAAACACCGACGGTGAAAACCACCTTCAACCGGTCAGCCGATAAGAACAATCATTTCTACCGGGTCGATCGTTCTTGAAATTGAATATGTTGGCTTATGTTGTTGGTATATAAAGTCTGTAGCAGCGTTCGACCAACGCAGAAGCTGGGTCGGCCTGTTATTAACTGCAGGCACCAATCGGCCCGTCTTTTCCAACTATTAATATAATATCACGCAGTCGGTCAAAGTTCACGGAGCAAAGCAAAACAACATAGTAGTTATAGGTTTAAACATAAACAATTTACCTCTGAAAGTGGCCTTCAAATTTGGCAGGTTCACTCTTTCAAGCCAGGCCTCTACAAATGCACAATCCTTATCCTGGAAGTCCTCGAAGATACGTACGTTCGCCATTTCGACGCGAGTAACAGAGATAATGTATGTTTTAAACACCGATAAAATGCCCCACCCCCTACCCCCTCTGTTTGTCAAATGCCCGCCCCTGAGGGCCTAGATACTCGTCAAATTCCCCACCCTCGGGAGCAAGCCTCAGATCAAATGCCCGGGGGTGGCCCTGGGGGGGGGGGGGGGATGCACGGGTTTGGAATTGACTGATACATAAGCACCTCGTCGACTATCAGCCGGTAGAAACTTCGAGCTCATAGTCTAATTGATAAATATATTATTTAAATAATCTTATTCCAGGCTTTCTAGCCACTTTATTAAAACATCAGATCGACGTGACTGTATGTCATATAGAATATCTCATCTACTCTCAACGTATGTGCTTTTACTGCAAGAAAGTGTTTGTTTTGATGATTTCGGTTGTGATTCCCTGTTCTTTTTTTAATTACAATTATAATTTTTCACAGGATGCAATATTTCTCATTTTATTCTGTGTGAATATACGTACTCGATCATTTCTGCTTCACGTACCTTCATTGATAAATAGAACTAATCCATATGCATGAAGAATTGAAATATGAATTATCCACTCAGTTTTTCTTTAACGAAGGGCTAGCGCTCGAAACGTCAGCTGCTACTGACTCCCTAGCCTGCGAATACAGACGTCTCGCATCGGGAACCACAATCAAAACGTGGCCCCCGAGAGAGACGTCTGCGTCTTGAGACGGAAAATTCCATAGTGATGACGTTTCGCGGACAGGATCTGGTAGCGTCATTTGATTAGATAGTATGCCTAATTATCATATAAAAGCCAATCAAATGACGCGACCAGATCCTGTCCGCGAAACGTCATCAGTATGGAATGTTCCGTCTCAAGACGCAGACGTCTCTCTCCGAGGCCACGCTTTGATTGTGGTTCCCAATGCGAGACGGTTTTAGCATACCCTAATCGACTTTTAGTTGATCATACCAGTGTGAATTCTCCAAAGAAATGTGTAATGTGTGATTAGGTAAAACAAGTGTATTTTATAGAATGTTAATTTGAGATCAAGATTAAAGGAGAACTGAACCCTAAATCAATCCCACGACTATTCAAACTTGTATTCAAGAGAAATAAGTTGTGCTATAATTTTATTTCTTTGTGGTGCACGTCTAAAAAGAGGAAATACGTTTTGAAGGTCGAAAAATAGCCCATTCTCCGCTGATAAAGCTAGTTTGTGTGGCGGCTCAATTCAGTGCTTTTTTACCGTATCGTACGTCATGCATACCAAGGAAAAACAACTACAGCTTCAGCACAAAGAAAGCACAATAGTGCGCAATTATGAGTCGTTGGTCCATCTATTCAAAGCCGAGAACAACATGCCAAAACTAATTTATTCCCCGTATATCGTATATAGGACACAGATTACATGAATTGAACCGTTTGTACATAGCGGCGGTTGGGAGGAAGATTTGCAGATTTTCTGTCCTTTGCCGTAAACTGACAGTAAATAAATTTTGGTATGGGTCTTTTCATGTTTAGATCTACTCATTGAGCTAAAGTTGATTTTAGGCTTCAGTCTCCTTTAAGAAAATATGTTTGCTAAAATGTTAACATTGCACCTCACAGCTGAAAATCACTTTCGTTTTATTCGTTCAAAGATTGCAAAAACAAAGGCTTCGTACCAGCGACTATCAACAGCTGAAGTCCACTGAGCCAGACGAGACAAGTATTACCGATAATACGTGAAATAAGGGCCAGCGACTATCAACTGCTGAATTCCACTGAGCTAGAAGAGACAAGTCTTACCGATAATACAATAAGGGAGCAATGGACACTTAATAAATGAAAGTCTAACTAATGTACACATCATCTATCTCAATCTTCAATACAAACCACAGAAGACTCTCGAGTAGAACGGCTAAATAAACAACAACGGTCCCCGTGATCAAACTAAAAAATGATGTGTCTGTGTTTTCGTATTTAAAGTGATTTTGCACCTTTATTATATTGCATAATAATAAAGTTCATTCTTTTCTCACATTGAAATAAGGGCGACAACCCCTGATTGACTCGCCCGTACTGGTAATAATATGATATAAATGACACTAAAATTGAAGTAAGTACGACAACCCCTGATTGACTCGCCCATACTGGTAATAATATGATATAAATGACCATTCAATGATCACGAGTAGTATGATTTACTGCAAAGGTTTAAGCAAGCCAGGGCGGAAGCCCTTGACTGACCCGCCCAGATACGCAATATTGAACTAGCCAAGTACGTGTGACAGGCCACGACTGGAGCACTCCCTGTTAATACAATTACCTTTAAAATGCCTTGCCAAATGAATTAAAACTAGTAGTAATCGTAGATTATCAAAGTGCGTTCAACATATTTTTTTGTAAGAGAAAGGACTGTGGTAACACAAAAGGCTGAAAGATTGCTGCAATGACGTTGACTGTGTAAGTAATCCTGATCAAAAATAATGCTTGTTTTTAACTAATGTGAAAATTTTGATGTTAATATACAAGGGAATGCATCGGTATAAAACTGTAATTATTTTTGTGTAACATTAAATCATTGGATGCAATGCTTATGTGGCTATAGGTATACATGTGTGTTTTATATGGTTATGGCATTCATTTGAGCATTCATAGCACATTTTGCTGTGTGGTATACAGTGTACCGCAATAATTGGAGTCAGTGTAGAACACAAATCAACCCTGTTAGCTAGCTATGGCTATTCACATGTGTATATAAGCTGCATTCCAGTTCCTAGCATTCACAATTAATACTAAGTACATTCCAGTGTAGAACATAAACTATATATGCATGTGTATAAAGTACACCCCATGCAGTTCCTTAGATCATTCACAGTATTTTTCAAGTGAAAACAAGGTTGGCTGCCATTGTTAGTTAATTTATGTTGTTAGCCGGATCCTGGCTTTGATTAGCCTTGTTTCAGGCCCGTCAGAAATTCAGTGTAGATTAACTGATTAGGGACCACAGCAATGAACTCAGTAAATTAAATTTCCCTCACCTCGTACTCTGTTGATTTTCCAGTTCCTTGGCATATCAGAGTGTCGTTATATATTAACTCTCTGCCTGAATATGTTAGTGTTGAATATTTGTATCCAAGATGTACACAGTGTCGCAACTTACACAAGATAAGGCGATTACGGGTATCTAGAAAACTCAGACCTAGATTTCTATTCAGCCAGGTCATCTTACTGTTTGTAGTTTTGGTATCTGTATGTACAGCGAAAAGCAGAATCCAATACAGCGAGCAAGCCAACAGAATTCACTCGGTTGTTACTGGACAGCACAAATTATGGCCAAGTTGATTTGATTCAGTTCTCTGTCCAACGACCGCGCCGACAAAACAGACCATGTTTGACTTGATATAGTTTGGACATCAGACTGTCGAATGCTACAGATATAGCACACACTTTACTCAGGCCCCGCCTCAGGCTTTGATATATCGTGCTTGCTAACTTTTTAAACATTATTGCATTGGATTGGGAAAATAATCCCAACTCGACGTTGCTCCGATCGAACATCTGTATATAGTTACCAGTTTCCCGGCCGTTCATGATATCGGGGCATTTTGTAATACGCCTACGAAAAACTGAACTTTTTTTCGCTACCGGACGCAAACACGTCACACACAGGCACAGGGAACCCGTCACCAGATTAGGTTGCGTTCTCCTTCGTCGAACGCAATCAGATGGTCGAAAGAGTTGCAGAACGGATATAGATTTTAAACGCGTCAGATTTCCAGCGTCCAAGAACTCTTATCTGGGCATCGGATAGACCATTGGCTGCAGCGTGACTGGCTGCGCCGATCCTGAAACTATGTGCTTTGTAGCGTATCGTGTCCAAGCCGCAAAAGATAAGCGAGCGCTGAAGCTGTGCATTAAATGTACTGATGCCAATTGCAGAAGTATCTGGCATGGAGAAGAGAGGACCGTTAGCATTACCTCTGAGGCGACAAAATGTGAGCAAGTGTTCCACCGGGCAAAAGGGTTGTAAAGTGTCACGTCTAATCAAGATGTCATGAGGACGCTTATGGGCACTATGTTTGTACTCAATGATAGAGATCTTTGCAACCACCGGCTTTCCATTCTCTAACATAAACTTAAGTTGATTGAATTGTACAACCGATGAGGAGAGATTCTTGCTCTTGGACGCTAGTTCGCCAACGCGGAAAAAAACGTAAAAGGCAGTTAAAAACATAGCAGCATATAAAGCGCGCTGGTACGCTGACGAATTAGTGTATTCTAGAGAGTGTATTAAATTGTGAAGTACTGGTCGTGTGATAGGCAACCGCACATCTGAATGAGGATTAAGTTTACTTTGGGCGGTCAACAGTTTCGAGATCAAAAACGCTTTCGTGGGGTCATGCAGGCCACCTACTTTGTGGACATAGCTAATTGCTAATATGTAAGTTGATATGGTAGCTGGTGCAAGCTTCTTTGCGGACAGATAAGAGATAAACAAAGCGATCGGCTAGTGACGAAATGGGTAAAGGAAGTGTTGTTTGATGACCAAAACAAGAGCCCATCTGGGCTTTCACTCGGGCCACATGAGATTGAAGATGAAATACACTTTCATTTGAAATCCTCTTAGTAATAACCAAAGGGAAGAATTATTAGCAGTCTTTAGGAGTGGCCGGTAGCGCGGTGACTTTCATTCTCTGCTCCCCTAGTATATATATACATGTATGTAATTTAATATTTTTGTTTTCTCGTATGTAAATTAAAGTAGTTGATCTTTTATTGAAAACACTACTTATTCATGTGTGTATGTATGTTCAGACTACTATCGTGCAGCTAGCTAGAGTCTTGAGATATCTGTCAGCAACTCGCAGCTAGTTAATAAATTAGTACTGTTCAGACCTAGTAACTTAGTAGGTTTTACTTTTTGTTTTTCCGTTCCAGTCGTAAACAGTCCGAGTTTGACCAAAGTGAAACGATCGAGCTGCTCGCGTCCGTAGATATATATTTCTTCGTTTGCACTTTTGACATGATATAATTCTTCAAATGGCACCATTGTTTTATTTCTTATGTTTAATAATACAGTTCTCAGCTGTAAATAAAATAGAACATTCTATGGAAGATTTCTTGTCCTAAAGTTTGGAAACGTAACACATGCATTTGACGCTAGAAAGTTCAGTACTCGCAAGGTCAATTTACTAGTGGCAGTTTACTAGTTTGCACTATCGGCTGTTATGGAATGGAAACATACTTTCACAGCTTAATATGTATGTCGATTGGTCAGAAGGATATCTTGTTTAAATGCTACGGTCCTTTCGGCATCAGGAAATTTTTAAACGGGAGTTTTCGTACAGTATTTCAAGCTATGCTGTAGTGCGAGTTCAGTTACGCCACAAATGTCGGTGAAACTAATACCGTGTTCATTATTATCGGTTTTCTCTATGGGTTCTCATGTATTCAATAATTACTTCTGGAGCTTCATATTTATGTCGATTGGTCACAATGATTTCCTCTTTCAGTTTTTCCCTTTAGTTTGGACATTAGGGATATATCCTTGGAGATTTCGTACAGTTTAGCGACCGTTGTGTCGAAAGTAGAAACGTTCGTTTGTCATGAAAGTGCGTAAACAAACTGTCACAAGCGGTTTCATAGCAGCTCGATGTTTGACTCCCATATAGTCGATGATAACGTATATAGCTTCATATGTACGTCGATTTCTCACAAGGATTTCCTCTTTCAGTTTTCCTCTCTCTTTGCTGGCAGTTCATGCTTCTTGTTCGGGTAGTTGCCCCACTGAGCCGTAACCACAAAACGAGCACAGCATTTCAGTTGGCATACACTGCGTACATCTGCTTAACTAATTAGATTTGTAAAAATCTTAGCGGATCATGTAAATATTCCGCTTGGCTGAAATATGAGGGTTTCTGCCGTCAAAGTTCATTTTTTGTTTCAGTTTTCCCCATATTAGCAGACTTGTATAATGTCTCGAGCTCTCCGAATCCAGTAGAAAGACTCTGGTTATTCTGTCGTAAAACATGGACCTGACCCAAATTTAGGTTGTATTGCATCATTGCCCACGATGGAATAGATTTCTGACAATGACTATTTGAAATTGATATCTCCTTGTCTCGCCTAGTCTGAGCTTTGAATTTTCTTATCTGAGCGCGCCTGAGGAAATCTAACCTTTGTTTGCGTGACCAGCATAGTGCAATCTGATTGGTTCGAATTTGACCTTTAACGCATGCGCAGAAGCCGTCTGACACTGATTAAAAAAAAAAAAAAACACTTGCATTTTCAGACTCGGCGCTGCCACAGGCAGCCCGAGTAACTAGCAGCAAATTCAATATAATTCTGCTATGCCCGTTGGTATGTTTGCCGTGTCCCAGCCGACAGGGCTGAGCGCAAGAAGTGCTGCATAGTTCCAACCAACTCTGCGGTTGAATGTTCACCGGAACGGGGGTGGCCTGTTTGTCCGCGTTTGGGGATAGAGCGAGGAACTCGTCCACCTGAAAGCGTGATAAATAATCGGCCCGCGAATTTATACAACCTCTTATGTGCTGGGCACGAAAAAGAATATTACATGTAAGGCAGCTAATAAGCACTAGGTGCCTAACGAGAATCATAACTTTAGGTTCCTTGGAAGTTTGCTTATTGATAATGTCAACGAGCGCAGCGTTATCAGTAAAGAATGTGATACACCTATTTGACATCTCCGACCCCCACAAATGTAGGAAAAAACTCTAAAATCGTGATGTTAAGAGATTGCCACGAGGCAGGCCATTCGCCGTTAAACCAATGAACACCAAACATACCCCGTATCCTTTTCACCCTGCCGCATCTGTATACAGCTCTAGCGTATCAGATGTCTCCCAAATATCAGGGAGGAAAAATGACTAACCGCTGTATTGGTTGAGGAATGTTGACCATAAAAGAAGGTCCTCTTTCACCGGCTTGGTTAACTTGATATGGTGAAAAGGACGGGTAATACCTTTGGTGAGATCAATCAAACGTCGAAGGAAAGCGCGACCGGGCACGATGACAGAGCATGTAAAGTTGAGAAATCCGATAAGAGACTGAAATTCACGCAACGTCGCGGAACGGCGTCCAAGTAAATTAGTTAAAAGTGACCGGCATTTGTCGATTTTGTCGCAGGGCAATCGAGCCTCCATTTGGGTGGAATCAAGAGTAATTCCAGTGAACTGAACGGAAGTGAAAGGACCCATGGTCTTTTCATTGGTAATAGGGACGCCTATGTCATCACAAAGCCGAAGAAAGCGATGCAAGTCTGCCTGACATTTCTGTTTTGATTTCGCTATAAATAGAAAATCATCAAGAACATGAATCACGGTTGAAACCTGAAGATAATGATATGCAATCCATTCTAAGGCAGTGCTGAACGTCTCAAAAATACGACAGGAGGTCGACAAACCCATTGGCAAACATCGATCAAAGTAATATAGACCGTCCCATTTCATTCCAAGGAGATTATAGTCCTTCGGATGAATGGGTATGATTCGAAAGGCAGACTTAAAGGGGCTCTGTCATGAGATGCGCATGAACAGGTTTCAAACAATTTAATGATACGCATAACACCTGAAAAATTGTAATGAGTTTCAGTTCCTTGCGATCGCGATACAACGACAGTTATATTATAATACAAACTGGCTCTTGCTCGAAGGCATTCAGTTAGAAAAACATCTTTGTATTGTTGTCACTGCTGCAATGGAGATTCAGGCTGAAGAGACACATTCTGGCGAGTTTCAGTGACCGGTTGTCGAATTTATCGTATTTTACCGTAAACTACATTTCTACTGAGGTATGCGAGTTGTGCTTTCTCGATGAGAACCTACAAAATGTACTCATCTATTCTCTCTCCAACTTTCAGGGAGATAAAATTACTTACAAATGCAAGAGTTATTGTAGTCAGAAACGTATTAAAGGGGACGAATGCAAGCAGGAATGAATAACCGAAGCGTAAATTATTTCACTGGCTCCGAAACCCGGGCACTGTAAACACGAAACTCGCATCTCAAAAGCGGTATTTGAAATCGTTTCAGGCTTCGTAAATGTTCCAGACAAGGACTATACTCTTGTGGGCTTTCCTGACACGTTCTCCAGTGTTCTTTCAGGCTCTTCAAAATCTTTCTGCGGCCAGATTTGTTTTCTTCGTCCATCACGGCCAGTTGGCAGTTCAGCCGCCATTGAAGCTCGAAGTTCTTGTCAATGCCATCCCAAAATCTCATTACAACTACATCTGAATACGAACATTTCTGGTAAATATAAAACTTGAACAACTAAATATGAAAGATAAACTACTATATACTAAAATGAGAGATGGCTGCGATGTAGACGGATCGAATCAATGTTGTGAGCTCCTCGGGATATATTTGCTTTTCAAACTTGAAAGCGTTGGCGAACGATTTCAAGTTTTGGGCGGCTTAGTAACCGGGCCTGTTATTCATGACAGAGCCCCTTTAATATCTGTTTTGGCCATAAAGCAACCTCACCCGAGTCGTTTAATATGTGTGATAGCATCCTCGATCGTAGCATAGTGGACCGTTGAAAGGTCTTTAGGAATGAAATCGTTCACCGAGGACCCTGATGGCATGGGTAAGAGAGATGATGTATTAAGCGAAATTCTGCTGGTGCTTTTTGGGGCACGATTCCCAGGGGGGACGTTCGAAAGCTAAGTAAAGGTGGCGATTTAAAGGGCTTACTATCCTCCCAGCCTCAAGCTCCTTAGTCAATTTAGCTCGAACTATCAATGGGTTCTCTAAGGCACTTTTTAAGTTAGGAGATATCATTGAGATACATTGACATGCGGTTTGACGTCCGAAAAATTGGACGCTAAAACCCGTACTGAAACCAGAGAGAAGAAAGGCTGCCGGCGTCGTGTAATAGTGAGTAAAATAGTATCTAAGGCGCTCCTGCTTTACTGGGGTAACCAGTAGGTTTTAAGGATGCTGAAGCTGTTTTAGGAGAGGTTGTGAAAGGATGTCTGCCAGTGCCGGGCTGAGACTGTGCCTTAGCGCTGGATCGGCATTGGCTAGCGGGGTGATTTTTCCCGCAATTGTAGCAGGTATGCGGAAAGTTGCAGCCATAACAGGTTCTGCCAGAATTGAAAGCCCAGCATGTCCCTTTGGGGTAGAAAGTCTGAGGCCGGGAGTTTTGCGGGAAACCTGACTGAGAACGAGCTGGCGACCACTGTGGGCCTCGAATAGTATGCAGGGATTGGAACCATAGTTCCCAGTGAACTTGTCCCCATGGGAAAACGTTCGGATCAGATTGCCTTAGGTAGCGAAATTGTTCATCATAAAAACGCCAATTACCCTCTTTGGCCGCAAACCCTGATCCGAGGGCTCCGTTTACTGATTACTTACGTTTACTAGCTGATTTACAAGCTGGAGATAACAGTGAATCAGAGGAAGTGTGCTAGTCGAAACCAAGACCAGAAATATATATTTTCAAGGACAGAAAGTGACCGTTTTAATTCAGAACAATTACCAGCAATCCCGTGACTCACAACATTTAAAATTCATGTATTGTTTTCTTATACAATATGGGACTAAATTTCGCGTTTAATTGTCGCGCTCTCTTTTTTTCGCGAGTATAATTTTTCGCGATTGTTTCCAAAACACGAAAATCGCGAAATTTAATAGTTCTCGCGAAAATTTGTAAGAATAAGGTATTTTGCTGACTTGTGTTAAAGAATCTCACCCAACCAAGATGCATTGCGAGCTGAAATTTCAGAGTTATGAATTAGATTGGAAAAAGTTACGGGGTTTGATATTTTATCGTAAAGACCGAGCGGGAGAGGTTAATAAGATGTTTATTACATGTATATGACACTTTTTTAGATGAATCAGCGAACGTTGTACATAAAAAATTAAATATCCCATACTGAAATTATACAGATCCCAAGCTTGGGCTACCTGTGGGTTGTGTCGTTGATGTCTTCATTCACCAAACTGCATGCGCTCGCTGCTAGCATACAAAGCACATTTTACACACCGATGCTGCTTTTCTGGTCGCAACATAAAACCCCCAATTATGAGGCACGAATACTTAGCGTTTATGTTGAGACAAGAAAAGGTCATTCATAAAACTGGGTTGGTCAGAGGACTATAGGATACTCTTTCAGTCTCACTCAGTACGAAATGAAGAATTTTCAGGTTTTTATATCCAAGTCTAGTCAATAACATGTATTAAGAAAAAAGATACCCCCGTTTTATATTGTTGATGGCAAAAAATGACCCCCCCAAAAATGTACGACTCTAAAACTTTTACCCCCAGCTAATATCACCGTCCCCCCTCCCCCTTGGTCGTAATAAACGATCGGTCCCTTAGGAGAGGACTTATAACCAAGATAGGAATCTGATAAACATAGCGCATCCTATAGCATGGCCAATCTCGCGACTGCCACCTGAGGGACGTGTCGGAGAGGGACTGGCGTTACCCTTGGTCCCCATGCTCCACGCTGTCAAATGGGACTTACCTAACGATCGCTGGCAACTAAGGAATACACTGTTGCGCCTGCTACGAGTGCGAGGGGTTGGGGGTAAGTTTTGAAAACGTGTTAGTTCCTGGGGAGGGGGGGGGGGGGGGGGTAATTTTGTGGTTTTCTTTTTATCAGTGGGGACAGTAAGAATTCAAAAGAAATAAACCAAAAAAAAACAGGATGAAATCATCAAGGGATAATGTAAACAACTAGAGAGACTGGGGAGAATTGTCCAGATACCGAGATGAAGCTCGTCCCGGGATGAAACGACTCATGTCTGTTTACATGAACCCTCACTGCAGCGATTTCTTTAACAATTAAAAAATTTCATTAAACACACGGCATTCATGGAAAGCAGGTATCTCTATTTTATTCTTTTTTTTATTTTTTTATTCATAGTTAATATTAGTTAGATAATTATATCTATTGTATAGTTAGATATTAGTTAGGTGCATGCGTTTTTCAAATTAAATTATTAGATATTAACATTGTATACGTACTGATTAGATATTTTAACTATTCCTACTTTTTATAATGTAATCGAAGGCCTGATGTTTTAACCGTGTATAAATAAAGTTATTACTTACTTATAATTACTTACTAACCCGGATTGGATGCCAACCCGGGTCAGGTCACCGCCAAGGGTTGATTGTATTTTTGCTTTACATGAACCCGGATTGCCTGTCGTTGATCCAACCCTGGGCTGACCCGGGTAAGCTTTTATGTCTGCTCGCCATCTTGTTTTGATGTAATTAGTACGTTTGCGCATGATCTATTATCGACGCGAAAAATCTCAACCCGGTTTGGCTTTTCGTCACGAACCCGGGTCAGACCAGCCCGTCAGTTTACATGAGTGATTTTTTGCCAATTTTCAATCATTCAACTCGGGTCAACCCTGGTCTCGAAGAGGGTTACTCGGTAACGCGGGTTGACCGGGGTTGGAAGGTTAAAATCATGTAACCGTTTGCAGAAGATTGATTGAAGAAGGGTCAGCCCGTGTCAGCCTTGGCAATTATCTGACCCGGGTCGAGAATCCAACCCGGGTTCATGTAAACAGGGCCTTATTAGGAGCAATAACCGAAGGACCAGAATTTGATAATGTATCTTCAAAAACTCATGAATAATTAATGAGCATTTTGTCCAATCAGATGAAGCAAATCAGTCACGTGCATGCTCCTTTATACCTGATAAAATCTCATCATTCTAAAAGGCCCGCGGAGGGATTTGAATTCTGTCCCAGAGGGAAACGGGGTTAATGATTGAGACAATGGAATTTCTATTGATGTTTCAGCTTTCTCACTGAATTGCTAATTAGGATGAACGTTTTATATAAAGAATATTAATGAACATGAAATTCTATATAAAGTTTCATCCTAATTAAGAATTCACTGATAAAGACCCAAATATAGCAAAAAGTACACGGAACATAAGGTACCTAGATAATAAATTTTGCACTAAATTTACTAATATCAGCAGACTACCGAGATACACAGATAATATTTTTAAAATGAAGTTATCCAACTACCATTACTTGTTTACCGAGCCACTGTTTAGTTCCAATTATTAAACCAAAGTCAAAGCCGTAAAATTGTAAAAACGTGCATTAAACTTACATATTTTGTGCCAGAGTCAAAAATTTTGAGTCTGCCGTCATGTCAGTCACATCGCTTTCCAAGTCTTGAACTTTATCGAGGTAAACCACGACACCAAATCCTTCAAGTGCAGATTCTTCTTGCATTGCGAAATTCCGCTTCAAACAACATAGTATGGTAATTTCTTCATATCATTCCCTTGAGATGTTCGTAATTGCAGGCGGTGATTACTCGAATATTTTGCATGGCGTTGTGAATACAAAGGTTCAATGGTTCATTAAGTAACCATTCCCTTGAGATGTGCGTCTTTCTTTCATTGCATTCTTGAAGCGTTTTTGAAGCCGTTTAAAACACTCACAGCACGTGTTTTATCAAGTCTAAAAATTCTCGGGCTTCGCCCTCGAATTTTTAAACTTGATAAAACACTGCTGTTCGTGTTTTAAACAGTACTTAAAGTGCTTATACGACCAAAAACGATATTAATAATATTGATTCTACGCATAGTGAATAGTTGAAAGGTACAATATTTCTGGGTTTGAATGCCATGCAGATGAGTTATAGAGGTTTTAATCTTGAAAATGATAATTACATGATGTCAGGGTAGGCATTTGTCATTATTTCTTAATGCTCGTGAATGAACGTGTTTGCTGGTATAGAAAAACAAATTTGTAAAATCATTTATTTAAACTTTAAAATAGAACAACCTCTTTAAAAAAATCGTTTATCTGTACCAGGAAGTTTTGTATAATAAATGACGCCTACCCTGACGTCATATAATTAGCATTTTATAGATTAAAACCTCTATAACTCATCGGCACGGCATTCAAATCCAGAAATATTGTACCATTCACTATGTGTAGAATTGATATTATTAATATCGTTTTTGGTCGTATTGGAACTTTAAGAGAGCATAATTTTCTGTAGTGATAGAGACACTGACGTTTCATAACGTTATTGAAATTGTGGAGGAAGGCTATTTACTGCAAGAGTATATTAAACGTGAATATAGGTTGATATATATTTTCCGTAAACTTTCGATATGAACAGTGTGAAACGAAATAAAGGAAACGGTATTCATTGATATAGCGCAAATTTTATATGAATATAGTCCACTTCGCTTCACATGGGAGGACTTGTACATCGGAACCATGCCTCCGGGACCATGCCATTGGAACACTGCCATCGGTACCATCCCATCAGAACCATCACATCGGAACCGTGCCATCGGAACCATTCCATATGGTACGTGCCATCGAAACGCTATCGGGACCATCCCATCAGAACCATCCTATTGGAACCATGCCAGCGGAACGATGATATAGACCCTTTGCACGTGACGTCATAGCCGCCATGTTGGTGTACAGGTAACATTAGATTCCTCGTTAGCTTATTTTGTTCTGTACACCAACATGGCCGCCATGCCCTTTGTCATTTGAATCTCTGGGGATTGAGTGCAAACCATCTATCGGGACCATGCCATCGTAACCATATCATCGGAACAATGCCATCGGAACCATCCAATCGGAACCATGATATCGGGACTATGCCATCGGAACATATTCGTAAAATATTCGGGGATTATGTTACAAAGAGAGAATGTTTCAATGTGGGCCGGCTTATTGGCTTTAATCCCTGAACATTAAAAAAGACATTAGCTACTTCCACTCCACAGCACCATAGAAAGAAGAATCAACGTTAATCCACCAAAACTCTACTCGTGTCCGCCATTTTGTTTTACTATGCCTGAATGATTTTGGCGACCGCATCGTGTTGAGGTGACCCGGGCAGTAGGGTAACCTGAACATTTTGCTTGTAAAGCCAGGATATATTTGCCCTAGTGCTAGGGTAACCCTATCTCCTTATAAACATTATATCCTTATCCTTAGTAGCATCTATGATTCTATTGTAATTATTGTAAGCCAATGTAATGTACAACGATACACTAACAACAGGAGAAATCGAATATCACTTTCATTTCTGTCGTCATACCTTGGATTTTTCAAAGCTCTGACCATCGAAATGGCGCGTTGTTACTACGTAAGGGATATCGAGCTGGAGCGAGGGGGTATGGGATTTATTCACTCAGGGTTCCGCACGAGGGCGCAGTCCGAGGGCGGAACACTCGGTCAATAAATCTCATCCCGAGCGGAAGGCCAATATAATGCTTATTTTCACAATTGCGAGGTTTTCTCGTGCTATATATGATCAACAGTGTCGAATGCGGCTGATAGATCCAGTAAGAGCAGTATGACTGACTTGTTTTGGTCAACAGCACACAGGATAGATAGCACAGTTAAGCGTCAACTTCAGTTCCTCAATTTAAGAGAGCTCTTAAGTCTAAGTTACTAGCTTCTTATTACGACTGAATTCAATGTAATAGTGTTTAATCTTAGATATGATAGTTTTTACGCCATTTTATCGATAAGTATTTTAACAAATTTATAGTCTCTCCAAGTTTAACTTATTTTAATTTATTTGTAAATATATGTTGAAAAGCCCTTCTGGGAACTTATATTAAAGATATGTATGTATGTATGATATCATTTTGTACTCTGAGCAATGCAGTTTCAGTAGAATATAACGTACACTTTGTATGCTGACTGAAGGATATTGTCAAGGTGATGAGTCATTATGTATTCCGGCGATTGAATAGCAGCAGCTTTCTCAACCAGCTTCGAAACAAACTTTAGATTAGAGATAGGTCGAAAATTAGGAAACTGCTTAAAGTCAGCATCAGGTTTCTTCAATGTAGGTAATAGCGCAGCAATCTTCAAGGCATCGGGCATCACACCAGTTGATATAGACAAATTGACAATCTGGGTTAAAAATGGCAATAGTACTGTGAAACAGACTTTCAAAACCATAGCTGGTAGGGGATCAAGTCCACAGGACTTAGCTAGAGGCTTACTTGCGAGTTCTTTAACGTCCTCTTGGCTGAGATCTTTAAAATTGCTGAACTCCACGTCAAACGTTGATGGTTCAAAGGGCGTCAGGCATTTGACAATTAGTATTCATTTCCACAAATTAAGTGCAGAATGTATGTTGTCAATTTTGCTAAAGAAGAAATCAGCAAATGAGTTAGCAAAGGTAGTCTTATCTGGATAGGGTGGATATCGAACATGAACATGTTGTTTCAGTTCAAACGACACGAGAATGTCATCAAACCGTTTGGCGTTACCATCATGGTTGGAATGATCCATATGAAAGTTAAAATCACCAGCAATCACTAAACAGCCAGAAGGTTCAGCTATAACATGTTACAGTAGTCTAGAGAACTCTTCAAAAAACAAGGGACAGGAGGTGTTATCAGGCGGACGATAAATAATCACGATCCTGACACTTTGGAGGTTTCGAAGACGAACATTCATTCGCTCAAATGTTTCAAAGGAATCAGTCACTGCGGTGTTGATATTAAGGCTGTCCTTAAATAAAATTCCAACTCCCCTTCCTCTACCATACGGTCTAGCTGTACCCAGTGGGACACAGGGTACCCACATCAACGTCATCAACACTTCCTGGTCGCAGCCAAGTCTCATTCAAAGCCATAATATCCACATCATTGTCCACAGAAAAGTCCTTTATTACCATTGCCTTGTTTTTAACAGATCTAGTGTTTCACAGGCAGAACTGCAGACGACAGCAAGTAATATGACTGTGAGATAAACACTGAGCTTGTCGCTGAATATTAATTATATTTGTTGAGTTTCCATTGCGTAATGAAGTGCCCAAGCGTGAAAGGTCATTGTTGTTACTGCTGTGTGTTGACCGAACAGGAATCTTCATAGTACGATCAGAAGTATTACAATCCGGGCCAGGCATTGGATGTACGTCCCCACTAAGCTCTATATATAGTTCCATGAAATTGCAGTAGAGTTAGAATAATAAGTAACGCGGCATTTAAACCATCTCTTTCTTGTGATTTTCCACAACAATGGATTCTTGTGAGTAACTCCTTGAGAAGGTTCATTAGCAATGCACTGTTGCCCCCGAGACAGTACTTGGTCCAGTTGAAACAATAATAGTTCATTATTGCCAAGCTCAAAGTTATTCTTGGAAGTGGAAACAACCCAAACCATCAGACATAAAAAAAAATAACATCCCCTAATGTAAACGGGACGTTTAGAAGTGCCAGGGTACGGAATCGAATGAGCCTGGAAACGGACCTCCTATAGTAGCAAAAAATAAACTGCAAAAACACGGACATGGCAAAGCCGTGACCGTGTTCGCCCTCGTGACTTTCGAGCCTCGGGAAATGCCGAAGTGTATCTGCTTACCTCACTACGTACACACCATCTCTTCCATGGGCGACCTGTTTCTCTGCACGCTGCGCTCTGCTCTCTTATTGCATACACAATGTCTCTTCGATGTGGGACATGTTTTTTTGTGAGAAACTAATTCATCCCACATCGATAGTCACAGCTTAAAATATTATGTGGTGCATGACATAAGAATTTTGACCTGAAATTCAACAACCTCGTTCCCAGGGTCTTCAAAATACTCCCAGATTTTGGGAGTATTTTGTCACGTGAATTGGCGATGTGAGATGGCGGCCAAGCTAAATATTGGAATAGTTCATGACGTGACAAACCATAGGTATCCCAATCCGGGGTAAGCGAGAAGCGATTAACGGTATTTCCACGCGGCGAACGATGCAGTGAAAACAGGCATGAACAGGTCTACTGAAATGGCTCGAAATGGAGTTTACTTGGATAAAGAAACAGTGGAAAGGTATCATAAAGCTACCAGGATGTATCTAAGCTAGAAGAGAATCCTAAAAAGCCGTTAATTTTCCGTTAGCGTTGAAGCAAAGTGATCGATAGCACCCATTCCTGCCGGCTATCTTGCCAAACGCTTACAGCGTGTCCAACTTGCTGCTCCTGGTTTTGTTCTCAATCGTTATGCTAGTAGAACTGATATATCTTTAAACTTTGTTGGCTACCCGTCTTAGAACGCAGAAAATTTCACTTGTTAAAGCTTGTATATTAAAGGCCCTTCATTATAGTGATTGGCTGGCCACTTTATATTCCATTAGAATTGTACATACCCAATAGAACACTACGTATATCAAACAATTGTTGTCGTTCAGAGTAATATTTGGGCCTGACTAGATGCTAGTGAGGCATACGCTCAACCTTTTCAAATTTCGCTATCGAATCTTCAAAAAACGATTCGATTTTTTTAATCGCACTTCCGGTAGCCTACGTTGTATCCGCATCTCTTCTGCCGGCTCGCTACGCTTCCTGGACGTGTTCTAGTATTCGACGATCCGTCCTGCTTTCCAAATATGGAATATATTGACCATATATGGAATATCACAGAGAACTCTCAGGAACGACACTTTTCTCAATAAATTGTTTGATGGCGGGCGGTCAGCCAGCAGTAAACAGTAAAGGTCCCACATGAAAATGGCACCTTACAGGATACGTGTTCAATAATTTACCTGTAAATATTGGGAGCTCTGCAACCTTTGCTGAAATTTGTCGGTTATCAGAATGATGTCTAAAGAACTGCGCTGCCGACAGAGTCCATTGATTAATTTTACAATAGTTACGTATAGCCATATTTTAATCCTTATCATTACATCTCAGTTATATATATCTTAGTCATATTTTATCAACATTTTATATTTTACATTATTTAGAGCCACCCAGTGGAAGTACGTTAATAAACCATTATTATTATTATGTTCGGGTTGGTTTAACGGCTTCTCCTGGCTTTCTCACTGGTGAAACTTACCAGAAAAATACCCAGTAATGCACTTCATCTATTGCTCTACCTACACAACGGGTTTTAAGGTTATTAAAATCGTTTTATTGATACAATTTGAGCAATCGAATCTACATACAAGTTCACCTCTCTGGACTCAGTCCGTTTGGGCAGTAAAAAGCATTGTTAGAACAACCTTTGCGTCATAATCGAAGAGCCAATCAGAATACGTGACAGTTCAGCCTTTACCAGGGTCTTCTCTCGGGTATCTGACCGAAGAAGACCCTGGGAACGAGGTTGGAATCTAAACATGCGCAGTTGTTCCAGTTGATGGTTATCGCAGCCTTGGATTAGGCGCGTAAAGACCCCTGGGAACGAAGTTGATTTAAGGCCTGGTTCGTTCTCCATGTTCACACTTTACAGTCTTTAGTTCGTACAGTTTAGCAATGCCAAAAGTGATTTCACGAAGCATTGTATGCTCAGATACGAAGGACAAAGAAGAGTACAATGCTGACGACACGTCCTTATTCGTTTATTACTGCTTGTGTGGACAAATGGCAATGATTTTAGGTGAGTTGTGAACGATCACATATCGATTTTTGCACGCTTTTAATATATGATTTGTGACCTTTAATACTTTAAGACTACAGTACTGTTCGGTTGTGTTTATACACTCACGTTCCATGGGACATTTAAAGACACTAGGGTTTGTAAATCTGTTGTGTTTTAACTACTGCTCCCGAGCTGGCTAGACTACAATGTACAAAATACAGAATACCCCGCCCCCGGGGGGGGGACTCCCCATAAAAATAGACGGGGGTGCTCGACCTATCTTTTAGGGGTTAAAATCGTTAGCAGTGCTATCTCTTAGGGGTCTTCCAAAGGTCTGCTATCTTTTAGGGGTCTCCGAGACCCAAAATTTTTGTGGTCGAGAAAAAATTAGCCCTGGATCCTCGAGCATGAGACCCCACAAGTTGAATCGGTATTTACGGCTTCGATATAGAGTTTGATCCATCCGAATATTAAAGACGAGGTTATGGGGCAGAGCTTTGTCTCTTATTTCCTTTAGTTTGCACAAATTTGTCTTTTGGAGTGCTATCTTTTAGGGGTAAAATTTTTGTGAGCCACGCCCATATTGCTATCTTTTAGGGGTGAATTTCATTTCTCACGTCGAGCACCCCCGTCTATTTTTATGGGGAGTCCCCCCCCCCGGGACCCCGCCACTTCCAAAGATCACTTGAAAAACCCTTAGAGAACTTTGCCACGCTTGACGTCATTGTGACGTTAAGAGTGGGTGGGTGGGTTTAGGCTTGAGCTCGTGACGTTAAAATTTTAAAAATACCAAACATCGATATTTTATATAATTATTTGAACCAAAATCACACTTTACGTACGATGACTAAGCTGGTATCAAAGTTGTGTCAAAACAAAATGGCGTCTGGCGACTTTGTTTATGTTTTATATAAACATCTACTTTTTTGAAGAAATCTTTGGGCTTATGAATAGAACTAAAGCTTATAGAATATTAGCCGTAAGATTTGCTTTAAATGTTATTGTTGACCCAGAGTTAAGCAAAATACAGTGCATTGCAATCTGCCGTTCCGCAAACGAGATCCACCCATGACGTTAAGAGGGGGTGGGTATTGACCCTAACATCACAATGACGTTAAGCGTTGCAAAATCGATATGTGAACGTTCCCTTAGAGAGGGCAGTGAATCTCTGGCACGCAGGGTACCTGCTTGCAGGCTCTGGTTGATTTGGGGTTCCTGTGGTACATGTTGGAGAGAGGAGGGGGAAGGGGGAGAAGAAAGGAGAGCCAGTAACAAGACCCTGTGTTTTTTTTTATTTGCCCCCATGACATCACATCCCATTGCAAGTTACACTTTTCACAAAGTATTTTAAAATCAAAGTTTTAGCCGAGAATCTGTTGAACCCCTTATCTTTTTACTGCATGTTTGATAATAAAAACCTGAGAAAACAGGAGAAAAATGACTGCAATTTTAGTGAAAAGTTTTCAACTTTAGCTTAATGCACGCTGCTTAATACACCGTAATACACACCATTTTCTGCGGACAAACAGGAATTTCAAAAACACATGATCTTTCTCCCTCTTCCCCTAATCTCTCCCACTACAGGAACCCCAAATCAACCAGAGCCTGCAGGGAGGTTCACACAAAAATATTTACATGTACATGTATAAACATTGAGAGGGGGCATCCATAATGTGTTCCATGTATTTTGTACATACATGTATACCATATGTGTGTGTGTTTTGGGGTGGGGGGGGGGGGGGGGGTGTGCATGTCATTTTGTCCAAGACAAGACCGTTTTAATAGCTGTTATTACGGCTGAGCCAAATGGTCAGCGGTTTCCCCCATCAGTTCTCATGAAAACAAGGCTTTCGAGTCAACCATTATAAAATGGTACAGAGAGAGAGTTACGTTGAATGGAGATCACCAAGAAGATGATGCCCCAAACGATTAATTTTTAAAGAAAAGCAAGAATAGTAATTATTCTTGCTTTTCTTTAAAAAAATATTGTTAAGCGGTGTCTGTCCTTGGCCACTGGAGTAATTTGGCATACTTGTTTTACAAGCCTTGTCTTCAGAAGCTTCTTGGGTCCATAAAGTCAACAGCTCACATGACAACGTCTCTTCGCATTCAGCCTTATGAAATTGGTTAGTCCATCCTTAGGCCACTCAGCGTCTTACAATCGCTACTAGTGTGTTGAATGAAGAGACAGGAATGATAAAGCAGAGTAAAACGAGGATATTTCATGGACAATTTCACTCAAACAAGCTCAAAGCTGAAACAGCCTCAAATGAGTCAATGACCCGATAAGATGGGTGAAACCACTGTCTGTTTCATGGTATTTGGCTCTGACAGCCGTAATAACAGCTATTGGAAAACCTTGTGACAAGGTGTTACATGTACATAGGTTTGGGCTCCAATAGATTATAGATGATACAAATGTACATTGTAGCTTTTCTAATTTCAAAGTTTTCGAAAATCAATTTACATGTAGCTACTGTATGAGGCTTTATGTTTCGTTTGGGCTATTAAGTCTGTAAATGAAACTCTATCTAACTCTTAAGTGTCATTTTAGCCATTTTTCTGAAATGAAATAATGTTAACTGAAGTTAATCTTGCAAAGAAAGGAGGATTTAAATGGAATTATTCATTTGTAATATGCCTAATACAGTTCATGAATAAGATCATTATTTTGTATCTAGACCTATACATTATGGTGTGTGGGAATCTCAGGGCCTTGCTTTTTAACTTATTCATGAATATACTTAAACCCTCAAAGCAAGTAACCAGTAGATAGTGCCATATATATAGCACTCTTGGGAGTGAAAGGGTTAAAAAGGTTTTTAAAAATTCATCTTCCATGCAAGATTGACAATTGGTACAATTTGTCTAAGTTCTAGGCTGAGGTACATTTTATTATAGCAGCCAGGTTCAATTTCAAGAACATGGTTGCTATTTTATGCTAAGTTTGGTTTAATAGGACTCTTCTATGTTTTTAACTTCCGATACATAGTTCTCAAATTAATAATCGCTTTTGAATTCTTGGTATGCTCTCAATTTGTTTCTACCGGCCGATCTTTTACTGTCGTTGAAAAGGCTTGATCTCCAATTTTGTAGTTCTGTCTCTTTCTCCCCCTTCCGGGCCTCCTCTCTCCCACCACAGGCACCCCAAATCAACCATCTGAGCCTGCAAGCAGGCTAGGGGGAGGTTGACACAAAACATATTTATAAACATTAAGAGGGTGTTGCATCCATAACATGTTCCATGTAAATGTAGTACCATATTAATTAGGGGGAGTGCATATCATTTTTACATTTTTCCCCTTTACCTCTAATTTCTGCCCTTGCACTCGATCATCCAGTTACTTAATGCAATGCACCACACAAGCACACAATACTGTAGCTGAATTACCACTACATTCTAGCTATAAAATAAAATAATAACTAAAAGTACCTTGCAGTGCAACTTTTAACAAAGTTACTCCAATTAAACCTGAGTTCTTTCAGTATAATACATACACTGTATAGTACTGCACAGTATATGTAAGAGCAAGTTATCAGATTGTAAATTTTAAACCAGTTTAATTTTGTTTGAAAAAATTTAACCAGTTTCAATTTCTTAATTATTTTTGAACTCATTTAAATATATATATATATATATTTAAACCAATGTATATATTTAAACCACAACATATACATAACTACCTATAGATGTATAAAAATGTAGGTACAATGTACATTGTATTGTACATGTATATGCTTTATATCAGCTGCTATTTGCTACCCATTGCGGTTAGCATACCTTAATCAACTTTTAGTTGATCATACCGCAGTGTTTATCTTCCCCACCAATGCAGATCAACACAGGAGCTAGTAAACCATCGTAACCCATCGTATATGTGTAATACTGACTTAAACTGACAAAAAACTATTTTATTTTTAATTCAGTGATAATGATTTACATTGTGACTTGTACATGTAAATGCTTTAGATTCAAACAGTCAAGGAATACTAATTATTGTTAGTCATGTATTTGAGCAGTGTACTCGATTTTGTTTATGCAATGTACAAATTGTACACGTATACTGTGTTTTACAGACACAACTGTGGAAAAGCTTCCTCTGAGGAAAGTCGACAGTGCACATGTAATTGACAGCAGCAAGCATGCCTTCAAACTGAATTCTGTGGAAGGAGATGTTGTTTTTCTCAAAAGGTAAATACATGTAATCTGAAATTGTGATATTAAAAATAACAGCAGTCCACGTACATGTACTACATACTTGTATACATTATGTACATGTAGCTATATTGCAGTGATTAGGAAGGCCAGTTCAATAGGGACAATTATTATGGCTCATCACTTTCTCAATTTATGTGCCATACATTTTTTTAAAAGGCCATACAGTGTAGGTAAAATAATAGTAACTTTACATTTCCTTGTAAAGATGTCTCACCACCCTGTTTGACCTTGAGTGCGGTATATATATACGTTTTTTCAATGTTTAAGTTCACGTTTCCCAAAGCATGGGGAATTGAGAAATTGGAATGTGCCTGCAGACCCTAATGAAAATATTTTTGTTTGCGACGTAAATATACTGTATTTCAAAAGTGCCAATAGCCCACTTCTGCAATATGCTTTACTTGTCACGTGCGCACAAAGAATTCAATACAAGGCTTTGTGCTAAATTAAATTTATTCTCTTCTCTGTGAAAAGAATAAATTTAAGTTAGCACAGGGCCTCGTATTGAAACCTTTGGGCATGACAAGTAAAGCATATTGTGGAAGTGGGCTATTGTGTAAAAAAAATGGCGTTTTTCCCGAGTTACAAAATTGTAACTTAATCTTGTTTTACAAGGGTTCTGAACAAGTAAATAACTTTTTGCTTTCCATTAGGCATATGCATACATGTACATGTACATGTACTGTAATACAAAAGAACTATAATTTAAGCATCTTCGTTGGTAAAAGGGTAATTACAATATTAAAACTATATTTTATCACATACCGGTACATTGTATAAAAGCTGCACTTCACATACATGTATAATTTTAGCTGCACCCCTAACTTCAGCCTGATAAACAAAAGCCTCTTTAAGGAAAAACCAAGTGTGTATAAGCCAAAAAAAACGCAGCAAGAATGATATTTTGTTAGAGTTCTTAAACACCTGCAAGGCTGGATATAAAATAAAAGTCTGGTCGCATTTTTGCTATTACCGGTAGATAAAAAAAATTGTTGCAAAACAGAATATTTTAGTCACAAAAAATTGTGACTAGCTACGAAAATTAACTAACAACATAGAGTCCTTAAATCATGCTGGAATTCTTCTTCTTTCATTCCTCATTAACTATTATTAGACAACATCGCATATCTAAGAGAAAGGAAGGTTTTCCATCAAAGCTACAATGTACATTGTATGTGAGTACAGTACCATGCAATCAAAAGTCATTTGCAATGATTTGCTTTAATTTGTGTTTACTATGCATGTACTTTTGAGTAAAAGCAAACACAGGGTTTACTTTGCGCCTTAGTAAGATCAATAGAGTGAAGTTACTCAAGTCAAAGAAAATGCAGTGAACATACATGTAATACCAAAATATATGTTTTACTTCCTGCTGTTTATAATAAATTTACTGGGATCATAATGATTACTTGCATTGCGTTAAGTGTCTGGATCATCGAGTAGCTCGATTGGGCGAGGTAAGTAAAGTGGATGGGTGATGGCAAAGGTAAGTGGAATACATGTAGCAAGATACAATGTACATCAGAGGGGACAAGGAAGAAAAGGGAGATTGGAATGGGAAATAAGGGGGGAGTAGAGGGGAGGGGTGGGTCCTTAAAAAATATTTTGTAGGGGAGGGGTGGGTGACTTTTTCCCCTTTTTAAGTACAGTAATGATTCCTGTAAGAAGTACGGCACCAAACGGCATTCAGATGGAGCAATGTGTTAATTTTGTGTTGTGAAAATTCTTGATCTGATTGGTTGAAACATGAAAATTGCCCTAAAGGTCAGTAAGACATTCATGCTATTAAAACTACGATTTGCACTGTGGTTCCAAATGTTGTTTTTCAATTAAATCGTATGTTCGGAACCTTATCAATCCAGCCTATTTCGTAGCTATTGGTTTTGGCTGTTCCAGGCATCCCAGACCTCCTGTATATCCTATAATTGTAGAGGATCCTATAAAGAGCCTATATTTCAAGAAATCCTCCTATATTTCCTATAAATAGGATGTACAAATGTATGCTGAGTGATACATTTATATTTTGCACTTTTTAGCATTTTTGTTGTGAATTAACAAAAGCAAAATTCTTTCCTATCAAAAAAACAAAACCAGGTTTGATCAAACACATTAAAAGTTTGTGAACATGTTTTAAAAATTGTGTGTTTATTGTTTACTATTTATTGTTTGAAAGCTATTTTAGCTCCTATAAAGTGCCTATATTTTGGGAAAATATCCTATATTTTCCAATGTTTAGAACTTGCACAGCCTATATTTCCTATCAAATTTGTCCAAAAAGTGGCTGAGATGTATGCTGTTCCTGTTGGTTGGAAGATCATTTGTTCATAAAAAATGGAATTAAGCTACTAAGACGTTTTATTACTTTTATTTCAGAATATTCATAATTATCACCCAACTTGTTTTCGCAGTCTAAAACACAGACAAGTCCCATTTGAGGAAGGCTCAATGCCACAGAACAATGGATTTTATCATACTTTTCACACGGATCATTACTTAACCCCCCCCAAAATTTTTAAATAATAAACTCCCTTTTTTTATGAATCCCCCAAAATAGAAATAAGTCCATTTTTAGAATATTTGATATTCCAACCTAGGTAATTGTTTTAAAATGATCTAAGTTGTTTGAAAAACAACCTGAAATGAAAAAACAACCTTAGTACAACATGTAGGATAATTTAATATATCTTCTTTATTTCAGAAAAGGTGGTATTGAGAGACAATTCAGACAAAAATGTAAAAAGTAAGTAGATTTGCCAACCAGGAAATCCTGGAGTTACATTTGTTGCTCCATCTACATGTACATGAAGATACAGTTATGTTTGGAAGGTTACACTACATTTTGTACATGTACATGTAAATGACTGGGTGGGCATGAGGGTGATGAAAGAGATGTTCAGCAACAGTTTTGGTAGCATTGACGGCTTTCTAAACAAGCCAGTGGCTGCCAGAGCTCCAGCAGTTGTTTCAAGCTACATTTGTACATTGTACACTACTGGTTACTTTTATTTTAATAATACTCTTTATCAATGAACAATGACACTTGTGCTTGACTTTTATCTTTGGTTTGTTATTTTGTCACAGCCATTCATATACTTTTGAAACTTGACCATTTTAATTACTCTGAAATATTTTGAAAGCCCTGAGTGAAGAAGTTTAGGGGCCACCTCTAAAGTGGCCATATGTGTCACTGTGTTCAAACTGACTAGACCAACAAACACTTTGTAATAAACTTCTCGAGATGTGGTCTGCTGTTCACAGCTGTTTGTATGTTTAACTGCCTAAACAACAGGGAATGCTTTGGAATAAACTTCTTGAGATGCGGTCTGCTAACACAGCCATTTGTGTGTTTAAACAGTGCCTAGAACAACAAGCACTTCAGAATAAACTTCTGGAGACAAGGTCTGCTAACATGGCCATTTGTATGTTTACACTGTCTAGAACAACAAATGATTCAGAATAAACCTGTCGAGACGCAGTCCACTAAGTACATGTACATGGTCCAGTATAAGTAGATTTATAGCCCCTCCTCTTTTCATTCACGGCAAGCTCGTAATTTAAAATTCAAATTGCTAAGCAGTGAAGAAAGCAAGCAAGCATATCAGCCTTTGAAATGTTAGATTTTGAACAAGCCATAAAAAAGTTACAAGAGGGAAGCTGATAGTTGTCCATTTATGACTGCCAATGGTATTTTATTACTGTTTGCGAACTCTATATAATTATAGCCCTTACTCTGAAGTTAAACATTTGTGTTTATACATGAAAGGTTTAAGAAAATGGAAAGTATTTTTAATCCTAAAAAGGTAATTATACCTTTCTATAATTACCTACCTTTTTAGGATTAAAAATACTTTCTGTTTTCTTAAACCTTTCATGTACAATAGCTAAGCTATTCTCAGCACATAGGAATTTACACTTAGCCTGTACTATATATTAAAGGTACCTTGAGATTGTATTTTAATTTTTTATCAACTGAGAAAGGCTGAAACGTTTTGATTAATTTTATAACAATGGTCATGAGTACTCCAGTTCAAATATTTCATACACAAATTTATATAGATTTCAAAAACTCATGAATAATTAATGAGCATTTTGTCCAATCAGATGAAGTAAATCATTCACGTGCATGCTCCTTTATACCTGATAAAATCTCATCATTCTAAAAGGCCCGCGGAGGGATTTGAATTTTGTCCAAGGGGGAAACGGGGTTAATGATTGAGACAATGGAATTTCTATTGATGTTTCAGCTTTCTCATTGAATTGCTAATTAGGATGAACGTTTTATATAAAGAATACTAATGAACATGAAATTTTATATAAAGTTTCATCCTAATTAAGAATTCACTGATAAAGACCCAAAGATAGCAAAAAGTACACGGAACATAAGGTACCTAGATAATAAATTTTGCACTAAATTTACTAATATCAGCAGACTACCGAGATACACAGATAATATTTTTAAAATGAAGTTATCCAACTACCATTACTTGTTTACCGAGCCACTGTTTAGTTCCAATTATGAAACCAAACTCAAAGCCGTAAAATAATAAAAACGTGCATTAAACTTACATATTTTGTGCCGGAGTCAAAATTTAGAGTCTGCCGTCATGTCAGTCACATCGCCTTTTAGTTCCAAGTCTTGAACTTTATCGAGGTAAGCCACGACACCAAATCCTTCAAGTGCATTGCGAAACGCCGCTTCAAACAACATAGTATGGTAATTTCTTCATGTCATTCCCTTGAGATGTTCGTCAGTAATTGCAGGCGGTGATTACTCGAATATTTTGCATGGCGTTGTCAATACAAAGGTTCAATGGTTAATTAAGTAACCATTCCCTTGAGATGTGCGTCTTTCTTTCATTGCATTCTTAAAGCGTTTTTGAAGCCGTTTAAAACACTCACAGCACGTGTTTTATCAAGTCTGCTGTTCGTGTTTTAAACAGTACATAAAATATATACAGTCAATGCCAAAAAGGTTGTCCAGCAGAACATAATATAATACTATAATATCCATTGTTTTGGCCTATTGTCTAGACCAAGACAATAGGCCAAAACAATGGATATTAAAGTATTATTAATATTATGTTCTGCTGGACAACCTTTTTGGCATTGACTGTATATATATATATATATATATATTATAATATATACATTTGATTTGTATACAGCCGCGTGCAAAAATTCTGACTCCCCCATGAAAATTATATACTTACATACTTATATCGGTTGCATCATGGGTAATCCAAAAATGTGCTTTTCAGTCATTTTTCTAACAAAAAATATACCAGGTAGGATTGAAAAATGTACGAATAAAACATTTTTAGATCATATGGGTCTATCAGTTAAAGAAAACAAGTGCTATTTTCAGTTTTAGTTGTACTAATTTATTCCATGCGTTTGCCACTGGGTCCGGTCGACCGAAACGCTGCTATGACTTCAAGGAACTCACTATATTCTGAACTTTACTTTCTCCACGTCGCACTAGCTAGGTTTATTCTATTTCCCTAAATGAGGCTGAAGTATTAACTAAATTGCATTCAAACCTTGGAGCCTAAGTTTAAGTTTATTATCAATTTGAAACACGTTCTATTTTATCTTATGGCAGTTCCACCAGTCGTTTGCAATTCTGCCAAACAAACTGAACCAAATTCAACACTTCAAAGCCAAACGCAGCTAAAACATTGTTGCCGTTATGAAGTCTGCAAAAGAGCTAAAATTTCACTGGGAACACACCAGTTTTCTTTTGCGTTTTTTTTTTGCAACGTAATTATTTCGCATATGAAGTATTGATCAAACATATTTTATTTTATTCAGAATTGAATGCGGGCAGTTTTCGTTTTGATGTCGCGATGCATATTTAATTATATTCTGACATATCTTGCAGTTAACGACGTTAGAACTCTACGCGAGATAAATTTTAAGTTATATAAAGTGGTTAAGATTTAATCAAACTGTGTATCAGTTGATTTATTTTATTACTAAAAATTATCTTTGAATGATTGTCGGGAATACCAATAAATTTACAACCTCGTGAGGCCAAAGTGAATAATAGGTTTACTTATGAATAAGTCTCAATGTGAGTTTAACTGACGACCAATTGTAAAATTTATGTAACACGCAGGAGAAATTATTTTTACACAAGACCAAAACCATTTAATTCTGGTCCATAATTTAAACAGATTAAAACAACTACGGTTCTGATCTTTCTTTCCTTTCCAATAACTAAATGCGATTTTTACAACCGCATTGCGGACTTCATAAAAAAAATTTCTTAGCTACGCTGTGTTTAATTAATTTGGTTGAATGTTTGGCAGAATCGCACACATCGAACTACCATAATATAGAACGTGTTTCACATTGATAATACGCTTAAACCTAGGCTCCAAGGTTTGAAATCAATTTAGTGAATACTTCAGCCTCATTCAGGGCAATAGGGTAAACCTAGCTAGTGCGACGTGGAGAAATTAAAGTTCAGAATACAGTGAGTTCCTTGAAGTCATAGCAGCGTTTCGGTCCACCGGACCCAATGGCAAATGCATGGAATAAATTAGTACAACTAAAACTGAAAATAAAACTTGTTGTCTTCAACGGATGGGCCCACATGATATAAAAATGTTTAACACGTACATTTTTCAATCCTACCTGATATATTTTTTGTTAGAAAAATGTATGAAAAGCACATTTTTGGGTTACCCATGATGCAACCGATATAAGTATATAATTTTCATGGGGGGGTCAGAATTTTTGCAAACGGCTGTATATAATATATACATGTATATATATATATAATATATACTAAGGATTCGGAGTATTTAAATTTTTGGTTGATTCATATTTCGCTCTACAATACTGTTTCGTGGGGACCAAAGTCCTCACTCGTCAGGAGTTACTTCGTGAATGAATATTTTTTTTACAGTTGAGCGTGCACTGAGCTTTCCACGCAAGCGGGTGTAGGTTCAAATGGCATTCCGCTGACGTGCATCTCATGTGCGCGCTCAACTGGGACTAATTGTATCGTAACAATGATTTTTTCCTATGCCTACATGATGATATAAGTTCGTTCCTCTTGTTAAGCGTGCATCGGAATGGTTGACAAATAATAACATACTTCTCCCTAAGGCATAAATTACATCGTTTGCTTGCACTACTGTAAGGTTTTGCTTGCGAAATAATTAGCCATGAAATTTCGTAATCTACATTAATGTCCTTAAGAGTCCAAATATGTTTGCTAAGTTCTGTTGAGTTTCTCTTGGATGAGTGCCGGAATGATGCAGTATGGTTTCTGTATCTAGTCTTGAACTCGTTGTCAGTGAGGCCCACGTATGATTCACATGTGTTGTTATCTTTACGTTTTACACACGCTTGGTACACTACAGCAGACTGCAGGCAGTTTCCGCTAAGGGGGCATTCGTTCTTGTTACGGCAGTTACAGGTCTTCTTACTTTCTTCATCCTCAGGTTTGCTATCGTTGTTAAAGTCCTTTAGTTGTCTCTTATTGTGGGCGTCGATAATTTGTTTAATGTTGCTCATGCAGCTGTAACTAATTTTAATGGTATTTCTGTTGAAGATTTTCCTGAGGTTATTGCCTATTGGGAAACATTTATCAACAAGGCTAAGGAATTTCTTACCTACATTAGTGTAGACATTCTTGCTGAACGGGGGATTATACCACAGGATGTTATTTCTTGGTCTGTTTCTTCGTTTGTTCGTAGTTTTCGGTTCAAACTCAAGTCTGTGGTTGTATCCGCTCTCATTCAGTGCCTTCTGATAGAGTGGTGCGGCAAGATCGAATGACTTCTTGTCCGATGATATGGACGAGAGACGTCTGTTGATGCCTGCAGGTATATTTTTGATGATAGAAGGCGGGTGGTTGCTCTGCCGGTGTACATAAAGCGGGGTGCTGTTGGGTTTTGCATATGGGCTGTATGTGTTCTCGGTGAGATTAAAGGTAACATCCAGGAAGTTTACAACTTTTTTGTTTACTTCTATGGTGATCCGTAGTCCGTGTTCTTTGAATATGGAGCTGATCTCTTTCTTTGTTCTCTCTGTTTCTTTTGGCGTGGCGTCTGTAACAGCCAAACCATCGTCTCGGTATAGTCCTATTTTGTTCCCATGCTTTAAATGGAGCTGTGATAGTATAAAACAACCCACTATATATTTATATATTTATATGCACAAGTACTGTTATCATTAATTTTCCTATTACATATATACAGTTTTTACGGTATGTACATGTATCAAATTGCATGCCTGACAATTATTATTCTTTTCCACTATTTTAACAATTAGACTGTGAGCTCAATGTTTCTATAAATGGCAGATAGCTGGAGAGATGCACAGCCCTGAGTCAACTATCAAAGTCCATAGAAACCAAGAGCGAGAGCCTAATATTGTTTTAGCATAACCAAGCCCTATCATTTTATAAACTAAATGTGATTGAGAAAACTGTGAAAAAACTCGAAAAATGGATTTGTCTATGTGATTTTTGTCTCCAGTGCATGGTTGACTATCGATCGATAGATGCCGCTTGGCTAGCCAATCAGATGGCACGTTTGCTTATAGTCTATAGAAGGTGGCTGGGTTATGCTAAAAACTGATAGTTTGTTAAATGTTTCAGGTGTGGTCTATGGCTTTTCTACAGACCTTCAAAGAAAGATCAAAATGTGACATTTATTGTAGATGGTAAGTACATGTGTATATAATTGGTCATTCAATGTCATTGTTCAAGAAAGTATATTTAGTTCATGTTCCATGTACATGTAGATGTCATTTTGACAGCACGTCTGTCCTGTTATAGGGTATTTCAATAGGTGACACCCAATTGTGATAATCTCAACTCACAATCATACACCATGAGTCATTTGAATGACATGACTGGTATTCTTGGGACATTTTGATGTTATCTGTGCACAATTTACAATCTACATGTACAATTGGAATATTAAAAGGATTAGATACAAATGTACTTTATGTTTGTGTTTTATTGACAAATACAGGCAGTTGTCGACTCAGTATCATAATGATGAACTCGTAATGTCTTCATGTACTGCATTCAGTCTCATATGCACAGTAGTCACATTTTTTGTTGATCATAAAGTCAGTGCATGCCTGTATTTGTCAACAAAACATGCATGCCAGTCTCTGACCCTGAATTATTATAATTATTATGAATTACTAATGAATTACTAATTAAATATTATTATTATCATTATAATCAACCTAGGAGCAATGGTTCAGAGTGGGAAAGCACCAACTGAGACCAAAAAAGTATCCAACAAGGTAATGACTGTTATATTACATCGTATATAAATAAAAAATCATTATCTGGTATACTATGTACATTGTACATGTACATACAATTTACATGTAGATCAAACATGTTCATGCATTATGTATTACAGTAGTTATTAGTACAGTGTACTTGTACACATGTATGTGCCAACTAAAAATTGAGTGCAACCAGAGTTTTAGTGAGAACTGGATGCCAACAAATGGCTTAACTAGGTAGTGTACCTCTTGTGTTCACTAAACGTTTTTTTTTTACTTGATCTAAAGAAAATCGAACAGATGGCTTTGGCATAATTATGATCATGACACTATGATTTGTTAAGTGCTTTTGTTTAGTCATTTCTTATGTCTTTGCTGCTGTTGCCACCAGTTGTTGCCATAAATAAATAAATAAATAAATGGGACAGGTAATTTTGACTTTGTGCCCTGCACATTGTGTCAGACCAAACAAATTAAAGGTTTTAGACCAGGTGATTCAACAGTGAACCAATTGATTTATATTGTTCATCAAATTTACCTAGCTTTTGAAAGCAGTAAGGAGGTGTGGGCTGTTTTTATAGATATCGCAAGGCCTTTAACAGGGTGTGGCACTCTGGTTTGTTATGCAAATTAAAATCCATTGGCATTCGTGATCCTTTGTTGAAATGGATAAAAAGTTATCTTCAGGAAAGACAGCAACGTGTTGTTATTGACGGTCAATCTTCTGAATGGAGAAGGATTAATTCAGGAGTTCCTTAGTGATCGGTCCTTGTACCTCTCCTGTTTTTAATATATACTGACATGTATAAATGACATAACAGTTGGTCTAAATTCTTTTCCTTTTATTTATGCTGACAATACTACTCTTTTTGAAATTGTAGAAGATTCTGACATTTCGGCCGTCTGCCTCGGGAATGATCTGAGTAAGATTTCTAAATGGTCTGATGAGTGGCTTGTTATCATGAATCCTTCGAAAACTCTGAGTATTGTCTTTTCCTTAAAACGTGATAAGCCTGTTCATCCTACCTTGACATTTAATGGCAAACATATAAAAGAGGTTGAAGATCACAAACATCTTGGATTAACCTTACAAAGCAATACATGTACATGTATGTCTTGGTGGAGTCACATTCTGAGCATTTTTGAAAAAGCATCTAAACGGTTGAATATGTTAGTCTTTGAAGTACAAGGATGATAGGTCAACCTTAGCTTGCTTATATAAAAGCCTAATTCGTCCCCTTGATATACATGTAATCTGGAGTAATTGTAGTGATGTAGATGCTAACCTAATAGAGAGTGTCCAATATGAGGCTGCTAGGGTTGTAACCGGAGCAATTAAGGGTACAAGTGCTACAAGCCTGAGAGAAGAGCTTACTTGGGAGAGTTTAAGTGTAAGGAGGAAAATGCATTTAAGTTAATACATTTTTATAAAATTATAAATGGTCTAGTTCCCACATACTTACTAGAGCTATTACCCAATACTGTGGGTGAATGTGCACATTTTAACCTAAGATCAAGTGAAGATTTTTCACTTATTCCTTGTAGAACCATTAAGTTTCAGCAGTCTTTCCTGCCTTCCGCAATCACGTCTTGGAATTCACTGGATTGTTTGTCTGTAAGGAATTCAATTTCGGTTCCTTCTTTTAAATTTAATTTGCTATCTGTGATTTTTCCTTTTAACTATAATAAGTTCCTTGATTATTCCCATTCGAGACTAGCATCAATTTTTCATACTCTCCTCAGGCTTGGTTTTTGTGCCCTGAATAGTCATCTTTTCAAAATCAATTGTTGTGTCTCTCCCAGATGTGAATGTGGACTAGCTAAAGAAACACCTAAGCATTATTTTATATTTTGTCCCCATTACGCTGCCCAACAAGCTTCCTTTTTTGCCTCTGCTGCACAGTCACTAGGCGAGAAATGGTCACAGAGCAGCGACAAGGAAAAAATGGAGTTTATTCTGAATGGTGTTAAAGATTTTGATTTTGATATAAATTGACGTTTTTTTTGCAAAGTTCAAAGCTTTATTCTATCTACAAATCGTTTCTCTGTGACTTAGGTTTAATTATTTTATTTTATTATCAATTGTGTGTGTCTGTTCGCGTAAACAAAAAAGGTACAATATTTAGTGTGAGCCCCCTAGATAAGTCATTTAATTGTACTTTTGGGGTATAAAACACTTTATTGTATGTTTAAATAAATAAAAAAGGTACAATGTCAAATTGACCTTTATCATATGGCAGCAATCTTGGAATAAAAACATCATTCATGCCCATCCAGCCTAAGTTAAACATGTTTTAGAATGAAGCTGGGCAGGTATTAGCAATGGTTTTATTCCAAGATGGCTACCGCATGATAAAGCTACATGTAGTACATGTCCATGTAAGTCCTTAAAGAAGTACATGTACCTGCACTATTAAAGGGAAAAGACCGTCATCCTTTGGGATTCTAAATTCGAATGTCAAATTCAGAACAGTGAAGCAATTAAGCAACTCCATTTTGTAATCAGTGCTCTCCTGTTATAATACCAATTTTTTGGAGCTAAAATTGAAATTAGCCAGGAAAAAGTAAACAACATGAAGCTACATGTAGTTGCTCAGATATGCCTGTCAATAGATTTTAGAACTGTTTACAAACTATTCAGTATATTTTTAGACTTTTGAGTTTTCAATTTGAATTTCCTGCAGTACCAAATGTCAGAGATCACTCAAGCGGAATAGCACATGTTGCAGAGCTTTAAACAGATGTTCACATGACAAAGGCTGATTGACAAGTGAAGGTGTCTTCAACCTGGTTGAGGCCCTTTTATATTGTGGGTCCTTGTTTAATGTGTATAATATCAGGGCAAGACAAAAGTCGTGTGAATATTAGCCAGGGGCTAGTGAATTTTCATGTTGGACTAGTAGGATCAGTTTGACAACTTGGTGAAATTTTATGAGGTATTTGGACAAACTTCAATTTTCCTTTTCTTCTATAACCCTGATTTGTTATAAAATATATATATCAATATTCAGTTGGGGCAATCTACAATAATTTATTGTTCATGTACAGTATAGGCTGACCTGTACTTGTACTGGACAATTCCACAGTAATGTGAAAATAAATTAGATGAAAGCTACAATGTATATGACATTTTTTGTACAACATGGATGCATTTTTATGTCATCTGGATACCAAATTTTATGAAAAAGTTGAAATTGAGATACAATCTTATCATATGACCCGTACAGCCCCGCACAAGCTTTCCTTTCAAAACCATTTACAAATTAAAGTTATGTGATGAGGGATGGACGTGTATGGCGTGATTGTGCCAGAAAAAGCTGTCCGGCCCTGCACAATTTTTTCTTGCTGTTTTGCGGTTTGATCTACAAAAAAAGATATGGTCATGATAAAAAACCTATTGACTGAGTTAGGTCGGGTCGGACGGGAGAATATTTGGCTCTTGGGTACTGCCCTCCCACTCAGTCAATAATTCATAAATTACAATTAATTAGCAGGAGTACAAAATAACTGTCATGGTGGGAAAAACAACTGGCTATAATCTGATCCTCATAGGAGCAAAGTGAAAAGGAATTGTCAAGCATTAAGCGCCTTGCATACTCTAGTAAACGGATACACTGTTCATTTAGAGAGTATATTTGTGACAAATTATGAAAAGTTTCACAGTATCTATATGATTGTATTATGTGTGCTTCTAATTTTATGTTCACATATTTAATAGAGATAACAAATATTTTGTTAATTCAAACTGTTTGTTTTTTGAGCAAGAGAAGGAGTGTACACTAGGTTCATGTACATGTATCAGAAACATATAAGTTGAAACATGTAACACTTACCTGCAGCCCCATGCTCTGGATTATTCAGCAAATTAAAAGTACCATATTTGGAAAATACAGTCTAGTCCAATCACAGAACCTGGCTGCCATTTTATCCATATATGGTCGTTTTTATTAGCTGAATAATCCAGAGCATGGCACTAAATTGAAAGTATGGGCGTTACACGTTAACTCCCTTATATGTTTCTGCATGTATACAACAACATGTACGTGTATAATAACTATAAAGAGTTTGTATAATGTTAGTGAAGACTGTCTGTGTTTATTTATTCAGGTTATGATGACCAAACGTACAAAAGAGTTTGGCAAGTTTGGTTCTGTTACTGTGTCTACGATTGATGAAGAGGAGGAGGAGATTGAACAGGTACTGCAAAGCATGTGAGCCATAAATAAAGGACCGAACAAGCAAGTTTATTAAGATGTTTATTACATCAAAAGTATTAAAAATCAGCTTCAATTTTGCAATCCATGTGGAAAGTTATGGTCCAATCAAAACCCACGAAGTTAATCCCAGGAGGCCTTCACCTCTCAAAACCTTGCATTTCATTGGACCCCATTTGGATTGCACTGACAACGAATTCCATTGTTTTCGGGTTAGGGTTGGTATTGTTTTAGGGTTGGTATTGTTTGGATAGCCAGTACTATTACAGGTTCCAAGGAGGTGAAGGCCACCGGTATATACTTCATGATAGTATTCCGTTCCATATAGTCTCCCTGCATACTCATTTTCTCTACTGTTTTACAGTATTATGCAGGGAGACTATGGGACGGAACACTACCATGAAGTATAAACCAGGCCGCCCCAGTTAATCCACCGTACAGAAAAAGATGGCGGCTTGTACTTCTACCCACAATCCTTTGCACGCGAAAATCTTTAAATCCGTTACAAAATCGCGGTGGAGAGTTCTTCAATCCTAAAAACAAAACAGTACAAGTAGTATTGCAAATACACTGTCATTGGAGTGAATAGAGGATTCCTACGTGTTATTTTGACTGCGTTAGGGTCACAAGGGATTGTGTTCCAAGGTACTGCCCGTCTTCTTTTTCGGTACGTCGGATTAGCCATATGTTTAATAATTGAAATAATTGCATTCCTTTCATTCAATCACAAACGGGATTGCGAATTGAATATATAATAACCCCCTATTATTAATGTATTATTTATTGATGTTGATATCAGATCCCTGCAAACCTACATTTACATTTTACATCTGATCTTATCCAATCACGAGAACAAATTTACCGACTTAGAAAGAAATTCATATTTCAGGGACCAAGACAAAACTAACTGTAAGAGTTTGCTGAAAGCATACAAAACCTACTTAATTCAAAAATCCCTTTCGTTTTAACGTGGCTCAACCTTTGTAACGTACACTTTAAGGTGGTGACGTTTCTCAAGGTTTTGATGGATTTCAATGCGATACACGGCAAAATTACATGTTAATTCAAAAGATTAAGTTTCGGAGCGAAGTTGAGGTACTTTATATTTTGACCAGAAATACCGAAATTCATTTTTTTCTAACGTTGACATCGTAAATAATGAAATTATGGGATAGATTTCAGACAGAAATTATGGGATAGAAAGGCCCGAAAAAGTCAGAAACGGTCATTTTGCTCTTTAAATAAAACAGCTACCAAGCACACAATAGAAGGCATGTTAATACGAAAGGAGTCTTCATTCCTAAATGTATAATTTTTCAATTCTAAAGCACGAGGTGGAGTCATCGTATGCACACAATGCTCGAATTATCGAAAAGCAGCTGGAGAGAAAGACGACAGCTCAGAAACGAGCTCATGACCAGGTAGAGTTGTACATTTATTTATTATTGAATTCCTATCTCTTCACCTCCCCTATTCTAACAGGAGAGCACTTATTAGTTGCTTACTTGCTTCACTGTTCTGAATTTGAAATTCGAATGTAGAATCTCAAAGGGCGAGGGTCTGTTCCCTTTTAATAGTGCAGGTCCTTCTTTAACCCTTTTTACCCTGAGCCCGATTTTATCTGTATTCCCCAAACAAACTTCGCGCCAACACCATAGCAATCCAATGACTTTTCATCCAAAATGGCTGACTAAAAACTTTGAGTTCCCAGTATTATAGGTCAGTCGAAAATTCCATGGCAACAATATCTACAGTGGGGGGGGGGGGGGGGGGGTTCTTTTCAGTGTAGAAATAGCTAAACATCAGATTCAAAAACTCAGGGCTTAGAGGGTTAAGGACGTACATTGTACATGTAGCCTTTATCATGCGGTAGCCATGTTGGAATATAACCATTTGTTCATGGTGTCCACCGTCACCTCATCCCACGTCACCCTCATATCCTTCCCAATTAGAGAATGCATGGCCATTGGTTTCATTAATAATTCATTTCTTTCTTTTTATCATACAATCTTTCTAAAAGCCTAACCCACAAATTGGAAAATCCTGACCATTTTCGACCTCAAATCATTCATAGAACGACTCTAAATTCACATGCACTTTAAGTAGAGTTAATCGCATGTACGCGAGTGCTATACGTGATTTATAGGCACTAGGTGAAGTTCACGATCCTTTAGGCGAGTTTAATTTGAGAACTTTCAAAATATCACTCAGTGCCCATAAATACCGTATAACACAAGCAGTTCATGCGGTTTTTTTGTTTATAATGTACTCGGCAAACATTTGCCGAGAGTGTGCAACTCTGCACTCTAAACCTTTTATGCACTCGTTATTGACCAATCTGAATCCATAATGGTGAATTTAGCAAAGTTTTTAAGTGTTTTCAAGTTGTACTTGTATGCTGTAGTTTAACCAACGATTTTTTATTCAGGAAAATAAAGAGGAATACGGCAAGAGACCTAGAGGCACTCTAATTGATAGGACATAGTGGCATTAAAATGACTATGGACCACAAGAAGAGTGCGGTAACTAGCACTGTATTGAGGCCAGAGCGGTGGTCATCACTCATAGCTGCCGTAACCGCGAGTTTGAATGTGATGATGCGTGAGACCCTTCTGATAAAAAGAAACAAAACATTACGAAATAACCGGATTGAGCTGATTGCAGAACTTTGTAATAGCTGTTTACCTTAAAGTACCTATAACCCCCCAAAATTATTATTTTGTGATCGAAACTTTAAACTATTCTTTAGAACTTAAAACACAAATGAGAGGCTGAAACTCAACTGTAATTTTCTTACGGCCTTTCAAAGTTGAGAACCAGAACATGTGGCCGTCAGTTTGCAATTCCCTTTGGGGGCCTGGAGACTAGTGACCTGTGATGGCATCACCCTTCCAATTCCATACTAAGATCTCTTAATTCTGCGACTCTTGAAAGCTCGCCACATGGTAAATATCCAATGAAATGGATGTGCTCTTTCTTGTGATGGAGTTTATTTCATACTGATTAGAGTATAATAGGACATTTTTCGTCCAAATTAAAGTAACAAAAGAAACCGTGCAAAGGTTTCTGGTAGTAAAAGATGTCCGATTGACGTCACAACTCCAGGCCCCCACCAAGACTCGCGGCTGACTTCGAGCTGGAAACAGGGAGCCCAAAACGGATGTTTTCCCTAACTTTGACGCCACTAAAATCGTCGAATTCTTAGTCAGGGCGCTGTAGGGGGTTATAGGCACTTTAAGCCATAGAGCGGATTTCGTTTGTGTGGTACAAACTACAGCATTTGTAATTTGATTGGATCAGCAGGACAAAAAACAATAGAGAAACCATTTCAATGTCACGGCATGTCGTTCAATAACCGTGCCGTAGTCATTGCACTCATGCGAAATCTGCTCTAGAGATTATTACAGTACTTAACGATGCACGAAACCTCGCACAGAGTATACGTTACCACAATGTTTCGTGACATTTGGAGCCTCAACCATTCATTACCACATGTTGTTTCGCAGTCGTGCGTGACGACAATGCTTTGTGATACATAAAATTTTACGGCCATAGTGCTTTATGAATGCGTAAAAGAAAGAAAGAAAGAAAGAAAGAAAAAGAAAGAAAGAAAGAAAAAGAAAGAAAGAAAGAAAAGAACAACTACCACAACTTCATAACACACTGTTATACATTTATATATTTGGGTTACTGCCAATGTACACAGTATCGGCTTCAAATAACATCATCTGTCTGTCATCTATCTGTCTGTTTAGCGTATTGTAGGGGGGTTCAGTGGGGTTATTTAGTACTACTAATGTTGTGCTACTTTGCACATGTTCAATAGCGTGAATTAATGCTTTGCTCATTGCAGCTCACTAAGGCCTGGTTTCCATATGATCGCAGCGATTGCTGGGTTATTTTGTTATGCGTATAAATTTACGCTTCGATTCACACCGAACAAAAGAAAGAATCCTGCGATCGTTGCTATCATATTGAAACCGGACTTGAGAGGCATGCTGGGATAGAATGATGGTCGTAATAATGGAAAGAAGGGGGGAAGGGGTTTACAAAATCTCAGATGAAGGCGACAGGGCTATGAAATGTTTTAAGTATCATGGAGGGGTTTTCGATAATATTTAAAAAGGGCAGAATGACCGGATTTCGAGGTATTTACTCTGAATAGCCAGAATAATTCAAGACTTCATAGAACAATGGAATTGGGGCATAGTCGCTTTATAAGTATTACGAAAAGCGTCCTTGGTATTCACTCCTCCCCTGCTGCATTAAGAGGCTTTCTGTCCTCGTCCATGTACGAGTCTAGAAGCCCATTGTGCCGATATATTTTCATCTTTCGGTGCCTCCGATAACCAATAAACCCAGCAGCAATCAAGACACCGGCCAGGGTGGTGACGATTACACTGATAGCCGCTGTGACCCCCGGGGAAAGAGGCTGCTTCAAAGTCCCGGACGTATTGACCTTGTTGTCCTTGTTTTTCTTGTTCTCGTCGGTGAAGTCCTGTAGTTCCCAGTCTCCACTCGTTGAATTTTTGACCCAGACTTTGCCGTTCACTCCAATCACAATAACGGCCTCGGTTGTGTGCGAGTTAACACCAGGTCGAGGGGAGAACGGTGGTCGTTTGACAGGATTCAGCCTCTTGTTGTCGAAGGAGCCCGCTTTGATGCAGTAGTTGATCTCACACTGGTTGTCAACTGTTACCAGATGCTGGCTGTAGCCGTTAGGGCAGTGGTGAGGGCCGTAAAACTCTGCTTTATCCCCTTTGCTATTTCCAGAAGCCAAAAACATCTCGACTTTAGAAAACGCAGTCTGGGATTTCCCATTCCCAGGATTTTTCTTCTTTGGGATAGCCAGTGGGTTACCTGAACTGCAGCTAAAGAACCCAGCGAATCGAAGCGAATACTGATAACCAAGTTCATAGTCGTCGCTGATGCACACAAAGGCATGTCCACCAAGCGCCATTGGGTAGTACCTATGAGGACACTTCTGTGATCCTGTGGCGGGGTTCGACATGGTGGTAGTGTAAACCCCGCCGAAGAGCACACCGCTGTTCTGAGACACATCACCAGTGGCTGCGCACCAATAGGAGTCGTACTCAGCCATGCTGTAATGCAGCAAATTTTCACACTCCGTATGGCAGCATGTGCTCAGCCAAAGAAACCCGCAGCTGTGACACGAGTTGTGACATTGCGTCTTGTGGTAGGATTTTGATATGCGGGGCCTTTTTCCACCAGGGTTTATTAGCAACACGGCCTTGTATAGGTTGGGGCAAGTAAAATCTCCGGTTAATGGATTTTTCTGTTCTAGCTGATTACACAGGTTACCCGCACCATTATGTACCGAATAGCACTTCTGGTACACTCCACCAAAGGTGAAGTTATTTGGCATCGTTTTACAAGTGCCGTCATCCACATTGGCTTGGAAGTGAAAGTTCGGTGACTCGACATTGGTGCACCCGGGCATCGTGTTCACTTTGTAATACAAAGCAATTGCTTCCTCTACAATACTGGCGACATGTCGTACTGTAGGTTCTGGTAGGCCGGGTAGAGTGGACGGAGTAATGGCAAAGTATAAGGGATTCCCACTTCTGTCTATCGGCACAAGCTCATTTGCTATACAGTTTTCCCAGTCGTTCAGAGTAAAGTTCGCGCCGAATGGGGGCCCACCATGTGTGAAAATCCGTGACGAGGTCTGGTTCCCTATATACTGTTCCATGGTCTCTTTGCTTGACTGTGTTTGCATGCCAGCACTGATTCCGATTTTACCGAAGAAGTTTACACTCGCAGCAGCTTTGATAGCAAAAGATGTTTTACTAGTGTCCCTGAGGAAGTTGTCCTTGATGTGGTCCTCCTTCATAATTGCCGCACCTGCGTCAATACTAGTTGTGTAGTGCGTCCCAAACTCACGAATTAGCAACTGAGTATGATACCACGCCAGATCGGTCTGGTTGTTTTCCATGTTAGCTGCTATTTCCATAAGACGGTTAATGAACGAAGGACTCAGTGGCGCGTCCGGCTGGGATTTGATTGTGTACAACAAATGACGGACTTGAACTCGAGTGGTGAACGACCTGTCATTGACTTGGTGTTCTTTGTTAAACTGGAAGTCGGAGGAGAACGAGCCGCTCACTGTAGAAAAGAACGAGGCCTTCAAATTAACAGACCAAGAAGTTGCGCTCTTGTAGTCAGACCAGTGTTCATAAAGCTGTGAGAACATATCGACTTTACTCCTCTTGATAGGCACGACAAATGTGTGATCGGGTAGCAAATACTTGTCATCCGCCGTCGTCATACACTGTGAATAATTCACAGCTAAAACCTGCCCCATGTCAAGGTTTTGCAAGTTATCCCAACCAGTCCCTGGTAGAACCTCCATTCGAAAACCTTTGGCGTTGATATGTTTGCAGTTTCTCGGGTCACCAAAGGGGAAGGCTTGTTGCGCAGGAGCCTGATTCTTGTGATTGCCCGAGTTTTCTCCATCGGCTGCCGAAGAAGTGGGCAAGGATTTACATAGAATTATAGTGAACAGGAGAAGAAGTCGGAACTTCATCTTGTTTAATCCAAGTCGTCGTGATACTGATGTAAAGCACAAGAAACGTTGATATAAAATGTGCTCTGAGGAATCCTGATTAATTAAATGCCCCAATTCTTGTATTAGGTCGCGAATCGAAACTCCAACTCGAAACTACGCTGATGCATTTGCGGATTATGGTTACATTTGGAAAGTGAAGTATTTTAATTACGCCTGGCTTCCGTATACTATTAGCCTTAAAAATTGCCTTTTTTATCGCTATATGGAAACCAGCCTTAACACAAGAGGCCCTATTAGGAGGGTCTGAATAATCCGTTATCCTGGGTAAATTTTGGAAATAATCCGTAACCTTATTTTGTAAACGAAAATATCCGTAAGTCATCGATGTGATAATTACCGCAATCCTAGAATCCAACCCAATTAATCCGTAACCTTTTTATTTAGATACCAATAATCCGTATCCTTATTTTGTAAACGAAAATATTCGTGAGTCATCGATGTGATAACCGCAATCCTAAAATCCAACCCAATTAATCCGTAACCTTTTTATTTAGATACCAATAATCCGTATCCCTTCTCTGAATACCCTAATAATCCTAACCTCGCATGTTTGCGTCATGTTTTGTTTGTTTTGTTTCCTTTATTCACGCAATATACTTTCGATATATGCTTCACTTGTCACACAATATCAGGCTCGGACATTACATTAACGTTTCATACATTGCTATTGAATAGTTGATTAAGTATTTTAAATAATCGTTATATAGTATGATTTTTATAATTAATTAAATATTGTGTTGTTGGCATATTTATATACATATTTATTATTCTTGTAATAGACTCTGGCCTTCTTGTGTTCCAGCTTAATGCCCCATTTACAAGTTACGATTTGTCCGATTCATCGGCTCAGTGTTCGGGTGTAGAAATACACCGGCGGTGCGATTTGCTTCCGGATTTTACACCCAATCATAAACGTTGAAAACGAGGCTTCGTTGTTCTTTTGAATATAAAGTTCTCTCTTATTTCTGTCACGATGTATCACTTTTGTCATAAAGACACGGGTATTTCCTAAAAAAAAACGAGCCTTTCTCTTCTTTGGTGTTGTATTTTCATCCGCCGTCATCTTGAAAACCCTTTCCAAATTAGTTGTACTCATGTCACATCTCAATAATTTTGCGTGACAGGACGGTTTCTTTGAGGAAATCGGGCGGATATGACAGATTGTTTGAATCGGGCCGATTTATTTTTCATCATCACGATTCAAATCGTGTATAGAAATACACGCTAAGATTTGCGTCCCCTTATATACACTAAGCCTGAATCGGCCCGACAAATCGTAGCGTGTAAATGGGCATAAGTTAGTTGCTAGAAGGATGAAATAAACTACAATAATTTTTATTTTATTTTTATTATAATTCTTTTCTCGGAAAATAGAATAAATTAAATTTACTCTGGAGCCTCATTTAATAAAACCTTTGTGCGTTACAAGTGAAGCATATTATATTAAACTGCCAAATTTAATAATGTAGAGGTTATATAAATACCTGCCTTTACCAGAGCGAACATTATTGATACATATTGCTTTGACATCGGCGATATCGCGTCAAGACAACCAAGGCAAAATACCAGCTAGTAGCAACTGTTGGCCCGTTAGTTTTCACTATATATATATATTTATAATATAGATACGATAGTACGCGCGCTCTGATTGGCTAAGAAGCCATGTTTTATCAGAGTATATAACATGGTCAGCCGTGTTATATAGTTTTCAACTGGCGGTTTCCTTTCATCGCGCGCGTAAATCTATATTATAAAACAGATAAAGAAGCCTTAAATCCATGTTTTATACTATCATAAAACACTCTGGTCATTTGAGAACACTCTAGAAATGTTGAAAGCACGCGCCTTCGGCTTGTGCTTTAACATTTCTCTCATGTTCTCAAATGCCCATCGTGTTTTATGATAGTATGAAACATGGCTAAGGCTTCTTTATTTGTTAAATATATTTTCTAGAAAATGGTGTGATTCTCTATCAACAACAAATATTAACTAAGAAATATTCTACTAGCAACAGTTGCGAGTCGTCGTGAGACTACTGGCATTTAGTTTCTAAAAATCTACTCGCATTTTGCGAGCGGTTCACGAACGAGCGTAATACCAAGCCCTGGATGATCGATCGCAAGCCGCGATAGTAAGACCTGAACTGACCGTGTAGCTAATGACGCTATCACAGACCCCAACAATATTTTGCTACCAACATTAGACTAGTGACACACGTTGATTCGGAAACGCCGTCTATTGATTGCACAGCCATTGTTTTTGGTTTTAGGTCTCATTATATTTCGCCTCTCAGTTAAAAAAAAAACCGGGGGGGGGGGGGGGGGGTACTCCCATATATAGGCCGTGCCGCTCGACAGGGTATAGATTTTGACAATTCTTAGCCTGGAACAGGGTATATAAATCACTGTTTTGGTCTGGAACAGGGTATATAAATCACTGTTTTGGTCTGGAACAGGGTATATAAATCACTGTTTTGGTCTGGAACAGGGTATATAAATCACTGTTTTGGTCTGGAACAGGGTATATAAATCACTGTTTTGGTCTGGAACAGGGTATATAAATCACTGTTTTGGCCTGTAACAGGGTATATAAATCACTGTTTTGGTCTGGAACAGGGTCGTAATTTTTGGAAGGGCCTCGGGACGGTTCGAGTTATTCACGGTCCCTTGCCACTGCTAACGCAGAGTCCGTTTATCTGTTTATGATTCAAGTGTCCAGCCGGTAGAGCGCAACGTCTCGCACGTAATGGTATCATATCAGACGCTAGCCTGGTCTAGAACAGGATATCTTTTTGCCATTTTCCCTGGAACAGGGTATCTTTTCGTTGTTTCTAGTCTGGAACAGGGTGCTTTTTTGGCCATTTTGTTTGGAACAGGGTCACAAAAATACAATTTCTTGGCCTGGAACAGGGTAACGGTTTCAAGGGCTCGGCGGTACACCACCATCCAAAATTTTAGGGAGTATAAGCTATTACAGAATTTACCGTTACGACCCGAAACATAGATACAGCTATTTAATTAGCAACTTTATAAATTATATAATCTTCCTCATGCAGTCATTACGATCTAGTCAATCAGTTTTCTACGTTTTCCTTTGGCAGCTTTCAAGCTCCTTTAACTGACCATAGTTAATGAGAGTGGAATGGTTTGAAAACGCTGCGATTTAGGATAGAACGGGGTAAGACCACAGGCAGCCCAAGCTCTGTAGTTTGTTGTTGTCCTGTTGTTTATCTGGGATCTAGAAATGGCGGTTATGGGGCATTTATCTCAGTCACTTTGTGTTTTTCTCTCTTCTCTGTCTAAAAGAAAGGAAAGGCTGCACACTCAATTCAAACCACGAGTCACTTGAGGCCGATTTTTCTCACGAAAACTCGTCCGATAGGCGTAATTTCCTCCGTCAGGTGAAAGGTAGATAGTTTTTCTTAGTCCAGAAGTTTTCAGACTTGAGAAATCATTATCCTAACTCTTCCAAATGAACGGCTCATTTCTTTGAAAAAGCCCTCTCATTCTTCGTCAGAAACTACGTGTTAGCATCAATTCGACCATGCTGTCAAAATTCCTCTTTCCGGCAAGTTCAAACAAGTTGACAACGCTTGACGACGGCTAGTTCCCAAAGTTCACGAGTTCAGAACTTCTACATATATACCTTATTTTGAAACTGGTCTACAAGTGAATCGGCTCTATTGTAAAATGGTGTAGAGCGCGCGCCTCGAATCCAACGATTTGGAGTTCGATTATATTCCCACACCAGCCTGTAACAATTTGTTTAATTCTTTTTCTCCTTTCTCAGTCTTATTTAATCTTTTCCTCTATTTTAAGCTATTAGAGCCGCCTTCCACACTAAAACTTTGTTTTGCATTGGCTCTCAAGCTCCAACACGGTCATGATTAGAAATAAATTATATCACCACGAAGAATAAAATCCATGCAACATGCTACAAGTTACTTTTCTGGTTACTTTAATGAACATGTTGATCACAAGAGCGCTAGAAGGAAATCCTGCTGCGTAGAAAAGGAAAGCTGGGATATCTCGCTGTTTCCTTTTATTGTTTGAGTTTATAATTAAGCAAATTGATGTATCAGTTAATTTTCATGGGTTTTGATTGATTCAAATGTTCGCATGTAAAGTACATTAATCTATTAAAACTGTAGTGTTCGATACTTTCACAGTAAATTTCTCATCAAGTTCAAGTTCAAGTTCAAGTTTTATTTCACACTATTTTTCTTTTTGAATTACAATAAGGGAAATATGATTAACTAAACGTATATATATAATAGATAAGGTAAATTAAAGTATGAGATGGGAGTGACAGTGCACAGTGGACAAAGTAGCCTGGAGGCTTTCGAGTTATTCACTGTTTTAATTAAATTTAGGCTTATATGTTATAGTATGGTAATAGCTGATATTAGTGAGTAGAAATAATGTTGTACAATGGCGAGTTGAACCTAAGTTTGGTTAAAAAAAGAAAAAAAGAAATATCACACACAAATATAGAAAAAAACAAGACAAAAAAGAGAGAAAGAGAGGAAATACGATAAAGGAGAAATTTATATGGAAATAGCTTATATGATGTGTTATTGTTTTTAAAGATTAGGATTAGGAGGGACTCTGGAGCTTGAGAAGGTAGGATTTATATAGTTTCTTGAATTGTTTCGTGTTTGTTGTTTGCTTAAGCTCATAGGGGACGGATTCCCATATTTTACAGGCTGTATATTTAAATGTAAATTTTCCCATGTTTGTTCTTACATTTTGGCAATAAAGATTATTTTTGGCAGCATATCTTGTGTTGTAATTGTGTATCTTGGTAACTGGAGTTAGGAAGTCATGGAACACAGGTGGCGTATCAGATGGATTACGAAGAAGCTTATGTGCAAATGTACAAATTTTTAGTTTAAGTATGTTTTCAAATTTGAGAATGTTAAGAATTTTAAAATATGGATTAGCTGATTCTTTGTTATTGGCAAAAAAAATGCTACGGACACATTTATTTTGTTTAGTGTATATTTTTTCTAAATTAGTGGTATATGTGTTTCCCCAGCTCATTGACCCATAGTTCAGATAGGGATATATGAGGGTGTAGTAAAGTTGCGTCAACATGTTTAAGGCTAAGTAATGGCGTAGTTTGTATAGTATTCCTAAATTTTTGGCTATTTTACTATTTACATGTGCTATTTGGCTTTTCCAGTTAAGATGTTCATCTATGTAAATCCCTAGATATTTAATGTTGTTTTTTCTTTCTATATTATGTAAGTTTATTTTAATTGTTTTCTTTTGCGGGGAAGTGATTATCATATAATTAGTTTTTTTCATGTTTACAGAGAGTTTATTAGCAGTACAATAGTCAAAAACTTTGCTCAATTCAGTATTCATTGTTCTTTCAAGCTCTTTGGTGTCTTTACAAGTATAAAATATATTTGCATCATCGGCAAAAATGCGAAAGGATAACTTTGTTGAAGAGTTAGATATGTCGTTTAGGTATAAAAGAAATAGTAAAGGGCCAAGTGTTGATCCCTGAGGTATTCCACAGATAATGTTACGTTGGGCTGAGATGGTGTTTTCAATTTTCACATATTGCATTCTGTTTGTTAAGTAGCTCTGAAACCATTCTAGGGGTTTGCCACGTATTCCATATTTGGATAGTTTCTTAAGTAAGATATCATGGTTCACGGTATCAAAAGCTTTTGAAAAGTCTAGGAAGAGGCCACATGTAATCATATTTTTGTCAATAGATGTTTTAAGATGGTCTGTTATTTCTAATATAGCTTGCTCAGTAGAATAATCCTTTCTGAATCCAAATTGATATTTGAAGAGTATATTATGTTTTTCTAAAAATGAATAAAGCTGGTTATAAACAATTTTTTCTAGTATCTTGCTGAAGGGTGATAAAATTGCAATTGGCCTGTAGTTATTTAAATCAGTTGCGAGGCCAGTTTTGTAGACTGGGGTCACTCTAGATATTTTAAGTATATCAGGAACTACACCCAAAGAAATAGATTGGTTATAGATGAAAGTAAATGGGATAGAAAGTGTTCCACATGCAATCTTAATTAGTTTATTGGGGATGTCTAGCGATGATTTTTTTCCTTTTAATTCAGAAAAAAGTTGAGTTACATAGTCCTCAGTTACAGGAGTTAAGTAAAAACTATTTGCTGGAGTGTTTTTTATATATATTATTGGATCTTGGTTATTAGGATTTTCAATTAAGCTGGCTAGACTTGGGCCTACGTCTATGAAGTGTTGATTAAATTGTTCTGCTATTTCAGCTTGTTGAGTATAGGTTTTATTATTACGTATTATCTTTGTTGGATGAATGTTTGAATTTGATTTTGATTTACGTTTGATTGCACTATAATAATAAAAATAAAAATCAAGGTCATGACCGTGTTGGAGCTTGAGAGCCAATGCAAAACAAAGTTTTAGTGTGGAAGGCGGCTCTAATAGCTTAAAATAGAGGAAAAGTTTAAATAAAACTGAGAAAGGAGTGGGAATCGAACTCCAAATCGTTGGATTCGAGGCGCGCGCTCTACACCATTTTACCATAGAGCCGATTCACTTGTAGACCAGTTTCAACTGAGTAAGGTATATATACAAGGGCACCCAACGAAGTTTTCGGTTAAAAAGCTGTTCGGGAGAGTAAGTTAGCCTAAAACTTTCGGATTTGAAAAAATTGTCCCTAGAAAATTGTTTTCTGAAATACTGGCTAGAAAATTTGTTTTCAATCCCTAGAAAATTATAGAAGAGGGAGACTAAAAGGTTTCTCCTAAAATACTCGTACGTCCCAATTCGTCTGATCAATAGAGTCAGAACAACACATTTTCATTCCCTAAGAATTGCCTAAAGGAAAAAAGAATCCCTAAAAAATTCGTACCTCCACAAAACTTTGCAACATGAAGTTACTTGGGCTAGAAAATTCTTGTTTCTGTTCTAGACTACTAACAAATTCGTAGGCCGGGAATATTTTGACATAGTATTTTCGGTTGATGCGATTTCCACCTAGAAAATCCGAACACCTAATAGCTTTCTAGAATACGTCAAAAGACATAGTAGGCGCCTTAAAATGGCTAGATAAGCTGCAGACAACTGGTTTCAAACGAATTTCAAAAAGTACTCGCTCGTTGGGTGCCCTTGGTATATATGTAGAAGTTCTGAACCCGTGAACTTTGGGAACTAGCCGTCGTCAAGCGTTGTCAACTTGTTTGAAATTGTAGCCACGCGATTGGCTACTCAGTACAATAGGCGGCACGTTAGACCCCGTGGGGAGAGAGTAAAGTATCTGGCAATTTATTGACTGTCCCTCTGCCGGAAAGAGGAATTTTGACAGCATGCTCGAATTGATGCTATCGGATGGGTTTTCGTGTGAAAAATCGGCCTCAAGTGACTCGTGGCTTGAATTTGAGTGTGCAGCCTTTCCTTTCTTTTAGACAGAGAAGAGAGAAAAACCCAAAGTGAGATAAATGCCCCATAACCGCCATTTCTAGATCCCAGAGAAACAACAGGACAACAACAAACTCTTAAGGTAAGTTTATTTTCTTTATCTGAGAATTTTGTGAAATAATAGTCACACAGTGCAAATACAGAGCTTGGGCTGCCTGTGGTCTATACTGATTTATTATCTAAAAGATAATAAAGAAATCTGAATGTGAATCCTGAACTCGCATTTTTTTATGGAGCGACTCGTGAGGACACATCACACAATTTGTAACAAAATCACTGCATATACCGAAAGAAGCCTATTGCCAAGATCAAGATAGATCACAGGCGGTTTCGATTAATTTGTGTATAGTCTAGTTCCCTTAGTTTGGTTTTGGGTTCCCTGTGGCATACAAAAATTCAAAATGAACGCTAAAATTTCAGTTGATATGGACCGGCTTATATTTTCACTCCTAGAATGGACCCTTAGTGATACTGTACGTGCTCTAAACATACTCAAGAAATAAAGATTAGTAGTTATTTGAGTGTTGTGTGATGTTTCTTATGGGAAAAGTGTTTCATTTAGCGAGTCTAACGAAATATAATTTCGGATTTGGGTTAAAACGACAAAGCAGGCAGTAGCCGCGATTCGGTGCAATTCTGCGGTTCCTTCGTGTACCAGAATGTATTGTATTCTGGGTTAGGGTTTTTTTGTATTTAATTATTTTGCTGTAGTTCATTGTTTTGAGTTGTTGTATCTGTGTTCCCGTACACGAAGCACGAGCCCTTATCGCTCGACCACGACCGCTTCACTTCACTTTTAATTTCACGTCACTTTTATTTCAATTTACAAATTACGTTAAAAAGAATCTAAGCTACCCATATTTAGCAAATGTTATTCGAGGTGGGGGTTAGTAAATGTACAAGAGACTAGATCTCATTTACAATTTTCAAACAAAATTAAAGAAGAATGGAAACAGATCTTATAAATAAATTACAAGAAGAACTTACAAACAGAACTGACTGTTAAAATAAGCACTATTTAAAAAAGCCAACAATATTAATCTACTATAATTTACAAGATTTAAAGACTCAGACAATTTCCTACTCGAAAATAAGACAGGAAGTTGAATTTAAGGATAAGAGCCAAAGATAGAAAAACGGTTATGGATTTGCTTCGTGCTGCATAATCTGGGCCATATCAACATTATGATAATCATCACAAGACGATATAACATCGCAATAAGTAAACTTTTGCACTTCTTAATAAAGACGATTTTTTTTACAGAGCGTTTCGAGGATGGAATACAATTCCAGACCTTCACTCCAATTGAACAGAATGATTTTGCGTGAATATTTAACCTTGACCGAGACTGATGAAGATTGCCGCGTGTTCTATATAGATCTAGTATTATAATTATGAACATCACTTATCAGTGGTAACTAAAATATTAATAGGTGATTTACCATTGGTGGCATCGTGCATAGTGCATTATGAAATTAAAGGAAACTGATTTATTGGAAGCATGCCGGATTCAACAAGAGAGGGATTGCATGGTCTCTAAATTTAGCAAAATTCATCAAACGCACAGCACGTTTCTGAAGAATAAGAAAATGATTTCCAAGATAAGTTAGAATGAATTAACATGCCTAGATACTTTAAGGTGCTTTTTCTTCCTAGAAAGTCGAGTGTAGTGTGTCCAAAACAGTTAATGCAGTGGGGAGTATGTGAGGAGTAAAAGTAGGTCCCTGCCAGCTTTAAGCTGTAATACTCGGTCAGCTATAACAAATAAAATAAAATTGTTCGCTTCGCTCAAGCACTTACCGGTGTCACAGCGATTTCGCCCCCCCAGTGAATCCCCCCCCCCCCCCCCCCCCCGGGGCGAAATCGCTGGTGAATTCGCCCTCCCCGGGGCGAGATAGATAGATAGATAGATAGATGTGTTTATTGGCACCATATACAAAATTGTACATAGGTCTCAGACCTGCTGAGAAAGCTAACAAACGTAAGGTACAGGTATAGGAGTATATGTGTTAAATGTAGTTATTTTAACTATTATTTTTGCGTTTTTTGAAGCAGTCATGTATATATTTACAAACTTCTTTTTGTAATAATAAAGGCGGATCTATTAGTAAATTAAAAACTACATTTTCGTCTTGATATTTCGGTTTCTGTAAATTTAATCAGTTTTATATTCACAACATTGATTGTGTTTTCCCTTAAGTCATTGTAAAGGGGGCATCTCAATACAAAATGTAATTCGTCTTCTACTTCTTGTTTGTCACATTTTTGGCAAATTCGTTCTTCTGGTTTTAGGTAGGGCCTAGAATGTCGACCTTTTTCAATTTCGAGGACGTGGTTACTTATTCTTAGACGAGTTAGAGCTACTCGATGATCAATGTTATGAACATTACAAAGGTATGGCTCAAGCGAATAGTTAATTTAAAAGTACGATAAGTACGAAGTTTATTGCGTTGTCCTTCTTTTCTATCATCGTCGTTGATTTGGCTTAGCCAGCATTGGTATTCGATATCTTTTAATCTTTGTTTGAATAATTTTTCATAAGGCTTTTGAATTGCTGGGTTGACCGGAGGATCATTCCAGATGTCTCCGAGACCAACCGTACATATGGCAGTTTTCATTTTCTGATACCAATCAGTTTTATTATTACCGTCTCTGCTATCTATATATGTGTCCTGCGATAAACATATAACTCCTTGTTTTTGCTTCCACCGAAAGAGGATATCTTCCAAGCTCTGCTCGGCAAGCATTATTAGTTGCACTTTTGCTTACTCCTAGTAGAAGTTTACAGAACTTTGTGTGCACTATTTCTATTGGGTCTCTCTCTGTAGACTTTGTTATGTCTGCCCCCCAGATTTCACTGCCATAGAGAAGAATTGGTTTAATTAGGCAATCAAAGAGGCGAGATCGCTAGTGAATTCGCCCCCCTTCAGTGAATTCGCCCCCCTAGGGGGGGGGGGGGGGGGGGGGGCGAAATCGCTAGTGAATTGTACTCGTAATTCTTATTGAAATCGCCCCGCCTCAGAAAATAGAGGCAGTAGATGTGAACGCACTGAATAAAAAGTGTTTTTTTTATAAATCTAAAGTATTTTTTTAATAAAATGAAGTGTAAGACCCCTACTACTACTGACTACAAAAATACGCGAGTCGGTAACACTCCTTTTCATAATTCGGAAAGTCATTTCAAATTCTTCCCGGATTTGAATTAATTGTACTGCTAGAACTGTACTGCAAAACTTACCGCCGTTTTATCTTCTCATTAGTTAATAAGCTGTTTATCCAGAAAGGTTTTCCTAGTTAGAACTGATCTAATTACCGAATTAACAAGCGCCGTTAGCTCAATTGAAATAGAACAAAGCACGCGAGTCGGTAACGCTCCTTCAAAGTTCTTTCGAAATAGATGGATCGACGCGAGCATTAACGGGTTATCAAAATCTTACATAGCACGATAATTACGACAACTTCATTATGGTTTTCATGCATGAAAAAATCATCAGACTATTTGGCAGTTGTTTCCAAATATGAGTTCCAGTCACTACAAGCTAAAGTAAGTTTTAAAACTTCCCGCCGTTTTAGATCCTGATTAGTTCATTGCTGCTTGTTTATTCAGGACGTTCTCACGCGAGTCGGTAACACTTCCTTTATTCGGCAAAGTCTTTTCAAAGTAGGCGGATTTACGGGTTGTCAAAAAGTGTCCACGATAATTACATCATCTACATGCTGGCTTCAGGCAAGAAATACTAACAACTAATCATTCGAAGATTGACGAAGATTGCAGAATCCCTTGTCGAGTTTCTTGTTGCACTGCTCGCGCGAATGAAAATTGCAGCGTTTACCGTAGCTTTACGTTTACCGTAACGAATTTTGTCGAAGAAAAGTGAAGCGTGAATTTTAAAATAAAATTGAATTACATGCCTTTATACACATTACTGATAGCTTTTTGCCGTACTATTCTCCACGTCCAATACATTACAGTAGTAATAATAAGGAAAACATGTATTCATAACCTTTTAAAAGGTTGAACGGGAGGGGGGGGCGAAATCGCTAGAGGGGGGCGAGGAAGGGGG